>BSBN01000254.1:27015000-28265000 GCA_027924645.1 Cunninghamia lanceolata
CCTAGTCTAACAGGCAAACAATATCAGTCCATAAGCGATACCAATGAATTCAAAAGCGGCCTCTGTCGTGTCATATGTGATCCTGATATACCAGAAGCGACTTGTTGCAAGACAAAAGCGACCTGTATCTGCAAAACAAAAGCTAAACCCTAACCTGCACAAGCGATCATTATTAGCTCATAAGCGTCTCAGATCAGAATAAAAGTGCGCACTGTTAGATCAAAAGCGATGCGGAATTGTGCAAAGGCAGCCACTGTTAGGTTAAAAGCGATTTGATTATGAGCAAAAGCGGCGGCTGTTAGGTCAAAAGTGGTAAATACAGTGAACGCAGTTGCATACATTACCGGCGAGCATTTTAAAGACAAAAGCGATGTGTTTTACCTGAAGCGACGACTGTTCGTTCAAAGGCGATCCAGAGAGGAAAATGCAGCCTGTTCCAGCTTAAAAGCGACGCAGAAATTCAGAAGCGGCAGATTTTCGTTCAAAAGTGATCGGAATTTTCTGCGAGCACCTACAAAATCTGATCTTCAAAGAAACAACTCCAAAAAATGAAGTTAATTAGGTGAAGTGAGTCCCGCCGGGCGTGCCAAAATGTGATAGGTGAAAGTCAGGTGTGGAAGATCAGACATAGTCATGAAACCCTAACCCTACCATCATCAAGGAATCTAACCTAAATGAAATCAAAGGATAATGCAATTCAAGCATAACATCACCTAGACCGTGTGATTCCTTGTTTGAGAGAGAGATGTGGACTGCTTCTTCAACAATAAGCAATTACAAAGCTGAAAGCTGCCATTGATGGATGATAAAAGCTCAAATGCTCAAGATGATAATGTAGGTGCTATATGATTGCTGGATTACTAGATTGCTGGATTACTGGATTGCTGGATGCTGGATTGCTGGATTGCTGTCTCTCATATGGAATGAAAGGGTGTTTATATAGAACTCAACCAAGATCAATCAACGATGGAGATTCAGAGGCTATGTGAATGGCTAAGATTGAAAGTTACTAAATTTAGGTCCAATTAGTTGTGCATGTGAAAGATTTTAAATGAAAGTTGTCTTACAACACATGATGAATGGGAAATGGACAAGTGTTGAAATGTGATAAATGATGAGGGCTTAATTCAAATAAAGTATTTGAATTAGTAGGGATATGAGTTGGAAATTAATTAAATAAATAAAATTTATTTAATTAATAGGATAAATGCATAAAATGGGATAAGACATGATGTGGAATTAATTAAATAAATACAATTTATTTAATTAATTGGCTAAGTGGATGAGAATGGGATTTTAATTAAATAAATAAAATTTATTTAATTAATTGGATAATGGATTAGTGATTTAACAAGGTGTTGTTAGACATGGACAAATTTGGGTGTCTACATTTTGCCCCTCTTTGATACAATGTTCGATAGAACGTTGTGTCAAAGAAGATGTGAGATGCGTTCGATAAACAAGTTATGCCCCAGTGTAACTGGCAGGTGATGCCCCCTCGAGAGGTAAGCCAGGCGAACCAGGAAGGGCTGGGTTGGCTCTCGATAGAAGAAAAGGCGGAAAAGAGGGCAGACGCGAAGGAAAGGGGGGTTGCATGGAAGAAAATAGGCTGTGGCATAGAAGAATTAGGGTTTGGAGAAGGGCTATAAGTAGGTGCTTCAAGGGCAAATAGGCTCATTTGTGCTCATTTGTGCTTAGAAACTTAGAGAAGTCCAGAGCTCCTGAGAGTGAGAGTGGTAGAGCTAGTAGGATGGTGATTCCACGCAGAGATCATCGTGCGGAGCGAGTGAGGACACATGGACGACTAGAGGGAGCAGGCGCACCGGTATGTTTCAAAACTTTTCCCAAAAGCGTGCATTTAATAGCCTAGAAGCGTAATTAATTCACACACGTCACCAGAAGCGACTAGTTTAGGACATGGCTCATTGAGGTCGCTTATATAGGAATAGAGATCGCTTAGAGTAGTTCAGGTCGCTTATAGGCGTGGGTAGGTCGCTTATGGAAATGAGGTCGCATCCTGTCGGCGGGAAAAACGCAGTCGAAATGCGCGTATGGAGGGAAACTAGTCGCTTATAATCAAATAGCAGTCGCATAAGGTAGTTTAGCTCGCATAGGACTGGAAACAGCTCGCATAAGGTAAATGACTCGCGTCTAAGGCTAGAACAAGCGCATATAGTGATGAGGCTCGCTTATAAGGATAAAATAGGCGCATTTAGTAAAAGAGCTTGCTTTTAGGAAAAAAGAGTTGCACGTAGGATATGGCTCGCATATAAAGCAAGGATGAGCGCATATGGCAATAAAGGTCGCTTATAGGAAAACAGTGAGCGCATGACGTAAAAGAGCTCGCGTTTGGTCAAAACAGGAGTGCAAATGGTAAAGTGGGTCGCTAGTGAGCAGGAAAAGAGCGCATGTGGTAAAGTGAACCGCATATGGTAGGTGTAGGATAAAATAGCAGATAGATAGGCAGATTTTGATATGAATGATTAATGGGATGGACTGACAAGAGTAAATGGATGATGCAGGATGTACTACCGCCATTGCTATCACGGGAGCCCCATCCGAGAGATTTGCGGCTGGTGAGACGGTTGGATGCAGAGGAGCTACAGGTGTTGGAGATCCTGGGCTTAGAGCATGTTTCACGATTAGAGCCAGTTCAGGCACATCGAGGGTTGATGACTGTGATGGTGGAGCGATGGATGAGCGAGCACAGTTCATTCTTGTTACCGACAGGAGAGGCGACCATCACCTTAGAGGATGTGTTCCGGATTTTGAGGATTCCGATAGATGGGGATCGTGTAGATTATGATCCGGAGATGGGTCCAGCTACATTCAGGAGATTGTTTGGGACACCAGACATCGGAGCAGAGGGTTCAGAGATACCGATGGGGAGGATGGAGGAGCTCTGCGACAGATTGCAGCGAGTGGTAGTGGCTATCATTAGATGGCTAGTGGGTGATAGGAGAGCGAGAGGTTTTCCTGTAGGATGGGGGACAGTGATGGAGGGCATGTTCTCCTATGGCATGAGATATGCATGGGCAGAGTGCATGTTGGGGCAGCTCTATCATTACCTGCATGATTGTGCGTACATGTTCGGAGCCAGTATGTCAGCAGGAGTGACAGTGTTGCATGTATGGGCATATGAGCACATTCCGGTGACGAGACCAAAGGGATGGGTTGCTAGAGCAGCAGGAGAGCCATTTGCGCGGATGTATAGAGGAGCCTTGACATACCGACAGCACCGAGGGGTGGTATACTGGCGGCGGAGATTAGATGAGATAGACAGATTTGTATGGAGGCCATGGCTAGGATGTGAGCAGTGGGAGGAGGAGGATGTCGAGCTTGCCTATGCTAGACAGGCGAGGTACATTTTTGGACGCGGCGTGTACATTATAGAGCGCTATTTGCCAGAGAGAGCCCTGAGACAGTTCAGAGAGGCATAGGCAGTACCTGTAGGGGATGCTATTTTTGGGAGGACGAGGCAGGAGGTATTCGATTGGGGTCCAGAGGTTGTGGTGGACACAGCCTTGGCAGAGAGAGATGGATTGCAGCCAGTAGCATGGCAGTGGAGACAGGGTCCTGCAGATCCAGGGACATTGCCAGAGTATGATGCACACTGGGCGACAGCTAGGCTGACTCGGTTGACACGAGATGGAGAGATTGGGGAGATTGGGATGGAGAGGCCAGTTCAGAGGCGACGACGACGGGCTCCACCAGCACAGGCAGTAGTGCCAGCTGCACCAGGGATACAGATGCCAGGGCAGGTGCCAGGTCAGCCTGCTATATTAGCACAGCCACAGGCACAGATCGGAGCAGGAGATGATGTGGGTATTCAGCAGCTGCGGAGATGGATCAGAGAGGAGAGGAGATGGAGGCAGCAGGCACAGATGAGGCTGAGGAGAGTGGAGATGGATAGGCATTAGGCCGTGATTAGTCTGCAGCATGCTAGAGCACAGGCACAGACTTATCAGGCTCAGCTACAGTTGGGAGCTCAGGGAGGAGATGGACAGGATGATGGTGCTCTCGCTAGAGTTACAGGAGAGAGGGATACAGCTAGGCAGCATGAGCAGATGATGAGGCTTGAGCGAGATACTACAGTACAGCAGGAGCAGGCTATGAGAGCAGAGAGAGATGGTTTGCGAGCTGAGAGAGATGGTCTGCGAGCTGAGAGAGATAGGGCAGTGCAGCAGCTGCAGGTTATGACTAGTGAGTGAGATAGAGCAGTGACTGCCTTGGGGACTGATGGAGCTACCATGTACTTAGCCACACAGCTGACAGCGGTACAGGCTGAGCTTCGGAGAGTGCAGGGTGAGGCTGAGTATTATAGAGGCTTATATTATGGGGCTGTGCCGGCAGAGCAGAGACAGCCTAGCTTCAGGAGCAGGTCAGGGGCTTCGAGCTCACGGAGGTCAGGTGGATCTCGATCGGTAGCTTCAGTGATGGGGCCACCGAGAGATGGAGGACCAGGTACAGGACCTGTTGGTGGTGGTGGTCAGGGCGAGGGAGCTGGCAGTAGTCGCTAGGGCATACCTTGTTGACAGTGTATCATGATGAGGCCTAGAGCCATTGTTGTACATTCATTCTTTTCAGGGCTCAGCTTGTATTGTAGACACTTGTATTTTGACACACATGTATATATATATATGGCAGTTTTGGCGATCTATATATGATGTTATAATGGTTGTGATGTTGATATTATGATGGCTATGCATGTTATGTGTATGGATTATATATGGATTATGGATGGATGTTTATGCAAATGGTAATGGAATAGAAAATGTTTGAATATGTAAAAGGTAATGATATGAATAGATGTATGCATATAGGTAGATGGTAAAGAAAGATATATATAATGGACTTATGTATGGCTAACACTTGTTTTACAGGAACGGGAATATGGACAAAGGATGATGGAGATAATTGATCTTGGCTGAGGATGAGGGAATGAATGGATAGATAAAATGAATAAGATAGGATGATGATGGGCAGCTTTCAAGTAATTGCTCAAAATGAAAAGAAATGCAGTCCTTATGTTTGATATAGCATATGGATGTTATGCACCAGGGCATAAGAAACCAAGGTGTCAAGGTATCCAATGCGTAACTAGCATGTTACAATCTTGTCTGAACGCATGTGGTCAAGATGTGGAGCCAACATGCACAAGATATGAATAACAGCTAGTGTTGGACTTTGACGCTACAAACAATGGTTTGAGCTTCTCTCCACTACACATAATGATAACTTGCTGGTTATATGTATGGAGTTAGTCTTAACATAGAATAGTCTCCAATGCATAAGAGACTGTTTAGCTTCTCAGATGCTAGAGATATTGATATGTAAGGTGCTAATCCCAACACGTACAAGATACCAAGGCGCATAGGAAGAGAATAAGATCATCCCGCAAACACGGCATATGAAAGCTATATGACCATGCCCCAGTCCTTACTTCATCACAACATACCAAGATATAAATAGATCAAGGCAGTCTTGATTAGGTATAGAAAAGGGACAAAAGATAAATCAAAAGATAAAACAAAAGATACTGTCATCACGTTCTCTTGCCAATTTTGGGTGCTCTTGGATAGATCAAGCTGGCGCCTTGTTAAGAGGAAAGCTACATCCTGTTGAAGGCTAAAATTGTTGATAAATGGCTATAGCAAATGTTGGCTTAAGGCATGCGGACAAATAGCTTCTGGCTTACCTGTGATTGGTTAAAGTGCTGGAGCTTGCAATAGACACATGGATTGCTTCCTATTTGAGCTGATCAAAGAGAAGAAGATGGATGATGCATGAAGATGAAGAAGATGGGGAGGATCATCTGTGCTTGAGTACTGGAAACTTCCTTCGTATTCCAGACTGCCTACATACCTTGTATCCACGGGATCAAAGCACATTTACGATGAAGATGAGACATGATGAATATGTAGTTCTGGGTTTTATTAATGATGTAAGTGATGAAAGATAGAAGAATGTGAGCTGAAAGATTGAAGGATGTTTAGAAGAAAAGATGACAGAGGACTGATGAAAGGGGCTATCGTCTTAGCCTGAATCAGAGTGCTTCCTTCGCATCTCAGATTGCCTACATACCCTGTATCCACGGGATCAAGGCGTCAACGATAGAGCTAGATGTAGTTCTTATTGATGTGGCTAATCGATTGGATGTTTGATCAAGCAATATTTGTTGCGATTGTTGGATGAATGTGGATGGATTGCGAAGGTATGAGTCCTGGTTGCAAGTCGTTAGGTCATATTTGTCGGTGGACATGTGCCATGGCTGAAGTTGATAAGGTGTGCTGTGTTGTAAGCTGAGTTGTTTGATGTGTTATGAGCTAGAGATAATAGGATCCACTTCCAAATAAGACTCAACAAATGCCCCCAGTGCGGGATGAGGTTTATTATGCAGAAGCGACAATGCAGAAAAGATGTAGCCAAGATGCTAAGGTGCCAAAAGATATAGATATCACGACAATGTCTCAAGTATGATAGCTAGCATTGGCAAAGGATGAAGATGAAAGGCTATGTGTGAGATTGCGATAGGGCTTATGAGCATGGCTGATACAAGATGCAGTGGGGAAAATGATCAAACGAACCAAACAAATGAGGGAAGCTGGTCACTACACATAGCGCCTGTTTGCTAGGTTTTCACTATGGTACTTATCCAAGGCGCCTGTTTACCAGGTTTTCACCAGAGGACGGATTATTTATCTTATGTTTTTTTTTTTTTGGTTTTTTGGGGGGATAGCTGAGATTCATGGATAAAACTTCTTGAGATGAACGCTGTTGACGGGTTCATCCAAGGGAATGCCTTCAGGTGTTGACAAAGTGTATGCACCGGATCCATAAACTGCTGTGACAATGAAAGGACCAAGCCAATTTGGTTCAAACTTGCCCTGTTTCTCTCGATGCTGTTGATTCCTTTGGTTTTCTTTAAGGACAAGGTCGCCAACCTGAAATCTGCGTTCTCTAATCTTTTTGTTGTAACTGCGGCATAGCCGGTTTTGATAGACTTGAAGATGGTTCAATGCTATAAGGCGGCGTTCATCTAAGAGCTCAAGATCATGGAGTCTAGACACTGGATATTCTTCATCTGAGATAGTATGTTGCAAGGATATGCGCAAAGAGGGGATCTCAACCTCGATAGGCAAAATAGCTTCAGTGCCATAGATGAGAGCATAGGGTGTGGTGCCAGTAGGAGTTTTGACACTTGTTCTATAGGCCCATAAAGCAGGATGCAGTTGTAGATGCCAATCTCGACCAGCTTCATTAACAGTCTTTTTAAGGATCTTGATGATTGTCTTATTAGAGGCTTCAACTTGACCATTGCTTTGAGGATAATAAGGTGTAGAGAACCTATGTTGAATATGGAACTTATTGCAAAGATCTCTAACCTCTTGGTTCTTGAAAGGCCGGCCATTGTCTGTGACAATAGCTTGAGGAACTCCATAACGGCAGATGATGTAATGTAAGATGAATTTAGCTATTTGTTTACCTGTGATGTAGGTCATTGGTATGGCTTCTACCCACTTTGTGAAATACTCAGTGGCAGTGATAATAAACTTATGACCATTTGATGAAGTAGGATGGATTTTACCCACAAGATCGAGTCCCCATTGCGAAAAAGGCCATGGAGTGACAATAGGCTGAAGCTCATGTGCTGGTGCATGTATTAGATCTCCATGTTTCTGACATTGTAAACATCGCTTTGCAAATTGTTGGGCATCTTTTTCCATAGTTGGCCAATAGTATCCTGCTCGCAGAAGTTTCTTAACAAGGCCAGGGCCAGCGGAATGCGAACCGCAGACACCTTCATGTACTTCACGTAAGGCCGTTTTTGCTTCCTCGGAGTCAAGACATCTAAGAAGGATACCATCAAGACTCCGGCGATAAAGGGTGTCTCCTAAGATAGTGTAACGAGAGGCTCGATGGATAAAAGTTTTACGCTGGGTGTTGGATAGTTGAAGAGGCAAGGTGTGATTACAGAGATACTCGTATATATCCTTGTACCACAACGAGTTGGGACCAACAATCTCACATATGAGCTCAGACTGTGGAACTTCAAATGCTAGAATCAAAAGCTGTTCGACCAAGAATTCACATTTATGTGTGTTAGATGGCATGTCTAAAAGAGATCCAATCATAGCCATGGCATCGGTTGCTCTGTTTTGTAGTCTTGGAATTTGCTCAAAGGTAATGTCCTCAAAATATTGCTTGAAATCATCCACCATTAGCTTGTATGGAAGAAGCTTCTCGTCTTTTGTTTGATATTCATCTAAGACCTGTTTGATAACTAGCTGAGAATCGCCAAAGACTTGTAACTGTTTGATAGCCCATTGTACTGCCATGCGCAGACCTGTTATTAAAGCTTCATACTCTGCTATGTTGTTGGTACATGGGAATGCTATTCTGTATGATTTAGGTATGCAGTCTCCTTGGGGAGTGACAAACAAGATACCTGCTCCAGATCCATGTTGAGTGTATGATCCATCAAAGTATAGCTGCCATCGTGCTGGAGAATTTAAATTAAACAATCCTTCATCAGGGAATTCTGGGTATATTGGCTGGATGTCTGTGATAGGTGCTGCAGCTAATCGATCAGCAATGACTTGTCCTTTGATAGCTTTACGGTTCACATATTGTATGTCAAATTCACTCAAGATCATAACCCATTTTGCTAATCTCCCTGTGAGAAGTGCTTTTGAAAGGAGATACTTGAGGGGATCCACATTAGAGATGAGCTTTGTTGTTTGGTTCAGCATATAGTGTCACAACTTTTGGGAAGCAAACACTAATGCTAAACAAGCTTTTTCCATGAACGAGTAATTGAGCTCATATCCCACAAGAGTTCTGCTAATGTAGTAGATGGCTTGTTCTTTTCCTGAATCATCATGTTGAGCTAGAAGTGCACCCAATGCTACGGTTGTTGATGATATATAAAGCAGTAATGGACGATCAAGTACAGGAGGTATTAACACAGGAGGTGTTGCCAAGTATTCCTTTATCTTATCAAAAGCCTGTTGACACTTTTCATCCCACTTAAAAGGTTCACCCTTACGAAGAAGATGCTGAAAAGGATGACATTTATCTGCGAGTTGTGAGATAAATCTGCGGATAGATTGTAGCCTACCCTGTAAACTGCGGAGCTGTTTGAGATTCGTTGGTGGAGGCATTTCTATGATAGCTTTTACCTTAGCTGGGTCCACTTCTATCCCTCATCGAGACACAATATATCCCAATAGTTTTCCTGATGTTACACCAAATACACACTTCTTTGGGTTTAGTCTGACTTGGTATTTTTCTAATCGATCAAAAATTTGTGCCAACACTTGTAGATGTCCTTCCCTTGTCTTAGATTTTCCCAGGATGTCATCAACATAGTCTTCCATGATAGTATGAAAAAGGTCATGAAAAATAACTGTCATAGCTCGTTGATAGGTAGCTCCAGCGTTTTTGAGACCAAAAGGCATTACAACCCAGCAATATGTGCCCCATGGACAAATAAAAGATGTTTTATCTTGGTCTTCCTCTGCTATTCTGATTTGATTATAACCTGAAAATCCGTCCATCAAAGATAGCATTTCATGTCCTGCTGTAAGATCAACAATGTTGTCTATGCTTGGTAATGGAAAATCGTCTTTAGGACATGCTTTGTTAAGATCTCTAAAGTCTGTGCAGCAGCGAACTCGTCCATCTGGTTTTGCTACAGGTACTAAGTTTGAAACCCATTCTGGATAATTAATAGGCTTTATGAACTTTGCTTCTAACAGTTTCTGAATTTCTGCTTTGACCAATAAGGCAACTTGTGGATGCATTTTGCGCAATTTTTGTTTAACAGGCTTTGCATCAGGGAATACTGCTAAATGATGTACCACAAGTGAAGGATCTAGTCCTGGCATGTCTGCATAAGTCCATGCAAAATTTATAGCTCTTCTCAGAAAAAATGCTGTGAAGTTCTTTCGTTCTTGCTCTGATAGTGATGCTGCCAAAAAAGTGATCTTTGGATTCTGTTCTGTTCCCAAGTTCATGTCTTGTGATTTTTCAACTAGTACAGTTGATTTCTCATGGTAATCAGTGGCAACAGGAAGATCAAATCCCTCATCCTCAGGCGCCTCAGAGAGGTTTTCACCTTCGGATACGTCCTTTATTTTTACTTTTTCACGGTCAAGAGGCGCCTTTCGGTTTTCACCTAGTGACCTATTTTGTTGAATTTTGTTTATTTCACTTTTGCGACTGAAGGATTTGATACTTCCGCCAAAATATGCTAGTTTAGGTAATTCCATCATGAAACCTACTTTGTGATCACCCAATGGGATACCTTGTCTCAAACCCATGAATTCTGTAATGGCTTCGTCATTTTCAAATGTATCTAATATCGGTGTGTGCCCCCTGTTGGTCCCAATCGATGAGGTCAGGATATACGAGTGAAAGGCTAAAGGAGGGATCGTGATGGCTAGAGGAGGTTGCGGAAAACATGAAGATGGAATGTTCTTGAAAAAGGTCGGTGATATGAAGGGAGGAGTCATCGATGATATCTGAGTTAGAAGTCTCTCCTACCGAGGAAGGTCCAACGTCAATATCGGAAATACACTTAATGTCTTTGGGTCGCGGTACCTCCGGTTGGTAACCAAGGCCTTGCTTATTAAACTTCTTAGACACAATAAGGGGCTCAATAGGTCCTTGTTCCTGTGATCCCAAGCCGCCATGTCCTTTATAGCCCATGTTCTTTATGATACGAAACCCGTTGTTGTATCGCTCTACTTCAAGTTGGACTTGGTCATTTTCATCAAAGAATATCCAAGAGTTGATGTCCTCAATGTCTTCGTCATCCAAGAAACCACCTTTAATGAATACAGTAGGGGGAGCTTTGATAACAGCGGAAGATGAAGTGGGCTTAGATGTAGAGGGCTTACTGTGGGATTTAGGAGATAATGGAAGGGTACCAACGCAATAGGATTCCTGCAATTTGTATTCACCAGGGCCATGTTCGGTATATTTGATATGGAGATTGGAAGCAGCTTTACTAGATGAAGGTTTGAGGAGATCGGATGGGTCTATATAGGAGGATGATGGATATGCCTCGGTGTTGATAGGGATGCGGTTTGGACTCTGATATTTAGCTTGAAAAGCACGGCAAAACTCAAATGGATTGGGATCAGCTTGAATGGTAACTTCAACACCCTTATGTGGAAATTTAAGGCATTGGTGATATGTAGATGGAACTGCTTTAAGGGTATGGATCCAAGGGCGACCGAGGATGATGTTGTAAGGCAGATCAATATCAAGGACTTGACAGCGAGTTTCTGTAATGACCGGACCAACTTGAACAGGCAATAAGATGATCCCTTCAGTATCTCTTTCAGTGTCATCATATGCTCTGATGGTAATAACCTTGGAGGTGTCAACATCTTTCTCAGAATATCCCAATTGCTTGATAAGTTTCAAAGAACATATATTTAGACCAGTTCCCCCATCTATCAAGACTCGTTTGATACGGCGTTGGTTAACAAACACTTCAATATGGAGGGCCTCATTGTGTGACGGATGAATGGAGGGTTGAAGATCTTTGTCAGAAAAGGTTAAATGACAAGGGGCTGCAATGCTAGCGACCATGGATTGAAATTGTGTGATATTAATATTATTAGGCACCGAAGACTCTTGTAAGGCCTTATCAAGGATAGCTTTATGTGCGGGGGATATGCGGAGCAGCTCAAGGATAGATATGTGTGCGAGTGTTTTACCAAGGTGATCCAAGAGGTTATAGTCAGAGAGAGGTCGAGGAGGATATAGAAGGAGATAGACCATAATTGATGTTACTACTAGCCTTGGATTTATAATAGACAACACCTTCATATGTAATTTTTTCTTCACAAAGAGTTGAAGGTGATCTATCATTTTTAATAGGATCAATAAGGCAAGGAGAAATGCTATGGTCTTTACCGTCCACTTTGAGTTCCTAATCAAATGGTGGTTTAATGTCAAGAGATCCTCAATCTTTAAGATCAACATGAGGTGTAGATTGAGAAGAAAAGCCTAGTGCCATCACAAGTTGAATTCAAAGATTAGAAGATACTAAGATATTGTGTTTATGAACTAGTTGAAAAAAAATGAAAAGGATTAAACAAATAATTGTGACTATAGGCCTTATAATTTTGTGGAATAATTTCTTAGTCTAATGCCATGTAGAGGGTATAGTGCCCTATTATATTCTATAAACACGCATGAAGCTACCTAAAACCTAGTGCAAGGATTAGATACAATAAAACTATAAATAAAGATGATCAAAAATCATAATAGCATAATAGAGTCAGTTCCCAACAATAAGAGAGACAAGAAAAATAGCATAAGAAAAGATCACAATAACATTGCTAGAATATACAAGGTGAGAGGATGTATATATAGATAAGAGAGGAGACAAAACCAACCAATGAGAGATGTAACTCCAACTGCCTAAAAATTAGGTGGGAGTTACATTCATGGAAGATGTCTTCTACTCTCATAATGACCTAATCAATTTACCTGATCAAGCTAAAGTAAATGTCTAGAAAGATACAATAATATCCAAGCAAGGAAAATAAAAATTTACACTAACACCCCCCTTAAGCATAGCTTAGGTGGGTAAAAATAATGGGTCCTAGCAAATGGATCCTAACGAGGTACCCATGTACCCCCCAAAGAGAAAAAACCCTCCCAAAAAAAGAGAGAATAGCCCCACAAAATATATATAGAGAGAGAAAAGACCCCCCCACAAAAATAGAGAAAGAAGAGAGAAGAAAGGACTAGCTAGTGCCTCTAATATGTAGCCTCTCACACCTCAACAAAGCTCATAAATGAAGAAACTTTATTTCTATAAAGGATTTGGTGAAGATGTCAGCTACCTATTTAGTAGTTGGGAAATTGTGGATATTTATGACCTATCCATGAGTGAGCTCACGAATATAGTGCATGTGGACCTCAATGTGTTTGGTCCATTGATGAAGGAAAAGAGTTTTAGAGATCAAGATAGCACTTTAGTTGTCACAAAATTTGAAAAATGACCTACAAAATTAGATACTAGAAGTGGGGAGAATATGCTAAAGCCAAACATCCTCAATGGCAACATTCATATCCCTCCAATGCTAAACCTCTATGGGGATTAAAGTCCAAAGTTGTGTCACCTTTTATAAAGGAAATGACCAACACTAATCTAACTTTTTAACCTGAATCACTTGAAAGTGACATATCTATTTTAAATTTTAAGATGATGTAAACTAATGAAATGCATTTTTTAGTGTAGTTTGTGTGTTTATTTTTTAATTTAAAACTTATTTGAATGAAGTTTTTTATAAAATTGACACTATAATTTAATTGTTGATAAAATTCTCAAATCTTAGTTAAGGGGCATCCACTTTTTTATAGTAAACTTCACTCTTTTCCTTCAATTTTTTTCCCTTTTGATAACTTGAAGCTTTAGTACATGCCTTATTTTTTCATTTCAATAAATATATATTTTAAAATAAATATTTAAAGTCTCATGTACTAAAAGTACAATTATTTTGAGAGGCCTCCACCTTTTGTCTTAGATATTTATCTAAGATAGAAAATGATTATATTGTCTCGACATGGAATCTTTCCTCTAGTTCATCATATTTCTTTCATTTTTTAATAAACATTAGTATTTTTCTTTGAAATACAATCAACCTTATATTTTTGTGTTGATGACCTACTTTTAGTGAAAATAAAAAAGAATATATAAACAATAAATAAAATATTAAATATATTCTTGAAAAATACACTTTTATAAACCTAATAAGGAGCTAGCTTATGGGAAAATGATGGAAGGACCACGTAGCATGTGAGAAATGAATAAATATTGTACCAAGTGTGGAAAGGAGTTATGGTATAGTGATCATTCCTAGAGCTAGAGTGAGTGTTATAATGTTTGGGGTGTATGATGATTTGATATGGTGTTGGTGGATATCTACTTTTTATACTATGGCTATTTTGGTTTCCTTAGACAAGTGCTACGAGCAATAATCCTTGACAAGGATTTTTCTCTATGGATAGTAAAGGCAAGAGCATTGTGTCCAGGTCTAGCAAAAAGGAGGGATTTATTGTAAAGAAACGTAATGCGAGGGTGACATGAGAGGAGGCATTTGATGGCTTCACCACATACCTTGAGAGAGAGATTGGTAACCTAGAATTATAACTATGGGTTTTGATAATCTAGGAACTTTCCAAAGACATAGATGACACTCCCAGTGTGGTGATTAGGGTGGATATGACAATATTTCTTGTGGACCTATGAAAATCATTGGGCCACTAAAATATGTTTGATCTAGCTAAATCTTTGAGTTGTGCCACCTTACTATCTCTGGTCACAATAATGTACCTATTTCATGATGATATCATGGGTAATGAAGACTAGGCCAATCGATATACAATTACTAGATTGAACATTTTTATGCATTGAGTGAGAATGTGTGTCACTTGCATAAGGTAGTGATGGAGTTGGAAAAGGGATTAAAGATTAAAATTTCTAGATAGGCTTTAAATTTAATGTCCTTGTGTGTTACTATGATGAGGAATCAGAGGTGGTGATAGTCAACTTCTCTCATTATGTACAGGAAGCTAGTTGTAAGAAATGTAAATCTATTATGGAGTAGGGGAGTGCTTGTGTAATTTTCCCTCCCACTTTGTTTTAATTTTTTGGTTTATATATGGTATATTGGTTAGTATGCTAGTTATGGAAGGGTCAAAGAACTGGTATGGTACTTTTTTTTATAGTCTAGTGATGGTTTTGCTTCTTCAATATGGACTTGTATATATCTATATTTAGAAAAGGATAGTAATAGATACTATGCACACTATATGGTTTCCTTGGTGTTGATTATGATGTGTTGTTGGTTGCACTTTTATGTTTGAGAGCAGTTTGGTTTATCCTATTTTTTGGGTAGTATTAGAATTGAAACTTATAATATGTCAACATGGTTAGAAAGGTCTTTTGTGAATTTTGTAAAATACATGTTAAAATATGATGGATATGGTGAACATTGTGGTTACCAATAATCTGAACTTCAATTCTCTTTTTTGTGGCTCCTAGTTTCTTGACCTATGTATACTAACAAAAAAAAAAATCTCGAACCCTTAGGATTAATAAATTCAAGCATGTACCAAGCTTAATAAAGGTATTTGATTGGTAAAAATAGGAATGCAAGTGCATAAAATATGCACGAGTCATAATGTGTGTGTTTATAATGCACATGTGTTATGTTTTCAAAAAAATGGGCACATTTTGAAGAATTATAGATTTTGGCCACTTTTTGGTCCCCCATATTTCTACACTTACTTGTAAATCTCATAAGATGTTTGACAAGAGATGGACTAGTGCAATAGGATGCTTTGTTGACACAAGATGATTTTACATTCAACAACTTAGTAACTATTGATCAACCAACAAGACCCCTTTTCAAATTATGTAGGGTCAACCCCCAAAGCTGTCACAATTTTTTTAAAGATGTGTGGATGAAGAATGCATCAATGTAGATGCAAATGAGTTAATATAGATGTTATGTCATAAATTGTCGACATCAAAAATTTACACTAGGTTTAGCACCCTTCTAGACTGATATACAAACTCTTGTTGTGAAAAGACTGGATTCTGAAGCACAGATTGGTTCCAGGTGTCATTATCTAGGTATAGGCCCTAAAAGGACCTCAAACACCTAGACACTAATGCCCAAGCACTAGTGTCCTAGACATTTGTAAAAATAAAGTTTGAGTGGCCTTGGATGTCAGCCTTGTTACTCTGAGTGTTTCCCTTTGTCAGATTTGCTCAAAAGGTTTTCCCGAAAATGAGTTGATATGCATATATAGAGAAGTTTATTCCTCCCATTTGAACTAGATGAAAGAGATAAAAGAGATGAAATATATTAAGGAATTAATATGATCAAAAGGACTATACAAGTGATTAAATCTCTATTGTGAAGATTATGTAGATTATGTGATGCTCTCTATTGCAGGTTTCTAACATTTATTGTAGATTCTAATGGAAGCCCCTACCTTCATCTCCATCCTTATGGTGATCTTGAGTCATCCCACTAGGGTTTGTGTTGTGGTAAAGGTACTTTATTACAACATTGCTTTTATTATTAATTTTTCCTATGTCCTCCAAGGACACGCACTCTCTCATCATCATCTTGGTTTTTGTGGAGGTGGAAACACTAGATTCATGGGTTTTGACTAAGGCAAGCCCCTAAAATGGCCCAATCCTTTTCCCCTTTCTTTTTGTATAGATTTCAAAAGATTAGGAGCAGGTACAAAAGACTTGGAAGTATATTGACAAATATAAGCCTTAATTCTTGGAAACCCCTTTTAGAGGGCCTAAAACCCTAGGAAACCTACACTCAATCGACTTTGTCCTCCCAAATCTTCCCCAATTTCTAGAAGTAACCTATGACAACTTTGCTCTTCTCATTCCATATCCAATTTCCCTGGTCTTCAGATCTGTAAGGTACAATTTCTCTATTTTGGCATATTTTCATTATAAAAGCCTAGATCTAGGTCACTTCCTCTCAAATCTTTTAGATCTACAACAAAGGAACAACCACCCTCCTGTAGCTTGGCTCCCCTCCAGGATTGTAGCCAAGCTCAGTTTGTGTTCCAATACTTGATTCGCAAAAAGAAAATTGAGAGGCTTAGTTAAAAACATGACTAATTAGGTCTCTCTCTTTTTCATCAAACATTCTAGTGAACCTGGCATATTAAACTTATCCTTCTTTGCTCATATCTATAGTTGTGTTTAATTAGTTGATGAATCTGAATATATGTTTATGATGCACACATCCTTTTATCTCATAGATTTAATTTAGAAAGCAACACACTTATATATCTCTATAGTTAGGTTTACCAAAATCAAATGCTTTGGGTGAACCTAAGAGCGTTTGAACTCTTGCAACACTCTTTATTCAAATATGATCTACTTGTTGTTCCAAAACTGCTTAGTAAAAGGTTTATTTAGATAGCAAGCACTTTTACATCTTCATTGCTTTGATTTCTTGTTGATTTGATTGGATATTCATTGCATATATTTGTGACACAAGTATTGGAGTTTCAAGTGGGAATTCTATGCACAACTATTGTGTTGTCCCTTTTACATATCATAATGCTATTTCAAATGTCTTATCTCCTATTGTCAGTCAACCTCCATCAAATTTCACTTACCAAAAGTCTAATCACACATTGTCATCACCTATTCCTAGCCTTGACTATTCCAATCCTACACAATTTCAAGCTATTCTGCAACATGATCTCGTCATTAATCATCTTTTGCAAAATTTCATCTCTTTACAACAAAAAATCACTAGCATGAATGAAGGTCCATCTCAGCATTCTATTCCATTCTACTGCACTCATAGTCCATTGTTCTTTACAATTCTAAAAACACTGATTCTTAAGAAATTTTAAACCCCTTGTTTTGAGAAGTATAATGGGAAGGGGGATCCTAATAATCATGTGTAAACCTTTACAACTTTGTGTAGTGATTTGGACTCTTTGATGATGTTATCTTATCTAAACTCTTTCCTCGATCACTTAAAGATATGGCCTTGGATTAGTTTTGCTCTCTACCTATGAATTCAATAAATTCTTTCCAACAACTTATTAATCAATTTATACAACACTTCCAAGTGAATATTGGACCTCAAGCCTCCTTGGTTGACTTGGTTCATTGCAAGCAAGGAGTGAAGGATAAAATGACTGATTTCATTGGGCATTATCTAGCCCTCTTCTGACAAATACCTTATTCTCTATCAGATGTCGATGTACAACAAGTTTTCATTGGAAACTTGCAACCTCACATATTTGATAAGTGCTAGGAATTTACAGGTACATCAAACCAATTCCACATAACCCAAAGGAGATAATGATGCATATAATCTTACAAATTTACCATAATTCAAAGATTAATAGACAATCAACAAGATAACACAAGATATACCCTGGGAAAACCCTCATTGAGGGAAAAAACCCAGCCTCTAAAAGCATCCATACTCAATGTATTATTCAACAATAAGAAATTACAATACACTCACAGAGTCTCCATGAACACCTCTAAAACATCAAGCTCCTCTACTACAACCTCCATGTATCCAAGAATGAACCCACACATCCCATGACATGCTTTACAATATGCACTCACAAGAGAAAACTCAATACAATGATAGCCTCTCACACAACCTATAAAATAAGAGCCAATGCTAACCACTAACCATGTGCTTGCTTTTAAAGACTCAAACTCACACAAATACAACTTGTGGTATTGGATAAAAACAATGTGACTCAAAACCATGAGCATAAAACCACTGACCCCAAAATTAATTATTTTGCACAAATAATAAATATTTGCCTTATGTCTCCCAATGCTAAATACAAATTTTTAATGTGGCTAAACACATCAATTAAGATGCACTACAAAAGAATATTTATTTTACATAATTAAATTAATTAATGTTATGCAAGGTGAACACCTTTTTCCCAACATTCTCCTACTTGTTGTATACATTGCATAAGAGTCAATCAATGAAATACATCATCATAGCCAAACATCCAATCATATGAATCTCCAACATGCTCTCATGCTCCATCAAGATACCTGCAATAAAATCAAATTAACCACCATCTCAAGCAAGAACTCTTCTCATCCTCCAATGTGCCAAGGTGAAGATGCACCAATCCAAAGAACACTAGCATCAAATCCAAGTGATAAAAAAAACTCCAAGTAGCTATCAAAGGTAAAAAAACCCACATGACTGGAAATAGCACCGCAACATATGCTAATACATCCAACCATCCATACCTCATAGGTAACAACAACATCAGTAAACTCATGCCAACAACATATCAAACTCATATACTGCAATAATAAGCTCCATGTATAAACATGTCAATGAAGAACACATACATCCAAGAGCTCCCACTGCATGGGCAATGCCAAATCTGAAAATAGATCCAAGACATACCAAGTCTACCAATCAACACTCAAACCAAGGTGTGGCTAAACAACAAGCCAATGTAGTATCAAGAACAATCACAGTGATCCACACATGCAAGATAAATCACTGCATACTCTCTCACAACATATCACCATAACTATCCCAAGTCCAACCATATAAACGTGATCCTCCAAGAAGTAGCCATAAGACAAAGAGAGAAAACCTGTAAATCATATTGTCCTACCAACACCTCAAAGTGCAAAGCTATGTCAAGTATGATCTCCTCTACAACCCCAAATGAAGAGCCTCAACAACACCCAATCATTCAATCTCATAGATCAAATGAACATATATATCATGTAACCAACATGGATGTAAGCCTCTCTAATCAAGGTAGATTAAACTCAACCATTCCATAGCCAAGAATAAGTCCAATCACATCTCCTAAACTCCTCATAATGGAAATCATAAATCAAACCATATGAACAAAGAGATAACCATGCCAATGTCCCTCAAATGAACCCTTCAGAACCAATAACTATAGCTCAAGATCCATAACCATGAGAAGATAAAACATAAAGCAAAATGCATCTAAAAGAATGGGAAATACCTTATAGATGATAAACCATCGAGTAGACCAAGAGTGGGGAATGGGAATGCCCCTCTAGGATACACCAAGTCACAAAGACTCTCTCCAAGAACAGTCTCCTCTAGGTCAAAATGAACTCATGTCCATATCTAGGTGTAGGCTCCTTGGTATATCTATTGAAACCACCAATGAGTAACTATCTCAACAAGTGTCTCTAATCACAAGAGAACTCCAGCCTCACCTAAGTCTCCAAGTATCTAGAGCACCTCCATGATCAATCCATACCAAACTCCAAATGCAACATTACACTATCATGAAGCTCCCAAGAACATGATCAATGTACTCAATACCAAGAGATCCAACAATATCACTGTCAATGCTCCTACTACACATCTGCATACGCAAGGAGCCCATCATGACATCATGATCTAACCATCTCCTTCTAGGAGATCACATGCATCGATGCACACATCATGTCTCAAGAGAACCTATATCATGTCAACACTCTAACACGTGATGAAGAGTCCATCAAGATGCAATACCAAAACCTCTAAATCAAGGATCAACATGTCAAACTGACAAGTCATAAACCAACACCTCAACCAAAGACTCCAAGAGTCCACCATGGTAAACAAGGATGTCAAAATCTCCAACAACATGAAGATAACCATCTACTAACAATAGACCTCAGAATGTCAAAGTACTCTCACTAAGACAATAATCATAATCCAAGAGCCTCTCCAAGACACCCAAAACCACTAAAGAAGATCACCCATCACTAATGATGAATCCATATCACTGCCAAAGATCCCACTGAATCATGGCACCAAGCTATACATGGCAACAAAGTAACCATCTCCTAAATGAAGATCATCCATGGCCCCAACTCAATCAGGGAATACTGTTATAACACAAACAACTCCCAAAAGGTAAAGTAAAACCATGATCTCCAAACTAAGAAGATAAAACCATCACTGTCCTCTACTGACATCATCACTATTCTCTGCTAACATCAGCATAACTGTGCATTAACTGGGTGTTGACATGGTGCGGCAAGGTGTACGATGAACTTCAAAATTGGTTTAAATCTAATGTTTTCAAATTTTTGAAAAAGTAGAAGGCGGACCTAACAAAGTTTACAAAATAATTTAATTAATTTTTTTGTTTTAAATCCTACATGGGCTATTGCAAGCTCGCCGGCGGTCGCTGGGCTCCACTGTCAGTGGCACTGTTGGACCGGCAATGGGAGCCGGAGTCGGGGGCTGTGAGGCTTGCCAGCCCAGTTCCTGATGGCCAGTGGCCAACAAGGGGCCAGTGGAGTCAATCAGCACTGACACTGGAAGTACCCCACCAGTACCCCGTGCATGTATGGGGGTCTATAGACCCCCCATGAAAAAATTAAATTTTATTTTATTTTATTTCAAACTTGCTTTTTTTTCAACATGCAATTTTTTGTTTTTATTTTTCAACTATAGTTTCACATGCAAAATATTTTTAATTTTTATTTTCAAACTATAGAAACAAATATTTACTGCAGGAAAAATAATATATATATATTTTTTGTACTTACAGATTCGTACGACAGTACAGTCAACCTAGGCAAGGGTAAAATATTTTGCTATTTTCTCTAGTGACCTAAATAGATCAAATTTTATATCAATCTTCATCTCTTGAGCCTTTTGAATCCAACAGTGAGGTCCATTTTTGCATAGGAGGTCATTTGTGAAATATCCCTCCTTAAAACCCTCATGAAGCACATTCAAGAAACACTTTTTCCAACTCAGATTTATAAACCTAAATCTGCAAAAAATCACCACAAATCTGCAACCCCAAAGCTCTCAGATCTGCAAACAAAAAACCTACACAAAACCTTCATATCTTGTATTTGTCCAGAATCTTTCCTACATTGTCATGAATTTAGCTTTGTACTAGATCTACACAAACAAGGGTTATAACAAAACATGAATCTGTGAAACCCCATAAACTCAAACCATGGTTATGATCATATGGCTACTAATTTAATAAATCTACAAAACAATGTTAACACACAAAAGATCTATTGCAACCTAGAATTCCTTCCAAAGATTATCAAGATGGAGGAAAATACCTAGGACCATAATTGTATAGATACATCACATGCAAGCACATACAAGCAGCATGCAAGTACGTGCAAGCCATGAAAAGCCTTAAAGCTTTGATACCACTTGTTAGGAATTTACAGGTAGATCAAACTAATTCCACATAACCAAAAAGAGATAATGATGCATATAATCTTACAGATTTACCATAATGCAAAGATCAATAGACAATCAACAAGATAACATAAGATATACCCTGGGAAAACCCAGCCTCCAAAAGTATCCATACTCAATGTATTATTCAACAATAAGAAATTACAATACACTCATAGAGTCTCCATGAACACCTCTGAAACATCAATCTCCTCTACTGCAAACTCCATGTATCCAAGCATGAATCCACACATCCCATGCCATGCTTTACAATATGCACTCACAAGAGAAAACTCAATACAATGATAGCCTCTCACACAACCTATAAAATAAGAGCCAACACTAACCACTAACCATGTGCTTGCTTTTATAGACTCAAGCTCACACAAATACAACTTATAGTATTGGATAAAAACAATGTGACTCAAAACCATGAGCGCAAAACCATTGACCCCAAAATTAATTATTTCGCACAAATAATAAATATTTGTCTTATGTCTCCCAATGTTAAATACAACTTTTATAAGTAGCACCAAATAAATATTTAATGTGGCTAAACACATCAATTAAGATACACAATAAAAGAATATTTATTTTACATAATTAAATTAATTAATGTTATGGATTGGTTTTGCTCTCTATCTACGAATTCAATAAATTCTTTCCAACAACTTATTAATCAATTTATACAACACTTCCAAGTGAACATTGGACCTCAAGCCTCCTTGGTTGACTTGGTTCATTGCAAGCAAGGAGTGAAGGATAAATTGACTGATTTCATTGGGCATTATCAAGCCCCCTCTTCTCACAAATACCTTATTCTCTATCGGATCCTGATGTATAACAAGTTTTCATTGGAAACTTGCAACCTCACATATGTGTAAGATTTTGTTGATGCATTATGGCTCTATTACACATCTTTGCACGTCTCTCCACAATTATCAATTGTTGCTTAGTCAGTATGAGGCCACTACCTCATTGGCTCCCATTGGTAAATTTGAAGCCGCTGCCCCACATTATCATTCATTAAAAATAAAAATAGAAACTTTATAAAAATCAATTCATCTTCAAAAAAAATTCATACACAAGTAGTGGCCGCAACACTGCCTACTCTGACACCTTATAAGTTAAAACCAAAAATATGACATTTTTCACAACTTTCAGAATCTCTTCATTAAGTAATGTTGCAGCTTCTAAAAAATAACCTCATCAAAATTCAACCAATTCAATTGATTGATGCTAGTAAAATGCTATCACCTTCTTTTGATGCGAAGGCCTTTTGCCAATTTCATCGTACCCCTAGACATGACACAGAACAATGTGTGTGTCTTAAACATGAAGTTTAAGACCTCATTGACTCTAACATTATCTAGGCATCAGGTAAAAATGACAATGGGAATAAGTTAGTTGCTCCTCCAAATCAGAATTTGCAAATCTATACAAATCCATTACATCATCAAGCAAACATTATTGAATCACACATTGAATAACCACCTAATTCTAAAACATTCAATCAACAACATAGAGACTTTCATAGTGTGGTTGGTATGGTAGATGCTCTCCCTTGCCGAGAGCAAGAAGAACATGAACCTTCTATCTCTTTTACACCTCACGATGCTTCCATTCAAGCACCTGAGGGACCTCTCTACATCACTACCAAGATTAATGACAAACCCATAAGGGGAATACTCATTGATCATGTATGCATTGTTAATGTAGTTACTCAAGAGTTCCTCTTTATGCATCAATTACATCAAGATAAGTGTGACACATCTTGTTATGTCAGAAAATGTCCCCTTGGGGGCTTTTCCCTCTTAAGGTTTAGCTCACGGGTCCTTAGAATGCATTTAGAGCATCTCATGTGTTAATTTTGAATCCCAATGAGAAAAACTTGAAGTTTTGTGGCAAATAGGACCTAGGGGGTACTATTTTGATGACTCCTTCAAAAAATAGGGGGGAGTACTTGGGTGCTCGCGCCCTAGTCCTGCCCTATTTTGGGACAAGCCCTAATTTGAAGTGTCAGTTATACGACCATTGTTAGGTCCTATGCCGACACCAAAAGTTTGAATTACAAAATTCTTAGTGGGAATGTTTGTAGTTGCATATATAAGAATTTTTAGGTTTTTTTTTGTAAACTAAAGATGATTGTGAATTTTAGCCATACTTGCGATTTTAGAGCTTTCATGGTATTCATAATTGTAGGGTAGAGCATTGTTATTGTGTTTGTGATTGCATATTTGACTTCATCTTCTCATGTGATTGAAGAGCCTTCATTTATGTGAGATATACACTTCAAGGTGACATCTATGGTGTTTTCCATCATTTATCATTTAGATTTTGCCTCTATCCCGTAGGGATACACACTCTTATCTGACAACAGTGTTCAGAAGACTTGAATGTCTCTCTAGGGCTTGACTGAGGCAAGCCTCTAAACACCACAACCCCTAACCACACTCCTATGTGATTTCAAGTTATAGGTACTGAGTTTCATAGAGTGGAGTTGTAGAGGAAGGTTGTAGAGGAAGGTTGCAGACAACAAGGATTTAGGATCTGAAAGAAAGAAGTGAAATAGAGCATTTTCGGGACATGGGCGCCTAGGGCAATGTCCTCCAGAGTTACAGAGATAGGAATCAGGGTTATAGGGATATTCTACATCTGAAGGAGCTTCTACATCCTAAGAATTAGCCTACCTTGGACTAGGGCACCCGAGGCAGTGCCCTCCGCATTTCAGGTGACGAAAACAGATGAAACAGTGACTATCAGTGCCGAAAGGAGTTCTGCATTCCATGAAGAAAATAGTGCCTTGGAATTGGGCACTTGAGGCATTGTCCTCGAATATTCTAAATTCCAAACTTCAAAAAATGGTCAATTATTAATCTGTCCTTTTCCTTAATTTGTAAGCATTTATCAAAATTTACCAATTTATTCATTGTTTTACATAATTAGGGTTTTAAGAGTATTTGAAAATTAAATTAAGATATTGATTGATAACATCAAAGCTTCCACATCATTCCAAGTGACAGCCCAACCTGTTAGGTGAATGCTCTCGCTTTGTAGAGAGTCAACTTGGTTGATATGTCCTTGAATGTTTGTGATGAAGGGAGGATCTAGACCCATCAAAACCTCAAACTAAAATAAAATTAACTCCCCCCATTTTACCACAAAACATTTTGGTGAGCCCATGTTTGTTTGAATCTTGCACCTAATTTCTGAGTGTTGTGTGATATATTTGCATTCATTCATTCTACCGCATTTTAAAAATTACAAAAAATCAAAAAATTTGAAAAATTTGGCATCTTAGGCTTGCATGTTGGCATAATTTGAATTCATTGGCATTTAATTTCTATTATTTTCATTATATCTGATTTAAATTACATAAATTCATCATTAATCATTCATTTCCATTGCATTTTCATGCTCAAATTGGTGAAAATTGCTTGAAATTGTGCATTTTTTCATATAACCTAGTTTCTGTATTAGCTAGGGTTTGTAGTTAAAATCTTGTTTCAGATTTTACTACTGTTTTAAACACTCATTTATGTCTGATTTCTAACTATAGTGTTTCATCATAGTGTCTTTCTTGCAAAATTTCATGTCTAGGGTTTAAAAACCTTGCATTTTCACTAGATTTGGCCTTATCATCTCTCTAGAATTGCATTATAGGTGTGTTGTAAAGGATTTTTCTGTATTATTTGACTGATATTAGGGTTATAATATTCTACCATTCCTCAAATTCCTTACAACACCCTTTTGATTAGGCTTCTACATTGAAAATTGGTGAAAAATTTACATATTTTAGGTGCATTTTCACTAGGTTTTGACTTGTCATCACTCTAGAATTGCACTATAGGCATGTTGTGAAGGTATTATTTCATTATTGGGTTGATAGTGAACTTATTATTCTCTTCCCCTCTTGAAATTATTCACAATGCCTCTTTCATTAGTAATTTA
Organism: Cunninghamia lanceolata; assembly: GCA_027924645.1. Classification (NCBI taxonomy): domain Eukaryota; kingdom Viridiplantae; phylum Streptophyta; class Pinopsida; order Cupressales; family Cupressaceae; genus Cunninghamia; species Cunninghamia lanceolata. Next base: position 27,040,734 of record BSBN01000254.1, read on the forward strand.
CATTGAAAATTTGTGAAAAAGGTGAAAAACCTAGCATTTTTACATCATAAGCATACATAGTTTTGCATTCATTTTTGCGCATACATCATGGATACTTATTTGGAAGATTTGTTTGAAAACATAATATAAATTGATAATTTTCTAAATTTACTCATGAATATCCTCAATTTTTGAATCAAATAGTATGCATGTATGATGTTTATATGACTATGGGCTCCACATATGAAATCCCTTGCTATATATCTGATTTTGATAGCTTCACAACCCTCATGGGAATATATCATTTGATACTAAATGATCTCATTAGATTCATCGCCAATGATATATTTAGTAGTGATGATTTCAATATGTTAGGTGAACCCTTATATGACTTTATCTCTATTGAACATTCCACTATGATTCCTATTTCTAAAACATGTGAGAACTTAGTTCTACCTTATGACCTTCCTCCCAAAGTTGTCCCCACAGATGAGGACACCTTGGAGGAGGATAAATTCATTGACACGTCCCTTAATATCATACCACCACCATTTCTCCATTCCAATGCTCTCTTTGGCCAAGATGAAGCATTAGTGAATGAAGAATTCCCTCCAAGCAAACTCTATCCCTATAGTAGAACATGAAATCCCTATGGATCATCCCACTAACCTTCCTCCTTTAGTTGATTGTTCACACACATTGGATATCACTAAGGAAGAGAAGAACCTTCATCTCCCTCCTTTGAGGAAATATTCAAGTCATTTGGACATCACTAAGGATCTAAAAACATTAACTACCTCCCCTTTTGTTGCATATTCTTTAAGCATCACTAAAAGTACAAACATTAATAATTAACCTCACAACACCTTACATTCCCCTTGTTCCTATGATTTTCCTTCAAAAGAGGTGGCACTAGTGGATGAGAAAAGGTCTCTTACATGAAAACTCTTATGGATAGATACTAATATCACTCAAAATAAATCACTTCTTCCACCTCCTAAGAGGATAGTGAATAAGCATACTAGTGAAATTCAACAAGAAAACATTCCACCTAATATTGAATCAAAACAAGATAGGATTAACACTAAACAACTTGAAAACAAGAACAAAAGTTGGGCTATGGTACCTTACACACCTCTCTCCTCTAGCATTTGGGATTGGGAGGAGGATGATTTGATCGTTGATAACTTCTAGCATGAGCCTGTCTATAGGTAAGTATTTCTAACCCTTTTACCTTCATGTTGTGTTTCCCCAGTGTTGTGTTATGTGTTGTTTAGGCCTCCTAGGATGACCCTTGATACTCTTGTAAGGTCAAGGATACCAGGAGACCGCTTCTATTGTGACTCTTCTTCTATTTGTATCATCATTTTTCTATATTGCCTCTCCTCTATTTTTATTGTTGTGCATTGTGTCTTATGGACATAGCATTGCAGTTGGTGACTTGGGGGCACACTCCTATGTGATTGTCCCTAAAACACTTGTTTCTCCTCTCTCGATTTATTGTTTACCTTCTTCTAGTGGTTCTATCTAGCTGGTGGATGACAAAAAACATATAATACTGATACAGACCTAGTGTCCCTTCAGCAAGAAATCAAAAAATGGACCTAGTCCATACATGACAAGGGGGTTGATATATATTATCCGATGCTTGGCTAGTAGAATCATTCCGTGTGATACTTTGATGTTGTCTTATTGCACTTACAAAACATAACAATATTGCTACTCCGTGCACTTTGTTTATCTTGGATCTTGCCTTGCTTGGCTCTTTATGTGAATGATTACATGCATAATTGTTTATCATGATTATATGGTTGCTAACACCTTTTCTTGTAGGAAATTGTGTGTTTGTGGGAACATTTGGTGATTGTAAAGTACATATCAACTCTGGAGGCATGGGCTTTGCAAAATCTCTTGTTCCCTTGTGTGTTTTCTCTCTACCTTAACGTGCTTGATATCGGTACATGATATCAACCACCTTAAGGTGAGGGCATATATATAAGGTAAGTTGTCTAATGATTTTGGTACTAATGAAGCATGCTTGTAAGCCCTCTGTGGAGGTAGGATGTTGTATCTCTAAGTGAGTGCACATCTTTATTTCTATATTTCAATCATTAAGCCCTCTATGGAGACAGGATATCATGCATATCCTTTTATTTTAAGCCCTCTGCGGAGGCGGGGATGGTGTATTTCTTGAGGAGATTGCACATCCTATTATTTTCTAAAAGTCCTCTGAGTAGGCAGGGTAGATCTGAGACTATCCTACCCTTAAGCGTGTCTATGACGATTATTGTGGCGAATCCCATCATCGGTGTGTGCCTGTAATGTGCCTGAGATGGTAGTGAACCTAGCAATAGGTTTCTTCCATCACTTGTTTGTCATGTTTTCTCTATGTCTTCCATGTGTGTGTATGGTGTGTTTGTTCCCAAGCATAGTTTCAAGATCGGTGGTGATGAGATCCTCCTATGCTTTGGGATTTGTATGTCGTGTTTGTTCTCAAGTGTACTTTTAGGACTAGTGGCGATGAGCTCCTCCTAAACTCTAAGATTTGTATTGTGTGTCTGTTGCCCCTTATGCAGTTTGAAGACTGGTGGCGATGAGCTCCTCCTACATTTGGGTTGTGTTCTTACTCTCCTTGTACTTGCATTTGCATTTCATATATATCAGAAAATGAAATAGAAAATAATCACTACATTCACTATATTCATTGTGTTTTATATATCTTCAATATTGTCTTCTCTATGTTTTACGTGAATGTTAATGTCTTCTCCATGCTTTACATGCCTGTTACTATCTTCAACGTGTTTGGCGTGTCTTCACCGTGCTTTGGGTGTTTGCTATGTTTGTTGACCTTAATTTAATGAATGTATTAACTTTGCATTTATACATACATTAAAGTGGGGGCTAAATGTTATGTCAGAAAATGTCCCCTTGGGGGCTTTTCCTTCTTATGGTTTAGCTCCCAAGTCATTAGAATGCATTTAGAGCATCTTGTGTGTTAATTTTGAATCCCGATGAGAAAATCTTGAAGTCTTGTGGCAAATAGCACCTAGGGGGTACTATTTTGATGACTCCTACCTAAAATAGGGGGGAGGACTTAGGTGCTCGTGCCCTAGTCCTGCCCTATTTTAGGGTAGAGCATTGTTATTGTGTTTGTGATTGTAGATTTGACTTCATCTTCTCATGTGATTGAAGAGCCTTCATTTATGTGAGATCTACACTTCAAGGTGACATCTATTGTGTTTTCTATCATTTATCATTTGGATTTTGCCTCTATCCTGTAGGAATACACACTCTTATCTGACAACAATGTTTAGAAGACTTGAATGTCTCTTTGGGGCTTGATTAAGGCAAGCCTCTAAACACCACAACTCCCAACCACACTGCTTTGTGATTACAGGTTACAGGTACCGAGTTTCATGGAGTGGAGTTGCAAAGGAAGGTTGCAAACAATAAGGATTCAAGATCTGAAAGAGAGAAGTGAAATAGAGCATTTTTGAGACATGGGCACCTCGGGTAATGTCCTCAAGAGTTACAAATACAGAAATTAGGGCTATAGGGACATTCTGCATCTGAAGGAGCTTCTACATCCTGAGAATCAGCCTGCCTTGGACTAGGGCACTTGGTGTAGTGTCCTCCGCATTTCAGGTGATGAAAATAGACGGAACAATGATTATTATTGTTGGAAGGAGTTCTACATTCCATGAAGAAAACAGTGCCTTGGACTTGGACGCCTGGGGCATTATCCTCCAATATTCTAAATTCTGAACTTTGAAAAATGGTTAGTTATTAATCTCTATCCTTTTCCTTAATCTGTAAGCATTTATCATAATTCACCAGTATATTCACTATTTTACATAATTTGGGTTTTAAGAGTATTTGAGCATTAAATTGAGATATTGATTAATAACATCTAAGCTTCTGCATCATTCCAAGTGATAGCCCAACTTGTTAGGTGAATTCTCGCTTAATAGAGATTCAACTCAGTTGATATGTCCTTGAATGTTTGTGGTGAAGGGAGGATCTAAACCCATCAAACTCTCAAACTAAAACAAAACCAACTCCCCCCTTTTTACCACAAAACACATCTGAAATATCAATTAGAGCACATGATGGATCTATTCATCCAACTCTTGGTGCCTTAACTCTTCCTGTCAAGGTTGGGCCAAGAACATTGGGCATGTCTGTTGTTATCATTCCCACTTTAGACTTGTTTCATGTGAATTTGGGTCACCCATGGCTTACCTCCATGAAATTGGTCCCCTCAATGATTCACAAATGCTTAAAATTTCCATTCCAAGGACATGTACATGTTATACACTCAATGGGTTCCGACCCTTGGCTCATCATGAAAACTTTTCGCTTAATCATTGTTGGCCTTAGCTGTAGAGTTCTATTCAACCTCATAATGCCCTATTATTTCTATCTTATTAGAAGTTTAAAGAAAATAAAATCACTGAATTATCCCTTAATACACTTGGAGACACTTGATCTTATGTGGTTGCGATAGTAGTTCCCCATACCCCGTGGGAGTTAAACAAACCAAAGCATGAATTGAAGGATCCTTCCCATTATTGAGCGTCTAGCACTTATGCTACGGTTCCACCTCTACAATCCTATCTAGGACCATGAGACATGCCCAAAAAAAAACTAGACCTACCCACAATCTAAGGGTTATTTTGATGAGAAAAACCTGAAGTTTTGTGGCAAATAGGACCTAGGGGATACTATTTTGATGACTCCAAAAAATAGGGGGGAGTACTTGGGTGCTCGCGCCCTAGTCCTGCCCTATTTTGGGTCAAGCCCTAATTTGAAGTATCAGTTATATGACCATTGTTAGGTCCTATGCCGACACCAAAAGTTTAAATTATGAAATTCTTAGTGGGAATGTTTGTACTTGCATATATAAGAATTTTTAGGTTTTTTTTTTGTAAACTAAAAGATGATTGTGAATTTTAGCCATACTTTCAATTTTAGAGCTTTCATGGTATTCATTATTGTAGGGTAGAGCATTGTTATTGTGTTTGTGATTGCATATTTGACTTCATCTTCTCATGTGATTGAAGAGCCTTCATTTATGTGAGATCTACATTTCAAGGTGACATCTATGGTGTTTTCCATCATTTATCATTTAGATTTTGCCTCTATCCCGCAGGGATACACACTCTTATCTGACAACAGTGTTCAGAAGACTTGAATGTCTCTCTAGGGCTTGACTGAGGCAAGCCTCTAAACACTACACCCCTAACCACACTCCTATGTGATTTCAAGTTACAGGTACTGAGTTTCACAGAGTGGAGTTGTAGAGGAAGGTTACAGACAACAAGGATTTAGGATCTGAAAGAAAGAAGTGAAACAGAGCATTTTTAGGAAATGGGCACCTAGGACAATGTCCTCCAGAGTTACAGAGATAGGAATCAGGGTTATAGGGATATTCTACATCTGAAGGAGCTTCTACATCCTAAGAATTAGCCTACCTTGGACTAGGGCTCCCGAGGCAGTGTCCTCCGCATTTCAGGTGACGAAAACAGATGAAACAGTGACTATCAGTGCCGAAAGGAGTTCTGAATTCCATGAAGAAAATAGTGCCTTGGACTTGGGCACTTGAGGCATTGTCCTTGAATATTCTAAATTCCAAACTTCAAAAAATGGTCAATTATTAATCTATCCTTTTCCTTAATTTGTAAGCATTTATCAGAATTTACCAGTTTATTCACTGTTTTACATAATTAGGGTTTTAAGAGTATTTGAACATTAAATTAAGATATTGATTGATAACATCAGAGCTTCCACATCATTCCAATTGACAGCCCAACCTGTTAGGTGAATGCTCTCGCTTTGTAGAGATTCAACTTGGTTGATATGTCCTTGAATGTTTGTGATGAAGGGAGGATCTAGACCCATCAAAACCTCAAACTAAAATAAAATTAACTACCCCCATTTTACCACAAAACATTTTGGTGAGCCCATGTTTGTTTGAATCTTGCACCTAATTTCTGAGTGTTGTGTGATATATTTGCATTCATTCAATCTACCGCATTTTAAAAATTACAAAAAATCAAAAAATTTGAAAAATTTGAAAAATTTGGCATCTTATGCTTGCATGTTGGCATAATTTGAATTCATTGGCATTTAATTTCTGTTATTTTCATTATATCTTATTTAAATTACATAAATTCATCATTAATCATTCATTTCCATTGCATTTTCATGCTCAAATTGGTGAAAATTGCTTGAAATTGTGCATTTTTTCATATAACCTAGTTTCTGTATTAGCTAGGGTTTGTAGTTAAAATCTTGTTTCAGATTTTACTACTGTTTTAAACACTGATTTAGGTCTGATTTCTAACTATAGTGTGTCAACATAGTGTCTTTCTTGCAAAATTTCATGTCTAGGGTTTAAAAACCTTGCATTTTCACTAGATTTGGCCTTATCATCTCTCTAGAATTGCATTATAGGTGTGTTGTAAAGGATTTTTATGTATTATTTGACTGATATTAGGGTTATAATATTCTACCATTCCTCAAATTCCTTACAACACCCTTTTGATTAGGCTTCTACATTGAAAATTGGTGAAAAATTTGCATATTTTAGGTGCATTTTCACTAGGTTTTGACTTGTCATCACTCTAGAATTGCACTATAGGCATGTTGTGAAGGTATTATTTCATTATTGGGTTGATAGTGAACTTATTATTCTCTTCCCCTCTTGAAATTATTCACAATGCCTCTTTCATTAGTAATTTACATTGAAAATTTGTGAAAAAGGTGAAAAACCTAGCATTTTTACATCATAAGCATACATAGTTTTGCATTCATTTTTGGGCATACATCATGGATACTTATTTGGAAGCTTTGTTTGAATACATAATATAAATTGATAATTTTCTAAATTTACTCATGAATATCCTCAATTTTTGAATCAAATAGTATGCATATATGATGTTTATATGACTATGGGCTCCACATATGAAATCCCTTGCTATATATCTGATTTTGATAGCTTCACAACCCTCATGGGAATATATCATTTGATACTAAATGATCTCATTAGATTCATCACCAATGATACATTTAGTAGTGATGATTTTAATATGTTAGGTGAACCCTTATATGACTTTATCTCTATTGAACATTCCACTATGATTCCTATTTCTAAAACATGTGAGAACTTAGTTCTACCTTATGACCTTCCTCCCAAAGTTGTCCCCACAGATGAGGACACCTTGGAGGAGGATAAATTCATTGACACATCCCTTAATATCATACCACCACCATTTCTCCATTCCAATGTTCTCTCTGGCCAAGATGAAGCATTAGTGAATGAAGAATCCCCTCCAAGCAAACTCTATCCCTATAGTAGAACATGAAATCCATTTGGATCATCCCACTAACCTTCCTCCTTTAGTTGATTGTTCACACACATTGGATATCACTAAGGAAGAGAAGAACCTTCATCTCCCTCCTTTGAGGAAATATTCAAGTCATTTGGACATCACTAAGGATCTAAAAACATTAACTACCTCCCCTTTTGTTGCATATTCTTTAAGCATAACTAAAAGTACAAACATTAATAATTACCCTCACAAAACTTTACATTCCCCTCGTTCCTATGATTTTCCTTCAAAAGAGGTGGCACTAGTGGATGAGAAAAGGTCTCTTACATGAAAACTCTTATGGATAGATACTAATATCACTCAAAACAAATCACTTCTTCCACCTCCTAAGAGGATAGTGAATAAGCATACTAGTGAAATTAAACAAGAAAACATTCCACCTAATATTGAATCAAAACAAGACAGGATTAACACTAAACAACTTGAAAACAAGTACAAAAGTTGGGATAAGGTACCTTACACACCTCTCTCCTCTAGCATTTGGGATTGGGAGGAGGATGATTTGATCGTCGATAACTTCTAGCATGAGCCTGTCTATAGGTAAATATTTCTAACCCTTTTACCTTCATGTTGTGTTTCCCCAGTGATGTGTTATGTGTTGTTTAGGCCTCCTAGGATGACCCTTGATACTCTTGTAAGGTCAAGGATACCAGGAGACCGCTTCTATTGTGACTCTTCTTCTATTTGTATCATCATTATTCTATATTGCCTCTCCTCTATTTTCATTTTTGTGTGTTGTGTCTTATGGACATAGCATTGCAGTTGGTGACTTGGGGGCACACTCCTATGTGATTGTCCCTAAAACACTTGTTTCTCCTCTCTCAATTTATTGTTTACCTTCTTTTAGTGGTTCTATCTAGCTGGTGGATGACAAAAAACATATAATACTGATACAGACCTAGTGTCCCTTCAGCAAGAAATCAAAAAATGGTCCTAGTCCATACATGACAAGGGGGTTGATATATATTATCCGATGCTTGGCAAGTAGAATCATTCCGTGTGATACTTTGATGTTGTCTTATTGCACTTACAAAACATAACAATATTGCTACTCTGTGCACTTTGTTTATCTTGGATCTTGCCATGCTTGGCTCTTTATGTGAATGATTACATGCATAATTGTTTATCATGATTATATGGTTGCTAACACCTTTTCTTGTAGGAAATTGTTTGTTTGTGGGAACATTTGGTGATTGTAAAGTACATATCAACTATGGAGGCATGGGCTTTGCAAAATCTCTTGTTCCCTTGTGTGTTTTCTCTCTACCTTAACATGCTTGATATCGGTACATGATATCAACCACCTTAAGGTGGAGGCATATATATAAGGTAAGTTGTCTAATTATTTTGGTACTAATGAAGAATGCTTGTAAGCCCTCTATGGAGGTAGGATGTTGTATCTCTAAGCGAGTGCACATCTTTATTTCTATATTTCAATCATTAAGCCCTCTATGGAGGCAGGATATCATGCATATCCTTTTATTTTAAGCCCTGTGCAGAGGTGGGGATGGTGTATTTCTTGAGGAGATTGCACATCCTATTATTTTCTAAAAGTCCTCCAAGTAGGCAGGGTGGATCTGAGACTATCCTACCCTTAAGCATGTCTATGACGATTATTGTGGCGAATCCCATCATCGGTGTGTGCCTGTAATGTGCCTGAGATGGTAGTGAACCTAGCAATAGGTTTCTTCCATCACTTGTTTGTCATGTTTTCTCTGTGTCTTCCATGTGTGTGTATGGTGTGTTTGTTCCCAAGCATAGTTTCAAGATCGTTGGTGATGAGATCCTCCTATGCTTTGGGATTTGTATGTCATGTTTGTTCTCAAGTGTACTTTTAGGACTGGTGGCGATGAGCTCCTTCTAAACTCTAAGATTTGTATTGTGTGTCTGTTGCCCCTTATGTAGTTTGAAGACTGGTGGTGATGAGCTCCTCCTACATTTGGGTAGTGTTCTTAGTTTCCTTGTACTTGCATTTACATTTCATATATATCAGAAAATGAAATAGAAAATAATCACTACATTCACTATATTCATTGTGTTTTGTATATCTTCAATATTGCCTTCTCTGTGTTTTACGTGAATGTTAATGTCTTCTCCATGCTTTACATGCCTGTTACTATCTTCAACGCGTTTGGCGTGTCTTCACCGTGCTTTGGGTGTTTGTTGTGTTTGTTGACCTTACTTTAATGAATGTATTAACTTTGCATTTATACATACATTAAAGTGGGGGCTAAATGTTATGTCAGAAAATGTCCCCTTGGGGGCTTTTCCTTCTTAAGGTTTAGCTCCCAGGTCATTAGAATGCATTTAGAGCATCTTGTGTGTTAATTTTGAATCCCGATGAGAAAATCTTGAAGTCTTGTGGCAAATAGCACCTAGGGGGTACTATTTTGATGACTCCTGCCTAAAATAGGGGGGAGGACTTAGGTGCTCGTGCCCTAGTCCTACCCTATTTTGGGTCAGGCCCTAATTTGAAGTGTCAGTTATATGATTGTTGTTAGGTCCTATGGTGACACCAAAAGTTTGAATTACAAAATTCTTAGCGAGCATGTTTGTAGTTGCATATATAAGCATGTTTAGATTTTAATTTGTAAACTAGAAGCTGATTGTGAACTTTAGGCATACTTGTGATTTTAGAGCTTTCATGATATTCATTATTATAGGGTAGAGCATTGTTATTGTGTTTGTGATTGTAGATTTGATTTCATCTTCTCATGTGATTGAAGAGCCTTCATTTATGTGAGATCTACACTTCAAGGTGACATCTATTGTGTTTTCTATCATTTATCATTTGGATTTTGCCTCTATCCTATAGGAATACACACTCTTATCTGACAACAATGTTCAGAAGACTTGAATGTCTCTTTGGGGCTTGACTAAGGCAAGCCTCTAAACACCACAACTCCCAACCACACTCCTTTGTGATTATAGGTTACAGGTACCAAGTTTCATGGAGTGGAGTTGCAAAGGAAGGTTGTAGACAATAAGGATTCAAGATCTGAAAGAGAGAAGTGAAATAGAGCATTTTTGAGACATGGGCACCTCGGGTAATGTCCTCAAGAGTTACAGAGATAGAAATTAGGTTTATAGGGACATTCTGCATCTAAAGGAGCTTCTACATCCCGAGAATCAACCTGCCTTGGACTATGGCACTTGGGGTAGTGTCCTCCGCATTTCAGGTGATGAAAATAGACGGAACAATGATTATTAGTGTTGGAAGGAGTTCTACATTCCATGAAGAAAACAGTGCCTTGGACTTGGACGCCTGGGGCATTATCCTCGAATATTTCAAATTCTAAACTTTGAAAAATGGTTAGTTATTAATCTCTGTCCTTTTCCTTAATCTGTAAGCATTTATCATAATTTACCAGTTTATTCACTATTTTACATAATTTGGGTTTTAAGAGTATTTGAGCATTAAATTGAGATATTGATTAATAACATCTAAGCTTCCGCATCATTCCAAGTGATAGCCCAACTTGTTAGGTGAATTCTCGCTTAGTAGAGATTCAACTCAGTTGATATGTCCTTGAATGTTTGTGGTGAAGGGAGGATCTAAACCCATCAAACTCTCAAACTAAAACAAAACCAACATCCCCCTTTTTACCACAAAACACATCTGAAATCTCAATTAGAGCACATGATGGATCTATTCATCCAACTCTTGGTGCCTTAACTCTTCCTGTCAAGGTTGGGCCAAGAACATTGGGCATGTCTGTTGTTATCATTCCCACTTTAGACTTGTTTCATGTGAATTTGGGTCACCCATGGCTTACCTCCATGAAATTGGTCCCCTCAATGATTCACAAATGCTTAAAATTTCCATTCCAAGGACATGTACATGTTATACATCACAATGGGTTCCGACCCTTGGCTCATCTTGAACACTTTTCACTTAATCATTGTTGGCCTTAGCTATAGAGTTCTATTCAACCTCATAATGCCCTATTATTTCTATCTTAACAGAAGTTTAAAGAAAATAAAATCATTGAATTATCCCTTAATACACTTGGAGACACTTGATCTTATGTGGTTGCGACAGTAGTTCCCCCTGCCCCGTGGGAGTTAAACAAACCAAAGCATGAATTGAAGGATCCTTCTCATTATTGAGCGTCTAGCACTTATGCTACGGTTCCACCTCTACCATCCTATCTAGGACCATGAGACATGCCCAAAAAAAAACTAGACCTACCCACAATCTAAGGATTATTTTCATGAGAAAAACCTGAAGTTTTGTGGCAAATAGGACCTAGGGGGTACTATTTTGATGACTCCTTCAAAAAATAGGGGGGAGTACTTGGGTGCTCGCGCCCTAGTCCTGCCCTATTTTGGGTCAAGCCCTAATTTGAAGTGTCGGTTATACGACCATTGTTAGGTCCTATGCCAACACCAAAAGTTTGAATTACGAAATTCTTAGTGGGAATGTTTGTAGTTGCATATATAAGAATTTTTAGATTTTTTTTTGTAAACTAAAAGATGATTGTGAATTTTAGCCATACTTGCGATTTTAGAGCTTTCATGGTATTCATTATTATAGGGTAGAGCATTGTTATTGTGTTTGTGATTGCATATTTGACTTCATCTTCTCATGTGATTGAAGAGCCTTCATTTATGTGATATCTACACTTCAAGGTGACATCTATGGTGTTTTCCATCATTTATCATTTGGATTTTGCCTCTATCCCACAGGGATACGCACTCTTATCTGACAACAGTGTTCAGAAGACTTGAATGTCTCTCTAGGGCTTGACTGAGGCAAGCCTCTAAACACTACAACCCCTAACCACACTCCTATGTGATTTCAAGTTATAGGTACTGAGTTTCACAGAGTGGAGTTGTAGAGGAAGGTTGCAGACAACAAGGATTTAGGATCTGAAAGAAAGAAGTGAAATAGAGCATTTTCGGGATATGGGCGCCTAGGGCAATGTCCTCCAGAGTTACAGAGATAGGAATTAGGGTTATATGGATATTCTGTATCTGAAGGAGCTTCTACATCCTAAGAATTAGCCTACCTTGGACTAGGGCACCCGAGGCAGTGTCCTCCGCATTTCAGGTGACGAAAATAGATGAAACAGTGACTATTAGTGCCGAAAGGAGTTCTGCATTCCATGAAGAAAATAGTGCCTTGGACCTGGGCACTTGAGGCATTGTCCTCGAATATTCTAAATTCCAAACTGCAAAAAATGGTCAATTATTAATCTGTCCTTTTCCTTAATTTGTAAGCATTTATCAGAATTTACCAGTTTATTCACTGTTTTACATAATTAGGGTTTTAAGAGTATTTGAACATTAAATTAAGATATTGATTGATAACATCAGAGCTTCCACATCATTCCAAGTGATAGCCCAACCTATTACGTGAATGCTCTCGCTTTGTAGAGATTCAACTTGGTTGATATGTCCTTGAATGTTTGTGATGAAGGGAGGATCTAGACCCATCAAAACCTCAAACTAAAATAAAATTAACTCCCCCCATTTTACCACAAAACATTTTGGTGAGCCCATGTTTGTTTGAATCTTGCACCTAATTTCTGAGTGTTGTGTGATATATTTGCATTCATTCAATCTACCGCATTTTAAAAATTACAAAAAATCAAAAAATTTGAAAAATTTGAAAAATTTGGCATCTTAGGCTTGCATGTTGGCATAATTTGAATTCATTGGCATTTAATTTCTGTTATTTTCATTATATCTGATTTAAATTACATAAATTCATCATTAATCATTCATTTCCATTGCATTTTCATGCTCAAATTGGTGAAAATTGCTTGAAATTGTGCATTTTTTCATATAACCTAGTTTCTGTATTAGCTAGGGTTTGTAGTTAAAATCTTGTTTCAGATTTTACTACTGTTTTAAACACTCATCTAGGTCTGATTTATAACTGTAGTGTGTCATCATAGTGTCTTTCTTGCAAAATTTCATGTCTAGGGTTTAAAAACCTTGCATTTTCACTAGATTTGGTCTTATCATCTCTCTAGAATTGCATTATAGGTGTGTTGTAAAGGATTTTTCTGTATTATTTGAATGATATTAGGGTTATAATACTCTACCATTCCTCAAATTCCTTACAACACCCTTTTGATTAGGCTTCTACATGGAAAATTGGTAAAAAATTTGCATATTTTAGGTGCATTTTCACTAGGTTTTGACTTGTCATCACTCTAGAATTGCACTATAGGCGTGTTGTGAAGGTATTATTTCATTATTGGGTTGATAGTGAACTTATTATTCTCTTCCCCTCTTGAAATTATTCACAATGCCTCTTTCATTAGTAATTTACATTGAAAATTTGTGAAAAAGGTGAAAAACCTAGCATTTTTACATCATAAGCATACATAGTTTTCCATTCATTTTTGCGCATACATCATGGATACTTATTTGGAAGCTTTGTTTGAATACATAATATAAATTGATAATTTTCTAAATTTACTCATGAATATCCTCAATTTTTGAATCAAATAGTATGCATATATGATGTTTATATGACTATGGGCTCCACATATGAAATCCCTTGCTATATATCTGATTTTGATAGCTTCACAACGCTCATGGGAATATATCATTTGATACTAAATGATCTCATTAGATTCATCACCAATGATATGTTTAGTAGTGATGATTTCAATATGTTAGGTGAACCCTTATATGACTTTATCTCTATTGAACATTCCACTATGATTCCTATTTCTAAAACATGTGAGAACTTAGTTCTACCTTATGACCTTCCTCCCAAAGTTGTCCCCACAGATGAGGACACCTTGGAGGAGGATAAATTCATTGACACGTCCCTTAATATCATACCACCACCATTTTTCCATTCCAATGCTCTCTCTGGCCAAGATGAAGCATTAGGGAATGAAGCATCCCCTCCAAGCAAACTCTATCCCTATAGTAGAACATGAAATCCCTATGGATCATCCCACTAACCTTCCTCCTTTAGTTGATTGTTCACACACATTGGATATCACTAAGGAAGAGAAGAACCTTCATCTCCCTCCTTTGAGGAAATATTCAAGTCATTTGGACATCACTAAGGATCTAAAAACATTAACTACCTCCCCTTTTGTTGCATATTCTTTAAGCATCACTAAAAGTACAAACATTAATAATTACCCTAACAACACCTTACATTCCCCTTGTTCCTATGATTTTCCTTCAAAAGAGGTGGCACTAGTGGATGATAAAAGGTCTCTTACATGAAAACTCTTATGGATAGATACTAATATCACTCAAAACAAATCACTTCTTCCACCTCCTAAGAGGATAGTGAATAAGCATACTAGGGAAATTCAACAAGAAAACATTCCACCTAATATTGAATCAAAACAAGACAGGATTAACACTAAACAACTTGAAAACAAGAACAAAAGTTGGGCTATGGTACCTTACACACCTCTCTCCTCTAGCATTTGGGATTGGGAGGAGGATGATTTGATCGTTGATAACTTCTAGCATGAGCCTGTCTATAGGTAAGTATTTCTAACCCTTTTACCTTCATGTTGTGTTTCCCCAGTGATGTGTTATGTGTTGTTTAGGCCTCCTAGGATGACCCTTGATACTCTTGTAAGGTCAACGATACCAGGAGATTGCTTCTATTGTGACCCTTATTCTATTTGTATCATCATTATTCTATATTGCCTCTCCTCTATTTTCATTGTTGTGTGTTGTGTCTTATGGACATAGCATTGCAGTTGGTGACTTGGGGGCACCCTCCTATGTGATTGTCCCTAAAACACTTGTTTCTCCTCTCTTGATTTATTGTTTACCTTCTTCTAGTGGTTCTATCTAGCTTGTGGATGACAAAAAACATATAATAGTGATACAGACCTAGTGTCCCTTCAGCAAGAAATCAAAAAATGGACCTAGTCCATACATGACAAAGGGGTTGATATATTTTATCTGATGCTTGGCTAGTAGAATCATTCCGTGTGATACTTTGATGTTGTCTTATTGCACTTACAAAACATAACAATATTGCTACTCCGTGCACTTTGTTTATCTTGGAACTTGCCTTGCTTGGCTCTTTATGTGAATGATTGCATGCATAATTGTTTATCATGATTATATGGTTGCTAACACCTTTTCTTGTAGGAAATTGTGTGTTTGTGGGAACATTTGGTGATTGTAAAGTACATATCAAATCTGGAGGCATGGGCTTTGCGAAATCTCTTGTTCCTTTGTGTGTTTGCTCTCTACCTTAACGTGCTTGATATCGGTACATGATATCAACCACCTTAAGGTGGGGGCATATATATAAGGTAAGTTGTCTAATGATTTTGGTACTAATGAAGCATGCTTATAAGCCCTCTGTGGAGGTAGGATGTTGTATCTCTAGGCGAGTGCACATTTTATTTCTATATTTCAATCATTAAGCCCTCTATGGAGGTAGGATATCATGCATATCCTTTTATTTTAAGCCCTCTGCGGAGGCGGGGATGGTGTATTTCTTGAGGAGATTGCACATCCTATTATTTTCTAAAAGTCCTCCAAGTAGGCAGGGTGGTTCTGAGACTATCCTACCCTTAAGTGTGTCTATGACGATTATTGTGGCGAATCCCATCATCGGTGGGTGCCTGTAATGTGCCTGAGATGGTAGTGAACCTAGCCGTAGGTTTCTTCCATCACTTGTTTGTCATGTTTTCTCTGTGTCTTCCATGTGTGTGTATGGTGTGTTTGTTCCCAAGCATAGTTTCAAGATCGGTGGTGATGAGATCCTCCTATGCTTTGGGATTTGTATGTCGTGTTTGTTCTCAAGTGTAGTTTTAGGACTGGTGGCGATGAGCTCCTTCTAAACTCTAAGATTTGTATTGTGTGTCTGTTGCCCCTTATGCAGTTTGAAGACTGGTGGCGATGAGCTCCTCCTACATTTGGGTTGTGTTCTTAGTTTCCTTGTACTTGCATTTGCATTTCATATATATCAGAAAATGAAATAGAAAATAATCACTACATTCACTATATTCATTGTGTTTTGTATATCTTCAATATTGTCTTCTCTATGTTTTACGTGAATGTTAATGTCTTCTCCATGCTTTACATGCCTGTTACTATCTTCAACGTGTTTGGCATGTCTTCACCGTGCTTTGGGTGTTTGCTGTGTTTGTTGACCTTACTTTAATGAATGTATTAACTTTGCATTTATACATACATTAAAGTGGGGGCTAAATGTTATGTCAGAAAATGTCCCCTTGGGGGCTTTTCCTTCTTAAGGTTTAGCTCCCAGGTCATTAGAATGCATTTAGAGCATCTTGTGTGTTAATTTTGAATCCCGATGAGAAAATCTTGAAGTCTTGTGGCAAATAGCACCTAGGGGGTACTATTTTGATGACTCCTGCCTAAAATAGGGGGGAGGACTTAGGCGCTCGTGCCCTAGTCCTGCCCTATTTTGAGTCAGGCCCTAATTTGAAGTGTCAGTTATATGATTGTTGTTAGGTCCTATGGTGATACCTAAAGTTTGAATTACAAAATTCATAGCGAGCATGTTTGTAGTTGCATATATAAGCATGTTTAGATTTTAATTTGTAAACTAGAAGCTGATTGTGAACTTTAGGCATACTTGTGATTTGAGAGCTTTCATGATATTCATTATTATAGGGTAGAGCATTGTTATTGTGTTTGTGATTTTAGATTTGACTTCATCTTCTCATGTGATTGAAGAGCCTTCATTTATGTGAGATCTACACTTCAAGGTGACATCTATTGTATTTTCTATCATTTATCATTTGGATTTTGCCTCTATCCTGTAGGAATACACACTCTTATCTGACAACAATGTTTAGAAGACTTGAATGTCTCTTTGGGGCTTGATTAAGGCAAGCCTCTAAACACCACAACCCCCAACCACACTCCTTTGTGATTGCAGGTTACAGGTACCGAGTTTCATGGAGTGGAGTTGCAAAGGAAGGTTGCAGACAATAAGGATTCAAGATCTGAAAGAGAGAAGTGAAATAGAGCATTTTTGAGACATGGGTACCTTGGGTAATGTCCTCAAGAGTTACAGAGACATAAATTAGGGTTATAGGGACATTCTGCATCTAAAGGAGCTTCTACATCCCGAGAATCAGCCTGCCTTGGACTAGGGCACTTGGGGTAGTGTCCTCCGCATTTCAGGTGATGAAAATAGACAGAACAATGATTATTAGTGTTGGAAGGAGTTCTACATTCCATGAAGAAAACAGTGCCTTGGACTTGGATGCTTGGGGCACTATCCTCGAATATTCTAAATTCTGAACTTTGAAAAATGGTTAGTTATTAATCTTTGTCTTTTTCCTTAATCTGTAAGCATTTATCATAATTTACCAGTTTATTCACTATTTTACATAATTTGGGTTTTAAGAGTATTTGAGCATTAAATTGAGATATTGATTGATAACATCTAAGCTTCCGCATCATTCCAAGTGATAGCCCAACTTGTTAGGTGAATTCTCGCTTAGTAGAGATTCAACTCAGTTGATATGTCCTTGAATGTTTGTGGTGAAGGGAGGATCTAAACCCATCAAACTCTCAAACTAAAACAGAACCAACTCCCCCCTTTTTACCACAAACACATCTGAAATCTCAATTAGAGCACATGATGGATCTATTCATCCAACTCTTGGTGCCTTAACTCTTCTTGTCAAGGTTGGGCCAAGAACATTGGGCATGTCTGTTGTTATCATTCCCACTTTAGACTTGTTTCATGTGAATTTGGGTCACCCATGGCTTACCTCCATGAAATTGGTCCCCTCAATGATTCACAAATGCTTAAAATTTCCATTCCAAGGACATGTACATGTTATACATAACAATGGGTTCCGACCCTTGGCTCATCATGAACACTTTTCACTTAATCATTGTTGGCCTTAGCTATAAAGTTCTATTCAACCTCATAATGCCCTATTATTTCTATCTTATCAGAAGTTTAAAGAAAATAAAATCACTGAATTATCCCTTAATACACTTGGAGACACTTGATCTTATGTGGTTACGACAATAGTTCCCCCTGCCCCGTGGGAGTTAAACAAACCAAAGCACGAATTGAAGGATCCTTCCCATTATTGAGCGTCTAGCACTTATGCTACGGTTCCACCTCTACCATCCTATCTAGGACCATGAGACATGCCAAAAAAAAAACTAGACCTACCCACAATCTAAGGGTTATTTTCATTCCCCTGCCTCTTTGGAGCCTAGTGGAAATAAATCGGTTGCACGGAACCTGTTTCTTGCAGAATCTCAATTGCTTAAGGATGCTTTTGTACCTCCACCTGTTCCACAGGTTGAGAGAGAAGAGCATCCTTATTTGAGATACCCTTCCCCCATGGTTTCCCAAGCTTCAAAAGTTCCTTCCATTACTCCTCATGCCCCTTGAGCAAAGGAAGAAAAGAAACCAACATTGGAAGACGTCATGGCTCCCCTCACAAATATTACAAATAAAACAAAGAGAAATCAAAATGCAAAAGCATGTAAGAAGCGATGTTATGGTTTGGTTTGCCAACTTGCTGCAAGGGAAGAGAACCTTCCTCCTCACAAGCATTAGTCACTGATGGATTTGAAGGATATATCTATTGATGCTTTGTCTACTGATGAGAATGATATTGATGCATAGCCTATATTGACCCATGTTAATTCACCTATTGTGCCTTATTCCAGAAGTGATTCAGAAGATAATGGTGAAACATGTATGACTCTATGACCTTGCACCACACTTGCTACAATCCCTCCTGCATCTTGCCCTCCATCTCTTTATGATGGGCAAGATTGAGAGGAGGACTATTTGTTTTAGGTCAACTTGCAAGTGTGGCCTCTATCTCTTTTGTGTTATGATTGCAAATGTTGTTACCCTCGTATTGTGCTACTTGATGTTTATTTTTTTGTTAAGCTCTCTTTGGATGACCCTTGACACTCTTGTTGGTGGAAGGATACAAAGGGACCAAACCTGTTGTGGCATTCCTCTTTATGTATCTTCATTCTTCCATATGTTGTAACTTCCAATTTGTTAAAATTTATGTTCATTGGATGATTTAGCATCCTCCTTTGTGGTTTCTTCATTCTCATGTGATATTTCTTCCTCCGTCTTCATAGTTCTACTAATTGGAAGATGATGACAATTCTGAAAATGATGTCCCTTTAATAAATATATAACCATTCATATATTGACACCAGTCGAGTAGATCTCTTTTGTGTTATATTATCTATATACTAATTTATGTGGCACTTTGCACTTTGCTTCCACTGGGGGCAACCCCTTGTTGTGATGCAACTTTTGATAACACATTTTTTAAGCATGTAGCTTCCATAAATCTCTCATGCTTTTCTTAAATTCATTATTCAATCTACCTTAAAGAAATTGCTCTCTGATAGGAGTTAGTAATCACTTTAAGGTGGGGGCATACATCATGTTCCATTTTTCATGCACCATGTGGTTGGTCTTACCATTGGAATACTTATTGATCATCTTTGTAACATCTTACCAGGGTTACCCAACAAACATCACTATTTTTTTGGCCTATAATCTCTGATATGGTTGACATGGAGCTCACCTATCGATTTGGTCATCTTCACTAGCCTGTGATGTCTCCACTTGACATGGAACTCACCTAGTATTTCAGTGATCCTTACTAGCCTGTGATGTTTCTTGTGGTTTCTTGTCCTTGAGTCATCTAGCATAACACAACTGCTAGCCTGTGTACTTCATGCAACTTTACATTTATGATCAAATAGTAATTTGGTAGTCCTTACTAGTCCATGATCCATGAAGAACATCTTTGCATGACCCTTAGCAATAGAGAAAGCTAGTGTCTGTTTCATGTTATCTTTATGATTGTTTTTCTTTCCTTACTCATATATATGATGTGTTACTTAACTTACATGCTCTTGTATTCTTTGTGTTTTCTTCGTGCATATACTTGCATGTCTTCACATGTCTACTTCATGTATGATGTGTGTGCTTTGTGTTTCATGTGTATTCATTATTGTATGCTTTGTGAATACTCCATTTATGTGTGATTTATGTTGGATATTTGATGTGTATGTAATCTCTTCTTACCATTCTTTTTAGACGTTTAGAATCCTAAGCTTGGGGGCTTTCGTAGTTCTCAACTTGGTGTCATTCTAATGGCTTTGAATTTCTAGCAAGGAAGTTTTCTTTTCTCCATACTTTAGTATGCGTATGAACATAAGATCATACCCACTCTAAAGTTAGGGCTAAATGTTATGTCATAAATTGTCGACACTGGCAATTTACACTAGGTTTAGTACCCTTCTAGACTAATATACAAACTCATACTGGGAGAAGACTAGATTTTGAAGTACAAACTAGTTTTAGGCGTCATTATCTAAGTACAAGCTCTGAAAGGACCTCAAACACCTAGACACTAGGGTCCAAGTGGTAGTGTCTTGGACATTTTCAAAAATAAAGTTTTAGTGGCTTTGGATGTTGGCTTTGTTACTCTAGGTGTTGCACCTTGTCATCTTTTCTCGAAAGGTTTTCCCAAAAATGAGTTTATGTTCATATATAAAGAAGTTTATTCCTCCCATTTGAACTAGATGAAAGAGATAAAAGAGATGAAATATATTAAGGAATTGATATGATCAAAAGTGGTATGCGAGTGATGAAATCGCTATTGTGAAGATTATGCAGATTATGTGATTCTCTCTATTGGAGGTTTCTAACATTTATTGCAGATTCTAAGGGAAGCTCCTTCCTTCATCTCTAATCTTGTGGTGATCTTGAGTCATCCCACTAGGTTTTGTGTTGTGGTAAAGGTACTTTATTACTACATTTATTTTATTATTCATTTTACCTCTATCCTCCAAGGACACACGCTCTCTCATCATCATCTTGGATATTGTGGAGGTGGAAACACAATTCATAGGGTTTGACTAAGGTAAGTCCCTAAAATAGCCCAAACCTTTTCCCCTTTATGTTTGTGTAGATTCCAGAAGATCAAGAGCAGGTACGGAAGATCTAGAAGTAGAT
Organism: Cunninghamia lanceolata; assembly: GCA_027924645.1. Taxonomy (NCBI): domain Eukaryota; kingdom Viridiplantae; phylum Streptophyta; class Pinopsida; order Cupressales; family Cupressaceae; genus Cunninghamia; species Cunninghamia lanceolata. The sequence continues at coordinate 27,062,064 of BSBN01000254.1, forward strand.
TGACGAATATAAGCCTGACTCTCAAAAACCCCTTTTGGAGGGCCTGAAACCATAGGACACTTGCACTTAGTGGACATTTTCCTCCCAAATCTACCCTAATTTCTAGTAGTAACCTCTGACAACTTTGCTCTACTCATTCCATATCCAGTTTCCTGGGTCTTCAAATCTGCAAGGTACAATTTCTTTGTTTTGGCATATTTTCATTATAAAACCCTAGATCTAGGTCACTTCCTCTCAAATCTCTCAAATCTCTCAAATCTACAACAAAGGAACAGAACCACCCTCTTGTAGCTTGTCTCTTCTCTAGGACTGTATCCATGCTCAGTTTGTTTTCCAATGTTTGATTCGCAAAAATGAAATTGAGAGGCTTAGTTAAAAACATGATTAATTAGGTCTCTCTTTTTCATCAAACAATAGCATATGCAAGAGGTGCATGCACAAGTAAAGAAGTACCTACAGAGGACTAGTAAGTAAAAGGTGAGTGCAAATGAGTATAGGAGAAAAAAGACTTACTCAAAGGGTGATTTGGTCATGGCACATCTAAGGAAAGACTCCCTAAAGGAACATATAGCAAGTTGAAACCAAAGAAGATTGGACCATCTAGAGTATAATATATAATCTCTAATAATGCCTATAAGATTGATTACTAGAAGAATTAGATATCTCACCAATGTTCAATGTAGTTGATCTATATAATTACCATGGATTAAAGATGTAGAAAGTGATAAGACCTCATTGTAGGTATTAAATTGAAGGCAACAAGTTATTGATAGGCCTAGGGATGAAGTTGAAAAAATCCTAAATGAGCAATTGAGTAGAAGAATCAGGAAGAGAAAATATAAGGAACATTTATTTTTATGGATGGGAGGGGAATCTAATGATAATTCATGGATTTTTGAATAAGTGGGCTTGTTGGGATGGCCGCTACAACCTCCTTCACTTCCTTAATTTTTATCGTCTTGCTCAAAGTTTTGTTATATGAGATGTCTAATGCAAGAGCATCTCAAGGGGTCAAGAAATATTGCATCACTGAAAATATTATCTTATATTTTGTTTTGTTTTGTAGTTCTCATGTGATTTTATAATTGTTAGAATCTTGCCACAACTGATAGTTTCCATCTCAAAGGCACTGTCTTGCCCACTCATCATTTTAAGCATCCCTAGTTCCAAGTTTAGAATGTATAGTGCTTCAAGCATCTGAGATTTGCAATAAGAATTGATACTATATCCAAGCTCAAGTCTTAAACAAGTTTGGTCCTAAACTGCATTGAGTTTCACTATATAAATCCCACTACACATGGTATTCACACTACAATCCCTCTAAATTAGCATGTTGTAATTTGTAATAGGCCCTTTAGACTTTTTCCCAAAATTTGAATATTGTGCTAACTAGGATACTTTGAATTGGGACCTAATAAAGGTCATGAAGAAAGGTTCGTGACTCTTTGGTCAATGATACCTTATCATATGAAAGGATCCCTACAAATAAGATGGCAAGTTCTTCAAAATGGGGCAACGAGAGAGAGCATAGAGGATATAGTCAAAACCATGAAATTTAGGTTCCACACTAAAGTAATGAGAAAGATAGATGCTAACAAGTATTCTCATTCCCAAACTTGAAAGTGATAGCACAAATAATTGCAACATTTTTATTTTGAATTAGTCTATCATTTAAATGTAATATCATTGAGTTGTGGCATCTTGTTTGTCTTCAATCTATTTCTATTATGTGTTTTGTGAGCATTTCTATTATCTATATTTGGGATACATGTTCAAATAGATTAACTTTCATTGGATCCTCTATCTATGACTACATATACTTGTGCTTTTGAAAGGTTTGAAAATGGTGAAGACAATGAATTGTAGAAAATTAGAGACTAAATGGGATTCTCTAGTGATCATCAATGGTTGTGTTAATTGGGTTATATTAAACATTAGAAAATAAAAATCATATTAGAGTAAGTAGTATTTGTCAAGGGGTTATTTCTCAATATTTCCTTTGAGCATTGTTGCATGAAATGCAATAGTTTTACAAATAATTCATTAATTTTAGAGGAACGATTTCCTTTTGCTGCAATCTAATAAGTATGGACCTATATAAATGGATTGTTGAGGATTAAATGCCTAGTGAATATAGGTGGTTTATCATGGACTTAAATGATGAGGATCATGTTGGTTGTTTTAAATTCCCAACCTAATCTCAAAAGTAATCTAAAGAATAGCCAGTTCTAATGATTGATATACTTTGAGGGATTGGCCAATGAACGAGAAAAGGTGGATTAAACCCTTTTCCTCTGCACTTTAGGCTCTGCAAAACCTAGGAGGGTGATCCTAATAGTATTCTACTTGGGATATTTCATTACTTTTTCTCAAATACTTCCTTTCAAACATATGTGTTCTCTCTCAAGACACTTATAGAATAATTGATATAGAAGAACAATGGGCTAGATTCTTGAGCTTTAACACGATTCTTTGAATATGAACACTGGAATAACTTAATGTTCATAATTTATAACAAAATTAGAAATTCATCATTATTTCTTGGTATGAATGATCAAGGAGTTATATCAAATAACACTTTGAAATAGATCAGTGCCTAAATCCCAGGTCATAGAGTCAAAACAAATGTAAATAGAAACACGTTACGAACAATATTTTCTCAGCTCATGTAAACTATACAATAATGTGTTGCATAATCATGTTTTAATCACTTCCTTGACCAATTCTACATAGGAATCCCTGTATACACTCAAAACACTCAATATCTTCTTAAAGCATTAAATCTACTTGTTGAGTAAAAGCCATTAGATAAATATTCAAGCACAGGAAAGACTATGAAGATGAACAAAACTAATCCTTGATAAAATTTTATTCATAAATACAATGAGGAATACAAATATAGGAGACAATGTAGTCTAAAACTTTGACAATACTTTCAAATTATGAACTGATATTGCTCCTACAAGATTCTATAGGTACATAAAATTTTACACTCTAATGACACAAACTAAGGGAAACCAATAATATTTCTAGGTGCACTGTGATACAAATTCTCCAAGATCTTTATCAAAGGCCCTGAATTCCCTTTTATAAGACAAGTGAGAAAACAAGCTTTAGGCCACTTGATATGTGTCATATACTCATTTGATAGAGGTTACATCAAAGGGCTACAAATATAACCGTTGTTTAAATAGTTAGGCCTACCTTCATAACAAATTATCTCCTCCAGCAGGTAAAGATAATTGTTTATTGTCCCTTATGCTTTCTAATCTTGGCATGGGAATTGGCAATAATACCAACAGAAGGCATTTTTCTAGATGCTCTTTTGGTTCTGTCACCTTTGATTTCCATATACTTGTCAATAGGACAAGGATCTTCTACTTCGCCTCCTCATCTTCATGCGCAAAACATGGGAATCCCTACTAGGACTAAATAAATAGGGAAATCAGAATTCCCTCCATTCGCTCATGTTCTGGGCATAGGAAAGTGGCTCCTCAACTTCTGAGGAGAAGTCTTCAACCATTTCATCCCTCAAGAAACTTGAGGAAGCCACAAATAGCAGACGCTAATAGTGCCAAGATTTCAGTGAAGGAGGAAAAAGCAGAAAGAGTTTGCTTAATTTAGACAAAGAACGCATAGTTCTTTTCAACTTAATTATCCTTCCCCACTTCTAGTTGTTTCATCCAAGAGGGTAGTAATCCATCAATTGTAGTTGAGCCTCTATTAGAAACCATCATGAAAAGGGAGGGGAAGAGGGAACTTTAGGTTCTTGTTTCTTCTCATCCTAATATGGGAACTCACAGTAACAAGGAGTTATTGGAGTCAATGGGCTGGGACTCAAATCCCTCATCTAGATGAAAACAAGGGAGAGCCAGGGGCTGACATGAGCTTAATGCTTCCTTCTATTATCCTTGCATTTAGTCCAAACTGCCTATACGTTAGAAGAAAACATCTCTAATTCCTTTACTTTGTAAGAACACAATATCAACCAGGAAAACAAAGAGGAACTTCTAAAGGACATGGGCAGTAAAGGCAACATATTACATAGAGAACCTTCCATTTCATCAGCACTGATAGAAAGATAGACACAAATAGCAACATAGACAACTATTTATAGATGAATTGCAAGGCTCCCACATTCTTGGTACTTTTATGATGAATTTAACTTAGTCACATCCACAACATATTTGTCATAAATGGAAATTGTTTAATGATGTACCAATGCTACTAGAAGTAGAAATTGGAGGTTGTACTTCGTTCCTATATTTTTGTCACATAACCCATGGCACTTGTAAATGTTAATTCCACATGGTAGCCACTAGACTTGGTTCCTCGATCTTAGGATTTTATTCATTTTGAAGAGCTAACCTTAGCAGATTTTTGCCACAATGTCTACCATAACATCCCATCAAGCCGGCACATGAGTATCAAGAACTGGTTCTGTACCCTGTAATTTATATTTGAACTCATTCCCTATAAAAATGGTGATGAGGGTAGATCAATACATACTTGAAAGAGCTAAGACTACACAGAGTCATATTATTTATTACATGTCGCCACCTTGATGTTTCCCTTTGAAAATAAGATGTTGATCACAGACAACTCACCCAGATCAATGGTACAGATATGCTTACTGGAATGAAAATCCTCATCACATGTGAAGAGAAAGTGTGAACCAATAAGAGAGCCACCTGGACTACCACCAGGGGTATGTTGTTGAGAAGAAAAGTCTATGGAGTCCATATGGTATGCTTTTGCATTTCAGCAAGTAGGAAATCAAACTATAGATGAACATCTGTGGTAGGGCGAGTAGCGCCCATATTATTGTTGTTATATGGAGCCTAATCAGACTCAGAGTTTATATTTACCCCACTTTTATCGATGCAGTTTCTCCCCAAATTCCTACAAGGTCAAGGGGCAGTGCCCCTTGCGGGGTCTAGGGGCAGCTTGATAAAAAGCGGCTAAGGGTTAGGGTTTTGAGATATTGTATTGTAGCATTTGCAGCGGTATTGAGTTGCAAGGATTGCTGATTGTAATTGATTTGATTTATTGGATAATAATATTGGACTCTCTATTTGGTGGATGTAGCCCAAGTTTGGGTGAACCACGTTAAAACTTGTGTCTCACTGTTATTATTTCTGTGTATCTCCATTTCTCTGTTTAATCTTTATTTGCATTTAATTGATATCTTCTGCCGGCTAACCCTAACAAGTGGTATCAGAGCGGGTTGTGTTTGATTATCGTCTACAAGAAAGTCTCACGGTTGAGTGGGAGCAATGGCGGATGAGGGTTGATTGAAGGTCGATAAATTCAATGGGTAGAACTATCAGTTATGGAAGATGCAGATGGAGGATTACCTCTATCAAAAGGATTTATGGATGCCGTTGGAAGGAGTAGCCAAGAAACTAGCAACAATGTCTGATGAGGATTGGAATCTTCTTGACAGAAAGGCACTAGGAACCATTCGGTTGTGCCTGGCACCATTGGTGGCATTCAATATAATGGAAGCAAAGACAATAGATGGTCTAATGAAAGCTTTGGCAAAATTGTATGAAAAACCCTCAGCCTCAAATAAGGTATTTCTCATGAAGCGTTTGTTTAATTTGAAAATGGTTGAAGGTGGATCTGTGACAGATCATTTAAATGAATTTAATACGATTGTCAGTCAATTAACTTCTGTAAATATAAAATTTGATGAAGAAGTTAGAGCTCTCTTGATATTATGTTCATTACCTGAAAGTTGGGATAGTTTGGTAATGGCGGTTAGTAACTCTGTTTCTGGTTCAAATACCCTGAAATTTGATGATGTTGTTGGTGTTATTCTGAGTGAGAAAATTCATAAGAAAAGCTTAGGTGGATCCAAATCAGGCAGTGTTTTGAATGCAGAAAGCAGGGGCAGATCAAAGGAGAGAGGAAAAGGTTCTAGAGGTCATGGGAAGTCATGAGGAAAATCAAAGGACAAAAGATCCCAAACCAGAGGACAGAAGGATTGTTGGTACTGTGGAAAACCAGGTCATCTGAAGAAAGATTGTTGGTCTTGGAAGAACAAAGAAGGAGACAAACAAGAAGGCAATAAGGAAGCAAATGTGGTAAGTAATAAGTCTGAAGATGATGCTTTGATTCTTTCCCTAGATAATGCTAATGATTCATGGGTTTTAGATTCAGGGACCTCATTTCATGCTATGCCCCATAGAAGTTATTTTCTTGATTATGTCCAAGGGGATTTTGGGTTGGTTTATTTGGGAGATAATGAACCCTGCCAGATTGTTGGAAAGGAAAGAATCAAGATTAAGTTGCAGAATGGGAATCATTGGCTACTACAAGAGGTAAGGCATGTTCCAAGGCTCAGTAGGAATTTAATTTCAGTAGGGCAGCTAGCTGAACAAGGTTGCACTATTACATTTACTGATAAAAATTAGAAAGTTTCAAAAGGTGCCTTAGTAGTAGAAAAAGGTGTGAAAGTAGGCACCTTATATCTTTGTACAGGTCATACTGTTCCTTCTACTTTAGCTGTTACAGAGAAAAAACAAACAAGTTCAGGAATAGTTGCTGCAGGTTTGTAGGAAGAGACTAGAAAAGTTGCTGTAGGTTCTGAGACAACACTGTGGCACAACAGACTTGGGCATATGAGTGAAAAAGGTATGAAGGTACTTCATTCTAAGAAAGTTTTACCAGGTCTGAAATGTATTAATATGGATTTTTGTGAAAGTTGTGTGTATGGCAAACAAAAGAGAGTCAGTTTTCTCAAGGATGGGAAGCAAAAGAAAAATAAAAAATTGGAGCTTGTGCATACAGATGTATGGGGACCAGCTCAGGTATCTTCTCTCGGTGGCTCTCGGTATTATGTTACATTCATAGATGATGCAACTAGGAAGGTCTGGATGTATTTCCTTAGATAGAAATCTGATGTATTTGAAACATTTAAAAAATAGAGAAGCTTGGTTGAGAATGAGATAGGTATCAGATTAAAATGTCTCAGATCTGATAATGGTGGTGAGTATTGCAGCAAAGAATTTGAAGATTATTGTTCCTTTAATGGAATTCGTAGGCAGAAAACGGTTCCAAGGACTCCACAGGAAAATGGAGTAGCTGAGCGCATGAATAAGACAATAATGGAGCATGCAAAGACTATGAGATTGCATGCTGGGCTGCCTTTAAATATGTGGGCAAAGGCTGTCAACACTGTTGTATATTTAATTAACAGAGGTCCTTCAGTTCCTTTGGGCTGTGGTAGTCCAGAGGAAGCATGGACAGGCAAGAAGGTGAGTTATTCTTTTCTGAAAAGATTTGGTTGTGAAGCATTTGCACATATAGATTCTGAAAATAGAACCAAGATGGATGCAAAATCAAAAAAATGTACCTTTGTTGGATATGGCATTGATGAATTTGGTTATAGGCTTTGGGATTTTAAAAATCAAAAAATTGTGAGAAGCAGGGATGTTATATTCAATGAGAAGGTGTTGTACAAAGATTAGTTGCATCAGCATGAGAAGAAAGAAAAGGATTATGTGGTGTTGGATGATACTCCAAATAGTGATGTTCCAGTGGTTCCTCATGCTCCGCAACAGCAACCAGAAAAACCACAAACTCTAGTGAATGTTAGACGATCAACAAGGATAAGTAGACCTCCTGAAAGGTTTTCTCCCTCTTTGTATTCTATTTTGTTAATAGACGCTGGTGAACCAGAAGGGTATGATGAAGCTATGCAGGTGGATACACAGGTTCAGTGGGAGCTTTCCATGAAAGAAGAAATGGACTCCTTGCTGAAAAATCAGACTTGGGAATTATGTAAGTTACCTGCAGGTAAAAAGGCTTTACCAAATAAATGGGTTTACAGGCTGAAAGAGGAAGATGGAGGTAAGCAAAGATTTAAGGCCAGATTAGTTGTAAAAGGATTTGCACAGAAAAAGGGCATTGATTTTGATGAGATATTTTCTCCGGTTGTCAAGATGACTTCTATTCGTACTGTTTTAAGTATTGTGGCTGCTGAAGATTTGCATTTGGAACAGCTAGATGTGAAAACTACCTTTCTCCATGGTGATTTGGAGGAGGAGATATATATGGAACAGATCCAAGGATTTGAGGTCAAAGGTAAGGAGAAACTAGTGTGCAGATTGAAGAAGAGTTTGTATGGCCTGAAACAAGCGCCTCGGCAATGGTATTTGAAATTTGACAGTTTTATGGCTGAGCAAGGCTATAGCAGGTGTAATTCTGACCATTGTGTTTATTTTAAGAGGTTGGATAATTTCAGCTACATTATTTTATGTTTATATGTTGATGACATGCTTGTAGCTGGGTCTAACATAAATCACATAAGAGAGTTAAAACAACAGTTAGCACAGTCATTTGATATGAAGGATTTAGGGGCAGCAAAACAAATCCTTGGTATGAAAATTTGCAGAGATAGGAAGAACAGAAAATTGACTCTATCTCAGGGTGCTTATGTTGAAAAGGTGTTGCAAAGATTCCACATGGAGAATGCAAAAGCTGTCAGCACACCTTTGCCAAGTCATTTGAAATTGACCAAGGAGATGTGTCCTAAGACACAAGAGGAGGAAGAAAAAATGTCCATGGTATCCTATGCTTCAGCTATAGGAAGTTTAATGTATGCCATGGTATGCACGAGACCAGATATTGCACATGCTGAAGGAGTCGTTAGCAGGTATATGAGTCATCCTGGATTAGAGCATTGGAATGCGGTAAAATGGATTCTTAGATATTTGAGAGGTACATCCAATAAACACTTATGTTTTAGGGGCTCTAATACTGATTTAGTAGGTTATGTAGACTCAGATTTGGCAGGGGATATTGATACCAAGCGGAGTACTACAGGTTATGTCTTTACTGTAGGTGGAACAGCAGTGAGTTAGATTTCCAAGTTGCAAAAGGTGGTTGCTTTATCCACCACAGAGGCAGAATATGTAGCTGCAACAGAGGCAAGCAAGGAGATGATATGGCTGCAATCTTTCATGGAAGAATTGGGCACACAATAGGTTAACAGTTATTTGTTTACGGATAGCCAGAGTGCCATACATCTTGCAAAGAATTCTGCCTTGCATTCAAAGACCAAACACATACAATTGAGGTATCACTTCATTCGGTCAGTGTTGGATGATGGATAGTTACAGCTAGCAAAGATACATATAGATGACAATCTAGTAGATATGTTTACAAAGGTAGTGACAAGGGAGAAGCTGAGCTCCTCTTCAGCTTTGGTTGGTCTTCTAGACTGAAAACAACAAAAATAGAACAACAGAGTCTAAGGTGCTTATTTCCAGTGGGAGCTACAAGGTCAGTGATGTTATGATCATTCTCCAAGTGGGAGATGATATGGTGTGGAGTCTGATCAGTCTCCAAGTGGGAGATTGTTGTTATATGGAGCCTAAAAAGACTCGGAGGTTATATTTACCCCACTTTTATCGGCGCGGTTTCCCCTCAAATTCCTACGGGGTCAAGGGGTAGTGCCCCTTGCGGGGGTTTGGGGGTAGCGCCCCCAAGATGGGGTCAAGGGGTAGCGCCCCTTGTGGGGTCCAGGGGCAGCTTGATAAAAAGCAGCTAAGGGTTAGGGTTTTGAGATATTGTATTGTAGCATTTGCAGTGGTATTGAGTTGTAGGGATTGCTAATTGTAATCGGTTTGATTTACTGGATAATAATATTGGACTCTCTGTTTGGTGGATGTAGCCCAAGTTTGGGTGAACCACGTTAAAACTTGTGTCTCACTGTTATTATTTCTATGTATCTCCATTTCTCTATTTAATCTTTATTTGCATTTAATTGATATCTTCTGCCGGCTAACCCTAACAATTATGCCGTGTGGTATAGAATAAATTTCCCTCCTTTTAAAACACTTTTTGTACTACAAATACAAGCCATGTATTACCATGTTCAACGTTCATTTTGATTTGCTTGGCAACAGATACATGACATCCCTTCGCAACTCCGTGTCCTTAGACAATACCTTGCTAGATTTCTTTGTGAAACAATGGAAAACACTCATTCCTTTTGCATATATTTCCACCTCTCCTACCAACGAGTCATGTAGCATAGATTGGTGAAACAATGCACCCAGCTAACACATGGCATGCTCCGCTGCTTTCATACACCATAAAATAGAACATAAAACCTTTTCCAAATAGGAAAATGAGCTAGAACACATGGAGTGATGGTGCAACTCAGAAGGAGTCTCGCCTTTGCTTTTGTTAGAAGTTGTGATGGGCTAACATGTGGAATGATCCACTACTTGTCGAAGGATACAAAATGAAAAGGCACAAGCCTTTAAAACAACATTTGCTCTACTAGGTAAGGAGGGGCTGCAACTTTATTAAGGGGCTCAACACAACTTAAGCATATATATTTAGAACTTGCAGCACATAAGCCATAAGTGGTGATGCGAGGGACAGGGCCGGTAAAAGGATGATATTCAATGGAATTATGGTAGCAACTTAATGACCGACAATGGGTTATATACGGTCAACTGCAAAATATATCAAGAAGTAGTTTTAACACTTGCAAAGACCTCCAGGGTTCTAGGGTTTTAGACCTTAAAGACAAGATTTTTAACACTTAAATACTAAACCCTAACCAAGAATTTATAGGTTTCGTTGCTCGAAACAAGGCCAGAGGCTAAAACTGGGAAAAATTATCATAGTCCTACCAAATCCTTCTATTGTTAGTCATCTATTTGGTTTTGTTCATCATGGCATGCCATATTATAAACATGCATGATTGAAGATGACTTAATTAGTTAGATATCGTATTCTACCCTCATTATTACTTACCACATTTTATGTTTATATTTTCTTTCTTGGATTTAGGTTTCAATGTTCCTAGTTGGTATGTGTATGGCATAAAGACACCTTTGATGATGCATATTCACATAGGTGAGTTTCAACATGTGTTATGTTGCTCATGTCACTTCTTCCTTATGTTTTACATCATTTCTACTTTGGTCTTTTGCTTATTTAATGTATGTTGTGATCATTCTTTTTTGTTGTGTGATTTACCCTGTGTATCCTTACACTTTGGCCTTTGTGTATGCAATGTTTATTGTGCATATTATAGTATCATTTCACCTTCTATATTATTCTTTATGATTTCTTTCCTTCTGTATTATTCTTTATGTTTATCTCATGTTCCTTATTATGTTCCATTTGTAGATCCTAATCTTTGTTGGAATCATATGTCATCATATGCTCCATGTTTCCTTACTACTTTGTATTTTCCTAGATTCCAATGATTCTTATGTCCTGCATTTACCACCCTGGTTATCATGTGTTTATTGTTGTCTTCCTATGTTACATGCTTTTATGATATCTATATGCTTCTTATGTTCCATAATTATGATGGTATTTCTATTTCATGTTCATTATGCTTATTATGTGACATAGACACAAGACTCCCTCTCTTGACTAGTTACTCTCAAAACACATAATTCACAAATTTACAAAAATAAAATATTGCAACCACACAACATATATTGAAATCTACACAATATTACAACCCTATTTATGGTCAAATTCAATTAAAAACATTGGCAACAATATTTTCATATAACCCTCATTGTCTCTCAACTCACTACCCTTCTCTGGTCCAAATTACTCCATCTCTCTGGTGGAGATTTCACACAACTATCTCTTCTAAATCCATGTCTTCCTAGTTCTTTCTTTTTCTTTGCAATGATCCATACTTCTATCTATTCCTTCTTTCCTTATCCCCAAGCCGACTCTATCCCTCTCGTATGCAGCCTCATACTATTATGCTTCTCTTATACTCTACTATTTTTCCCCAAACTGTAACAACGAACTTATCCTCTTTTCCTTCTACCTACTAGAGTGCTCCTTATTCTTGTATTTTAGTATTGACTTAAAAAAAATAATGAAGAGGCTGCTAGTTTTCTGAGGCGATGCCTCTTGTTAAGTTTGTTTTTATGTTTTTACTGCCCCTATCTACCAGGCTGCGCCCTTCCATTGTCTACTTTGGGAGTCCAATCAATGTGTATATTTTATAATATTTTAAGGGCATGGAAATTCCTATCGCCTTGATATGTTTCCTCAAAACATAGTATATGTTTGTAACTCCATACAATATGAAGCATTCCATTATTCTCTACATAGTAAATTTATCAACTATCCACACAAGGGTTTACCTCCTATGTCCATCGCTTCATATCTCTTTTTCTTTTGGTAGGCATAATATACAATTGGACCCTTAGACCAAATGGAGATACATATATGGTTTCTTTATTTGTTTATCCCTTCATAAATCTATTTGAATCCTGATTAGACCAAGTCAATCCTTAATACACAGAGATACATGATGCCAATTTACCATGGTCAACAGCATGACCTTGGAGTCATGCTATCAAAGGAGGTTATGCAATCAGAGTAGTATCTGCATTCAAGATCATATTCTTCTTAATAGATGACACATTGCTCGCAAATGATGATAAATTCACAAAAGCACCATTGAAAGAAGAAAATATGTGGGCTATACCAAACTGTGTCATTCGACGATCAACCACGGAAGCTGAAAACAAACTTTAAGAGTGACTTTTTACCAGGAGCTTGGATTCTTCCAAAAACTTGTAGAGATGTGTAATTCATCACTCTAAAGACCTCCACCAAGCCATTCTACATAAAACCTTATGGAACTTGAAATTTTAATGCTTCACCAAACTACCAGCGTAATTCGTGAAACAATTACATCTCTAAAACCATAAGGCATATGATGGTGAAATCTTTGGCATCAAATCCAAGATGAAGTAAAAAATAAGCACATAAGAGGGTCCATCATCAAACCTCATCAATCCTCCTAAACAATTGTTTTCATGGAGGCTGCTTGTCATGCATCGAAACTGACCACTAGTGAAATCTAGTTTCCTTCCAATCTGACCACACCATGTGTCACCAACATTGTAAAAGGCCAAAACAAAACCTAAGAAAACTAAAACTAAAATAAAAAATTGCAAATCTTTTTGGGAGATTTTGATTGCACATGCACCCGGGTGCTCCTGCATCAGACACGCTAGGTAAAATTTTGTGAGCATAGGCACACAAAATTGGAGTTGAATAGTTGAACTATCCTTTCAGGTTGCAATCAACATACATGTAGTGAACTCCATTGTTGTGAAATGTACACAAGATCAATTATGCTTCATCTTTTTCCAATATCTCATTGGCACAATCGTCATCCTCTTCCTGCAACTCCATTCACCATCCCTCTCTCCTCTTGTGGATTCACATCCACTATATGCCATCCTCCTCTGCCAAATGATCTCTACTCTCCTCTCCTCCTTCATGGGATCCAACCCACTACAAACTGACCACCTCTACCAAAATCCACCTATATCATCCTCCACAATCTCTACAAGCAAATATACAGCATCTACACCATACTTTTGTTTTCTATCCATCTCTTCTTCTACCATCTTTTCTGAAAACAAAATATTATCACAAGACAAATTTATCTCATCTTTATTTAATAGTTGCAACATCAATTTTTGCTACGACATCTTCCACATCCTCGTCAGCTATATCTTTTCATTCTTCTCCCTTCGCTGCAATAATGAACTTTGACATCCACTCTTCTTCAATCACCAACATCTTCAACAACAAATCATCTTTGTCTTCAATATTCAATGCAACATCCTTGCACTCCATCACTGCAACTTAAATTTCTATAGTTGTATCTTCAACCTCTTCATTCTTATTTCCCACCTCTTCATCTTCAACCACTGCCACACACAACTCTTCATCTTTCTTAACCAATTCCTTATGTTGCCTTGCTTCCAATCTATCCACTCTCGCATTAATGTAAACCATCATTACCAAAATCTTTCTCTTCTTACACTGTATCCATCCATCCCATATCATAGGCCTTCTTATATAAATAAAATCTCTCTCACTGCTGCAATCTCATCTTAATCTATAATCCATATCACTCTTTCAATCTGCAAAATAAATTCTTTCACAGCTTCAAGCTCTCTCGCTGCTTAGGACTTCTCCTACCTGTAATAGCCCTCACATGAGCTTCTTCTCTACTAGCTCACTCTCCCGCAGGTCTTGGTGGATCCCCTCCATGCTTAGGATTACTATCTCTAATACCATTTGACGCAGACACAAGACTCCCCTCTCTTTCCCAGCTACTCTCAAAACACATAATTCACAAAGTTGCACAAATAAAAGATTAAAACCACACAACATGTATTGAAATCTACACAACATTACAACTTTGTTTATGCTCAAATTTAATTAAAAACATTGGCAATAGTATTTGCATATAACCCTCATTGTCTCTCAACTCACTACCCTTCTCTAGTCCAAATTACTACATCTAGTCCAAATTACTACATCTCTCTGGTGGAGATTTCACACATCCATCTCTTCTAAATCCATGTCTCCCTAGTTCTTTCCTATTCTTTGCATCAATCCACACTTCTATCTATTCCTTCTTTCCTTATCCCTAGGTTGACTCTATCCCTTTAGTATGCAGCATCATACTATTATGTTTCTCTTATACTCTGCTATTTGTCCCCCAAACTGTAATGGCAACCTTCTACTCTTTTCCTTCTACCTATTAGCATGCTCCTTATTTTTGTCTTTTAATGTTCACTTTTAAAAAAACAATGAAGAGGCTACTAGTTTTATGAGGCAATGCCTCTTGTTAAGTTTATTTTTATGTTTTTGTTGACCCTATTTGCCAAGCCGCAACCTTCCATTGTCTACTTCGGGAGTCCAATCAATGTGTATATTTTATAATATTTCAAGGGCATGGAAATGCCCATCGCCTTGAGGTGTTTCCTCAAAACATAGTATATGTTTGTAACTCCATACAATATGGAGCATTCCATTATTCTCTACGCAGTAAATGTATTAACTGTCCACATAAACATTATGTCCATTCATTCATATCTCTTTTTCCTTTGGCAGGCATAATATGCAATTTGGACCATTAGACCAAATGGAGATACATCTATGGTTTCATTATTTGTTTATCCCTTCATAAATCTATGTGAATCCTGATGAGACCAAGTCAATCCTTAATACACAGAGATTCATGATGCCAATTTACCATAGTCAATAGCATGACCTTGGACTCATGCTATCAAAGGAGGTTATACAATTAGAGTAGTATCCATGTTCAAGATCATATCCAAGTCTTAATAGATGAAATGTTGCTTGCAAGTGATGACACATTCATAGAAGTACCGTTGAAAGAAGAAAATATGTGGGCTATACCAAACTATGTCATTCAACGATCAACCACCGAAGTGGAAAACTGACTTTTGGAGTAACTTTTTACTAGGAGCTCAGATTCTTCTGAAAACTTGTAGAGATGTGTAATTCATCACTTCAAAGACCTCCACTAAGTTTTTCCACATAAAACTTCATGGAACTTGAAGTTTTAATGCTTTGCTAAACTACCAGCGCGAGTCACAAAACTGTTACATATCCAAAAGCATAAGGCGTATGATGGTGAAATCTTCAACATCAAATCCAAGATGGAATCAACAACATGCATGTAAGAGGGTTAATGATCAAACCTCGTCAATCCTTATGAACAATTATTTTCATGGAGGTTGTCTATCATCTATCGAAACTAACAACCAAAAAAATCTAGTTTCCTACCAATCTGACCACACCATGTGTCGCCAACGCTATAAGAGGCCAAAAAAACCTAAGCAAACCAAAATTAAAATAAACAACTACAAATATTTGTGGGTGATGTTGATTGCATGTGCACTTGAGTGCCCCTGCATCATTATGCTTACCTTTTTCATGACCCTGATGATTTTTATGTTTACATCTCATGATATGACACTCACATGTTTCCATATGGTTATCATGCTTATATACTATGAGTAAATACCTTACATATTTATGATCATTATCATGTTTTCATATTATGATCCCATGTCTATGATTCTTATCATTTTTCAATCTTATGGTTCCATATATATGATCCTTGCCATCATTATAATTACACATCTATTATCCTTATTATGTTCACATCTTATATCTTGGGTAAGTGCATGGAAATGGGGGACCCAAAGGGGGTCAAAAGTGGTCACTTTTTGTTTCCAAAATCAGTAACAACTGATCTTGGATGATAAATTGAAGATAGTCATGCTCAAAATTAGAAGATGTGATAAGAACAAGTTTTGTAGTGCTCCAAATCTAGTTTCTAAACTACTATTTTTTAAAAAAATGGTGGAGATTAAGAGGTTCAAATATGGGGAGCACATAAAGTGCTCTTGTTTTTGTTAGAAAAATATAACATAGTGTCTAGTGTGCTCCCCCTAAAATGTCAACTTTTTTTTAAGTATTTGACAAATTGCTTCAGTGGAAAATTAGCTAACACCATGTAGTTTATGTCTAATTCTTCTGTTAATTTTTTAATGAGTATATGATTTTTTTATGAATTTTCAAAGTGGACACATCTTGAAAAATGAAGATTTGAGCGTGCTCCCCCTAATTCTTTTGAAAATTAATAAATAAATTAATTAAAAAAATCAATGTGTATAGAATTGAATCTAGAATATAAAAATGTAATTTGTTTCAAATTTTGATAAATGTGTAAAAAATGACACCAAAAATACTAGATAGGTTTTCTAAAAAAAAAAAAGAACACATTAGAAAAATAAATTAAAGATGGAAACCTTAATGTTATCAAATTTTTTTTAAAAATACATGGTTAGAAAGATAATAAAAAACTTGAAGTCATCCTGGCATTTTTCATATTGACATTGGAAAACATGTAAACCTGATGGAGAGCACACATGGTATTTGGTTGAATTTTCTAACTTTTGTTGAAAACACATCCTTGGCATTCAAAAGGTACCTCCAATTGTTTGGGTTGGATTTCCAAGGCAAATCCACCCCTTAGGGTTGGAATTTCCCAAAGCAGTAAAAAAATGCACTTGCATTATAATGCAAGCGTGCTTTGAAGGAGTTAAAATTCTTTCTATGCATATATCTCTCTCCCTCTATCTTGTTTTCTCTATGAACCCCCTCTCTCTAACTCTTGAATTCTATCTTTATGCTTCCCTATCTCTCTCCTCTATCCCTCTCTCTAACTCTATTTACCTCTCTATCTCACTCTCTCTATCAACCCCCTCTCTAAATCTATATTTCTGTCTCTCCCTCCCTTTCTATCTCTCTCCCCCTTTCTATCTCTCTCCCCATCCCTTTACCTCTCAATCTCTCTCCCTAAGTCTCTAGACATCTATTAATCTCTTTCCCCATCTCTATCTCTCCCCATATCCCTATCTCTTAATCTATCCCTCTCTACCTCTCTTTCTCCCTCCCTCTCTATCAATCTCTCCCCCTCTCTATCTCTCCATATCCATCTACCTCTCAATCTCTCTCCCTATGTCTCTAGGCATCTCTTCATCTCTTTCCCAATCTCTATCTCTCCCCATAACCCTATCTCTTAATCTATCCCTCTCTACCTCTCTCTCTATTAGATTTCCCTCTCTATCTCTCCCCTCTATCTATATCTATCTCTATCTCCCTCTTTATCTATATATCTCTCTAACTCTATCTGCCTCTCTATCTCTATACCTCTCTCCCTCATGCGCCAAGGGGTTGATAGAGAGAGAAAGAGGGAGGGAGAGAGATATAGAGATAGAGAGGTAGATAGGGTTAAAGAGAGAGGATAGAGAAATAAAGAGATAAAGGGAGAGATAGATAGATAGAAATGGGGGAGAGAGATAGAGGGGGAATATATAAAGAGGGGTAGATAGAGAGATAGAAAGGGATAGATGGATATAGAGATAGGGAGAGGGGGGTTGATATAGACAAAGGTGTCTATATAGGGAGAAAGATAGATAAAGAGGGAGATAGAGATAGAGATAGAGATAGAGATAGAGATAGAGATAGAGATAGATAGAGAGGAGAGATGAGGAGATAGAGAGAGAGGTAGAGAAGAATAGATTAAGAGATAGGGATATGGGAGAGATAGATATAGGGAAAGAGATGAAGAGATGTCCAAAGACATAGGGAGAGAGATTAAGAGGTAGAGGGATGGGGAGATAGATAGAGAGAGAGTGGATAGGTAGAAAGAGACTCTCCCATGTAGATACAAGGTTGCAATTATCCCTCCTAGTACAAAAATGTTCTATTTCACTAACCACATGGAGGTTCAAGTCTAGGGATTCTCTTGGACCATCAATTGATTACCTATTTGGTGTGCCACATGCATAGTTACAATAGACCTTATTTGATAGCATTAAATCATAGACCATGATTTTTGCACCAACATTAAGAAGGTTATGATTTATAGGAGTCTAATATAAATTTCCTCCTTTCACTTGTGTTAAAATGTAATTATATAGTTATTTATTCTAGGACATGCTCTCCAATCTCTCCTCAGAATCGAATGGTGATTTGTAGAGAAATTATTCATAGGATAATTCCAATATCAAGGTGGGAAAGAGTTTTCCTTGAACTAAAGCTAAATAGAAATCAAATCTCTCCACAACCTTATAGAAGATGCTCCAATTTCTAAGGCTATCCTTAGCAACTAATAGAATTTGGCAAATAAATGACTACGTGACTAAAACTTTTAGTCACAATAACTAAAAATGACTAAATTCTACTTTTTTTTTGTAAATCAGCTATAAATGAGTAAATAAATGACTAATTTGGTCGTCGACTAAAAAATTATTTAGTCATACAAATAAAAATGACTAAATAGTTAGTCACACAAATACAAATTAGACAAAATTTTAAAAAAACATTTTGGGAAATTATTGGTAGGAGTGTACTATGCACGATTCATTATTCATTGAGTTCCTCATTTTGTTAGTTGGTTAGCCTAGCACTGATGTGTTTTAGGTTATAACAGCTACTTGCATGGGTAAGAAAGCTTGTTTGGAGAGGACCTCGAGACTTCTAAAAAGGCAGGTAAGGAATTTGGAGTTTGCTGCAATGAATTTGAAGTCAGTGAGGCCCTCTACAGCGAAGTCAGATTTGGGGATGCCCTCTACAACGAATTCAGAGGTAATTCGAAACCCTCATTACATTAAACACAAAATCTATAGCTTTCTAATTGGCAACTTACAATAGTTACATAGGCAACTAAGTACTAGAACCATATAGGTAGTTTAGGGTTTAGGAGACTATTTTTTCATTAGTTTCCTCTATACATTTTGGAGCATATGGGAATTGAACTTGTAACTCAAGTGAAACACTACCTTCTTCTAGTCATTGGAAGAATTCCATATCCTTAAAGCCCACAAAAAAACTATAGAATTGGCACTAGGCTTTTATTTATGAATTCAACCCAAATGCCATTTCCTAATGCCTCCATAAAAGTTTGTTGAGCCAACTCTAGTTCATCATGCTCAACATGCAGAACCCCAATATTGTTTAACAATTCAATGGGTACTTCTTCTCTACTCTTCTTCAGAAGAGACTTTGTTGTCTTAAGAGAATCTAAGGTCACACTGGGGTCTGACAATATTAATAACTCACCCATCTTAATAAATACATGGGCATCACGTGGATCTATGCGAGTTGTCTTTCTTAAAATTTCCAAAGACTTCTCTGCCTACCCTTGCTAAGAAAATATATGGCCTACAACTTTTAAGCTCTCACAGTTCTTAGGGTGGACCTCCATAACCTTTTCAAAATTTGAGAGAGAACTCTTAATATCTCCCAGCTTCAATTAAACTTGTCCCAACCCAAAGTATGGCAACACAAAATCTTGTGGCCTCTGTCTTTCCTTGACTGATGCCATGTAGTACCAGCCAACGATGTCATAATCACCTTTACTATGATAAGATTGTGCAAGATTATAATATGAATAAGATTTCATGAGAGGGTGGTTAGTTTAAACAAGAGCTATCTCAGTCAATTGTTCCACAATAAAATGCTGCCCTATGAAGAAAAAATGGTTTGCTAAATGATTCAATGTTATTACACAGTACAGGTATAATTCAAAGGCTCTATGCATCTTTTCCATTCCTTCATGAACACTACCTTTTTCACTAACTATTAGAATCCTACAATTAAAAAATGCACAAAATTGACCACATAGATTTTTCCCCATTTCAAATAGAAAAATTGCCAAAAAATGCATTTAAAACTGGCAAATAAAATCACGTTGATTTTCACGCCAAAAAAAACCATGAGACCATAGCTTGTTGCTTACTATTATGCTTTCATAGATTTTTTCCAAACATCCATAACTTGTTTGAATTCACCTATTTTAGGCTTTTAGCCATATCAGCAAGGCAGTGAACTGTTTGATAAAATTCTTTGGTAAACATGTATGAAAAATGTGGTAGCATAGACAAGGCAATGAAATTTGGAAAAAATGCCTCAAAGAAATGTGGTCTCATGGTGATGGAATGCCATGATGAATGCCATTACAAGCAAATTGTTGTGGATTGTCATGGCATTCCATCACCACGAGACCACATTTCTTTGAGGCATTTTTCAACCAGTTCATTGCCTTGTCTATGTTATTGCTTACTATTATGCTTTGATAGATTTTTTCCAAGCATCCGTAGATTGTTCGAAAGCACTTGTTTTAGGCTTTTAGCCATAGCAACAAGGTAGTGAATTGTTTGATAAAATTCTTTGGTAGACATGTATAAAAAATGTGGTAGCATAGACAAGGTAATGAACTGTTTGAAAAAATGCCTCAAAGAAATGTGGTCTCATGGAATGCCATGACAAGCAAATGCAATTGGCAGCTACTCCTAGTTATTAGTTATGCAATGTGAAGTAATTGCATAACTACTTAGGTTGACTTTGTAAAAACTATATTGTAATTGAAATTTTGTCATCTATAAGCATCTAGTTATTAGTTATGCAATGTGAGGTAATGCTTTGAGTTTGAAATATGTGCAATGCAATGTAATCAGTAATTTGAATATAAACTACAAAAATCTATTTTTTACAGTTTATTAGTTAAACTCTCTATTTTATTTGTTCTCTATAAATCTATTTCTATGGAAATGCCTTTTAATTTAAAAAAAACAATTTTTGTCTTTCAGTCTACAATTTTTTACATTTTTTTTTTTAAATTTAATTTTTTCCTGATTTTTTCCTAATTTTTTCAAAAAATCTTGAACTTTTGGTTTGCTGATTTTTTCCCCAAAAGATTTATGTTGCTATGTGTAGAACATTACAAATGGATAAATGTCGAAGGTTGACTATGGATCAATACCATGTATTTGATGAGAGAGTATCTGATGAGAGGGACATGGACAAATATCCATGTCCATGTAATGACTATCTTGGTGGAAAGGTGAGAAAAAGAACTCTGATTTATCGACAGATGATAAGATATGGGCATAGTGGTATAAGCCCTTGAGATTACAATTATTATGAAGATATGATAGAATTGCAGAGTGAGATGAAGAGGCAAGAAACATAGATGAAGTGGCACCAAACATAGATGAAGAGGCAGCAATGTTAGACGAAGGGTTTAAATTTGATAGAATGTTGAATGAGGGTCTAAACGATGATTGGGCTAAGTTAATGGAGGCTAATTTAAATCCTATGTATGCTAATTGCAAGTTAAGTCATTTGACAACAATCCTTCAAACTTAACTTCCAAGTGGTGTTTGGTTGGACAAATGAGAGTGTAGATCAATTATTGGCATTATTAAGTTCATCGTTACCACCTGACTCCACATTGCCAACAAAATGAAGTCAATGTAAAAAGAAAATCACTAAGGTAGGCTTAGGGTATGAAAACATCCACACATGTGTGAATGGTTGTGTATTATTTCACAATAATCTTGCAACTGAGAGTGAATGTTTGAAATTTCATGAAGCGAGGTATAGACAAGGGTTGAAATCAGTTGTGGTTCCTAGAAAGGTTCTTTGCCACTTTCTGATAATCCCATGATTACTCTGAATGTAAAGGTGCAGAGACATTGCTAAACTTTTAAAATGACATTCCCAAACTAAGAGCACCGATAGAAAACATGTGCCTAATTCTAAGATGTGGATAGAATTTGATAATAGATGGCCTATTTTTTCTCAAGATCCTTGTAATATAAGGTTGGGTTTGGCTCTAGATGGGGTGAACCCATTCTCAGATCAAAGTACTAAATGGTCAACTTGGCTAGTGTTTTTAATAAATTATAACTTGCCTCCATGGTTAGCAACTAAACCATTTTTTCTTAATGCTATCATTGATTATACCAGGAAAGAAAAATGTGACCTCAAATACAATCAATGCTTATCTAGAGCCATTATATGATGAGCTAATGGAATTGTGGAAATAAATTGAAGCAATTAAATCTTTAAGGGATGGTCATTCAATCAAATTCACTTTAAGAGCTTCCTTATTGTTTACGATTCATGATCTTCCTACATATGGCACATTGTCTAGTCTTAGTGTTCATGGATACCATGGATGTCCTTCTTGCAACTTTAAGGATTTTGTGAGGCACTCAAGAAGTTTGCGTAAGTGTATTTATTGTGGACATCGTGCTTACCTTAAAATGGATCATCCATATCATCGATAAAAAACATGTTTCAATGGTCAAGAAGAGAATCATGAAGCACCATTGCTAATAACGGGTGATTACATTGTTGAGAATGGACAAAAAAGAATGTCATTTATTGAAAATGATGGGATTGCTGGTAGTAGATATGATCCATGTAATGAAAGTGGTGTAAAATAGTTGTGCATATTCTATAAGTTGCCATATTGTTGACTTTATGCATATTGAGAAAAATATAGCCTATACTATTATAGAAACTCTTTTTGGTACTTTTGATACTATTTCATCACGTGAAGACTTTTGACAACTAAAGATTCGTCAAAATCTTTGGGTTGAAAAAATGTGATGATGAAAAATATAGAAAACCTATTGCTCCTTATGTTTGGACAAAGGAACAATGTGCACAATTCTTATAGTTGATGTCTTAGACTCTCTTTCCCACTGGATATGTAAGTAGTAGTATTAGAAGCCAAACTGACATTAATGGCTTAAGAGGCCTTAAGACCCATGACTATCATGTCATAATCAAGAATATTTTACCTATTGTGGTAAATATATCAAGTTTGGCAAAGGGGCCAAGATTGGAAATTATACGGTTGGGCCTAATATTAAAGATAATGAGTTTACATGTATTAGATCCCTTGAACTTTGATAGTTTGAGGGAGGAGGTTGTTGAAGTCCTTTGTCTATTGGAACGGGAATTTCCACCAACAATCTTTAACATTTCTATGCATCTTTTGATACATCTAGAATATGAACTAGAGCATTGTGGCCCAATAAGAACGAGATGGATGTATCTTATAGAATGATATATGAAGGTTTTGAAAAAATTTGTTCATACTAGGGAAAAACTAGAAGGCAGCATGTCTGAGGGATATTAAATGCAAGAGGCCATGGGATTTTGCACAGAATATATGAAGGATTTTAAAAATGTCAATCGACGTGTATGGGATGATGACAAATATAAGAGAGTTGTAGGTGAAGTATTAGAAGGCAATGGATGTCGCTTCAAGCTATCACATCAAGAAAGAAGTGTGATACATGCCTATATTCTTCAAAACCCATCTTTGTTCGATAAGTGGCATAGGTTAAAAAAATTACACAATAATTTATTTACTCAATTGTATTTACACATTTATATTATTAATCTTACTATTTGTACGTTAATATTCTATGTAGAAAATATGAAGAAGAGAATCAAGCTTGGATGCAACATCAACCTCAAAAGTGCAGACATCATGATTTGATTGGAGGTGATTCTTTTCCAAAATTTGAAGAATGGATTGCTAATGTAGTCAGTGATGCAAAAGAAGAAGGTCAAGATAACAATGGAGGAAAGTGAGATTTCACAATCTCCACATTTATGGGCTATACATTTTAGTGGAATGTGGGCCTATGGTAGTCATTTAAGAGTGGAAGAAAAAGACAAAGGAAAGACAAATTGTGATTGTGTTGTTAGTGTTGAATTTCTTCACAAAACTGAGGAGAAATTTTATGTTGGATTCATCCAAGAAATTATTCAAGTGGATTTTGGTGAAAATAGTCCTATATTATTAAAATGTAAGTGGATTTGACCATCCGCAATACAATTTGATGAGTATGGATTTGTATGTGTAAATACATGACAATTTTTATCAGAGACAGATGAGCCATATGTTTCCCCTCTTCAAATTAACCAATCATTTCTAATTGATGATGCAAGAAGCCCAAGATGGTCGTATTTCATTCAAATAGGGTCTCGTTTGAAATGAAAATTCATGGAAGTTGTCGATATAATGCCTCATGGGTAATATGTTAATTTACAAGAAACATTTGAAGAAGTGGATGAAGATGATGATGGAGTGTTTGAAGAAGATATTTTGATTACTAATGAAGAGATTGGGAGAGAATATGTATTGCATGTCACAGATGAGGATGAGAAAGAAAATCAAGCAGATGCAGACAAGAGTGATCCAGATTCTGATCTTACTGGCAATACAGATGATTATGATGATGTTTTGTCACCTTAACTAGCATGTCACCTTAAGAGGTTAGCTTATCACCTAAACTTTAGTTATATGTGGTGGTAACTGTCTAGGTTTTAGGGTTTTGAGTCAGCTTTTATCAATTATCTTCTTTAGTTCCCCTTGAAACCATAAGTTTTGCAGTCATGTTGTTACTTTATGTTATAATCCATTCTTGACTATCTAGACTAAGTTGCTGATCGTCTAAATTATAACCCTGAGTCTATTATGTCATGAAGTGACCAGCCCCAAGACCTAGTGTTTACCTATTGTTGCTCGTCAAAGTCATATTCTATATAAAGTTCTTAAGTCCTAAGTCTTTATAGGGGCCTAGAGGTACCACATGGTAGGATATCGCAATCCCGTAGAACTGCTAATGCTAACATCATATCTCCATCACATGGCTGCGAAATGAGGATAGGTCTAAGGTATATCGTGGCCTACAGCCATAAGATCAATGATGCAAGAGATTGTGCTAGGTGTCAAAAGATGAAGCGAAGAGGTAGGGCTGATAAGGATTGAATGGTAGCGTAGTGTCGCAGAAGGATCTTGTCTATAGTTAAGATTATGTGCGTGGTCGCAATATGATGCCTTTGTTTTCTGAAGGAAGGAAAAGGCTTATGAAGGGGATACACGTGGAAGGCTTAGAGCCAAAAGAAGGTGGCCCACTTGCTACTGCACGGCCATTGAATGATGCCACATGGCTACGTAGGACAAAAAATAAAGAAAAGTCAGCAAAAGGAGTGTCTGAGATGGAGAGTTTTGATTGGTTGTTGGATTTTCAATGTAAAAGTTTAGATTTTCAAAATCTAGTAGGTAATTCATAGTCGTTGATCTCACAGTTTGAAGACTTCATCGACGGTCTGAATTCAAATTTTTTGTATAGATGTTGGGTGCCACCCCTATGCCACGAATTTGCAGTAATGGTTGAAGTGAAACGCAGTAATGAGGCGAGCCCTAATTTGTAAGTTGAATTAAAGAAAAAGGAAAGGGTTTTTCATGGTATTTTCACAAGCATGAAGAGAATTCCTACGTGCAACGAGCACTTGGTCAAAGAAATACTGAAATTCTAAGATTTTGCAAGTAAAACCAGTAAGTTGTTGGAAGATTTGGGAAACTTTGATAATTAAAATATAGAGTAGTTATGGGAGGTTGTCAAATTTATGAGTTGTAAGTTTTAGTTTCTTGCATGTTGAATATATGTTCTTAATAAACATTTTATCAGTTTCAGATTGTAATATATGAAAAATGCCTATGAGCATGTGTGTCCATCAATTGTCTCCTATGTTGTTTGCATTTCTCTTTTGAATGAGGATACTAAGGGTTTATGAATTCTTGAATATACATTTTCTATATTGCATATCTAATTCACTGCTTCTATTTAAGGAATAGATTAAAATGCTCTAAATTAGATATGAGGAGGTGTGTTTTGCAATAGGGATATCTATAAGAAGAGTTGTTGGAAATACCCATTCTTGGATTGTTTTCTGTAAGACAGGGACATAATAAATCCTCTGAATCTGCATATTTGTGATGCTTAAGAGAAGTAATCTGCATTTGTAAGGAATTGACTCCAAACCCTAGGATTGGCACCAATCAGAGTTGGGCTTATTTTCACAAATTACTCACAATCAGACAATCATATACATAAAAAGAAAAACAAATCAACTTGTTAGTTTTAGGAGTAGGGTTTAGTTCCATGTTCTCTAAGCCATCTAGTGAAACAATTTCCAAAGCTAGCCACTTTGAAGCAATCATACAATTTTGGTTTGTATTCAGGAGAACATATCTGCTTAAGTGTCAAAATCTAGTTAGGGATAGTCATATTGATAGTTTGATACCTATAATTGTAAACATCTTCTTGGTTTTTGACTACAAATTTTTTTTAATCTATAAAGTGAATTATATTTTAAGTTTCCATTCGCAGTTATTAGCTGATTGGAAAGTCAATAGTTATCAACTTATGAACTCAATAAAGTTTTACTGATTCAAGTTGTTGATTTATACATTATTGTTTGTTTGAACTTTAGGAAATGAGGAAAAAGACTATAAGGCACAAATTAGATGATAGTGATCATAATGCTAAAATTTCAGTGACAGATTATGAGCGCTTTCATGGAGAAAAATTGGCCAAGAATAATGAATATTTATCGCATCTTGGTTTGACAAATAGGCAAGTTGTAAATCTACTAAGTAGTAAATTATTTGTTTAATAGTGTTTAATGAATTTTTATAGGAAAGAGATTTATGCATATAAGACATAATATGATATTTTTTTGTTTTATAGGCAAGAAAATGAGTGCAAAGAAAATGTGGAGAAAAAATAAAAGGAAAGAAAATATACAGTGCTGCCATCTCGTAGAAGCTGATTCATTTATGATTCAACAAATGTAGTTGGTGAAAATAATAGTTGTGATGATGTGTAGCCTAATATAGCACATGGTGATGTGCAGCCTAATATAGCACATGCTGATGTGCAACATCGTGATGATCGCTTAGCACAAAGTCTAATAGAGATTATTGAAGAACATTAGAGAAAAGGAACAACAGGTCTGCAGATGATTTATTCAACATTAAAGGATGTGTTTGAACTGAAATATGTGGAGACCAATATTGATCTACTTACTCATGCCACACCTAATGTGGCCAAGGAGCATGAAGTTCTAGTTAATGAAAGTCATGAAGAGAGTCTTCTTGCATCTGATGTGCCTCAGAGTGAACTTGTTGCATCTAGAACTTTTGATGGAAGTAGTGGATCAGCCAGAAATACTAGTAGTGGTTTAATAGAAGATGTGTCTACTTTTGTCAAAAGACAAAGATTGAGTCAAGATTTGTACAAATCTATAGAGAGGAATGCAAAAGAAAGAAAATTAGAAGACAAGAATCCATTCTTGGTTGAGGTATCAAGAGATGGTGAGCCCATTGGGCCAAATGGTGCAAAGTGGGCCTCTGAGTTAGGTGTAAGATGTAGGGCCCATTTGGATATTTGCAAATCAAGTTTTGCAGAGCAAGATCCATGAACTGTGGAAAATGTTATACAAAAAATGGAAAATACTTTTGAGACTACTGGTGGACAAATCTCTAGAAAATATTACAAGCAAAAGATGAGAATTTTGACAAACAATTTTAGATACAATTACAGAAAAATAATCATGGAGGGAAAAGAGAGGTTAGACCCCACTCTATCTCCCAAATAGTAGGAGGCATTGAAACAAAGTATGCATTCTGAAGAATATTTGGAAAAGAGTAATAGAGGCAAGAGAGCAAGAGATAATGTGAGGGCTGGATATACATTTGGCCAAGGTGCGTTGCAGGCCAAAATGGACAAATTTGTAGTAAGTGTATGGATTTTTGGTTCAATTTACATTGTGTTATGTATTTCAATTTTTTATTGAATTGACTATATGTTGAAATTGACATTGTATTTAGGTGGAAAACGATAATAGAGAAGCAGGAGAAGATATTGTCAATTATATGGCAGCACTAGATCGACCTAGTAAATCTCAGAGTAGGATCAAGTGGAAATCTAGTTCATCAACAGAGATTTCACAACCATCTGTTAAATGCCTAGTAGGAGGCTCTCTAGATCATGTCAACTCAAATGAAGGGTACCAACAGGTAATGAGTTGCATATTTGGTCTCACTCAGCAAGTTTCACAGTTGGTTACCTCCATTAACCCTATAGTTTCTACAAGGAATGAGTATAAATCCATGGATTCAGATGAGGTATGAGGCTCTATTGATCTCATTTATTCTTGTTTGGAAATTATGTATACAAATGCCTCTTAATATATAGATTATTAAAATCTATGCATAGGAGAATCCAACCCAGTTTCTTTATTGTTGGAGTTATCCAAAAAATGTTCTTATGGACAAATTTATAGCTTGCATTCTTTACTTGACTATTGAGTGCTTTGTATATTTTTTTGCATGATGGTTAAACCACATGCAAAGAAATTTTATCAAAGCAGCAGGAAAATGAAAATGTCTTCATGATGTCAATAGAGCTACCGATATTGATAGTGATCATGATGAACTGGACAAGAATGTGTAGCACAATTGTCATAGTTGTGTTGAATTAGTTGAGATAATATAATAGTTGTCAGCTATCTATCCCAATATTTTTTCATTCTTCATGCTTAAAATGTTCTTTTGGACAAAAATTTATAGCTTTTGCATTCTTTAAGTTGTAAGTTAATCTATCCCAATGTTTTGTCATTCTTCATTTGGACAAAAATTTATGGCTTTTGCATTCTTTAAGTTGTAAGTTAATGTGTCCCAATGTTTTGTCATTCTTCATGCTTAAAATGTTCTTTTGGACAAAAATTTATAGCTTTTGAATTCTTTACTTGACTTATATTAATTTTTGCATGATGATTAAACCACATGCAAAGCAATTATATGAAAGAAGAACGAAAAGAAAAAGGCCATGTCAATAGAGCTCTCTATAAAACTGTACAACTTCGTGTCAATGTTGATAATGATAATTATGATGATGAATTTGACAAGCATGCACATGATATTCATAGTAGTAGTCGTGCTGAACTCAGGATGAGTGCTATGAAACCACATGCAAGTAAGTACTATTCAAGTAAGTAATGGTTGTTTTATTATGTAAATAAGGGTAATCATTACCTATTTGATAGAAGCTGGTTAGAATAGTAGTGAAGTGTAATTAGCTAGTATACATATATTATGGAAATAAGGGAGAACATATAACTTACATATGGAAGCTTAGAGCTTAGATGTAATAGAGTGCATACATAGATTTTGATAATGCATTAGTGTATTGTGTTCGGGGATGTCATGGTCCTCAATTGGGCTACTTCATTGCCAATCCATGTCTCTTTCTAGAGTACTCATACAGTCTAGCACTATTTTAGTCTTTCCCTCCATTTGTTTGTACCTTGCAATGGGTTAGTTTTTTTTTCAGACTAAAAAGTTGTTTCTTTGTTATTCAACAAAATAAAAAAAGTACATACAAAAACTGATTTGTTCCAAGACATAAGACATTACATACAACTATCAAAAACTATAATGTGTGTTTTTTTTAAGATAATGCACCTGGTAAACTTTTTAATGTGACCGGTGACACTGGCATGACACGCCCTTCGGCTCCACACTAACGCTTTTGCCCAGAGCAATGAACTGGTGAGGCCACAACACGGGGGACCTCATCCCCAAGAAGGAACACTTCAAACCCATGAGCTCGTTGGCCCAACGAAGGCGTAAAGCCTGCGAGCTTGTTGGCCCAGTGGGGGTTTGAACTCTGGTGGCCGCCACTACAACTGAGTGACTTAACCACTGAACCATGTCGTCATCAGCAATATAATGTGTGTTTTATATCTCAATATAATGTGTATTTTTTTGTTTTTGCAAACATTTATTGATAAACTCCAAGAAGGGGATAAAGTTGGGGTGTTGGATCTATTTGATGGTGTTACTGTGGGCATTGGGTGGATTCACTCACTATCTATTGTACATGGAGTCAAATTGAAAGGAACATGAGATGCAAATGTAAATATTTTAAAGGTCACAAGTACTAGCTATTTATCATGTACTAGCTATTAGATAGCTTGGCCCACTACTTTATGCAATAGTTTAAATGTGTTGTTCAGGGATCTTAGTGTTTTTGTCTATTTTGGAGCTGTATAAGCAAAAAAAGGCATTGTAACTTCATTTTCTTAGTCACAGCACTAAGAAACACACTTTGTAACACATTTTTCAAAGCAAAGACACATATTTAGGTCTTATGGGTTTTTTGGACTTGATTTTATGTTTCTTTTCTTCCCTAAACATTTAGCATCACTGCCTTATATGCCTTTATGAAACTCCTAAACTAGTTGTTCATAAGCAGAGCTATCTTGCAACTTGCTTGGATGGAATTTGAAATGCACAATGCAACACTCTAAAGGAGATAGTATTCTTAACAGTATAAAACAAATGACCATATCCTTCCATCTCTACACTGTCCAAATCTACATCCTATCAACTACTAATTTGATGATAGTCATGAGAAAATGAATGAAATTTTCAAATTTAGATGAAGTTTTACTATTTTAGTAAAAGATGTCAAAGAACCTCATCCACCTAGTGAAGACAATTCTCCCCTATAGAATGCATCATCAATTCCTAGGCTTAAGCTTGCAAGTTCAATAGGAAAATTCAAGTTAAAATGCTCTACTTTTGTCTAGAATATGAGTTGAGTGTTTGTATGCACACAGTAGATCATTTTCCCTAGAAGATAACTAATTCTTACTAAATGAAAGTTGCATGCTCTGATTTTTCTTTACTTACTGAAGAATATATTATTTCGAAAAGAATATGAATGGCAATGAATTGCAACTCATGTTCTAGAACCATAACCAAATCACTGTTTAGGGCTCAATAATAAACAACAATAAATAAATCTAGTCTCAAAGTACTCATCCAGGCTTTCCCGTCTCACCGCTATCATGACTTGAAGAGTTTGTGGGAGAGCAGGTGCCTTCCATGATATCACATTTCTTTGAGGCATTTTTTGAAATAGTTTGCTTGCCTTGTCTATGCTTCCACATTTTCATGTATGTCTAGTAGGGTACTTGTAACTACAACATATGACAAAAAAAGCCATGTTGTTATGCTTTGATGGATGTCCCTTCATTATTACTAGATATCTGATGTAGTGTACATTATTATAGTGCAAGCCTATTTTTCATATTGGTTCATTTAGGATCACCAATATTCTAATACTCTTGCCAAGTGTATACATTAAGAGAGAGATTCAAATGATAGAGGAGAAGGTTATATAATGGTTCTATTTTTGCATTATTCATGGTTTCCTTGCAATGGATTGAATATGTTCAGGTGACAAAAGTTTGATTGAGTGTGAATGTATTGTGTAAACCCCTATAATATTGCTCAAGTTATGCAAATGTTCATGTGAATGGAGTTTAGTAATGTCAAGGGCCTGTGATTATCATAAGTATGAAGATCATTGTGTTGCATTTACTTGTGCACAAAGAAGAGAATTGAATCACAGTACTACATAATGCCATTGTATTACTGTGTTCTTGGAGTGTGTTTTTCTTTGGAGAATAGTATGCTCTAAATGAGATCATTGACACTTGAAGGTTGAGTGAATTTGTCAATATTCATGTGACAGAGGTCTTGTGGTGTCTTAGATTGATTTACGATTCTTAGGATATCTATCTATGTTTAGTCAATGTTTTGATTACGAACAAATAAAATAATTTCTTGTTGCATTTATCACAGAAACAAAGTCCTCTTCTAATTGTAGCAGAGGATGTAGAGAGTGAAGCATTGGCTACTTTGATCTTGAATAAGCTTTGTGCAGGGGTGAAGTTTGGTGGATTTTTCTATTTAAATCTTGTTTACTTTTTAAATTATTTTTTAACTGTAAATTCTAAATCCTTAGCATTTTAAATATATATTTGTGTTTGAATTAGGTTTGTGCTATTAAGGCCCCTGGTTTTGGTGAAAATAGGAAAAATAACTTGCAGGATCATGTTGTACTTACTAGTGCATAGGTTAGGTTTATGTTTCTACATGTATCTACTCTCTTTTTTGGCTTTGGAGTTTCTTGTTTGTTATGGAAGTTTGGCTTCTTCATGTGACACCTATTGAACCAAAATTGTTTCTCAATTGAGTTAGTTTGCATGTATTTTGCCATTTTGTTTTCTCCACTTCTCAAGGAAAAGTATTTATGGGTGGTAGTTATCTTCAAGTTGGTAGCACCTACCTACGATTTAGGGTTTTAAGATGATTCATAAGTGTTTTCCTATTTTCCCTTAAATCCTTAAGTTTTATAAGTCATGGTTTCACTTTACATTATAATCTGTTGTTGACTATTTAGCCTAGGTTACCAGTCATCTAAGTTACAACCTTGAGTTTGTTATGTCATGAAGTGACCAGCCCCAACACCTAGTGTTTACCTTCTATCACCCATTGAGGTCATGTTTTATAAAGTTCTTAAGTCCTAAGTCTTTGTAGGGGCCCAAATGTGCCACATGGCAAGATATCACAAGCCCGCAGACCATTAAAGATGACATCATGTACCTACCGTGTGGTTGCAAAATAAAGGCAGGTGTAAGGTACATCATGGCCTCTGGCCATAATATCAAGAATGAAGTATATTGTGCCAAGTGTCAAAAGATGAAGTGAAGAAGTGGGGTCAATAAGGATCAGACAGTAGCATGATGTCACAGAAGAACCTTGTCAGAAGGGAAGATCCCCTATGCGGCTGCGAGATGAGGACACTGTTGGCAAGAGACACTACTTCACATTGAAAAGTGTTGTCATTGATGGCAACTAAGATCATCCCAATCATTCACATAACACAATTTGTTCACACCGAAAGTCAGAATCAGAATTTGTCTAAGTCCAGGCAGTTAGGAACAGAGTAGGTGACAGGGTCTGATATCCTGGTCTGGATCTCTCTGGTGGAAAGGCATGGTTTGTTGTGAATCCAAGGTAGTTATAAGAATTGTCAAGACACTCTAAATCCATATTTTTGTCCTCCGATGATGGACTCAAAAGATATTAGCTTCTGAGTATCAGGTTTCAGTTTGACAGAACAAATAGAAGAAGAATAGGCCGACCTTGTGAATGATCTTAATTTTAGATGTATATAATTTGTTTCTTGGGAAATTGGTGATGATAAGTGATGGTATCTGACTTGATTGATAATTTGTAAGTGCAATTTTTGGTCCACATCTCATATTATGTATGGATCTAGCCGACAGAGCAGAGTACTCAACAAAGTTCTAAATGTTCTTCAAGCCGACTAGTAAAATGATTGTAGATCATGTTGCATATATATATATATATGATGGAATTGGATGATTTTGATGATTTTGGTGTGTTGTGACCATGGAGTAATTGTGAAAAGGGTAGAGAGCAAAAGTTCAAATGCTAGCAGAGCAGTAAGAGGAGTAAAGTAAGGATTACGTGTGTCAAGTTAGTCTTCTATGCTTAATCAAAACTGAACTCCAACATTGATAGATGCTAAATATTAGTTCAAATTTATTGTAACTCTCTTCCTGTAGGCAGTGAGCCTTCCTTTGAGTAGTGAGCTCTGGGCGGTGAGCCCGAATGCATGTGCATTCCCCATTGTAATACTTTTAACAGAGTATAATCTTTGTGGGTTAACCCCCACCATGGTTTTTCCCTTAACTGGGTTTCCACATCAAAAATCTTGGTGTCAACTATGTTATTTATGTTTCTGCTCATGTGTTATTGATTAATGCTGAAATGTTTACATCATTGATTTGGTTATATGTTGTAAAGGAAGATTAAAGGTAGAAATTGTTAAAATGTGTGACAACTGATTCAGCCCCCCCTCTTAGTTGTCCAGACTAATTCCAACAATTGGTATCAAAGAAATGTTCCTTAAAAGAAGCCTAACATCTTAAGGAAAGGTCTTGGAAGGAGTTTTCAATGGGTTCACTCAAAGATCAACTTCAGTTGGCTCTAAAAGATCTTGATTAGTCCAAAGTAGAAATATCTAATCTAAAAGATGAACTCAAGGATGCTGATGATACCATTGAAATGTTAAAAGATAAATTAAAGAAGTCTATGGGAAGGAATAAGGAGCTACTTCTGTAGTTATCCAATGTAACTAAAGAAAATGGCATGAATGAAGCCTTGGAAGAAAAGATAAAGGAGTGTGAGAAGTTGTCAAAAGAAGTTGTTCTAAAAGTTGCGATGGAATCTGGGGCAATGAGGCTAACCAAAGAAATTGAGCAAAGGAAGAAGACTGAAGAAGATTTGAATCAAACTCTAAAAGAGAAAGAGTTGATGAATGCTACAAATTGGATAGTATAGCTATCCATTTAAAATATGATCTACAAGAAAGCAAAGACAATGAAAGAGATCTTGAAAGGCAAATTGTCATTCTTAGACATGACCTAGAAGTTGCAAATGAATACAAGGAGAAGCTCAAGATAAGTTCATCTAATCTTGAAGCAATACTTGAGGGTCAAAAAAATGTTGATGATAAGCATGGTCTTGGATATGAGAAAGGTGAAAGCTCCAAATCTGGACAAAGAAACTTTCTACTAAGGAATAAGAGAAACAGACCTAAAAGACCTATGGTAAGACAGCCTAATGCTCAAAAGTATCCATCTTTCAAGTCCAATAAATTTGGTCATAGAGCCACTCAATGCAGAAGCAGAATAAATCAAAATAATACATCCTTCTCCAGACAATGCTTCAATTGCAAAAGGTATGGTCATAAATCCAACGAATGCAGAAGTATGATAAAGAACAACTCATCAAATAGAGGAAATGGGAATTCCTTCAATGGAAAATGCTTTGCATGCAATAGATTTAGACATATGTCCATTCAATGCAGATCAAGAGAAAATCAATCAAATGGGCAAAGAAATGTTGTGTGCTTCCATTGTAACTGATCTAGTCATTTTGCAAGATTCTGCAGAAGTAAGATTAATGAAAGAAGAGGTCTGGTAAACAGAAAACTGGATGAGCATAGACAAGACAAAGGCAAAAAAAATTTGAAGAGAATGAGATCCAAAATGAAACAAGTGAGACATGGGTCAAGAAAGCAATTGTAAACCATAGTAATGGGTCTGCACCAGAATCTGGTGCAGATAATTCCTCAAGGAATTAAATCAGGAGCTCTGACTTAGGGGGAGCTGCAATAAAAATCAAAATCCCACAGCTAGCAAGTAAGTGCCTGAATTTGGCACAATGAGAAAAGAGATCTTGGATTGTTTTAGATCATTTGGAAGGATTTCTAGAAGAAAAAAGGTGGATATGGCAAATTGCAGAGTAATTCATGAGAAATTGTTTAACAAATAGAGTAACTAGATGTATTAGGGTAGAGCATTTATTACAAACACAAATTAGGCACTACAGAGCCTAAAAGGGTAATTCATTCCCCAAACAGATCACTTTGCATTAGAGAAAGCAAGAAGAGGAATGAATGAGCTCTGAGCTAAGAATTCTCAAGAATTGAAGCTCGAAGAGGATCCTCAAGAAAAACCCTAATCTGTGGAACAAGATATTTCTATTTCCTATGAAACCTCTTGAATTCTCAATCTCTGCAAATGGTTACACCTTTAGTTGTTGATGTCACTGAAAGGCCCATCCTGAATTTAAGAAGCATCCTTACAAATCTGTTGAAGTCAAACTGCTAGGTGCTTTTTTAGGTGTTCCATATGGGCTTTTACATGTTGAAGATATTAGGGCATACATCCACTATAACATGGATGAATTTGGAAACCTGAAACTCTTGGATTTGCTTAACAACTACTTAACGAATGATAGCCATAAATTGAAACTAGAATTAAAAGCCCTAGAAAGCAAAAAAAATTTGCAAGTCATTAGGTTTTTGATATTTCATGAAAATGAATGGGTTTGATATGTCTTGAGCTGAATACATAATGAGTTCATATGGCTATTGAAACCATTTAAGATTACAAAGGATGCTATCAAGATTGTAACTGGGTTAAATTCCTTCGGCGGATTACCCATGCTGAAAGCCATGAAAAACCAGACAGTGACTAATGCTACTAGTGCCAAGTTTGACAAAAGGGCAATGACCATCAATGATATCATAGAACCTGATGTTAAATATGCCTCCATGGTGAGTAGGTACAAGATTTACCACTCAAGCAGGGAAAATTCTATCTCTGGAACTACAATATATGCAGCCTATCAAATATTAAAGGAGAATACTGATTATGATCTTTGTGAACTACTAAAGAATCAATTGATTGAGAATCTGAGAAAAATAAAGAAAGATAAGAAAAATACCTTCAAATATGGTTCCTTGATTATATGTTCTTTTATTTTATGAATGAAGTACCTAGAATTCAAGGTGTACATTAGACAACTGACAGGCCAGTAGCATGGCAAATAAGAGATCACCTTCTCAGTCTTGGTGACTCCCAAGCCCAAAAGATTGCCATTTGAGGCTACTTCAAAAACTTCCAAAGTTTAATGCAAGCAACGGAGAGAATCCCTAAAACAATTGTGGAGAAGTATGGGAATGACATATGTTTCATGGTTGACACAAATCAGTGCTTGATGGAAGCTATAGAACCAAGGATAGTTTGGATAATGCCTATGGGTTATGAGGTGGATGAAAGAGTTTTGGATATGTATGCTCAACATCTTCTAAACACACCTAAAGATACCTCTGTGGAAAGGTTAGGAACTTACAAGGAACTGAGTCTAAACTGATGCCTTCGCACCCACCTTGGTGATGGGCATCTGCCATTAATTTGCGGTTACACCTATCTCAATCGCCAACACTTCCTTACTCTCACTTCACGGTGAAGAAGAATCTTTCTAAAGAGCTCACAGCCGCCATGATCATAAATACATGGGTCGACATTACTATCTTTTTACTCGACTTCCACTTATCATGACCATTCAAAAGGTGGTGGCTCCTATGGCGACGTGGCTTGCTAAAGGACATAACAATTCCACCCTCACTCGAGTACTAAGGCATCTAATTCATTCAAGAGCCACTAAAAGATGAATTGTGGAGTTAAGCTCGACACGGTGGTGGTTAGGAATGGCTAGAGCATCGTTTTGGTCGAAAAGGAAAAAGAGACAAAGACCATCTTAGTAAGAAAACTCAAGGTTAGATTGACAACAACTCGCGGTAAGCTAGAAGAAAAGACTCATGCTAAACAACGACCAAAACAATTTATTACACGCTATGGCTTCAATTTCGACATTCGTCAATTTCCAGAAAGAGTAATTCACAACACAAGTTTGACTCATTTTACGACAATCACGACGGATTGATCGTAACACAAACAAGTTTCCTACATCGTTAGACACTCAAAATGACTTCTCGCATCCTTCGACTACGAGATGTGATCCGCAGTTCACCACAAGAGGGTTTATTTAATTACTTATAAACAAAATAATAATCGTCTACATAAGTTGACTTGCTTTGGTGGACTTACGACGACATCGACGGTTCCAAGATTCTATATGATGACTTACAAAAAGGATGTTACACCTTATCCTCTGATGTCGACATCTAGTTTAACTAACCCAACCGACAACAAGACTAAATTGATGGTTCCAAGGTTTATCTACCTGTTTGGCGTTCTCATTAACAAACACCCATGGTTAATTTCTAGAGTCTATACTCTCTCTCAAGGATACTTTCTCTTCCTGTCGAACACGGTCCACCTATTCCTGCAACGACAGTCTCACATACAATTTTGTGGTCAAAGCACCTATATTCCAAATCACATCATAATATATCTAAAACAACATTTCACTTAACATAAAGGACATTTAGTCTACAATATCACATTGATCATAATCAATAGATTCCAAAATTTCATATAACAACTTTGTAAAATAAATCGTTAGTTTCCATGTCATCCACAACATATTAAATTACTGAAATTTGCAAGAAAGTAAATAGAATAATTGTTTCCAAAAAGAGGGATGTAACATATCCTTCCCCTTTAAAAATCATCATCCCTGAAGATTAAGTTTATCAAGGAAAATTTAAACTTAAAACAAACTTTTTATAATGCAACATTAATGTCTTTGAAAAGTTTAGGAAATCTTTGGTAAATATCTTTATAGTCTTCCCAAGTGGCGCTATCCTCGCCATATTGGTCCCACTAAATTTTGCATTGTATAACTTCTTGATTACGTAAATGAAGTTTACGCATTTCGAGCACCTTGAGTGGCTCGATCACAACCAGCCCGAGTTCTTGCATCTGTAAGGAATTCCAGTTAAGGATGTGGTTATTACCTACAAAATATTTCTTTAAATACGAAACATGAAAAACATTATGCATCTTAGACAAGACTAGAGGTAGAGCAACTTTGTAGGCAACAGGATTGATAATCTCAAGAACTTCGAAAGGTCTGACATAACGAGGAGCCAATTTCAAAGATTTACCAAATTTGATAGAACTCTTTTGGGGTTTCACTTGCAAAAGCACTTTCTCGCCAATAGAGAAGTGTCTAGGCACTTGTTTGCGATCTGCATAACTCTTTTGCCTGTCATTGGCTTCTGCCAACCTCTTCCTAATCATTTTTACTTTTTCTTCCATATCAGCAAGCATTTCAGGTCCAATGCTTATCCTATCTTCCAGCTTATCCCAGCTTATAGGAGTTCTGCATTTCCTTTCATATAATGCTTCAAATGGTGCCCCATCTTAATGGCAGAATGATAGGAGTTGTTATAGGCAAATTTGATAAGAGGTAGATATTCCTCCCATCTGTGTTGTTGATCCATGCAATACATTCTCAAAAGGTCTTCTAATACCTGATTTACTCTTTCTGTCTGTCCATCAGTTTCAGGATGATAAGCAATACTTACATTCAGTTTAGTCCCTAATGCAGAAAATAAGGTTTGCCAAAACCGTGAAGTTATCCGAGCATCTCTATCAGATATTATCTTTTCAGGTACCCCATGCAATCTAAAAATTTCTTGCACAAATTTTCGAGCCAAAAGATGTGCTCCATCTGTCAAATTTCCCGGTATGAAATGTGCAACCTTGGTTAGTTTATCCACTACAACCAATATTGCATCATGCCTATTCTTAGACATTGGTAACCCCTAGACAAAATCCATACTAATAACTTGCCATTTCCATTCCAGAATATCATGCGGGTATAACAATCCAGCAGGATGTTGGTGTTCTGCCTTAACTCTCTGACACTCCAAACAACTAGCTACAAACTTTGCAACATCACTTTTCATTCCCTTTCAGAAATATAGTGGCTTGACATCTGCTAACAGTTTTGTTATACCAGGGTGTCCAGAGTAAGGAGCACAGTGAACTTCCTTCCACACAAGGTTTCTAAGTTCTACTGAATCAGGAACATAGATTCTACCCTTGAATCTCATCAATCCATTGGATTCAAAACTGAATCCGTCATATCTTGGGTCCTTAGGGTTTAAGTGCAGAGCCTGTTTCACTTGTTCATAATACTCATCCCCAGATAATTTTTGCATTACTAAGTCTTTAAAGTTAGCATGTATGGAGATTATAGAGGCTATGTGCCTTCTTCTGCTTAAGGCATCAGCTACTCAGTTTTCCTTGCCTTTGATATAAGAAATTTCAAAGTCATAATCTGATATTAATTCCAACCATCTCCTTTGCCTTGCATTGAGATTAGGTTGTGTGAATATGTAGCAAAGGCTTTGATGATCAGATTTTAGAATAAAAGTCCTTCCCAACAAATAATGTCGCCACATCTGAAGGGTGTGAACCACTGCTGCCATCTCTAGGTCATGAGGAGCGTAGTTATGTTCATAGTTTTTCAGCTTCCTTGACTCATAGGCTACTACCCTGCCATCTTGCATAAGCACACCTCCCAATCCTTCCCCTAAGGCATCAGTGACAACCTCAAACTCTCCCTCAGGATCAGGAACTTTTAGGATTGGAGCGGTTGTTAATTTTTCTTTTAACAAGTCGAAAGCCTTTTGACATTCATCCGTCCAAAAAAACTTTTTCCTTTTCTCTCCAAGGAGGTAATTGGGCTAGCAATGCTTGAGAAATTCAACACAAATTTCCTGTAATACCCTGCCAATCCCATGAAACTTCATACCTCTGACACATTGGTAGGTTCAGGCCATTCCATAATAGCTTTTATTTTGGCCAGATCAACTGATATCCCATCGGCTGATATTATGTGCCCCAAATACTGTACTTCTTTCTGAAAGAAGGTGCACTTGGAGAGTTTTGCATACAATTTATGTTCTCTTAATCATTGCAAGACTATTTGAAGATGTCGTGCATGCTCCTCTTCATCTTTGGAATAGATCAGAATATCGTCAATGAAAACTAGCACAAACTTATCAAGACAATCTCTGAAAAATACTATTCATAAGATTCATGAAAGCAGCAGGTGCATTGGTCAATCCAAATGGCAACACCGTAAACTCATAATGACCATAGCTCGTTCTAAAAGCTGTCTTGGGAATATCTTCATCTTTCAATCTTAACTGATGGTATCCAGATCTCAGATCTATCTTAGAAAAGACTGATGCACCATGCATTTGGTCAAATAGATCATCAATTCGTGGCAAGGGATACTTATTCTTTATAGTCGCCTTGTTAAGCATCCTATAGTCTATACACAGCCTTAGAGTTCCATCTTTCTTTTTGACAAAGATAATCGGGGCTCCCCATGGTGATACACTTGGCCTAATTAGATTCTTAGACAATAGCTCCTGCAACTGAGCTTTTAATTCCATAAGTTCGGTGGTAGTCATACGATACGGAGCTTTAGAGATTGGCTCTGATCCTGGTTTAATATCTATGCCAAAGTCAAATGCTCTCTTCGAAGGCAAGCCTGGTAACTCCTCAGGAAATACATCCCTAAAGTTGCATAGATACGGATATATTTCCTCAAATGATTGTTTCTCCAAGGTTTCCTCTACTAGGTCCATTTTAACGGCAAAAAGTTGACATCCCTTCCGCCTAGCCCGTTTTAGTTGTTTTGAAGAAATGGATCTAACCCTTATTTCCCTTTGAATTCCTTGGAGATTTACTATTTTTCCCGTCTCATCCAGACACTCAATGGTTTTATGAAAGCAATCTACTTTGGCTTGATGTTTCCACAACCAATTCATTCCTAGGATGACATCGTAGGACCCTAAAGGCGCTATGTACAAATTTGCCTCAGTGGTGAAGTTAGAAACATCAATCTTAGCTTCGAACAAACATTGCTCTACCTGAGCCTTTGAGTTATTTGCATACTCTACTGTCCAAGGTTTTGACATAAAGCCAGCTTTTCTAGAAAATTTACTTAAGACTCTAGGTGACACAAAATTTTCTGTTGCACTAGTCTCAAATAGAATAGAAACAGGAACTCCAAATAAGGTACCTGTCATCTCAATAGGAGTGATCTGATACTCCGCTTGCCGATTGTCAAGAGCAGCATGAATTCTTTGCTAAAAGGCTTCCTGTTGTGAAGGAAGCTCCGTGTTTCTAGGCTTCCCATTCGGCTTCTTGTTAGGGCAACGGTTGGCATAATGATCTCCTCCACAAGAAAAACATCCTCCTATAGGTCCTCGCTTCTCAGATGGCCTGCTTGCAGAATCACCATTCTTCTTAAAATTTACATTTCTCTTATAATCTTCACCTCTTCGCTCATTACCAAATCCCCCTTGATTCTTTCGATTTCCCTTATCAAACCTCCTATTCCCATATCCCTTCTCATTTTTCCTTTTATAAGACTGATCGTTGTAGTTCTTATCAAACTTCTTGTGTTTCTTATCCCTATAGGCAGAGATAGATTTGAACTTCTGCTCCTGTTTAATTGCCTTTTCATAAACTTGATCCATTGTGCTTGGACCATGCACCTCCACCTCACCGTCGATCTGAGGATTGAGTCCCATGATGAACTTTCTGATTCGGAACCTTTCATCCTTTTGGTATTGAGGAACATACTTCAGCAGTCTAGTGAATTTTTCTGCATACTTGACCACAGATAGTTCACCTTGCCTGAGGTTTTGGAAATCTGTTAACTTCTGATCAAAGTATAACTGAGGTAACCATCATTTTCAGAATAGTTCCATGAACTCATCCCATGTCACCTTTAAGGGACTTAATTCTAGCTCCATTTTCTTATTCATCCACCAAGTGGACGCTTCCCCAGATAGCTGATAGGCTCCCCACCCGGCTTTTGTAACTTCAGAGTAATTTCTGATCTCAAACTATTTCTCCATCTCCGTTAACCATGCTTCTGCTGCATCTCCAGTTTTCGTTCCATCAAACTTTGGAGGGTTAACCTTCTTCATATCCTTAGATAACTCTAATGCAAGTTTATCCTTCGTTTTTCTTTGGGCTTCACTATCGTCAAGATTTTCACTTGACGTGCCATTTTCCCAATGTTTACTCTTGCTGGTATAATGTGAGTTCTCGTTTCCACCCTCTGTGTTGCTAGTTTCATCCATTTTCTTTTCTAGTTTGTTCAACCTTTCCTTGGTTTCAGTGAGCATGTTTAGAATCCTATCCAACTTGTCAATGGAGTTTTCCC
The DNA here is from genome assembly GCA_027924645.1 of Cunninghamia lanceolata. Lineage (NCBI taxonomy): Eukaryota > Viridiplantae > Streptophyta > Pinopsida > Cupressales > Cupressaceae > Cunninghamia > Cunninghamia lanceolata. The sequence continues at coordinate 27,104,536 of BSBN01000254.1, forward strand.
GAGAGTTATGACCTTCCCAATCCTCCCCCTCATTAAACTCTGATTGGTCCATGCTAGTTTAGTTTCTCACCTGTTTAAACATATACTAATCAGTTTTATGCTTATCATATTAAATATTAACAAAAGAACACGACATTTGATCATAATCATAATTGTTCTCAAACCAAAATTTTGTCTTTATTCATTTTGCAAAATTGTTTCAACATCATTAGAGATAGACATATCTCATGTTTTTACTCAGTTTTAACTAGTGGAGTGTAACCTTCAGATTCATTGTCCGACACATAATCTCAGCTCTAGGTACTACACGAGGATCCCTAGTGATCATGGGTATACTACTAGGTATGCTCTCGGGTACACTATCAGTTACAATCCAGGAGCAGCAATTGATCATGATTCGAGTTGCCGTCGCTGCTTCCTCTAGGAGTTCTCTCCTCACTCACTTAAGTTGTGACATTGCATTGGCTAAGGTTTCCACATCATCAAGCCAAATGTCATTTTCATCATTAGTTTTCTCTATGGTCTTGATCATCGCAAGCCATTTCTGCTTAGCTTGCAGATAATGCTTCTTACCCGCGAAGGATGTTCTTGCAGTTTTCTTGGTGTATACCATCCTGGCACAATAAACCAAATCATTAGCTACCCGCATAATGTTGATTTCCTAATCAGGTTAGTGGACTCATCAGCCCTAGTGCTGAACCTGGTTAGCTCTAATACCATATGTAACATCCAAATCCGAAATGACAAGAAAAACTAAGGTTTTCACAACGGTAAATTTTTTTTTTTACCAGGTAATCAAATACAAAAGAAACTTATCTATATCCCATTACAACATTTTTCATTTTATCATAAACATGATCTCATTTTCATAAAACTGAAAGAAATGATATACATTAAACATTTTATTTTCTAACAATATGAAATTTTCTTGAAACAAACAAATATTGGAAACATACCATTAACATGCATCTCGATTGTCGACCCATCACATTCAAGACTCGGCAATCCTCATTATTTGGAAGAGAAAGTATCTTCAAGGAGCTTAACCTCCAACCACAAACCATCGGTCTCCTGCACTCCTTCCTAACCGGAAGTGGCCCTACCCTACTCAAGAGGATAAACTTAGGATAACCATCGGTGTTTGCCATCTGAGCTCTGGTGTTGTAACTTATGTGTCTTGTTATCATGCAGATCCCTAGATACCCTCTAGTCATGCACGACACTCCACAAGAAACGCCATCCAGTTACGGTGAATGTTCGATGCACTTGAGGATAGTACACCACCTTGGCCAAAGGATTTGTTTTTAAATAGCATTCTAAGAATGCATAAACTTAGTTCACCCACCCTACTCGACTTGAACTGATCGAAATCCTACAGTTTCCTATTTGTAAGGTTTGAACAATTGACATCCTTGATGACCTCAAGGGTTTAGGATTTTCTCCTGTAATAGCGCATGGCGCAACATTTACTCTAATCCCGAGTCCATAGTTTCATAATCCCATTTTCCTGTAAAAACATTGTTTATAAGCGCCCACTCCTAAGTGCTTTCATATTTGTTTACTCGGTTCCCATGTTTGCACAACATACTCAAGTATCTAAAACAATTTCCCGTTATCCCGAAATTCAAGGATTCTAGACTCATAAGGTCTACAAAATAAAACGATACTAGTACCATTGCATGCAACGTAATCTAGACTCAAAAGTGGGTTTTTCCCCCCTACTTGTTCATTACAAAACCATGACGGTTTTCGACCAACACAAATACATTAACTCCCTATTCCCCTTTCCAAGTTAATTAATTTTGCATGAGTTAATGAGGTAAAAAACATAAAATATAATAATAAAATATTTGGAGTCTTTCTTACGACTTTAGAGATGACCAAACGCATGGTCAACCTCTAGCTGAAGATATGAGACGAAAATGACTCTAGTTGGTTGCAACTACAACTTCGACTGTCAAACACATTAAAGTTTATGTCAAACATGCTTTAAATTTGTGGTTTTTACTCTCCTACACTACACGCACGTGAAGCAAAGTGTTTTCTCACTATGGAGCTATTGTTTCAAGTGTTCCAAGGGCAGTTTAAGTTGGTAACACAGTCTTAAAGGAATCTCTTTGATCATGCGTCATTGCCAATCGTTTGGAGAATGTAGTTTACATTTTGCATCATGTAGTGTTCATTCCTAGATGAGTGCACATTAGAAAACTGAGTTCTATCATCACACAATGTCAATCAAGATAGACAATAATCTAATTTCTAAGTTCTTTGAATACTAATAGGCAGCAACAATATTATTTCTGAGGTTTCAAATACCATAAGACAGCATTGTTACATTTATAATGATTAACCTCATACAGTAATCATAGAAAAAGACATTGTCATCATAATACATTCGTTGTAAACGTATTACTACATTTTTGCAATGAAGAGACACAAAATCTGATTTAAACTGCGAAGAAAGAGGATAAAAGAACCTGTCGACGGGGTTGAAAACCACTGTGGCAGGTTCCCGGTGAATGTTGTAGCTTCCCAACTCTCTTTACACCTATCCACGTCTTCCTCCAACTTTCAAAACACTATCTACTCTCTTAGTCGAGCACAGCGCATGCCCCAGACTTCCCTCAATCCTCTCTGCCATTTTTCTTTTGTCTCTACACAGCGACAGACTCCAACCAAAACTCGCTTCCCTCCCGTCATGCACAATGAAGTCTCCCCACTATTTTTTTTCAATCAAAAAAACCTCTCCCTTCTCTGCCATATCTCTCCTTCTAAAACCCATGACAGTCCACACAAACTAACTCCTAACTCCTCAGAAGTTGATCCCTACTCAGAAAACTGATCACTCTCCTCAAAAACTTTCACCTCTTCGCAGTTTTTCTCCCATTTCTCAACTGCCTCCCACTACTCAATCACTCTACCTTTAACACAGCGACCCACTTCCCTTCTCTCCCATTGCACTCCACGCTTAACCTCCCTCATCCTCTGTCGTTTTCTATTCCACCTGTTTGCTGACCCCTCCACGACGAAGTGATCCCCTTTACTCGCCCGTCTACTTCTAACTACTACCTACTCCTTCCTAACACTGCGTAGCCAAAACTCCCATAACAGTGGTCTTTCTTTTTGTTTCTTTACAATCACAAACTGATGCCTTCGCACCCACCTTGGTGATGGGCATCTGCCATTAATTTGCAGTTACACCTATCTCAACTGCCAACACTTCCTTACTCTCACTCCACGGTGAAGAAGAATCTTTCTAAAGAGCTCACAGCTGCCACAATCATAAATACATGGGTCGACATTACTATCTTTTTACCTGACTTCCACTTATCATGACCATTCAAAAGGTGGTGGCTCCTATGGCGACGTGGCTTGCTAAAGGACATAACAATTCCGCCCTCACTCGAGTACTAAGGCATCTAATTCATTCAAGAGCCACTAAAAGATGAATTGTGGAGTTAAGCTCGACACGGCGGTGGTTAGGAAATGGCTAGAGCATCGTTTTGGTCAAAAAGGAAAAAGAGACAAAGACCATCTTATTAAGAAAACTCAAGGTTAGATTGACAACAACTCACGGTCAAAGCTAGAAGAAAAGACTCATGCTAAACAATGACCAAAACAAATTATTACACACTATGGCTTCAATTTCAACATTCGTCGATTTCTAGAAAGAGTAATTCACAACACAAGTTCAACGTGTTTTATGACAATCACGACGGATTGATTGTAACACAAACAAGTTTCCTACATCGTTAGATGCTCAAAACGACTTCTCGCATCCTTCGACTACGAGATGTGATCCACAGTTCACTACAAGAGGGTTTATTTAATTACTTATAAATGAAATAATAATCGTCTACATAAGTTGACTCACTTTGGTGGACTTACGATGACATCGGCGGTTCCAAGATTCTATATGACGACTTACAAAAAGGATGTTACACCTTATCCTCTGACGTCGACATCTAGTTTAACTAACCCAACCGATAATAAGACTAAATTGATGGTTCCAAGGTTTATCTACCTATTTGGCGTTCTCATTAACAAACACCCATGGTTAATTTCCAGAGTCTATACTCTCTCTCAAGGATACTTTCTCTTCCCGTCGAACACGGTCCACCTGTTCCTACAACGACAGTCTCACATACAATTTTGTGGTCAAAGCACCTATATTCCAAATCACATCATAATATATCCAAAACATCATTTCACTTAACTTAAAGGACATTTAGTCTACAATATCACATTGATCGTAATCAATAGATTCCAAAATTTCATATAACAACTTTGTAAAATAAATCGTCAGTTTCCATGTCATCCACAACATATTAAATTACTGAAATTTGCAAGAAAGTAAATAGCATAATTGTTTCCAAAAAGAGGGATGTAACACACTGCAGATGTAGTGAAAAGTCTTCTTGAAAGAGAGATGGTTGAGCTTGATGAGCCTGAACTACTCCAAGGTCTAACCAATCCAAATGCTCTCTCTCCAATTCAATTGATGAAAATAACATCATTAACCCAAGTAAAGGCTAGAGAAAAGTTGTTAAAGTCCCACATGGAGGACAATGAGCTAATGGGGAGGACAATGAGCTAATGGGGCTTGCAACTGGGATTTTGGAGAAGTTAATACCTTCCTACCATAAAAGCCCATTTGATTCCCCCTCCAGACATCTAAAAAATCTTGTAATTTTTGTAAATACTCATTTTGAATCCTTTGAAAAATCTGTAGAAGCAAAGGTCCAGAAAGAATTTTTGGACAAGAAATTTAGTGAAGTACAGAATCTAATAGGAAATGATATGATGATACTTGGCATTAGCATAAGGAGTATTCAGAATGCTCTAAATGATGGAAGAGATATGTACAAATTCTGTCTATCATGGACCAAAGTTAGTGAGGACATTGAGAAGAAGATAAAGGAGCAAGAACAAAAATTGTCAAATCTTTCTCAAATTTTTTATCCTCTAAAAGTTTTGCCTATAAGTCAGGAATGTCAAGTAATTAGCTTGACAGATGAGATAAAGAGACTCAACAAAGAAAAAAGTAACATTATGAAGAGAATATGTGAGCTTCGGGAATTGATTGTCCCCAAGTTAGAAACCATGTTTAATGCCTTATCAAAAGCTCAGACTACACTTCAGATAAGTAATCCTCCAGATCTAACAAAGGCAGAAGCATATGCATTTTTACTGAGTGGACAAATCTCAATTTTGGATGGAATAAAGGGTATTTGGGCCTCTAAACTTATGCAATTGAAAAATAGTTTTGCAGACATTCTCAAGTTCATGTGAATAGAACTTAATGATTAGTTGTACATATGCGACACTATACACAAATTTTTTTTTAGAGTTTTGGCTTGCGAATCCCACCCCTTGCCATTGATGTCAAAGGGGGAGTGAAGATTAGTGAAAAATGAAGAATCTAGCAAAGGAGTAGCACTAGAAAGTAGTGTGAACAACAGTATGGAGCACAAGCAAAGGGGGAGCTAGTTTAGACAGTCATTTTTCACTAAGTGTTGCCATCATGGCCAAAGGGGGAGATTGTTGGCAAGAGACACTGCTTCGTATTAACAAGTGTTGTCATTGATGGTAACTAAGATCATCCCAATCATCTGCATAACATAATTTTTTCACACCAAAAGTCAGAATTAGAATTTGTCTAAATCTGGGCAGTCAGGAATAGAGCAGGTGACAGGGTCCGGTATCTTGGTCCGGATCTCTCCGGTGGAAAGGCATGGTTTGTTGCGGATCCAAGGTAGTTGTAAGAATTGTCAAGACACTCTAAATCAAGAGTTTTTCCCTCCCTTGATGAAGGACTCAAAAGATATTAGCTTCTGAGTATCAGGTTTTAGTTTGATAGAACAGAGAGAAGAAAAACAGACCAACCTTGTGAATGTTCTTAATTCTAGATGTATAGAAGTTGTTTCTTGGGCAATTGGTGATGATAAGTGATGGTAGCTGACTTGATTGATGATTTGCAAGTGCAAGTTTTGGTCTACATCTCATATTATGTATGGATCTAGCCGACAGAGCAGAGTACTCGACAAAGTTCTAAATGTTCTTGAAGCTGACTAGTAAAAGGATTGAAGATCATGTTGCAGATATAAATATATCTGATGGAATTGGATGATTTTGGTGTGTGTGTGTTGCGACCATGGAGTAATTGTGAATAGAGCAGAGATCAAAAGTTCAAATGCGAGCAAACCAGTAAGAGGAGTAAAGTAAGGATGAAGTGTGTCAAGTTAGTTTTCTATGCTTAACCAGAACTGAACTCTAGCATTGATAGATGCTAAATATCAGTTCAAATTTATTGTAACTCTCTTCCTGTAGGTAGTGAGCCTTCCTTTGAACAGTGAGCTCTGGACAGTGAGCTCGAATGCATGTGCATTCCCCATTGTAGTACTTTTAATAGAGTATAATCTTTGTGGCTTAACCCCCACCGTGGTTTTTCCCTTAACCAGGTTTCCACATCAAAAATATTGGTGTCAACTGTGTTATTTATGTTTCTGCTCATGTGTTATTGATTAATACTGAAATGTTTACATCATTGATTTGGTTATAAGTTGTAAAGGAAGATTAAATGTAGAAATTGTTAAATTGTGTGACAACTAATTCACCCCCTCTCTCAGTTGTCTAGACTAATTCCAATAGACATGTGGCTTGTTCTCGAAATGAAGGAAAAGGATTATGTAAGCAGAGCCATGTGGATGGCTTAGCGCGCTCCTGCAGAGCCAAAAGAAGGTGGCCCACTTACTACTGCGCAGCTACGAATTGAAGCCACATGGCCGCATAGGACAAAAAAAGGTGGAAAGGTCAGCAAAAGAGACATCCGACATGGAATAATATGATTGGCTGGCTATTTTTTCACATAAAAGTCCATATTTTCAAATCTAGCGGGTGATTCATTGCCATTGATCTCACAGTTTGAAGACTTTATCGACGGTTCAAATTCAAACTTTCTACCAAGATGTTGGAGATTTCTCCTGCATCATGAAATTGTAGTAATGGAAGAAAAGACTTCAATTAATGCACTTGGCCCTAATTTATAAGCTAAATTAAAGAAGTAGTAAGGGTTTTTTGAGGCATTTTCACAAACACAAAGAAGAATTCCTGCATGCAGCGAGCATCTAGTCAAAATTCTGAGCTTCTACAAGTAAAACCAGTAAGTTTAATCTCTCCTAGATGCATCTATTTCAATTGAATTTGTTGTCTTGTTAAGAAGTTTGAGCATTACTAGAAGAGAAAAACCCTAGTTTAGTAAGAAATTGCTTTGAAAATGAGTCACACAAGCCAGCCTTTGACCTCAAAGAGGGGTCTAGACAAAGACTTGATGATTTAGTTGCCTAGGTCTTCAAGAAGGCCTATAAATGTGCATGGTCCTAGTGGGTCGAATGACAGATTATTGGACTTATGCTCTGGGTGTTGAAATGCTCAGTTGCTTATGCCTGGATGGATTTTATTCAACCATTGGTATGATCTTGGAACCTTGACCTGGTAAAATTAATTTACCCTAATGTGTTCATAAACCCTAATTTTGTAAGGGTAGTAGCACAGAGGTATGATCCTACATCTAGGGTTGTCTTGGCAGGAAATAATTTAGTCATGATTAGAACTACAAAAGTAAACATCACAAATGTGTTTGGCTTAACCCTACTTCCAGCAAGAGAATTGATCTCAATGCCCTGAAGGAAGGATATAAAAATGTTCAGTGTACATACAGAGCTTTCAAGTTGCCAAAGCACAGACTGAAGGGAATTGATGGAAAATTGGTGAAAATCTCAGACAAGGAAGAAGAACCTTTTGATGTGTCACAGTTCATGCACTATTTTGTGAAGATATGTCATACTCTATGCCAGGTATTGGGAAGAGATGCATTGGACAAGATACCAGTCTCCTTGATGATGCTAGCTGCTAATGTATAAGATATTTCAACCATGGAGCCTTTTGATTATGCAACTTATATAGCAAACAAAATGCATAAGAAGTTGATTGAAATTAAGAATAAGTTTTATACTGTGGATGCAAAGGTTGAGTTTAGTTGGTATTCAGTAATGTGCCATATGTTTTTACATGCTAGATCAAGAATGTGGCATCAAGCTTTGCATGTTATAGAAGTTGATCCAAATGGTAATCTGCTCCCAGTTCAAATGTGAACTTGTATGATAGACATGCACTGTACAAATACAGACTATATAATTTTTGAGGAGCATTTTATCAGAAAGCTATTGGGCTTCCTAGAACCTGAAGGTGAAAGAATTCACCTAGATGTGCTTGATTTTCTAAGACCACTAGATAGAACACCTGAGTTGGGGATTCAACACAACTGGGTTGATTGGTTTCTTCATACTAACACCACATGTATCAGAGTTTATGGGAGCAAAGCTGCCCCATACATATTGCCAAAATATGTACTAAAGAGAATTGCATTTTTAGAAATCATAAGGCAATTGAATGAGTCTGATAAAGAATATTTGAGACTGCAAAAGAAGCGGTCTTTCTTTCCCAAGTTTTGTGATTTTTTAGCTGCTAATAAGGATGCTTTAGATCAAATTGATTCAGTGTTAATGGTCTATAGGATGGAGTTCAAGCAGCCAAGCATGTTTGACCCAGAAGGATTCATTAATAAGGTGAGGCTTGGCATTAGAAGGCCCCAATTTACCCACCAAGTTTTGTTTGATGAAGATGTAGTAAGAAATTGTGCTACAATGGGAGAAGTTCACTTTTTGAGGAAAAGGTGGGAAATGTAGTAATTGAAGGAGAAAGAGTGAGAAAGAATTTGAATTCTACATATCCTAGGGAATTTGTAGAGGAAAATGATCAAATAATAAGGATCCAAAAAATTTTGGCCAATGCATATAATTTGATTGAAAGTGCTCTAGCAGGTGAGGAGATGCCTACATATGTTCCAAGCAGTTCAGGCAGAGCATACAGAAGAAGAAGTGAATCACCTGATGCACCTCTAGCCAAGAAAGTGAAAATCATTGACTTGGAACATGAAGAGGAGGTAGAATTGACAGACTTGAAGGAGGAAATAAATGAACAAGAACAAGAAATCTCCCAACAGGTGAATTCACTTGTGAGAATAAGGCATTATGCCTCTCCTGATAACAGATTGGCGAGGTCAATTTTTGGTCATCAAATAGATACAGAGGACATCAGGATACTTGCTTGCTCCCAATTTTTAGAAGATGATGCCTTTGTTAACACCCCTGAATTCAAGGGGTATGTATTGAAGGTAAGGAATGAAGAGTTTTAGAAGAAGGTAGAAGAAGCTAAGATAGGAGTTGATCCAGAAAAGTATGAAGAGATAACTCAGAGGGTGCTAAGAGAAGTAAGCCAAGATATTATCAAGATGACCCTTAATGAGGGAAGAACTTTGGTGGAGAAGAGTGGTTTGTTGTCTCTTCCACACTAGACTTTGGTAAATGCCATTGTATTTGATATTGTTGCAAGGAATGACATAGATATCTCTGAAGAACAAATAGATAAAACACTCTCTAGAGTGGATTTTAATCCTAGATTTGAGACCGTAGCAATATGGGCATTGGCCCCAAACAATAGTAAGCCAAGGGTTGGTTTAGGAGAGTTAACAAGGGATGTAATAATAAAGAGAGTGTCATACACTCCATCTCCTCAAGCTGCAAGATTGAATATTCAAACAACCTAATTTGTTGAGGTTGTTACAAATAAATTGCAAAGAGATTATGATGAACTTGTATTGAAGTATGGGCAAGCCATGTCAGAATTGAATAAATATAAAGAGCAGATGTCATTGGCTCCAAGCACTTCAGCTCAGAGTGTTCCTACTCTTGTAGAGACTGCAGAAGCATTTCCAACAGACAGGGAGGCATTGATCTCAAAAATCAAGGAGTTGAAAGAAGCGGTCAAGAAGTTGAAGGATGAGAAAAAGAGCACTATCAGAGAATGGCAACAAATCTGATCAATCACTGGTTATCCAAGATCACAACCAGGATTTATGACACATGGATGTCTTATTCAAATTTGAAGACATCTCTAGATAAACATGAAAGGGATAAGGAAAGCCTAAAGGAGATGCATAGAGTATGGCTACCAAGAACTGGAGACATAAGGGAAGTCCACAGATGTTCAAGGTTTGTCTCTGATGCCCCACCAGAAATAAAGTTGACTCTTGATATGTTAATTTTGTTAGAAGAGGTGGTGGCCTTTTAGCTAAAATTGGACAAGGTTTTGAATGAGAAAAGACAATGAATAGAAAATATAGATAAAAATCTTATGTCAAGTATATTGGAGGATGATGAAAAATCAAAAGTTTAGATAAGTGGAAGGTTGACTTTGAAAGTATAGTTGGCCAACTTATATCTTCCAATTGTGTAGATGGTGATCCGAGCATGAAAATTTTAAGTTCTACACTTGATAAGTTACATATGCTACAATTGAATTTTGAGATATTTTGCAAGGAACCAAAGATTTTCTTGGATGCAAGGTATACAACGTATAATGAAAAGATAGCAAAGTTGATTCCTTTTCAATGGCCATTGGAGAAGTCATGTGCAGCCTGGGTGGAGAAATATGGATAAATGTGTCCAATCATGTGATAAGTCTTCTTCATCATTGGAATAAATCATCTCCAACAATTTTTTGTCATCCCCAAGATAAATTGTATTTTTGTCTTTTCTCTTTCATACATTAAAAGAAGAACAAATCAACTTGTTAGTTATAGGAGTAGGGTTTAGTTTCATGTTCTTTGAGCCATTCAACGAAGTAATTACCAGAGCTAGCCAACTTTGAAGTGATTATACAGTTTTGGTTTGCATGAAGGAGAACATATCTGCTTTAGGTGTCAATATCCAGTTAAATAAGAATTTGTCATATAGATATTAAGTAAGAGAATACTCCCTAGGTCTAGTAGAACCTGAAGTGCAGAGGAGAACAAATAATTGTCTCATGTTCATTGGCCACTGACCTGAGAATCCTGAGCATAAAAGATGGCAACTTTTTAGGGAAACTCAGACCATCAGTTGGGAACACCAACATAGGTCATATCAGAGGATCTTGGTATGAAGCTTGACAAAGTAGAATTTGGCATGCTTGGAACAGATAAGAATGTAGGTAAACATAGTAGTATCCTTGTATATAGGCGTATAATGTTGCTATCATCCATGGACAAGGTTTTGTTGTGTTGTTACTCAAATTCTTTTTGTTATTTTAACATTTTATTGTATGATAAGATTAGTTATTCTTTATTCTAGGTGACTATCTCTAAGGATGATACTATATGTAGACATCTAAAATTGACTTGCTCTGCAAAACAATTTCCCATATCTCTACACCACCATTTAATTAAATAAATTAATTTTTTTTATCCCTGATCATCTACCCTTGACCATTTATCCTTCCTTTGTGATCAATTAATTCATTTAATTTATAACTATAGATTACAACACTATCCCTCATTAATTAAATAAATATTCTCAATATTTATTTAGTTAATTTGTCTATCTCCCTAATCCTTATTAATTAGATAAATTATGCTTATTTGATTAATCTACCCCACTAACCAACCTAAACCTAGCCTAGTTGATTAAATAACCATTATTTAATTAGCTACCCTAGCCTACCTATCCCCTAGACCTACATTAATTAAGCTAAACACTTAATTAATATGGTCAAACCTTGATTAACACTCATTCCCACAACCCACCAAATGAAAAATTATCTTTTATTCCCACTTGTCCTAGTCTCCATTAATGGAACTCTTCCCCATGAATGGAACTCTTCCCCATGTTAATGGAACTCTTCCCCATATGAATTAAAAATTCACATCTAACTTGTCATATCCAACTCTTCCCCCAAAATTAATTTTTAATTTAGTTTTTAGTCTTATCACCCTTCCCTATATAAATTTAAAATTCACAAATAATGGGAGCCATCTAATTTTATTGACCAAATCTTAGCCTTTGATCCCTCTTGTCCAACCCTCTTGTGAAACTTGTCACAAGACTACAACTTCAATCCAAACCCTAATCCTTAAGCATTCCTATCCATTGATCTAAACTTTCAATCCTCATCCTCCATCCTTTTACCAAAAATCTATAAATAGAGCCCTCATCTAAGCCATTTGGAAAAACTTCTTCATCCTATCATCACTATGCCAAAATTTCTCTCATCTCCTCTCATCATACCCTTACCATAACAAAATAATTCCTTATCCTATAGCCATATTATCTCATCTTGATCTCCATCCAATCTATCCTCAAATCATCATCATCATATTGTGTTGAAAGTTAGAGCATTCCATATTCCAACTATCAACTTGGGTAAAGAAAGAGCCTAAGGGTGCAAGGCTCTCCACCTTAACAAGGTGTTTTGGACCTCATCTTGAAGGTATAACTAGTCATTTTTATGCATTCTACTTGGTGTTTAATCTTCATCTTGATTTCCTTAACCTCACTATAATTCTTGATGGAGGTGGTGAGAAAAAAGCAATTGAAGAGAGATGTGAGCAAGTGAGCTTAATTAAAGTGAAGCGTGACAATATTTTTGCAAGATTATAATGCTTGGTGACAATAGAGCTGATAAGAGATTTGTGTTGGTATGCTTGGTGTTGGATCTCAAAAACACTGGTTTTAGACCACAAAAGGGTGCCAATCTCTTTATGCATTTTTGGTCAACAAGACAGGGTTTGTTTAACTAGAAACCCCCTACTCTTTAGGTTCTGCCAGGCTTAGGCAAGTATACCTAACTGATAAAATAGATTTTGTAAATCTAGATGAATTCTAATTTAATAAATTCTACTCACTATGGCACACAAATGTGAGATCATTGCAAAGATTTCTTACTAATTCCTAATAAAAACTTGAAGTATTAAGAATGTGGGTCATATTTGTATAAAGTATTCTAAAATTGATCCGTGCCTAATCTATTGGGTGAATAGAGTTGGTGGATAAATGATGATTATGGAGATAGATGTGTAAGATTGGTAGGTCTACTATCTAGCTTAACTCTAACTTGTTGGGCACTTGGAATGTTTGCACCTTGTGCAACGTGTAGATTTGTAAGTTACTATGCTCTTCTTATCAAATCTCAGTGATATTCTCCTAAACTACTGTGAACAACTGAAAGGAAGTTTAATTCTAGTAAGAAGGAAACCTAACCAAGATTGTTTGTTTAGAGGATTTTAACTCCTAGCAGAGACCAATGAACATGAACTACTTGGGAGGACTTAAATCAGCTTCTTGCAGAAACCAACCAAATTGATCACACACCAACAACAAATGTGTTGTGACAAATTATATGAATCTGAATAATTTAAAAGAACCACTATGGAGACAACACAAAAGCATATAAGCATATATATTAACACAATAGTTGAACATTGAAATAGATCACCATGTAAGATCAATCTGCTCCATTATATTTCTTCAGATAATATATAGTAATAGCATAAGTCTTTTGAAATCTGAAAGTGGATGAATGAGATGGATGCAATCTATCTTCTTACTAATGCCTTACCTAATGTATGAAGTGGAAAAAAATGGCCATCCTCTAACTCCTACTGCTCTGACCTTTATAAAAATATTCTGAAGAGGATACACCTCTTCATAAGTGTCTCTTGGAATTTAGATTAACAATTACAAATTATCATTAAGTTATAATGATCCATAAATGGGTTTGAGTGATATGATCCAAATATTTTTTGCTTAAATAGGTATCTGCACACTCCACAACACTCTTTTCTGCAAAATCCATAGTAAACATTTTCTCCATGCACACACATGCCTCTTCCAATGCTGGATCTCCTCTTTTCCAAACTTCCAAGGCTTCATGTAGGATCAGTTGGTAGTCTTTCATCTAGTCTTGCTAACTTTTCATACTCCTGTCATCATTAAACAATGCAGGTACTCCTTCTTTAGAAGCATTAATGAATCCCTTAGCTTATGCTCGAAGATGCTCATGAAAATCTGTATGTGCCTTGATCAAGTCCTTAGCATTGGTAATGGATTCATCATCAGGAGTGCCTCTGTTCTATATTTCTTGGGGTCTGTCAGCCAACCTTCTGTGTTCTTGGAGAGCAATTTGATTCTTAGAATAAGTAACCCAGAACTTATCCATCCATATCATCCTGTTAGCATGTCTCTTTTTGAATACTATGGAAAGTGCATTGAATCTAGTCTGGGCTATCTAAGCATTCACATGTGATGCTTTACCTTTGTTCATTGTCTGGGAACTTTCCCCTTGGGTTAACAGTTTGGTAGGAACTGAATCTCTCAAAAAATCATTTTCCTTTTGCATTCTTTCACAGTTCAATTTATACATGTCCCTTTCTCTTATCAACAATTGAACATGTGCCTTATTTAATTTATCTACGTTAATGCCAATGTCTATCGTAATCAGAGGATCGGTCCCACCCACTTTTAGTGTCATTACATGGCCAAATAATTTTTTTGTATCAATAATGGCAAGCTTTTGGTGTGGAGGGTATAGGGTCCATATCATAAGAGATTCTTCATCAGGATTGTATAGTGATCCAATATACACCTTTGTCACACCTTCTAGACTAAGTTTATGTTTGGCATTATCTTTATGCAAAAAGCTATCAAAAACCAAAGAAGACTTCAAATCCAAACCCAGAAAAATCATCACACCAGCTTCTTCTAAGAGTTTCCTCCCCTTTTCTGGAGTCATATTTTTTATTTCATTTTCAACATCTATTTTCAAAGTATTCAATAACTGTTTTTCATTATTTGGTGTGATATCTGAAATTGATTCTTTGATTGCCTTGCCTTTATGTTTATACAAGAAAGATTTAAATTCAGGAGATTGAATGAACTGATCATCTGAGATAAAGGATTTGTAAGCCAACTACCTGGCATCAGTATCAGATGTCTCCTCAATCTCTAATTCTTTATCCGGAGGCTTGTATTCTTCAATTTTGAGTTTGGGAATTATGTCAGGCTAGTCTTGGGATCTTTTGTCAGAAGATCCTTCATTGTCAGAGGATAACACCTATATTTCCTATATCTCTTGCCTCCTCTTTTCCACTTCTTGATTATATTCATCAATGGCCAATTCAGCCTCTGCCTCCTCAATGTTCCTGATAACATCATCGTGAGGAAATGGAACATGAATATATCCACTCAGATTTTGTTTCCTTCTTACAAAATCAATAAAACCTTCAAGGTCAAACCCTTTTCTTGGTATTTCTTTTCTCAAATTAAAATGTAACAGTTTATCATGAATAAGGTCATAACCTTCTGTTGACAACATAGTAAAATCTCTAAAATATAATGTGCTTGGCATGAAAGATTGCTTATCATAGGCACTCAAATTCATAACATTTGAATAGTCCAACTACCTATAATTTCTAGGTATGCTATTGTCTGGTACAGTTTTAGATAACAAAAATGGTGTATCTTTGAAGCCATACACTCTGATCATGGTGGAGTCAAGGAAACAATACCAATCACCCCAGTTATGATTCACAGTCGGTGGTCCATTGAAATCCTTAGGCTTTAAAAACTTTTTGATCTCATCTGATAAAGAATAACTACATGGATAACCATAACTTTTGTATAGTGTTTTGACAAAGAATTATTTGAAATGCACATAACTAGAACTTACAAACCTACTATCCCAGATGGAAGTCCATAATTCTATGGGTAGCAGCTGACCCTCCTTATCAAATTGTGTGATTCTTAATTGTTCTAGCCACATTCTTAATTCTTGTCCATAATACAACACCATATGCATAAGGGAGGAATAATGCTTGAAACTCATTGTGGGAGAATCATTTTTTATGGCCACCAATCCTGAATCAATTCCCCTAGAGATCTATGAAGCATAATCAAAAGTCCTTGCATGAATTCAAAGATGACCATGGGCACTATGGTCATGAATTCAGGGACCTCTGTTCCCAATACTTGTCCCACTGAATAATATGTATATTTCATATAGGGTTCAAATAAATCAATATGAAAAGGAGGTCCATCACCTTCCTCAAGTTGCACTAAATGACCCTCTTTTTTGGGTCTATGCAGTGGTAATCTCCACCCCTTATAAGTGGTATCCATTCTCAAATACTCCTTTTCTAAATCCTCATATATTATGGGAGTATTGCATGTGTCATCCAAGCCAAAAACTTCACATAATGCATTCTTGGACACATGAATAAATGGTTCCCCTTGTAGGTAACAGATGGCTTTTAGGTCGGTGTTATAGTGGTAGGCCAAAAGTTTTAGGAGATCCATATTTACAAAGACATCTGTGACAACTAATTTCCCCAAGTTAAGATTCCAAGGGTTACAGACAGGTTCCGACCTATTTCTCCGATAGTAGTGAAACATAAACAGTTTGTATCCCCTGATAGGAGTCCATACGTTCCCTACATGTTTATATTTGTCTTCTAATTTTTCTACATCTACCATTAGTTGTGTGGTTCTTCTAGCCTTAGGTCCTGAACTAGGCAATTGGTCTATAAGGACTTGGTTGAGTTTTTGTTCCTGTGCCTTTTCTCCCTTTCCTATTTTGACCTTTTCCTTTTTACCTTTGGTTTGGCTAGTTTCAGTTTGCTACTTTCTTTTTGTTTTCATAGAACTCTCCATTTTATCTTTATGCTAAACAATGGATTTGACCTTATAATTTATCAGTAATAGTAAGGTCTGGTATGCTTACTTGTATGTCCTTAGCATTGCAAATTTTTCAGCCTCTGGTCAATTCCTGGCTCTTCCACTGTAACCCTTAAAGATTTCTTTTGATTTTTAATTCATTGTGATTTAGAGCATCTTGTATAAGATTATGCTCAAGTGGCCATTAATGTCAGCCACTAGAATTGAATGCAGCGGGCTTCTCGGGTTTCAAAAATGTCAAAGGGATACAACGTCGTTGTATCGGGAAGACTATTTTGATCTTAGTACAATCTATCTGTTCATTTTGGTGTCATCTTTTGTTTATACATTCTCGACCGATCACTAAGACTATCTTAATGTCTCTTTGATGGGAGGTGTACTTTTAGTTCTCTGATCTTATCAGGAAGACTTTCATCAATCTTGCTTAAATCCATTTTCCTTATTTTTTCTTATTCTCAAAATTTTGGGAAGAGATTATGAATTTCACCCTGATATCAAGGTGGTTTTGATAGTTGGAGTATCTTTTGGACATCGGCGAGTGTTTTCCTGACAAATAGTAGTTACTTTGTAGTCATCGGGCAGACAATTACTATCGCTAAGAGAGCAAAATGTTTTTATAATGAATTATGTCTCCCCAATAGTGTTCTCTTATATCTTTTGTTCATGGGATACATCGGTGAGACTCTCGCTAAATTTTTTAGTTCCTTCTCATCGGAGTGACTTGTATAGTCAAGAAGATATAAAAAATCTGCTCCGATGGCATATTTCATGCTGATACAACTAGTGTCTTTACTTATTGGCAAGAGCACATATATCTCTTGCCAAACTTGTGTCCATCGGTATGACTTCTGAGATCAGTGTAGTTTAATATTTTCATTTTGACCTCCTCTCTCTCGCCGATGAGTGTTTTATCGATGAAACAATATGAAATGTCTTCCCGATTCTTGCACAATTGTTATGTATGGGATTTTTGATTGGTACAACTTCATTTAAGTCTTCTCGATATGTATCAAATGTTCAAATAGAGAGCTATAGTTTTTTATCGGGAAGACACGCATATGATCTTGCCGATAAGGATCAATTGCTCATTTTGCTTAACTGTGATTAGGGAGATGTTAAGATGGAATCATCATTTGTTATGGGTTACAAAATGGATCTTGTCACACAAATTTTGGCAATTTCTATTAATCATAAGATCAATGTGCAGCAAATTTCTATGGTATGTGGAGGACAAGTGAGTGGTCATTAATGAAAAATGTGAATTTTTTTTCGGTTCTAACAGTGACTTTGATTAGGGATGTAAAGTCCTTGTGGGTATAGAAAGAATCCAGGTCTCTGGGGAAGCAGATCAAATGTGTTATTTATATGGTATGGAATCTGAAGTGCATTTGCAGTGGGAGTTGGTATGGATGAGAAATGGAATTGGAGTGAAATCCTATACTACTGTGTATGGAAAATGTTGTTTCAAGAGGTTCTTCAAGAATCGTCCATGCACTGGCAATTCTTGTTCTCAAAAGTGGAATCCTATACTACTGTGCATGGAAAATTTATTTAAGAGGTTTGTTAAGAATCATCCATGCACTGGAGATTCTTATTCCTCTTTATGATCTTAAGAATTTTTTTTTTAAGAATTGTCCATGTATTGGCAATTCTTGTTCTTCTCCTGTCATGTTCTAAAGATAATATGAATCTTCGCTAGCCTTGCCAACAATGACAAATGGTCCCAACCATAGGGCTTCAAATTTCCCATGTTTCCCTTTGTCTTGACTCCTGGCATTGCACATAAGAACTATGTCATCTACTTCAAATTTTCTATTTTTAGCTCTTTTGTCATATTGGTATTTCATCTATGATTGCTTCTTTCTATTTTATTGCTAAGCTTGGTCCCTAACCTCATCAAGTTCTATTAATTCTCCCATCCTCTCCTCCATAGGTTCAGGAACTTCCAAATCTTCTTGCAAGATAAATGTATACACTAGTAAGAAATTATGCAAAGGGAGCCTAGCTTGAGTCCCATACACAAGATCAGAAGGCAATTTTCCAATAGCTTTCTTCATAGTGATTCTATCTGCCCATAAGGCTAGTCTCAATTTGGAATCCTAGGCCTTTTTATTGTTATCCAACATCCTTTTTATGATATTCAGGATGCTTTTATTGTTGGATTCAGCTTGCCCGTTTGCATGTGGATGATATGGTGAAGAATATGAGATCACTATACCATAGGATTGACAAAATGCTTTGAACTAATCTGATCTAAGGGACATCGCATTATCAGTTATAATTCTTACTGGCACTCCAAACCTGGTGATGCTATTTTCTAGTAGAAAGTTTGTTACAACTCTACTAGTTGCTTGTTTTGTAGGTACAACCTCTACCCATTTTGTGAAGCAGTATGTGGCTACTAATATCCACCTATGTCCCCTAGGTATATTTTTCTTCAATCTCTCTTATGAAATCAATCCCCCACTAGTAGAATGGAGCCTCAACTTGCAAAGGTCTTAAAGACAATGCCCCCTGATACTTCAATTTCCCAAAAAATTTCTAGCATGCTTCACATTTTCTAGTATAATCATAAGCATCATTGAAAACCCTAGGCCAATAGTATCCTGCTCTTGATACCTTATGAGCATTAGTTTTTACTGAGAAATGCCCACCACATACTCCTTCGTGCATTTCCTTTAGAACATGCTTTGATTGATTTTCATCTAGACATAACAATAGAACACCATCCCGGTTCTTCCAATAGAGGTCTCCCTCCATGAATACATATTTTGAAGATCACAACTTAAGCATCCTTTTCTTGTTATCATCAAATCCTTTAGGACATTTCATATGTTTAAGATAGTACACAATATCATTGTACCATGGTGTATGCTCAATGCTAGAGATCATGTTATCTTCATTATTCAAATTGCACACTTGGGCAACTTCAATATTTGTTTCAGCCATTAATTTAGCAAGACCATGCCCTCTTACTAGTTTAGTGATTTGGATCTCTATGTCAAATTCTTGAATTCTATTGATCCATCTACATCTCCTCCCAATCACCTCCATTTGGACAAACACATCTTTTACTGCAGCATTAGGTACATAGGCTATTATTTTTGCTCCTACCAGATATGGCCTAAATGTTTTGATAGCCTTTACTAATGCATATGCCTATTTTTCTATAATTTCATATTTTAACTCTACATTTTAGAGAGATTTGTTGAAGAATGAAATAGGCTGCTCATACCCTTCATCATTCTTTTGTAGCATTACTGTTGCAATTGTATGGTAGGATGTAAATGAAAAAATCTGGAATGGTTTACTGAAATCAAGGGATTTTAATACTGGGGCTTCTTTGATTTCTCTTTTGATAGATGTGAATGCATCTGTAGCCTCAATTGTCCAATCAATCTCTGCACCTTTCTTCAACATATTTGATATTGGGTTCATTATCTCAGTAAAATTTGATATGAATCTTCTTACAAAGTTAATCTGCCCAAAGAAAGATTGAATGGCCTTGATTGTTTTAGGAATAGGAATCTTATCTATGGCTTCCACCCTTTCTGGATCAATTCTAACTCCAACTATGGATACTATATGTCCTAACAACTTTCCTTCCATTACTGCAAAAAGACACTTTTTGGGATTTAACGAGATGCCATATTCCAATGCCCTGATAAATATCTTTTCAAGATGCACAACATGATCTTCTACTTTTTTGGAATATGCAGTGAGATCATCCTGATACACCACCATTATTACATTGATTAGATCAGCGAAAGCAACATCCATGGCTCTCTAGAAATTTGCACCAGCATTTGTAAGTCCAAATGGAATTCTGACATATACATATGTTCCCCATGGTGTGGTGAAAGCTATTTTATATTGTTCTAATTCCTTTACTTTCACTTTGTTATAACCTAAAAATCCATCCATCATGGACAATAGTTCACAACCTATGACCCTTTGCAACAAAGCCTCCATGTTTGGGAGTGGGTAGTTGTGATTTATGAAGTCAAAATGAAAGCCAAAAACACAAATCAAATGCAAACACAAATGATATACCTTCACAATGACCCACAATCCAAGATAGGGTGGAAGGAGTTGCACCCAAACTCCTTAGATTTACCCAAGTAGATGAAGAATGTGGATTGCTCCTTGCTTTCTCAACACAATAGGATGAGAGATAATGGATTTAGATGGAGATTGAGATGGGGATGAGGAATGATTTTGGCATTATGATGGTATGATGAAGAGATTTGAGAGAAATTTGGGCATGGTAAGGATTCAAGAAGAAGTTGTTCCAAATGGCTTAGAGAAGGGTCTCATTTATAGATTTTTGGAAAATGGATGGAGGGTGAGGATTAAAAGATGAGATCAAGGGCTAGAAATGGTTGAGAGTTAGGGTTTGGATTGAAGTCATAGCCTTGTGACAAGTGTCACAAAGGGAGTGGATGAGAGAGATCAAGAGTTGAGATTAAGTCAATGGATTTGGAGGGCTCTCATTATTTGTGAATTTTAAATTCACATGGGTAAAGGTGTGGAAGATAAAAATGAATTAAAAATTCTTTTTTGGGAAGAGTGGATATGACTAGTGAATTAAAAATTCAACTCATGGGGCAGTGTGAATTAAAAATTCACTTTTATGTGGAGATGTGAAGGTTGAAGGACACATGTACACTTACATGTGTAAGAGGGTGATAAATGATGTGTAAGGAAGATTTGACCCTTTGAATAAAAAATTGATTTTTATTCAAAGGTGTGTGGGAGGATGGGCTAAGCAAGGTTAATTAAGTGTTTAGCTTAATTAACTTAGGTCTAGGGGATAGGTAGGCTAAGTTTAGGTTGATTAGTAGGGTAGATTAATTAGATAAGAATGATTTATCTAATTAATAGGGATTAGGGAGATGGACAAATTAGCTAAATAAATATTAGAAATATTTATTTAATTGATGAGGATAGTGTTGTAAGGTATAGTGATAAATTAAATGAATTAATTGATCACCAAGGATGGATAAATGGTTAAGGGTAGATGATTAGGGATAAATTAATTAAATAAAATGAATTTATTTAATTAATAGGAGGGATAATTGGTAGTATAGAGATACGGGAAATTGGTTTGCAGAGCAAGTCAATTTTAGGTGTCTACAGCAGTTATTCTTAAGAGAGGATACATTAAAATTTTAGAAATCCACACATAGCCTTATGTCTCCATTTTTCTTTCTGACAAGTACTAAATTAGAAACCCAAGAGGAGTGTTTGATAGGATTAATGATATCCCCATCCCTAATCTTCATAAGTTCCTCATGCATTTTTGGTTCTAAGGTGGGATTTATGGGTCTCTATTTTTGTCTGAAAGGCTTTGCATTAGGTTTAAGTGGAATTTCATGCTAGAATAGATCCTCTTTGTATGCCTTAAGGTCATCATAAAACCAAGCAAAGACATTCTAATACTTTCTCAATAAAGCAAACACCATTTTTTTGATTGTAGGGCTTATCCTTTTCCCAATGTATACCCTTTTTGGTGCTATTTAAGTACCCAAGTTGATTTTCTCAACATTTTCCTTTTTTATTGGTGTTTGTTCCATAAGGGCTCGATCATTTCCATCAAACACTCTTTCTAATGCCACAAGTCCTTTAGGGATATTGTTAGTTTTGAGTTGTACCACTTCTTTACCAAACAAAGTTTGTTTACCACCCACTTCCTCTACGAATGCATTGAAATCAATCTCTTGAGCCTCATATTGGTTAATGTACTATAAGAATTTAATCAGATCAGTGTCATCATTGAAAACTTGCCAATTATAGATATTGTCTATGATTGCAGGTCTAGTTTTAAACTCAACTTCAGTAATGCTTGCCAATGTTACATCATCCCTTTTCAAGGCTATGTTTGCTAGGAAGTCTGCCATTATATTTTTTGATCTATCTACCCAGTTAATGGAGAAAGCATCAAACAACTCAATATCATCCCAGACAACATTTCTATATTGTTTCAATATTTTGTTCTTGGATGAATACTTCCCTCTGACCTAAGATATAATCAATTCTGAATCCCCATACATAGCAAGGCACTTTATTTTGTACTTTATGGCAATGTTTAGGCCAATGAGCAAAGCTTCATATTCTGCTATGTTGTTGGTACACTCAAATGTTAGTAGGAATGAATACTTGAAAGTTTTACCATTTGGTGAGATAAATAATACTCCTGCTCCATTACCAGCCTTGCTACATGCACCATCAAAGTACATTTTCCACACACCACATTCATCAAGTTGGGCCTCTTGATGTATAGGCTCAGTGTTCTGTAATTCTGGTTGACCCTTTTCAATTTTAAATGCACCAAGGTCTGTATCACAAAAAAAATTTACTTGATTTTGATTAATGTGTTCTATGATATTCTCATATCTTGGCTCTTTGCAAATCTTAATTTCTTTCCCTCCTACTAGTATAGTGGCATAGGATAGATCCAACTAGACATTTCCACTAGCTATTGCAGTCCATTATCAGGATAGCAACATTCCATAGTAGGGTGGGATGTCCATGTGAGGCCTACACTTTTTATTTCCGTACATGTGACTATTTAGCTTACTGTTGTTGGTATTTTTATATTTATGGGACTGTTGTTCCCAGATTTTCAAACTATTAAAATCTTATTATGTTAAAGGAAAACTAATTAGGTGATGTTAGATAGAAAATTGTCACGTGATTTCATTATGTTTATAAGAACTGTGGGATGCTTTAGAAATGCATGTATTAAATTTGCTTCGGCTATGATATTTATATGTGGAATTAACTTTAAAATTGAGTGTGCAGGTATTTCTAACAAAACCACAAATACAGGAGATCATTCCACACCCTATGTTGTATCCCTTGTGAGCCGATCTAGTTCCACGAGGAACTAAGATCAACCTTGTGTTTGGTAAATTGTTGTAATGTTGTATTGTTGTAATGTTGCATGAGGTTAAGGGAAATAGTTCTATCTTCTGAATTAATTATATTGTGATATGTGTGGTAAGAGATGTGTTTTGAATCTTGTTTTAACTTTATTTCTTTTTGACCCTCTTCTTATGTTTTTATTTGACTCTGGGAGTCCTAACTAGGTTTAAAATAACCCTAGGTTATATCTCATGGGTCTAGGGACCTTTTTGACTAGGATAACCTTGGGTTAACCTCCATATGGTCACTTCAACTTCAAGGTGAAGATAAGTGACGAATTTGGAAGCATGGGGACAATGGGATGAGTGGAATCTACACTCAGGCCCACTTCCAAGTCATGGAGCAACTCCATGATCCCCTAATAATGAAGTGCTTATCTCCTTGTGCCTCTGTTTTGGTGGGGTTCCCCTTAATGAGGGTGGTGTGTCACCCACTCTCTCTTATTTTAGTTTACTTATTATATTTTATTTCTACATGTGGGCTATAATGGGGAACCTCTTGAGTGGGGTTAATTATTTTAAGTCCATTAGAGATAATGGATAATGAGTGGGTTTATTTTATTAATTCCACTTGGGATAGTGGGGTTATTTAAATATTACAATCTTTAAAAAATAAATTTTTAATTCATCCACTATGAATTTAAAATTCACAAATAATATGAGCCCTTGATCCTCACCCTCCATCATTTTTTCAAAAATCTATAAATGAGACCCTTCTCTAAGCAATTAGAGAACACAAGATTTTTGCAAGGGAACTTGATTCTTGTAGGGGAACTTCATTCTTGCAGGGGGACTTCATTCTTGCATTTTTATCATGCCTAATTTCCTCTAGGAAATCTTCTTCCGGCATCCTCATAATGCCTAATTCCTTCTCTATTCTCCTCTTCATAGCCTCATAATGCCAAAATTATTCTAGTCATCCTATATCCTCCATTCATTATCCCTTGCTTGTGATCATAGAGAGATTATTTTTGGGGTTGGATTAATGTGGAAAGAAGGAGAACTTGGAGGAGGAGGCTAAGAGTGGAGCTCTTCATCAAATTTCATCCATAATTGGGCTTGAGAAGGTTGGTGAACAAGACTTCTCACTTGTATGATCTGTTGCTTGTTATGTATGTTTGTTCTTGTTTGATGAGTGAGATTGCAAATATTTTCTATGTGTTTTCTGTTATTTGGGGTTTGTGTTGGGTGTTGAAAGAGCTCCTTCCAATTGAAAGGCAATGCTCATCTTGTATAGGGAAGGGAATGTGTGAACCTCCTCAGGTGTCATCTTGTTTCTTGATATATGAAATGCCTTGAGGGCATGTTGGTACTTTTGAGCCTAGAGGGCTTTAAGGCTTTGAGAGCCTATTTGGGATATCCATGGAAGTTTGATTATTTGGATGGCTTGAGGCCTTGAGAAAGAGTAATTTGTTGGCTTGAGGCCTTGAGAAAGAGTAATTTGTTGGCTTGAGGCCTTGTGATAAATTGTGATAAATTGTGTAAAGGATGACACCTAGAGGTAGAGATGTCTACTTCCCTACCCTCCCTGAACTCACCTAAGCTAAGTCTTTGTATTGTGAGTCAAACCTTGAGGGTGTGTGTATTATTTGATTTGTTGTTGTTCAATGTTGTGATGTGTATAGTCTATTTTACCCTGGGTATGAGGATGGTCTCCCTAGCTCGGGGGTGACCCTCTTGTGGGTCTACGGTAGGGAGGAGAACAGCTTGTGTGGTGTTTCTTCCCCTGTGTGATATGCAGGTTTTCTGGGAGCTTATTGTGAAGCTTGGAGAAGATTATTGGATCTTAGAAAATATTTTATTTTCCTTAAGTCTTAAGGAGAGCCTGATCTTTTAATAGCTCCTTCCTTGTCAATTTTCCAAAAGGAGAAAATTATCTCCCTATTGTTGTATAAATTGTTATTTTTGGAGTTGTAAGGAAATCCTCTCTGTTCTTGGGCTAATAGTTGTAATTTTCTTGTTCATTAAGTTTTACCATTTAGAAATAAGAAAAGGAAAAGAAAATTTATTTTTAAAAGGATATTAAAGTTATCTAGTTCCTTCTTCTTCTACTTGCAACATTGTGAGTTAGTTGATGTTTTAATTAAGTTTGTAAAAGTATTAAAAAATATCCCCACCATGAAATAAATGAAATTTGGGTTGCAGTATTGCTTTTGAAATTACTGCCACCTTGAGGGTCTCTTCCTAGGATGGGGACCTTTTCACTTTTACTATGCACTTTTACTATTCACTATTCACTATTCACTTTTCACTATTTACTATTCACTATTCACTATTCACTTTTACTATTCACTATTTACTTTTATTATTCACTTTTCACTATTCATTTGAAGGCAAACTATATGTAGTTTAAAACATTTGACTTGAAATAGAAATCTTAAATCAAGGAAAGTGGGATTTATTTATGCATAATGTATAATACGAATTGAATAGATGCTTAAACTCAGAGTTGTAATTCAAAAATACAATGTTTATATTTGCAAAAACAAAATTAACTCATTGCTCTGTTTGTAATGAATTATTCTATACTTTCTTTATAGTTAAGGAACTTATTAATGAAATTGAGAGTTAAGTGAACTGAGATAATGGCGGTATATATATATATATATATATATTAAATTTCAGAGAAATGGTAAAATGAATGTGATAGAAATACAAGCAAAATTAAATTCCAAGAAAAGGAAGAGAGGGCAAATGAACGGGGTTGGTTGAAAATGCTAAGTCTGAAGGAGGAGAAATTAGTATTAAATTCCAGAAAATGGAAAGAAGAACAAATGACCGTGCTTTACTGAAAAATGATCTATCACCTAAAACAACTATTGTTCAAATATAATTCGTGAGATTAACCTAAGTCAAGGAACCACGTGTTTCCTTGTCTAGGGTGTGCGCACATGTATTTGGTACGTCACCGTCAACTATATTATTTTCACCTTAAGCGTACGCTACTGAGCACGCTTACGCATGTGAGGGGGTTTACAGGGTAGTAAAGGAAAATTTTTGATAGTTTGTATCATGACCACAGGACGCATGTGGACATGACATGCATGAATGCGTGTTATGACCGCATGGGAAATGTGGGCATGACACTCCACTATAGTGATGTCAATCTTATATGTTTCTCCAGGGTAGGCAACTAACCTTATCTCTACATCCTTCATAATACCCACTATTGGGATGGATCTGTTGTCCATTGCATAATGTTTGCCATATGTGGTGGCAACTAACTCCTTCATGACTGCTATTGGCATTATGTTCATAGCTGCCCCTGAATCAATCATACAATTCCTCACTAGCATGTTTTTTATCAACAAGGTGGTGTAAAAAGGATCTACCTGAGAGGGATTCCTTGTTAAGGTATCACCCAAATATACTTCTAGAATTTTAGCATCCTCAACTTGAACATTATTTATTTTGATTTCAGGATTTTCTTGTTTCTTTTTTGGTATGTCTGAAATCATCTTGACCATTGTATTCCTATACTAATCTATCTTCATCATTTCAAGAAGTGGTATTGATATTTTCACTTGAGATACTACTTGGACTATGTCAAATGAGGGAGTCATTATTTGATCAGCTTTTTCTAGTTGGTTATGCCTCTTTTCTTCAACTGGTATTTTGTCTTTTATCTTACCCTGTTTAGTCTTTGCTGGCTCTTTAGATGCATTTTTCATATTGTCCCTATTATGACTGATATTTTACGAACACACTCCTAGGTGTTCCTTGATCTACATTGATTGTTCTATTTCTCATATTATAGTTAATTTTTTCTTGTGTTACTGCGGCAATTGTGAGGGCCCTTCTTTCTTCTTTAGTTGGTTTTCTCCATTGGTTATGTGATGGTACACCATGATCATAAACATTTTCTTCATAATTATCTTCTTGGTTTGAAAATACCTCTTATCTTCCCATACTAATGTTACATCTTTCGTTTCCCATATCATATTCATATCCATCCTCCTCCATGGATGGATATCCTTCATCAATCTGATGGGGTCTAAATGTTAGCATGTTTATAGTATGGTTGTCTATTTCCTGACCATGAGATCTTCCCTCTTCCTATATTGATTGCGCCACCACACAATAATCAGGTGAGTGAGGCAGATTACATGCTAAGCACCATGGATTATTTTCTGCTACATGTGTTCTATTTCTTTTATTAGGTTCAGGAGTATCTTTCCCATAATTTTGCTTTCTATTGTTTTCCAAAGGCTTTTCATCTTTCCAACTGGTGTTATAAGGCATGTCATGTAGGCATGGCCTTTCATTTCTATAATAATTGTTCTATTTTGTTTGATTATTGTTTAGAACTGGTATAATCTTTGGGTTTTCTCTCTTCCCAAGCTTGCCTGCTACTCTTCTATTGTTCTCAATGCTAATAGCTGCCTTTTGTGCTTCTACCAAAGTCATTGGGGCCTTGCTTCTAATTTCATATCCAGTCTTTGGGTCAAAGGCATTTAAGTATAATGCTAAGGCCATGCGATCTAGAGGTTTCAATTCCAATAGGATTTCATTATAGATCTTGGAAAATCTCTGATTGAAATCTACCACAGATTCGTTATAAATTTTCTGAATGCTATTTAATTCATGAACCACAAAATTTGGATCATACTAGCTCCCATGTTGTTCTTTGAACTTATCTTTAAAATCTTCATAAGAGTATATTGAAGCATCAAGTAAATTTTTGCACCAGTCTCTAGCATCTTCAACAAGGGACATCATGAATAATTTCATTAAAAGATCTTCATATTCCACTTCAAAGCTGTCCCTGAGATGTTCAAAACTTCTAATATGCTCTTCTGTAGAAATAGTGTTATTTCCAGCAAATTTTGGGAGAGCACTCCTTAGATCATTATCAATAGGATTAGGACATACTTGATATCTGGACAAGTCCAACTATTTGTATCTATTGATGTTCAGGGGCCCTTATAGTCATTGGTTTGGTTGATACCAGTTATATGGTTGTTGGGTTGGCTGATATTGGTTATATGGAGGATGTTGTTGCAGATTTAGATGTGGGTTTGTATGGTGATATTGAGGTCTAACATATTGTTGGCCAAGGGGTGGATATGGATTCGCTACATGTTGAGAGGTGTTATGGGTGATGGGCGGTCTTGGATTTCTTGGAGGAATATTTGGTGGGACATAGCTGGGTGGTGGTTGTGGATTAGATGAACTACATGCATTCTAGTGTACATTTTGTTGTACATTCCTTGGAACATGCCCTCCCTGTTTGTGTGGAGGTATATATTTTTGGTTAGCTGCTTTGGTTCTATCTTTTACTTGTTGTATTTCCTATTTCAATTGATTTTTAGCTTCCCTTAACTTAACAAGTTCAAGTTCTTCCTGCAACTTGAGCAGGTTCTGCTGCATCTCATCCTTGCTTCTCATATCCTTTGGTGGGCTATTATCCATCTGTATAGGAGTTCCTTGACTTATGAGCCTACTTCTGATCTATTTCCCTCATGACTTGAGCTTCATATTCAAGTTGTCTTTGGGGATCAAGCCTATATTGTTCAAAAATATTATCATATAACCCATAACACTGGGACAAGTTCTCATTTGACTCGTGCAGAGGAGTGAAACTATTATGGGTTATAATAGGCTGTTATGATGTATTCTCTTGAGTATTCTAATTATTATTTTGTTGTGATTGGTTTGATGACCCATTTTTCTTTGAAGGAGTTCTTAGGGGTGGGGATGACTGCAATTTTCTACCATCAATTTTACATCTCCTACTATCCATACTAAGAGATTATCACACTCCAAGACATAAAATAATTGTATTAGGGAATAGAATCGCCACCTCACTTAAGAGGACTGATTAGTGTCTGGGTTCCCCTTAACCAATATAGTTTCAACCTTTTGACTCTATAGACATGGTTTCTTACAAGATTTTACTGTGTGTGGTCCCCAGTAGAGTCGCCAATTTGTTGGATCTCAAAAACACTAGTTTTAGACCATAAGAGGGTGCCAATCTCTTAATACATTTTTGGTCAACAAGACAGGGTTTGTGCAACTAGAAATCCCCTACTCTTTAGGTTCTATTAGGCCTAGGTAGGTATACTTAAAGGATAAAGCAGATTTTGTAAATCTAGATGAATTCCAATTTAAGCAATTCTACTCACTATGGCACACAAAAGTGAGATCATTGCAGAGCTTTCTTACTAATTCCTAATAAAAACTTGAAGTATTAAGAATGTGGATCAGATTTGTATAAAGTATTCTAAAATTGATCAGTGCCTAATCTATTGGGTGCATGGAGCTGGTGGATAAATGATGATTATGGAGACAAATGTGTAAGATTGGTAGGTCTACTATCTAGCTTAAATCTAACTTGTTGGGCACTTGGAATATTTGCACCTTGTGCAAATGTGCAGATTTGTAAGTTACTATGCTCTTCTTATCAAATCCTAATGATATTCTCCTAAACTACTGTGAACAACTAAAAGAAAGTTTAATTCTAGTAAGAAGGAAACCTAACCAAGATTGTTTGTTTAGAGGATTTTAAATCCTAGCAGAGACCAATGAACATGAACTACTTGGGAGGATTTAAATCAACTTCTTGCAGAAACTAGCCAAATTGATCACACACCAACAACAAATGTATTGACAAATTATATGAATTTGAATAATTTAAAAGAACCACTATGGAGACAACACAACAGCATATAAGCATATATATTAACACAACAATTGAACACTAAAATAGATCACCATGTAAGATCAATCTGCTCCATTATATTTCTTCAGATAATATATAGTAATTGCATAAGTCTTTTGAAATATGAAAGTGGATGAATGAGATGGATGCAATCTATCTTCTTACTAATGTCTTACCTAATGTATGAAGTGGAAAAAAATGGTCATCCTCTAACTCCTACTGCTCTAACCTTTATAGCAATATTCTGAAGAGGATACACCTCTTCATAAGTGTCTCTTGGAATTTTGATTAACAATTACAAATTATCATTAATCTCTAATGAGCCATAAATGGGTTTGAGTGATATGATCCAAATATTTTGTGCTTAAATAGGTATCTACACACTCCATAGAACTCTTTGCCGCAAACTCCATACTAACCATTTTCTCCATGCACGCACAGGAATCTTCCAATGTTGGATCTCCTCTTTTCATAGCTTCCAAGGCTTCATGTAGGATCACTTGGTAGTCCTTCATCCAGTCTTGTTGACTTCTCAAACTCCTGTCATCATTAAACAATGCAGACACTCCTTCTCTGGAAGCATCAATGAATTCCTTAGCTTCTACTCGAAGATCCTCAAGAAAATTTGTATGTGCCTTGATCAAGTCATTAGCATTGGTAATGGCTTCATCATCAGGAGTGCCTTTGTTCTATATTTCTTGGAGGTTTTCTTGGAGTCTATTAGCCAACATTCTATGTTCTTGGAGAGCAGTTTGATTCTTAGAATAAGTAACCCAGAACTTATCCATCCATATCATCATGTTAGCATGTCTCTTTTTGAATACTGTGGAATGTGCATTGAATCTAGTTTGGGCTATCTAAGCATTCACCTGTGATGCTTTACCTTTGTTCATTGTCTGGGAACTTTCCCCTTAGGTTAATAGTTTGGTAGGAACTGAATCTCTCATAAAATCATTTTCCTTTTGCATTCTTTCACAGTTCAATTTATACATGTCCCTTTCTCTGATCAACATTTGAACCTATGCCTTATTTAATTTAGCCACATTAATTCCAATGTCTACTATAATCATAGGATCGGTCTCACCTACTTTTAGTGTCATTACATGGCCAAACATATTTTTTGTATCAATAATGGCAAGCTTTTGGTGTGGAGGGTATAGGACCCATATCATAAGAGATTCTTCATCACGATTGTATAGTGATCTAGTATACACCTCTGTCATACCTTCTAGACTAAGTTTATGTTTGGCATTATCTTTATGTAGAAAACTATCAAAAACCAAAGAAGACCTCAAATCCAAACCCAAAAAAATCATCACACCAGCTTCTTCTAAGAGTTTCCTCCCCTTTTCCTGAGTCATATTTTTTATTTCATTTTCAACATCTATTTTCAAAGTATTCAATAACTATTTTTCATTATTTGGTGTGATATCTGAAATTGATTCTCTGATTGCCTTGCCTTTATGTTTATACAAGAAAGATTTAAATTCATGAAATTGAATGAATTGATCATCTGAGATAAAGGATTTGTAAGCCAACTGCCTGGCATCAGTATCAGATGTCTCCTCAATCTCTAATTCTCTGGCTGGAGGCATGTATTCTTCAATTCTGACTTTGGGAATTATGTTAGGTTGGTCTTGGGATCTTTTGTCAGAAGATCCTCCACTGTTAGAGGATAACACCTCTACTTCCTATATCTGCCACCTCCTCTTTTCAACTTCTTTATTATATTATTCATGTTAGTTTCAAGATAGACAACTGAGAGGGGGGGGTGAATTAGTTGTCCCAAAACTTTCTTTTAATAACCACTTAAATCCTTCTTGTAATTTAGCAAATTAATAATAAATCAATCATGGAAACACAATGCAACAATTTAAGTGCAGAAATACATTAACACATATGATACCAAGATTTTAACATGGAAAACCTAGTTAAGGGAAAAACCATGGGGTGACTAACCCAAGATTGTATTCTCTATTAAAAGAATAGGAAGAACAAATGGCACATGCCAATTAGGGCTCACTGCCTGAGCACAATGCTCACAAGAGGTCCACTACCTACAAGAGACACATTGTCTACAGAATGATAAATATTACATACTAAAACTGTAGAATAGTATCTTCACCATGCTTGAGTCAGTTCCATTTAAGCCCAACACTTCTGCTCTGCTTTTCACTCGTCTCCTCTCTACCACACTCTCATCTCCGCCAAGATGCCTTTGAAATGACTTTATAAATTCTTATTTATACAAGACATTGACTTTGGGATAATAATCCAAGTCAGCATACGTTACAGAGCAAATACATAAATATAACTTGACTAATTACAAAGGACTTCATGCGAATCACCACACTGTCGGCTACACAGATTTAGGACTTCAATATTCTTTGAGGAACATGCCATGCTTCATAGAACATCTTCAAGATCATCCGCAAGATGTGTAACTCATCTGGTTGGCCAAGTTTAGGAAGAACATCATTATCCAGAAGTAATTCTTCATTTACGAGCTCAATCTTCAATGTGGACCACCAACACGAATTGGACATAATCCAGAGACCTCCACAAGCTTGCTTGAATCACCAAGAACATCCACATTACTTTTGCTTACTAAAATCATTCTCTTCTTCATTCAAAACCTCAAGAACATAGTCTGTCATCACTGTCATATTGGAATAGATGCTTGCAGACCTCCAGACCATGAACCAATTCTGTTGTCAATTCACATTGAATTCCTAAACACTCCACCAAATCCATAGAACAAGATATTGCATTTCTGGATCTCACCGGACCTATTTGTGTCACTCTGTCACCTCTGAACATCTGCCAGAACTAGTTTTACTCATATGGCCATAACTTCTTGTAATCTTCATTCTAACCTCTTAAATCTTTATTGGATCAACTTTAGACACATATCTACAAACCCTTTGATGTGCAACCTTTGATATTCAATATCCTCAACATACAACTCATCCAATCCTTGACATCAATGCAACAAGAGTATGTTGACATCAATGACAACACTAGTTAGGCCCATACTTGCAACAATCTCCCCCTTTGTCATTGATCGCAACATATGATGTGAAAAACTATTTTGTTTTAACCATCAAGACAAGAACTTCTCCTCATTGACTAACATAACTCCCCCTATCAACAACAACCATTCACATGTCTTCTCTTCCTTTACTACCCCCCCTTTGATCAGCAACCACTTTTTTCTTTTCAAATGTCTTCTCCCCCCCTTTGACATTAGAGGCAAAGGGCATATACTTGCATCACTTAGAATCATACAAACTACTCCTCCTGAGTAGCAGCTTCCTATCATCAATCCAGACCACAAGATATGACTGTGAGATCCACCAGACTGATGCACATCAGTGCACCTTAATTCAAAACCAGAGGGGTAATAACCCCTAACTTCTCCCTGAGATACTCAAAAGAGTCCTTAGGTAGAGGTTTAGTAAAAATATCTACAATTTGATCCTTGGAGGGCATAAACTCCAATCTGAATTTATTCTTGTTCACCTGCTATCTCAAAAAGTGAAACTTGATGGATATATGTTTTGTCTTTGAGTGTAACACTGGATTTTTTGATATATTTATTGCACTTGAATTATCATAGAAGATTGTGATAGGTTCCTCATACTCCAATCTGATGTTTCTTAGCATTTTCTTCATCCACAATACTTGAGTGCAACTACCTGTTGCTGCAGTATATTATGCTTCTGCAGTGGATAGAGATATTGCCACTTGTTTCTTGCTCAGCCAAGAGACCAATCTTTTCCCTAAACAGAATGCTCCACCAATGGTACTCTTCCAGTCATCCACATCTCCTACCCAATCGGCATCTGTATATGCATGAAGAGAGAAATCATGATCTCTAGGATACCATAAACCATACTCAATTGTTCCTTTTAGATATCTAAGAATCCTCTTGATTGCCATGACATGAGATTCTCTAGGATCATCTTGGAATCTAGCAACAAGACCAACAATATTCATAATGTCAGGTCTAGTTTGAGTAAGATACAGTAGTCCTCCAATCATTGACATGTACTTTTTCTGATCAGCCTTAGGAGAGTCATCATCTTTGCTTAATTTACATTTGGTTGCCATGGGAGTATTCATTGGTTTTGAATCTTCCATCCCAAATTTCTTCAACAATTCTTTCACATATTTGGTTTGTGAAATGAAGATTCCTTTCTTTCTTTGAATGATTTGCAGACCCAAGAAGAAATTCATTTCCCCAAACATGGACATCTCAAATCCACTTTTCATTTGATTTGCAAAAGTTTTGCACATACTATCTCTTCCTCCAAAAATGATATCATCAACAAATACTTCAACAATCAAGATATTTTCATGATCAATTTTGAAGTACAAGTTACTGTCAACAATACCTTTGTTGAAACCAATGTTCAAAAGATGCTTATCTAGTCTTTCATACCAGGCTCTTGGGGCTTGTTTGAGTCCATACAGTGCTTTCTTCAACTTATAGACCATATCACCATGATCAAACAATTGAAATCCATCTGGTTGCTCAATGTATACTTCTTCTTCTAAGTCACCATTTAGGAAGGTAGACTTGACATCCATTTGATATACTTTGAAGTCCTTAAAGGCAGTAAAGGCAATAAATAATCTAACTACTTCAATTCTTGCCATTGGAGCAAAAGTTTCTTCAAAATCAACTCCTTCTACTTGAGAATAACCCTTGCAGACCAATCTAGCTTTGTTTCTGACTACTTCACCATCTTCATTTAGTTTATTCCAGAAGACCCATTTGGTTCCAATAATATTTTTGTTTCTAGGTCTAGGAACAAGATCCCAAGTGTGATTTTTCTCAATTTGCATCAGCTCTTCCTTCATTGCTTTAGTCCAGCTGTCATCATTGCATGCTTTACTCATAGTTTTTGGTTCAAACTTTGAAATCAAACAATACTTTTCTGAGTCTTGAGCAATCTTTCTTCTTGTTTGAACACCTTTGTTTTTATCACCTATGATCTAATCTTTTGAGTGATTCAGTCTTACATACCTGGGAGTTTGAGAATTTCTTGCACTTCTGTTTCTTGAACAGGTTCATCCAAACTTATCTCTTCTTCTTGATTCTCTGGATGAGTCTGGATCTAAATTTTAGAAGGGACTTGGACTTCTTGGACCAAAACATCATTCTGATCATCTTCATCATATTCATAAAACCTTGAGGGTTTTTCAATACCTTCATCAACCTTCACATTTGTACTTTCTCTAATCTTTCTTAATCTCTTGTTATAACATCGATATGCTTTGCTTTGAGTAGAATAACCCAAGAATATTCCTTCATCACTTTTAGCATCAAATTTGCCAAGGTATTCATCTCTTTTAATATAACATTTGCTACCAAAGACTCTGAAATACTTCACAGTGGGAGTGATGCCAAACCAGAGTTCATAAGGAATCTTACCAGTATTGGTTCTGATTTCTACTCGATTAAGAGTATAGACAACAGTACTTACAACTTCTCTCCAGTAGATCTAAGGAACATTTACTTCCATCATCATGGTTCTAGATGCTTCCTGGATGGTCCAGTTCTTTCTCTCCACTACTCCATACTGTCGTGGAGTCCTTGGAGCAGACAATTGTCTTTTTATCCCATGTTTCTCACAGAATTCTATGAACTCTCCAGATGTGAATTCTCCACCTCTATCAGACCTAAGATATTTTATGTTTAATCTGGTTTCATTCTCTACCATAGCTTTGAATATTTTTAATTTCTCAAGAGCCTCATATTTCTCTTTCAGAAGAGTCACCCACATCATTCGGGAGTGATCATCAATTAATAACATGAAGTATCTATCACCTGGCAAACTCTTGATTCTTTCCGTGCCACATAGATCAATATGAACTAAGTCCAACAATCCAGTAGAAGATTGTTCCTTACTTTTAAATGTGACTCTACTCTGCTTACCCAACTAACATTCTTTGCACAAACTATTAGTAGGTTTCACCAATCTTGGAAGATCTCTTACAACCTAAGTGTTTCTTATCTTAATGATATTATCAAAATTCACATGACACATTCTCCTATGCCACAACCAACTCTGATCAATTTGAACAAATAAACAACTTTTTCTAGTACCAACCAAGTGGAATATATTACCTTTTGTTTGAGTACCAGATGCAATCTCTATTCTAGAACTTTCAAAGATCTTACATTTTCCATTTTTGAATCAGAGATCATAGCCTTTGTCCACCAACTATCCAACACTGAGAAGATTGTGCTTTAGACCTTCAACATATAGTACATTACTGGTTTTGTTCTTTCCATCAAAAGAAATAGTTCCTCTACCTCTGATTCTGCCAGTAGAATTATCACCAAATTTTACAACTCTTTCATATCTTTCCAAATCTATGAACTTATTTTTGTTACCTATCATATGGTGGGAGCATCCACTGTCAATGACCCAATCATCCTTTTCTCCAACTTGGGCAGCTAGAGCTCTTTCTACCATTTTATGATTGATAGATTCAGAGGGCATTGGATCTTCTTCCTTGATGGCGATAAACACCCAGTCACTTCCAGATTTGTTTCCTATCTCTGATTCATACTCTGTTACTCCTTCATCATCATCATCTTCATGAACATAGTAAAATTTCTTTTGGAATATTGATCTATTTGGATTTGTCCTTGAAAATCTTTCCGGACACCTTGAGGAAAAATGACCAATCTTATTGCAGTTGAAATATTTGAAGGGAAATTTTCCTTCATACTTACCAGATCCTCTTGGCAGTCTTTTTGCAATAAGGGCTTCAAGTTGAGTAGCTTTTGCTTCATCTTCTTCTAGATCTTTTCTTTCTTTTTCATACCATGAAAGTTTCTTTGAGGAATTCTCTCCTGGATCAAACTTTTGTTTGCCTTTTACAGAGACACTAGCTTTGAATGTAGATTTAGTCTTGGGGGGTACATCTCCAAACTTGGCCAATTCAAATGTAGCTAATTTTCCAACTAATTGATCTCTTGTGATAGTTGAAAAAGATCTAAATTCTTCAATAGCAACAACCTTGTATTTGTAAGGAGGTAGGGATCTGAGAACTTTGGCAACAATCTCATCTTCATCCAAGATTCCACTAGCACCCCTAATGCTTCAAACAAGCTCATTTATTTT
Source organism: Cunninghamia lanceolata (assembly GCA_027924645.1). Classification (NCBI taxonomy): domain Eukaryota; kingdom Viridiplantae; phylum Streptophyta; class Pinopsida; order Cupressales; family Cupressaceae; genus Cunninghamia; species Cunninghamia lanceolata. The sequence continues at coordinate 27,141,872 of BSBN01000254.1, forward strand.
TGGCATAAAAGTAGTGATATTCTCATCTTCAGGTTTTCAAGTTTTCCTTTCAGACTCTGTAGCTTGGCACATTTAACATATTTGTCTCCTTCATGTAGAAGTTTTAGTTTTTCCCAAATCTCATATGTAGTTTTTAAATCTATAACATTTGTTAGCTCTGAATCAGATAAAGCACTTAGTAGAGGTTCTTTAGCCCGAAGGTTGTCTTCAACATCTTTGATTTCATCTACAGTTTTCAGACCATTCTTTGGAGGGACATACTTGTTTGAAGCCATGATCCAATATTGCATTCCCATACATTGCAGGTGGCATTCCATGTGGCTTTTCCAAAGAGTGTAGTTGGTTCCATCAAACATCAGACTATCCTTCTTGTAGGAAGACATCCTAGATCTCCTCAAGTGATTAAGCTCTTTTAGAGGAACTTAGCTCTGATACCAATTGTTAGTTTCAAGATAGACAACTGAGAGGGGGGGTGAATCAGTTGTCCCAAAACTTTATTTTATTAACCACTTAAATCCTTCTTGTAATTCAGCAACTTAATAATAAATCAATCATGGAAACACAATGCAACAATTTAAGAGTAGAAATACATTAACACATATGACATCAAGATTTTAACGTGGAAAAACTGGTGAAGGGAAAAACCACGGGGAGACTAACCCAAGATTGTATTCTCTATTAAAAGAATAAGAAGAACAAATGGCACATGCCAATTAGGGCTCACTGCCTAAGCACACTGCTCACAAGAGGCCCATTACCCACAAGAGACACATTGTCTATATAATGATAAATATTACATACTTGAACTGAAGAATAACATCTTCACCATGCTTGAGTCAATTCCATTTAAGCCCAACACTTATGCTCTGCTTTTTGCTCTTCTCCTCTCTACCACACTCTCATCTCTGCCAAGATGCCTTTGAAATGACTTTACAACTTCTTATTTATACAAGACATTGACTTTGGGATAATCATCCACGTCGGCATACTTTATAGAGCAAATACATAAATACAACTTGACTAATTACAAACGACTTCATGCGAATCACCACACTGTCAGCTACACAGATCTAGGACTTCAATCTTCTTTAAGGAACACGCCATGCTTCAAAGAACATCTTCAAGATCATCCACAAGATGTGTAACTCATCTGGTCAGCCAAGTTTAGGAAGAACATCATCATCTGGAAGTAATTCTTCAATTATGAGCTCAATCTTCAATGCGGACCACCAACACGAACTAGACATAATCCAGAGACCTCCACAAGCTTGCCTAAATCACCAAGAACATCCACATTACTTCTTCTTACTGAAATCATTCTCCCCTTCATCTAGAACCTTAAGAACATAGTCTGTCATCACTGTCATATTGGAATAGATGCTTGCAGACCTCCAGACCACGAACCAATTGAGTTGTCAATTCACATTGACTTCCTAAACACTCCACCAAATCTGCAGAACAAGATATTGCATTTCTAGATCTCACCAGACCTATTTGTGTCACTCTATCACCTCTAAACATCTGCCAAAACTAGTTTTACTCATATGGCCATAACTTCTTGTAATCTTCATGCGGACCTCTCAAATCTTTACTGGATCACCTTTAGACACATATCTACAAACCCTTTGATACGCAACCTCTGATCTTCATCTTAGTTGAGATCTTTACTTCATTATCTTCATTGTTCTTCTATGTTCCTGATAGGACTAATTTTCTCAATATCCTCAACATACAACTCATCCAATCCTTGACATCAATGCAACAGGAGTATGTTGACATCAATGACAACACCGGTTAGGCCCATACTTGCAACACATCAATGGCCAATTCAGCCTCAGCCTCCTCCATGTTCCTAATAACATCATTGTGAGGAAATGGAACATGAATATATCCACTCAGATTTTGTTTCCTTCTTGCAAAATCAATAAAACCTTCAGGGTCAAACCCTTTTCTTGGTATTGATTTTCTCAAATTAAAATGTAACAGTTTATCATGAATAAGGTCATAACCTTGTTTTGACAACACAGTAAAATCTCCAAAACATAATCTGATTGGCATGAAAGATTGCTTATCATAGGCACTCAAATTCATAACATTTGAATAGTCCAACTGCTTGACAATTTTCAGGTATGTGATTCTGTCTGGTACAGTTTTAAGTAACAAAAATGGTGTATCTTCAAAGCCATACACTCTTATCATGGTGGAGTCAAGGAAACAATACCAATCACCCCAGTTATGATTCACAATCGGTGGTCCACAGAAATCCTTAGGCCTTAAAAACTTTTTGATATCATCTGATAAAGAATAACTACATGGATAACCATAACATTTGTATAGTGTTTTGACAAAGAATTCTTTGAAATGCACAGAACTAGAACTTACAAACCTACTATCCCAGATGGAATTCCATAATTGTATGGGTAGCAACTGACCCTACTTATCAAATTGTGTGATTCTTAATTGTTCTGGCCACATTCATAATTCTTGTCCATAATACAACACCATATGCATAAGGGAGGAATAATGCTTGAAACTCAATGTGGGAGAATCATTTTTGATGGCCACCAATCCTGAATCAATTCCCGTAGAGATGTGTGAAGCATAATCAAAAGTCCTTGCATGGTGGCATTGGATGTCTACAGAGATGACCATGGGTGCTATGGTCATGAATTCAGGGACCTCTGTTCCCAATACTTGTCCCACTAAATAATATGTATATTTCATATAGGATTCAAATAAATCAACATGAAAAGGAGGTCCATCACAATTACCCTCTTTTATGGGTCTATGTAGTGGCAATCTCCACCCCTTATAAGTGGTATCCATTCTCAAATACTCCTTTTCTAAATCCTCATATATTATGGGAGTATTGCATGTGTGATCCAGGCCAAAAAAATTCACATACTACATTCTTAGACACATAAATAAATGGTTCCCCTTGCAGGTTGCAGATGGCTTTTAGGTTGAGGTTATAGTCTTAGGCCAAAAGTTTTAGGAGATCCATATTTACAAAGACATATGTGACAACTAATTTCCTCAAGTTAAGATTCCAAGGGTTACAGATAGGTTCCAACCTATTCCTCTAATAGTAGTGAAACATAAACAGTTTGTATCCCCTGATAGGAGTCCATATGTTCCCTACATGTTTATATTTGTCTTCTAATTTTTCTACGTCTACCCTTAGTTGTGCAGTTCTTCTAGCCTTAGGTCCCGAACTAGGCAATTGGTCTATAAGGTCTTGTTTGAGTTTTCATTCATGTACCTTTTCTCCCTTTCCTGTTTCGACCTTTTGCTTTTTGCCTTTAGTTTGGCTAGTTTCAGTTTGCTGCTTTCTTTTTGTTTTCACAGAACCCTCCATTTTATCTTTATGCTAAACAACAGATTTGACCTTATAATTTATCAGTAATAGTAAGGCCTGGTATGCTTACTTGTATGTCCTTAGCGTTGCAAATTTCTCGGCCTCTGGTCAATTCCCCACTCTTCCACTGCAACCCTTGAAGATTTCTTTTGATTTTTAATTCATTGTGATTCAGAGCAGCTTGTATAAGATTATGCTCAAGCGGCCATTAATGTCAACCACTAGAATTGAATGCAGCGGGCTTCTCAGGTTTTGAAAATGTCAGAGCGATACAATTTCATTGTATCAGCAAGACTATTTTGATCTCAAGCCAATCTATCTGTTCATTTTGGTGCCATCTTTTGTTTATACATTCTCAACCGATCGCTAAGACTATCTTAATGTCTCTTTGATGGGAGGTGTTCTTTTAGTTCTCTGATCTTATCGGGAAGACTTTCATCGATCTTGCTTAAATCCCTTTTCCTTGTTTTTTCTTATTCTCAACATATCAAGAAGACATTATGAATTTCACCTCAATATCAAGGTGGTTTTGACAGTTGGAGTCTCTTTTGGACATCGGCGAGTGTTTTCCCGACAAATAGTAGTTACATTGTAGTCATTAGGTAGACAATTGCTATCGCTAAGAGAATAGAATGTTCTTCCGATGCACTAAGTCTCCCCAATAGTGTTCTCTTATATCTTTTGTTCATGGGATACATCGGTGAGACTCTTGCCAAACTTTTCAGTTCTTTCTCATCAGAGTGACTTGTATAGTGGGGAATATATAAAAAATTTGCTCCGATGGCATATGTCATGCCGATACAACTAGTGTCTCGACTTATCAACGAGAGCATATATATCTCTTGATGAACTTGTGTCCATCGGTATGACTTCTAAGATCGGTGTAGTTTAATATTTTCATTTTGACTTCCTCTCTCTCATCGATGAGTGTTTTATCAGTGAAACGATAAAATGTCTTCTTGATTCTTGCAAAATTGTTGCATCTGGGATTTTTGGTTGGTGCAACTTCATTTAAGTCTTCTCGATATGTATCAAATGTTCAAATAGAGAGCTATAGTTTTTTGATCAGGAAGACACGCACATGATCTTGCCTATAAGGATCAATTGCTCATTTTTCTTAATTGTGATTAGGGAGATGCTAAGATGGAATCATCATTTGTTATGGGTTACAAAATGGATCTTGTCACCCAAATTTTTGTAATTTGTATTAATCATAAGATCAATGTGTGGTAAATTTCTATGGTATGTGGAGGACAAGTGACTGGTCGTTAATGAAAAATGTAAATTTTTTCCGGTTCTAACACTTGACATGGCTGACAAAATATTTGGTCATAGATCTACACTACTATTGAAGTAAGCACATCTGATTATGACAAAGAAAATCTCCAAGACAGGTTGGTAAAGCTATCAGGAGGAGTTGTTGTTCTCAAGGTTTAACTTATAGTCAAACTGTGATCAATTGTCTGAAGATAATTTTCAATATTCTCAAAGTAGGATGATACATTGTATCTAGATTTTTTTGATGGTTTTTTAATTTAATTTAGATTGGAGGAGCCAGTGAGCTTTAAGTTGGAGAGAAAAAAGATAGAGTCATTGATGCATTGAATGCAATGAAGGTAGTAGTAGAGAAGGGCATTTTACCAGGTAAACAAATTTGTAAATTCCATTAAAGCATTAGAGATGGTAATATTTTTTTTAGGAAGGTTATAGCTCTATGCTTATTGGAAGATGCATTCTAGGTGGTGGTGTTTCTCTTCTCTATGCAACAAAAGAGCTTGATACAATTCCTACGGCCAACTTTGACCAGAAGATTGGACTTCAGATAATTTAGAATGCATTGAAGGTATAAATTACTAACCTAGACGTTATTTTATTTATATCTAGAAATAGGCTTTATCTCAATGTTTAATCATTCATTTTTTCTATTTTTTGAAGTCTCCTGTACATATAATTGCTTCCAATGTTGGTGTCAAGGGTGTTGTTGTAGTGGGAAAACTTGTACTAGAACAAGAGAATCTTGATTATGGCTATGATGCTGCTAAAGGTGCACTTAGAATATGAGAATATTATGTTCTTAGTACTTAACATTATAAAGTTTGATGATCTTTGAAATTGATTATTTTTTTACTAACTTGATAATGCTCTTTTAGCTGTTGGTTCGTTTCTTGATGATGATTTTCTCGAGGACTTCATCAAAGGTCTTATTATTTTTGTTCATTCTCTCCTTCTTGTTGAACCACTTGTTGAAGAATGCGAGAAAAAGGTAATGTATAAAATCTCCAAAGCTGTTTTTCAATTTCCATAATGTTTATATTAAGCTAACAGTTCTTGTTTTGTCTTTGTTTATTCCAGGAACTAGCTTTGATTGTTGACACAATTTTTAGAACATCTTGTGAGTGAAGGAAGTCAGTATGTACATAGGATCCTTAGGCTTCATGTATGGGATGAGATATAGGACCCTTAGGCTTCATTTTTTAAGTAGTTCTTTCAGGCAGTTTTGGAGCTGTATAAGCAAAAAATAGAGCATTATAACTCAATTTTCTTAGTCACATTACTGAGAAACACACTTTGTAACACATTTTTCAAAGCAAAGACACATATTTAAGTATTGTATCTACTGTAAGAACACCTTTTCTCAATAAAATTTCAGTATTTTGCCTTCTTAATAGCTATTTCATTATGTACAAATGAATGATTGATTATGTTTTTCTATGTGTTTTATGTTTAAACCTCAAAAGCATTGTCTCATTTCCAACACTTTTAGGTAGAAATCAATGAACAAAAACAATTAAATAAACTACCAATTGACTAAATATACTACCAATTGACAAAGAAGTGAATAAATATGACTAAATATAATGATTATGTAATTAATAAACAATGTATCAATATACTACAATATATTGTTGTTTCTGTACTAGTGAAGATAGTAGTCATTCTTGTGACCTAATCAATAAAAGAGAATCGTCTTTTAGAGGATTACCACTTTCACTTCTACAAGATGAAAGAAGACTACAACTTGGTGTTGAAATGCACTAGATAGCTTAGAGGGGGGGTGAATCAGTTGTCTCCAAAACTTTAACCTCTTATGAACATTAACTCATCAAACACTTGATTACTGTTATTCAAATTAACAATGAAAGCATGAATTGAAAAACTTAACACAACAATGCAATCAACACATGAGACTCTAGATTTTTACGTGGAAAACCCTATAAGGGAAAAACCATACTAGGTGTTAGCCATAGAAATATACAAGTTATAACAATACCAAAAACCAGAGGCTCACCACCTTAGGGTTCACTGCCCAAAATTCTCACTACAAATGTTAGGGCTCACTGCCAAAATCGGCTCACTGCCAATGTTAGGGCTCATTGCCAAGAGGTGTGGACTAAGATAATAGCATCTACATTATGCCAAGGTTCAGTTCCATTAAAGCGCAATCAAACTCCTCTGCTCTTCTCTACTTCTTCACTTCACACTTATCTTCACATCTTCGTACTTCAACATATTTTTTGCAACTGCATTACATGTTTTTATACAAGTCATCAACCTTGGAATGAACATCAAGGTCAGCATTACATTTATCAACCATTGGAACAATCTCTAAGGTCAGCATACATACATACAATAGAATAGGTCAGGACCTAAATAGATTAGTGGAAGAAAAAGGAATAGAGAATGAACACATCATAACTTAGCTTGGACCCAAATACATCTTCACACGCTACAACATGCTTCCTCAATCCACAAATCACACCTGCCATAAATGCAACTAATCAGGTTGGCCAGAACAAGTGTACACATCAAGAACATTTAGAAATATACTTCTAAGAACTTCATTATAGATTGTAGATCAAGCATATGCCTTCAATGCATTTTAGAGACATTTATGAACAACATAGATTCACTTGAGAGCTGACAAAACCATCCGCAATAGATCTCGCTTGAAGATATTTGAGGACAACAAATATACCCTAAACTCAACAACATTCACCTGAAGTATGACAACACAAACTTGTCTTTCAGAGCACTAAATCACAAATCCTCTGGACTGAGAATGGCTAGGGACTTTATAAGCTTAAGTCCATAACCACAAGGCTAAATTCTAATCTGCACAGAAATGCAGAGCACATCACTTTCTCCCTATCACTCTACACACATTGCCAAACACAGTCTTCAAACTGGTGAATAGATCTTTTATTACACAATGTTCTAGACCACCAAACTCTGGACTAAGCATCTTCAGACAATTCCCTAAATCATATCCCAATTTCACACTTCGGTCTTCAATGTTGAGGAAATGCAGAGCAAAACACTGCACTATTCTAGGAAACAGAACAATCAAACACTTGTTCAAACTTATCCACATAACTTCCTTAGATTTTGACCTTAGGTGTTGACATCAATGACAACACTTACTGCTCATACTTGCAACAATCTCCCCCTTTGTCATTGATGGCAACACATGATGTGAAAAACCATCAAGCCAAGTAAACTTGCTTTGCTTCTTTGTTCCCCCTCACTTGATGCTTTCTCTATCTGCAATCTTCTTCTTAGGTTTTTCACATGAACTTCTCTCCCCCTTTGACATCAATGGCAAAGGGTGCCAGAAATTTTACTTCTCTCCTTCTTTAGTTATCAAAGCTCAACTCAGATCTTATTACCACTGCACAACTCCCCTTGTCAATTAGCACTACAACACTTACTACTCTTTATCAGGAGCTCATATCAGCATCATCAACCTGCTTCCCCTGAGAGGTAGCCTTATATACATCAGTCAAAGGATTTGCAGACAAAACAGCTACAACAATGCCCACCTCCATTGACTAACAAAGATGAGAAGTCTCCAAATTTGTCATCATCTAAAAATAGAGTTCAAGGTTATTTGACCAAAATAGATATATAACATTATTTAAATGCATAATGATTAGAAATAGTAAAATTTACCTCAGTGAAACTACCTCTACGACTAGCCCAAGGAAATCCTCCTGATAGTGAAGCTCCAACATCCACTTGTTCATTGAATCAAATTGTCACTAAATAAGATTACCATTGATATATGACAAGAAGTTTGCATGTACTATATTTATGATCTTGTGACAAATTACATACCTATTGACTCAAACTCCTCTCATAACCTTGTAGTGGATAGTTGATAGACATAGGATGAATACTTTGACCCTAGAATTTCATAGTGCTTACAATTACCTACATTAATTTTGACTTATAATATCTATTGATATAATTAATTAGAGATTTCAAATACAAATATAATAAATTGTAGAGCCTTCTAAAAAATTACCTAGGAATCAATACCAAACTTATCATGCAACAAGTCATTTGTTAGTGCAATATCATCCAATATGGATGTGTCCTGTGCCTGTTGTTACCCCTATGTCACATAGTCTTGAAAAATTCTGGAGCATCATCTCTAATGTCTACATGGGGAGCATCCTCAGTCCCATAATCACACAAAGCTCCACATGATCAACAAATATTGGGGGACTGACAATACGTACTGCTCTCATCCTCATCAGCCTGGGAAAGATTGTTGCCATGTTGTGCTAAAGACTAAGTGAAGGAACTAAGAGAGTAGTGTCTCCACCTCAACGCTCTCTTTCAAAGTAGAAGGGAGTGATATATGATGTGGCCTCATAAGGGGTCTAGGTGGACGATTCTAGGCACGATGTGTCCCCTCTCTATCCTGTACAGAGCCACCGCCTCTTCCCTGGAAATCTCAAATGTTAATTAGTTTGGAATCTCATTGAGTTTAAACTCACAATAGAGTTTCCTCAAGAAATATTTTGGGACCTCATTATTATTAATGGGTAGGTCATCAAAAACCATATACCATCTATCCCAAATTTTTTGGTATATTCCATCGTGCACACACCAATAAATGGGGAATCATTTGCAACTCCCATGTAATGGCTGATTTGTTTTAGAATCGATAAAAAGTGCACATAGATCAGCTTTCAAAACTTTCTTATCGCTAACCTGTTTGTACAATAATTTGTCTACATAGAATGACCGACAACTCTCCCTATAGTATTCCCATTGGTTGATTTGGTTTGTCACTGAGTCAATGTGAGAAATAATGGACTCTAATGAACTGGCAAGGGATCTCTTGCAATTGTTGCTTGCATTTGGACTTTTTGAATTTTGAAATAAGGTTTCAAGTTGTTTTTTATTGCCTTAGATTTGCCCTAAATAGTTTTCTTGTGTGTCATGTGGATGGCAAGGAAGTGAAGGTGGAGTTTGAGGAGGGTTTTGAACCTCCTCTTCACATGGAATCTCATCTCCTGGATTGGAGTTTTGGGCTAATTTGTTGATTAAAAACTAAAAATAGAAATTCAATTAAAATAATGAAAAATAAATTCAATTCATTTTCAAATGTAGAAAAAAGATGAAAACCCTACCTTCTTTAGTTTGTTGACTATGTTGTGCTCATGTATGACGTGAATGGTGATGCAGCATCATGTTAGATGGATTTCTCCTTCAAGATTCTCAATACGTGCTCACAAAATAACCCTACTTGCGTTTCAATTTGCTTTAGAAATGAAATTGTGGCTATGTTTTTTATGTTTAACAGAAACTAATGTGATCATGTTTTAGGCTCAGTATTATTGAGCCTAAACTTGATTGTGTTTTAGGCTCAGTATTACTAAGCCTAAACACAATCGTGTTTTAATTTTCTAGGACCAAAAATTGGGGTGACCACTTTTGGTCCCCCGTCGTCATGCACACACCCTCTTGTCATACCCATATATTTTAAATCCTATTTTTTCCTACATGGTCCTTATCTATCCTTTAAGGCTATCCATGTATTGTCATTTGACTTCACTGGGAGAGACATTAGGTGGCATCTTTCCTTTCCCTTCTTACACATGTTTGCAGGATTATCTCCTACTTATATCCTTACATGCTCATCATAATTGATGTTATATTTTGCGTCTTATCATGCTTATATCTTTTTCTCTTATACTTTAATTTCTTAAATATTTTGTATGCAACTAATTGGAGAGTGGGTATAATATCACAATGGACCAAACAACACCCTTAAGTGGTGATAAAAATGTTAAAAAAATAGACTTAAGTAGCATTACATAACAAATCAAAGGACTTATCTACAAAACATTATTTTTAAGTAGTAATAGAAGTTATAGAAAATTGAATATAGTTTACAGCTTTAACAATTTCAAACTAATTTGGTGAAAATTAAATATTTCAAAGAGGTACTACTTCATTTTTTGAAAACAAGAAGTGTCATTCCATCCAACCTAATATTGAGCAATTATGTATGTGTGTATGTATATATGTATGTATATGTCTTGAACCTCATATATAAGTAAAAGACACATGGGTCGATGTGACATATATTTTTGTGAAATTTTTATAAATAGATAATATTTATTATTTTTTAATGCAACATTTCAAAAAAATTAAAAAATAATTTTATGTCAAAAAATATGAAATTCAAATTTTATTTTTATAAACTTATAGTCAACAAAGTCTAGAGTGTGATAAAACGTTTTAGTTTGTAAAATAATACACACTTTGAAAGTTATGAGTGTGTGTGTGCGTGCATGTGCGTGCGTGCATGCGTGTGCGTGCGTGCATGCGTGCATGTGTATGTGTGTTCACAAGTGCCCTAAACATTCTGTATGCATGAAATAAATAATACTATTAAAGTTGTAATGAGGAATAAATTATATATATTTTATATTGAGAGTTTCCTAGATACAAACTCTTTTTGCTTTCTCAAATTTGGTTTCAAAAAACTTTGTCAACTTCAAAAGTGAAGTCAAGAAAATTTTTAAGATAACACAAAGTATGTGATGATGTAAGTTTTTGGAAAGTTTGGGACTCATACATACCTAAATTCAAGATAATTGCAAGAAATTTTTGGAGGGAACCCAAATTTGAGCTAGAAATGGCAGCATTTTTTCCATCCAAATCTAAATCTAAATCCAAATGTTAAACACTTTTTCATCTAGTATTTTTTCATTGTCATTGGCACTATTTGGGTCATCAATAGCTTGCACTCGCCCTATAAGGGGGCATATATTTCACTAACATTCCTTAAATTGTAAGTTTTGTATTAACAAACTCATATTCATTCCCATGTCCTAGGAATATTTTATCAATCCATCTATATTGTCAAAATTTGTCACATAGTCAGTGTTTATAATATCTTTCTATAATAAGCATAATCATTTACCCTTCTATATTTACTTTTATTATTTTCAAATAGATATTTAATTTTCAAGCAAGTTGTAACTAATGCTTATTTTAAAACATGTGAGGGAAGTTACTCATTGCATACTATTTTTTATTTTGCAAGTTCGATTTCACACACATGGTTCATTTATGTACACGTAGATCTAATCTAGCCAAATTGTGAGAACAACCTAGTTTAGATCTCATTGTTCTTCTCACAACACATCTAAGAAGTCATTATTCCAAATTCTAGTTCAAAATTTATGATCAAAACAGTGAACAAACTATCTATCAACCACCAAAATCAAATAAATATTTTCATTTCTACTTAGTTCCAAATTTTGTTACATGATATGTCACAACTCTAAATTAAGTTAATTGGATTACATTGCTTGTCATATTTATTAAACCTAACTATCGTTAAGAAATTTATTTTATTTCTTCACAGCTATATAAAAAGCCCCAATGTTAAAAAAAAAATCAACACATTGACTACAACATACGGACAATTTACACTGAACAGGCCCGTGCCAATATTCCCAGTCCCACCACAAAATGTTTTTTTTTTTTTTTCATTTTAAAACATCTTCATGGTCCATGTACAAGGATGGTCATGATATTTGGTATACTATGTAAAACATGTTCCTAAAAGAGATTAGACCACTTGTCAATGGTATTCTAGATTAAGTCTTAACAGCTGTCAACATTGCCCAGAAAGCCGTGCTCTGAATTGTTGAAATTGTCTGATGAAGTAGATAGCTCCTTGATCTAATTACGCATAAGATTAGATAAAAAAATTTATTTGTACAGATTGAACCATCTACGCCTGTACTAATTTCGTTATCAGAACCTATACTGGTGCATCGATGGTGAGGAATTTCTCAGCTATCAAAGTATCATCTAGAAATTGACATTGGAGAGAATCATTTTTACTCCTTTTCTTGCATGTGTGCTTTGAGACTTGTGCCATTGGAAGGAGCACTGCAGTAATTTCACGTGCAAGTGTGGAGTGACTCTCATAGCATTTCCTTTCCTTTTAATCTCAACCTCTGCTTGTTCCAAAAGCTCATCCATGCTTGGTGCTTGCAATGATTATAGCAGGCCTGGCATTGATGCTTCATTGTAAGAAGAGCCTTCCTTTGTTTATTTGGATGTACAACTTAGAAGCATCTACTTTTAAAGTCATGAATATTTGTGTGATAAAATGTGTCTGGACTAAGACTAGTCCAAAAGCTAATAATGTCTGTAATAGGATGAACATCATTATTTATAGATTATATATATTTTCAACACATTTTTAAAAATTACATAAAATTATATTAAATAAGTAATAATGTGATATATTGTTATCAGTTAAACGAAAATATTTGTACTGTTTAAGTTTAGTCATTTAGAAGTGCCTGAAGTGATGTTATCTTTGAAGAACACCTCCAAGCATCCATTCCCTTCGGATGGCGCCTTTCATTCTTTAGTGTTAATAGTATGGGGAATTTACACAGGTTGTAATAGTGGGGTTGTTCCTTCCTAATGACCCTCACCTAATCCTTTCAAATGTCATTCATTAATTAATATGCTTCCAAAGTGGACTTTGTGTGCACATCTTAAGAATGGGATTAAGGGTTTCAAAATATACTTGTTTTCCCCTTGTGTCTTTTTTTATGTAGGGATGAAATAGTTCATCCTCAAAATATGACTCGAATCTGCAACATTTAAAAAATTGGTTATACTCATCTTACAAAAATTCCCTAGTCATCTTGGGCTATGTTTTGGTAATCTATCATGCCTTTGATTGCCATATCATTGCTGCTAATATTGATCTAGATTGAGTTGTAAACAAATCAATGTCCTCTATGTTAGGCCTCTATAGTTAATGATGCTATTCTACTATGACATCCTTTAGGTTGATTACCTTCTCTGGGGGCTATGTTACTACCCAAGTAAAGATAAAATTGTCAAGAAGGGGAGTCATAGACAATTGTGTTGCCTTCTCTTTTTCTACAATATATATTATAAATAAGCATGGTGTTTGGTTGGGCTCATTTCTCATCAAACTGTGGAATGATGAGAGGGTGTGGTGGTGATATAATCATATGGGGATGTCAATCTATGTAGCCACTAACTCAAGGGTCATGTACGATTGATCAATGAGTTATAATTAAATTCCTATGTAACTTAAATGTCACTATCACCAATAAATCCTTGTCGGTCCTTTATTTTGTTGTGGTTTCATCCTTTCCCTCTTGTTTTGGTACAAGACAACATTACTATAGTTGTTTTTCTAATTGAAACATGGACTCTACTTGTTCATATAATGCTATTCAATCTTCACTCTATATGTTGGAATACACATCAATATATCATTTTTTTAGAATTTTGCAAATTCAAAATACCAAAATGAGTGTTCCAACCCTTTTTGTCAATAAAATGACACAATTTTGACTCAACAACTTTCTCCTGTAAACTATGACATTTAGCAATAGGCCAACTTATTCATCACTCCACTGCTCATTCACATCCTCTTAATGAAGGGAATAGTATCCTTATCTCACATTCCCATTTATTCCTTTCTGAAATGTACTTCCATATTTATTCTAGATGAAATTCCATGCAAGAAAACCCACATTTCTTCCAAATTATGTTGTGTTGTGTACAAATCCACTTAACCTCAAAACTTCCTTGTACTAAAGGCACTTTTTATTCATTTTATTTTTCCCTTGTCAAGCCTCCTACATGTTTTATAGTTTATGTAGAATCATTTTCCCTCACACAATGCATCTCTTTATCTTGATCAAAGCATGATGCTCTTCCATTCTATATGTTGGTTTTGATTATCGTAGTTTCCATCCTATTCTTTAGCAACTCGTAATCCATTTGAACTTTAACACCTATTCAATTTACACAAACCTGAACCTTGTTCATCTACATATTTGAGCCCACCTACCATCTATTTCTTCCTACATCTATCCTTGCATTACTTTATTATTCTCTCATTGTGTCAAATGATTACTACCTCATCTAGGGCTTGTCCATAATTAATCCACTTGTCTACACTCACCATGTGTAAGCACTCTATGTGTCATGGGATAAATTCTAAAGTAATAACCAACCCACATAAAACCCTATCATTTCAGTGCACCATGATCCCTATATTGTAGATCCTTATCAAGCACATGGATGAAAGTTCAATAATGTGTAACACTTTTATAAAGGTAATGGACAACACTAGTCTAGTTTTTTAACTTGAAACTCATGGCATATATGTTTTGAATTTTGAGATTATGTAAAGTTGTTTAGTATATTTTTAAAATAAAAAATTATCTAGATATTATTTTTTAAAACCAAATATTATTTAATTGTTAAAAAAAAAAAAGTGAGATAGAGCATATGCCACATTATTTATAGAATTTTTTTTTGTCATTTACTCCAATTGTGAACTTGAAATTTTAGCGAATGCATTAAAAAAAAAAGTTTTGATAAATATGTTTTACTAAATGTTTAAAATTAAGTGTGGAGCCCGCACGGTGGTGTGTTGGCTTGGACTTGGGGTTTGCTCCCTTGAGGCCCGGGTTTGGTTCCCACCGGGCTTACCCAATGAGCGTGGCTTGCAGGCTATTGCGCTCATCCCCAGAGGACTAGTCTCGCCTCTGCTCGCTCCCTCCCATACCCCAACTTGGCAATCTGTAAGCCCAAGGTACCCCAGAGGACTAGTCTCGCCTCTGCTCGCTCCCTCCCAGACCCCAACTTGGCAATCTGTAAGCCCAAGGTAAGGCGAGGGGGTCGCTGGGCAGAGTCGCGGGGACACCTCTGAGTTAACAAAAAAAATTAGGTGTGTTGAAAATACAACACTTTTAATGGGCATCACATTTTTTAGCGTACCTTTTTTTGTGAATGTGTAATATTTTTTTACAAGTAATATAAGTACTTATTCATTAAAAAAACACTTTAAATCTTAACAGAGGATATATATTTTTTTTTTTCAAAAAATGATGTGTATTTATAGAGAATAGAAGTGGAAGAAACATCCTAATTTTTAAAGAATTCTAAAAAAATTTAAATTTATCACTAAGATGGTACCACGTCTATTACCAATGGACATGTTTGGCCTAAGGAGTTCAGACAAAGGGGATTTAGTTGAAACCCCCTTCCACTAGACCACTAAAAAATTACTCCATAGGGGGGCTTTAACCAAACCCCCTTTAGTCAAAGGGGGTTTGATTGAACACATCCAATCCATGTGGACACCAGGAAGGCACCACACAATGGGTTCAACTAAACACCCCTTTCAGTGAAAGAGATTCAACAAAACCCTCTTAATATTTTTTGCTTGTCTTAAAATGTAAAAACACATTTAGAATTTCACCCATATTGACTATTATGGTCATTGTTGATTCAAAAGTATGTTGTGTTAAACTTATGTTTGGTTGTTAAGTTATATTTACAACCTATGGTGTTTTGTGTTCTTGTTAATATAATATGTTATTATGATATTATAAGGGTTGTTAGATTGTCACCTAGATTAGTTGGTGAAAGATACTAAAATAGTTGCATAGAAAAAAATAGACTTATATAAACTAATACATTTCTAGTTGGTGAAAGATACTAAATAGTTGCATAGAAAAAAGGAGGCTTATATGAATTAATACATTTTACAATATGGGTGAAATTTAATAATCTAAAAATATATATTTTACAATATAATCATCCACACAAATTTAATTTTTTATATATTTTTGTCATTTCTAATGTAAAATCTCCATTATTTGTGCAATCTAATTTCTAAAGATAATATTAGAACCACTAAAAATAGAAATGTGAAGAATATTTGGTGGCCATAATGATAGTTGAATTGTATGTGCTTTTATTTGCCTATGTAAACCATTGTCATTCAAGTTTACACTCAATTATAGAATATTTATTCTGCATTTTTTTTCCTCTGAAAAAATTTCATAAATAAGGTCATTATTGGTTCATAAATCTGGAAACGATTTTCAAGTATTATTGCCTGGTCTCATTGTTTGTTGTTGTTTAACCCAGACAAAGAAATTCTAGATTATTTCTTCATGCAGATTTTTTTTTTTTTTGCTTTGAACATTTAACGAGGATGATGTGGAAAAGTATGCAGTTGTTTAATTGATGGAAAGGAATAAAACATACTCATGGGATTGTGCTTGCAGATTCCACGCTATTTTTTGAGCCACTAAAAGTTTCAATTCCTAGGGTTTTTGTCTTTTAGTTCTAAAAAAATTTCATGAAATCCATTAAAGTGGCAGCAAAATTCATGCGTCAGTCATAGTGGAAAAGGAGGTTGGGAGTTCAATTCTATAGGAGTTTGGGATATGCTTTTGTAAGCAAGTTTTAAAAAGATATTGTGAAGTTTAGCTTGATCCCCAAATGGTGAGAGTAGTGCTTGGCAAAAAAAACTGTTTATAAGTGAAGGTCATTGGTTTAAATCCATTACGAATTATGTTATTTTATAGGAAAAAAAAAGGTTATCTGAGTTTTTTTGGTTTTGTTTTACCTAAATATAGGTGTGTGATTAGTTAAACCATAAGTTTTGATACTTTTGGATACGTTAGTGGTATTAGTTTTTCGTTTTAGAGTATTTTTAATGTATTTTTTGGAGAACTATTTTTGTAATGGGTACACTTTTCGTGGACTCTGATATCTTTGGGTAATTAAATTTATCATGGTAACACTTGATATGTATGCTTGTGCTCTTAGGGGTATTGGTGATTTTATGGTGATTTTCATGTCATTTGATGAATAGGATTTAAGAGGTCAGAAAGGAGACCGGAGGACCCATCAAAGAATGGAGGATCATTCTCATCTATAGTTAAATTCTTAAATTTATCATGGTAACACTTGATATGTATGCTTGTGCTCTTAGGGGTATTGGTGATTTTATGGTGATTTTCATGTCATTTGATAAATAGGATTTAAGAGGTCAGAAGACTGGAGGACCCATCAAAGGATGGAGGATCATTCTCATCTATAGTTAAATTCTTGTTCAAAGAATGGTTACACTGCTTGAGAGACAATTTTGGTAGGAGTTTAAATTTATATTTTTAGTATGGTGTTGTTGCAGCTTTTCAGTTTTAGTTTGGTATTTTGTGTCCTAGTATTGTAGTTGGTGTGTTTGTGTCATTTTAGTTTTTAGTTTTTAGTGTTGATCTAGAGTAGGATTCCAATGAAATGTAAAGCCATTTTTTATGTAAGATCTTCATGATTAGTCTTTGAATGATGTTCTCTCAAAATTATGTGTTATCTTTATATGTGATAAGGGTAATCCGCCAAGGATTTTGGTCATCTACTTGGACAATGACATATCTTGTTCACACTATGGTATTGTTAGAGGCATGATAAATAATTTTCTTATAGAAAACCATGTAAGGGAGACACTAGATGTACAATATTAACATGTTTGCTCATCATAAAGTGTGGATCAAAGACTTAGATATCGGGAGGATGTGTGCAAGTATCAACATAGGTTTATCAATACTAAGAACCTAAAGGACCGAGTTGTAGAGTGGTAGGGTTGGATGATTAACCAGATTCATAGATGCTCTAGATCACCTAGATTTGCCCCTTTTGGATCAAGGGAGGTTTGTTGTCTTTTGTGGTCACTGTTTTTAAAAAGTATGTTGTGTTCTTTATGTTTAGGGTGTTACATTATATTTATAACCTAGGTGTTTTGTGTTATTGTTAATGTATAGTACATGTTATTATGTTATTGTAAGAGTGTTTAGATTGTTGTCTAGGTTGGTGAAAGGTACTTCAGTGGTTGCACAAGAAGAAAGAAGGCATATATAATCCAATATATTTTATAGATAATTGAGATAAGTTTATTTTTAATATCATTAGTTTGTGTATGTTTTAGTCATCCATAATGTAAACTATCCATTATCTATGAACTCCAATTACTACAACCCACCTATTTGGTTCTCAAGTGTAGGTGCACCTTGATTATGCATAAACATGTTTCCATCAAGTAATTGATTAGATAAAGTGCTTACATGTAATGAAATTTTGTTATCACAAAATAAAATATTAGAATAAATGCACAAACAAGAGAAGATTAGAGAAAATATAACCAATATGAATAAAATAAAAGTAGAGTATTTAAATGATTGTTATACTAATCCACTTTGAGCAAGAAACCACAAAAAATTGTATCACAACTAGAAAAGAATTCATAATATGGTGATTAAAAACTACTCACTACCTTCTGTATATAACATCATTAGGTTATAATGATTCCCTAATCTCATTGTGTTTGACTATCACTACAATTACTAAATCTAGGAAATGATTAAATCAACGGTTATGTATTCCCAAGTCAATGATCACATATCCCAATACATCTAATCATGGGTTCAGGTAATAAAATACCAAGTGCCCTCTTCCTAATTGCATTTTCCTCAACACTTAGTTGTTACTTTTGAATGAATCTTTCATCTCCCCAAATAGCATTCTTCCAAAGCAATTTCTTCCATTTGATGAAATATTTTTTTATCATTGTACTCCACAATTGTTTTCTCCTTATCAAAATAATAGTCTCTAGTTTCAAAATGATTCTGTCTTCTTTATCTAACTTTGTAAAATTTATACGAACATGATTCTTTCAAAATGATTCTTTATTCATCTAAGGACAAAGCAGTTGTGGACTATTATGAGGATGAGGGAAAAAGTATTATGCTTTTTAAATAGGACACATGAAAGCATGAATGTATTTGTGTAGATGGTGCTACCTTCAGTTAGTCATGGACTATTATGAACATGAGGGAGTATTATGCTTTTTTAAATAGGACACATGAAAGCATGAATATATATTGTGTAGATGGTGCTATCTTCAATTTGTATGCTACACTCCCAATTTACTACAACACATTATAAGGGCCATAATATTTGGGTGCCAACTCTATGCTTCTTTTTCTTAAAAGACATTTTATTGTCTAGATGTATCTTAAGAAACACTCAATCACCTATTTTTAATATTGTTGAAAGTTAACAAAATATACATATAATATGAACCCATGTATAATCCCAAATAAAAACTATTATAAAACATGTGACAACCACAAAAAAGGATCAAATAATAAACAAGAACAAAGAGAACAAGATAAAAAAAATGGGCCTAAACAAGCACCCACAAGACACTTTCTATTCACAATAATAAATAACGACAAAAAAAAAAAACTATGGGTGCATTAATTTTTTTAATTTTTGATTAACAACTCTATCAATGATCTTCTTAAGCACATCCATTGAATTGTTGTCCAAGACCTTGATCTCACCCTTCTTTACACAACATTCATCCAATTAAACTGCATAATGATCAATAAACTCATTAATGATCCAATCATACTTTCTTTTGAGAGTTGCTTTAGCCCTACCAAGCTAAACCAAGGCATTATCAACAATAAAAACCAATAGATAAGGACATAAGGTACCTTGGTCTCAAAATTGTTATAGATTAGGATATGTACTAGAAAAACCAGTGATAGATACAAGAAGATTCCTTAGGTGGGCTTTCTTCTCAGTCATATCCTTATACAGAACCAAGGTAACATGATCAAGGAACTCTTAGAAATATTTATTGGCCACTTTTAGTTACAAGATGGCATACATCAAACAAGAAGAAAGAGAGGCAATTCATGATATAATTCAATTTAAGTGACCTTAGATTACATTCAAAACCTAATTTTTCCTTCCTTCCCACAAGAACTACAAAACCTACATAGATAAAACAAGCCAAAACAAATTTAACTGTTTAATATAGAAAGAGGGGTTGGTGGGGTTAAATGGATAGATCCTCCTTTCACTAAAAACATTCAAGGACATATCAACCGAGTTGAATCACACTTTTATAAGAGGATTCATCTACAGGTTAGGCTGTCACTTGGAACGATGTGGAAATTCAAAGATTGTCAATTAATGAATTAATTTAATGCTCAAATATGCTCAAAACTCTAATTATGCAAAATAATACGTAAAATGATGAATTACGGCAAATACTTGCAGACTAAGGAAGTAGACAGAGATTAATTACTAACCATTTTTTAAAGTTTGAGATGCAGAATACTCGGGGACACTGGCACTCACGCCCATGTCCAAGGTGGTGTTTTCTTTAGGGAATCCTGATCTCCTTCCAATACTGATGATCACTATACTTTCTGTTTCTATCCCAAGAGATGTGAAGGACACTGGCACTAGTGCCCAAGTCCAAGGCAAGGTGTTCTTTAGGATGTCAGAGCCTCTTCAGATGTTGATTATCACTATCATAATTATTTCTGTGTTTTCAACCTTGGAGGACACTGGCACTAGCGCCCGAGTCTAAGCAATACTTTTCTTCAAAGATCTAGAATCTGCACACTGTGTTATTGTTCCCTACAACTCCACTCTGTCAGATGTGACACATGTAACCTGCAATCACAAGGATTGTGGTTGGGGGTTGTGGTGTTTAGAGGCTTGCCTTAGTCAAGCCCCGGAAAGACATTCAAGTCTTCTAGACACTGTTGTCAGATAAAGAGTGTGTATCCCTATGGGATAGAGGCAAAAACAAATTGATAAATGATTCAAACACAAATAGATATCACCTTAGAGGTGTAACTCTCACATAAATGAAGATTCTTCAACACATGAGAAGATGAAGCTAAATCTGCAATCACAAACACAACAACAATGCTCTGCTCTGCAATAATGAATATCTTGAATACTCTAAAATCATAAGTTTGCCAAAAGTTCATAATCATCTTCTAGTTAGCTTCTAGTTTGCAAATGAAACCCTAAACATGCTTATATATGCAACAACACACATTCCTGATAAGAATTTTGTAATTCAAACTTAAGATGTCAGCATACGACCTAATTAATGGTCCCATAACTGACATTCAAATTTGGGACCTACCTGAAATTGGGCAGGACAAGGGTGCGAGCGCCCATGTCCATAGGTCCTATTTTAGGGTAGGACTAAGTACAACAATGTCCCTCATGCCCCATGTGACATGGGTTTTAGGCCATTTTCTTCCAGGAGTTAAAATGAACATGTAAGATGCAAAACAAGGGACCAGGAGCTAAACCTAGGAGGGAAAAAGTCCAGGGAGACATTTTCTGACATAAAATTTAGCCCCCACTTTAATATATGTATGAATGTAAGGCCCACACATGCATTAAAGTATGGTCAAAACACAAAAAACATGCCAGGCACTTAGAGCTAATGCATACACAAAGGTTGAGAAACTATTTCTAGTCCCCAGTCTCATGTAGACATTAGAGAAAAGACGTAGACATGCCAAACACAGTGAAGATAGTAATAGGCATGCAAAACATAGAGAAGATAGTTATAATAATGCAAAACATAGAGAAGATAGTTACAGTCACGCAAAACATGATGAATACAGTGAATGCAGTGATTATTTCTTTTTCATTTTCATATATATAAATGAAGATGCAAGTACATGGAAAGTAAACACACAACCCAAAATGTAGGAGGGACTCATCGCCACATATCTTTAGACTACACTTGAGAACAAACTTGCCATACAAATCCCAAAGCATAGGAGGGACTCATCGCCACACATCTTTAGACTATGCTTGGGAACAAACACGCCATACAAAACCTGAGTGTAGGAGGGACTCATCACCATAGGTCTTTAGACTACACAAGGGGGAAAATGCACGGAAGACACATGAAAGACATGAGCATCGTATAGTATGCCGAAGACATACTATATGTCTAAAACACGGCAAACAAGCGACAGAAGGAGCCTATTGCTAAGTTCACCACCATATCAGGCACATTACAGGCACACATGATAGTTGGGCTTATGCCACAACAACCACCAAAGACACGCTTAAGGGAGGATACACTAACCTACTCAGAAGACTTTTGGAATAAAAAGGATGTGCACTAGCTCAAGAGATACACCATCCTCAAAGGGATTTCAAAATGCAACCCCACCCGTGTCACAGAGAGACCTTACAATGAAAAGGAAGCATGTGCCAAAAGTATACAACCCCACCTGCATCATAGAGATGCCTTACAGTGAAAAGGAAGTACACGTAATAGATCAATGTATGCAAACACGCTTTATCAATATCAAAATCATCAGACAGCTTACCTTATATGCCCCCACCTTAAGGTGGTTGATATTGTGTACCGATATCAAGTGCATTAAGGTAGGAAGAAAACACACAAGGGAACAAGAGCTTTCGCAAAGCCCATGCCCCAAAGGTGACATGTACTTTACAATTGCCGAATGTTCCCACAAACACACAATTTCCTACAAAGAGAGGTTAGAAATCTTTCTCTAAGATAGAAACTACATCACATGATCAAATCAATACATGAAAACAATCACATCAAGAGTTGAGCTTACACTACGGATTCAGAAACTGAGTATAACCGTGGGGCTATACCACAGAGATCTCAGAACCAAGTGTAACCAAGGCAAGACCCAAGATAAACAAAGCACTCAAAGCAGCCGTATTGTTATGGTTTGTTAGCAAATATAGGACATCATCAAAATATCACATGGAGTGATTCTACTAGCCAAGCGTCGGATAATATATATCGACCCCATCATCATGTATGGACTGTTGCAAGTATGTGCCTACCAGTGTTGTCATTGATATCAACATATCTGTGTTGTCATTGGTGTCAATTGTGCTCTTGTTTTGATGCTTTCATGTATTGAGATAATTGGTTTGTATTGGCTTATATAAGTGTTGAAGATAATAAGAAAGTGTTCCTAATATTGAGTTTCCAAGTGCTTTTGAGAAAATTTTCTCTCCTAGTGGAAACAATGTGTTACAGAATATCATTGGCTTACAGAAGAACAATGCAGTGTTTTGCTCTGCATATCTTGTAAATTGAATATCTTTGTCTATATTTTAGAAGTTATGTTAAAGGATGTTTGTAGTTTCTATGTTTCAAGTTTGAGCCTATGGTATGAAGATTTGAGCAAGTTCTGTTCACCAAAGTAAAAACTATTTTTCTGTGCATTTAATGGTGACAAGGAGAATGTATTATGGTCTACATTTCTCTCCATTTAAGTCTTACAGTCTGCGGTTCTAGACTTAAGTTTTTAATGATGTTTTGTGCCTTCAATTCAAATGGTTCATGATTTGGTGGTCTGCAAGCGATCTTTTCTTTATGACAGTGGCCTACAGTGATGTTCAAGTGCTCTGGTTTGAAGAATCTTATGGTTAAAGTGTTTAGAGGTTGTGCGGATGCTCTTGGTGATTGTAACATGCTTGTGGATGTCTCTTGATCATGTTCCTACCTTTTGATTGGTCTACAAATAGTAATCTAGATTATGCATGAAGCGTGTTCTTAAAGGTCTTAGTGTTAATACCAGTTTTAGCCGACTTGGTTGTTTTCACTACTTGCGATTATGTTTTGGAGTTTGCGATAGCGTGTTGTTGCGTGGAAGATTGCATTTGAGTCCCAGCTAAGGCATGGTTTGGTCCACATTCATTTTTATTCTTCATAAATTTATTTAGGTCCAACCCTATTCTAATGTAGGTTTTCCATGTAAAAATTTGGTGTCTCATGTGTTGGATGTGTGAATGTGTTTAAGTTTTTGATTTCATACTTTCATGTTTAAATACAATAACAGTGATTAAGTTGATAATGTGTTAACAGTTTTGAAGTGTTGGTTACAACTAATTCATCTGTTGTTATATGGAGCCTAATCAGACTTGGAGGTTATATTTACCCCACTTTTATCGGCGCGGTTTCCCCCCAAATTCCTACGGGGTCAAGGGGCAGCGCCCCTTGCGGGGGTTTGGGGGCAGCGCCCCTTGCAGGGTCAAGGGGCAGCGCCCCTGGCGCGTTCCCTGTCGCGATACAGGGCGGGGTCGAGGGGCAGCGCCCCCATGGGGGCTCGAGGGCAACGCCCCCGAAACCTCACACGGTTTTTTATTATTTTATAATGCACCGGGAGTTAATTTTTTCATTGACCGACATAAGAAAACCCTATTTTGTAACCAACAAAAAGCTTGATAAAAAGCGGCTAAGGGTTAGGGTTTTGAGATTGTATTGTAGCATTTTGCAGCGGTATTGAGTTGCAGGGATTGCTGATTGTAATCGCTTTGATTTACTGGATAATAATATTGGAATCTCTGTTTGGTGGATGTAGCCCGAGTTTGGGTGAACCACGTTAAAACTTGTCTCTCGCTATTATTATTTCTGTGTATTTCCATTTCTCTGTTTAATCTTTATTTGCATTTAATTGATATCTTCTGCCGGCTAACCCTAACAAGTGGTATCAGAGCGGGTTGTGTTCGATTATCATCTGTAGGAAAGTCTCAAGTTGAGTGGGAGAAATGGCGGATGAGGGTAAAACGAAGGTTGATAAATTCAATGGGCAGAACTATCAGTTATGGAAGATGCAGATGGAGGATTACCTCTATCAAAAGGATTTATGGAGGCCGTTGGAAGGAGTAGCCAAGAAACCGGCAACAATGTCTGATGAGGATTGGAATCTTCTTGACAGAAAGGCACTAGGAACCATTCGGTTGTGCCTGACACCGTCGGTGGCATTCAATATAACAGAAGCGAAGACAACAGATGGTCTGATGAAAGCTTTGGCAAAATTGTATGAAAAACCCTCAGCCTCAAATAAGGTATTTCTCATGAAGCAGTTGTTTAATTTGAAAATGGTTGAAGGTGGATCTGTGACAGGTCATTTAAATGAATTTAATACGATTGTCAGTCAATTGACTTCTGTAAATGTAAAATTTGATGAAGAAGTTAGAGCTCTCTTGATATTATGTTCATTGCCTGAAAGCTGGGATAGTTTGGTAATGGCGGTTAGTAACTCTGTTTCTGGTTCAAATACCCTAAAATTTGATGATGTTGTTGGTGTTATTCTGAGTGAGGAAATTCGTAAGAAAAGCTCAAGTGGATCCAAATCAGGCAGTGTTTTGAGTACAGAAAGTAGGGGCAGATCAAAGGAGAGAGGAAAAGGTTCTGGAGGTCATGGGAAGTCACGAGGAAAATCAAAGGACAAAAGATCCCAAACCAGAGGACAGAAGGATTGCTGGTACTATGGAAAACCAGGTCATCTGAAGAAAGATTACTGGTCTCGGAAGAATAAAGAAGGAGACAAACAAGAAGGCAATAAGGAAGCAAATGTGGTAAGCAATAAGTCTAAAGATGATGCTTTGATTCTTTCCCTAGATAATGTTGATGATTCATGGGTTTTAGATTCAGGGGCCTCATTTCATGCTACGCCCCATAGAAGTTATTTCCTTGATTATGTCCAAGGGGATTTTGGGCTAGTTTATTTGGGAGATAACGAACCCTGTCAGATTGTTGGAAAGGGAAGAATCAAGATTAAGTTGCAGAATGGGAATCATTGGCTACTACAAGAGGTAAGGCATGTTCCAAGGCTCAGTAGGAATTTAATTTCAGCGGGGCAGCTAACTGAACAAGGTTGCCCTATTACATTTACTGATAAAAATTGGAAGGTTTCAAAAGGTGCCTTAGTAGTAGCAAAAGGTGTGAAAGTAGGCACCTTATATCTTTGTACAGGTCATACTGTTCCTTCTACTTTAGCTGTTACAGAGAAAAAACAAACAGGTTCAGGAACAGTTGCTGTAGGTTTGCAGGAAGAGACTGGAAAAGTTGCTACAGGTTCTGAGACAACACTGTGGCATAACAGACTTGGGCATATGAGTGAAAAAGGTATGAAGGTACTTCATTCTAAGAAAGTTTTACCAGGTCTGAAATGTATTAATATAGATTTCTGTGAAAGTTGTGTGTATGGAAAACAAAAGAGAGTCAGTTTTCTCAAGGATGGGAAGCAAAAGAAAAATGAAAAATTGGAGCTTGTGCATACAGATGTATGGGGACCAGCTCAGGTATCTTCTCTCGGTGGCTCTCGGTATTATGTTACATTCATAGATGATGCAACTAGGAAGGTCTGGATTTATTTCCTTAGACAGAAATCTGATGTATTTGAAACATTTAAGAAATGGAGAAGCTTGGTTGAGAATGAGACGGGTAAAAGATTAAAATGTCTCAGATCTGATAATGGCGGTGAGTATTGCAGCAAAGAATTTGAAGATTATTGTTCCCTTAATGGAATTCACAGGCAGAAAACGGTTCCAGGGACTCCACAGGAAAATGGAGTGGCTGAACGCATGAATAGGACAATAATGGAGCGTGCAAGGACCATGAGATTGCATGCTGGGCTACCTTTAAACATGTGGGCAGAGGCTGTCAACACTACTGTATATTTAATTAACAGAGGTCCTTCAGTTCCTTTAGGCTGTGGTATTCCAGAGGAAGCATGGACAGGCAAGAAGGTGAGTTATTCTTTTCTGAAAACCTTCGGCTGTGAAGCATTTGCACATATAGATTCTAAAAATAGAACCAAGCTGGATGCGAAATCAAAAAAATGTACCTTCGTTGGATATGGCATTGATGAATTTGGTTATAGGCTTTGGGATTTTAAAAATCAGAAAATTGTGAGAAGCAGGGATGTTATATTCAATGAGAAGGTGTTGTACAAAGATCAGTTGTAGCAGCATGAGAAGAAAGAAAAGGATTATGTGGTGCTGGACGATACTCCAAATAGTGATGTTCCAGTGGTTCCTCATGCTCCGCAACAGCAACCAGAAATACCACAAACTCCAGTGAATGTTAGACGGTCAACAAGGATCAGCAGACCTCCTGAAAGGTTTTCTCCCTCTTTGTATTCTATTTTGTTAACAGATGCTGGTGAACCCGAAGGGTATGATGAAGCTATGCAGGTGGATACACAGGTTCAGTGGGCACTTGCAATGAAAGGAGAAATGGACTCCTTGCTGAAAAATCAGACTTGGGAATTATGTACGTTACCTATAGGTAAAAAGGCTTTACCAAATAAATGGGTTTACAGGCTGAAAGAGGAAGATGGAGGTAAGAAAAGATTTAAGGCCAGGTTAGTTGTAAAAGGATTTGCACAGAAAAAGGGCATTGATTTTGATGAGATATTTTCTCCGGTTGTCAAGATGACTTCTATTCGTACTGTTTTAAGTATTGTGGCTGCTGAAGATTTACATTTGGAACAGCTAGATGTTAAAACTGCCTTTCTCCATGGTGATTTGGAGGAGGAGATCTATATGGAACAGCCCCAAGGATTTGAGGTCAAAGGTAAGGAGAAACTAGTGTGCAGATTGAAGAAGAGTTTGTATGGCCTGAAACAAGCACCTCGGCAATGGTATTTGAAATTTGACAGTTTTATGGCTGAGCAAGGCTACAGTAGGTGTAATTCTGACCATTGTGTTTATTTTAAGAGGTTAGATAATGACAGCTACATTATTTTATGTTTATATGTTGATGACATGCTTGTAGCTGGGTCTAACATGGATCACATAAGAGAGTTAAAACAGCAGTTGGCACAATCATTTGATATGAAGGATTTGGGGGCAGCAAAACAAATCCTTGGTATGAAAATTTGCAGAGATAGGCTGAACAGAAAATTGACTCTATCTCAGGCTGCTTATGTTGAAAAGGTGTTGCAGAGATTCCACATGGAGAATGCAAAAGCTGTCAGCACACCTTTGCCTAGTCATTTGAAATTGACTAAGGACATGTGTCCTAAGACACAAGAGGAGGAAGAGAAAATGTCCAAGGTACCATATACTTCAGCTGTAGGCAGTTTAATGTATGCCATGGTATGCACGAGACCGGATATTGCACATGCTGTAGGAGTCGTTAGCAGGTATATGAGTCATCCCGGATTAGAGCATTGGAATGCGGTAAAATGGATTCTTAGGTATTTGAGAGGTACATCCAATAAACACTTATGTTTTGGGGGCTCTAATACTGATTTAGCAGGTTATGTAGACTCAGATTTGGCAGGAGATATTGATACCAGGCGGAGGACTACAGGTTATGTCTTTACTGTAGGTGGAACAGCGGTAAGTTGGATTTTCAGGTTGCAAAAGGTGGTTGCTTTATCCACCACAGAGGTAGAATATGTAGCTGCAACAGAGGCAAGCAAGGAGATGATATGGCTGCAATCTTTCATGAATGAATTGGGCACACAACAGGTTAACAGTTATTTGTTTACAGACAGCCAGAGTGCCATACATCTTGCAAAGAATTCTACCTTGCATTCAAAGACCAAACATATACAGTTGAGGTATCACTTCATTCGGTCGGTGTTGGATAATGGACAGTTATAGCTGGCAAAGATACATACAGATGACAATCCAGCAGATATGTTTACAAAGGCAATGACAAGGGAGAAGCTGAGCTCCTCTTCAGCTTTGATTGGTCTTCTAGACTGAACACAGTTTTTTATTATTTTATAATGCACCGGGAGTTAATTTTTTCATTAACCGACATAAGAAAACCCTATTTTGTAACCGACAAAAAGCTTGATAAAAAGCGGCTAAGGGTTAGGGTTTTGAGATTGTATTGTAGCATTTTGCAGGGGTATTGAGTTGTAGGGATTCCTGATTGTAATCGGTTTGATTTACTGGATAATAATATTGGACTCTCTGTTTGGTGGATGTAGCCCGAGTTTGGGTGAACCACGTTAAAACTTGTCTCTCGCTATTATTATTTCTGTGTATTTCCATTTCTCTGTTTAATCTTTTTTTGCATTTAATTGATATCTTCTGCCAGCTAACCCTAACATCATCCCCCCTCTCAGTTGTCTTGCCCTTTTCAACAATTGGTATGAGAGCGAGGGTTCCTCGGTAAAGAGCCTAACAACTCAAGGTAGATCTGGGATGGTGCATAATAAGGAGTCACCACAGTTTGATGGAATGGATTATGCTTTATGGAAGTTATGAATGAAAAGTCATCTCATTTCTCTTGGTTATGGTGTTTGGAAAATGGTAGAAACCAAGTACACTATTCCTCAAAATGGTCCATCAGATGAAGATGAAGTCAAATAGTATGAATTAAATGGAAAAGCTAGAGATGCTTTGTTAAATGCCTTAACTAACACTAAGTTGGTGAAAGTTATGGATTTAAAGACTGCTCATGACATCTGGGATAAGTTAAAAAAATCTATATGAAGAAGATGATTCTATAAAGAGTGCCAAATTGCAAAACCTGAAGGTGAGGTATGAAGCCCTAAACATAAGTGAAGATGAGAACATAACAATTTACATGCAGAAAGTTGATGAAATTGTCAATGGAATCAAAGGTCTTGGAGGAACTACTAATGAGGATGAGCTTGTCCTAAAGATTCTTAGGTCATTACCCAAATCCTATAGTCACAAAGTGACAGAAATTGAAGAAGTAATGAATATAAAAAAGATTGCAAAGGATCAGTTGCTCAGGAAGTTTACATCTTTTGAAATGAGAAAGTTTAGCAATGCCTTGCCGAAGACTGAGACTACTTTCAAAGCCAACACTTTAGAGAAGACTTCAAGGGATCAAAAATATGTTGTGGAATCTGATGATGATCTTGATGAGATTGAATCAAACTTTGTGGATAAAATGCAAAGAGGTACTGGTAAGTTTAAAGGCAAATTACCATTCAAATGCTTTTCTTGTGGTAAGATTGACCACTATGCCTCCAGGTGTCCGGAGAGAATTGAGAGAGGTAAGAAGAAATTTGAAAGTAGACCTAGAGTCATGAAGAAATACTATTATGTCAGAGATCTTGATGATGATGGTGTAACAGATGATGAGTTTGATGATGCTAATACTTGTGCAAATGAATGCTTGTTTATTGCTATTAAAGAAGAACTTGTGTCTACTAATCCTGCTAGTTGTGTGAAGGAAGAAAAGCCAGTGGAAGAGAGTGCTTTGTCTGTTCAGGTTGAGAAGGATAAGGATGAATGGATTATTCACATTGGATGCTCACATCACATGACTGATGATAAAAGTAAGTTTATAAGTTTGGAAAAGTATCATGGAGGACTGGTTAGGTTTGGAGATGATGCATCTAGTAAGATTTGTGGAAAATGATCTATTTCTTTTGATGGTAAGCATAACACAGATGATGTTCTATATGTGAAGGGTTTGAAGCATAATGTTTTAAGTGTTGGTTAGATGTGTGACAAAGGGTATGATCTGAGATTCAAGGATAATGGTTGCAAGATCATGGAAAGCTTCAGAATAATGATTTCTACTGGTAAGAAGACTAGAGGTAATGTTTATCATTTGAGAGAAACTAATGATTGTTGTTTGTTGGCTCGGACAGATGAGAGTTGGTTGTGGCATAGGAGGATGTGTCATATCAATTTTGATAACTTGGTAAAGATAAGTTCAGTACAAGCTGTGAGAGATCTGCCTAGGCTTGTAAAACTTGCTAATACTATTTGCAAGGAATGTCATTTGGGCAAATAGACAAAGACAACTTTCAAGAGAAAGGAACAATTTTTTGCTGGTCTGTTTGTGCTAGTACATACAGATTTGTATGGTCCTACAAGAACAAGAAGTCTACAAGGAGACAAGTACCTTATGTTTCTTACTGATGATTATTCTAGAATGACATGGGTCACTTTATTAAAGGATAAAT
This sequence comes from Cunninghamia lanceolata, assembly GCA_027924645.1. Lineage (NCBI taxonomy): Eukaryota > Viridiplantae > Streptophyta > Pinopsida > Cupressales > Cupressaceae > Cunninghamia > Cunninghamia lanceolata. Next base: position 27,172,931 of record BSBN01000254.1, read on the forward strand.
CAGAAGCCCTAGACAAGTTCAAGTTTGTTAAGGTGATGGTTGAGAATGAGTTAGATTTTAGGATCAAGTGCTTAAGGTCTGATAGAGGAGGAGAATTTACATCAAATGAATTCAATACCTTCTATGAAGAACATGGGATAAAAAGACAGTTGTCTGCTCCTAGAACTCCCCAGCAAAATGGAGTTGTTGAAAGAAAGAACAGGACCGTTCAAGAAGATGCTAGGTCAATGATGATGGAGGCAAACCTACCAGAAGTGTATTGGAGAGAAGCTATACATACTCTTGTCTACATTCAAAATAGAGTTCAAGTCAAAGGTAATGGTACTAAAACTCCTTATGAATTGTGGTATGGAAGAATTTCCACAATGAAATATTTCAAAGTTTTTGGAAGAAAATGTTATATCATAAGAGATGAAGAGTTAGGCAAGTTTGATGCTAGGAGTGATGAAGGAATTTTTCTTGGTTACTTTACTAAGAGCAAGGCCTACCGGTGTTACAATAAAAGATTGAGAAAGTCTGTTGAGAGTGCTAATGTGAAGGTTGATGAAGTCGGGGAAATAACATCATAACTGAGTGGCAATGAATCAAATGAACTTGTTGTTACATTCAATGAAGATAAGATGGAACAAAAGGACAATCAGGTTGAAGAAGAAAAAGCTTCAAAAAGTGTTTTTAAGACTCCCATGTATGTAAGGATTAATCATTTAGAAGATCAGATAATTGGTGATAAAAGCAAAGGGGTATTGACAAGGAAAAGAGCTGCAGAGGAATAGGTGAACTATTGTTTAGTTCACATATTGAACCTAAGACTGTAAATGGGGCTTGCAAAGATGAAAGTTGGGTAAAAGACATGGAAGAAGAGCTGATGCAAATAGAGAAAAATCAAACTTGGGAATTGGTTCCTAGACCTGAAAAATCAAACTTGGGAATTGGTTCCTAGACCTGCTGATAAGAATGTGATTAGAACTAAATGGGTGTTCAGAAACAAGATGAATGAAAGTGGAGAAGTGGTAAGAAACAAGGTAAGATTTGTATGCAAAGGATATTCTTAGGTTGAAGGCATAGATTTTGAAGAGACTTTTGCTCATGTGGTAAAGATTGAAGCAATAAGAATGTTCCTGGCATTTGCAGCACACAAAGACTGTTGGATTCAGGATAGACAACTAAGAGGGGGGGTGAATCAGTTGATCAAAACTTACTTCCAAATTAAACACTTGAATCCACTTTGTTATTTAGTAGCATATTAATTAATCAATCATGAAAGAATAAAGCATTAACACAAGAGCAAATACACATCAACACATGAGATACCAAGATTTTGACATGGAAAACCCGGTCAAGGGAAAAACCATGGGGTGATTAACCCAAAGATTATTCTTTGTTAGAAGAATGGAAAAATAGATGGCACATGCCAATTAGGGCTCATTGCCCAAGCACACTTCTCACAAGAGGCCCACTGCCTACAAGAGACACACTATCTACAAAGTAACAAGTATCACAAACTTGAACTGGAGATTAGCATCTTTACCATGCCTGGATCAGTTCCATTTAAGTCCAAAAACTTCTGCTCTACCTTTCGCTCTTCTTCCTCGCTACCACATTCTCATCCACAAGACACACTTTGGAATGACTTCACAAACCTTTATTTATACAAGGCATTGACTTAGGAACAATCATCTAAGTTGGCAAACACTTATAGATCATCTAGAAGACGTGTAATACATCCGGTTGGCCAGTCATAGGAAGAACACCAACATCCGGTGGTTATTCATCAAATCCAAACTCTAACTTCAATGCAAAGAGCCAATATGAACTAGACATGATCCTAAGATCACCACAACCTTTCCTGAGTCACCAAGAACATCCGCACTTCATCTGCTTTCTGGAATTCTTTTCTCCTTCATCCAGAACTTCAAGAACACAGTCTGTCATCACTGTCACAAAGGAATGGGCACTTTCGAACCTCCAAACCACAAACAAATCTAGTTGACACTTCACAAGGTCTTCCTCGACACTCCCTCCAATCCGCAGAATGGGATAATGCATTTACGGAGCTCACCAGACCTATCTGTGACACTCTATTACCTCTGAACACCTGCCAGAACTGGTTCTACTTAAATAACCATAACTTCTTCAGATCCTCATGCGGACCTCTAAAAACTTGACTGGATTATCTCAAGACTCATATCTACAAACCCTTTAAACCGCATCTTCTGATCCTCAACCTATCTTGCACTTTTACCTTATTGTCATCACTGTTCTTCACTGTTCCTGATTAAGACTAATTTTCTCAATATCCTCAACACACAGCTCATCCAATCCTTCTCATTAATGTAACATGAGTATGTTGACATCAATGACAACACCGGTTATCCTCATACTTAGAACAATCTCCCCCTTTGTCATTGATGGCAACATATGATGTGAAAAACCATTAAGACAAGAACTTCTCCTTTCTATCACAACTCCCCCTATCAACAACAACCCTTCACATGTCTTCTCTTCCTTTACTGCTCCCCCTTTGATCATCAACCACTTGTTTTTCACATGTCTTCTCTCCCCCTTTGACATCAATGGCAAAGGGCTCATACTTGCAATTCTAACACATCAGAAGCATACCAGCTGCTCCCCTTGAGTAGTAGGTCCCCATCACCAATCCGGATCACAAGATATGACTGTGATATCCACTGGACTGATGCACATCAGTGTATCCTAGTTCATCACTGGAGGGGCAATAACCCCTAACTTCTCCCCGAGATACTCAAAAGAGTCCTTGGGAAGAGGTTTAGTAAAGATATCTGTAATCTGATCCTTGGAGGGCACAAACTCCAGTCTAACTTCATCCTTGTTCACTTGCTCTCTTAGAAAGTGAAACTTGATAGATATATGCTTAGTCTTAAAATGCAACACTGGATTCTTAGAAATATTTATTACACTTGAATTATCACAGAAGATTGTGATAGGCTCCTTATACTCTACTTTAATATCTCTTAGCATCTGCTTCATCGATAAAACTTGAGTGCAACTACCTGCTGCTACAATGTATTCTGCTTTAGTTGTAGACAGAGATATTGCCTCTTATTTCCTGCTTAGCCAAGAAACCAATCTCTTTCCCAAAAAGAATGCTCCACCACTAGTACTATTCTGATCATCCACATCTCCTACCCAATATGCATCTGTATATGCATGAAGAGAGAAATCATGATCTCTAAGATACCACAAACTATACTCAACTGTCCCTTTTAAATATCTAAAAATCCTCTTGATTGCCATGACATGAGATTCTCTAGGATTAGCTAGAATCTAGCAACAAGACCAATAGCCTGCATTATATCTTGTCTAGTTTGAGTGAGATACAACAATCCTCTAATCATTGATCTATACTTTGTCTGGTCTACCTTAGGAGAGTCATCATCTATACTCAACTTGCGTCCGGTTGCCATGGGAGTATTCATTGGCTTTGAATCATCCATCCCAAATTTCCTCAACAATTCTTTCACATATTTTGTCTGAGAAATGAAGATTCCTTTCTTTGTTTGAGTAATTTGCAGACCCAAAAAGAAATTCATTTCACCAAGCATAGACATCTCAAACTCACTTTTCATTTGATTTGCAAAAGTTTTACACATACTGTCTCTTCCTCCAAAGATGATATCATCAACAAATACTTAAACAATCAAGATGTTTTCATGATCAATTTTGAAATATAAGTTATTGTCAGCAGTACCTTTGTTGAAACCAATCTTCAAAAGATGCTTATCCAATCTTTCATACCAAGCTCTTGGGGCTTGCTTCAATCCATACAGTGCCTTCTTCAACTTGCAAACCATATCACCATGATCAGACAATTGAAATCCATCCGGTTGCTCAATGTATACTTCTTCTTCCAAATCACCATGTAGGAAGGCAGACTTGACATCCATCTGATATACTTTGAAATCCTTGAAGGCAGCATAGGCAAGAAATAATCTGACTGTTTCAATTCTTGCCACCGGAGCAAAGGTTTCTTCAAAATCAACTCCTTCTATTTGAGAGTAGCCCTTGCAGACCAATCTGGCTTTATTTCTGATTACATCACCAACTTCATTCAGTTTGTTCCAGAAGACCCATTTGGTTCCAATCACATTCTTGTCTCTAGGTCTAGGAACAAGATCCCAAGTGTGATTTTTCTTAATTTGCATCATCTCTTCTTCCATTGCTTTAGTCTAGTTTTCATCTTTGCAAGCTTCATTTACTGTCTTAGGTTCTATCCTTGAAATCAGACAATACTCATCTGAGTTTTGAGTAATTCTTCTTCTTGTTTGCACACCTTTTCTTTTATCACCTATGATCTAATCTTTAGAGTGGTTCAATCTTACATACCTGGGAACTTTGGGAATTTCCTGCACTTCTAATTCTTCATCAGGTTCATTGTGACTCATCTCTTCTCCTTGAGTTACCAGACCTGTTTGATTTTGAGTACCGGAAGGAGTTTGGGCTCCTTGAATTAGAACATCATTCTGATCATCTTCATCATATTCAGAAAACCTTGAAGGTCTCTCAATTCCTTCATCAACCTTCACATTTGCAATTTCTATCATCTTTCTAAGTCTCTTATTGTAACACCGGTATGCTTTGCTTTGAGTGGAGTAACCCAAGAATATCCCTTCATCACTTCTAGCATCAAACTTTCCTAGATCTTCATCTCTTTTAATGTAACATTTGCTACCAAATACTCTGAAATACCTCACAGTAGGAGTGATGCCAAACCAAAGTTCATAAGGAGTCTTACCAGTTTTGCTTCTGATTTGAACTCGATTGAGAGTATAGACTACAGTGCTGACAGCTTCTCTCCAAAACATCTTAGGAACATTTGCTTCCATCATCATTGTCCTAGATGCTTCCTGGATGGTCCGGTTCTTTCTCTCTACTACTCCATTTTGCTGTGGAGTCCTAGGAGCGGACAATTGTCTCTTTATACCATGCTTCTCACAAAAATCTATGAACTCACCGGATGTGAATTCACCACCTCTATTAGACCTCAAACATTTCAGTTTTAATTCAGTTTGATTCTCTACCATAGCCTTGAAGATTTTGAACTTCTCAAAATCTTCTGATTTCTCTTTCAGAAAGGTAACCCACATCATCTAGGAATGGTCATCAATCAGTAACATGAAATATCTATCACCTTGCATACTCTTGATTCTTGTCAGACCACATAGATCAATATGAACTAATTCCAATAATCCGGTAGAGGACTGATCCTTGCTTTTGAATGAGACTCTACTCTGTTTACCTCTCTGACATTCTTTGCACAAACTATTTGTAGGTTTTACCAATTTTGGAAGATCTCTTACAACCTGAGTATTGCTTATCTTGATGATGTTATTAAAATTTACATGAAACATCCTTCTATGCCATAACCAACTTTGATCAACTTGAACAAACAGACAACTTTTATCAGTACCAACTAGATGAAAGATATTACCTTTTGTTTGAGTACTAGATGCAATCTCAATTTCGGAGCTTTCAAAGATCCTGCATTTTTCATTCTTGAACCGGAGATCATAACCTTTGTCCACCAATTGTCCAACACTGAGAAGATTGTGATTCAATCCTTCAACATATAGTACATTACCAGTTTTGTTCTTTCCACCAAAAGAAATAGTTCCCCTACCTCTGATTCTACTAGCAGAATTATCACCAAACTTTACCATTCCTCCTTCATACCTTTCCAAATCTAAGAACTTGTTCTTGTCACCTGTCATATGGTGAGAACATCCACTGTCAATGATCCAATCATCCTTTTCTTCAACTTGGGTAGTCAAAGCTCTTTCTACAACCTTATGATTGACAGATTCAGAGGACATTAGATCTTCTTTCTTGATGGCAATAAACACCCATTCATTTTTCGGATTTGTTTCCTATCTCTGATTTATCATCTTCTTCATGAACATAATAACAATTCTTTTGGAACCTTTGTCTATTAGAATTTGACCTTGAAAATCTTTCCAGACATCTTGAGGCAAAATGACCAATCTTATTGCAGTTGAAGCACTTAAAGAGTAATTTTCCTTCATACTTACTGGATCCTCTTGGCAGTCTCTTTGCAATGAGGGCTTCAAGTTGAGTTGTTTTTGCTTCTTCTTCTTCCATGTCTTTTCTTGCTTGATCATACCATGACAATTTCCTTGATGAGTTCTCTCCCGAATCAAATCTTTGTTTAACTTCACAGAGGCACTGGCTTTGAATGCAGATTCAGTCTTGGGGGGATCATCTCCAAACTCAGTCATTTCAAATGCAACCAGTTTGCCAACCAATTGGTCTCTTGTGACAGTTGTATGGGCTCTGAATTCATCAATGGCAACAACCTTGATTTTGTAGGAGGCAGGAAGGGATCTGAGAATTTTGCCAACAATCTCATTTTCATCCAAGACTCCACTAGCATTTCTAATTCCACAAACCAACTCATTTACTCTTGGCATAAAAGTAGTAATATTTTCATCATCTCTCATCTTCATTCTTTCAAATTTTCCTTTTAGACTCTGTAACCTTGCACATTTAACATACTGGTCTCCTTCATGCAAAAGTTCTAGTTTATTCCAAATCTCAAAAGCAGTTGGCAGGTCAATAACATTTGAGAGCTTTGAGTCAGATAATGTGCTTAGAAGAGCCTCTTTGGTCTACAGATTGTTTTCAGCATCTGTGATTTCATTTAGGGTTGTCAGACCACCTTGTGGAGGTACATACGCTTTTGTAACCATGGACCAGTACGCCATTCCTATACACTGTAAGTGACATTTCATGCAACCTTTTCAAAGAGAAAAGTTGGTTCCAGCAAACTTCAGACTATCCTTCTTGTAAGATGACATCCTGGATCTCCTCAAGCGGTTAAGCTCCTTTTAGAGGAACTTGGCTGTGATACCAATTGTTGGATTCAGGATAGACAACTGAGAGGGGGTGTGAATCAGTTGTTCAAAACTTGCTTCCAAATTAAACACTTGAATCCACTTTTTTATTCAGTAGCATATTAATTAATCAATCATGAAAGCATAAAGCATTAACACAAGAGTAGCTACACATCAACACATGAGACACCAAGATTTTGACGTGGAAAACCCGGTCAAGGGAAAAACCATGGGGTGATTAACCCAAAGATTATTCTCTGTTAGAAGAATAGAAAAATAGATGGCACATGCCAATTAGGGCTCACTACCTGAGCACACTGCTCACAAGAGGCCCACTGCCTACAAGAGACACACTGTCTACAAAGTAACAAGTATCACAAACTTGAACTAGAGATTAGCATCTTTACCATGCCTAGATCAATTCCATTTAAGTCCAAAAACTTCTGCTCTGCCTTTCGCTCTTCTTCCTCGCTACCACATTCTCATCCACAAGACACACTTTGGAATGACTTCACAAACCTTTATTTATACAAGGCATCGACTTAGGAACAATCATCTAAGTCGGCAAACACTTATAGATCATCCGAAAGACGTGTAATACATCTAGTTGGCCAGTCACAGGAAGAACACCAACATCCGGTGGTTATTCATCAAATCCAAACTCTAACTTCAATGCGGAGCACCAATATGAACTAGACATGATCCTAAGATCACCACAACCTTTCCTGAGTCACCAAGAACATTCGCACTTCATCTGCTTTCTAGAATTCTTCTCTCCTTCATTCAGAACTTCAAGAACACAATCTGTCATCACTGTGACAAAGAAATAGGCGCTTCCGAACCTCCAAACCACGAATAAATCTAGTTGACACTTCACAAGGACTTTCTTGACACTCCCTCCAATCTCCAGAATGGGATAATACATTTCTGGAGCTCACCGGACCTATCTGTGACACTTTGTTACCTCTGAACACCTACCGGAACCGGTTCTACTTAAATAGCCATAACTTCTTCAGATCTTCATGCGGACCTCTGAAAACTTGACTGGATTATCTCAAGACTCATATCTACAAACCCTTTAAACCACATCTTTTGATCCTCAACCTATCTTGCACTTTTACCTTATTGTCATCATTGTTCTTCACTGTTCCTGATTAAGACTAATTTTCTCAATATCCTCAGCACACAACTCATCCAATCCTTCTCATTAATGTAACATGAGTATGTTGACATCAATGATAGCACCGGTTATCCTCAAACTTGCAACAAAAACTTCAAAGTATATCAGATGGATGTGAAGTCTATATTCTTGAATGGAGAGCTAGAAGAAGAGGTTTACATAGAACAACCGGAATGATTTCAGTCATCAGACCAAGGTGACATGGTATGCAGATTGAAGAAAGCCTTGTATGGACTTAAGATTCCCTAGAGCCTGGTATGCTAGATTGGACAAGTATTTGTTGCAATTAGGGTTCAGTAAAGATACAACAGACAGTAATCTCTACTTCAAATTCAATGATGATCAAATATTGATTGTTGTGGTCTTTGTTGATGATATTATCTTTGGAGGCAATGAAGGTATGTGTAAGCGATTTGCAGAGGAAATGCAAAAAGAATTTGATATGTCTATGTTTGATGAAATGAATTTCTTTTTACGACTACAGATTACTCAATCAAAAAAGGAATTTTCATTTCTCAGTCCAAGTATGTGAAAGAATTGTTGAAGAAGTTTGGAATGGAGGATTCCAAGCTAGTATGTACTCCTATGCTAACTGGTTGTAAGCTGGGCAAGAATGATGAATCACCCAAGACTGATCAGAAAAACTATAGGTCTATGCTTGGAGGACTGCTTTATCTAACCCATACTAGATCTAATATAATGCATGCAGTCTATCTTGTGGCAAGATTTCAAGATCCCAAAGAGTCACATGTGATGGTAGTCAAGAGGATCATGAGGTATTTGAAAGGCACTTCAAACTATGGATTGTGGTATCCCAAAGATACTAATTTCACTCTTAGTGCTTATACAGATGTTGATTGGGCTGGAGAGGCTAATGATAGAAAGAGTACAAGTGGAGGTGCTTTCTTCTTGGGTAACAAATTGGTTTCATGGTTAAGTAAGAAGTAAGAATCAGTTTCTTTGTCTAGTGTAGAAGCATAATATATTGTTGCAGCATGTTGTTGTACTCAAGTGCTTTGGATGAAGAAAACAATCAAGGATATAAGAGTTGTGTATGATGAACTAATTTCAATATTTTGTGACAATAAAAGTGCTATAAACATTTCAAAGAATCCAGTGATGCACTCAAGAACAAAGCATATATCTATAAGGTATGACTTTCTGAGAGAAAAGGTAATAGAGAATGAAGTAAGGATGGAATATGTGTCTACAAAGGATCAGATTGCAGATATTTTCACAAAGCCTCTTCCTAAGGACACTTTTGAGTATCTCAGAGAAAAGTGAGGGGTTATTACCCCTCCTTCTCTAAACTAAGATGCATGGGAAGTGCATCAATCTAGTGGTGCCCAAAGTCTTATTCTTTGATCTAGATTGATGTTTTGAAAGCTACCTCTCAGGGGGAGTAGGTAGATGTTGCTAATATGAGTTCCTGATAAAGAGAAGTAAGTATTGTAGAGTTTCTAACAGAGTAATTCTAGTTTGATCAGATAAGTAGTTTGCAAGTATGTGCAGAGAAAGAAGAAGTGATGTCATTTGCCATTGATGTCAAAGGGGGAGAGAAAATCACATGAAAAACTTAGGAGGAGAAAGAGTTTAGAAGTGTAAAAAGAAACGGGGAGAAAGTAAGCAGTGCAGAATCTTGTCTTGATGGTTCTATTAGTTTTTTTACATCAATGCTGGGCCATCAATGACAAAGGGCGAGATTGTTGCAAGTATGTGCTTACCGGTGTTGCCATTGATGTCAATAGATCTGTGTTGCCATTGGTGTCAACTGTGCTCTTGTTTTGATGATTGTTTGTGTTGAGATAATTGGTTTGTATTGGATTATATAAGTGTTGAAGATAATGAGAAAGTGTTCCTGATGCTGAGTTTCCAAGTGCTTTTGAGAAAATTTGATCTCCTAGTGGAAACAATGTGTTGCAGAATATCATTGGCTTACAATAGAACAGTGCAGTGTTTTGCTTCACATATCTTGTAGATTCAATAACTTTGTCTGTGGTTTATAATTTATGTTAAAGGATGTTTGTAGTTGCTATGTTTCAAGTTTGAGCCCCCGGTATGAAGATTTGAGCGAGTTTTGTTCACCAGAGTAAAAACTATTTTTTTGTGCATTTAATGGTGACAGAGAGAATGTATTCTACTCCGCATTTCTCCGTATTTAAGCCTTATAGTCTGTGGTTTTGGACTTAAGTTTGTAATGATGTTTTGTGCCTTTAGTTCAAATGGTTCATTATTTGGTGCTTCGCAAGTGATCTTTTCTTTATGATAGTGGCCAACAGTGATGTTTAAGTGCTCTGGTTTGAAGAATCTTATAGATAAAGTGTTTAGAGGTTCTGCAGATGTTCTTTGTGATTGTAAGGTGCTTATGGATGTTTATCGATTGTGTTCTTGCCTTTTGATTGGTCTGCAAATAGTAATCTGGATTGTTCATGAAGCATGTTCTTAAAGGTCTTAGTGTTAACACCAATTTTAGCCAACTTGGTTGTTTTCACTACTTATGATTATGTTTTGGAGTTTGTGATAGTGTGTTATTGCATGGAAGATTGCATTTGAGTCTCAACTAAGGCATGGTTTGGTCCTCATTCATTTTTCTTCTTAATAAATTTATTTAGGTCTAGACCTATTCTAATGTATGTGTGTTTGTCAACCTTGGAGAATGTTCCAATGGTTGATGATTGTAATGCCAACCTTGATGATCATTCCAAGGTTGATGAATTGTATAAATACTTGTAATAAAGTTGTGAAAATGTATCCAAGTGTGAAGGTGTGAAGATAAGTGTGAAGTGAAAAAGTAGAGCAGAGTAGAGGATGTTTATTGTGCTTCAATGGAACTGAACTTTGGCATAGTGTAGATGCTACTATCTCAGTTCACCAAATCTGGCAGTAAGCCACCCACTGGCAATGAACCACCCCATTGGCAATGAGCCTCTTCTCTTGCAGTGAGCAATCTGGGTAGTGAACCCTAAGGTAGTGAGCCTCTAATTTTTGGTATTGTTATTACATATTATATTGTGAGCTAACACTCACCGTGGTTTTTCCCTTATTGGGTTTTCCATGTAAAAATATGGTGTCTCATGTGTCAATACACTTTTGTTCTTATCTCCAATGATTTGATCCTCAAAATGATTCTTTTGCACATAGTTAGGAGTCTTATGATTCCTTTTCGGAGCTTCTTCTTCTTCAACTTGCATCTCCTTTTCCTTTTCTTCTTCTTTTTCTTCTTCTCTGCAAGAGGACTCATCAGATTCATATCCTTCTATTAATACTAAGCTTTGATATGGTTCTTCATCCACTTTGACATTTGCACTTTCAACTATCTTATTTAGCCTCTTGTTGTAGCATCTATAAGCCTTGATCTTTGTAGAATATCCAAGGAAGATTCCTTCATCTGATCTTGCATCAAAATTTCCCAAGTTTTCATCTCTCCTAATATAACATTTACTTCCAAACACTCTAAAATATTTAACAGTAGGAGTTCTTCCATACCATAGCTCATAGGGAGTCTTTGAGTTGTTTACTCTTGCTTGCACTCTGTTTAGTATGTAAATTCTAGTGTGAATAGCTTCTCTCCAATAGACATCCAGTAGATTTGCCTCTTTCATCATTGTCCTTGTTGCTTCCTGAATTGTCCTATTATTCCTTTCCACAACTCCATTCTATTGAGGAGTCCTAGGAGCTGACAAATGCCTTTTTATTCCATGATCTTCACAAAAATTGTTAAACTCATTAGAGGTGAACTCACCACCTCTGTCAGACCTCAAGTAATTGATTTTCATATCTATTTCATTCTCAACCATAGATTTAAATGCTTTAACCTTATGTAGAGCTTATGATTTTTCTTTGAAAAAGGTTACCCAAGTCATTCTAGAGTAGTCATCAATTAATAACATGAAATATCTGCCACCTTGAAAACTTCCTATTCTTGTGGATCCACATAGGTCTATATGAACCAAATCCAAGGGTCCTGCGATAGAATATTCTTTGATTTTGAACCTCTTTCTTGTTTGCTTCCCAACCTGACATTCCTTGCAAATTGCATTGATAGGATATGTAATTCTTGGCAGATCTCTCACAACTTGAGTAGAGCTGATCCTCATTAGGCTATCAAAATTTATGTGACACATTCTTCTATGCCATAGTCAACTTTCATTGATTTGAGTCATAAAGTACTTACCATTAGCGTCTTTGAGCTGATAAACATTTCCTTTTGTCCTTGTTCCTGGAACAACTAGAGTTCCAGATCTTTCCTTTCTGATCTTGCAACCATCATCTTGAAACACAAGGTTATATCCTTTGCTACACATTTGTCCTACACTTAGAAGATTATGTCAGAGACCCTTGACATAAAGAACACCATTTGTTTTATGCTTGTCATTAAAACTAATTGAACCTTTTCCACAGATCTTATCAGATGTATCATCTCCAAACTTAACAAGACCACCTTCAAACTTCTCAAGTTTAACAAACTTACTCTTATCACCTGTCATATGATTTAAGCATCCGATGTCAATTATCCAGTAGTTTTTCTCTTCTCTTGCATGAAAAGTAGTCACCATAGTTCCTTTGATATTGTGACCTATTTATGAAGCAATTTCCTTCATACATCTTTTAGAGTCAGTAGAATTAGTTCCAACATTCAAAGCCATGAACAATAATTCATCACTTTCATCATCCAAGTAGTCAGAGTCATCATCAGATATGCTAGCATCTTCTTTAACATAATAAATCCTCTTGATAGGTTTACCTTTGTTATCCTTGTGTTTGTCATTTGGGACTTTGGCCGAACATTTTGAAGCATAATGACCTATCATAGTTAAAACATTTGAAAGGTAACTTACCACTGTATTTCCAGTGCCCTTATCCAATCTTCTTAAAAAATTTGCTTCCATTTCATCAAGATCATCTGGATTTGATTCATCATTCTTTTTTGTCTTGATAACCTTAAAGGTAGACTCTTTTCTTGAATTATCTTGACCAAGCTCTCTTAATTCAAAGGTAGTTAAAACACAAAACAATTGATCCCTAGTATACTGACCCAAATTTTGAGCATCTTCAATAGAAAAAACTTTAGCACTATAAGATTTAGGAAGAGTTCTTAGTACCTTCTTTACCACTTCATTTTCCTCCATCTTTCCACCAAGGCCATTGATGGAATTGACAACTTCATCCACTCTATGCATGTAGCTTGCAATATCTTCATGGTGCAGGAGCACCTCGAAGCCATTAAGAATCTGAGGATCCTATACATTTTATGTTATGTCCAAAATGTTATATTGTAAGGCCTTAGGCCACTTTGAGTCTTAGTTAGCCGAATAATGACATGTATGTCAAGAAACAGTTTAAAAGCTTGTAACCGAACTGGAAGTGTAACCGATTGGCAGTGGTGGTTCGTTTTCCACCATGTGTAACTGTCAATTGAAAGTCTTTATATAGTTGGTCTCTGTTCGTGTAGAAAAGAAGTGAACGAACAGAAAGAGAAAAGAAAACAATTTTTGTATGTATAATCTCTAGAAGGAATAGAAAAGGTTTAGTTCCTGGTCTAATTACAGAACATCGATTTGGAGTCATTCCACTGGTGGGTTTCTTCGAAACCAGTGGAATGACCTCCATGTAGTTAGATTTATTTCTGTTCTATAGTTTCTGTAGTTTTCGTGTGTTCTATTCGGTTGCAATGTGCAAAGAAAGTTAGCGGCGTGAATTTTGGGTTGTATCACGAAATGTGCATTCTATGAGTATATCACTTTTGTATGTAGGTGAGTATTTCTTGAGTATATTGCAGATGTATGTGTGTATCCAACAATTGCATTTCATGATTGTATGTATGAGCGAATGTACATTGGGGTAGATACAAATGTTTACCGGCAGTAGCGGTCGCAGCGGAAGGAAATACAAAGGAGTTACCAGTGGTAGGAGGTCAAGTATTGTATGGCCGAAGTCATCGGCAAAAGAATCGTCATCGGAGGAACTAAAATCGGCTGGCCCGACGGTGAAAGTCTCACCGATGATTGTCTTGACCTAAGGCATCAGGGTGAGAAGGAGTGTCGGTGGAAGAGCCTCAGGTCTGACCGAAGAAATGTATCTGACCGACAATGAAGTCTCGTTAATGCATCGACAAGAGTGACCACATCGGGAGACTCACTAAAAGTTAGGCCGACAGTATCGGTCTAGCCGATGGTTCTAACCATCGGGGAGAGGAGACTTATCGGCGAAGGAATTTATGAAGTGGCCGATGATTTATGTCAAGCCGATCGGGGAGATCATTAGGGAAGTGTTGCCGATGGAGAAGTGGGAGTTAGATGCTCATCGGTGTGACCGATAGCATCGGCAGAAGATTCAAGGAACTCGCCGATAGAATAGTATCATGCCGATAGGCACATAATCGAAGCCACTCATCGCTGAAAGATATGTATCGGCAAAGGACTCTTTCGTTTGACCGATGGTGTATAGTCTTGCCGATAGGCAAGAATATGTATATTTCGGTCTGACTTCTACCTTATCTGGCCAATCCACACTATAATGGCTATTTTGTGGGCTTTTCGAGGGATCTTCCACTTGTTTTGTATGTTATCTGGTTTTACTCTGCATCAAATTGGTATCAGAGCTCAAAAGATTCTGAGCGTGTAGATAGAGCACCGAAGGAGGCAATCTACACCAGGAGTTCGGGATGAGCATTGGTTTTTACTATCTGATTCTTGTTGAGAAGTTTTATGGTTGCAGGTGCAAGTTCACTCACTGCTGTGGGCAGACAGGAAGGTCTGTCAAGAGGGCCAGAGGAGATGGTCCATTGGTTGTCGCCAACAGTCTTGGGGAGAGAGGCAAGAGAGGACTCCCAGGTGAGGGACAGAAGGGTTGTTGTAGCAGGGAGGAGTGGACTTCAGATAGAGTAGCACCTTGGAGCAGCCAGTTAAACTCCATTGCGAGGAGTCACAGTTGGAAGGTAAAGAAGAAGCAGAGGAGGTATCCAGATAGAGTTGATGACATAAAGAGGCATACGTCGTTTGCAGCAGACCACATAACTCTTGGGACAAGAGTTTCTTCATGCTGGGGAGTATGGTGCAGGAGCACCTCGAAGCCATTAAGAATCTAAGGATCCTATACATTTTATGTTATGTCCAAAATGTTATATTGTAAGGCCTTAGGCCACTTTGAGTCTTAGTTAGCCGAATAATGATATGTATGTCAAGAAACAGTTTAAAAGCTTGTAACCGAACTGGAAGTGTAACCGATTGGCAGTGGTGGTTCGTTTTCCACCATGTGTAACTGTCAATTAAGAGTCTTTATATAGTTGGTCTCTGTTCGTGTAGAAAAGAAGTGAACGAACAGAAAGAGAAAAGAAAACAATTTTTGTATGTATAATCTCTGGAAGGAATAGAAAAGGTTTAGTTCCTGGTCTAATTACAGAACATCGATTTGGAGTCATTCCACTGGTGGGTTTCTTCGAAACCAGTGGAATGACCTCCATGTAGTTAGATTTATTTCTGTTCTATAGTTTCTGTAGTTTTCGTGTGTTCTGTTTGGTTGCAATGTGCAAAGAAAGTTAGCGGCGTGAATTTTGGGTTGTATCACGAAATGTGCATTCTATGAGTATATCACTTTTGTATGTAGGTGAGTATTTCCTGAGTATATTGCAGATGTATGTATGTATCCAACAATTGCATTTCATGATTGTATGTATGAGCGAATGTACATTGTTAATGTACATTGGGGTAGATACAAATGTTTACCGATAGTAGCGGTCGCAGCGGAAGGAAATACAAAGGAGTTACCAGTGGTAGGAGGTCAAGTATTGTATGGCCGAAGTCATCGGCAAAAGAATCGTCATCGGAGGAACTAAAATCGGCTGGCCCGATGGTGAAAGTCTCACCGATGATTGTCTTGACCTAAGGCATCAGGGTGAGAAGGAGTGTCGGTGGAAGAGCCTCAGGTCTGACCGAAGAAATGTATCTGACCGACAATGAAGTCTCGTTAATGCATCGATAAGAGTGACCACATCGGGAGACTCACTAAAAGTTAGGCCGACAGTATCGGTCTAGCCGATGGTTCTAACCATCGGGGAGAGGAGACTTATCGGCGAAGGAATTTATGAAGTGGCCGATGATTTATGTCAAGCTGATCGGGGAGATCATTAGGGAAGTGTTGCCGATGGAGAAGTGGGAGTTAGACGCTCATCGGTGTGACCGATAGCATCGGCAGAAGATTCAAGGAACTCGCCGATAGAATAGTATCATGCCGATAGGCACATAATCGAAGCCGCTCATCGCTGAGAGATATGTATCGGTGAAGGACTCTTTCGTTTGACCGATGGTGTATAGTCTTACCGATAGGCAAGAATATGTATATTTCGGTCTGACTTCTACCTTATCTGGCTGATCCACACTATAATGGCTATTTTGTGGGCTTTTCAAGGGATCTTCCACTTGTTTTGTATGTTATCTGGTTTTACTCTGCATCACTTCATCCTCTGACATCTTTAGGGTTTCAAACTTGGTCTTCAAATTTTGCATCTTTGCTTGCTTGACCTTGACATCTCCTTCATAGATACTTTCTAGCTTCTGCCAGATCTCTTGAACAGTTTTGTAGTTCATTATCTTCACAAGTTCTAAATCAGAAAGACCACTTAGAAGAGCATTCCTTGCCTTGCCATTTTTATCATAGTCCTTGATCTCATCATCACTTGTCGTACCACTAATAGGCATAGTATATCCATTTTCAACTGACTTCCATACACCAAACCCTAATGAGACAAGAAATTATCCCATCTTAATCTTCTAGAATGCATAATTTGTTCCATCAAACAAAAGATCGTTGACACCTTTCTTATGCGCCTTCTGGATCTACCTCAAGCGGTCAAGCTTCTTCCAAGGAACCTTTCTCTGATACTAATTGTTAGACACACAAGACAACTAAGAGGGGGGTTGAATTAGTTGTATATTAAAACATCAAACCCTCATTAGCATTCAACCCTTAATCATATTTAGCATGAATGTAAAATAAATGGAACAACAACACATTAAAACACCATGCATAATAGAACACCATATTTACATAGAAAACCTAAGAAGGGAAAAACCACAATGAGGATTAGCTCACAATATAAATAAATAGCAATACTAAATAAAATAGGCTCACTATCAGAGGGCTCACTGTCAGATTAGAAAGAAGAAAGAAGAATATTGCTATAGAGAGGACACTATGTCTGAGTAATAGGAGGATCCACCACAACAACTCTACACCATTTGCAACCTTGATCTCACTACCTCTAGTAACTTTAGGTACACTAAAATGTAGACACCCTCTGATCACTACTTCCGGTAGCCTTAATCATTAAATCTCGCACTCAGATCACAATACTTGACTACATTTTGCACCCCAACACACCACATGTCTTCTCCAACAATTTACTTTTTGTTTATACCATCCACGACTTGAAAAACATCTTCAAGTTGGCTACAATGAAAAGTATGGACCTCAAACATGCAAACACCAAGTAGGTCGGCACCAAACACCTCTGTGGTTGAAAGAATTGAAGGCGGACCACACCAAGGGTTAACCAGGACCCAAATCTACACTGACATGCTACACCACACTTCCACAAGCAATGAAGCACATTCACAATTAGTGCTAACACGTCAGGTTGGCCAAACCTACATTAATGCCCTTAAGAAATTAAGTTCACACTTACCAGGTCTGGAAACAACTCATGACCACATAACAACATCACATAACATTCCAACACCAACATAATATCCAACAACACTACCGCAACCACATATAATTGAAGAACACAACCATCATGTGTAACCAGTCAAACTGCCACAGATAACAACTCATGAATCTAACCTTGCGGAGCATCTAAACATGAACCATAGAAAAGGAAGATAGATACAAGAAATAAATGAATACATTCCCAAATCCACAAGAAAAGAAACCTCAACATGGAGAAATCCAGAGCAATTATGTTTCTTCCATACAACCTGCTTCATAGTCAACACACTAGTGAACACAACTTCTTTTGCTGCATGATCCAGAACTTGAAACTCTGGATATAGTACCTTTGAACACCTCTGATCAACATATCCAAACCACACAATCATAACTTCAAGACTAAAGAAATGTGGAGCACAATATAGAACACTTGTTTGTCACACTGTACACTCTTTATTCAAATTTTCTCAAAAGCACTTGGAAGCAAAGCACCAAAAACACTTTCTTAGTACAATCACAACATTTGCAATACCTTCCTAGTAACTCAACCACATTAGAGGTTGACATCCACAAGTTGTTGGGAATTAAGGTGTCTCAACCTTGGTAATTCCTTGCATTTATTTATTGTAATATATTTATTTATTACCTATAATGTAATTAGGATGCAAATCATGTTTTGTCATCTTGTGGGAGTTGGCACGGTGATGTGTCATCCTACGTGGTAGGTGAAAACATGTAAATTTTTCCTCACATGAGGAGATAGGCATCCCACTTAGTGGTAGAGGTATTTTTCCATGTGTCGGCACTTTGAATAGTGTGTAAGGGAATTTTGACTGAAACGGTTATGACAGATTCCTATGACAGAATCTATGACACGTAAGAGTCATAATTAGAAGATACTATAATAGGTGAAGACATGTGTCACAAGGCATCTTGGAAGAAGACATCTTTGGGCACCCAAGGAGGGTTATGACATGTTGTAAGAGAATATGCTATTTTTAGCCTATGTATGACAGATTCTCTTATAGTTGTAAGATATGACAGTTATGACGGATTCTATGACAATCATAAGAGTTGTAAGAGTATCTGTCATAACCCAACTTGGGAATAGGTGACCTCTTTGGGATGGGGTAATATGACAAGTGTCACCAGGCGTGGATTTTGGGTCATGAGGCCATGTTGGATGCCCATCTCAAGATAGACTCATTTTTTCTTTCTAACTTCTATATAAATAGGTGCTTTGAGAGGAGATGTAGTATGTGGTTGACAAGTAATGTTATGCTACTGGATTGTCTCCAGATACGACTGTCGAAGACTCTTGAGAGCTTGCATTGCAATTATATTGTAAACCATTACAATTTTGATAATACATTGTGCAGGTTTTGGAGTGTGGGGTTTTCCATCCAATAAGGGTTTTCCCCACGTTATATCTTGTCTCTCTCTTCTTCTGTCTTACATTCTTGTGTTGTGTATTGTTGTGTTAAACATTCTATAATTATAAAGGTTAAAAAGAATTTACACTCATCTCTCCTCATTAGATTAGTGTAGGAAGTGATTTTCGCACACCTAGCTTCCTTTCAGTTGGTATAAGAGCTTGATCACCTTTGGTCCTAGTTGTTGGGTAGGGATTTTTTGAGATAATCTTAGGTTGAGTGGGAGATTTGTGCAAAGTATTCTATAATCTTGTTGCAAGAAAGAAGATGGCAAGCACATCTAGAAGATTAGAGGTGGAGAAATTCAATGGCACAAATTTTGAGTTATGGAAACTTAAGATGGAAGACATTCTTGTTGATTGAGACCTATGGGAAACTGTATCCAATGTAGAACCAACTGCAATGGTACAAGTGTTGGATCTAGGGCATACAACTGAGAGGGGGGGTGAATCAGTTGTATAAAACTTCTTGTTCTTTCAAACACTTGATTCTTTGTTGTTAGTTAGCAGCATATCAATTAATCATCCATGAAAGCATAATACATAAACACAAGAGCAGATAAGCATCAACACATTGAACACCAAGATTTTGACGTGGAAAACCCGGTTAAGGGAAAAACCACGGGGTGATTAACCCAAGAATTATTCTCTGTTAGAAGAATAAAGAAGAATGAATGGCACATGCCAATTAGGACTCACTGCCCGAGCACACTACTCACAAAGAGGCCCACTGCCTACAAGGAGACACACTGTCTACAAAGTGATAAAAATCACAGTCTTGAACTGGAGAATGACATCTCTACCATGTCTGGATCAGTTCCATTTAAGCCCAAAAACCTCTGCTCTGCCTTTCGCACTTCTCTTCGCTATGCCACACTTATCCACACAAGACCACACACCGAAATGAACTCACAGACCGTTATTTATACAAGACATCGACTTAGGAACAAACATCTAAGTCGGCAAACAATCATAAGAGTATCCGCAAGATGAATAACACATCCGGTCGGCCACCACAAGAACATTCGCAGGATGAACAACTCATCCGGTCGGCTAAACAGAGCAAGAACTTCATCCGGAAGAATAACTTCAATTCCGGGCTCTATTATCAATGCGGATCAACAACACAACCTCAACACGATCCAGAAAACTTCACAAGCCTGCCTGAATGACTGGATACATCCGCACTTCCTTTACTTGCTGGAATCTCTTGTCTTCCTCATCCAGAACTTCAAGAACACAGTCTGTCGCCACTGTAGAAGGTACTTCCGGAGCTTCAAATCATACATTATTAATGCAGACCAACAACACAACCTCAACATGATCTAAGAACCTTCACAAGCTTGTCTGAATGACCAGGTACGTCCGCATTTCCTTTACTTACTGAAATCTCTTATCCTCCTTATCCGGAACTTCAAGAACACTATCTGTTGCCATTGTCATAATGCAAGAGGTACTTTCAGACCTCCAAATCATACACAACTCGATTTGGCATATCACAAGGACATCCCAAACACTCTTTCCAATCCGCAGATTAGGATTGTACAATTCCAGACCTCACCGGACCTTTCTGTGATCCTCTGTCACCTCTAAGCACTTGCCGGAACCGGTTCCACATAGACAGCCATAACTTCTTCAGGTCTTCATGCGGACCTCTGAAAACTTGACTGGAGCATCTCAAGACTCATATCTGCAAACCCTTTAATCCGCATCCTCCGGTTCTCAACCTATCCAATATATTTGCCTTCTTCTCATCACTGTTCTTCATTGTTCTTGACTGAGGCTAAGTTTCTCAATATCCTCAACACACAGCTCATCCAATCCTTCTTGTCAATGTAATATGAGTATGTTGACATCAATGACAACACTGGTTCACCTCATACTTGCAACAATCTCCCCCTTTGTCATTGATGGCAACATATGATGTGAAAAACCATCAAGACAAGAACTTCTCCTTTCTGTCACAGCTCCCCCTATCAACAACAATTTTTCACATGTCTTCTCTTCCTTTACTACTCCCCCTTTGATCATTAACCACTTGTTTTTCACATGTCTTCTCTCCCCCTTTGACATCAATGGCAAAGGGCTCATACTTGCAATTCTAATACATCAGAATCATACCAGCTACTCCTCCTTAGTAGCAGCTCCCCATCATCAATCCGGATCACAAGATATGACTGTGATATCCACCGGACTGATGCACATCAGTGCATCCTAGTTCATAACCGGAGGGGCCATGACCCCTAACTTCTCCCGGAGATATTCAAAAGAGTCCTTCGGAAGAGGTTTTGTAAAGATATCTGCAATCTGATCCTTGGAGGGAACATACTCCAATCTGACTTCTTCCTTGTTTACTTGTTCTCTCAAAAAGTGAAATTTGATAGATATGTGCTTAGTCTTAGAATGCAATACCGGATTCTTAGAAATATTAATTGCACTTGAATTATCACAGAAAATTGTGATAGGCTCCTCATATTCAACTTTAATGTCTCTTAGCATCTGCTTCATCCATAAGATTTGAGTGCAACTACCTGCTGTTGTAGTGTATTCTGCTTCAGTTGTAGACAGAGATATTGCATCTTGTTTCTTGCTTAGCCAAGAAACCAATCTCTTCCCCAAAAAGAATGCTCCACCACTAGTGCTCTTCCGGTCATCCACATCTCCTGCCCAATCTGCATCTGTGTAAGCATGAAGAGAGAAATCTGGATCTCTAGGGTACCATAGACCATACTCAACTGTTCCTTTCAAGTACCTAAAAATTCTTTTGATTGCCATAACATGAGATTCTCTAGGATCAGCCTGGAATCTTGCCACAAGACCAACAGCCTGCATTATATCTGGTCTAGTTTGAGTGAGATACAACAATCCACCAATCATTGATCTATACTTTGTCTGATCTGCTTTTGGAGAATCATCATCTTTGCTTAACTTACATCCGGTTGCCATAGGAGTGTTCATAGGCTTTGAGTCTTCCATACCAAATTTTCTTAACAATTCTTTCACATATTTGGTCTGAGAAATGAAGATCCCTTCTTTTGTTTGAGTAATTTGCAAACCCAAGAAGAAATTCATTTCACCAAGCATAGACATTTCAAACTCACTTTTCATCTGATTTGCAAAAGTTTTGCACATACTATCTCTTCCTCCAAAAATGATATCATCCACAAACACTTCAACAATCAAAATGTTTTCATGATCAATTTTGAAATGTAAGTTACTGTCAGCAGTACCTTTGTTGAATCCAATCTGCACAAGATGCTTATCCAACCTTTCATACCATGCTCTTGGGGCTTGCTTCAATCCATACAAAGCTTTCTTCAACTTGCAGACCATATCATCATTATCAGACAATTGAAATCCATCCGGTTGTTCAATGTAGACTTCTTCTTCCAGATCACCATTTAGGAAGGCAGACTTGACATTCATCTGATATACCTTGAAGTCTTTGAAGGCAGCAAATGCAAGAAGTAATCTGACTGCTTCAATTCTTGCCACCGGAGCAAAAGTCTCTTCAAAGTCAATTCCTTCTATTTGAGAGTAGCCTTTGCAGACCAATCTAGCTTTGTTTCTGATTACTTCACCAGCTTCATTTAGTTTGTTCCGGAAGACCCACTTGGTTCCAATTACATTCCTGTCTCTAGGTCTGGGAACAAGATCCCAAGTATGATTTTTCTCAATTTGCATCAATTCATCTTCCATTGCTTTGGTCTAGTTTTCATCATTGCAGGCTTCATTTATTGTTTTAGGTTCAATCTTTGAAATCAGACAACATTCATCCTGATTTTGAGCAACATTCCTTCTAGTTTGTACACCTTTGCTTCTGTCACCTATGATCTGATCTTCAGAGTGGTTCAGTCTTACATACCTTGGAATTTTGGGAGTATCCTGCACTGCTGCTTCTTGATCAGGCTCATTCAAACCTATCTCTTCTTCCTGATTTACCGGATCATGCTGACTCTGTCTCACCGGAGAGGATTGAGGTCCTTGAACACTGTCTTGGTCATCTTCATCAAACTCATAAAATCTTGAAGGCTTCTCAATTCCTTCATCAACTTTCACATTGGTGCTTTCTATCATCTTCTTCAATCTCTTATTGTAACACCGGTATGCTTTGCTTTGAGTGGAGTAACCCAAGAAAATTCCTTCATCACTTCTAGCATCAAACTTTCCTAGATCTTCATCTCTTTTAATATAACACTTGCTACCAAATACTCTGAAATATTTCACAGTAGGAGTGATGCCAAACCAGAGTTCATAGGGGGTCTTACCAGTGTTGTTTCTGATTTGAACTCGATTGAGAGTGTAGACTACAGTGCTGATAGCTTCCTTCCAAAACATTTGAGGAACATTTGCTTCCAACATCATTGTCCTGGCAGCTTCCTGGATGGTCCGGTTCTTTCTCTCAACTACTCCATTCTGCTGTGGAGTCCTAGGAGCAGACAACTGTCTCCTTATACCCTGCTTCTCACAAAAGTCAATGAACTCACCAGATGTAAATTCACCACCTCTATCAGACCTTAGACACTTTAGTTTCAATCCAGTTTGATTCTCTACCATAGCTTTGAAGATTTTGAACTTCTCAAATGCTTCTGATTTTTCTTTTAGAAAGGTAACCCACATCATCCGGGAATGATCATCAATTAACAACATGAAATATCTATCACCTTGCAGACTCTTGATTCTTGTCGGACCACAGAGATCGTATGTACTAATTCCAACAATCCGGTAGAAGACTGATCTTTGCTTTTGAAAGAGACTCTGCTTTGTTTACCTAGCTGACATTCTTTGCACAAACTATTTGTAGGTTTCATCAATTTTGGAAGATCTCTTACGGCCTGAGTATTGCTTATCTTGATGATGTTATCAAAATTTACATGACACATTCTTCTATGCCATAACCAACTCTGATCAATTTGAGCAAACAAACAACTTTTATTTGAACCAACCAGATCAAAGATATCACCTTTTGTCTGAGTACCGGATGCAATTTCAGTTCCGGAGCTTGTAAAGATTCTGCATTTTCCATTCTTGAACCGGAGATCATAACCCTTGTCCACTAACTGACCAACACTGAGAAGATTGTGCTTCAATCCTTCAACATATAGTACGTTACCTGTTTTGCTCTTTCCATCAAAGGAAATAGTTCCCCTGCCTCTGATTCTACCAGCAGAATTGTCACCAAACTTTACCATTCCTCCTTCATACCTTTCCAAATTCAAGAACTTATTCTTGTCACCAGTCATATGGTGAGAGCATCCACTGTCAATAACCCAATCATCCTTTTCTTCCACTTGAGCAGCCAAAGATTTTTCAACAACTTTGTGATTGACAGATTCAGAGAGTATTGAATCTTCTTCCTTGATGGCAATAAACACCCACTCATTTCCGGATTTGCTTCCTAGTTCTGATTCATCATCTGTTACTCCTTCATTGTCATCTTCTTCATGAACATAATAGCAATTCTTTTGAAACCTTTGTCTGTTAGTATTAGACCTTGCAGATCTTTCCGGACATCTTGAAGCAAAATGACCAATCTTATTGCAGTTGAAACACTTAAAGGGTAGTTTTCCTTCATACTTACCGGATCCTCTTGGTAGTCTCTTTGCAATGAGGGCTTCAAGTTGAGCTGTTTCTGCTTCTTCTTCTTCCATGTCTCTTCTTGCTTGATCATACCATGACATTTTCCTTGATGAGTTTTCTCCCGGATCAAATCTCTGTTTGCCTTTCACATAGGCACTGGCTTTGAAAGCAGATTCAGTCTTGGGAGGATCATCTCCAAACTCAGTCATTTCAAATGCAGCTAGTTTGCCAGCCAGTTGTTCTCTTGTGACAGTTGTGTGGGCTCTGAATTCATCAATGGCAGCAACCTTGATTTTGTAGGCAGCAGGAAGGGATCTTAGGATTTTGCAGACAATCTCATTTTCATCTAGAGTTCCACCAGCATTTCTGATTCCACATACTAGCTCATTCACTCTTGGCATAAAGGTAGTGATGTTTTCATCATCTCTCATCTTCAATCTTTCAAATTTCCCTTTCAGACTTTGCAACCTTGCACTTTTGACAAACTCATCTCCTTCATACAGAAGTTCCAGTTTAGTCAGGATCTCATATGCAGTTGGTAGGTCAATAACATTTGAGAGATCTGAGTCATTCAATGCGCTTAGAAGAGCTTCCTTGGTCCACAGATTGTTTTCTGCTTCTGTGATTTCATTCAGAGTTGTCGGGCCACCTTGTGGAGGTACATATGGTTTTGAAACCATAGCCAAGTATGCTTTTCCCATACATTCCAAGTGGCACTTCATGCGACCTTTCCAGAGAGTGAAGTTGGTTCCATCGAACTTCGGACTATCCTTCTTGTATGACGACATTCTGGATCTCCTCAAGCGGTTAAGCTCCTTTCAGAGGAACTTGGCTCTGATACCAATTGTTGGATCTAGGGCATACAACTGAGAGGGGGGGGTGAATCAGTTGTATAAAACTTCTTGTTCTTTCAAACACTTGATTCTTTGTTGTTAGTTAGCAGCATATCAATTAATCATCCATGAAAGCATAATACATAAACACAAGAGCAGATAAGCATCAACACATTGAACACCAAGATTTTGACGTGGAAAACCCGGTTAAGGGAAAAACCACGGGGTGATTAACCCAAGAATTATTCTCTGTTAGAAGAATAAAGAAGAATGAATGGCACATGCCAATTAGGGCTCACTGCCCGAGCACACTGCTCACAAAGAGGCCCACTGCCTACAAGGAGACACACTGTCTACAAAGTGATAAAAATCACAGTCTTGAACTGGAGAATGACATCTCTACCATGTCTGGATCAGTTCCATTTAAGCCCAAAAACCTCTGCTCTGCCTTTCGCACTTCTCTTCGCTATGCCACACTTATCCACACAAGACCACACACCGAAATGAACTCACAGACCGTTATTTATACAAGACATCGACTTAGGAACAAACATCTAAGTCGGCAAACAATCATAAGAGTATCCGCAAGATGAATAACACATCCGGTCGGCCACCACAAGAACATTCGCAGGATGAACAACTCATCCGGTCGGCTAAACAGAGCAAGAACTTCATCCGGAAGAATAACTTCAATTCTGGGCTCTATTATCAATGCGGATCAACAACACAACCTCAACACGATCTAGAAAACTTCACAAGCCTGCCTGAATGACCGGATACATCTGCACTTCCTTTACTTGCTGGAATCTCTTGTCTTCCTCATCCAGAACTTCAAGAACACAGTCTGTCGCCACTGTAGAAGGTACTTCCGGAGCTTCAAATCATACATTATCAATGCGGACCAACAACACAACCTCAACATGATCTAAGAACCTTCACAAGCCTGTCTGAATGACCAGGTACGTCTGCATTTCCTTTACTTACTGAAATCTCTTATCCTCCTTATCCGGAACTTCAAGAACACTGTCTGTTGCCATTGTCATAATGCAAGAGGTACTTCTGGACCTCCAAATCATACACAACTCGATTTGGCATATCACAAGGACATCCCAAACACTCTTTCCAATCCGCAGATTAGGATTGTACAATTCCGGACCTCACCGGACCTTTCTGTGATCCTCTGTCACCTCTAAGCACTTGCCGGAACCGGTTCCACATAGACAGCCATAACTTCTTCAGATCTTCATGCGGACCTCTGAAAACTTGACTGAAGCATCTCAAGACTCATATCTGCAAACCCTTTAATCCGCATCCTCTGGTTCTCAACCTATCCAATATATTTGCCTTCTTCTCATCACTGTTCTTCACTATTCCTGACTGAGGCTAAGTTTCTCAATATCCTCAACACACAGCTCATCCAATCCTTCTTGTCAATGTAATATGAGTATGTTGACATCAATGACAACACTGGTTCACCTCATACTTGCAACAACAAGCTGATTGGGATCTCAAAGATCAGAAGGCTAAGGGTCTCATAAGACTTAGTCTAGCTGATTCTGTCTTGTTAAATGTCCACGAGGAGAAGACCATGAAAGACCTTTGGAAGAAGCTGGGTGATGTTTATCAGGCCAAATCCCTGGTGAACAATCTTTTTCTAAGAAAGAAGTTGTATTCTCTGAGGATGGAGGATGGAGGGTTTGTTGCAGATCACCTGAATGCTTTCAACATGTTAGTTGCATAGTTGACATCCGTTGGTGTGAAGATGGAGGAGGAGGATCGTTGTATGACCTTACTTTGTTCTTTGCCAGACTCATGGGATCATCTTGTTATGGATATTGGGAGCACCACATCCACTTTCAAAATGGATGAAGTGGTATCTTTGCTATTATCTAAAGAGATGCAGAGAAAGTCTTCTAAAGCAGCCAAAGAGGCTCTTGTAGTTCATGGAAGACCCAATGAGAAAGGGAAAAAGAAGGACAAGAAAGATGAGAAGGGTAGATCCAAATCCCGTGGGAGATCCAAATCTCCTGGAAAGTCCAAGGTTCTCTGTTGGAACTGTGGTAGAACTGGGCATTTCTGAAAGGAATGCAAAGATGAAAAGAAAAAGAAGAAGAAGAATGTCCCATATTCATATTCTAACAAGTCACAAGATGATGGTGATGCCTTCATCACAGCCCTGACCACCTGGTGCAGGAGAACCTAGATGTCTCAGTTTTGGTTAATATTCCAGTAGTTGTTTTGGTTTAATAAGGTCTCTTAGACCATTTACATGATGTATAAGGCTTGAAAGCCATGTTGTAGTTGGACTATGTCCAAATGTCGAAAAGAATCTTTACTATGTTGTAAGTCTTAGTTAGGACAGTCATAGGTAGTTTGCAAGATGAATTTAAGTTTTAAGGTTTATATAGGATAGTCAATTAAATTTCCATGTTGTAAGCCTTTTAAGGCATGTCATAGGTTGGAAGGGAATGTAACATCTTGTCCAAGGTTCTCCAAAATGTTTGAAAGTAGCATCTATCTAAAAACAGTTAATATAGTCCAAAATAGAAAGTGGACAGTTATAAAACAACAAGCTGCAGTTAACAAATCAAGAAGGCATCAATGGTTTTGGGTTGTTTTGATCGACCCCTGCCATTCCATGCATTGTAAGAGGCTTGTATTAAGCCAAGGAAAGTTGTATTATGGAGAACATTCAATAGTTTGGAGAGAAATAAACAAAGTAACACTGTTTTCTTCTTTTTTTCTCTGTTTTTCTGATTTTCTATGTTGTCTTCCTGCCGTACCCATGACTATACAGATTCATCATAGAAAAAGAGCCCAATGGAATGTTAGAGGATCAAGGTAGCTTGGATTTGGATCTTACTTGGAGGCTTAACACAAAACAAGAGGGAAGATATTGCTAATTCCCCAAAACTATCTTTTAGAATTTGTTGTTCCTTAAATTATTCGCTGTTTTCTTGAGTTGTATGGGCCTGTACGATAGAGTGGAGATTAGAATCTATGATGATTGTTTAGGTGGTTGAATTACCTACCCTCTGCAAGTGGTTTGGGCTTTTGACACCCTCATACATCTCTGCATTTCCCTTTTGTCTGAAAGTAGCTTTGAAAACCTAGGTAGGGCTTCTTTTGACAATCCCATGGGTTTTTCCTCATTCCTCTGATCATTTTCTAGTTGTGATCAGAGGAATGGAATGTAAAATGGTTAGGTTAGAAGGTTGTGAAGGTTGTAAGGGCAGGAAACAGTATAGAGTGGGGTTTTCCATGTAGATGGCCCATCATATAAGTCATGTATTAGATGATTGAAGGAGGACAACAGAAATAGATAAGTTTGATGAACTATTGCTTTGCCAAGGAAGGTAGTAGAGATGTGTGGCAAGTTATAGGTTGTTATATTGTATGAGATTGAGGGTGTCTTGATAGAGAGCACCATATGGAGATTAGTGTGACTGTCCTTCTCATGGAGCAGTGAGATGTTATGACAGTCTATGAAGAACATAGTGAAGATTGTTGTCCTGCAGTCCTGTGTAGAGGATTTGAAGGGATGTTAGATGGAGTTGGGCATCTTGGAAGGTGTCTTGGAGTCCTCCTTCATTGTGTATGTCAAGAACAAGTTGTTATGGTGTTGAAACCATTCCTTGTAAGAAGACTAATCTCAATTAGAGACAGTGAACAGTGAGAGTTATGGCAGTGGAGATTTGAAGTGTCCCCTACAGTGATAGGTTGTTTGACACTAGTTGAAGTGCTCTGCATCATTTTTGGTATCAGAGCTAGCAAGTAGATCCTTGAGAGTGTTGTGGATCTTGTGAGGAAGATAAGGGTTTGTGAGAGTTTGTGAAGATGCCTCCAAAGAACCAGATGGCAAGAGAGAATTCTGAGTTGAGGGAAGCCTTAGAGGCTAGAGAGAAGGAGTTGAGGGACAGAAGAGAACAGGATGCTACCAGAGAAAGGGAATTGAAGCAAGTGAGAAGAGAAAATGCAACAATCTTGGCAAGATTGGAAGCATTGGAGAAGAATCCCAGAAAGGATGAACAAGATGAGTCAGAAGGAGATGAGGATGCTGATGAGAATCCTCCTAAGGAGGAGTTGGATGCTAAAGAAAAGAAGTTTGTGAGATTGCTGAAGGCAGTCCAAGGAAGTGGAACTAAGGCAAACATAGAGCTACCTATCTATCAAGGGAAGATGGATAGTGAAGAAGTATTAGGGTGGATAGATGCCCTGGAAAAATTTTTTGAGTATGAGGAGATGAGTGATGAGAAGAAGATCAAGTTTACAAAAACAAAATTGAGAGGAACAACATTTACCTAGTGGAGTAGTGTGCAGACAGAGAGACTGGCTAGAGGTGCAACAAAAATCACTTCTTGGAGTAGGATGAAGGATATGATGAAAGACCAATTCCTTCCATTTGATTACTCCATTCAGACAAAGAGGATGAGATAGAATCTGAAACAGAAGGACATGGATGTTATGTCCTATACTGAGCAATTTCATAAGCTTAGTATTAGAGGTGGATTGGAAGATGAAGAAGAGAAAGTGGCAAGATACCTTAATGGACTTAGGTATAACTTGCAGGATGAGATTGGGTTGGCAGTACCAAAAACACTTGGAGAATGTTTTTAGTTAGCCATCAGGGCTGAAGAGAGAGTGAAGAGGAAGCAAGAAAGGCAAGGAGGTTATGGAAGAGGAAATAGAGGTAGGGGCAGACCTACTACTAAAGTTCAGAACAACAATGAGAAGGGTAAGGAGATTTCTACAGGACAGAGAGGTGGATATAGAGGTGGAGGTAGATTTGGATCAGGTAGAAGAGTGTTCACAGGTAGATGTTATCACTGCAATGAGGTGGGACACACATCTTTCAACTGTCCTAAGAAGGATGGTGTTGATAAGACCAAGGATAGGAGAGTTCACTTGGCAAAAGAGGAGGAGAAGCCAGAAGAACCAGAAATGTCGTCAGCATCTCCAATGATGGATGGAGAAATGCCCATGGTGGAGAAAGGTACAATGCAACAACCACCATAGGTATCTATTTTCAGAACTAATTGTTTAATCCATGGAAAGATATGCAAGTTGATTGTAGACTCAGGTTCTCATGATAATCTAGTTTCTTGGGAAATGGTGAATAAGTTGGGGTTGAAAACATTTGATCATCCTAGTCCTTACAATGTCACTTGGGTGAGTCAAGAGCAGCAAGTAAGGGTCACTTAAAAGACTTATGTTGATTTCACAATTGGTCCATATCGGGACTATGTTTTGTGTGATGTTATTCCTATGACATGTGGGCATGTAATCTTGGGTAGACCATGGCAGCATTTGAGAAGGACAATTCATGATGGGTATACCAATACCTATGTAGTGCACAAAGATGGTAAGAAGTTCAAACTGATTCCTTTACCTTGTGAGGAGAAGAAGGAACGTGTCACTATTTGTTTTGGAGAGAAATTGAAGTTGAGTATGCAGGTTGAGGGTGATGGGAAGCAGCAGGAACAGATGCAATAGAAGAAGGCGGATGACAGTCCTAGAGAGCAGCAGGCTTGGGACTTAAGTTGTGTCGAGGTTGGGGACATTGATTGCCCTATAAGGAGCTAGAAGAAGGAAGGCAAACAATAGAAGGTACAGGGAGGAATGAATCAGAGCCTCCAGTTGAGAAGAGCTGAAGCATTGCAGCAACAAGGTCCTAGGCAAGGAAACCCAAACAAGTTTTATGGTACTAACACTGTTTACAGGAGCCATGCAGGTTGGAGACGAAGGAAGATTACTCTTGGAGAGTTCATGTTTCCTAGTCAGAGGAACTTTCCAACGAGATGGAAGAATGGATGGAGCAGATCCCCTAACTCTTGGGACAAGAGTTTTCATCATGCCGGGGAGTATGGTGCAAGAGCACCTAGATGTCTCAGTTTTGGTTAATATTCCAGTAGTTGTTTTGGTTTAATAAGGTCTCTTAGACCATTTACATGATGTATAAGGCTTGAAATCCATGTTGTCGTTGGACTATGTCCAAATGTCGAAAAGAATCTTTACTATGTTGTAAGTCTTAGTTAGGACAATCATAGGTAGTTTGCAAGATGAATTTAAGTTTTAAGGTTTATATAGGATAGTCAATTAAATTTCCATGTTGTAAGCCTTTTAAGGCATGTCATAGGTTGGAAGGGAATGTAACACCTTGTCCAAGGTTCTCCAAAATGTATGAAAGTAGCATCTATCTAAAAACAGTCAATATAATCCAAAATAGAAAGTGGACAGTTACAAAACAACAAGCTGCAGTTAACAAATCAAGAAGGCATCGATGGTTTTGGGCTGTTTTGATCGACCCCTGCCATTCCATGCATTGTAAGAGGCTTGTATTAAGCCAAGGAAAGTTGTATTATGGAGAACATTCAATAGTTTGGAGAGAAATAAACAAAGTAACACTATTTTCTACTTTTTTTCTCTATTTTTCTGATTTTCTATGCTACTTTCCTGCCGTACCCGCGACTGTACGGATTCATCATAGCACAAGAGCCCAATGGAATGTTAGAGGATCTAGGTAGATTGGCTTTGGATCTTACTTAGAGACAAGAGGGAAGATATTGCTAATTTCCCCAAAACTGTCTTTTAGAATTTGTTGTTCCTTAAATTATTCGTTGTTTTCCTGAGCTGTACGGGCCTGTACGACAGAGTGGAGATTGGAATCTATGATGGTTGTTTAGGTAGTTGAATTACCTGCCCTCTACAAGTGGTTTGGGCTTTTGACACCCTCATACATCTCTGCATTTCCCTTTTGTCTGAAAGTAGCTTTGAAAACCTAGGTAGGGCTTCTTTTGACAGTCCCATGGGTTTTTCCTCATTCCTCTGATCATTTTCTAGTTGTGATCAAAGGAATGGAATGTAAAATGGTTAGGTTAGAAGGTTGTGAATGTTGCAGGGATAGGAAACAGTATACAGTGGGGTTTGTCATGTAGATGGCCCATCATATAAGTCATGTATTGGATGATTGAAGGAGGACAACAGAAATAGATAAGTTTGATGAACTATTGCTCTGCCAAGGAAGGCAGTAGAGATGTGTGGCAAGTTATAGGTTGTTATGTTGTATGAGGTTGAGGGTTTCTTGATAGAGACCACCATATGGAGATTAGTGTGACTGTCCTTCTCATGGAGCAGTGAGATGTTATGACAGTCTATGAAGAACATAGTGAAGATTGCTGTCCTGCAGTCCTGTGTAGAGGAGTTGAAGGGATGTTAGATGGAGTTGGGCATCTTGGAAGGTGTCTTGGAGTCCTCCTTCATTGTGTATGTCAAGAACAAGTTGTTATGGTGTTGAAACCATTCCTTGTAAGAAGACTGATCTCAGTTAGAGACAGTGAATAGTGAGAGTTATGGCAGTGGAGATTTGAAGTGTCCCCTGCAGTGATAGGTTGTTTGACACTAGTTGAAGTGCTCTGCATCACCACCCATGCATCTGATGATGTGTGGTTGATAGATTCTAGTGCATCATTCCACATGACCTCGCATCGAAGCTGGTTCATGAAGTATGAAAAGTTCTATGGTGGAAGAGTGTACCTCGGTGATGATTCTCATCTAAAGATTGTTGGTCATGGAAGAGTCTCAATGCAATTCCCTGATGGGCGAGTGAAGGGGATCATTGGGGTTACGCACATCCCAGGCTTGGCACGGAACCTGCTTTATGTAAGTATGTTGAATGATGCAGGTGTGCAGGTTGTCTTTTCAAAGGATGGATGCAAGATGACTAGAGGATCTATGGTACTTGCAAAGGGTACTCAGAGAGGTACTTTATTTCAACTGGAGGCATGCACTTCACAGTGCAATATTTCTTCTGACTTGAAGAAAAGAGTTGCAATCACTTCCCCCACCATTTGACCAAGTAGTGAAGAAATCTGTTGTAACAAATTCTAATGGTAGTGCATCTTGTGTACCCAAGGGTGTTCATGCTTTGGAAGTTAAGCTTCCTGTTAAAAAGACTATGTTATGGCATATGCGATTTGGCCACATTGATGAGAAGGGTCTTAGAACCCTGAAAAATAAAAACCTCGTTGAGGGGTTAAATGATTGTAATCTTGAGTTTGACTTTTCAAACATTGTATATATGGAAAGCAAAACCATGTTTAGTTTTACTCTAGTTCTCACAAGTCTTCTGGTGTGTTGGACCTTATTCATTCTGATGTGTTTGGTCCTATTAGTGTTCCTTGGATTTCCAAATCTATTTATTTTGTATCTTTTATAGATGATTACAATAGAAGGACATGGATTTATTTTCTCAGAAGCAAGACTAAAGTCTTTAGTCAATTCAAAGAGTTTAAATCTTTTGTTGAGAATCAGACTAGTAAAAAGATTAAGTGTTTGAGAACTGGCAACGGTGGTGAGTTTTGTTCGGTAGAGTTTGATAAGTTCTATAAAGAGAAAAGGATTGAAATGCGTAAAACAAGTCCATACAGCTCACAACAAAATGGGTTGTAGAGAGGATGAACATGACACTGATGGAGAGGGCTAGGAGTATGCTTAGTGGAGCAAGCCTTGAACAAAAGTTTTGGGATGAAGCTGTAGCCACTACTTGCTACCTAGTAAATAGGTCTCTACATCAGCTCTTATTGGTAAGACACCTATGGAGGTGTGGTCTAGAAATAAGCCTTTAGTTCGACATCTTCATGTTTTTGGTTGTGAGGCATATGCACATGTGCTTAGGGAGAAACAGTCTAAATTGGAGAACAAGGCTGTTAAGTGTATTTTCATTGGCTATAGTGTTGGTATGAAAGGATACAAGCTTTGGGATCCTGTGGCTGAAAAAGTGTTGTATAGAAAAACTGTTATTTTTAGAGAGCTAACACCTTCTTCCGTTGTTCTACAGCTAGAAGAAACAGAAAAGAAAGAGGATGTGGTTCAGTTTCCTTCTACCCCTGAGAAGACTAAACCGACAGACCCTATGAGACATGATGACGAGGAGAGCTCTAGCAGCTCTAAAAGTTCAGAAGAAGAAGAACCTCAACCTCAGCCATTCAGGAGGTCTACATGAACAAGGAAGCAACCTGATAGGTTTGGTTATTCATTCCTTGATTCTAGTTGTGCTTTTTCTTGCTTACTAACACTGATGAGCCTAGAACTATGAAAGAGGCTATGGGCATGAAAGATGCAGGTTCCTAGAAGGAGGCCATGGAAGATGAGATGGCTTCTTTGGAAAAGAATAAAACATGGGACTTGGTGCCTTTGCCTGAAGCACGGAGACCTATTGGATGCAAATGGGAGTTCAAGAAGTAATTTGGTGTAGATGGTAGTGTTGAAAAGTACAAGGCCAGACTAGTTGCGAAGGGGTATTCACAAGTGGACGGAATTGATTATGGTGAAATTTTCTCTCCCGTTGCAAAGTTGACATCTATTCAGTTCTCGTTATCTCTTGCAACAGCTTATGACTTAGAGGTGGAGAAGATGGATGTGAAGACAACATTCCTTCATGGTGATTTAGAGGAAAAGATTTACATGTCACGGCCAAAGCATTACATAGAGAAAGATAAAGAAAATTTGGTTTACAAATTGAAAAAGTCTTTATATGGTTTGAAGCAGTCTCCTATGATATGGTACTTGTGTTGATAACTGAGAGGGGGGGTGAATTAGTTATCCTAATTATTTCTGCTTCCTAAACTTTCTTAATAATTAGTGTAGTATCAATTCAAACAAGAAAACATAATCAAGAAATAGAAATACACATGACACAATATTTTTGACGTGGAATCCCTGTTAAGGGAGAAAACTACGGGGTGATTAACCCAAGATTGTATTCTCTGTTAGAAGAATGGAAGTACAAAATGGCACTTGCCAATTAGAGATCACTGCTCGAGCACACTGCTCACAAAGGAGGCACACTACCTACAAGAGACACACTATCTACAAAAGAGTATTATACAATACTTGAACTGATTGGAAGCATCTACATATGCTGGAGTTCAGTTCCAGTTAGGCTCAGTATACTGATCTGCTACACTTCATCTTTCCTCTTTTCTTATGCTGCTTTCCTTTCACATACCGGACCTTTCTTACTACTTCTACTCTACTCTTCTGCTTTTATTCGCATACCTCATACAACAACAACTCTTACAACTAAATCCATCTTGTATAAATATCCACACAAGTGATTTCATCACCTTTCTAGTTGGCACTCGGAATAGTTAATCTTTTCACAAACTCTTGATCTGTCGGTTGAATCCTTGCACATCAAGTAATGTGGATCAAGCATATACTTGTGGAAGTCATCAATCATGTTGGCCAAACATAAATTATGCCTTAAGAACCTTTTCTATCATCAGTAACTCATCTAGAATAAAGTCTGATGTTCTGTCAGACAGTTCTTCCTCTGTTCACACTGTCACTTGGGAACCCGACACTCAAGCATTCATATCTCTTTATCATTTCCACACCGGAGGCTCAAACCTTGGAATCTATTAGTCAAGATACTCCTCTTGACTTCCCCAAATCCACACTTCACCAAGATACTTCGCTGACTACTTTGTTCCTGCTTACTAGACCTCAACACTTTGCAATCTATCTTCTGGTAAAGACTCATTATGTCCTATGGATGTGTGGGCTAACCTTTGTTGCTATCAATGACAACATTCATGAATCCATATAGTGTCTCTTGCCAACAATCTACCCCTTTGGCATTGATGGCAACACTTAGTGAAAAATGACTAAGTGTATATGTGATAGGTGAAAGTCAGGTGCAGCAGATCAGACATAGTCATGAAACCCTAACCCTACCATCATCAAGGAATCTAACCTAAATGAAATCAAAGAACAATGCAATTCAAGCATAACTTCACCTAGACCGTGCGATTCCTCGTTTAAGAGAATGTGGACTGCTTCTTCAACAATGAACAATTGCAATGCTGAAAGCTGCCATGATTGATGATAAAAGCTCAAGTGAATGCTCAGATGCTCAAGATGATAATGTAGGTGCTATATGATTGCTGGATTGCTGAATGTTTCATATGGAGTGAGAGGGTGTTTATATAGGACTTAGCCAAGATCAATCAACGGTGGAGATTCAGGGGTTATGTGAATGGCTAGGATTGAACGTTACTAAATTTAGATTCCATTAATTGTGCATGTGAAGGCTTGTAAATAAAAGTTTTTTTACAACACATGATTGACTGGACAAGTGTTGGAATGTGATAAATGATAAGGGTTTAATTCAAATAAAATATTTGAATTAGTAGGGATATGAGTTGGAAATTAATTAAATAAATAAAATTTATTCAATTAATAGGATAAATGAATGAAATGGGATAAGACATGATGTGGAATTAATTAAATAAATACAATTTATTTAATTAATTGGCTAAGTGAATGAAAATGGGATTTTAATTAAATAAATAAAATTTATTTAATTAATTGGCTAATGGATTAGTGGTTTAACAAGGTGTTGCTAGACATGGACAAATTTGGGTGTCTACAGTATACACTATGCTCCCCCTTGGCTGATGCTCTATTTTTAAAAACATTATCCGGAACTCCCCCTTAGTTGGATTCCTCATTTTTCACTGCTCCTCACTCCCCCTTTGACATCAATGGCAAAGGGTATGGTCCGCACACCAAAATTTCTAAAAATAGTCTATACAAATTCGCATAGGTATATATATACAAGTTGTAATTGCATATACTTAAGTATGTCTGCAAAAGTATTCTTCAACTGTACAACTTCTATGGCCCAACTCTGCTTCATCCTGTCCAAAATTGATATATGACCGCTCAATAGAAATGCAAATGCATCTGCCCTTTTTAGATCTAATGGCTCATTTGTCTGGGCTGTGATTTTAGCTTCTTTTATGGCCTCATGCATGGCCTCTAATTTAGGGACAATTAACCCTCTAAGCTCACTCAATCTACTGATTCTATTTTTCTTCTCTTTTTCAAGCTTCTTAATCTCATTCAAGACTACAATCGTTTGACATTCTTGATTTATTATGGAAGCAGTAAGTGGATCAAAATTTTGAGAAAGATTTAACAGTTTATCGTCCTGTTCTTTCATTTTCTTCTCAATTTCCACTGTTGTTTTGGACCATGATAAGCAAAATTTGTACATTTCTCCGCCATCTTTAAGAGCATTTTCTAAGCTCTTTATCCCAATATTCATATTTCTCCTATCATTACTTATCAACCCTTGTACCTCTCCTTCCGGACCTTATCTTCTGCTGACTTCTCTAGTGAATCAAAATGTGTGCTAACACTATTGACTAGAGTTTTGAGATTACCAAAAGAGGAGGCTGTGGGATCCTTCTAAAATGATGGCATAATCTTTTCTAGCACTCCAGAAGTAGCTTCTATCAACTCACAGTCTTCCATGTGAGACTTTAGGAGTTTTTCTTTAGCCTTGGCATTAGCAAATGATGCTATCTTCATTGTCTGTACCGGAGAAAGTGAATCAAAGTTGAATGGTCCTTGTAGAAGCTCCAATTCATCAATCTCCATTGTTTCTTTGTTTAGGAATTCTTGGATAGATTTTGTAGTGTCTCTTGCCGGAGATAGATGTTTCTTCTCTTCTACATTCTTGGGGCTGTCTCTTGGAGCTTTCTCTCCTTCTACATTCTTACCACTAGCAGCTGTGGTCTTCTCTATTGAGGTCTTCTCTCCCTCTGCAACCTTGGTACTGACATCTTCTTTTTCCTTTACCTCTGCTTCTTTCTCCTATGTACTTACTTCTCCTTTAGATCTGGAGACTATAGGGGAAGCCAGAGGAGAGATATTTGATTGTTCATGAGCCACTTCTTCCAGAGTAGAAGATTCCAAGTCCTTATCCTTTTCTGCACTGGTGTCCACGACTTGCTCAGTGGATTCTTTTTCAACACTTGTGGTCGAGGGGTTAGTACCCAAGTCCTCTATAATTGGAATGTTGAATTTCTTAAAAGCATTCCAGAGGATCTCTTTGGTCTCTCTTGCCACTTTGTTAGTTTCACCAAGCATTAGCTGATTCATCCTGGCTTTGCTCCGGAACTCATCCTTGCAATCTTTGAATACCATATTCATTGTCTTTGGATCGATTAAAGGAAATAGTTGAATTGCTATCTATTCCCAGATCTCGAGATCTTTTTCTCGAGCATTATTCTTCCTCATTTCAAGCCTTTCTTCTAAGCTTTTGGGAATTAGAGAGATAATTTCAATAAAAGCTTTGTTGTAAGTGTTCAAAAACTGAACTATGGCTTCCTCCAGAATCCTTTTATCTGCTTCATTATTATCATCATAAAATTATGTTAAGGGTTGCAAGTTCCCATCCACAGTGACTGCTTTCACTACAACATCTAAGGAGAGAGTGGGTTTTTCAACAAATTCCTCTTCCTTCTCTTCTTCTCCTTTACCGGTAGAGTGTTCACTGGATGATTTCTTCTGTTTCTTCATTTTCCTAATTTCTTCATCAGATTCAGTCTCCTCTTCATCCCTTTAACTGACATAAGCTCTTGCAGCTTTTGTCTTTGTTCTCTTCTCTCCTTTGCCGAATGATTGTGCTTCTAGCTTAGATGCCCTTGAACTTTTGGCAGTGGCAGGTGCAGATCTCTTTGAAGATCTGGTTTGGGTGGAGGTTTCTACCGGAACACTTTCCTCACTTTTCTTTTTTGCCTTCTTCTTCTCTTCCTCAGCCTTTTCCCTCTTCTTCCTGTGAGCATCAAGTGCCTCCATTGAGATGTCAAAGCCTTTGGCCACATCTTCTACTTCTTTTCTCACTTTCCTCTTGATCTCTAGCTGCCTTAGCTTTGTATGAATTTTTATACTTAGTTCATCAAAAGTTTCAAATCTTTCTGCTTTAGGGTCCTTTGGTTGTCTGAGCATGTGTTGAACATGCAGCTCAACAATTTGTTCATCTACTTCATACCCCATAGGCATGATCTAGACTGTCCTTGGCTCTACTGCCTCCATTAGGCATTGATCAGTGTCTACCATGAAGCACACTGTATCCTTGTATTTCTCAACCACTGATTTAGGGATTCTTTCTCTGATTTGCATTGTATTTTGAAATTGCTTGAAGTAACCCCACAGAGTTGTATTCCTTGCCTTAGCATCCCCAAGTTCATGCAAGTAATCTCTGATCTGAATTGCTACCAGTTTGTCATTTTTCCATGCCCATCCATTTGATCCGGGCAGCTCATTCATGAAGTAGAAAAATAAACATAGTATCAGTCCACCATATTTAAAGGAGTTCTTCTTATCCTTTTTGATCTTCTGTATGTTTTCTATTAATTGGCTCAAGAGAAGTTCACAGAGATCATAATCTGCATTCTTTCTTAACATCTCATAGGCAGTATATACTGCAGTTCTGGATACTGAATTCTCCCTACTGGAGTGATATATCTTATATCCTATTATCATAGATGCAAACTTGATATCCGGGTCAGTAATATCTTTAATGGTCATTGCCCTCTTATCAAATTTTGATCCGGTGGCCTCAGTTACAATGTTGTTTTTGATAGATTTGAGGACAGGTATTCCTCCAGAGGAGTGCAAACCAATTACTGCCCTAATTGCCTCCTTGGTGATTTTGCAAGGTCTGTTCAGCCATAGAAAGTTGTCATGCACCCTACTCAATACATACTGGACCCATTCATCTTCTTCAAAGCAGGGGAAATGAATGAACTGATCAAAATGTTTTTCCTAGATGCCCTTATATTGAGGTTTGATCTCAAAAGAATCATCTATTAACTGCTTGTGGTATATGTCTCTTAGTTTGAATTCCCCAAACTCTTCAATGTTTGCATGTATATAAACCCTAATATCTTCCGTGTACAAAACACCATGCGAAACACTAGAGAAGGCTCCTAGGGGATCTACCTCCAAGGATTTGTAAGGATGCTTCTTAAACATGGGGCGAGGTCTATCAGAAATCTTTACTATATTCAGAGTAGCCATCATCAAAGAATCTTACTAAGAGATATTAAGAACGAGGAATACCTTTTACGCTGTTTAGGGTACACACGATGAAATACGAATTGAGTTGTATGAAGAATCATCTTGATCTTTGAAAAAGTAGTTGCAGAGCTCCTTTTCATTTCTTCTTGAATGTAGAATGAACAAGTGATTAATGAGAAAACCCTTATAATGCTCTGTAAACCCTAATGTTAGGTTGCAATAAATGCTTGACCTAAGTTATTCCGGTTGCTTTGTTTTCCCAGACCAGTCTTGTGAAAACACCTTTTTCACCGGAAGACTCTTCAAATCTTTTTGTTGATCTCTCAAATTTTTACCAGACCTTCTTTAGATGTTTCTCTAGAAACCCTTTGATCCGTAGCTTCTCATGTGCCAATTTCAGGCACCAATTAACTAGCTGGGGGAACAAGGTTTTCTTTGTGTCTCCCCCAGAGTCAAAGCTCATCTTTTAGTTTCCAGAAGGAATATCAGCACCAGAGTCTGGTGTGGATCCAGCCTCTACATTCTCTATACTTTTCTTTACCGAAATCTTGTTCATCTCACTCTTAACTTCATCCGCATTCACTTTTTGTTTACCCTTATCTTGATTCTGATTATGATATACCGGACCTCTTTTGTCCTGATTCTTCCTTCTACAGAATTTTGCAATATGACTGGATCTATTGCAGATTTGGCAAACAACATTTCTTTGCATATTTGATTGATATCCTCTTGATCTGCATTGATTAGCCATATGACCTATTCTATTGCATGTAAAGCATCTACCATTGAATGATTTGATCATTTGCATATTTTTGCATTCATGAGAATTGTGACCATACCTTTTGCAGTTAAAACATTGTCCGGAGAAGGATGAATTAGTCTGATTCATTCTCTTTCTACACTAATTAGCTTTATGACCAAAGGTATTGCAGTTGTGGCAGTATCCATTGAAGGAAGGATATCTTTGAGCATTGGGTTGTCTTACCGGAGGTCTTCTAGGCTTGTTCCTTGGATTTTCTAATCCAAAATTCTTCTGACCGGATCTGGAGCTTTCTCCTTTCTCATATCCCAAACCATACTTGTCATCTGCCCTCTTTTGACTTCCAAGAAGAACTTCAAGTTGAGCAGAACTTATCTTGAATTTCTCTTTATATTCATTTGCTGTTTGAAGATCCCTTTTGAGAGAGACAATTTGATCCTCAAGTTTTTCTTCATTATCTTTAGCATCTTCAAGATCAGATTCAAGATGTCTGATAATTCTATCCATCTTGTGGCAATCTTCTGATTTCTCTTTGAGAGATTGTCTTAGATTATCTTCAGTTTTTCTTTTCTCTTTAACTTCTTGGGTAAACTTCATAACTCTTGATTCCATTTCATGTCTCACCATAATGATTTCTTTTGATAATTTTTCACACAACTCAGTTTTCTCCTTCAGCTCTTCATTTGCATCATTTTCTTCACCTTGTCTTGCCAATTGCTGAAGCAGCTCCTTTCTCTTTTTCATAGAGAGACTTAATTTGTCTTTTAGTTCTCTCATGAACTCATCAGCCTGTTTGAGTCTTTCCTTTAATTCATTGACTTCAGAGTTTGACTGTTCAAGATCATCGAGGGCAGTCTTGAGTTGCTCTCTTAAACCATATGCATCCATTTGAATTCCTAGATCTTCCTCAAGTTGTTAGACTCTGTTTAGGAGGAACTTGGCTCTGATACCAATTGTTGATAACTGAAAGGGGGGGTGAATCAGTTATCCTAATTATTTCTGCTTCCTGAACTTTCTTAATAATTAGTGCAGTATCAATTCAAACAAGCAAACATAATCAAGAAATAAAAATACACATGACACAATATTTTTGACGTGGAAACCCTGTTAAGGGAGAAAACCACGGGGTGATTAACCCAAGATTGTATTCTCTATTAGAAGAATGGAAGTACAAAATGGCACTTGCCAATTAGGGCTCACTGCTCGAGCACACTGCTCACAAAGGAGGCACACTGCCTACAAGAGACACACTCTCTACAAAAGAGTGTTATACAATACTTGAACTAATTGGAATCATCTACATATGCTGGAATTCAGTTCCGGTTAGGCTCAGTATACTAATCTGCTACACTTCATCTTTCCTCTTTTCTTATGCTGCTTTCCTTTCACATACCGGACCTTTCTTATTGCTTCTGCTCTACTCTTCTGCTTTTATTTGCATACCTCATACAACAACAACAACTCTCACAACTAAATCCATCTTGTATATATATTTGCACAAGTGATTTCATCACCTTTCTAGTTGGCACTCGAAATAGTCAATCTTTTCACAAACTCTTGATCTGTTGGCTGAATCCTTGCACATCAAGTAATGCAGATCAAGCATATACTTGTGGAAGTCATCAATCATATTGGCCAAACATAAATTATGCCTTAAGAACCTTTTCTATCATTAGTAACTCATTCGGAATAAAGTTTGATGTTCTGTCAGACAGTTCTTCCTCTGTTCACACTGTCACTTGGGAACCTGACACTCAAGCATTCATATCTCTTTATCCTTTCCACACCAGAAGCTTAAACCTTGGAATCTATTAGTCAAGATACTCCTCTTGACTTCTCCAAATCCGCACTTCACCAAGATACTTCTCCTAAGAGATCCGGACCTATCTGTCGGACCTCGCTGACTGCTCTGTTCCTGCTTACCGGACCTCAACACTTTGCAATCTATCTTCTAGTAAAGACTCATTATGTCCTGTGGATGTGTGGGCTAACCTTTGTTGCCATCAATGACAACATTCATGAATCCATATAGTGTCTCTTGCCAACAACTTGAAGTTTGATGCCTTTGTGTTGTCGGTTGGATTTCTGAGATCAAAATTAGATCATTGTGTGTATTACAAATTTGGCAATGATCACATTCTCATTCTTGTATTGCATGTTGATGATATGTTAATTGGGAATGGTAAGAATATGTTTTCTGATTTGAAGTCTTAGTTGTCAACACAGTTTGAGATGAAAAATCTAGGGGCATCCAGGTAGATTCTAGGAATGGAAATCAGAAGAGATAGAGCTAATAGAAAACTTTGGTTAAGCCAGAGTAAGTATGTGAAGACCGTGTTGGATAGGTTCAGCATGGCAGATTGTAGACCATTGTGTGTTCCTATTTCATTGGGGACAAAGTTGTTTGTTAATGATTGTCCAAAATCTCCTAGTGATGTAGAGGACATGAGCAGAGTACCTTATGCTAGTGTTGTTGGTAGTTTGATGTATGTTATCATCTACACAAGACCAGACATTGCCCAAGCAGTGGGAGTCCTTAGTCGATTCATGGCTAATCCTAGACGGGTACATTGGGATGCAGTTAAGTGAGTGTTCAGATATTTGAGGGGTACTTCTGAGTATTCCATATGCTATCATGGTAATGCTACATGACCTCTGCATTCTATTTGTATTCATGGATTCATCGATTCTAATTGGGTGGGTGACATTGGCAGTAGGAGATCCACCAGTGCTTATGTGTTCACTATGTTCAGTGGTGCAATTAGTTGGATGAGTAAGTGACAACCTGTGGTTGCTTTGTCCACAACAGAAGCTGAGTATATGGTAGCAACTCATGCTTGCAA
Organism: Cunninghamia lanceolata; assembly: GCA_027924645.1. Classification (NCBI taxonomy): domain Eukaryota; kingdom Viridiplantae; phylum Streptophyta; class Pinopsida; order Cupressales; family Cupressaceae; genus Cunninghamia; species Cunninghamia lanceolata. The sequence continues at coordinate 27,217,025 of BSBN01000254.1, forward strand.
GGAAGCCATTTGGCTTAAGAGATTGTGTTCAGATGTTGGTGTTAATGGGGGATAGATTACGATTTGTTGTGACAGCCAGAGTGCAATTTGCCTAGCAAAGAATCCAACTTTCTATGCCAGAACAAAGCATATTGATGGACAGTTTCACTTTGTACGAGACATGGTAGAGGATGGGAAGGTGAATTTGGAGAAGGTAGACACTTTGAAGAATGTTGTGGATGCATTGACGAAACCAATGGGCATAGAGAAGTTTAGATGGTGTTTGAAGTATATGGGCCTCTTGGCCTATAGTAGTTAAATCATGTTATTTCTATTGGCTCTTACAATGTGTTTGACAAGTGGGAGAATGTTGGGAATTAAGGTATCTCAACCTTGGTAATTCCTTGCATTTATTTATTGTAATATATTTATTTATTGCCTATTATGTAATTAGGATGCAAATCCTATTTTGTCATCTTGTGGGAATTGGCACGATGATGTGTCGTCCTACGTGGAAGGTGACAACATGTAAATTTGTCCTCACATGAGGAGATAGGAGTCCCACTTAGTGGTAGAGGTATTTTTCCATGTGTCAGCACTTTGAATAGTATGTAAGGGAATTTTGACCGAAACGGCTATGACAGATTCTTATGACAGAATCTATGACGCGTAAGAGTTGTAAATAGAAGATAATATGACACGTGAAGACACGTGTCACAAGGCATCTTGGAAGAAGGCATCTTTGGGTACCCCAAGGAGGTTTATGACATGTTGTAAGAGAATATTCTATTTTTAGCCTGTGTATGAGAGATTCTCTTACAGCTATAAGATATGACAGTTATGACAGATTCTATGACAGTCGTAAGAGTTCTAAGAGTATCTGTCATAACCCAACTTGGGAATAGGTGACCTCTTTGGGATGGGGTCATATGAAAAGTGTCATGAACATCCTACAGTCTTGAACAAGTGTCCCCAGGCATGGATTTTGGGCCATGAGGCCATGTTGGATGCCCATCTCAAGATAGACTCATTTTTGCCTTGTAACTTCTATATAAACAGGTGCTTTGAGAGGAGATGTAGTATGTGATTGACAGGTACTATTAGGCTACCTGGTTGTCTCCAGATATGAGTACCAAAGACTCCTGAGAGCTTGCATTGCAAGTATATTGTAAACCATTACAGTTTTGATAATACATTATGCAGGTTTTGGAGTGTGGGGTTTTTCACCCGATAAGGGTTTTCCCCACGTTATATCTTGTCTCTATCTTCTTCTGTCTTACATTCTTGTGTTGTGTATTTTTGCAATATCTCCATTGTTATGTTAAACATTCTGTAATTGTAAAGGTCAAAAAGAATTTGCACTCATCTCTCCTCATTAGATTAGTGTAGGAAGCGATTTCTACACACCTAGCTTCCTTTCATAAGCACTTACTCATCACAGCTATACTAGAGCTTGACATCAATGACAACACTAATGACAACATAGTGCAACACTTACCAATAGGTACAAAAATATGAATGATTTTATAAATAACAAGAATCTTATTGACACTCTCAAGGACTAAAAAACCAAGGCTTGCCATTAACATGAAAAAGTATTATCTAAATTGGAGCAAATGACTCAATGAGTGCACTGACCTAATTAAAATGATTTGATTCTTACAATTTATACTTATAAGCCTACAAGACAAATTAACAAGATGGAAATGAACCAATTTATAAAACCACATATTAACATTATTGTTTCAAATGCTCTTAAAGCTAGGTTAGCCTAATTTAATTGATGCTAATGAAGCAATTACAATATTTTTTATATTATCTTTATACTAAACAAAAAGTAATTTATTTTTAATATTAGCAATCTTTCTTTAAAATGCTTATTACTTATTTTCACCTTTATCTAATTGTGAATTTGATATGGGGTGATGCAAACAAAGGGTGAATTGTTTGGAAACATAAGGAATGTGATTTTACTTTATTTACTTATTAAGCTTTGAATAATTTTACTTGAATCGAATGATAGAAGTTGTTTCTTGTTCCATCGTGATAAATAGTATATTTTGCGCCCTAAATCTCCTTTTTCATGTTCAATCTGATAAGTTGACTAAGTGTTCATTCTTTCCAATGGTGGAACAACTATAGTAGCAATCATGGTTTCAATATACAAGGTAAGGACATCTTGGATTCTATTAGCATTAGTCATGGAAAATTGCATCTCACTTCAAACACTTTATGGTTTACTTGCCTAGAAATATATTTAAATAAAAATATAGAAAAATTATAGAATATTAAAGTAGAAAATTAATCATGTATTAATATAGAACATAAAAGAAGAAAACTGGTGCAGGTGCACCTCACCCACAGTGGCCTCCATGAGGCATTTAGTTGTTTTATGTTTATTTTTATGTTTTCAATAAGGTCCTAAATGACCCTTCAATGTAATAAGGTCTGTTTGACCAATGCTTACTATTTTTAGGGTGTTTTTAGGTCTATGTTGTAAGTCCCTAGGACACTTGTTGATCTGTAATGACAAGGTTGTTAGTCCGTTACAGGTTGTTGGTTGGTTGTTATCTCCCAGCCAATTGGAATTGTCTCCCAGCTGTTGGGAACCAAGTCTGTACTACTGAGGGTAAGTAGATAAATTACCCCAGATGATCGAATGAAAGGAGTAGTGATAATAGAGAATAGTTGAGATCTTATTGTAGTCAGAAACAAAGCATCTGTAATCGCATTTCTAGAAGTTATAATAAATGAAATTTGATTGTGCATTTGTGTCATTTAGAATTCACTGTGCAATCAATTTACTGGTTTGCAGCCGAGATGAATTTCCTAATCCATTCCACCGGTTGATTTTTGTGAAATTGGTGGAATGGTTGTATATATTAGTTTAGGGTTTTATTTTGTTTTTCTGTTTTCCCATGTTCATGCTTGCAAGATCGGGCAAGGAAATGCATTGAAGGATTCTAGCATGGCTATGTGCTAGATTGTCGAAGTGCAGAGAGCTGCATGTTTGAAGGTGGAACAGTTCAAAGCAATCACTATGTAAAAAGCAGATCAAAATAGTGAAAATCTGTGAGAGTTGCAGAAGACATACAAAGTGTGAGTATATCACTTTTGTATGTGAGATATACAATCTGTGAGTATATCACTATCGCATATTCTGAGTATATCACATTTGTCCATCATTGTTGTATGTGAGAAACATACATCGAAGATATATAAATCTATCGCATATACAAGGGAGAGAGAAAGTTAAGGTTCCCAGTCGGCATGCAAAATAGTCAACGTCAGTCAAAGGATACAAAGGAGTTAGCGATTCCGTCAACCCTGTTGGATGCATAATTGAAATGCATGTTGAGTATGTTGAAGATATACATTCTCTGTGTATATCATCAATGAGTGTTAGGTATATTTCTTGTATATCCTGCAGTGAAGGTTGTGAGTATCTATCGAATGCATGTGAATGGCATGTTGAGAATATACAAGGTTACATATATAATTCTTGTATATGTTGCACATGTATATCAGATACAGTTTCTGTGTATCCCACAATTGTAAGTCTCTGTGTATCTATCAATTGTATTTGGTGGGTTGTATGTGATGAATGTACATCGCAAATGTACATTAGGTTAAATGCAAAGAGGTCAACAGTCAAATGTATGTTCAACGGAGTGAACAGTGCTTGCATGTATATCGCGAATGTATATTAGAAGATACATTATGCAGATACAAGTTTTAGATGCAAAGGGCGATCGGTAGCGAGGGTGGTAGAAACCGGCGATCGCGGGTCAAACGTTGTATGTTTGAATGTTCAGTGTGAACTGATGCACAAGGATCGTGGGTGCAACTAGTAAGTGTTTGTATGTACATTGCTGAATGTATCTTACGAAAGATGCAAGTGCTACAATGATCGGGGTGAAGGTATTTTGGTAAGTCGATGGTATTATGTGTTGTGATAGGCGAGAGAAGGGAAAGTATATACAATAAAGTTTGTATTCATATTAAGAAATGCATAGACATACATTTGTAGTTGTATGTTAGGGTTTGAGTGGTGGATGCTCTGCATCATAGTGGTATCAGAGCTCAACAAAATATTTGGGCTGTTGTGTGTTCGGTTCTGTCACTGAGAAGGCAGAAGTTGAAGGATTGGAAGGTTGACAAGATGCCTCTGAAAGGTAATGGTATAGCCAGAGAACTACAAGAGATGAAGTAAAAACATGCTAAGGAGATGAGGAAGATGAAAGAGCTTGCAGAAGCACTTCAAGCCAGGCTTGCAGCCTTGGAGACAAATAAAAGAAGAGAAATAGAAGAAAGTGAATCAAGAAAAGAAGATGATGCTAAAGAATTTGAAGAGGTAGATGAAGATCTGAATGCTGAAGATCATAAATTTGCAAAACTATTAAGGGAAGTCAAGAATGACAGACCTAAGGTAAAGATTGATGTTCCAAAGTACACTGGAAGTTTAAATGAGGAAGAGTTACTTGATTGGATTGCTGCATTAGACAATCACTTTGAATGTGAGGAGGTTCCTGAGGAGCAGAAAGTAAAGATTGCAAAGACCAAATTGATAGGTCATGCTTTGGTATGGTGGGATTACATATAATCAGAGAGGAGAAAGCAAGGTAAGTCAAAGATTACTTCATGGGACAAGATGGTAGCAAGGATCAAAGGTAAATTTTTACCCCAGGATTATGAAATTCAGATGTTTAAGAAGCTTCAATTTTTAAGACAAAAAGAAATGGATGTGAAGGCATATAATGAGGAGTTTTACAAGTTAAGCATGAGGTCTGGTCATCATGAGAATGAGGTTGAAAAAGTTGCTAGATATTTGGTTGGTTTGAGATTGAACATACAGAATGAATTAGTTTCAGCTAACCCTAGGAGTGTGGAAGAATGTTATCAAATGGCAATCAAGATTGAGGAGAAGATGAAAAGGAGACATGATAAGTCCATGAGAGGAAGAGGCAACAATACCAAAGGAAGAGGATCAGCTCCTGCAACAAGGCAAGCCAATGAGAATCTAGAAGAGGCTAGTAAAGGATAAGAACAGTCTGATTCCAAGGGTGGATGGAGAGGCACAAGAGGCAGATTTGACAATGGAGGAGGTTCCAATACATTCTGAGGAAAGTGTTATACTTGTGGTGAATATGGTCACCCATCTTTCAAATGTCCAAAAAAAGCAACAAGTTCAATGGGAGAAAGGAGGACAAATCTGGTCCAAGAATCTAATTGTCAAAATGTGACAAGCTTAAACACTTATCAAAGTGTGAATGCTCCTGATGCTTATGGGTATCTTGAGCAAGGATAAGCATTGATGTTAAGGAGAACAATCTTGAAGACATCTAAGGTTATGTTACAAAGGAGAGCACTTTTAGGACCAAATGTAAAAGCAGAGGTAAAGTATGCAAGGTTGTCATAGATTCTGGTTCAACTGATAATATGGTATCTCAGGAAATGGTGGATAAGTTGAAATTGGAAAGAATTCCACATCAAAATCCTTACAAAGCATCTTGGGTAAGTGATAGTCAATCACTTTTGGTATATGAATAGGCATATGTTGATTTTCAGATTGGAGATTATCAGGATAGAGTTTTGTGTGACATATTGCCCATGGAATGTTGTCACCTACTGTTGGGTAGGCCATGGCAATTTGATAGGAGAGCATTGTATGATGGGTATGCTAACACCTACACCATCAAGAAGGATGGGAGAACTTTTATACTGATACCATTGTAGGAGGAGACTACAGCAAAGAAGACAGGTAAGATTATTTTGGTAGGTAAGAAGGAGTTTGTGAAGATGCCTACACCAGAGTCAAAGGTAGTTAAGGATGTCTCCAGGAGTGGAGATTAGAGTTTGAAGAAGATTTCATTTATGATTGACAAAGATTAGGTGGATCAGCAGAAGGTCCAAAAGCAGGTTTGTACACAGCCACAGGCTGATTGGAAAGACAAGGATGCAATCATAGTAGGGACTATTGTTTGCCCTCTAAGAGTTGAAAGACCAACCCATTCTGCCATAGCAGTAAATGAGGTTTCCACTGTCCGTGTTTAGACAAAGATGATGGTCAACAAGAATGACCAGCAAGGTGTGAGAAGAGCCTACTGTGCTAGGCATGAGTATTTACCTCTGTGGCAGCAGGTTGTAGCACAGATATCATGAGACAAAAATGAGACAGCAGAAGATACAGGTGGATTCAGTCAAAAACTTAACTCATGGGACATGAGTTCTTTTCAAATTGGGGAGTATGGTGTAGGTGCACCTCACCCACAGTGGCCTCCATGAGGCATTTAGTTGTTTTATGTTTATTTTTATGTTTTCAATAAGGTCCTAAATGACCCTTCAATGTAATAAGGTTTGTTTGACCAATGCTTACTATTTTTAGGTTGTTTTTAGGTCTATGTTGTAAGTCCCTAGGACACTTGTCGATCTGAAATGACAAGGTTGTTAGTCAGTTATAGGTTGTTGGTTGGTTTTTATCTCCCAGTTGATTGGAATTATCTCCCAACTGTTGAGCACCAAGTCTGTACTACTGAGGGTAAGTAGATAAATACCCCCCAAATGATCGAATGAAAGGAGTAGTGATAATAGAGAATAGTTGAGATCATATTGTAGTAAAAAACAGAGCATCTGTAATCACATTTCTGGAAGGCATAATAAATGAAATTTGATTGTGCATTTGTGTCATTTGGAATTCACTGTGCAATCGATTTATTAGTTTGCAGCTGAGATGGATTTCCTAATCCATTCCACCCGTTTATTTCTGTGAAATTGGTGGAATGGTTGTATATATTAGTTTAGGGTTTTATTTTGTTTTTCTATTTTCCCATGTTCACGCTTGCAGGATCAGGCAAGGAAATGTATTGAAGGATTCTAGCATGGCTATGTGCTAGATTGTCAAAGTGCAGAGAGCTGCATGTTTGAAGGTGGAATAGGTCAAAGCAATCGCTATGCAAAAAGTGAATCAAAATAGTGAAAATCTGTGAGAGTTGCAGAAGACATACAAAGTGTGAGTATATCACTTTTGTATGTGAGATATACAATCCATGAGTATATCACTATCACATATTCTGAGTATATCACATTTGTCCATCGCTATTGTATGTGAGAAACATACATCGAAGATATACAAATCTATCGCAGATACAAGGGAGAGAGAAAGTTAAGGTTCCCAATCGGCATACAAGACAGTCAACATCGGTCAAAGGATACAAAGGAGTTAGTGATTCTGTCAACCCTATTGGATACATAATTGAAATGCATGTTGAGTATGTTGAAGATATACATTCTCTGTGTATATCGCCAATGAGTGTCGAGTATATTTCCTATATATCCCATAGTGAAGGTTGTGAGTATCTATCGAATGCATGTTTGAATGACATGTTGAGAATATACAAGGTTACATAAACAATTCCTGTATATACTGCACATGTATATCAGATACGATTTTTGTGTATCCCGCAGTTGTAAGTCTCTGCGTATCTATCAATTGTATTTGGTGGGTTGTATGTGATGAATGTACATTGCAAATGTACATCAGGTTATATGCAAAGAGGTCAACGGTCAAATGTATGTTCGGTGGAGTGAACAGTGCTCGCATGTATATTGCGAAAGTATGTTAGAAGATACATTACGCAGATACAAGTTTTAGATGCAAAGGGCGACCGGTAGCGAGGGTGGCAGAAATCGGCGATCGCGGGTCAAACGTTGTATGTTTGAATGTTCAGTGTGAAGCGATGCACAAGGATCGCAGGCGCAACTGGTAAGTGTTTGTATATACATTGCCGAATGTATCTTGCAAAAGATGCAACTGCTAGAGTGATTGGGGTGAAGGTATTTTGGTAAGTCGATGGTATTATGTGTTGTGATAGGCGAGAGAAGGAAAAGTATATACAATAAAGTTTGTATATATATTAAGAAATGCATAGACATACATTTGCAATTGTATGTTAGGGTTTGAGTGGTGGATTCTCTGCATCAAAAACTAATAATTTAAATTGAAAATAATGATTTCTTTTTTAGTATATGCTTTAGTCTAGTAGGTTTTGATGAAGTGGTTAATTAAAAAGACCAAGTTTTCAATCTATTGGGGATCTTTTGAGTGTTTGTAGGTGGTTTGTGGTAAGCAATTTTATCTCATATTATCAATCAATGTTTTGGTGCCATGTAAGATATTGTGTGTTCTTCTTCCTATCTAAATTAATAAACTAGTTTTAGATCTCTAGTATATAAGTAAGTCCAATTAAGGATAAGAAAATATATTACTACGATTAAATATAAAATCAATTAAGAAAGAGAAAATATATCGTTGCAATTAAACATAAGAGTAGAAAGGACATGACACAAATGCACATGGCTAGTACTTATTCTAATTTCATTGGCAAAAATGGTTAGGCTTGAATGTAAATTTATGAAAGTGAAAAAACTAACAATTGGGCATAGTTAGCAAATCATTGCAAGTCATTGTGTATAGTTTATATAAAAATTGGGTAGGTATAAAATAACTTGTGGTATTATATCTAAATATGTATAAAAGTGGAAGGGGGCCTAGGTAAGTGGGTATTCCAACTTAAAATGAGACTACATTAAAATGCAATCTAATTTATAGTATGATTGACAAACATACAACATTAGTAACTAAGTATTAATTCGATTCAAAATTAGAAGTAATATTTATTAAAATTTAACCATGGGATTGGGAAGAAGGTTTTTAGTATAGACTAGTAGAGAGAGAGCAAGGCGGGATGAGTTATTGTGGCAAGATGAAGAGTCATCCTCCATTGCTCCTCTCACACTTGCTTCATTTCTCATTCTTGGTTTAATTTGTGCTTGTTGGTTGTTGTGTATGCATGGTCCATTTTTGTGTTTAGGATTTAGGCTTTTGGAGGTTTGGTTTTAACTAAATTCCATTGTCTTTCTTTTTGTGTTTTAATCCTTCTTTTTTTATATATTGAAATTAGTCTTTTGTGGTAGGGTTTGGGATTTTGAGCTAAGTTAATGCCTAGGTGTGTGAGACCTTATGGTTTAGGCTTGTTCTTCTAGTCTATATGATGTGATATTAGTCTCATTTATGGAAGAAGTTGGCGATATTGGTGGTGATGGTGGGAAATATTTATAGGATATTTTGGTTGCAAGTGAGAATCTAGAGCTTTATATAGAAGCTACATTCTTAATTTAAAATGGAGGGTCCATTCAAACACCACTGCAAATATAAATGCAAAGCCTAGAAGGTGATAAAATATTCTTACTTTTCATCTTGATGAGGTGGCATGTGAAGTTTTAAAAAAGGAAGAATCTCATTTCAATTCTATTGGAATTTTCTATATGTTTAACTTCTAAGGCTTTGCCTTTGAGTAAATTTCTTTATGAATGGTTCACTTTAGTGTGGGGTATAAAATGGGACTTTGTGTCTCATTTGGTATAAAGTGATTCAAAGGGTTTATTTTTTGTCTATATAAAATGCTAACATGTAGAAATGGATTTTATCTAAGGCTTTTTGGAATGTTTGGCATTCATTGTTTAATGCCTTTGCATGGGACCCCATTGTAAATCCTAATGATTTGGTTTTTAACTCCTCTTCTAAATGGATTGAGGTTTTTGATATCCCCCCAATATTTAGTTCTTCCTTCCACAAATTTTAAAACCCATCATTGAAGTGATTAAATTACAAGACACAAGATTATCTCTTTTGTATATGAATGTGAGGATTTTAATTTCTTTAAACCATAACATATAGCTACTAGATTTCATTTCTATCTTGTTGCATGGGTTTGAAAGGTTATGTAAACTTTTGGGTCTAGGTGATTTAAATACATGGTTCTTCTATAAAAAAGATGGTCATTTGAGAATGGCATTCTCTCTACTTAGGAAAAAAAACTCTATTTTTCCAAAAGTGTTTGAAACCTAGGAAAGTGAAATGGTGCATAATTTAGGTATTTGAGTTGATAATAATTCTAGGGATATTGAGATGTCTCCTCATATAGGAAAAGAAGATATTGAAGATTTTATGGTTATCCCTACTAGCTAAGGTGCCCAACCTTGGATTGGAAATTCTCCTAGTGTCTCCTATCAATTTTCTAGAGTTGTAGAATTAAATAATTATAAAATAAAATGTGACCCTCTTGAACCTTTTGTGAATTCTGTAAATAGTAAGTCTTCCCCACATAAGGGTATTGGGGGTGAAGTTATAAGTCTATCAAGTAATCTAAAAAGTAGAAGACTCTTATTAATGTAAACTTCCCAAATCTAGCTAAAGAGATTTCTAAGGAAGGTGGCATGGAGTTAGAAGAGTCAAACATTGGTGTTTCTAGGGAAAGATTCAAGAATAATACACTTCCTTCTTTCTTTGAAATGTTGATTAAGGTGAGGAGCAATCCTCCCTACACTAATGCCCATATTTTCCCCTTTTCATCTTGTGATTAAATTATTAGTTGGACTATTAGAGGCCTAGATGCCTATGATAGAAATTATATGGTAAAGTCATTATGTAAATCTAGAGGAAAATTGGATTGTGTAATATTGAAAGAAATTAAGTCTATTGGTTATTGACTTGATAATTCCTATGAGGTTATTTGTTGGGAAATGCTTTGATTTTCTCTTCAAAGCATGTAAAAGGGAAAGAAGGGGTTTTTATTCTTATTAATACCATTTTGGATTTGTTGGGTGAATATTTTGTCTTTAGCTAACTAAAGGCAAAATGGTTATATCAACCACAGTGTGATGAGATAAATCTCTCCTCTCAGCAAGGGGAGGTTCCCTTTTAACTATTACAAACTTATTTACACTAAATACTAACTTCAGGGTGTTTCTATATCATCCATTTCTCTTTTTTCAAAAATGATGTTTACAATTCTCAATATGAAATTCAACACAAAAGGATAATTAAAAAATACTAGTATACTTAAATCATGAAGAAACCCATGAAAACACAAATTTTCTTGTTGCTCCTTATGCCAATTATAAACAAAATATTTCATAATAGAGTGCAGCCCAAAGTCTTCACTATAAGTCGATGTAAGATAACACGTCACGAATAATAACTTGCAGCTCAAAGTCTTCAAGTTACTTCTCATTCATAAACTTAAATGTAAATTCCAAATATGATATAGCAACACAAAGTCTACAAAATTAGATTTGAATCGCCTCCTGAACACTTGATTTCCACGCTCACAATTCAAACATTCATACAAGATCATGTAATAGAAAGGACATAAGAACAATTCTATAACATTATAAACTTGCTCCAAGACAAAGATTGGATGCCAACTTGCTTCTTTATATTGCTTGAAACTAATTTACAAAATAAGCTCAAAGTCTCAAATTGCTCTTCAAAATGGCAGTGCTTCACTTCAATAGACAAAAGATAACAATTACAATAGAGGCCCTCTTTATTTATCGGGAGGAGCCTAGAGCAAAAATAGGAAAAATCTAACTACTTTGACTTATTCAACAAAAGAGTCATATTTGACTTGGGACTTCCTTTGTCTCACATGTAATTACATTTTGGAAAAATACATGTGAATATGTCCAAAACAAAATACAAACTGTATATACAAAAATGAAAATAAACTAAGGCACGAAGAAGAATTTCAACTGCCACTATCATTCTTCTTCAGAAAATTTTGATACATGGTCCATACTATTGCCATCTCATATACATCAGGTCCAGTTGTATTGCCTGAAATGGTATGATCCCTGAGAATTGTATCCTTGACCACCTTTATCACATTCTCATGCTTTTCGAGGTTATAGTTCAGATTTACAAAGGTTGAATGATAATCATAAAGATTATCCATTGAAGCCACTATCAACACCTCATCTTCAAACTTTTGCTGAACCATTTTCTCGAAAGCATCAATCATCTCATTTGCAGAGAGAAACTTATGATCACCTGTTAGAGTGCATGGTAGTTCCTCTAACCTGTCTAGAAGTGAGACATCATTATCTTCATTGTTTTCTCATACTTGGCACAAATCATCAAGCAAGCCTCTTATCACATTGATGCGATGAGTCAAAGATTCCTTGGTCTTGAGATAAGACTCTCGATTTGATACAACACCAATCATAATCAAATTCTTAATCTTAATTTTCTTCATCTCAATCCATTCCTCTAAATTGTCTTCTTTATCTTGAAGTTCCTGAGATAATGTATCAACAATATTATCTAACTCAGCTTTTGTCTTTTCCATTTTTTCCTTTCTTTCCACTATGGTCTTCAAGAGAACTCTGCCTTGTGCCAACAACCATTCTAGAATATCACCAACCACTCTTCCTCTAGCTTGAACCTTTTCAACCTTTTGAATCAAAGGGTCTTCTATAGTAACTGCCATCAATTCCATAATCTCTGATGATTTCACTATCTTCTAAAGGACAACAGCAAGTTGCTCAGCCTTTGCTTTGTATTGTTCCTTTTCCTTTTTCTATTCATCAAATTTTACAAGCAATGAGCTTGTTGTAGCTTGAAAATCTGACTTGAGACCTTCGTGAGGCAGCTTTCCTAATTCTACTCTGGAAATAATATAGTCATTCACATCAAAATTATTTGTGGTGGCATCTACAGGTAGTCTAGCAATCTCCGCATACCTGATTACCTTTTCATCAATTAGCCTAGAAATAGTCTTAGGCTTTTTCTTCTGAGCTTTTGGTTTAGCAGGTAGCAATTTCTCAATGTTAATGTCATCTAGCGAGCTAGCCTATTTTTTCCTTTTGGGGGTATAAGCAGACAACCATGGGGGTAGTGTTGGAGTACTAACACTTGGAGAAGAATCAACTACCTACTTATTATGGTAACAATAGGAGAGGTGTTGGTGAAAACTGCACTAGTATCAACATTTTTCTCTGAACCATCAAGAAAATGATCCAGAACAATGTTTTCTCCATTATCAAAAGAAGGAGAAGATAAATTAGGAATAGAGCCAAAAGAATAAAAAATAGTCCCAAAACTAGTTCTCACAGAAGGGGGAGTATTATTCGAAGATACAATGACAATAGGAGAAATAGGAACATTAGAAACCACTGGAAAAGTGTCAAAAACAGAAACATGAGGCAAAGGTGAAGAAACTTGTGGCTCTCAGGGAATATCTTTTTGAGGAGATTTTGACTAACCACTAAGTTGTTCCTGTTCTACATCCTTTTCTATTTCTTGTTCCTTATTACCTTGCTCATCAACTGGTTTCTCAATCATTTATACCTGCTTAGAATCAGGTTCTTCAACATTTTGTTGTTCTATCTCAGTATTTTCCACCTCCATAATATCAACATTTGTTTCCTCAGCACTAGAATCTGCTACATTAGAAATTCCTACAATCTCCTTTTTCTTACCTCCCTTAGAGACAAACTTGATCTTTGGTTTGGACACCTTAGAAGAAGATGGAACATCAATTTTTTTTTAGTTTTGTTTTCTAACTTCTTTCCAGTTTGCTCCTGAATCTTTATCTCTGATCCGATGAGTGACTCTTTCAAATTGAGACCTTTGCTCTGCAACCATATATTAGTATTAGCTAGTATAGGATAGAATCTCTTCCTGAGAGAAGTCTTTTCTTTCAACGACCATTTGATTTATGGCAAAGATGAAGCTTCAATATTGTTGATGTTATACTTGGGATCTAGAACATCACCCTCGTCTTCCATACCATTTGGAACATCAGCTAATCCCAACTCCTCTATCTGACTTAAGTGTAACATGTAGTAATCCAGTTTCCTTATCTCATTCTGGGTTCTCAGATCAGCCTAAATATCCTAAACCATGGGAACATGAAACATTGTCTTTCTTTTGATCTTATCTTGTACCCTTCAGAAATCAAAGTGATCTCTTTTCTTGAATTATTTCATCATCACCAATTGCATTTCTGATTCAATGGCCTTAACCTTAGTAGTTGATTGCACTGAGTACCTGCCAATCTCCATAGGAAACCTAATTCCTAATTTCTTCAATTCCATCTATTTATTATGCACAATAATTAATTGTCTACATAACTCCATCAGAATTACCTTATCACTTGGATACCTCGGTAACATATATGGATATCCTGGATAATATCCAACTCTTAAATAAGTGAAAGTTGGAAATTGCAGAAACAAACAACCAAAAGAATTGACCACTTCCCATGCTTCATTTGATACCCTTTTCTATTCAAGCTCACTATCCCATAGGCACATGAAAACTAAGAAGAATGCATCATTCACCCTATGGAAATGATGAATTGATCCTTTGAGAGTTATTTGTGGATAGTATTGAAAAACTGGAACTAACCTCTGATCACCATCTTGAGTCAGACCTGGAAACATCCTCATGCTTGCAACTGCATATACCAAATACGAGGTCATATAGAACTTAAAAGTTGTATTGACCTTGATCAATTGATCATGTAGAGCATTACTAATTTGCTCACGCCAGAAGATCTTCTGTTGTCCTTTGAGAATGACCCTGATATACATGTACATCCATTCATAAAATTTGGATGAAGAAGGAAGACCCCTGATTCTACTCAGTAATGTGATCAAATCACTAACTTCTTCCACAAAATCACTTATCGAGAGTTCCTTAGGCCACCTAGATAGATTACTCCTAGAAATCTTCAACCATTTTCTATTGATATGCTTCTTTGTAGATTCCACATTAGTCTCAAAATCATTTTGACCTTTGGTAAAGTTGATTTCCCCAACATTCTCAATAGGAGGACACATGAAAATCTTATCAAGGAACACTGCATCTAGCCTCATGATTACATTTCCCTAAGAATCAGTCACAGTTCTAGCATCCCTATTATAGTGGCTTTCCATTTGAAGGACAAACTCTGGATTATGAGTAACCACTGGAAAAGATGCTACCAGGTGTATGTTGTTGGCAATGATCTTCTACATGTAGCGAGGAGGATTAGACTGTTTTGTCCTTTCTACAAATTTTTCCATGTCTACATGTCCAATCTTTGTGTCTCTAATCTCATCTATATTGGATTGTATTAAAGTAACAAGGAAATCCCATTGGTACTTATACTTTATGATTTTGGCTTTTGACGGAGACAGCTCTGACATCAGCTTCGAAGAAAACTGGAAATGATGGCGATCACTGTAAAAGTTCATGATCTCACAGTTAGGGGAAAATAGGCAAATTAGGGATATTGTGAACTGATGATCATGAACATAGGAACATGCTTGAAAGGGCTTGAGAGTGTGCAAGTTGAGAAATTAGGCAAAATCAAGCCAAAGGTATCAAAAGGCAAAATTTCCCAGTGTGAGGAAAATTTTCAAGAAGACATGCATGGGCAATCAAAATGACTACTCCTACATGTGGGGTAGATTATATGAGTGCAAGGTCAGTCAAAATGACTACCTCTGCAAGTAGGGGCAAATTGAGGTTTTCATGTAGGGGCGGTCGAAATGACCACCCATACATGTGGGGAAATTGCAAGAAGTTGTGTAGGAGCAGTTGATTTTACCGCTATTGCAGGTTGGAATGAACCAAGTTTTTTTTAATGTAGGGGTGGTTGAAATGACTGCCCTTACATGTTGAAGGACAAAATTTATAAGGTGCAATGTCCGTCAAAACAACCTCTCTCACATGTGAGTGTTGTAAAATAAACTTTTTAACCAGATGTAATAGTAGTTATTTCCACCGCCTTTGCAAGTGTATGTGATGTTCAAAGTTCTTATGTAGGGGTGGCAAAAATTGCTGCCCTTACATCTGGGCATAACTCCGAAGGCAAGACACATGTATCGGCAAACAAAGAAAGAATTGTGAGGGCGGCAAAAACTGCCGCCCTTACATTCAAAGGTAGAAACATGTATTGGCGATGAAAATGACCGCTAATACATCAGGTAATACAAAGGAAAAAAACCTAAGTTTTACAAATACTCACAAAAATAACACTCACTACTTGCACTAAAACTAGGGTAGGGCGAAAACCACCGACAATGAACGAGAAACGATGAAGAAAAACTCAAAAGAACTATTGGGGTGTTGAAATAACAATAAATAAAGAAAAATACCCACGGATTCCTTTGAAATGATGATTTTAACAAAAGTGTTTACACCAAATGTAAACAAACACTTCTTTTACAAGAAAACACTAATGGAAGAAAGAAAAATAAAAAAATGAAAACAAGAGAAATGATGTCCTACCTGGTGAAAATGGTGAAAACCCTAGGTGTGATCACACCAATGAAATCCACTCAATCCACAAGTTTCGTGATTCAATTGACTCAACAGAAGGTAAGATGGCTTATCTCGAGAGGTTTAGAAGCAGACATAAATGAAAATAACAACAAAAAGTGATTAAAAAGGCTTAAAAAGACATGTTAAAGTTCAGCACGAGTGCCATTAATACACTCAGGGTTTAACTAAAAGATGCTTAATAAAATGCATCGGCGGTAGTTTTACCCGCCTCTACATGTAATATGACCAACATGCACAAGCGGTGAAATCCACCGCCCTTGCATCTGAGACAATCAATACAAACATGCATGAGCGGCAGAAATGATCGCCGATGCATGTTGATGAAACAAGACATATGCATGGGCGGGTGAATTAGCCACCAGTACATGTATACTTTGAAAGATGACTAACACCCTAAGAGGTCAAAATTGGTATTCTAACAAGCTTACGACCTAGTCAATTTCACAGACTTTGAGAAATCAACCAAAGGGAATGTCATAAGTTATTCCTAGGTGTCAGATGACTTCGCACAAGGTCAAGAAGACTTTCCTCGATTTGCAAACTTAGAGTGTAGGCTACAAAACAAACAAGTTTCATAGGGGTCATCCTATAAAATGAGCACAACTGATTTTGAGGACAACAGTTGGCTCTAACTGGGGAACGTCCTTCAATCATTCTTTGAAATGATCAAAGGGAGAAGAATCTAGTCTCTAAGTGCCTTCATCCATGCCATTGGGCCATAGAGTTAAGAAAAAAAAAACTAAAAGACACAAAAAGACCAAACAAAAATGAAAAAGAAAAACATAAACTATATAAAAATACATGTGTCTGGTGCTTCATGGATTGAAATCCTTCAGATGTTGTTCACTATGGGGCAGCAAGAATGGTGTCCCATCTTGATACTCTAGCAAGAAACTATTCTCACCACAAAATTGGTGATTGATGAACATGCCTCGAATCAAATTTCCCATGCATTCCTTTTGGCTCTCTCCTCTTGTACCATAACAAGACTTGATCCCCAATTTGAAATTCTCTAGCCTTCTCCTTTTTGTCAAAAAGCTTCTTGGCCTGAATTTGATGCTCAGCTATATGGTCTACTACCATAACCCACTGCTCCTCAAGTTTAGAAAGGTACATTATTCTTTTGTCAATAGAACTTTTAAAAGTTCTATCTTCCATTGCTTTTGCCAACTTCAAAGCTGGCAATTCCAAGGTAATAGGTATTTTTGCATTCAAACCATATAGATACTGGAATGGTGACATACCAATTGCCCTTTTATGGGTAATTCTGTCAGCCCATAAAGAATCAAACAAAGCTTTATGCCACGTTCTTTGATTATCCTCTACTAGTTTCCTGATAATTGTAACCAGATTCTTATTACTAGATTATGCCTGACCATTCCCTTGTGGATAATAGTCAGATGAATGTGAAAGAATAATCCCATATTCAAAATAAAAACTAGTGATCTCATTTGAAGAAAAACATGTAGAATTATCTGCTACAATTTTGTTTAGAACTCCAAATCAGGAAATGATATTTTCCTTGAGGAACTTGTAGACTACCTCAAAAGTAGCATCCTTAACTGAAATAGCCTCCACCCACTTGGTGAAGTAATCTATTGCAGTAAGAACAAAACTATGTCCTACACTCGACGGTGGATTCACAGCACCAATGAAGTCAATACCCCATTGCCGAAAAGGTTCTTCAATCACAACTGGTTTTAGTGGTAGTGCAGCTAACTTAGGCTTCCCCACAAACTGTTGGCATAATCCACACGTTCGCACCCAACTGTATGCATCCTGAAAAAGCATTGGCCAATAATACTTGGCTCTTAGAACTTTATGAGCCGTTACCAGTGTCAAAAAGTGTCCTCCACATGCTAGATTGTGAAAAGACTCTAAAAGTTTGCTTTGATGTGCTTTTTCCACACAACGAAGAAAAACTCCATCAAGACTTCTCTTATACAAACTGTTATCCCATAAGACATAGTTTGCAGCCTTAAGCTTGATAGTCTGTTTGTCTTTATAAGACAAATGGGAAGGACACTCACCATAAGTGAGAAAATAAGTGATATCAGAATACCACTCATCTGTTGTAGCAACAAAAAGGACAGTTGGAACATTTTCAACCTCAACCTCTTCATCACCTATTTCTTTTGGGACATTATCAACAATTAGCTGACACAAACCTTTTCCCTACACAAGCTTGGTGGGTTTGATATCAAGATCAAATTCTTGAATTTTGGTAATCCAATTGCCCCTTTTAGTCCCAAATTCTTGTTGTGTCAAGATAGATTTCGTTGTTGTATCCGGCACCAAAACAACAGTATGTGAATTTAGAATGTAAAATCTAAAATGCTTCATGGCTTTGACTACAGTGTAAGCATGCTTCTCCATATTTGAGTACTTAAGTTCATGAGCTTTCAGTGGACAACTCATGAATGAAATTAGAGATTCCACACCTTCCTCATTCTGCTGAACCAGAATCATTGAAAGTGTATGCTCTAAAGCATAACTATACATTATGAAATCTTTAGTGTAATCGAGACAAACCAAAACTGGAGCATGGGCTATGGCTCTTTTAATGTCCTCAAAATTTGCTTTACCTTCCGCGCTCCAACAGAACGTAGTCTTACCTTTCATCATATTAACAATATGATGAGTTTTCTCTACGAACTCTGGAATGAACCTCCGTAGAAAATTCACCTTCCCGAAGAAAGAATGAACAACTATCTTACTAGTAGGCAAAGTAAGACTTTGGATAGATTTAACTCTCTCAGAGTTAATTTTAGTACCTTCTTTGGACACAATGTGACCAAGAAGCTTACCTTCTGTAACCCCAAAAACTGACTTCTTAGGATTAAGAGAAATACCATTTTGACGACACCGTTCCAAGACTTGTCACAAATAGTAGGCATGATCTTTCCATTTCTTAGAGAAAATGGGCAAATCATCAAAGTACACTACAATGAACTTACCCATTTCATCTCTGAAAGCAAGGTCTATTGCTCTTTGGAAAGTAGCGTTAGCATTAATCAAACCAAACGGCATCCTGCGGTATACAAATATGCCCCATGGTGTTGTGAAAGTAGTCTTGTATTGATCCACTTCACTGACTTCTACTTGATTGTAGCATTAAAAACTGTCTAACATAGACATCATCTCTGAACTAGTTACAGTTTGTAACACTTGATCCATTATAGGCAGAGGGTAATTATCTTTTAAAGAAGATTGATTTAGATTTCTAAAATCTACACAAATATAGATTTCTCCATTCTTCTTTCTTACAAGAACAATATTAGCGATCCAAGTAGAATAATGAATTGGAAAGATAATCCTAGCATTCAACATTTTTTGGATTTCAGCAAGAATAGTACCTAATATCTTCAGATTATACTGCCTCTACTTTTGTTTGTGAGGCAATGATCCTACCTTGAGAGGAATCTCCTGTTGGATCTCCTTGGGTCTAAAGACTTTAGATCATCATATGAATATGCCAATACATCAATGTAGTGGCGAAGAAGTGTAATGAACGTGAATTTCTCATCAGCAGTGCAACATTTCCCGATGTTAACCATCTTAAGATTCACTTTAGAACTCAAGTTTACTTGTTCAAATTCCATTGATGAACTTGAATCAAGTTGCTGCTGTTGTTTGATATATCGATCATGCTTATCAAATAACTTCTCAAGAGAAACCAAACCTTTTGGAATTTTATTCCCTTTCAATTGGAGAATCTCCTCACCAGTCTATGAATCTACTTTGGAAACATATTCCTAAGGTGGAGAATTACTCCCTTCAAAGTAGAGTTCATTAAAGTTATTTGCCTTCTCTAAGAAATCTATGATCTGATTATCACCATTGAAGACTTGCCAATGGTTAGCATTATCAGGTACACTTGGTCGGAAGACCAACTCAATTATGTACTTATCACCTTTAAAATCCTTGTGAGGGACCATAAGGGTGGCAGAGATGGCTAATGAATCAGCATGATCATTAAACTCTCTTGGTACCACGAAGATGTCGAAAGCATCAAAACCTTCAATGCAATCCTAGACATGATTGCAGTAATGTCTTAGCCTTTCATTCTTGGTTTGGTAAAGATTTCTCACTTGACAAACAACAAGCTCTACATCACCTTGTGCATGAAGATTTTTAATCCCTTTAACACGAGCAGCCTCCATTCTGAGTAACAATGACTCATACTTAGAAGTGTTATTGGTATTGTCAAACTGTAGCTTATAGGAGAAAGGAAAAATATCACCTTGAGGAGATATAAGAACTACTCCAGCCCCAGATCTAGTGGAAGAACAACTACCATCAAATTCTAAAATCAAAATATCATTTGAATTTACCACTTTGATATTTCTATGATCAAAAGACTCTTCATTGGAAGAAGACGAAGAATCCTCTATAACCATACTCTCGTCTCAACATTCATCTGAATTTTCTTCTGAGTCTTCATCTGAATTATCTGAACTTTCATCTAATGAACTAGAAGTGTTTTTAGTGGTCAAGAAATAATTGCCCATCCCTGAAGACTCAAATAAAATTTGGGCTTTTGGATCTTCAATTGAGTAACAATAAATTTTTCTTCCCTTTCAAGAAGCAGTTTCTACATGACACTTTTGATAGGTATCCTTACCTCAAACAAATCCATATTTAGTTCTCCTCCTACATCCTTACAAAAATTTTGTCTGAGCCAAATACCATAAGAAGCTGGAACATCAGCAACCAGGACGGTCATTTTTATTCTTTTCTCTAGAAAAGATGCAAATGCAAATTGGCATCCTTAATTTGGCCTAACAAAGGCACTTGCTTATTTTCCATTGAAAAACATCTCCTGAAGATCTTGGTCAAAGTGAGACTGACAACATCCGCCACCTTAGCAGGCATGACATTGTTGGAAGTTCCTTAGTGTATGATACGATTACTCAATTTATGACCGTTGACTAATAGAGAAAGATAAAAGGGTTCAATCTTCCCTGGGGCAACAAGGGGAGTGGTAACTAGGTTATTCTAGGTAGACCTATTCTTTGAGGAGTCGTGAGCAGTTTTAGAAGTATCCTGCCCTACAGATGCAGTCTTATTCATAACAAATTTGGCTAACCTTTCAAATTGATCAGGGTTAGCTTGTAAATATTCTACCTCGGGCATCTGGATTTTAGTTTTCCTAGCATGGTCAA
This sequence comes from Cunninghamia lanceolata, assembly GCA_027924645.1. Taxonomy (NCBI): domain Eukaryota; kingdom Viridiplantae; phylum Streptophyta; class Pinopsida; order Cupressales; family Cupressaceae; genus Cunninghamia; species Cunninghamia lanceolata. The sequence continues at coordinate 27,238,343 of BSBN01000254.1, forward strand.
TTATGTCAAAGAGCTAAAATGAATTAGACACGGAGGTAGGAAATCCTTCATTCTGGGGTTTAATTAAGGAAGTACTAGTCTGAGGAATAGCAACAGAAGAAGTAGGATTGTTAGAAGAACTTACTTATTTATTAACAGTCGGATCCCTTGATTGAAAAGGCAATGGAGTTCCTTGGTTGGCAATTGAAATCATAGGTTAAGGATCTTCACTTGACTTTCCTTATCAGCCACTTGCTAATTTGACTGATTCCGAGATCTGGTGAAAACAACATACGCTCCACCATATACATCTTCTTCTCTCTCTGCTTCATCTTGATAGTTCAGAAAACTAATAGTAGAGTTGCTAGCCAATTCCTCTTGTCCTTCCATAAAGAGGTTGGCAGTGTTTTCTTGATCCAAGTTAGGTTGTAGAAAATTTTCATGTTCACCTTCATAGTAACCAACTGCTGAGTTGACCGGCGGTGCTTCAATGGCAAGCTTCCCCTATGCTAGCAGAAGCCTATTCTACCCTTGGTTTCTCACAGCATTGCCTTGATATGAATTATTAGGGAATGTCCTTCTTGGTATGTCCCTATAAGGAGTGGACATATTCTGGGACATTTTCTTTTTTAAAGCCAACAACTCATTGGCTAACTTCTGCACCATAGGATCTGTGGTGCTTGTGGAACACATATCAGTAGAGGGTTGCCCCCTACTTCTGTTGGAATCCCTTCTTATCTTACCTGAAAGAATAAGATCATCTTCAACCTCAGTAGGCAAATTTTGTGCTATAGCAAGATCAGTGGGATTATCCTGCCTTAACAAAAAGCTTACCTCAGGAAGCTAAGTATTGATGAAGAAACATTTTAGATTTTCTGTTGTTGGCTGAATGGTTACTGGAATCTGATTTGTTAACTTGTTGAACTTGGAAATGAATTCTCGCATGGGCTCTTACGATTCTTTCTTCATCTGTGTTAGTTGAGCTACCAAAGAATGTGCATCTTCTACAGGCTTAAACCTAGCTTCAAACTTTGTTTTAAGAGTATTCCATCCATTGATGGTTTGGGCAAGAAGGTGGTAGAACCAAATAGTTGCAACACCTTGAAGTGTTTCTACAAACAATCTACAGAAAAATCTTCATATTCCACCCCTAGCACACCACATGCTATGTAGAAAGCCACTATGTGTTCATCAAGATGGACTTTCCCATCACCATAGAATTTGGGAAAATTCTTTCTTGAACTATGGGGTAGTTCATGCAATGGTGGTGTCAAATTTAGGGGTCCAAAAGAATTACCCCAAGGACCTTGAGCTGCCATAGTGCACTAGTTGAAAGGCAGAATATCAAAACTTTGATGAACCCAAGTGGATAATACTCTGTTAGTATTTGTACTAGAAGCTTCACCTAGTATGGGAGACTTGGCGTTGGTAGGAGGGAAACTCCTTGTACATTGAAGTGTTGGTATTGGAGGCAAAAGACCAAAATTACTTTGCTCCATTAACTCAAACATAGGATCAATAATTCCTTGAGCTCTTTTACTTCTTGTATACCTTAAGTCTACTAGAATGTAAAGTACTTAACAAAGGTAAAGACTTGAACAAACTTATTACAAGCAATGAGGCCAGAATGCTTCAACTCAAAGCGTGAGGCTCTAAGTTGTGCATAAGTCCCCAGCAGAGTCACCAAAAACTGTTGGGTGAATATTTTGTCTTTAGCTAACTAAAGGCAAAATGGTCATATCAACCATAGTGTGATGAGATAAATCACTCTTCTCAACAAGGGGAGGTTCCCTTTTAACTATTACAAACTTATTTACAGTAAATACTAACTTCAGGGTGATTCTATATCATCCATTTCTCTTTTTTCAGAAATGATGTTTACAATTCTTAATATCAAATTCAACATAAAAGGATAATTAAAAAAATACCAATATACTTAAATCATGAAGAAACCCATGAAAACACAAAGTTTCTCATTGCTCCTTATGCCAATTATAAACAAAAGATTTTGGAATAGAGTGCAGCATAAAGTCTTCAGTATATGCTGATGTAAGATAACACGATCACGAACAATAACTTGTAGCTCAAAGTCTTCAAGTTACTTCTCATTCACAAACTTAAATGCAAATTCCAAATATGATATAGTAGCACAAAGTCTACAAAATCAGATTTGAATCACCTCCCGAAGACTTGATTTCCACGCTCACAATTCAAACATTCATACAAGATCATGTAATAGAAAGGACATAAGAACAATTCTATAACATTACAAACTTGCTCCAAGATAGAGTTTGGATGCCAACTTTCTTCTTTATATTGCTTAAAACTGATTTACAAAATGAGCTCAAAGTCTCAAATTGCTCTTCAAAATGGCAGCACTTCGTTTCAATAGACAAAAGATAACAATTACAATAGAGGCCCTCTTTATTTATAGGGAGAAGCCTCGAGCAAAAATAGGAAAAATCTAACTACTTTGACTTATTCAACAAAAGAGTCCTATTTGACTTGGGACTTCCTTTGTCTCACATGTAATTACATTTTGGAAAAATACATGTGAATATGTCCAAAACAAAATACAAATTGCATATACAAAAAATAAAATAAACTAAGGTACGAAGAAGAATTTTAACTGCCACTATCATTCTTATTCAAAAAAAAATTATACATGGTCTGTACTGCCGCCATATCATATACATTAGGTCCAGCTATATTGCCTGAAATGGTATGTGTTGGATAGGTCCGGACAACTGAGAGGGAGGGGGGGTGAATCAGTTGTCACTCATTTTTTAATTTTTCTTCCTTAAATATGTCTTTACCATTTACAATCAAATTAATAAAATGAACATCACACAAGCAGAAATAAAAGTAGCACAATTGACACCAAGATTTTGACGTGGAAACCCCGTTAAGGGAAAAACCACGGTGGGGATTAACCCACAAGAATTAATACTATATTAAAAGTATTTTACAAATGGGAATGCACATGCATTCGGGCTCATTGCTCAAGTGGAGGATCACTACCTACAGACAAGATTACAAGCGTTTTACAGAGATTTTAAACTGGTAAGATGCATCTGCCAATGCTAGAGATCAGTTCCAATTAAATCCAAATACTGACTTTGTACACTTCATCTTTATTCTTCTCTTCTCTCTATTCTACCTTCATTCATATATCAAACTTTTGCTCCTTTCTCATATATACCTTTTTCGTATACACACACACAAAATATCCACAATCATCAGCTATATATATCCTTATCTTGAATTACAATCACTTGCTAGTCGGCAACAACAACACTTTAAACTTTTAAAGAAAGGTCTGTTTTGTCAGCTAGATCCATTCACCAATATTGATGCGTACAAAAAATAACACATGTAGATCATCATACATGTCAGAAACTAACATTCTATCTCATACATAGTTCATCAAAACACTTCTATTGGGTCCGCACAAGGATTAACATAGGTCTGCCTATTCTTCACTAAACTGTTCTGTCATATTGGGATCCAGTATTTAGATGCTCATAACTTTTGATCCCTTTATCACCAGAGGCTAAAAACTTGGATTTAGGTTGTCCTAGTGTCCCTTTACAATTCATCAAATCCATAACACATAATGATTAATTGGAGAGATCCACTGCACTGTGGATGTGTGGAACAATCTTAGTTTCCATCACTGACAACTCCTATCAATGCTATGCAGTGTGTCTTGCCAACAATCTCCCCCTTTGGCATTGATGGCAACACTTAGTGAAAAATGACTGTCTTAGAGCTACTCCCCCTTTGTTTGTGCATATGTGTCCTTCACTTAATATGGTGCTCCCCCTAAGCTGAATACCTCATTTTTCACTTCCCTTCACTCCCCCTTTGACATCAATGGTAAGGGGTGGGATCCGCAAATCAAAAATTTTCAAAATTCTGTATACATTGCCGCATATGTACAAGTAGCTATTAAGTTCCATTCACATGAACTTGAGGATGTCTGCAAAACTAGATTTTATTTGCACAATTTTGGAGGCCCAAGTACTCTTCATTCCATCCAAAATTGAAATGTACCCATTTAACACAAATGAGTATGCTTCTGCCTTTGACAGATCTGATGGAACACTGGTCTGAACTGCAGTCTAAGTTTCAGATAAAGCATTATACATTGTTTCTAACTTAGAGGCAATTAATACCCAAAGTTTTTCACACATTCTCTTCATAATGTTACTTTTCTCTTTGGCAAGTTTATTTATTTCCTCAATCAAGTTGATTACTTGACATTCTTCACTTATGGGCGAAACTGTTAGGGGATCAAAATTTTGAGAGAAATTTGACAAATTTTTTTCTTGCTCCTTTATCTTGTTCTCAATACCCTTATCAACTTTGGCTCATGATAGACATAATTTGTACATATCACTTCCATCATTTAGAGCATTCTGAATACTCTTTATGCTAATACCCAATATTCTTCTATCATTTACTATCAGGTTCTTTATTTCACAAAATTTCTTATCTCTGTAGACTTCTCGAGGGACTCAAAATGTGAATTTACTAAACTTACAAGGTTCTTTAGATGGCCGGAGGGGGAATCATTTTGATTCTTCTGATACTTTGGCATTAATTTTTCCAAAACTCTGGTTGCAGGTCCCAATAGCTCATTCTCCTCCATGTGGAACTTTAACATCTTCTCTCTAGCCTTTACTTGGGTGAATGATGCTATCTTCATCAGTTGAATTGGAGAGAGGGCATCTGGATTGGCTAGGCCTTGGAGTAGTTCAGGTTCATCAAGTTCAATCACTTCTTTTCCATGAAAATCTTTTACTGTATCTGCAGTGTCTCTTGCACTTATTTCATAATCAACCTTTTGATCTCCTAATTTCTCAGTCTATGCTTTAGGTGCTTAAACGTTTGCACCATCTTCATTTGTTTTATCTTTCTTTTCTCTTTCTTCCTCTAACTTTCCTTTATCCTTTTCTATGTTCTTTGTAGAGGAACTTTTTCTTGTTTGTTCATCACTTGCTATCTGATCAGGAGGGCTCTATGAAACGACAACATTATCCCCTTTCCCTGTTGTATTAGATGGATTGGGAGTATCTTCTGCATCAAATATTTTATCCAACATTTCTGTATCCTCCTGAATTTCCTGTTCTACTTCTGGAATAGACGCTTCACCCAACTTATATTGTTGCTCAATAATGTTCTCTTCTTCACCATCCAGAACTTCTTTTGTGACAATGTGAAAATTATACATCTTTAATGCTTTCAAAATAATCTCTTGAGTTTCTTCAACTATTTCACTTGTTTCTCCACGCATGAGTTTGTTCATTCTCCTCTTACTTCTAAAGTCATCTTTGACTTCTTTAAGTATCATATCTATTTGATCAAGAGAAATTTGAGGACACAGATTTATTAGCTCATGTTCCTTGATCTCTATGTCCTTGCACTTGGCATTTTCTTTTCTCAATTCCAAGATGTTTGCTAGACTTTTTGGTAACTCAGAAGTTATCTCAATTAGTGCCTTGTTGTAGATATTGAGATATCTGACCATTGCTTCCTCCAACACCCTTTTATCCATGTCATTGTATTCATCGTAGAATTCAATCATGGGTTTTAGATTACCATCCATAGTGACTAATTTTATCACATCTTCTAGGAAGAGTGTGGGCTTCTCAACATATTCTTCATACTCTTCAGTCTTTTACCTTTTGGTAGTCCTTTTGCTTCCATAGGACGTTTCTTTGGTTAACTTTGCAACTTTTGTTCCAGTGACTTTTAGTTCCTTAATCTCATTGTCATAGTCTATATCTATTTCATCTTCTCTTATGCTTTCATAGGTCTGGGAAGCTTTTGTTTTCATCCTCTTCTCATGTTTTCCGGATGATTCTACTCTTGGTTTTGCAGTTTTGGAAGGAGCAGAGGCAATAGTCTCTTGACTTATTCCATAATCAACTTTTTGATCTCCTAATTTCTCAGTCTCTGCTTTAGATGCCTCAACATTTGCACCATTGTCTTATGCTTTATCTTTCTTTTCTCTTTCTTCTTCTAACTTTGCTTTATCCTTTTCTATGTTCTCTGCATAGGAACTTTTGCTTGTTTGTTCATCACTTGATATCTGATCAGGAGGCCTCTATGAAACATCAACATTATCCCCTTTCCTTGTTGAATCAGATGGATTGGGAGTATCTTCTGCATCAAATATTTTATTCAACATTTCTGTATCCTCTTGAAATGCATGTTCTACTTCTGGAACAAAGGCTTCACCAAACTCAGATTGTTGCTCCATGATGTTCTCTTCTTCACCACCTAGCACTTCTTTTGTGACTATGTGAAAATTATACTTCTTTAATGCTTTCAAAAGAATCTCTTGAGTTTCTTCAACTATTTCACTTGTTTCTCCAAGCATGAGTTTGTTCATTCTCCTCTTTCTTTTAAAGTCATCTTTGACTTCCTTGAGTATCATATCTATTTGATCGGAAGAAATTTGAGGGCACAGATTTATTAGCTCATGTTCCCTAATCTCTACATCCTTGCACTTGGCATTTTATTTTCTTAATTCCAAGATGTTTGCCAGACTTTGTAGTAACTCAGAATTTATCTCAATTAGTGCCTTGTTGTAGATATTGAGATATCTGACAGTTGCTTCCTCCAAGACCTTTTTGTCAATGTCATTGTATTCATCATAGAATTCAATCATGGCTTTTAGATTACCATCCACAGTGACTGATTTTATCACATCTTCTAGGGAAAGTGTGGGTTTCTCAACATAATCTTCATATTCTTTAGTCTTTTGCTTTTTGCTTCCATAGGACTTTTCTTTGGTTATTTGCTTCTTTTTTTCCAATGACTTTTAGTTCCTTGATTTCAATGTCAGAGTCAGTATCTACTTTATCTTCCCTTATGCTTTCATAGGTCCGGGAAGCTTTTGTTTTCTTCCTTTTCTCACATTTTTCAGATGATTTCGCTTCCAGTTTTACAGTCTTTGAAGTAGAGGTAGTAGTAGAACTTCTAGTAGTTCTTGAAGTGGAAGAGAGTTCCACCGGATCCCTTGTTCATTTCTTATCTTGTTTTTCTTTCTCATCCTTTTCTATTCTTTCTCTAAATTTCTTTACAACTTCTTTTGTTAGACCAAGATTTTCAGCTAGCTACTCAACTTCTTTTCTTACTCTCCTATTAGTTTCAGGTTCTCTAAGCTCAGTATGCAACTTTAAACTCAGCTCCTCATAAGTTCCAAATCTCTCAACCATTGTGTCTTTGGGCTTGCTTATCAGATGTTGAGCATACATATCCAAGATCCTCTCATCTACTTCATACCCCATGGGCATGATCCAAACAATTCTAGGTTCCACTGCTTCCATTAAACACTAATCAGCATCAACCATGAACCATATATCATCTTTGTATTTGTCAACAATTAACTTTGGAATTCTTTCCCTAGAGTGCATCATATTCTAATAATTCTTAAAGTAACCCTATATTGCTGATTTTTGAGCATTGAAATCAGCAATGCTACGAAGATGATTTCTGATTTGAATGGCAACTAGCTCATCCTTAGTCTAGTGTACACTTTTCACCCCAGGGACCTCATTCATATAGTAAAAGAATAGACATAGAATTAGTGTACCATACTTGAAGGTGTTCTTCTCATCCCTTTTGATCTTGTTAAAATTTTCAATCAATTGATTCTGCAATAGTTCACACAAGTCATAATCAACATTTTCTTTTAGCATCTTATATGCAGCAAAAATGGTTGTTCCAGAAACAAAATTTTCTCTGCTTGGGTGGTAAATCTTGTATCCAATCACTATGGAGGCATATTTGACATCCATCTCTATAATATCATTTATGGTCATTGCTCTTCTGTCAAACTTAGCTCCAATGGCATCAGTTACTGTCTGGTTTTTCACAGCTTTCAGCATGGGCAATCCTCCAGTTGAGTTTAAACCAGTTACATTTCTAATAGCATCCATGGTAATCTTGAACGGTTTTAACAACCAAATGAATTCATCATGTATTTGGCTTAAGACATATCAGACCCATTCATCCTCATTGAATGTTGGAAACCCCATAACCTAAACAAAGTGTTTATCTTGTAGTGCCTTATATTCAGGTCTAATTTCTTCATTTTCATCCTTGAGTTGTTTTTCAAACAGATCCACATACCTTGAATCTCCAAATTCATCTATATTTGCATGAATGTAAACCCTAATATCTTCTATATGTAGCACTCCATACCGAACACTTGAAAAAGCATCGAATGGATCAACTTGAATTGATTTGTGAGGATGCTTCTTAAATTTGGATTGAGGCCTTTCGATAATGTCAATAACATGAGGGGTAGCCATTTCAAATAGATTTCAAATTCAAGGATTTATAGAGAGGTAACTTTTTCTTTCAAGGTGATAGGGTTGATCAATTGCCGATCGAATTTGTTCTCTGCCTCAGTCTCTGGATTAGTAGTTCAAATGCTCTTCTTTTTGTTTACTTCGAATGCAAGGTGATTCAAATAATTGATCAACCAACCCTTTAAAGCTCTGCATTGTTGGCAAGAGACACTGTGTGGCTTCATGAGTGTTTTCATTGATGGCAACAATGTCTATCCCACACATCTATAGCACATAGTATGCCTATACCAGAAGTCAGATTGAAGACTATTTTGGTCTAGTGAACAAGAACATAGCATGTAGCAAGGTCTGACAAACAAGTCCAGATGTCTCAGATGGTGTAACTCTGCAACTTGTGGACTTGGACAAGTTAAGGGGAGTATCATGACTACTATATTCCAGAGATTGAGCCTCCGGTGATAAAACATTGAAAAGATATGAGCATCTGAGTGTTGGGTTCCTAACAGGTAGAGCAGACTAAGGAAGAACTAACCGATAGGACATCAGACTTCAATTCAGATGAGTAATTGATGTTGATCAAGCTATTTGAGGGATCATACAATGTTGTCCAACATGATTGATGACTTCTATGTCTATGTTTTTGATATGCATCACATATTAAGCATGGATTCAGCCGACAGATCAGTGTTTTGTAAATATCTTCAGTATTCCGGTTGCTAACTAAAAAGATGTTGAAATCCTTGGTGTAGATATATATAGCAGATGGATTTCAATATGAAGGTGTGAGTGTGATGATATAGTGCACGAGGAAAGGTAGAGATAAGTGTGGAAGCAGTAATACAAGTCTGGTATGTGACAGAACAGCAGCACAAGAGCAGAGGAAGAATGAAGTGCATCAGATCAGTATATTGAGCCTAACTAAAACTGAACCTCATCATTTGTGGATGACTCTCATTAGTTCAAACATTTGGTTACCTTCTATAAACTTTGTAGACAGTGAGTCTCTTGTAGGTAGTGTGCCTCTTTTGAGCAGTGTGCTCAGGTAGTGACCCCTAATTGGCAAGTGCCATTTTGTACTTCTTATTCTTTTAACAAAGAATACAATCTTGGGTTAGTCACATTGTGGTTTTTCCCTTAATAGGGTTTTCCACATAAAAATCCTTGTGTTATGTGTGTTGATTTCATTTCTTCTCTCATGATTATGTATGCTTACTTGTTTTGATGTTGCACTAATTGTTAAAGAAGAAAAGAAAGATAAGATATTAGAGATAACTGATTCACCCCCCCTCTCAGTTATCTACCTTGTTTCCAACAATTGGTATTAGAGATAAGTTCCTCTAAATAGAGCCTAACAGCTTGAGGAAGATCTGGGAATCTCAATGGATATGTATGGTATGAAGGAACAACTTCAGTCTTCCCTAGATGATCTTGAACAATCCCACTCTAAAGTCAATAACTTAAGAGAAAGACTCAAACAAGCTGATGATTTCATAAATGAGCTAAAAGAAAAACTGAGTATCTCTGTGAAAAAGAGAAAGGAACTACTTAAAAAATTAGCAAGTTAGAGTGAAGCCAATGATACTAATGAAGATCTGAATGAGAAAAATAAGCTATGTGAGAAGCTATCAAAAGAGGTCATTATGGTAAGGCATGAGATGGAATCAGGGGTTATGAGATTCACCTAATAAATTGAAGAGAAAAGGAAAATTGAAGATAATCTAAAACAATCTCTCAAGGAGAAAACGGAGGACTACCACAAAATGGACAAAATAATCAGGCATCTTGAATCTGATCTTGAAGAAGCTAGAGATAATGAAGAACAACTTGAGAATTAGATAGACACTCTTAAACAAGATCTTCAAACATCAAATGAATACAAAGAGAAATTCAAGATAAGCTCAGCTCAACTTGAAGTTCTTCTTGAAAGCCAAAAGAGAGTAGATGACAATCGTGGCTTGGGATATGAGAAAGGTGAAATCTTTGGACCCGGTTAGAAGAACTCTGGATCAAGAAATCAAAGAAACAGGCCTAGAAGACCTCCGGTAAGGAAACCAAATGCTCAAAGATATCCATGCTTCAATGGATACTGCTACAATTGCAACAACTTTGGTCATAAAGCAACTCAATGTAGAAGAAGAATGAATCAGACTAATTCATCCTTCTCTAGACAGTGTTTCAACTACCAAAGGTATGGTCACAAATCTCATGAATGCAGAAATATGCAAATAAACAATTTATTCAATGGTAGATGCTTTGCATGCAATAGAATGGGACATATGGCTTAATCAATGTAGATCAAGAGGATATCAGTCAAATATGCAAAGAAATGTTGTTTGTTACAATTGCAATAGATCTGGTCATTTTGCCAAATTCTATAGAAGTAAAAATCAGGATATAAAGGGTCCGGTGCATCATAATCAAAATCAAGACAAGGGAAAAGGCAAAGTAAATGCGGATGAAGTTTAAAGGGAGATGAGCAAGATTTGGGTGAAGAAGAGTACAGAAAATGTTGGGGATTGATCCGCACCAGAATCTGGTGCTGATATTCCTTCTGGAAACTAAACGGATGAGCTCTGGCTCAGGGGGAGTCACAAAGAAAAATAAATTCGCCTAGCTAGTCAATTGGTACCTAAATTTGGCACATAAAATGTTATGGATTAAAGGGTTCTAAAAAAATTACCTAAATAACCCTCAGAGAAAATATGAATGATCTGCATGAAGTTTTGCAAAAGTTTAATCATCCAAGATTGATCCAATTTGACAGACATCCAGTAAAGCAGGATTTTCACAGACAGATCCGGTGTGATTCGAAGTTAAGATATCTTGATCTGCAGATTTATGGCATGATTGGAGGAAAGAAGATACATTGTCAATTATCACTAAAAATGATTCTAAGTGCATCTCAGTGATTTGGAAAGATCTCTCTCAGAACAAGGCAATAGGATGACTTAAGTTGTGCATTTATTGTAAAAGGAAATTAGGGTTTGCAAAATAATAAAAGGGTTCTCTCACTCATCATTTGCACTTTTGCATTCGAGAAGAAGAAAACAACAGCTCTACATCAAGTTTCTTCAACACTCTCAAAGATCAACCACAAAATTTAATTCAACCAGCGATTTGTTCCAGCTCTTATTTTGAACCCTAAAAGCGCAAAAAGGTACTTCCATTCTAAATATCTCTCTCTGGATCTTTTGCAAAAATGGCTACTCCAATGGTTGTTAAGATCACTAATAGGTTGCGCCCAAAGTTCAAGAAACACCCCTACAAATCCCTAAAAGTTGATCCCTTAGGCACTTTTTCTAGCATTCTGCATGGGGTTCTGCACGTAGAAGATGTTAGGGTTTACATCCAAGCTAATATTGAGGAATTTGGAGAATCTAAGTTGATGGACATCTACCATAAATAATTAATAGATGAAAGTTTTGAACTCAAACCTCAGTACAAGGCCCTCTAGGATAAGCACTTTGGACATTGCATCCACTTTCCCTATTTTGCATAAGATGAATGGGTCCAGTATGTTCTTAGCAAAATACATGACAATTTCCTATGGTTGATGAAGCCCTTCAAGATAACAAAAGATGCTATTAGGGTAGTAACTAGATTGCACTCATCCGGTGGGTTACCTGCACTCAAATCTGTCAAGAACCAGACAATAAGTGAAGCTACCGGATCCAAGTTTGACAAGAGAGCAATGACCATAGAAGACATCACAGATCTAGATATCAAATTTGCCTCTATGATAATTGGTTATAAAATCTATCATTCCAACAAGGAGAATTCTGTGTCCAAAACTGCAATATATACAGCATATCAGATGTTAAGGGAAAATGTTGATTATGACCTATGTGATCTTCTTCTAAACCAACCATTAGAAAACTTGCAGAAGATCAAGAAGGATAAGAAGAACTCATTCAAGTATGGTTGCTTAATACTGTGTATGTTCTTTTACTATATGAATGAGCTACCTGGATCAAGTGGTTGGGTATGGAAAAATGACAGACCGGTTGACATACAAATCAAGACTACATGTATGGACTTGGTGATGCTAAGGCTCAAACTACAGCACTCTGGGGATATTTTAAGAACTTCCAAAGTATGATGCAGGCTAGAGAAAGAATTCCTCAAACCATAGTTGAAAAATATAAGGATACAGTATGCTTCATGGTTGACATTGATCAATGCCTAATGGAGGTAGTTGAGCCCATAACAGTATGTATTATGCCAATGGGATATGAGGTCAATGAGAAAATCTTGGAGCTACATATCCAACACTTGCTAAGTCAGCCTAAGGACCCTGAGGCTGAAAGGTTTGGAACCTTTCAAGAACTGAGTGTAAAAATTCATGTTGAGCTAAGACAACCAGAAATAAAAAGGAAAGTTAAAAGGAAAGTAGAGGAAATTGCCAAAAGATATGGCATATCAAAAGAGGTAGTTGATGCAAATAGAGAGAAAATAGAAAGAGCTGAGAAAGAGAAGCAAGAAGCAGAAAAAGAAGTGTTCCAGTACAAGCCTCCTCCCGGACTAGATCCTCCAAGAGCTCTGCACTTGCCACCCCTAAGAGCTCAAGAGCCTCAAAACCGGAAGCCAAGACATCCGGAAAGGGAGAAAAGAGAACGAAAACAAAAGCCAAAAGGTCTTACATAAGCCAAAAGGATGATGAAGAAACAGAGTCTGATGAGAAAGTTAAGAAAATGAAGAAGAAGAAGAAAGCATCTGGGGAATCCTCTACCGATAAAAACAAAGAAGAAGAGGCAAAAGAATTTGTTGAAAAGCCCACTCTTTCTATTGATCATATCATCAAGGCAGTCACTGTGGATGGGAATCTGCAACCAGTAACAGAATTTTATGATGAATATAGTGACACTGACAAGAGGATCTTGGAAGAATCTACAGTCAGGTACCTAAATATTTATAATAAAGCATTTATTGAAATCATTTCATTAATTCCCAAAATTCTAGAGAAGGTACTTGAACTTAGAAAGGAGAATGCTAAGGCAAAGGACTTAGAGATCCAATAACAGATAGCTATTCATCTCTATCCTTCCATTACTCCAAAGCAAATGAACATGATCTTTAAGGACTACAAGGATGAATTCTAGAGAAAAGAAAGAATGAACAAACTAATGCTTAGAGAGATAGATCAGGTAGCAAGAGAAATAGAAGACATCCTCTAGAATGCCTTCAAAAGATTCAATCTTCCTATAATAGAGGAAATAAATGAAGAACCTTCTACCATGGATGTCGAAGGATTAAATGCATCAAAAGAAGAATCTACTGAGAAAAATGTAGAAGGGTCAAAAGAGATGGATGAGGAGAAGTCTAAGGATTCCTCTGTTCTGGAAGAGGAAGTTCATGAAGAAGTTAACATCTCTCCTTCGGATCCCACTGCAGATTTAGGAACTGAAGGAGAAGGAAGAAAAGAGGAGAAAGTGAGTCAAGAAGAGGAGGAAAAGGGAAGAGAAGGAGAACAAATAGAGAAGATCTCTTATGACAGTTTAGAGATTCCAAAAGAAAAGAAGACTTAGTCTCCGGCAAAAGACACTGCAGAGGCAATGAAGAAATTCTTGAACAAAGAGATGATGGAGATAGATGAACTGGAACTCTCCCAAGGACCACTAAATTTTGATTCCCTCTCTCAAGTCTAGACAATGAAGATAGAATCTTTTGCTCAAGCCAAGGCAAAAGAAAAACTTTTGAAGTCTCGCATGGAAGACTGTGAGCTATTAGAGATTGCATCCGGTATGCTAGAGAAGATCATGCCATCCTTTCAAAAGGATCCTTTGGCCTCTCCATCTGGTAACCTGAAATCTTTGGTAAACTTTGTCAGTACTCATTTTGATTCTTTAGAGAAATCGGCAGAAGAAAAGGTCCAGAAAGAATTTTTGTGAAAGAGATTCACTGAAGTATAGGGACTCATAGCTAATGATAGGAGGACCCTAGATATTGGGATAAAGAGCCTTGAAAATTCTCTTAAAGATGGTGGGGAAATGTACAAATTTTGTCTATCTTGGTCTAAAGTGACAGAAAATATTGAAAAGAAGGTGAAAGAACAAGAAGGTAAACTGTCAAGTTTATCTCAGAATTTTGATCCCCTCACTACATCCATAATGAATCAAGAATGCCAGGCTATTGCCATTATAAATGAAATAAAGAGGCTGGATAAAGAGAAGAAGAAGATAATAAGCAGGATGAGTGAACTTAGAGGGATAATTATCCCTAAGTTAGAGGCAATGCATGAGGCCTTATCAGATGCTCAGACCACAGCCTGGACCAATGATCTGACAGACTTAAGAAGAGTAGAAGCATACGCATTTTTTTTGAGTGGTCACATCTCCATTTTGGAGAGGATAAAGTAGAGCTGGGCAACAGAATTTGTACAATTGAAGACTACTTTTGTGGATATACTTGAGTATATGTAAGTATAACATGTATATATACTTATGCGGCTATGTATAGGTTGATTTTTATAAATTCTAGTGTGCAGATTCTGCCCTTTTCCATTTGATGTCAAAGGGGGAGTGAGGAGTAGTGAAAAATGTGGAATCCAGCTAAGGGGGAGCTCGGGGGAGCTCTGATAAAATAGTGCATAAGATAGAGCATCAGCCAAGGGGGAGTTTGCAGCGATACTTAGTCACTTTTCACTAAGTGTTGCCATCAATACCAAAGGGGGAGATTGTGGGCAAGAGACACTGTGTGGCTTCATGAGTGTTGTCATTGATAGCAACAAAGTCTATCCCACACATCTGTAACACATAGTATGCCTATACCGAAAGTCAGATTGAAGACTATTTTGGTCCGATGAACAAAAATAGAGCATGTAGCAAGGTCTGACAAACAGGTCCGGATCTCTTAGATGGTGTAACTCAGCAAGTTGTGGACTTGGACAAGTCAAGAGGAGTATCATGACTACTATATTCTAGAGATTGAGCCTCTGATGATAAAACATTGAAAAGATATGAGCATCTGAGTGTTGGGTTCCTGATAGGTAGAGTAGACTGAGGAAGAATTGACCGACAGAGCATCAGACTTCAATCCAGATGAGTCATTGATGTTGATCAAGCTATTTAAGGGATCATACATAGTTGGCCGACATGATTGATGACTTCTATGTCTATGTTTTTGATAGGCATCACATATTAAGCATGGATTCAACCAACACATCAGTCTTTTGTAAATATCTTGAGTATTCCGGTTGCCGACTAGAAAGATTTTGAAATTCTTGGTGCGGATATATATACCAGATGGATTTTGGTATAAGGTGTGAGTGTGATGATATAGCGTGGAAGGAAATGCAGAGATAAGTGTGGAAGCAGCAATACAAGTCCGGTATGTGACAGAACAACAACACTAGAGCAGACGAAGAATGAAGTGCATGAGATCAGTATATTGAGCCTAACCGGAACTGAACCTCAGCATTTATGGATGCCTCTCATCAGTTCAAACATCTAGTTACCTTCTATAAACTTTGTAGACAGTGAGTCTCTTGTAGGTAGTGTGCCTCTTGTGAGCAGTGTGCTCAGGCAGTGAGCCCTAATTGGCAAGTGTCATTTTGTACTTCTTATTCTTTTAACAGAGAATACAAACTTAGGTTAGTCACCCTGTGGTTTTTCCCTTAATAGGGTTTTCCACGTAAAAATCCTTGTGTTATGTGTGTTGATTTCATTTCTACTCTCATGATTATGTATACTTACTTGTTTTGATGCTGCACTAATTGTTAAAGAAGAAAAGAAAGATAAGATATTAGAGATAACTGATTCACCCCCCTCTCAGTTATCTACCTTGTTTCCAACACGTATTACCTAATTTTCCTTTGTAATAAATGTGTTTCTCTAATTGTATCTAGCTACATTGTTTGTACAGTTCTTCCTGTATCAATCCATAAGATTTCCTCTCAACAACTTTCCTTCTGGAAATCCTTCCATAGGTTCTGAACTAATTTAGAGTATTTTCTATTAATGTGCCAGATTCAGGCACCCATTTACTGATCAGGGGAATTTGATGTTCTATGCAGCTCCCCCTAAGCTAGAGTTTCTAACTTAATTCCCAGAGGAATTGTCAGCACTGAATTCCAGTGTGGACATATTATCATTGTTTACTGTATCTTTCTTTATCCAAATCTTGTTCATTTCACTTTATATCTCATCCACATCAATTTTCTTTTTGCCTCTATCTTGTTTCTGTTCATCCTATTTTCTATTTACCAGACCTTCTCTTCCATTGTCTTTACTTCTGTAAAATCTTGCAATATGACCAGATTTATTGTAGTTAAAACATACAATATTTCTTTTCTTATAAACCCAATTTTCTCTTGATCTACACTGATTAACCATATGTCCAACCCCATTGCAAACAAAACAGTAACCATTGAAGGAATTGCTAATTCTTCTATTACTGGAATTATTCATTTTCATACTTTTGCATTCATTTGATCTATGACCATACCAGTTACAATTGAAGCATTGAATGGAGAAGGATGGACTATTTTGATTTACTCTGTTAATGCACTAAGTAGCTTTATGACCAAATTTTTTGCAGTTGAAACAGTTTCCATTGAATGAAGGATATCTTTGAGCATTTGGTTGTCTTACTAGAGGTTTTCTAGGTCTATTTCTACCATTCTCTAGTTGAAAATTTCTCTATCCAGATCCAGAGCTTTCACCTTTCTCATTCCTAAGATTATGCTTATCAACATCCTTTTTTTGCCCTTCAATGAGTGCTTCAAGTTTAGCTAAGCGTACCTTGAACTTCTCCTTATGCTCATTCACAACTTCTTGGTCATGATTGAGTGTGATGATCTGTCTCTCAAGTTCTCTTTCATTTTCTCTGCTTTCTTGTAGACTAGATTCTAGAAGGCCAGCTATCGCATCTAATCTATAGAATTCTTTAGAACTCTTTTTCAGATTGTGATTTCACTCTTCTTCATCTTTCTTCTTATCTTCAATTTCCTTTGGTTAGTCTCATCACCCCAATTTCCATCTCATGTTATAGAATAGTAACTTCTTTATCCAACTTTTCACATTCCTTTATTTTCTCATCCAGGGCCTTATCTTCATAAGGTTTTCCCAGATGAAGAGGTTTCTCCTTTCCCTTTGCATTGGATTTGCTCAATTTCTCTTTTAAAATTTTAATGAAGTCTTCTGCCTTTTTGAGATTGTCTTGCAGTTCTTGAACTTCTGCCTTGGACTACTCAAGATCATCTAGGGCAAGATTTAATTGCCCTTGAAGATCACATTCATCCATCCTGTTGTCTTCCCAGATCTACGTTAAGCTGTTAAACTTTTTCAAAGGAACTTGGCTCTGATACCAATTGTTGGATAGGTCCGGACAATTGAGAGGGGGGGTGAACCAATTGTCACTCATTTTTCAATTTTTCTTCCTTAAATCTATCTTTACCATTTACAATCAAACTAATAAAATGAACATCACCTAAGAAGAAATATAAATAGCACACTTGACACCAAGATTTTGACATGGAAACCCTGTTAAGGGAAAAACCATGGTGGGGGTTTACCCACAAGAATTAATACTCTGTTAAAAGTATTTTACAAATGGGAATGCACATGCATTCAAGCTCACTGCCCTAAGCTCACTGCTCAAGTGGAGATTGACTGTCTACATACAAGATTACAAGAGTTTTACAGAGATTTTCAACTGGTAAGATGCATCTGCCAATGCTAGAGATTAGTTCCGGTTAAATCCAAATAATGACTTTGTACACTTCATCTTTATTCTACTCTTCTCTCTATTCTACCTTCATTCAAATATCATACTTCTGCTCCTTTCACATATATACCTTTTTCACATACACACACACACACAAAATATCCATAGTCACCGGCTATATATATCCTTATCTTGAATTACAATCGCTTGTCAGTCGGCAACAACAACACTTTGAACTTTGTAAGCAGATCTATTATGTTAGCTAGATCCATACACCAATATTGATGCATACCAAAAATAACACATATAGATCATCATACATGTCGGCGACTAACATTCTACCTCATACATAGTTCATCAAAACACATCTATTGGGTCCACACAAGGATTAACATAGGTCTGCCTGTTCTTCACTGAACTATTCTGTCATATTGGGATACGGTATTCAGATGCTCATAACTTTTGATCCCTTTATCACCAGAGGCTAAAAACTTGGATTTAGATTGTCTTGGTGTCCCTTTACACTTCTTCAAATCCGCAACACATAATGATTAATTGGAGAGATCCACTGACCAAAATGCTGGACTCTGCTATATGCTCTCTTTTAGGCTACCGAACTTGGATGGATTATCATTCTGACTTCCGGTAAGTTCATATACTACACTGTGGATGTGTGGAACAATCTTAGTTGCCATCAATCACAACTCCTATCAATGCTATGCAGTGTATCTTGCCAACAATCTCCCCCTTTGGCATTGATGGCAACACTTAGTGAAAAATGACTGTCTTAGAGCTACTCCCCCTTTGTTTCTGCATATGTGTCCTTCACTTAATACGGTGCTCCCCCTAAGATGAATACCTCATTTTTCACTTCCCTTCACTCACCCTTTGACATTAATGGAAAGGGGTGGGATCCGCTAATCCAAAATTTCCAAAAATTTTGTATACATTGCCGCATATGTACAAGTAGCTATTAAGTTCCATTCACATGAACTTGAGGATGTCTGCAAAACTAGCTTTTATTTGCACAAGTTCAGAGGCCCAAGTACTCTTCATTCCATCCAAAATTGAAATGTGCCCATTTAACACAAATGAGTATGCTTCTGCCTTTGACAGATCTGATGGAACACTGGTCTGAACTACAATCTAAGCTTTAGATAATGCATTATACATTGTTTCTAACTTAGGGGCAATTAATCCCCAGAGTTCACACATTCTCTTCACAATGTTACTTTTCTCTTTGGCAAGTTTCTTTATTTCCTCAGTCAAGTTGATTACTTGACATTCTTCACTTATGGGCGAAACTGTTAGGGGATCAAAATTTTGAGAGAAATTTGACAAATTTTGTTCTTGCTCCTTTATCTTGTTCTCAATACCCTTATTAACTTTGGTCCATGATAGACATAATTTGTACATATCACTTCCATCATTTAGAGCATTCTGAATACTCTTTATGCTAATACCCAATATTCTTCTATCATTTACTATCAGGTTCTTTATTTCATAGAATTTATTATCTAAGAGTTCTTTCTAAACTTTTATCTCCGCAGACTTCTCAAGGGACTCAAAATGTGAATTTACTAAACTTACAAGGTTCTTTAGATGGCCAGAGGGGGAATCATTTTGATTCTTATGATAGTTTGGCATTAATTTCTCCAAAATCTAGTTGCAAGCCCCAATAGCTCATTCTCCTCCATGTGGAACTTTAACATCTTCCCTCTAGCCTTTACTTGGGTGAATGATGCTATCTGCATCAATTGAATTGGAGAGATGACATCTATATTGGCTAGGCCTTGGAGTAATTTAGGTTCATCAAGTTCAATCACTTCTTTTCCAAGAAAATCTTTTACTGCATCTGCAGTGTCTCCTGCACTTATTTCAGAATCAACCTTTTGATCTCCTGATTTCTCAGTCTCTAATTTAGGTGCTTCAATGT
Organism: Cunninghamia lanceolata; assembly: GCA_027924645.1. Taxonomy (NCBI): domain Eukaryota; kingdom Viridiplantae; phylum Streptophyta; class Pinopsida; order Cupressales; family Cupressaceae; genus Cunninghamia; species Cunninghamia lanceolata. Next base: position 27,258,248 of record BSBN01000254.1, read on the forward strand.
TTCCACCATCTTCTTCTATTTTATCTTTCTTTTCTCTTTCTTCCTCTAACATTGCTTTATCATTTTCTATGTTCTCTGAAGAGGAACTTTTTCTTGTTTGTTCATCACTTGCTATCTAATCAGGAGGGCTCTATGAAACAGCAACATTATCCCCTTTCCCTATTGTATCAGATGTATTGGGAGTATCTTCTGCATCAAATATTTTATCCAACATTTCTGTATCCTCCTGAATTGCTTGTTCTACTTCTGGAATAGAGGCTTCACCCAACTCAAATTGTTGCTCAATAATGTTCTCTTCTTCACCATCTGGCACTTCTTTTGTGACTATGTGAAAATTATACTTCTTTAATGCTTTCAAAAGAATCTCTTGAGTTTCTTCAACTATTTCACTTGTTTCTCCAAGCATGAGTTTGTTCATTCTCGTCTTGCTTCTAAAGTCATCTTTGACTTCCTTGAGTATCATATCTATTTGATCAGGAGAAATTTGAGGACACAGATTTATTAGCTCATGTTCCCTAATCTCTATGTCCTTGCACTTGGTGTTTTCTTTTCTCAATTCCAAGATGTTTGCTAGATTTTGTGGTAACTCAGAAGTTATCTCAATTAGTGCCTTGTTGTAGATATTGAGATATTTGACCATTGCTTCATCCAACACCCTTTTATCCATGTCATTGTATTCATCGTAGAATTCAATCATGGGTTTTAGATTACCATCCACAGTGATTGATTTTATCACATCTTCTAGGGAGAGTGTGGGCTTCTCAACATATTCTTCATACTCTTCAGTCTTTTGCCTTTTGCTAGTCCTTTTACTTCCGTAGGAGTTTTCTTTGGTTAACTTTGCAGCTTTTGTTCAAGTGACTTTTAGTTCATTGATATCATTGTCAAAGTCTATATCTATTTCATCTTCTCTTATGCTTTCATAGGTCCAGGAATCTTTTTTTTTCTTCCTTTTCTCATGTTTTCTGGCTGATTTTGCTCCTGGTTTTGTAGTTTTGGAAGGAGCAAAGGTAGTAGTCTCTTGCACTTATTTTATAATCAACTTTTTGATCTCCTGATTTCTCAGTCTCTAATTTAGGTGCTTCAACATTTGCACCATCTTCTTTTGTTTTATCTTTCTTTTCTCTTTCTTCTTCTAATTTTGCTTTATCCTTTTCTGTGTTCTCTGGAGAGGAACTTTTTCTTGTTTGTTGATCACTTGATATCTGATCAGGAGGCCTCTGTGAAATAGCAACATTATCCCCTTTCCCTGTTGAATTAGATGGATTGGGAGTATCTTCTGCATCGAATATTTTATTCAACATTTTTGTATCCTCTTGAAATGCATGTTCTACTTCTGCAACAAAGGCTTCACCAAACTCAAATTGTTGCTCCATGATGTTCTCTTCTTCACCACCCAGCACTTCTTTTGTGACTATCTGAAAATTATACTTCTTTAATGATTTCAAAAGAATCTCTTGAGTTTCTTCAACTATTTCACTTGTTTCTCCAAGCATGAGTTTGTTCATTCTCCTCTTTCTTTTAAAGTCATCTTTGACTTCCTTGAGTATCATATCTATTTGATTGGGAGAAATTTGAGGACACGGATTTATTAGCTCATGTTCCCTGATCTCTACATCCTTGCACTTGGCATTTTCTTTTCTTAATTCCAAGATGTTTGCCAGACTTTGTGGTAACTCAAAAGTTATCTCAATTAGTGCCTTGTTGTAGATATTAAGATATCTGACTATTGCTTCCTCTAACACCTTTTTGTCCATGTCATTGTATTCATCGTAGAATTCAATCATGGGTTTTAGATTACCATCCACAGTGACTGATTTTATCTCATCTTCTATGGAGAGTGTGGGTTTCTCAAAATAATCTTCATACTCTTCAGTCTTTTGCTTTTTGCTTCCATAGGACTTTTCTTTGGTTAGCTTTGCTTCTTTTGTTCCATTGACTTTTAGTTCCTTGATTTCAATGTCAGAGTCAATATCTACTTCATCTTCCCTTATGCTTTCATAGGTCCGGGAAGCTTTTGTTTTCTTCCTTTTCTCACATTTTTTGGATGATTTCACTTCCGGTTTTACAATCTTAGAAGGAGTAGAGGTAGTAGCAGAACTTCTAGTAGTTCTTGAAGTGGAAGAGAGTTCCACCGGATCCCTTGTTTGTTTCTTATCTTGTTTTTCTTTCTCATCCTTTTCTGTTCTTTCTCTAAATTTCTTCACAGCTTCCTTTGTTAGACCAATATTTTCAGCTAGCTGCTCAACTCCTTTTCTTACTCTCCTATTAGTTTCAGGTTCTCTGAGCTCAGTATGTAGCTTTAAACTGAGCTCCTCATAAGTTTCAAATCTCTCAACCGTTGTGTCTTTGGGCTTGCTTAGCAGATGTTGAGCATACATATCCAAGATCATTTCATCTACTTCATACCCCTTGGGCATGATCCAAACAGTTCTGCATTCCACTACTTCCATTAAACACTGATCAGTATCAACCATGAACCATATATCATCTTTGTATTTGTCAACAATTGACTTTGGAATTCTTTCCCTAGAGTGTATCATATTCTAAAAATTCTTAAAGTAACCCCATATTGTTGTTTTCTGAGCATTGAAATCACCAATGCTATGAAGATGATTTCTGATTTGAATGGCAACTGGGTCATCCTTAGTCCAGTGTACACTTTTTACCCCATGTACCTCATTCATTAATTAAAAGAATAGACATAGAATCAGTGTACCATACTTGAAGGTGTTCTTCTTATCCCTTTTGATCTTGTTCAAATTTTCAATCAATTGATTCTGCAATAGTTCACACAAGTCATAATCAACATTTTCTTTTAGCATCTTATATGCAGCAAAAATGGTTATTCCAGAAATAGAATTTTCTCTGCTTGAGTGGTAAATGTTTTATCCAATCTCCATGGAGGCAAATTTGACATTTGTCTCTATAATATCATTTATGTTCATTGCTCTTCTGTCGAACTTAGCTCTGGTGGCATCAATTACTATCTGGTTTTTCACATATTTCAGCATGGGCAATTCTCCGGTTGAGTTTAAACCAGTTACATTTCTGATAACATCCCTGGTAATCTTGAATAGTTTTAACAACCAAATGAATTCATCATGTATCTAGCTTAAGACATATCGGACCCATTCATCCTCATTGAATGTCAAAAAAGCATAACCTGAACACAATGTTTATCCTGTAGTGCCTTATATTCAGATTTAAGTTCTTCATTTTCATCCATGAGTTATTTTTCAAATAGATCCACATACCTTAATCTCCAAATTCATCTATATTTGCATGAATGTAAACCCTAATGTCTTCTACATGTACCACGCCATACGGAACACTTGAAAAAGCACCTAACGAATCGACTTGAATTGATTTTTGAGGATGCTTCTTAAATTTGGGTCGAGGCCTTTCGGTAATGTCAATAACATGAGGGGTAGTCATTTCAAACAAATTTTAGATTCAAGGATATACAGAGAGGTACATTTTTCTTTCACGGTGATAGGGTTGATTGATTGCCAGTTGAGTTCGTTCTCTGCCTCAATCTTTGGATTAGTAGTTCAAATGCTCTTCCTTTTGTTTACTTCAAATGCAAGGTGATTCAAATAATTGATCAAGTAACCTTTTAAAGCTCTACATTACCTAATTTTCCTTTGTAATAAATGTGTTGCCCTAATTGTATCCAATTACATTGTTTGCACAGTTCTTCATCTATCAATCCGCAAGATTTCCTCTCAACAACTTTCCTTCTAGAAATCCTTCCATAGGTTCTAAACTAATTTACAGTATTTTTTGTTAATGTGCCAGATTCAATCACCCACTTACTGACCAGGGGAATTTGATGTTCTATGCAGCTCCCCCTAAGCCAAAGTTTCTAACTTAATTCCCAAAGGAATTGTCAGCACCAGATTCCAGTGCGAACATATTATCATTGTTTACTATATCTTTCTTTATCCAAATCTTGTTCATTTCACTCTGTATCTTATCCACATCAATTTTCTTTTTTCCTCTATCTTGTTTCTGTTCATCCTATTTTCTATTTACTAGACCTTCTCTTCCATTGTCTTTACTTCTATAGAATCTTGCAATATGACCAGATTTATTGCAGTTATAGAATACAATATTTCTTTTCTTATAAACCTGATTTTCTCTTGATCTACACTGATTAGCCATATGTCCAAACCCATTGCAAACAAAACAGTAACCATTGAAGGAATTGCTAATACTTCTATTACTCAAATTATTCATTTCAATACTTTTGCATTCATTTGATCTATGAGCATACCTGTTACACTTGAAGCATTGACTGGAGAAGGATGGACCATTTTGATTTACTCTATTTCTGTACTGAGTAACTTTATGACCAAATTTGTTGCAGTTGAAATAGTTTCCATTGAATGAAGGATATCTTTGAGCATTTGGTTGTCTTACCAGAGGTTTTCTAGGTCTGTTTCTCCCATTCTCTGGTTGAAAATTTTTCTGTCCGGATCCGAAGCTTTCACCTTTCTCATACCTAAGATTATGCTTATCAACATCCTTTTTTTGCCCTTCAATGAGTGCTTCAAGTTTAGTTGAGCTCATCTTGAACTTCTCCTTATATGCATTCACAACTTCTTGGTCATGCCTGAGTGTGATGATCTGTCTCTCAAGTTCTCTTTCATTTTCTTTGCTTTCTTGTAGATTAGATTCTAGAAGACTAGCTATCGCATCTGATTTGTAGCATTCTTCAGAACTCTTTTAGATTGTGATTTAACTCTTCTTCAGCATTCTTCTTATCTTCAGTTTCCCTGGTTAGTCTCATCACCCCAATTTCCATCTCATGTTTTAGAATAGTAACTTCTTTAGCCAACTTTTCACATTCCTTTTTTTTCTCACCCAGGGCCTTATCTTCATAAGGTTTTCCCAGATGAAGAAGTTTCTCCTTTCCCTTTGCATTGCATTTGCTCAATTTGTCTTTTAAAATTTCAATGAAGTCTTCTACCTTTTTGAGATTGTCTTGCAGTTCTTGAACTTATGCCTTGGACTGCTCAAGATCATCTAGGGTGAGATTAAGTTGCCCTTGAAGATCATATTCATCCATCCTGCTGTCTTCCCATATCTAACTTAAGCTTTTAAACTTTTTCAAAGGAACTTAGCTCTGATACCAATTGTTGGATAGGTCCAGACAACTGAGAGGGGGGTTGAATCAGTTGTCACTTATTTTTCAATTTTTCTTCCTTAAATCTATCTTTACCATTTACATTCAAATTAATAAAATGAACATCACATAAGCAGAAATACAAATAGCACACTTGACACCAAGATTTTGACATGGAAACCCGGTTAAGGGAAAAACCACGGTGGGGGTTTACCCACAAGAATTAATATTCTGTTAAAATTATTTTACAAATGGGAATGCACATGCATTCAGGCTCACTGGCCTGAGCTCACTATTCAAGTGTAGGATCACTGCCTACATACATGATTAAAAGAGTTTTACAGAGATTTTGAACTGGTAAGATGCATCTTTCAATGCTAGAGATCAGTTCTGGTTAAATCTAAATACTAACTTTGTACACTTCATCTTTATTCTGCTCTTCTCTCTATTCTACCTTCATTTAGATATTAGACTTCTGATCCTTTCACATATATACCTTTTTCTCTTACACACACACAAAATATCCACAATCATCAGCTATATATATCCTTATCCTGAATTACAATCACTTGCCAGTTGGCAACAACAACACTTTGAACTTTTAAGAAAGATTTGTTCTATCGACTAAATCCATAGACCAATATTGATGCATACCAAAAATAACACATGTAGATCATCATACATGTCAACAACTAACATTCTATCCATACATAGTTCATCAAAACACTTCTATTGGGTCCACACAAGGATTAACATAGGTTTGCCTATTCTTCACTAAACTGATCTGTCATAATGGGATCCAGTATTCAGATGCTCATAACTTTTGATCCCTTTATCACCAGAGGCTAAAAACTTGCATTTACATTGTCCTGGTGTCCCTCTACACTTCTTTAAATCCGCAACACATAATGATTATCTGGAGAGATCCACTGACCAAAAATGTTGGACTCTGTTATATGCTCTGTTTCAAGGTCCCAGACTTAGATGGATTATCATTCTGACTTCTGGTAAGATCAGATACTGCACTACGAATGTGTGGCACAATCTTAGTTACCATCAATGACAACTCCTATCAATGCTATGCAGTGTCTCTTGCCAATAGTATGAACCCTAAGAATTGCATCCTTGACTGCCTTTGTGAACTTCTCATGCTTTTTAAGGTTATCCTTCAGATTTACAAAGGTTGAATGATAATCATAAAGATTATCCATTGAACCCACTGTCAACAACTCATCTTCAAACTTTTGCTTAGCCATTTTCTCAAAAGCATCAATCATCTCATCTACAGAGAGAAACTTATGATCTTCACTTATTAGAGTGCATGGTAGTTACTCTAACCTGTGCAGAAGTGAGACATCAATATCTTCATTGTTTACTCATACTTGGCATAAATCATCAAGCAAGCCTCTTATCACATTGATGCGATGAGTCAAAGATTCCTTGGTCTTGAGATAAGACTCTCAATTTGATGCAACTCTAATTGTAATCAAATTCTTAATCTTCATTTTCTTCATCTCAATCCATTCCTCTAAATTGTCTTCTTGATCTTGAAGTTCCTAAGATAATATATCAACAATATTATCTAACTCAGCTTTTGCCTTTTCCATTTTTCCTTTCTTTCCACTGTGGTCTTCAAGAGAACTCTGCCTTGTGCCAACAACCGTTCCAGAATATCACTAACCACTCTTCCTCTAGCTTGAACCTTTTCAACCTTTTGAATCAAAGGGTCTTCTACAGTAACTGCCATCAATTCCACAATCTCTGATGATTTCACTATCTTCTGAAGGATAGCAGCAAGCTGCTTAGCCTTTGCTTTGTATTGTTCCTTTTCCTTTTTCTCTTCATCAAATTTTACAAGCAATGAGCTTGTTGTAGCTTGAAAATCTGACTTGAGACCTTTGTGAGTCAACTTTCCTAATTCTACTCTAGAAACAATATAGTCATTCAAAAACATTGATGAAGCTGAGTATTCATGAGGAAACATTTTAGATTTTCTGCCATTGGCTGAGCAATTGCTGGAATCTGATTTGTTAACTTGTTGAACTTGGCAATGGATTCTCGCATGGGCTCTTGCAGTTCTTTCTTCATCTGTGTTAGTTGAGCTAACAAAGCATGTGCATCTTTTACAAGCTTAAGCCTAGCTTCAAACTTGGCTTTAACAGTATTCCATCCATTGATGGTTTGGGCTGGAAGGTGGTAGAACCAATCAGTTGCAACACCTTGAAGTGTTTCTACAAACAATCTCATAGAAAAATCTTCATATTCCACCCGTAGCACACCACATGCTATGTAGAAAGCCACTATGTGTTCATCAGGATGGACTTTCCTATCACCATAGAATTTGGGAAAATTCTTTCTTGAACTACGGGGTAGTTCATGCAATGGTGGTGTCAAATTCAAAGGTCCAAAAGAATTACCCCAAGAACCTTGAGTTGCCATAGTACACTACTTGAAAGGAAGAATAACAAAACTTTGATGAACCTGAGTGGATAATACTCTGTTAGTATTTGTACTAGAAGCTTCACCTAGTATGGGAGACTTGGTGTTGGTAGGAGGGAAACTCCTTGTACATTGAAGTCTTGGTATCAGAGGCAAAAGACCAAAATTACTTTGCTCCATTAACTCAAACATAGGATCAATAATTCTTTGAGCTCTTTTACTTCTTGCATACCTTAAGTCTACTAGAATATAAAGTACTTAACAAAGGTAAAAACTTGAAAAAACTTATTACAAACAATGAGGCCAGAATGCTTCAACTCAAAGCATGAGGCTTTAAGTTGCACATAAGTCACCAGCGGAGTCCCCAAAAACTCTTGGGTGAATATTTTGTCTTTAGCTAACTAAAGGCAAAATGGTTATATCAACCACAGTGTGATGAGATAAATCTCTCCTCTCAGCAAGGGGAGGTTCCCTTTTAACTATTACAAACTTATTTACACTAAATACTAACATTGGGGTGATTCTATATCATCCATTTATCTTTTTTTTAGAAATGATGTTTACAATTCTTAATATGAAATTCAACACAAAAGGATAATGAAAGCAATACCAATATACTTAAATCATGAAGAAACCCATGAAAACACAAAGTTTTGCATTTCTCCTTATGCCAATTATAAACAAAATATTTCAGAATAGAGTGCAACCCAAAGTCTTCAGTATATGCTAATGTAAGATAACACGATCATGAACAATAACTTGCAGCTCAAAGTCTTCAAGTTACTTCCCATTCACAAACTTAAATGCAAATTCCAAATATGATATAGTAGCACAAAGTCTACAAAATCAGATTTGAATCACCTCCTGAACACTTGATTTCCATGCTCACAATTCAAACATTCATATAGGATCATTTAATAGAAAGGACATAAGAACAATTCTATAACATTACAAACTTGCTCCAAGATAGAGTTTGGATGCCAACTTGCTTCTTTATATTGCTTAAAATTGATTTACAAAATAAGCTCAAAGTCTCAAATTGCTCTTCAAAATGGCGGCACTTCGCTTCAATATACAAAAGATAACAATTGCAATAGAGGCCCTCTGTATTTATAAGGAGGAGCCTCAAGCAAAAATAGGAAAAATCTAAATACTTTGACTTATTCAAAAAAAGAGTCCTATTTGACTTGGGACTTCCTTTGTCTCACATGTAATTACATTTTGGAAAAATACATGTGAATATGTCCAAAACAAAATACAAATTGCATATACAAAAATGAAAATAAACGAATTGAAGAAGAATTTTAACTGCCACTATCATTCTTATTCAAAAAATTTTGATACATGGTCCATACTACCGCCATCTCATATACATCAGGTCCAACTGTATTGCCTAAAATTGTATGTGTTGGATAGGTCTGGACAACTGAGCGGGGGTGAATCAGTTGTCACTCATTTTTCAATTTTTCTTCCTTAAATCTGTCTTTACCATTTACAATCAAATTAATAAAATGACCATCATATAAGTAGAAATAAAAATAGCACACTTGACTCCAAGATTTTGACATGGAAACTTGGTTAAGGGAAAAACCACGCTGGGGGTTAACCCACAAGAATTAATACTTTGTTAAAAGTATTTTACAAATGGGATGCACATGCATTCGAGCTCACTGCTCAAGTGGAGGCTCACTACCTACAGACAAGATTACAAGAGTTTTACAAAGATTTTGAACTGGTAAGATGCATCTACCAATGCTAGAGATCAGTTCCGGTTCAATCCAAATACTGACTTTGTACACTTCATCTTTATTCTGCTCTTCTCTCTATTCTACCTTCATTCGGATATCAAACTTCTGCTCCTTTCACATATATACCTTTTTCGCATACACACACCCAAAATATCCACAATCATCGGCTATATGTATCATTATCTTGAATTACAATCACTTGCCAATTGGCAACAACAACCCTTTGAACTTTTTAAGAAAGGTCTGTTATGTCGGCTAGATCCATACACCAATATTGATGCGTACCAAAAATAACACATGTAGATCACCATACATGTCAGAAACTAACATTCTATCTCATACACAGTTCATCAAAACACTACTGTTCAGTTCACACAAGCATTAACATAGGTCTGCCTATTCTTCACTGATATGTTGTCATAATGGGATCTGGTATTCAGATGCTCATAACTTTTGATCCCTTTATCACCAAAGGCTAAAAACATGGATTTAGATTGTCCTTATATCCCTTTAGACTTCTCCAAATCTGCAACACATAATGATTAAATGGAGAGATCCACTGATCAAAATGTGAATTTAATAAACTTACAAGGTTCTTTAGATGGCCAGAGGGGGAATCATTTTGATTCTTCTGATAGTTTTGCATTAATTTATCCAAAACTCCAGTTGCAAGTCCTAATAGCTCATTCTCCTCCATGTAGAACTTTAAGACCTTCTCTCTAGCCTTTACTTGGGTGAATGATTCTATTTTCATCAGTTGAATTGGAGAGAGGGCATCTGGATTCACTAGGCCTTGGAGTAGTTCAGGTTCATCAAGTTCAATCACTTCTTTTCCAAGAAAATCTTTTACTACGTCTTCAGTGTATCTTGCACTTATTTCAGAATCAACCTTTTGATCTCCTAATTTCTCAGTCTCTGTTTTAGGTGCTTCAATGTTTGCACCATCTTCATCTGTTTTATCATTCTTTTCTCTTTCTTCCTCTAAATTTGCTTTATCCTTTTCTGTGTTCCCTACAAAGGAACTTTTTCTGTTTTATTCATCACTTGCTATCTGATCAAGAGGGCTCTATGAAACAACAACATTATCCTCTTTCCCTATTGTATCAGATGGATTGGGAGTATCTTTTGCATCAAATATTTTATCCAATATTTCTATATCCTTCTTAATTACATGTTCTACTTCCAGAATAGAGGCTTCACCCAACTCAGATTATTGCTCAATAATGTTCTCTTCTTCACCATCTGGCACTTCTTTTGTGACTATGTAAAAATTATACTTCTTTAATGGTTTCAAAAGAATCTCTTGAGTTTCTTCAACTATTTCACTTGTTTCTCCAAGCATGAGTTTATTCATTCTCCTTTGGCTTCTAAAGTCATCTTTCACTTCCTTGAGTATCATATCTATTTGATCAAGAGAAATTTGAGGACACATATTTATTAGCTCATGTTCCCTGATCTCTATGTCCTTGCACTTGGCATTTTCTTTTCTCAATTCCAAGATTTTTGCTAGACTTTGTGGTAACTCAGAAGTTATCTCAATTAGTGCCTTGTTGTAGATATTGAGATATCTGACCATTGCTTCCTCCAACACCCTTTTATCCATGTCATTGTATTCATCCTAGAATTCAATCATGGGTTTTAGATTACCATCCACAGTGACTAATTTTATCACATCTTCTAGGGAGAGTGTGGGCTTCTCAACATATTCTTCATACTCTTCAATCTTTTACCTTTTTCTAGTCCTTTTGCTTCCATAGGACTTTTCTTTGATTAACTTTGCATCTTTTGTTCTAGTGACTTTTAGTTTATTGATCTCATTGTCAGAGTCTATATCTATTTCATCTTCTCTTATGCTTTCATAGGTCTGGGAAGCTTTTGTTTTCTTCCTTTTCTCATGTTTTCTAGATGATTCTACTCCTGGTTTTGGAGTTTTGGAAGGAACAGAGGTAGCAGTCTCTTGCACTTATTTCATAATCAAATTTTTGATCACCTGATTTCTCAGTCTCTGCGTTAGGTGCTTCAACGTTTGCACCATCTTCTTATGTTTTATCTTTCTTTTCTCCTTCTTCTTCTAACTTTTCTTTATCATTTTTTGTGTTCTCTGCAGAGGAACTTTTCTTGTTTGTTCATCACTTGATATCTGATCAGGAGGCCTCTGTGAAACAACTACATTATCCCCTTTCCCTATTGAATTAGATGGATTGGGAGTATCTTCTACATCGAATATTTTATTCAACATTTGTGTATCCTCTTGAAATGCATGTTCTACTTCTGGAATAGAGGCTTCACCAAACTTAGATTGTTGCTCCATGATGTTCTCTTCTTCACCACCCGGCACTTCTTTTGTGACTATCTTAAAATTATACTTCTTTAATGCTTTCAAAAGAATCTCTTGAGTTCATTCAACTATTTCACTTGTTTCTCCAAGCATGAGTTTGTTCATTCTCCTCTTTCTTTTAAAGTCATCTTTGACTTCCTTGAGTATCATATCTATTTGATCAGGAGAAATTTGAGGACACAGATTTATTAGCTCATGTTCCCTGATCTCTATGTCCTTGCACTTGGCATTTTCTTTTCTTAATTCCAAGATGTTTGCTAGACTTTGTGGTAACTCATAAGTTATCTCAATTAGTGCCTTGTTGTAGATATTGAGATATCTAACCGTTGCTTCCTCCAACACCTTTTTGTCCATGTCATTGTATTCATCATAGAATTCAATCATGGCTTTTAGATTACCATCCACAGTGACTGATTTTATCACATCTTCTAGGGAGAGTGGGTTTCTCAACATAATCTTCATACTCTTCATTCTTTTGCTTTTTGATTCCATAGGACTTTTCTTTGGTTAGCTTTGCTTCTTTTGTTCTAGTGACTTTTAGTTCCTTGATTTCAATGTCAGAGTTAGTATCTACTTCATCTTCCCTTATGCTTTCATAGGTCAAGGAAGCTTTTGTTTTCTTCCTTTTCTCACATTTTTTGGATGATTTCACTTGCGGTTTTCTAGTCTTAGAAGGAGTAGAGGTAGTAGTAGAACTTCTAGTAGTTCTTGAAGTGGAAGAGAGTTCCACTGGATCCCTTGTTCATTTCTTATCTTGTTTTTATTTCTCATCCTTTTCTGTTCTTTCTCTAAATTTCTTCACAGCTTCCTTTGTTAGAACAAGGTTTTCAACTCGCTGCTCAACTTCTTTTCTTACTCTCCTATTAGTTTTAGGTTCTCTTAGCTCACTATGCAACTTTAAACTCATCTCCTCATAAGTTCCAAATCTCTCAACCATTGTTTCTTTGGGCTTGCTTAGGAAATGTTGAGCACAAAAATCCAACATCCTTTCATCTACTTCATATCCCATGGGCATGATCTAAATAGTTCTGGGTTCCACTGCTTCCATTAAACACTGATCAGTATCAACCATGAACCAGTTATCATCTTTGTATTTGTCAACAATTGACTTTGGAATTCTTTCACTAGAGTGCATCATATTCTAAAAATTCTTAAAGTAACCCCATATCCCTATTTTCTAAGCATTGAAATCACCAATGCTACGAAGATGATTTCTAATTTGAATGGCAACTAGCTCATCCTTAGTCTAGTGTACACTTTTTACCCCAGGTACCTCATTCATAAAGTAAAAGAATAGACATAGAATCAGTGTACCATACTTGAAGGTGTCCTTCTTATCCCTTTTGATCTTGTTCAAATTTTCAATCAATTGATTCTTCAATAGTTCACACAAGTCATAATCAACATTTTCTTTTAGCATCTTATATGCAGCAAAAATGGTTGTTCCAGAAGCAAAATTTTCTCTACTTGAGTTGTAAATCTTGTATTCAATCACTATGGAGGTGAATTTGACATCTGTCTCTATAATATCATTTATGGTCATTGCTCCGGTGGCATCAGTTACTGTCTATTTTTTCACAGCTTTCAGCATGGGCAATCCTCCAGTTGAGTTTAAACCAGTTACATTTCTGATAACATCCCTAGTAATCTTGAATGATTTTAACAACTAAATGAATTCATCATGTATTCGACTTAAGATGTATCAGGCCCATTCATCCTCATCGAATGTCAAAAACCCCATAACCTGAACAAAGTGTTTATCCTGTTATGCCTTATATTTAGGTTTAAGTTCTTGATTTTCATCCATGAGTTGTTTTTCAAACAGATCCACATACCTTGAATCTCCAAATTCATCTATATTTGCATGAATGTAAACCCTAATCTCTTCTACATGTACCACGCCATACGAAACACTTGAAAAAGCACCTAACGAATTGACTTGAATTGATTTGTGAGGATGCTTCTTAAATTTGGATCGAGGCCTTTCGATAATGTCAATAACATGAGGGGTAGCCATTTCAAATAGATTTTGTATTCAAGGATTTACAGAGAGGTACCTTTTTCTTTTACGGTGATAGGGTTGATCAATTGCCGATTGAATTCGTTCTCTGCCTCAGTCTCTGGATTACTAGTTCAAATGCTCTTCTTTTTGTTTACTTTGAATGCAAGGTGATTCAAATAATTGATCAAGTAACCTTTTATAGCTCTGCATTACCTAATTTTCCTTTGTAATAAATGTGTTACCCTAATTGTATTCGATTACATTATTTGCACAGTTCTTCCTGTATCAATCCACAAGATTTCCTCTCAACAACTTTCCTTCCAGAAATCCTTCCATAGGTTCTGAACTAATTTAGAGTATTTTCTATTAATGTGGCAGATTCATGCACCCACTTACTAACCAGGGGAATTTGATGTTCTATGTAGCTCCCCCTAAGCTAGTGTTTCTGACTTAATTCCCAGAGGAATTGTCAGCACCAGATTCTGGTACATACACATTATCATTGTTTACTGTATCTTTCTTTATCCAAATCTTGTTCATTTCACTCTATATCTCATCCACATCAATTTTCTTTTTACCTATGTCTTGTTTCTGTTCATCCGGTTTTCTTTTTACTAGACCTTCTCTTCCATTGTCTTTACTTCTAGAGAATCTTGCAATATGACCAAATTTATTGCAGTTAAAGCATACAATATTCCTTGTCCTATAAACCTAATTTTCTCTTGATCTGCACTGATTAGCCATATGTCCAAACCCATTGCAAACAAAACAGTAACCATTGAAGGAATTGCTAATTCTTCTATTACGAGAATTATTCATTTTCATACTTTTGTGTTCATTTGATCTATGACCATACCTGTTACACTTGAATCATTGATTGGAGAAGGATGGACCATTTTGATTTACTCTATTTCTGCACGGAGTAGCTTTATGACCAAATTTGTTACAGTTGAAATAGTTTCCATTGAATGAAGGATATCTTTGAGCATTTGGCTATCTTACTAGAGGTTTTCTAGGTCTATTTTTCCCATTCTCTAGTTGAAAATTTCTCTGTTCAGATCTGGAGCTTTCACCTTTCTCATACCTAGATTATGCTTATCAACATCCTCTTTTTTCCTTCAATGAGTGCTTCAAGTTTAGCTGAGCTTATCTTGAACTTCTCCTTATACTCATTCGCAACTTCTTGGTCATGCCTAAGTGTGATGATATGTCTCTCAAGTTCTCTTTCATTTTCTCTGCTTTCTTGTAGATTAGATTCTAGAGGACCAGCTATCGCATCCAATCTGTAGCATTCTTTAGAACTCTTTTTTAGATTGTGATTTTACTCTTCTTCAGCTTTCTTCTTATCTTCAATTTCCTTGCTTAGTCTCATCACCCCAATTTCCATCTCATATTTTAGAATAGTAACTTCTTTAGCCAACTTTTCACATTCCTTTGTTTTCTCATCCAAGGCCTTGTCTTCATAAGGTTTTCCTAGATGAAGAGTTTTCTCTTTTCCCTTTGCATTGGATTTGCTCAATTTCTCTTTAAAAATTTCAATGAAGTCTTCTACCTTTTTGAGATTGTCTTGCAGTTCTTGAACTTCAGCCTTGGACTGCTCAAGATCATCTAGGGTGAGATTAAGTTGCCCTTGAAGATCATATTCATTCATCTTGCTATCTTCCCAAATCTACCTTAAGTTGTTAAAATTTTTCAAAGGAACTTAGCTCTGATACCAATTGTTGGATAGGTCCGGACAACTGAAAGGGGGGGTGAATCAGTTGTCACTCATTTTTCAATTTTTCTTCCTTAAATATATCTTTACCATTTACAATCAAATTAATAAAATGAGCAGCACATAAGCAAAAATACAAATAACTCACTTGACACCAAGATTTTGACATGGAAACCACGTTAAGGGAAAAACCACGGTGGGGGTTTGCCCACAAGAATTAATACTCTGTTAAAAGTATTTTACAAATGGGAATGCACATGCATTCAGGATCACTGCCCTGAGCTCACTGCTCAAGTGGAGGCTCACTGCCTACAGACAAGATTACAAGAGTTTTACAGAGATTTTCAATTGGTAAGATGCATCTGCCAATGCTAGAGATTAGTTCCGGTTAAATCCAAATACTGAATTTGTACACTTCATCTTTATTCAGCTCTTCTCTCTATTCTACCTACATTCAGATATCAGACTTCTACTCCTTTCACATATATACCTTTTTCGCATACACACACACACAAAATATACACAATCATCGGCTATATATATCCTTATCTTGAATTACAATCACTTGCCAGTCAGCAACAACAACACTTTGAACTTTTTAAGAAAGATCTATTCTATCAGCTAGATCCATACACTAATATTGATGCATACCAAAAATAACACATATAGATCATCATACATGTCAACAACTAACATTTTATCTCATACATAGTTCATCAAAACACTTCTATTGGGTCCGCACAAGGAGTAACATAGGTTTTCCTGTTCATCATTGAACTGTTCTATCATAATGGGATCCGATATTCAGATGCTCATAACTTTTGATCCCTTTATCACCGGAGGCTAAAAACTTGGATTTAGATTGTCCTAGTGTCCCTCTACACTTCTTCAGATCCGTAACATATAATGATTAACTGGAGAGATCCGCTGACCAAAATGTTGGACTCTACTATATGCTCTATTTCAGGCTCCCAAACTTAGATGGATTATCATTCTGACTTCTGGTAAGATCAGATATTGCACTGCGGATGTGTGGAGCTATCTTAGTTGCCATCAATGAGAACTCCTATCAATGCTATGCAGTGTCTCTTTCCAATAGTACGAGCCCTAAGAATTGCATCCTTGACTGCCTTTATGACCTTCTCATGTTTTTTGAGGTTATCCTTCAGATTTACAAAGGTTGAATGATAATCATAAGGATTATCCATTGAAGCCACTGTCAACACCTCATCTTCAAACTTTTGTTGAACCATTTTCTCGAAAGAATCAATCATCTCATCTACAAAGAGAAACTTATGATCTTCACATGTTAGATTGTATGGTAGTTCCTCTAACATGTGTAGAAGTGAGACCTCACTATATTGATTGTTTTCTCGTACTTGGCACAAATCATCAAGCAATCCTCTTATCACATTGATGCGATGAGTCAGAGATTCCTTGGTCTTGATATAAGACTCTCAATTTTATATGACAGCAATCGTAATCAAATTCTTAAACTTCATTTTCTTCATCTCAATCCATTCCTCTAAATTGTCTTCTTGATCTTGAAGTTCCAAATATAATGTATCAATAATATTATCTAACTCAGCTTTTGCCTTTTCCATTTTTCCTTTCTTTCCACTGTGGTCTTCAAGAGAACTCTACCTTGTGCCAACAACCGTTCCAGAATATCACCAACCACTCTTCCTCTAGCTTGAACCTTTTCAACCTTTTGAATCAAAGGGTCTTCTACAGTAACTACCATCAGTTCCACAATCTCTGATGATTTCACTATCTTCTGAAGGATAGCAGCAAGTTGCTTAGCCTTTGCTTTGTATTATTCCTTTTCCTTTTTCTCTTCATCAAATTTTACAAGCAATGAGCTTGTTGTAGCTTGAAAATCTGACTTGAGACCTTTGTGTGTCAGCTTTCCTAATTCTACTCTAGAAACAATATAGTCATTTGCATCAAAATTATCTATGGTGGCATCTACAGGTGGTCTAGCAACCTCCGCATACCTGATTCCCTTTTCATCAATTAGCCTAGAAACAGTCTTAGGCTTTTTCTTCTGAGCTTTTGGTTTAGTAGGCAGCAATTTCTCAATGTCAATGTCATCTAATGAGATAGCCCATTTTTTCCTTTTTGGGGTATAAGAAGACAACCATGGGGGTAGTGTTGCAGTACTAACATTTGGAGAAGAATCAACTACATGCTTAGCAGAACTCATGCCAATACTTGTTATGGTAACAATAGGAGAGGTGTTTGTGAAAAATGCACTCGTATCAACATTTTTCTCTGAACCATCAAGAAAATGATCCAGAATAGTTTGTTTTCCAATATGAAAAGAAGGAGAAGATAAACTAGGAATAGAGGCAGAAGAATAAAAAATAGTCCCCACAAAAGGGGGAGTATTATCAAAAGATACAATTACAATAGGAGAAACATGAACATTTGAAACCACTGGAAAAGTGTCAGAAATAGAAACATGAGGCAAAGGTGAAGAAACTTGTGGCTCTCAGGGAATATCTTTTTGAGGAGATTTTGACAAACCACTAAGTTGTTCCTGATCTACATCCTTTTCTATTTCTTGTTCCTTATTACCTTGCTCATCAACTGGTTTCTCAATCATTTCTACCTGCTCAGAATCAGGTTCTTTAACATTTTGTTGTTCTATCTTAGTATTTTCAACCTCCATATTATCAACATTTGTTTCCTCGGCACCAGAATCTTCTACATTAGAACTTCCTACATTCTCCTTTTTCTTACCTCCCTTAGAGACAAACTTGATCTTTC
The DNA here is from genome assembly GCA_027924645.1 of Cunninghamia lanceolata. Lineage (NCBI taxonomy): Eukaryota > Viridiplantae > Streptophyta > Pinopsida > Cupressales > Cupressaceae > Cunninghamia > Cunninghamia lanceolata. The sequence goes on from BSBN01000254.1 coordinate 27,276,392, forward strand.
GTTTGGACACCTTAAAAGAAGATGGAACATCACCTTTATTTTTAGTTCTATTTTCTACCTTCTTTCTGATCTACTCCTAAATCTTTGTCTCTGATCTGGTGAGGAACTCTTTCAAATTGAGACCTTTTCTCTACAACCATATATTAGTATTAGCTAGTATACGTTGGAATCTCTTCCTGAGAGAAGTCTCTTCTTTCATCGACTATTTGATTTTTGGAAAAGCTAAAGCTTCAATATTGTTGATGTTATACTTGGGATCTAGAACATCACCCTTGTCATCCATACCTTCTGGAACATTAGCTAATCCCAGCTCCTCTATCTGACTTAGGTGTAACCTATAGTAATTCAGTTTCCTTATCTCATTTTGGGTTCTCAAATCAGCCCAAATATCCTCAACCATGGGAACATGAAACACTGCCTTTCTTTTGATCTTATCTTGTACCCTTTAGAAATCAAAGTGATCTCTTTTCTTGAATTGTTTCATCATCACCAGCTACTTTTTTTATTCAATGGCCTTAGCCTTAGTAGCTAATTGCACTGAGTACCTACCAATCTCCACAGGAAACTTAATTCTTGATTTCTTCAATTCCATCTGTTTATTATGCACAACAATTAATTGTCTACATAGCTCCATCAGAACTACCTTATCACTTGGATACCTTGGTAACATATATGGATATCCTAGATAATATCCAACTCTTAAATAAGTGAAAGTTGGAAATTGCAGAAACAAACAACCAAAAGAATTGACCACTTCCCAAGCTTCATCTAATACCCTTTTCTATTCAAGCTCACTATCCCATAGGCACATGAAAACTGAGAAGAAGGCATCATTCACTCTATGGAAATGATGAATTGATCCTTTAAGAGTTATTTGTGGATGGTATTGAAAAACTGGAACTAACCTCCGATCACCATCTTGAGTCAGACCCGAAAACATCCTCATGCTTGCAGTTGCATATACCAAATACGAGGTCATATAGAACTTAAAAGTTGAATTGACCTTGATCAATTGATCATGTAGAGCATTACTGATTTGCTCACCCTAGAATATATTTTGTTATCCTTTGAGAATGACATTGATATACATGTACATCCATTCATGAAATTTGGATGAAGGAGGAAGTCCCCTGATTCTACTCAGCAATGTGATCAAATCATTGACTTCTTCCACAAAATCACTTCTCAGGAGTTCCTTAGGCCACCTAAACAGATTACTCCTAGGAGTCTTTAGCCATTTGCTATTGATATGCTCCTTTGCAGATTCCACATTAGTCTCAAAATCCTTATGACCTTTGGCAAAGTCAATTTCCCCAACATTCTCAATAGGAGGACACGTGAAAATCTTATCAAGGAACTCTGCATCTAGCCTCATGATTACATTTCCATGAGAATCAGTCATAGTTCTAGCATCCCTATTATAGTGGCTTGCCACTTGAAGGACAAAGTCTGGATTATGAGCAGCCACTGGAGAAGGCATACCAGGTGTATGTTGTTGTCAATGATCTTCTGCATATAGTGGGGAGGATTAGACTGTTTTCTCCTTTCTACAAATTCTTCCATGTCTACATGTCCAATCTCTGTGTCTCTGATCTCATCTATATTGGATTTTATTGAAGTAACAGGGAAAACCCCTTGGTACTTATACTTCATGATTTTAGCTTTTGACGGAGATGGCTCTCGCATCAGCTTTGAAGAAAACCAGAAATGATGGTGATCATTGCAAAAGTTCATAATCTCAAAGTTAGGAGAAAATAGGTAAATTAGGGATACTGTGAACTGATGATCATGAACATAGGAACATTATTGAAATGGCTTGAGAGTGCGCAAGTCAATAAATTAGGCGAAAGCGGGCCAAAGGCATCAAAAGGCAAAATTTCCTAGTGTTAGGAAAATTTTCAAGAAGACATGCATGGGCAGTCAAAATGATCGCTCCTGCATGTGGGGTAGATTATATGAGTGCAGGGTCGGTCAAAATGACCGCCTCTGCAAGTAGGGGAAAATTGAGTTTTTCATGTAGGGGCAGTCAAAATGACTGCCCATGCATGTGGGGAAATTACAAGAAGGTGTGTAGGATCGGTTGATTATACCGCTATTGCAGGTTGGAATGAACTAAGGTTTTTTTTTCATGTAGGGGCAATCAAACTGACCACCCTTACATGTTGAAGGACAAAATTTATAAGGTGCAATGTCAATCAAAATGATCGCTCTCACATGTGAGTGTTGATAAAATAAACTTTTTAACCAGATGTAATTGCAGTTATTTACACCACCTTTGTAGGTGTATGTGATGTTCAAAGTTCTTATGTAGGGGCGGTGAAAATCACCGTGCTTACATCTAGGCATAACTCTGAAGGCAAGACACATGTATCGGCAAAGAAAGAAAGAATTGTAAGGGTGGCAAAAACCATCGCCCTTACATTCAAAGGTAGAAACATGTATTGGCTATGAAAACAGCCACCAATACATCAGGTAATACAAAGGCAAAAAACCTAAGTTTTACAAATACTCACAAAAATTTAAAACCCGCCACTTGCACTGAAACCAAGGTAGGGTGAAAACCGCCGACAATGAACAAGAAATGGCGAAGAAAAACTCAAAACAACTATTGGGGTGTTGAAATAACAATAAAGAAAGAAAAACACCCACGGATTCCTTTGAAATGATGATTTTAACAAAAACGTTTACACCAAATGTAAACAAACACTTCTTTTACAAGTAAACACTAATGGAAGAAAGAAAATCAAAAAAATGAAAACAAGAGAAGTGATGTCCTACCTGGTGAAAATGGCGAAAACCCTAGGTGCGATCACACCAATGAAATCCACTCAATCCACAAGTTATGTGATTCAATCGACTCAACAGAAGGTAAGATGGCTTATCTTGAGAGGTTTAGAAGCAGACATAAATGAAAATAACAACAAAAAGTGATTAAAATGGTTTAAAAACATGTGTTAAAGTTAGGCACGAGTGCCATTAATGCACTCAAGGTTTAACTAAAAGATGCTTAATAAAATGCATCGGCAGTAGTTTTAACCGCCTCTACATGTAGTATGACCAACATGCACGAGTGACGAAATCCACCACCCCTGCATCTAAGACAATCAATACAAACATGCACAAGTGGTGGAAATGACTGTCAATACATGTTGATGAAATAAGACATGCACAGGCGAGTGAATTAGCCGCCAGTACATGTATACTTTGAAAAATGACTAACACCTAAGAGGTCAAAATTGGTATTGTAACAAGCTTATGACCTAGTCAATTTCACAGACTTTAAGAAATCAACCAAGGGAAATGTCATAAGTTATTCCTAGGTGTCAGATGACTTCACACAAGGTCAAGAAGACTTTCCTTGATTTGCAAACTTAGAGTGTAGGCTACAAAACAGACAAGTTTCGTAGGGGTCATCCTACAAAATGAGCATAGCTGATTTTGAGGATAATAGGATTCTAATGTTTTAAGGCATGGTTGTTCTCCCTATACTAGGGTTATCTAGATTGAGTTGAATATTGATAATAAGATTTTTAGTATCTACTTTGTTTATGCACATAATAATTATAAGGAGAGGTCTAAATTATGGAACTAGCTAGGAAACAACTTGAAAGATATCCCTTGGGTATGTGGATGTGATTTTAATATGATTGAAAATAGTGATCATAAATCTAGGGGGTGTAAGTTAGACTGAAAAGGGAATGAAAGGTTTTTCTAGAACAAGTATAAAAGAAAGAAGAATATAGTTGATCCATCGAATAAAGGTTTTTGGTTTACTTCCAATCTAACTTTCAAAAAGGTTGTAAGAGAATATTCTCTAGGTTGGACAGATTCATGATTGATGTCTCTTTTTTTATTGTATTTCTTGTGTCTAATAATGTTTTCAAGGGCATCCCTTCTCCCCTATCTAGCCATCATCCTATTGAATTGGACTTTTCCCCCTTATTTAGGCCTTCTAAGGTCCTTAATTCTTTTAAAGGCTTGTATAAATTAAATGTTACTCATCTTAGAGACCAAGATTGTTGCAATTCTATATAATTTATGGGTTTTGAACTTTGTAAATTTATTGTTGGTTCTGATATTTGTAGATGGAAAAATCTATGGAGTCAGTTGTTTCCTTTATGAGATTTTATAGTAAGGATTAATCTAGATTGAGAGTGGATAGAGTTAGGATATCGTAGGAAACTCTTTTTTCTATTGATAATAGCCTTCAATAGAGGCCTTTTGATGATTATATACAACATGATGCTATGGAGTTAAAACATTCTCTGAGGTGTAATCGATTTTACCAAGCCAGAGGGGCAAGGTATTGGTCTAGTCTTATGTGGCTTCATTTGGAAGATAGAGGTTGAAGATTTTCCTTCAATTCTTGAAACTGAAGCATGCCAAGGAAAGAATTAAAGTTTTATGGTTGATGGTTCTCTTGTTGACGATAAGTCTACTATCAGTAAGGATTTTAAGAATTTTTATAGTAATTTGTTCTCTTCAAATGGTAATTTAGAGGTTGTTGCTAAATCTAAGGATATTGTATCTAGGGTTGTTCCATGTAAGTTGAGTAGTGAGGAGGCTACTAGCTTGGTTAGTGTTCTCTCCTTGGATGAAAGTGACAATGCTATTACTTATTTAAAAAAGGTAAATATTTTGGCTATGATGGTTTTCTAGTTTAATTTTACAAGGCTAATTGTAATTGGATTGGTAAATATTCATTATTGGCATATAATGAATAAATTAGTTTTGGTACCCTAGAGAAACATATTAATAAGGATATCATTAATGGATCCTAAAGAAGGTGATCCTACTTATATAAAAAAATTGGAGGCCAATTACTCTTTTAAATGTGTCTAATAAAAAATATGGTAAGGCCTTGGCCTTAAGAATTCAAAATCTTCTTCTCAAGATTATTTATTCTAGGACCTAAATAGGTTTTTGTTAAAGGTATGTGTATTCTTGATAATTTGATTATAATCAAAATATAGCAATGACTCTTCTAGGCTTTGAAAATCCTATGATAAAATTGAATGGCCTTTTATCTTTCTTATGTTGAAACTTTTGGGTTTTGGGGAATATTTTGTAGAATGGTAAGTGTTTTGTTTGGTATGCACTACCTCAAATTAGTGTGAATAGTGTCCTTTCTAACTCTTTTCCTCTTTAGAGGTCTATTAGACAAGGATGTTCTTTTTCCCTCTATATCTTTGTGTTGGCTATTGATTCTATTGATTTGTGTTTTGAGATATCTATCTCTTGGACTGTCTATTAAGGGGTTGAGATTACCTTCAAGAGATTTTGTTATTGATTTATAAGTTTTTGATGATACTTCTATTTTTTCTAAAATTCATTACAGTAATTTGAGTAATTTGGATAAGGGACTTGATATTTACTATATGGCTTTTGGTTCAAATATTGCAACTCAAAAAAATGAATTTTCTCAATTGGAATGATTATTTTTCCTAATTGGATTGTGAATAAAGGCTGGAAATGTTTTTCCCCTAATGTGAATTGTGAGATAAGTCTTCCCTTTTCTCTTAATCCCTCTCTAAAGAACATGTAGCATTATGTAATGGATAAATTTAATCTTAAAATTGTGAAATGGCAAGGCATGCTCCCTTCTTTGGCATGGCAGTTTCAAGTGTGTCAAAAAATCTTTTCTTCCTATGCAATTCATTTCTTCTCCTATTGATTGGTGTCCTCCTCTAATATTAACTAGTTAAATAAGCTCATTAGGAGATTCTTTTGGTCTAATGGTAAAGAAAATAGAAAGCACCTTGTTATTTCTTAGGATCTATATATCATGCCTAGAAGTTTTGGGTTATGGGTTTAAAGGATATTTTTATTCATGGTGTTTCCCTTACAATTAAATGGGATATTAATGATTTTCCTAGGTGATGAACCTTGGAAGCTCTTTTGGTGATATAATGTATCTAATAGTGTTTCTAAGGAAAGTTAAAACTAGTTTGGTCTCCATTATTGTGACTTCTTTTTTTTGGTAAGATTGATATCAAGTGGTTTCTCTCTACTATAATTGGTTCCATTATGAGGGCTTGGTTATTGGTTAAGGAATTCACAAAGGTTCATAAGGTCTTCAATAATAGTAAGAATTAAGTTTTGGACTTCCATTCTTTGTGGTGGTCATTGAAAGGTAAGAATTATCTATTTGCTTCTACTAGAAGTTGCTCCTCTAAAGCCCGGGCTATTAAAGGTATTAAGTGTATTAGCAATGTTTTGGTTAATGGAAGCTTGATTCCTACAAAGACTTTTCAATCCAAGTTTGGCATTCCCAAGTAGAAAAAAAGAACTTATTCCATGGTTGAGAATATTGATTTGGGGGTAGTTTTGATTTTGTATAGTGGGATTATAGTCTTTAAAATAATTGTTGAAATATGTAAGACAACTGAGAAGGGGGGTGGATCAGTTGTAACCAAAAATTCAAAACCATTAACACATCAACCACTTAATCACTGTTATTGTATTTTAACCATGAAAGCATGAAATTAGAAAATTCAACACATTCAACACATAAGACACCAGATTTTTACGTAGAAAACCTTATAAGGGAAAAACCGCGTTGAGTGTTAGCTCACAATATAATATGTAATAATAATACCAAAAATCAGAGGCTCACTTCCCAGAATGCTCACTGCAAAAGACGGGGCTCACTGCCAAAAGAAGAGGCTCACTACCAAAGTTGGTGAACTAAGATAGTAGCATCTACATCATGCCAAGGTTCAATTCCATTGAAACGCAATAAATCTCCTCTGCTCTGCTCTAGTTTTTCACTTCACACTTATCTTTGGATCTTCACACATTCATACATTACTCACAACTTCATTACATGCATTTATACAATTCATCAACCGTGGAATGTACATCAAGGTTGGCATTACAATCATCAACCATTGGAACAATCTCTAAGGTTGGCATACATACATATTTAGCCAATATTTAAGTTAGGTCTAGACCTAAACGAATTCGGGGAGAAGAGAAATGAATGTGGATCATGCCACACCTTAGTCAGGCTCAAATGCAATCTTCCATAGAACAACAAGCTACACAAACTTCAAAGCATAACTGCAAGTAGTGAAAACAACCAGGTTGGCCAAAACCAATGTTAACACTAAGACCTTTAGGAACATGCTTCAACTATGATCTAAATTACTCTTTACGGACCAATCAAAAGGTGGGAACACGATCTCGAGACATCCACAAGCACGTTACAATCACCAAGAACATCTGCACAACCTCCAAACACTTTATTCATAAGATTCTTCAAACCAGAGCACTTAAACATTACTGTTGGCCACTATCATAAAGGATAGATCACTTGTGGAGCACCAAATCATGAACCATTTCAACTGAAGGCACATAACATCATTCTAAACTTAATCTCAGAACTGTAAACCAAGAAACTTAAATGTAGAGAAATGCTGAGCAGAATACATTCCCCCTGTCACCATTAAATACACAAAAAAAATAGTTTTTACTCTGGTGAACATAACTCGCTCAAATCTTCACACCAAAGGCTCAAACTTGAAATATAGAAACTACAGACATCCCTTAACATAACTTCCAAACTGTAGACAAAGATATTAAATATACAGGATATGCAAAGCAAAACACTTCACTGCTCTTCTCAGACACTTGCTCATACTTATCCAAATAACTTGCTTAGATATTGACATCAATGACAACATTTACTACTCATACCTACAACAATCTCCCCCTTTGTCATTGATGGCAACACATGATGTGAAAAACCATCAAGACAAGAAAATTTGTTTTGCTTCTATGCTCCCCCTTACTTTATGCTTTCTCTGGTTGCAACTTTCAGAAACTCTCTTCTCAAGTTTTTCACATGAACTTCTCTCCCCCTTTGACATCAATGGCAAAGGGTGCCAGACCTTCTATCCCTCTTTTGTTATCAAGGCTCAACTCATATTTTACTATCACTACACTACTCCCCTTGTCAACAACACTGCAACACTTACTGCTCTATATCAGGAACTTATATTAGAAACATCTACCTATTCCCCCTAAGAGGTAGCCTTCAAAACATCAATCCAGATCAAAGAATGAGACTTTGGGCACCACTAGACCAATGCACTTCCTATGCATCTTATTTTAGAGCAGGAGGGGTATAACCCCTAACTTTTCCCTGAGATACTTAAAAGTATCCTTAGGCAGAAGCTTTGTGAAAATATCTGCAACCTGATCCTTTGTAGACACATATTCCATCTTTATTTCATTCTCTATTACTATTTCTCTCAAAAAGTGATACCTTATAGATATATGCTTTGTTCTTGAGTGCATCATTGGATTCTTAGAAATGTTTATAGCACTTGTATTGTCACAGAATATTGGAATTGGTTCTTCATACACAACTCTTATATCCTTCAATATTTTTTTCGTCCATAGCACTTGAGTGCAACAACATGCTACTGCAATATATTTTGCTTCTGCAGTAGACAAAGAAATTAAATCTTGCTTCTTGCTCAACCATGAAACCAAACTATTACCCAAGAAGAAAGCACCTCCACTTGTACTTTTTATGTCATCAACATCTCTAGCCCAATCTGCATCTGTAAAAGTAGTAAGAGTGAAATTAGTATATTTAGGATACCACAATCTATAGTCTGAAGTGCCTTTTAAATACTTCATGATCCTCTTAACTGCCATCACATATGACTCTCTGGGATCCTTTTGAAATCTTGCCACAAGACAAACTACATGCATTATATCTGGTTTGGTATAGGTTGAATACAGTAGTCCTCAGATCATAGACCTATACTTTTTCTTATTAGTCTTAGGTGACTCATCATTCTTTCTTAGATTGCAACCAGTTACCATAAGAGTATATCCTAGCTTGGAATCTTCCATTCCAAACTTTTTCAACAACTCTTTCACATACTTAGACTGAGAAATGAAAATTTATTTTTTTTATTGAGTAATTTGCAGTCCTAGAAAGAAATTCATTTCACCAAACATAGACATCTCAAACTCCTTTTGTATTTCCTCTACAAATTTCTTAAACATACCTTCATTGACTCTAAGCATGATATCATCAACAAAGACTACAACAATCAGAATCTAATCATCATTAATTTTGAAATAGAGATTACTGTCTGCAATACCTTTGCTGAACCCTAATTACAAAAAATACTTATCCAACCTTGCATACCAAGCTCTAGGAGCTTGCTTTAGTCTATACAAGGCTTTATTCAATATGCACACCATGTCACCTTGGTCTGATGACTGAAATCCTTTTGGTTGTTCAATATAAACTTCTTCTTCAAGTTCTTCATTCAAGAATACAAACTTCACATCCATATGGTACACTTTGAAATCTTTGTGTGTTGCAAATGCCAAAAACATTCTTATTTCTTCAATCCTTGCCACAGGAGCATAAGTCTCTTCAAAATCTATGCCTTCAACCTAAGAATATCCTTTCCATACCAGTCTTGCTTTGTTTCTCACCACTTCTCCATTATTTCTAAAAACCCATTTAGTTCCAATCACATTCTTATCAGCAAGCATGTTCAACTGCAATTCTTTTTGTTGTTAATACACTTTTTCTCTTATCACCAAGTGTGATGCTTCTGTAAAAACCCTAGAGGTCTTAGGAATCCTTTCTGGGGCTTCTTCAACCTGCACTTTCTTCATATTTTTATTCTTCACTACTTAAAGACTCATTTGAATCATATCCATTTGTCTCTAAGTTCATCAAATAATTTCAATCACCATGAAAACTGCTTTGTACTAGAAACAATTGTGTTCTGTCTATATACACCTAAAAATGACACAACTCTGTCCAAGTAAATATTCTTAATATTTATGTAAGTCAAATTCCTCTATCAATAAATAAATAAACAAATTTATTTATTTGATTCATATTCCTCTAAATTAATTAAATATCAAAATATTTAATTACCTCTTCCAAAGTCAAAATTAAATAAAATCCTTTATTTAATTTAACCCTCTTATCCACAATTAAATAATTCTTAATTATTTAATAAAATCAACATTCTTCCAAATTTAAATAAATCGATCAAATTTATTTAAATCCTCCCAATCTCTAAGAATAAAATATAATCAAATATTTTATTTATTCTTCCAAATCATGCACAACAATTAAATAAATTTATTTATTTAATTTGCTTTCCTAGCTTCAAATATCTTCCAAATCTTCTAGAAATAAGTCTTCTAAATCATGCACACAAAATTAAATAATTTATTATTTAATTTCTCTCAAATTGTGCAAAAGAAAATTTCAAGTTGAGTTATCTATTCAATCAACCTTGTTTTTATCAATATATCTTAAATTAGAAAAAAGATTTCTAATTTATGAAAAGCATATCTTATCTTTAGAAAAGAAAGTAGTTAACTCAAATGAAACAGCTTTTGTGTGACACATGTCTTCTTCCTATTCGCGCACATTCCTCAACCATTCTTAACCGTTGATCTTCTCTTTCCCAACTCTATAAATTGAACCTTATTCCTCCATTTCATTCATCTAGGCTTTAAGTAAACTTACTCTGCAGGAATTACAGTGCGCCTTTAGCACCAATTCCTTCATTGCTTGCGATCAAACTTGTTACTACACACTATCATCATTATTGTGAAGCTCATCTTCATGGTGAAACTATCATAGCCATTCCCATTTGAACATCTTGAAATCATAACAAGGAAGTGCACCTTCTGAGGGCCATATTCATAGACAAGATCATTTGTGATAGGCGATCAATGGAAGCTAAGAATTAGAGGAGGTTTGCTTTGTATTGTTCATTGTTTGATAGATCGCTTTTGTTCATTATTTCATTGAGTTTTGGGTATCATTGACCTTTATATATTGATTATTCATTTAGATCCAATTTTTCCTTAATTTAACCCAAAAACCAAGTTTTTGTGTTTTAGAAAGTCGTACATAGGAAGAAACCGCGCATCTGACACATCCTAACACGCATCTATTGTTTGTTTTGGTGAATACATTCTTTTGGTGCATATAGTCTCTGGTCCATCACATTTGCTGTCTGTTCCAGTGCATACATTCTTTCAGTGCATATAGACTCTATTCTAGCTCATTTATCCTCTGATACAGCGCACCTATCAGTTCGATGCATACACTCTGTTTTCCTGCGCTTTTGACCTCTATCTTAGCGCATATGTATTGTGGCACTTTTGAGCTCTGTTTCTGTGCATTCAAGCTCTGAAGCTACACATCTGATCTAGGTAGTGATTTTTAGGGTTTCCTTGAAGTTTTTTGCTAGCGCTAACATCTTTTTGTAGGAACACTCTTGATCTGTTTGCAGGCTAGGTATTGGTTTAGAATCATATAGTTGCACTTGTTAACTCACACTTTGATTTCTAACAGGAAATTAAATAGATGCTCATGCAAATCTCACATAGTATTAACTAGGAAGGTGATAATTGAATCATTGCTATCTTGCATATCATTGAATCATTGCTATTGCTATTGCTATCTTTCATAGTTAGACACAATACTATCTGGGTAAAATTGAACACATCATTGCTATCTGGGTAAAACTGAACCATTGCTATCTCGATTATCAATTCAAAGTTAACAAATTCACGCTATCTAGGTAAAATTGAACACATCATTGCTATCTAGGTAAAACTAAACCATTGCTATCTTGATTATCACTTCAAAGTTAACAAATTTGTGTTATCTAGGTAAAATTGAACACATCATTTCTATCTAGGTAAAATTGAAGCATTGCTATCTTGTTATCACTTCAAAGTTAACAAACTTTTGTGCTTGCCCAAGTAGATAGCTCATCTAGTTTTTTTCATTTTTAACTAGGGTAAAAGAACCACTATCTTCAGTGTTTTGGGAATGATACCAGGCCTATGCTCTCCCCTATCTTGGGTGACCAAAATGCCAGACATATCATTCTCGCATGTGTTTTTCCTTTAGAGGGGCCTGCTCTTGGATTTCGTTTATCCAAGTAGGAACGACCCTAAGTGGTAACAGGCTAGAGGCCAAGCCCTACCAATCCACTATAAATAAATTATGTTTGGAGTGAAAGCTTCAAACAACGAGTGCAATTGTGTTATACTGACAACCAACCTCCCCCAAAACCCTCCAAGATGCAACCCTTGTAGGCTGGGAGACTCCACAATGGAGAGTAGTGTTTCCGCATGTATAACCACTCAAACAGTTACCTTCATTAAACATCTTTTGTTCTAGTGGCCAAAAACCCTTGTAAGCCATTTGAAGCCTAGGATCGTACTTGCTTTTTCTTTTAGTCCAAAAAGAGTCAAAAAAATCACAAAAAAATAGAAAAACATGAAAACATTATTTGTGTTTGTTGTGTCTTCTTGCCATAAATAGAGAAAATTAGATCAAAAGAGACCATTTTGCAACCAAAGATACCAAAAACATCAGAAAATTTGCCAAAAATTTACAAAAATACTGAAAAAGCCAGAGTTGCGCATTTGTTGTCTGAAGCGATGCATTTGTACCGACTTGTTGCGCATCTACACTGACCTGCTGCGCTTTTACCACCTATTACGACGCATTTGAAAATTACCAGTATTGCGCATATATACCGACTTTCAGCGCATTTGCAATTTTATGTTGTGCATCTATTCCGGTGAATGCATGACAGTGAGTACTTCCACAGTCTTTGAGAGAAAATTTTTATCATTTTTAGATACCCATTTCAGTCTTGTTTAGGATTTCGAGATCAGATCTTACCTTGCAGTCACTTTTTCATTCCTTTCACGTCAAAGTCTCCCTTTCGTCGGTCATCTCATCCACCTTCTATCGAGTCTCTCTAGTCCAAAGTCAAAGTATCCCATATCAAGTCATTTTGGATTCAAGTAACCCTAGTAGGTCACAGAACTTCACTAGTGGTCTTGGTGCACGACTAGTCCCTACACAGTAAGACAGGTATCGAGTACCCTTACTTGTGTCTATCATCTTGTATTGGCCATCTTACTTGGAATCATTGATCGAAGGAGTCCCTCATCCGAATCTTGTCATAAGTATCCTATCCTCAGCAGTCTCCACCAGCATCTTGCCAAAATCTCTAGTTTCATCCCACATCGCCTTGCATGGTTCTTACTAGATCTCAGTACAAAACACAACTTGAAATGGCCAGCTCATCCAACTACATTGTTACTCCTCACAATAGTGATGAAGATATCTCTCATGAAGATTATCAAGGGCACCTCCAAGATCAGAAATTTTAGCGCTTACTAGAAAAGTACTCCATGAGGACCCTCAAAAGTACTTTATGCATCTTGCAAGTCTAGGACTCAAACCCCCTCTAACTTTGATCTTAATATACTAAAAGAGACCACAGAGAAAATGCCTAAAAATCACACTAAGGGTGATAAGGGAAAGAAAATCGCAGACCCGAATATCCCTATGGAAGAAATGAGGAAACAAATTAAGAGTCTAACACAACAAATGACAGATCTCAAGACGGGAACAAGTACCAAAACTTACTCTTTGGAAGACATTGCACCATACCCTTTTGATAAAAGTTTGTACATGATTCCCTTCCCCTTTTGGTTTGAAGCTCCTAAATTTGACAAGTACAAAGGAAAGGGAGACCCAAGAGATCATATTAGGGAATTTACCACCACGTGCATGGAAGTAGCTCACAATGAGACCTTCTTAATGAGACTTTCCCTAGAGCTTGTTGCAAGTATGGGCCTAACCAGTGTTGTCATTGATGTCAACATACTCTTGTTGCATTTATGTCAAGGATTGGATGAGTTGTATGCTAAGGATATTGAGAAAATTAGTCCTATCAGGAACAAAGAAGAACAATGAAGACAGTGAAGTGAAGATCCTAGCTAAGATGAAGATCAGAGGATACGCATCAAAGGGTTTGTAGATATGTGTCTAAAGGTGATCCAGTAAAGATTTGAGAGGTCCACATGAAGATTTGAAGAAGTTATGGCCATATGAGTAAAATTGATTCTGGTAGATGTTCAGAGGTGACAAAGTGACACAAATAGGTCCGGTGAGATCCAGAAATGAAATATCTTGTTCTGTGGATTTGATGGAGTGTTTAGGAAGTCAATGAGAATTGACAACTCAATTGGTTCGTGGTCTGGAGGATCGCAAGCATCTATTCCAATATGACAGTGATGACAGACTGTGTTCTTCAGGTTCTGGATGAAGGAGAGAATGATTTTAGTAAGCAGAAGTAGTGTGGATGTTCTTGGTAATTCAGGCAAGCTTGTGGGGGTCTCTTGATTGTGTCTAGTTCGTGTTGGTGGTCCGTATTGAAGATTGAGCTCGTAATTGAAGAATTACTTCCGGATGATGATGTTCTTCCTAAATTTGGCCGACCGAATGATTTACACATATTGCAGATGATCTCGAAGATGTCCTACGAAGCATGGCGTGTTCCTCAAAGAAGATTGAAGTCCCAAATCTGTGTGGCCGACAGTGTAGTGATTCACATGAAGTCTTTTGTAATTACTCAAGTTGTATTTCTGTATTTTCTCTGTAAAGTATGCCAACTTTGATGATTATCCCAAAGTCGATGTCTTGTATAAATAAGAGTTGTGAATTCATTTCAAAAGTATCTTGGCGGAGATGAGAGTGTGGTAGAGAGGAGAAGAGCAAAAGGTAGAGTAGAAGTATTGAGCTTAAATGGAACTGACTCAAGTATGGTGAAGATGCTATTCTTCAGTTCAAGTATGTAATATTTATTATTTTGTAGATAGTGTGTTTCTTGTAGGTAGTGGGCCTCTTGTGAGCAGTGTGCTCAGGCAGTGAGCCCTAATTGGTATGTACCATTTTGTTCTTCTTATTCTTTTAATAGAGAATACAATCTTGGGTTAGTCACCCTGTGGTTTTTCCCTTAACCAGGTTTTCCACGTTAAAATATTGGTGTCATATGTGTTAATATGTTTCTGCTCTTGAATTGTTGCATTATGTTTCCATGATTGATTTATTATTATGTTGTTGAATTACAAGAAGGATTTAAGTGGTTAATAAAATAAATTTTTGGGAAAAATGATTCACCCCCCCTCCTTAGTTGTCTGTCTTCAAACTAACAGATCTCTAGGTAATCAAGCCATGGAGTGGTTCTCACGGCTTCCACCGGGCATCAAAACCTTTGATGAGTTAGTCAATAAGTTCATCGCGCACTTCTCGTACAACATTGAACATGAAATTACCATGTTCGATCTATGCAACACCAAACAAAAGAGTGGTGAATCATTTGCCTCCTTTCTACAAAGGTGGAGGCTACTAGCTATCAAATGCCCATATGATGTACCTAAGAAGCAATTGATGGAGATGTTTGTCCATAACCTCAACTCCAATCTTAGCTATCAAATCCAAATCCAATGCCCTTCCTCATTCTCGAAGGTCATTGAGATGGCATTATTCATCGAGAAAGCTATGATCGCCAAGGTTTCACTTAAGTTGTACAAGGACACACCTACCTCCAACTACATGACCGACAAATCAAAGTTTTGGACTAAAAATAAAAATGTCATCAATGATGGAATAGTTGATGCCAAGGTGGCGGTTCCCAAATAGCTACCAATATTCACTCTCAAAGGAGAGACGAACAATGCTATGCCCAACAAAACATTTTCTTGGGAGCCAAGGTCTTGGTTCAACTTAAATCCAAGGTGAAAGTTCACCCCGCTAGGTGAGTCCCAAGAGTTTACATTAAGGAAGCTATTGGCTAACAATGAAATCTCTCTACTGCTAACAAGTGACTACGAACCTCAAATCAAACCTCACTATTAGAAAGACACCGACTTTTGTGAGTATCATAGAGGAAGAGGACATACAACCAACAATTGTATCCGTCTCAAACATGTTATTCAAGACATACTTGATCAAAATCAAGGAGGTTCTCAACAACATACTTCTAATGAGACGCATGTGGCTTACAAAGATCTACTTCTCAATCACGACAGGCTGTACAACAACCGCAATAGGCAAAATCAGAATAATGGGAATAGTAATGCCAATTACACAAGTGTGTCATTCAATTATACCATCAATTGCATATCAGAGCATGTCCCACAAATCAATGTGGTTATGTCTAAGCAACAATCAGAGCCCAACAAAACTAATTGCAGCATCATCACCCACAGCAGTAAGGTCACGTTGAATACCCTCCCTCCAAGGTCATCACCTTCTCAATCCAATCCCCATTAGTATAGTGTCATAGACCAACTACGGAAGCCTCCTGCCCACATTTCTATCTTATAGTTGTTGCGTCTATCTCCTTCCCATAAGGAGATTCTTGATATAGCCTTAGTGGAAATCACTGTACCCACAAACTTGCCCAAGAGAAGTTTCAAGCCATGGTAGGCAATCTAGCCTCCTCCAATACCATATCATTTACGAAACAAGATGATCTCTCAGTGTCTCAACCTCATAACACCCCCTTACATATTGTCGCCTTCATCCATAAGCATTGCATCAAGAGGGTTCTCATTGATGGGGGAGCCAGTTTAAATATTTGCACGCTAAAGCTAGTCCTTACATTGGGGTTCTCTGAAAATGCAGTTGATCCAAGGAAGAAGATTACTATCAAAGCCTATGATGAAGAGGAGAGAACTACCAAAGGAACAGTGGTCTTACCCATACGGGACCGGTGATAAAAGATGTTGTGTGCCAAGTCCTAGATAGGGAGCTAGCCTATAATATTCTCCTCAGAAGACCATGGATCCATGCCATGAAAGTTGTGCCTTCTACCTATCACCAATGCATAAAATTCCCTCACAGTGGCAAGCAAGTCACCATCCAAGGGGATCCCGACCCCTTTCAACATTGCAACTCTATCCTCTCAAAACCTAATTACATTATACCCAATAATAGAGCATCTACATCCTGTACCCCACAACATGATTCTACCTCTGCAGCTTCCTTATCCAAGCCCAAAGAGCAAAAAATTACCATCAAAGAAATAGGAGTAGGGGAATACTCCATCAAGCATAGCCTCAATCTAGCCAAAATGCCTCTATCTCCTAGATCCTTTGGGCAACCCAAGCATTTTCCAAAGCCATCAACTCCTCCTGCACCTCCCATAACTCCCTTTGTAAAATGGGGAACTCTATCAGATGAGACAGAGGAAAGAGATATCCTACAATGGCTCTACATAGAAGAAGAAGAGAACACACAAGAAGAACCACCTAGGCTCCCAACAGAAATCTATGGGCGAGGTGAGTCCATCTTACACAGAATGGGTTACGAAGGACAAGGCCCCATTGGTCTAAGAAAAGAAGGAATAGTAGAACCCATTCAACCTTCTTCATCCTCATTGGTAGGAAATACAAAAGGTCTAGGATATACAGATAAGGGCAAGGCTAAAGCATATGCTTTTCTGGTGGAAATGATCCATACCCTTCAAGAGAACAGTGACACAAATTCCAATGAGTATGAATGGGATGCGCTGACAGAGCACTCCTATGATGACAAAGAGGTCAACACCATTGAAACTTATAGCCCCTACCATGAGGGACAAATGCTACTACATAGACCATTAGAGTGTGATTTGCCCATCCCTAAGACTATGACTTTCAAGGAAGGTTCGAGTTCTATCGCAATAAATAATTTGGAGGAAAGTACCATCCCGAACACTCTCCCTACCAATACTCCTAGCATATCCATCCAAACTATCAATGAATCAGAGCTATCCTCCGACTCCCTCCCCCTTGTGCACCCTAAACTTATTGACTGGGATCTACAAGGAACCCCACAACTAGATATGTTCCAAAACAATGATGCCTATATTGACTACATGGAACTTAGGGACCACCTACCTAAAGGAGATCATAACGCTGGTTTCTTCATTAAACTTAATACCATGGCTTATTTCATAGAGGGTGCCAAGTCTTCCAGTTGCAAAAATATCAAAATAAAAATTGGATCTGATGGTGAAAACCGCTCCGCGGTAGTGTCAAATCCCAAAATAGTAAAAAGAAAGGACGCATCTGAGGGTGAAAACCCAACTGTGGCACCTGACGATGGAAGGCTTGACACTCTCCCTAATGACATGCACCAAGATAAGTCTCAGATTGTTGTGGAACCTATAGAACTTGTTAACATTAGAATAGAGGAATAGCCTAAGATCATTCACTTTGCTAAGTCTCTAACCCCGCCAGAAAAGACTAAGTTTTTACTATTCTTCAAGAAAAAGAAAGTCAATTTTGCTTGGTCATATGCAGATATGCTAGGGTTAGATACAGACTTGATTCTACATCATCTTCCATTAGATCTAGGAGTGAAACCAATGAAATAGAAGCTTAGAAAGATGTATCCACACATTGCACTACTAGTAAAAGAGGAACTTAAAAAACTACTGGACGTAGGGTTCATCAGAGCTATAGACTATTTGAAGTGGGTCTCCAACATAATACCAGTATCCAAACCTGATGGCCGAGTCAGACTATGCAATGATTTCAAAGATCTAAACAAAGCTTGTTGCAAGGATGATTTTTTGTTGCCAAATATAGATATCATAGTCGACTTAACAGTAGGGCATACCATTTTATCTCTCATGGATGGCTTCTCTGGATACAATTAGATTAGGATAGCACTAGAAGACCAACATAAGATAGCTTTTACTTGTCCATGGGGCACTTTCTACTGGAATGTCATGCCATTCAGGCTAAAGAACGCAGGAGCCACATATCAACATGCTATGACCACTATATTCCATGATATGATGCACGTCACAATGGAAGACTATGTAGATGATATCCTTGCAAAGTCACTCACAAGAGAATCACACCTGGATGTGTTAGAGAAAGTCTTTCAAAGACTAGAACAATTCAAAGTCAGGTTGAACCCAAAGAAATGTGTGTTTGGAGTCACCTCAGGCAAGCTACTAGGCTTCATTGTATCAGCCAATGGAATAGAAGTAGATTTGGCCAAAGTTAAAGCAATTATGGACATGCTACCACCCAAGAATCTTACTCAACTCAGATCTCTACAAGGCAAACTACAGGCAATCCGTAGGTTCATATCACAACTGGCAGACAAGTGTCAACCATTCAGTCATCTCCTACACAAGAACATTCCATTTAGGTGGGATGAGAAATACGAAGAATCATTTGGCAAACTAAAAGAATATCTAATGAATCCACCTATTCTCATGCCTCCTATCTAAGGGAAGCCATTGTTACTATACATATCTGCTACACCAATAGTTCTTGGGGCCCTTCTAGCACAACAAGATTATGAAGGTAAAGAGAGAGACATCTACTATATCAGTCGCACATTTGTGGGCTATGAGTTGCAATACTCTCAGATAGAAAGATCATGCCTTGCAGTAGTTTTTGCTTCCCAAAAATTTTGACATTCAGTCAAACTCATTGCAAAAATAGATCCACTCAAGTACCTACTAAGAAAAGCAGCTCTGAAAGGTCGCCTAGCCAAGTGGGTAATGCTCCCAAGTGAATAGGACATTAAGTATGTAGATAGAAAGGCTATCAAGGGACAAATCATTGTGGATCAATGGGTAGATGCACCACTACAGGCCACACCAATGCAATTTGAATTTCCAGATGAATCCTTGTTCAATATCTCAACACATTCTTGGAAACTCTACTTTGATGGGTCCTACACAAACCATGGATCAGGGGCAGGAATCTTGTTTGTAACTCCCCATGGCGACACCATACCGAAGTCTTATCGTTTGCTATTCCCATGCACCAACAACTAGTAGAGTATGAAGCCCTGGTCATTGGTCTCAAAATGACAACAGAGTGGAAAATCAAAGAGCTACATGTCTATGGTGATTCTCAACTAGTGATCAACCAAGTCAATGATGATTACCAAGCCAAAGATGAGAAGCTTGTCCCATACAAATGGATGGTAGATGACTTTAAGGAATACTTTGTGATCATCTCTTTTGAACAGATACCTTGCATTGAAAACAAATCAGCAGATGCCATGGCAACCATTGCATCACTACTCGAGATCCCAGAGAATGAGTCACGGTATGAGTTCTTGGTGGAGACAATTCAGCAACCAGCTTATGATCTTCCTGAAACCCATTCCATATGCCTATTAGTTGGATCTGATTCACCTTGGTACGGTAAAGTTTACACTTACCTCAAGGACAACACCCTCCCACTTAACTTATCTTCAAACCAATGATGAACCTTTATACGCCAAACCTCTCGATATGCCATTATTGCTGACACCCTATACTGACGTGGTCTAGATGGTACTTTACTCTGCTATTTAGAATGAGAAGAATCCCAAACTGCCTTACAAGAGGTACATGAAGGGATCTGCGAAACACACTCTAGCGGTCCTTCCTTAGCTAAGAAACTCATGTGTTTGGGTTATTATTGGCCAAAAATGGAAACAGATTCACATCAATTTGTGAAGAAGTGCAAGCAATGCCAGATACACGAGAACCTGATATATGCACCAGCTCAAGAATTGAGACCTTTAATGACACCTTGGCCCTTTTGTCAATGGGGACTCGACCTTGTAGGTAAAATCCACCCGCCCTCATCTAATGACCACAAATTCATAATAACCACCACTGAGTACTTTACCAAGTGGATTGAAGCCATCCCCCTCACCACCATCACAGGTAAACAAATATCCTCATTCATCCTTAATTACCTCATCTACAGATACAAAATTCCCTCATCCATTATCACGGATAATGGAAGACCTTTTAAGAACCAGGATGTCAAAGAACTCTATGACCGATTCAAAATCCAACACCGTTTCTACACACCCTATTACCCCTAAGGTAATGGCCAAGCAGAAGAATCCAACAAGACCATCTTGAAACTCCTCAAAAGGATAGTTAGCGATGCTGGCCATGATTGGCACACCCAACTCAATCCCGCTCGGGCCTACAGAACTAGTATACGCACTCCCACAGGTGCTACCCCTTACGCCCTTGTCTATGGTTCAAAAGCCATTCTACCCATCAAGGTTGAACTACCATCTCTAAGGGTGTCGTTAAAAGGTCTCATAACTTATGAAGAGTGTAGAGTTTCTAGATTACAAGAGCTAGAGCTGCTAGAGGAAAGGAGACAGAAAGCCTTTGATCACCTTAAGGCATATCAACAAATGATGTCACAAAGCTACAACCACAGAGTCCTCCCAAGAGTCTTTAAGGTTGGAGATCTAGTACTTAAGGAAACTCCCCACAATCAATAGGATTGGGAAAAGAAAAGCAAATTTGAACCCAACTAGCTTGGGCCTTATGTGATCGTAGCAGCTTATGGATCGGGGGCATATCAGTTAGTGACATCAAATGTTGAGATGTTCAATAACCCAATCAACAGCATGCATCTTCACCGGTTCTATACCTAAGAGAACCCCAATGTAAGGGGGGCATGAAATACAAAAAAAATCAAAAAAACTAGAAAAATACAAAAAAAATTGTCCTTTGGTGAAAACCTGGCAAACAGGCACCTTTGATAGGTATCATGATGAAAACTTGGCAAACAGGCGTCATGCATACTTTCTAGCTTTTGTGCACATAAAAGCAAGTGGTGAAAACCTGGTAAACAGGCATTACTTGTGATAAACCATTTCCTCCATCTTTGGGAAACCAATCACCTTGTGTCCATTCTTCCTTCACTCATATCCCATTCGATCCATAGTTGTTCCATAATAAAAGTACCTAACCATAACCTATCATGGCTTGATAATGTATCTCTTTGTTGCCTTGTCAACCAAGGTTCTATCCAGCATCCTATCCATAGTGTCAGCCTAGTATAGTGTCTGTCACCAGTATCCGCATGGTCCAAACATATTGAACTACGTTGCCTCTGCGTTGTCATGTAGGCAAGGCCTTTTTTTTAATGCGCCCCTGAGGCTCCACCTTTCCATTTGTCCCATTTCTTATCGTCTATCCTCTAGTCCATCCATGGTCCATTAGGGTTTACCCCAAACTACGTTGCCTCTACGTTGTCACATAGGCAAGGCCATTTAGCAATGAGCCCCTAAGGCACTAGGTCAGTCCCTTAGGGTCTGTCTCACTAATAAGGATTGTGGAATCTTTCACCAGCCAAGCAAACACAAAGCAAAGCCCGCTTTTTCAAATAGAAATTTTAACGTAACACCTCAACCTATCCAAGGCAAAGTAAGCAAGTACGCAAAGCACTCTAAATGATTTTATTTAAATTATGGCAAGAAACAAGCACATCTAAATACAAGCATGTTTTATGTTGGTTAGGTTAAATTATAGAGTCTTGATTTTTGTTAGTATGTCTTTCTATGCTACTCAAGGATGCCAAAAGCTAGAGATGCTATGATGGGGGCATAATCATTTTCTTTGTTTTGTTGTTTGTGGATTAAACTTTTAGTAATGTGAAGCCTTGTCTAAAGACATGATCGACAAAATATCATTGAGGATATCAAAGGTCTAACATGAATGGGGGGCAATCCTTGTCTGTTGACACGCAAGAAATACTTAGGTCATCTCGGTTCAATTATACCTCAATGCTTGTATTAACTTGCTAAATGAAAATCCATGTAAGCAATACTCAAGTCATCTTGGTTCAATTATACCTAGATGCTTGTATTAACTTACAACATTTGGAAAAAAGTACCAAAAAAATTGCCCAATGATGATATAAGCACTTCAAAATACTTGCACTATCAAGATGTCAAAAGCAAAGCATCCATCATACATCCATACATCTGTATTCCATGTAATAAATGATCCAAACAATGCAAAGTATCAATACAAATTAAATCTTGTGAGTCTTTCTATCAAATCATTCTTTCAATCAATCTTCTACCTATCATTATGTCATCTCTATGTCGATAGAGTATATTTGGACATCACAAAAACATAGCATACAGTTGCATATCATATCACATGAGATAGTCATTTACATGATTAAATCAATTACATACATAATAAGTGCATCAGGTCATCCATATACATTTTTTGCAATCATCACATAGTGTCAACAGAAAAAAATAAAAAACATAGATAAGTGCATCACATAAACTACATAATCATATAGATACCATTTGCATTTACACATTAGGGGCATATCAAGTAAAACATCTAAATTTGCATTAGATCACATAGCATCATAAACATCGAAGACTGCATTAGATAAACATCACATAGCATCATATAAAAGTATGCATTAGATAAACATCATATAGACATAGTCAAAATATGCATCACAGGAACACTATCATACAATAGAAATGCATCCATAACTCATAAGTATAGAGAGCATCAAATAGCTGCATCATCATATAAATATCATAAAACATGTCCAAGTGTACAATATCAAATGGTCCATCTCTGAGTCAATGTCATATACAAGTGTATACATCTCAAAAATAATGATACATGTCTCAAAATACAAAATGGTACATGTACCTATCTGGCTATCTGAGCCATCAAAAAGTGTACATAGGAGCTGAAACCTGTGCAGGTGTCTGCTAACCCTGCTGCTGTGAATCACTGCTCCCAGCAGTATCCTCTGTCTCCCCTCCTCTGTCGGACCCAGAATGTTGTGGGCCCATCACAGAGGCTCCCGACCTCAATCGACCTGCTCTCTGAGAGGCCATAGACTGACTTCTATAGCTTGGAGCCCTCTAACTAACTGGAACAGGGCCATGGTATAAACCCTGATAGTACTGTGTCTGAGCTTGCACTCTGGCAAGCTCACCCTGCACCTACGCTAACTGCCCTTGCACCTATGCTAACTGCCCTTGCACCTATGCCAACTATGTCTATGTCTATGCTAGCTGTGTCTATGCCTGTGCTAGTTGTGCTTGTGCCTGGTGCACCTATCCAACCAAGAAGCTGCTAGTGACATCTGTCCCAAGGGCTACCACTTCTGAGTCCCTCTCTATTCAGATAACTCGTATCCTCACCTCTGCCATATCTCTCTCTCTAGTGAGCCCCGAGATAACCTCTACATCTGTCTTCCACCAAGCCTCGGTCATCCTAAGTTGTGCCCGCAACTGTCAAACATGCCCTCTCAGCATAGCAATAGCTTTCTCCTAGACATCTGATTGTGCTAGATTCTGAGAGGCCTATGCCTGTCCCTGCCCCTGTGGTTGAGGTACCTGCCGTTGTGCCACCTATTGAGGTGGTGGCATCTATGCCTGCTATGTAGCCTACTGTACAACCTGTGGCTGCACCACCTGCTGAGCGTGGGAAGGTCCCTCCCCAACTCTCCTCCTCTGCCTAGGTCTATCTCCATCTCCTCCATCATCTCCACCACCTCCCCCTCCCCCATCATCTCCACCACCTCCATATCCTCCTCTCCTCCTCCTCCTCCTCCTCCTACCAACCTGGCCCTCATCCTCTAAATCTACCTCATCTATGTGAGGAACTAGCTCTCTAGGCCCTAAGTATCTCAAAAATGGATGCTCTGCGAACCACTCCTCGTAGTCCTAAGTCATCCTTGCATATGCAATCTCTCTCTGCATCGGCCAGGTAGCATAAGGAATCTACCAAAACTCTACCACTGCCTCCTCATAGGACGCCACTAGCCCCCATCTGAATCTCTTAGCATGAGTACATGCGAACAAAGCCTGCCCCTGTGGCATGCCCTGTCTCCTCCCAAACTACCTCTGAACCCGGCTAACATTTGTCTCTCCAAAATAAACCGCATTCGGCCTATTAGCCACCAAGTCTGATAGCAATACGGCAGCTCATCTACCTCATCCTCCCAAGGCTCGCAGTCTAGATATGGTTGCCAGATGACCACATCTACCCCATCCAATGCATGCCTCCAATACTTGAGCTTCCCCAGTCTATGCTGGGAAATCACTCCTGCGTAGCCATAGCTATATGGCTCTCCTCTCTGTCTATGAAAAACACATGTCAGCCTAGTGATGGCAATGTGCTCCCATAGCCAAAATTGCAACAATGAGACACCTGCTGACAGACTAGCACCCCTATGGTATACCACCTAATGCATGTCATGGTATAGGTGTGCCAGCACACAGACACCCCAAGCATAATGGGTGCCCTCTATGACCATCCTCTCCATGATCCATCCCCATCCAATCGGGAACCCATGCGATCTCCTATCGGGGCATACAATGCCTCTGATCAATCATGCAACTATCCCAGGGAAATAGTCGTAGTAGTCATGAATGTCCTGCCAGGAGATGACATGTCCTATTAGCTTAGGGTCATCAAATACCCACCTACACTCTGTGAGTCCTGCATCCCATTGTGGATCATACTCCACAAGCTCTCCCTGAATAAGCAAGTGGAGTACCCTGTATACATCCTCCAAGGTCACCGTCATCTCACTAGTCGGGAAGTGAAAGGTCCCATCCTTGCTATGAAACCTCTCCACTGCTGTAGTCAATAAGCCGCTGTTCGCTCAAACCTCAGGGATAAAGCACACATAATCTAAACCCATCGCATCGAGTGCCTCTCGATCCATCTCGGTCAGCATATGTCACTGCAACATCAGCATGGGAAACTGCTCCCTCGACATCAATGTATCTCGTATGTCCTCCTACAAGCACGTAAATCAAGGCGTCAACCTAAAAGCTACAAGTACCATGCTCAACATATCTATAGAAACATATCAACTAACTTAACATATCAAATTGATCAAAATAGCACACTACATCTCTTGACTAGATTCTTGCAATCTCGGAGATAGCTCATCGATTGACGTGTCAAACAGGATGCCAATCGAATCAATCCTGTTAAGTAAACTGACTATCCTATATCATATTCACCATAACAAAGGGTACATGTGCCATTTCTTATCAAATGCACCACTTCTAATGCATGCGCCGCAACATTTCATGCATGCACCGTCCTATACCGTAAATGCACCGCCCAATCGCATGCGTCAACTCATACCATAAATGTGCCGCCAAATGATGCATGCGCCAACCTTACTCATGCATGCACAACTTTCATGCATGCATCATTCTATATCCTATATGCGCCGCAGACTGACAGATGCGTAGTTTCACATGTCGTATGCACCAAACTGCGATCTGGCACATTTGTCTAGCCTAATTTTGCCTAGCATTTATTACACTAAAAATTGTCCCTAGGGGAATTTTTTCGAGATACATACCGGGGGTCCTGCCTCTGCTAGTCAGTCGAATCATCAGACTCACTCAAATCGATGCTCCTCATGCGAAATATCCATCCTACTGTTGACTGCTCTATGCTTTGTACTCTCCTAAGCTCTCAAAAGCAAATCAAACAAAGCCAAGTGTGCAAATGATTTGTCTTGTGGACCCAGCTCCTATATATAGCATGCAAACCCTAAACTAGCTATGTGGTGACTATGACTACTTCCCACACCTGTTTCTTCCCGTTTCTTTTCTCGTTTCTCAGAAACGCATCCTATTTTCTTCAATCCTAACCAAGTTTTCCCTTCGTCTTCGTGAGATTGTCCGTCTCTCATCCTTCTTCCTTCTTCCCGTCTAATCTCCAGAGGGGGCATCCTATCGTTGTAACCTATACCAGAGGCAAACTAGGGCATGTATCATTATTCAACAATCAATTTCTTTGAGGCAACGCCGTAAACTGCATTGCATCAAAGAGGGGCAAAATGTATACACCTAAAAATGACACGACTCTGTCCAAATAAATATTCTTAATATTTATGTAAGTCAAATTCCTCTATCAATAAATAAATAAACAAATTTATTTATTTGATTCATATTCCTCTAAGTTAATTAAATATCAAAATATTTAATTACCTCTTCCAAAGTCAAAATTAAATAAAATCCGTTATTTAATTTAACCCTCTTATCCACAATTAAATAATTCTTAATTATTTAATTAAATCAACATTCTTCCAAATTTAAATAAATCAATCAAATTTATTTAAATCCTCTCAATCTCTAAGAATAAAATATAATCAAATATTTTATTTATTCTTCCAAATCATGCACAACAATTAAATAAATTTTAATTTATTTTCCTATCTTCAAATATCTTCCAAATCTTCTAAAAATAAGTCTTCTAAATCATGCACACAAAATTAAATAATTTATTATTTAATTTCTCTCAAATCATGCAAAAGCAAATCTCAAGTTGAGTTATCTATTCAATCAACCTTGTTTTTATCAATATCTCTTAACTTAGAAAATAACTTTCTAATTTATGAAAAGCATATCTTATCTTTAGAAAAGAAAGTAGTTAACTCAAATGAAACAACTTTTGTGTGACACATGTCTTCTTCCTATTCGCGAACATTCCTCAACCATTCTTAACCGTTGATCTTCTCATTCTTTCTATACCGTTGATCTTCTCTTTCCCAACTCTATAAATTGAACCTTATTCCTCCATTTCATTCATCCAGGCTTTAAGTAAACTTACTCTGCAGGAATTACAAGGCACCTTTGGCACCAATTCCTTCATTGCTTGCGATCAAACTTGTTACTACACACTATCATCATTGTTGTGAAGCTCATCTTCATGGCAAAACTATCATAGTCGTTCCCATTTGAACATCTTGGAATCATAGCAAGGAAGTGCACCTTCTGAGGGCCATATTCATAGACAAGATCATTTGTGATAGGCGATCAATGGAAGCTGAGAATTAAAGGAGGTTTGCTTTGTATTGTTCATTGTTTGATTAATCTCTTTTGTTCATTATTTCATTGAGTTTTGGATATCATTGACCTTTATATATTGATTATTCATTTATATCCAATTTTCCCTTAACACTGTCAACCTGAACTTTTGTTACTCATTACTCTCAATCCAATCATCAAAATCAGACAAGATTCTAGATGTAGATGTAACCAGTGATCCATAACCATATGCCAGTACTGCAGAGCTTTATCTTCAACAATGGACCAATGCAAACCAAATTATCAAAACACTATAGCTTGATTCTATCAGATAGATGCTAAGCCAAAATTCATAACCTATCTTCTTTCCTGATCAATCTTCTCAAGCATAGCAGACTTTTGCACAATTCTTCCTTTATCCTTTATAATCACAGTCTCTAACCTGACTTAAACCTTTGTTGCTAATCCTTGACTTTGTCTCTTTGTGCTGAGGCATCAGCACCAATCCTTTGGCAGGGGAGAAAAGTTTTTTATAGGACTCCCTCTCAACCAAAGTTCTAATCTCAATTTTTAGAGGGAACATCTGCACCAGATACTGGTACATGCTCATCCTTGACCTCTATTACATCCTTCTTCACCCAAATTTCATTCATTTCCTTCTTAGTCTCTGTTGGATCAACTTTTTGTATTAGTTTGTTCTTCTCTACTGGATTATCCTTCTTCATGCTTTTGCTTCTGTAGAATCTTGCAATATGTCAAGTCCTATTGCAATAGAAGCACACAACATTCCTCTGACTAGTATGCCTTCCATTCATTTTGTATCTTCATTGGTTAGCTTTATGTCCAAATCTATTGCATGTAAAATAGTCACCATTGAATGATTGAGCATTCCTTCCATTGTTATAGCCATTTCTTATCTAACTTATGCATTCACTAGCTCTATGACCAAATCCAATTACCTCTAAAAGTTTGAGCATTCCTTCCATTGTTATAGCTATTCCTTATCTGACTTCTGCATTTATTAGCTTTATGACCTATTTTATTGCAAGTGAAGCACTGACCAGAAAATGATGGAATATTTTGATTCACTCTAGTCCTACATTGAGTAGACTTATGACCAAACTTATTGCATGAATTATAATAACCATTGAAAGATGGGTACCTTTGAGCATTTGGTTGCCTGGCTAGTGGTCTTCTAGGCCTATTTCTTTGATTCCTAATTTGGTTTCCTTTGTCCTTCTTGTTCTCAATGTCCACTGCTTGTCCTGGTTTGGAACTTTCACCTTTCTCAGATCCCAATCCTTCTTTGTTATCAGGGCTCTTCTAACTAGCAATTATCTCATCAAGCTTTGCAAAACTTGTCTTAAAATTTTCTTCATATCTTTTTGCTTTCTCCAAATCTAACTTCAGGTTCCCAACTTCCTTTTCAAGCTTAGCACATTTTTCTGATTTGTCTTCCACCAACAATTTTAGGTCTTCTTCTATTTTTGCTCTTTATACAACTTCCATTTTCAACTCATTCAAGGTTTCATTTCTTGATATCAAATTTTCACCAACCTCCTTATATTTTTCTTTGAACTTCTTGACTTGTTCTCTTAATTTTAAGATACATTTATTTACTTCTTTGACATTCTCCTTTAGATCTCTGATTTCTTCTTCAATTCTTTCTAGGTCTTCAAGAGCAACCTTCTTGTGTGCCATCCCAAATCTACCTCAAGTTGTTTAGCTTGCTTCCAAGGAACCTTGCTCTGATGCCAATTGTTGAAATACGCAAGACAACTGAGAAGGGGGGGTGAATTAGTTGTAACCAAAAATTCAAAACCATTAACACATCAACCACTTAATCATTGTTATTGTATTTTAACCATGAAAGCATGAAATCAAAAACTTAAACACATTCACAAATTCAACACATAAGACACCAAATTTTTACGTGGAAAACCCAATAAGGGAAAAACCACGGCGAGTGTTAGTTCAAACATAATATATAATAACAATACTGAAAATTAGAGGCTCACTGGAAAAGAAGGGGCTCACTGCCAAAATAAGAGACTCACTGCCAATGGGGGCTCACTACCAAAGTTGGTGAACTGAGATAGTAGCATCTACATCATGCCAAGGTTCAATTCCATTGAAGCGCAATAAATCTCCTCTGCTCTACTATATTTTTTCACTTCACACTTATCTTCGCATCTTTGCACATTCATACATTACTCATGACTTCATTACATACATTTATACAATTCATCAACCTTGGAATGTACATCAAGGTCGACATTACAATAATCAACCATTGGAACAATCTCCAAGTTCAGCATACATACATATTTATCCAATATTCAAGTTAGGTCTGGACCTAAACAAATTCAGAGAGAAGAGAAATGAATGTGGACCACGCCACACCTTAATCAGGGCTCAAATGCAATTTTCCACGCAACAACATGCTACACAAACTTCAAAGCATAACCCCAAGTAGTGAAAACAACCGGGTCGGCAAAAACTAGTGTTAACAATAAGACCTTTAGGAACACATTTCAACTATGATCCGAATTACTCTTTGCGGACTAATCAAAAGGCAGGAACATGATCTAGAGACATCCACAAGCATGTTACAATCACCAAGAACATCCATACAACCTCCAAACACTTTATTCATAAGATTCTTCAAATTGAAGCACTTAAACATTGTTGTTGGCCACTATCATAAAGAAAAGATCGCTTGCAGAGCACCAAATCACGAACCATTTCAATTGAAGGCACATAACATCATTCAAACTTAATCTCATAACCACAGACAAAGAAACTTAAATGCAGAGAAATACAGAGCAGAATACATTCTCCATGTCACCATTAACTACACAAAAAAATAGTTTTACTCTAGTGAACATAACTCGCTCAAATCTTCACACTGGAGGTTCAAACTTGAAACATAGAAACTACAGACATCCCTTAACATAAATTCCAAACCAGAGACAAAGATATTCAATATACAAGATATGCAGAGCAAAACACTTCATTGTTCATACTCGCAACAATAATATCCAATTGTTAGGTGGTAAAAAATTCTTTTAGGCCACTCCTAAGTTTTTATATGCTATTTTGTCTTACTCGGATATTTTCTTGAGCAAGTTAAATAAGTTGTGGAGCTTCCATGATCCTAGATATGCTTGGTCTAAAACGTTACAAAGGATTTAGTCTAATAATATTAAGCCTAAGAATTTATTTTTTAGATGGATGCTTTTGTTTAACAAGTTAGTTGTAGGTGTATTAATGTGAATTCGGGAGTTTAAATCTTGTTTAGTCTATGGGATTGTTGAGTATATTTATCATTTTTTTTATTGTCCATACGCTAAGCTTGTCTAGAACTATTTTCTTCCTTCTTGGAAGAACATATTGATAAGGAGTCAGTTAGCTGGTTTGATATTTTATTTGGGAAAATTGTTAATTCATATCATCTTGATAATTCCCTTGCAAAGTTGTGGCTAGTTATGTCTACTAAGTTTCTTTAGTTTTTATGGATTGCTAGAAACAATTAGGTTTTTCATGACAAGAATCATTTGCTCACGGGCTTTTCATAAAAGTCACAATTTATGTGGTAATCAACAATGTGGATTTATGCATGCATAAAAGTAGGGAAGACATAATCAAGTTTATAGATGGTGATCCTTGGAATCTTATTGAACTTAGCTCTCATAAGGAAGACAGTGTCGATATTTCTCCTCTAATAATGATAATTGGCATCAACAAAAAGGTATTGTGATTATTGATAGTGGTGACCCTAATATCTTATAACATGTTTCTTCTTTTTAGAATCATGAGGATCCTTCTCTCTCGAAGGATGTTTGGCAAAATAATGAAACTAATATGCTAGTGGATGAGAATGATGTTCTAACTCCATTTGACCCTTCTAAATTCTAAGGCTAAGAATAATATTCTTCATCATTTAGCACATTCTACTCCTGGTGGCTCCTCTCTAGTTGTTGGTGTTGTTGTTCCTAATGATATTGATAATTTTAATATTATTATTGATGTTGTCATTACGGGTGGTTCTACTTTGCTATTAAGTGTACTTTGAGTGTTGTTGATGACTTTGGTTCTATTGGGAAGGGTAAGACTGTTACACTTGATGACTCAGTTCCTATGGCTACTCATGCTGGTGTTAGTAGTGTGTTAGATTCCAATAGTGGTGATTCTTATCTACCTATCTCAATAATTCCAATCAGAATGTACCTAAAAGATTGGCTTTGGGAATGTATTGATTTTAGAGTGAACACTTTGAGAATGACTATTGAATATATGGTTGTTAATCTTGATAAGAAAAAGGATAGGCCTAGGTCTACTAAGTGACTATTTGAGTTAAGTATGCTATCGATTTAGTGCTGATGGTCTCACTTGCATATGATCTTGGACTTTAATTTTGGTTTTTTGGTGGTTGTAGGTGATTGTCACTCTTGTTGATCTTATAGGGGTGGGGGGTTTATATGTAAAACTCATTATATTGGTGGGTTCTATGTTGATTTCATAATGATGTAGTTGTTCATTTATTAGTTTTTGGATACTCTTCACATTAACTTTGTGATCTAGTGCTTTGCATGAGCTATGTTTGTAAACTTATTTCAATATTATATAAATTAACCATGGTGATCTAAAAATTGGGCTTGATGTGGAAGGGGGCCTAGATAATTTCGTAGTCTAACTTAAAATATGGTAATTAATTAATTAGTCTAAATTAAGTTCATATCATCTATTTAGAAGCAGATAAGTACATTAATTAGTGTAAATTAAAAATAGAGTTTGCACTAATTAATGTACTTATCTGCTTCTAAATACAGTGTAATTTCCCTTTAATATCTAAAATATATGGCAATGACAATAAGAAAACATTTTGATAATTCATTTAAGATTTTACATAATAGAAAATTACAACAAATGAGATTGCACATGATTCATCTAAGTTAGAAATAGAAAAGATAATAGGGACATGAGCTTGTCTTTTTAATTGGTTGAAGTAGATGTAGAGTGTTGAAAAGAGGTTAGGAGGAGGTTCTAATCCATCAAAATAATGTTTTGGAATTTTTGGTTTTGAGATATATATAGGGACATAAGTGTATGTGGTTGTGTTTGTTTTGGCATGGTTGTGTTCTCCTTGTATGTTGGTGTCCTATATGATGCAGGGGTGTCCTCCTACATGTGTTAGTGTCCTTTGCAACTATTGAAGCTGAAATGTGACCTGCAACTAAAGGGGAAAGAGTTGTCTAAGGGTTGTTTGTGTGATCTACCTCAATCAAATCCTAGGTTTGATTTAATAGTTTGCAAATCAAACATTTGGGTGTGTGAATCTAGGTGCTTGTGAGAGAAGTGTGTGTATCAATGGATATATCAGTGGAGCTCTAATAAAGGTGGTTGTAGGTTTTGCAAGTCTATCATGTCCATGAAGCCCTAGGATGTGTGTGTGTAGGATGGCTTGTGTTTATCTTCCCTCCTAATTCATTATTCCTTCCATTTTCCTTAGAACCTCCCTTCTAAAACATTGTATGCCTATTTTCTAGTTATTTGGGATTGGACTTTGTGTCTGTGTGTGTGTTTCTATGTGAGTGGGTGTATGCATGTGTGAGTGTGAGTGTGAGTGAGTGAGAGAGAGAGTGTGATTTGGGCAAGGAAATGAGCTTTCAATGTAGAGGCAATCATATCTAGGTGGATAGGACAAGGGTGCAATGCACTAGTGTCCAAGGTAAGTGAATGATCAAGGATAGGACACAAGGTGTAGAAGTGATGCAAACTTGGTTTTGGGTTCATGGTATGAGGTAAAGGGCAAATCAAGGTTCCAAACAATAAAAAAATGGTCATATGTCATAAAATGAGAGTGCTTCTGGATTCAACTGTGTATGTGATGCAAAAACATACACAGTTGAATCCAGAAGCACTCTCATTTTATCATAATGGACTGTGGAAAACTCATGCCGGTCATATGTCATGTTTAAAAAGGAGGGCACTGAGCCAATTGTAAAATGAGAGGGAAAAGTGTGAAGTGTGCACTTTTCATCTCTACATAGAGGATACATAGCAAAATTAAAATGATTCATTAATTAAGGCGGATAGGAGTCCAGCACATTTGTGTCCAAGGTGAGCAAATAATCAAAGGTGAGACAAGAGAAGGTGTAGAACTAATAAATTCAATATTAAATGTACAACCTACACTAAATAACAAATCAAAATTTTAAAGAATAAAAACAATCATAAATCGTATTTAAAAAAAGACACTAAACCAAGTGTAACATATTAAAAGTACAAAATAAACATTTTTCATCTCTATAAATATAACAACTAATAAAATTAAGAAATTCATTAATTAATACACTAATTTCAGTAAAACTTTTAAATTAAACATAGCAACTAATAAAATTAAGAAATTCATTAATTAAATCACTAATTTCAGTAAAACTTTTAAATTAAACCTAATTTAAACTAAAAACCCATGTGCACAAAAATAGATATAGATTTCTTTTTAATGTGATTATTTATTTACTTAAACTAAAATCTCTACGTCAAAAAACAAAACAACACGGGCGTTAAAGCAATTCCAAATGCCTTGAAGAGCAGAAAATTAAATCATTAAATAACCAACATAATTCTCACTTCAGCCCAAATCAATTTAAATTTAAATTCATTAAAATGAAATTCACTCGCCAGAGAAAGAACTGCATGGCATTTAGTGCTATTGAACTTTCCTTACGCCCACCGTGGGGCTCGAACCCACGACCACAAGGTTAAGAGCCTTGCGCTCTACCAACTGAGCTAGACGGGCTTATTGTTTTTTTTTTAAATGTTAAATAATTTTTTGTATGCAAGTTGTAACGGATTTTGTCCCATAGAAGTCTTGTGTTTAAAAAGTATTGGCTTAGTGAATTAGCTTTCACTCTTTAATTTGTTGTTTTTTTAAATAATTGCGATTGTGATTTTTTTTAATTTTACTTTACTTTTACATTTTTAGCAAAATGCATTACATCATACTTTTTGAGAAGATCTAATATTGTTAAATGTATGTAGTTGAGGTAATGTCAAAAAAATTGTACAAAACTAAATGAATCTAATAGACATAAATGTGTAGTGTTTGGCTAACAATACTAGTTACATCTAGGGGTGTTCTATAATGACACAATGAGTGGAATGTAATTATTAATATTTGAGAACTATTTAAGAATTATTTTATTTATATTGTTTAGTTTATTTTGAAAAAAACTATTTTTATTTACTTAAGAATTATTTTATTTACTACATACACTTAGATTTTAATTTATAAGACTTATTTTATTTCCCTTTAAAATGATTTTATTTATGACATAAATTTTAATTTGCTTTAATCTTTAACTTTTTAAATAGATGTTGGCTATTTTTTAGTTTTACTTATGATTTTATTTGTACTTAAATTTAAAATGTTACTTACTATTTTATTTAATATCTATATCTTTTGCCGATGATGGCATGGTTCGGTGGTTAAGTCGCTCAGGATGTAGTGACGGCCACCAGAATTCAAACCCCCGCTGGGCCAACGAGCTCGCAAGGCTTTACGCCTTCGCTGGGCCAATGAGCTCGTGGGTTTGAAGTGTTCTTCCTATGGGATGAGGGCGTGTCACACCAGCGTCGCCGGTGCATTTAAAATATATATATATATATATATATCTATATCTTTAAATAAATAATTTGCACATTAGTTTTTCTATATTTTAAAAATCATTTATATTTAATCATATAATTATTTTAAAATTAAGAAAATAAAACTATATAAAATAAGAAAATTAAAATAGATATAAATAGATAAAATTAATAAAATAAAAATATATATATAATTTCTATATAATCAATAAAATAATAAAATTAGTAGGCGGATGGGCGAGAGTCCTTCCACACGAATGGGTGTGGAAGGACTAGGGCTTTCGAAGCAGAAAGGGGTAAGGAGATGGGTTTGGTGGTGAATTATGCAACCAGCTAGATTTAGGACCTTTGGACACATGGGTGTTTGATCATTAGATAGAGTGTTTCCTAGATCAGGTGGTAAGCCTAAGCAAGGTTCACATGTTTCGAGTGGGACGGCAACCCTTCAATTATGATTCATAAACTCTTAGTCATTTCTTTAGCAAGCTCATGGAAGAGGACTTGGCTCTCACGAACGGGCGATAGTAATGAGGACATCGACAGGTTATTATAGCAGTGGACTTGATAGTTGCCATGATTTCAAAGCATGCCTTACACACTGGCATTTTCTTTTAAGTAACGTTCTCTCTATTTTCTTAGAGCCAAACGAAATGTCTATTAAACCAAAGGTGTTGGTTTTCTCTACTGAGTGGATTAGGTGCGGAGGTATGGACACTCTAATTTGGCTAGTAAGTGCCAAAAGACAGATGGCATTTTTAGGTGGTATCACTGATCTGCGCATTAAGCGAATCCTGAAATGTCAAGATGAACTAGTCCTAGGAGCAGTCAAGATGATCCTTGGGAAAGAATTTGTGGACAGCAGCGAGCGCTATCGGGTGGACTCTAATATGAGCTCTCAGTTTGTGGCAACATTGTTGGATCTGAATGTTGCAAAGACCTGAGTCAATTTAGTGGTGCATAGACTTTTCATTCCCAGTGTGTTAGGAGGATTAGCGAAGACATTGGAGATTGCTTCTTTCGGTGCAGGCATGTCGTGCCCAAGGGACATTTCTCTACTTCAGCAGCCAGGTAGCATTGTAAAGTTTTTTCCCTTCATTCTACATTTGAGAGGGGAGGACCTAGTTTGGTTCAGGCAGCATGCGCGGGTCGAGGTGAATTTCCTGTTAAAGCATTTCAAAATACTGGAGTCCTAGGGCTTCAATATGAAGTTGCATAATTATGAAATGGAGGTGTAAGGCAGTTAGGGTTTCAGTGGGGTGTCATGGTTTCAAGTCTGGCATTTCTTTATCATGTCAAATAGTAAATTTAGGCTAGATATCATTTTCTGTATAGAGTTAGTTTTCAAGCTCTTATGTTTAGCCCTGCATGGCCGTATGAAGTTGTAATAGGCAAGTTTAGTGGTGTGTGGGAAGCCATTAGGCTGGTTTTTGCCAAATATTAGAAACTAGAAAATGTAATTTTTTGGTGATATTAATATAAAAGGAAATCTTATTACGTAGCAAAAAAAATAAAATAATAAAATTAATACCGAAAAAAATATAAAATAATAAAATTAACAAGTGTTTGGGGAGTACTTACCTTGTAATTAGTTAAAAAAAATTTCTAATATTTATGTGGAACTGATTTATTACTCTTCATGAATTGATTAGTTGATTTTGTGTTTGATTTAATATTTGTTTGGTTAGCATAGACTATAATGGAGAATATTAGAAAATATGAATTTTAGTCTAATATTGAGTTCTTGACTCTCTTTTTCATTTATTATAGTATTTTACTACTTGCTATTATTAAGATGACACAAATATATATCAAATTTCATTTTACTTTTTTTAATAATTTTTATTATAAAAAAAACATTAATTATATTATTATAATTACAATGAAATAAAATTAAATAATATTATAATTAGCCGATGATGGCATGGTTCGGTGGTTAAGTCGCTCAGGATGTAGTGGCGACCACCAAAAATAAAATAAAATTAATATATAAAATGAATAGTAATATTCATATTAATATGATATTTAATTTTGCTTCATTATAATTATAATATTAATATTTTAAATATCAATAAAATAATATAATTAATACTATTTTTATAATAAAATTTATTATAACATGGTAAAATGAAATATTCATATATATTTGTTTATAAAATTAAATATTAATATATTATAGTGAAGGAAATATTAATTACTATGAAGTGTATGCCCTATAATCACACATGCTCTATAATCGCACCTATTAGAAGTAAAATGTTTTACTTGTTATTCATCTATCTTCGTTCTAATTTTTTTCCTAAAACAAGTGATGTTTGATTTTTCAGTGAGATATATTCTTCCTTTTCTCTTTCTATGAGATTCATGTTGTTGCAAAACAAAGCCACAAATAAATATTATTTCTATTCATAACAATTTGTTTTAAATAATCCCATAATATCAAAACGATAACTAACTTTAAACCATTATGTTCTTACTCTTAAACACAACTAACTTTAAACCATTTATTCAACCCACTCCTTCTTGTTGGATTGTTTTCTTTCAATTTTTATTTTAAGTTAGCAATTTAGATTACTAGTACAAATATAACTATTCATGTTGGGTTCTTACTCTTAAACATAGCTTAAAATTAACTGACTTCATCGTCTTGTTTATCCAACCCACTCCTTCTGTTGGATTATGTGGATTATGTGTTCCATAGATCTCATTTCCCACTGCAAATATTTTATTGACAATATTTGTTTTTATTATATATAATATAACTTAAATACTGGCATATCTATATTTAAAAATATATATGTAAAATACGCCGATAGATATCCTTTGTGAGGCGCCTATTCCAGCTATGTGTGGTAAATTGATTAAAAAATAGGCCCCTTGAGAAGGATATCTTTAGGGTATTTTAGATATATATTTTTAGTTTCTGCCAAGAAAACTATAGGCTAGCCCTGTTGTTAACTAGTTGTTAATAATTCTTTTTAGCATCTCACCTATTAACCAATTTAAATATATTATAACTAAAATAAAAATAAAAATATTAAGAAACGTGTATTTAAATTCCTATTAATATTAATATTGATAATATTATTAGACAATAAAAATATTATAGTTATATAAGTTTCCTATTACTAATCAATATTAATACTAATAGGAATTTAAATACAAATATAATTTATAAGTTTATCCTATGTCTTTAATAATTAATAATAATAATAATAATATATCATTTACATAGATAATATCTTTAATCTATGATAATAATATACTAATGCATCAAAATTTTAAAATATATATTAATGCATAAATAGGAAAAATTGACCAGTGATCAATTCCATAAGTCCTCCCTTCACATGAAATTTAATTAATTTTAATTAATTAATTAAATTTCCCTTAATCCCTAATCTACCTTTAATCATAAGATTTAATTAATTAATTAAATCTTTCCTCTGTAAATAAAAATTAAAATTAAGGAATTTAATTTATGATTTGCAAACCTAAGAACCTAAATCAAAACCTTAATTTATGATTTGCAAACCTAAAAACCTAAATCAAAACCTATTCGTAACAAATTGAAAATATTAAAAATCTGTACAGTTCACCTAACTATTACAATTCAACTACCCAAACTGTTTTTATGCCAAAATTTTATAAATACCCTACATTTCTACATTTCTGGAGATATCTCGAGGTATTGCAAGACTGGAAAAATTTAAATTGTTTTTTAGTTCACGGGCTTCAATTGATTTGGGTTCTTGCAGTAGTTGTTATTTCTGTCATTGGCTTAACAGTTTCTTTCATTATCTGATCTGAAATTGAGGGAAGATATTGCTTTTGCTGCGTGCTATCAACTATCACATTCTAATATATTCTTTGGAGAGTCATCTTCATTTTTTGAGTTGCAGAAAACTATTTGTATTTTGTAGTCTCATCATTTAATATGTGAATAACATGGCTCTGCATTATCTTGGAACGTGTGAGAAATTTTCTAAACTGTTTGGTTCCTATCAACGTATTCCCTGAATTTCATGTTGTAAACAACATTCACGCTCGAAGATCTTCTAAACTCGTTTGCTATTCCAAACAAGGTATTCCATGATCCTCTTATTGGTGCAAGTGCTAGTTATATGGTAGAACTAATTTTAGGGTTTCACTTGTCCCTCACTATAAGCTATAACTTCAAATCTTTAAAATAATGATGTTACGAGGCTGTATCAATCAAATAATCCATTTTGTCAAGTTCACCATAAATCTTGAAGTATAATCATAAATCTTTAGGTATAATAAAAAATCACTTACTTTGTAACTTCTATTTTATGCAATCTAATTATTAAATGTAGAATCTCAAAGTTCTTCAATTTTCAACATTCATTGTAAATATTACAAAACTATCAACTCTAACTTAAACCAAAAAATTCACAAATTTCAAGATTATTATAAAGTTATTATATTATCAACATTGTTGCTAAAACTAAACAAACACAACAAATTAAAACAAAACAAAGACTATTCATGAACATTTTGGCAGAAACTTGGCTGCTTTGCAACTCTTGTTAAATATAGATAGGCTAGTTTTATTTTATTTTCTACATAATAAAATTTAATTTATTTCTTTTTCAGTGGCTCATGTTATATAAAAATAGAGTGTCCTAAAGTAATATTTTATAACATTATATTTTATTAGGTTTCATTTTATTACACATAAAATAATATTATTTTAGGGGTTAAAATTTAGGGTTTAAAATTACTTGTAATATTAATTTTATTTTATAAATTTATGACTTTATAAATTTAGTTCTAGAAAAATCTTGGTTAAAAGTGAGGAGGATATGCATATTTTCATTGATTCTTGATTTTGTTGAAGCAATGAAATTCATACTGTGATTTTCATTGATTATTGATTTTGAAGCAATGAAAATTATACCTGTGATTTTTTATTTTGCCGCTTCTTGTGGCTTTGTAATTAATGATTTTATTTTTGGTTGTTTTCGAGGACTTTCAAACATTTATGTTTTATATATATTTTAATTATTAATTTGCATTTCTCGGCTATTTTTTTAATGTTTTTAAAATTTTTTTCTTAACACGCTCACTCCATTTCAACTAGTGCCACATGTGTTGTGACTATAGTTGGCGTAATAAATACATTATAAATTTCTATAATCAACAACTTCATCAAATAAAACAATACCAAAGTAATATCAAAATGAAACAATTATATGTTTCATAGATATCATTTTCATTTCCTAATGCAAATATTTTATTAACAATATTCATTTTACTATAATATAACATAAATATAAATATATTATAAATTGGTATAATCAACAATTTAATATAAATTTATTATTAAATATATATATATATATATATATAATGAATAAAAATTCAATAATTTTCATAAGGTCCAATATTATATTAATATGAGTACTACATAATTAATATTTAGATTGCTATAATATATATTTACACTAATATATATCAATATTTCATTTTACTATATTTCAATAAATTTTATTATAAAAATAGTATTAATATATTATTCTATAGATATTTTAAATAATAATATTATAATTACAATGCAAAAAAAACAATCATATTAATATGAATATTTATTGATATTTAAAATAATAATTTTATAATTAATTTACACAATGAATAAAAATTAAATATTAATAGGAATATTACACAATATAATATATTAATATTTACATAGTTTAATATTTCAATATTTAATATTTATACACAAAATATTTGTTTAATAACTAAATTTCTCAGCAACAATTTATCCATTTAATCTGTTAGTATTGCCAACTACTTCCCTCCCACCATATTTTTCTGGTTGATTTTAGTGTGTTTGTTTTAATTAAAATCTAGAGCTTGAGCCAATCACAACATAGATAAATGATTTCCGGAATATTTTTAAAAACTTTTCTCATATAGACTTAGGAAAAATTAAAAGTTGTTTAACATGAAAAGTAATACTTTGGTTTAATTGGTTTATGCTAGATAGATTAATCAGTAGATGTATTTAAGATATCTATACTAGTTTATATTTTTTGATTGTGGTTGTAGTTTAGTAGTTAAAATTCCACATTACCCCAACAATCACAATCTTACCACTTTTTGTTTTACTAAGCTTGGTAATTATTAGTGTGGTTTTCCATGACAATTTTAAAGTTTTACATAAGGTAAGGGTTAGTTATTAAAATTACTTCAATAAAAAATAAAAGAAATAGAAAATTTTAGCACTTTTTTTTTTATAATTTATTTTTTTCTATTTTTATGTATTAAAGAGAGTAGATTCTCCAATCCTAAAAAGATGGATGTCTACTCCAAGCCCTAAGAGTGTTGAGATTTTCTTATGCTCAATGTCATATTTTGTTAAATCAAGGATAGATTACTAAAAAAAATTAGGTTATAATATATGGTGTGTCAAAATAACCACACCAATAATATCAAAATAAGATCCAAACCAAATCAAAAGATCCTAGTCAATAAAAAACAATGAAGTCAAAACCAAGGCTTATATTATGAATTACTTGTTTAGGAATGACATAGTTATGTGCTTTAATGTAGCATTTTTGAACCTCCATATAGTCTTTCACAAACTTTTCATCATCTTCCTCATATCATGAGGCCAAAAGTGTGCATTTTTCACTTTCTTTTATAAACAATAGTAGAACCTTCATCCAATAGATTTAAAAAATATCTTTATGGATCTCCAACACCATTGTAACCTGCAAAATGACATTAAGATAGGTGATTCTACTAAAAGACTCTGATCAAACCTTTCTAGCATAAGGACATTTTAAAAAAAGATGTACACAGACTGCAAAAATAAGGAGAGAGACTAGGATCCCAAAGTACAAGACCAACAACAGGTTTTTTAAGAAGTAATAACCATCTAAAACAAGATTTTTTTGGTTCAAGATAGTTAGACCAACAAGTATTAAGGATAGAAGAGCATTGTTTAAACTTGTAACATCCCGCTACGTAACCCCAAAAGGTAAGAGTCAAAAGGGGCAAGATAAATTTTTTTTTGACATAAGTAAACAACATACACAGATTTAGCTGTCAATTCGATAGATTGATACCATTCATTTTAAACACCAAAACAAATGTTCTAAATCTCATCTGATAAAAACATGAATCCATAAGCATAAAATACAGGTGGATCTGATACCCACACAGGAATCCATAAAGCAATAAAGGAACATCACATTTCTTCTCATTAAATACAATGATTACAACTTCTCTTCTAAGAGAGTTCAATTACATAACTGCATATACAATTACAATGATTTATTCCAAAATATGATACAAGTACATAGCATAGTCCTGAGTATGACACAAAAACTAAATGGGTACAATAACTGAATGAAGTGATGGAGAGAGAGGTCATTTCAAACTGGTGCTCCAAAACCTATTCGCCGGTCCCCAATGGTGGTGGCAACGCCTCCCAACCATGTGGACTCCTAAGAGACCACCCCACCATGCTCGGAGATAGTCACAAGGCCCAAATGGATGAACAACAATAAGGGGATATAAGATGGCCAACACTCACATTAGACACAGAGCAGACACGGAGAACAGTGCATACAACCAAAGTCATAATATAGGTGTACTCATCTAAGTCATAAGTCGGGTACTACTCACGACCGGTAAGGTGCTAGATACTAGAGTGTAATCATATGGAGTGTCATCATATGTGCTCGAAGGAATGGTACACACAGGACCAAGTACCTCTCATACAGACGAGGAGACTTAATCGTGCCCAAATCCACATCCCGCAGACGGATGACTCAACGCCCCGCAGACGGATAGGCCTTCTCATTGTATCCTTAGCCTTTACAAGCGCTCAAGGCTATGCACGAGGTTCAATTATCTTATTAGTATTTTTTCCCAATTGTTTTAGTTTTAGTTATCACTTATTAATGTAACTCTGCTACTAGTTCCCCTAGCAGCCACTTGCGGGCCTCGGGTTCGTAGAGAGCCACTCCAACAGACCACTCTAATGCCTAGACCTTGTTCATCTTGTTTAACCAAACAAGGAATCCAAATATAACTGAAACACTAAATTTAAAATAGTAAAGATGAAAAGTGTGATCTACAAGACCCAATACTTCTGACGACAGAGAAATTTATTGAAAATGGTCCTATGCCAATTAGATCAGTTTTGCAATAACTCTCGTGACCCCAATTTAATCACTCTTCACAAGGGAATGCATAGATAAAATAAAAATACAACAAATGGCATTGATAGCCTTCTCACAGCCTAAATTCTACATATTGTCTACCATATTTAACATAACACAATAAAGTGTTAAAAAGGCTTACAAAAAGGAAAGCTGGATTTTCCTCCTACGGTAGTTCTCCTAGGTTCTTGTATTGCGTGGCAAATGTTCTTAAAAGAAATTATGTGACTAAATTTCAATGCAAAAACCCAGATCACTATAGCTAAGGTATTTTAATGCCATAACATTCTAACTCAAACGATGGTTCCCACTAGGCTGGAGATTTAGCAGAAAATAGATTGTATTGACCAAAACAAAAGCTACCCCATTTTCTTTAATAAATTGAATCCCCTGATTTACCTAACAACTACAAATTAAAATTCCCCTAATCTTTTGAAGACCCTTTTTGTCTAAAGACATAGTAAAAATAATTTTGCAGTTTTAAAATAAATTTCATGAAAGAGGCAATGTAAATATCTTGAATTGAAATAAATCTCAACATATTATTTAAAACGGCAGTAAGGGTTTCAGTTTTTTTTTTGTTTTTGTGCGGTAAATAAATTTTCAGCAAATATGTTAGGTTTTGTGCTAGAAAAAAAAACAATAGTTAGAGGTAAATACCTCTACCCTAATTGCGGCTGAACGCACTCCCCTTCAGCACACCTCAAATCTAGCCATTTGATATGTTGGCCTAAGTGATTCACTTTCCTTTCTCTCTCATGTCCCCAACTTGCAAATTCCTCTAATTTCCTTCTCCTTCTTTCTGCCCAAAATGCATTGACTCTCCCCTGCAAGACCTGCTCATCCAACTTCCTTAACGAAAGAAACCTTAACTTTTAGGGACCTTTTTTTTTCTCTCAAAACAAAGAGAGTTTTGAGTTTCTTATTTTTCAAATATCGTTGTCCTCCCAAAAATAGCGAGTCCCCTTTTTTATCAGCCTCCTGGAGATATTTTCCTCCGTAATGCATGTTGACTCACCTCTAGTGGGTAAGATATTATTATTTTTTAATTATTTCTTATCCTTATCTTATCTCTGTCAGTCATCACCTCCTGTGGATAAGATATTTCCTGCTCTTGCAATAACTCTCCCTGCAATCGTTCCTTGCCAGAGTTCAATTCTCCACTCAAACAAAGATATTTTCATACCACCTAAAAAGCCACGACTCTATTTTTTTTAATCATATTTTCTTGTCACTAAA
This sequence comes from Cunninghamia lanceolata, assembly GCA_027924645.1. Classification (NCBI taxonomy): domain Eukaryota; kingdom Viridiplantae; phylum Streptophyta; class Pinopsida; order Cupressales; family Cupressaceae; genus Cunninghamia; species Cunninghamia lanceolata. The sequence continues at coordinate 27,320,942 of BSBN01000254.1, forward strand.
CATTACACCAACCCCCTTCCACTGCAGCAAGAAGGGCCAATAGGGAGGCTCGTTACAAAACTTAACATTCATATTCCACTTGTTAAAATTAAAAAGAATATCTTGAGTGTCAATTAGCATGATATAAAGTTTCTTTACATTAGCATTGGAGAAAGTTGAACCATATAGCCAACAAAAATTATCTAGAATTTTAGTGTGTAAATCTAAGATTCATAGGAAATTTCATCCCAAATAATGATTTATTCAACACTAAAAAGCTCTCTTGTGAGAATCAAGTAAAGAAAATGACTTCTGAATGTTTTCCCAAGTTTTCAACTAACCCATGGCCGATAAGGGGGGTGGTTCGGTGGTTATGTCATTCAGTTGTAGTGGTGGCCACCTAAGTTCAAACCCCTGCTGGGCCAACGAGCTCGCAGGCTTTACGCCTTCACTGGGCCAACAAGCTCGTGGGTTTGAAGTGTTCTTGCTAGGGGATGAGGTCCCCCGTGTTGTGGCCTCACCAATTCATTGCTCCAGGTAAAAGCATTCACGTGGAGCCAGAGGGTGTGTCGCACCAATGTCATCGGTCACGTTAAAAAGTTTACCAAGCACATTATCTTTAAAAAAAAAATTCAACTAACCCATATCAAAAATGTCTTTGAACTCATTAATACCCTTATATGCCTAAAATGTAGTAGAGTAGACTTGCAAGAGAGCCAAAGGTTTATTATTCTAGTGCAAGTTCCACCAAATAGATCTAAAACTATAAAAAGAACCATTAGTTCTAGAGAATGCCTCATAACCTCCAATACAAGATTTAACTACCTCCCAAGTCCTTCAAATGCTATGAAAGAGATTAGAACTAGAAGGTTTAATAGTGAATTTGCCAAATATATCATGTGTATGGAGTCATTTACATTGCTTAGTTTTTTTGGATATTATTTCTTAACAAAACATTTTAGGGTTTATTGTCCTTGAATGCTTTGATGATCAATTTCAAAGGAAGGGTAATGGATTGCATTTTGAGATCTTTTAGGCCCAATCCCCCTTTTGATTTGTCAATACAACATCAATCCCATCTAATAGCTTGCCTCTTTTTAGAACCTTTTCCATCTAACCAAAGAAAGTCCCACAACATTTTATGGATCTTATCCACTTGATAGCTATCGAAAAGCCAGGTAGATGAATAGTGTATACTATATGAAGATAACACTTTTTGACACACTTGTATTCTACTAGCTAATGAAATAAAATGAGATTTCCATTTAAGAATTTTCTTTTCAATCTTGTTAAACAACCATTCCCGCATATACTTCAAAGAAGGGTACACAGAGAAGGGGATGCCCAAATACTTGACAATCTTCATGGGACCACCTAATTGCCAATTAATTTTACTAAACCATCTTAGAAGAACATATTTCTAACTTAATACAATAGACCTTCTTTTAGATAATTTTGCACCAAAACCCTTACAATATATGTTAAGCCTATTGAGCATATTGTCAAAATTAGACTCATCCAATTTACAATATAATGCAGTATCATCAACAAATTGCATGTTTATCAAAGAATCATTATTAGGTAGGTAAATACCCTTCACAACACTTCCAAACAAGTTAGATCTTAAAATATAATGTAAAGCATCTAAGGAAAAGGGGAAAAAAGTAGGGGCAAGCGGGCATCCTTTCCTTATTGTTCTCTACAAATAAAAAGGATTAGAAAGAGATTTATTCACATTAATTAGGGTATGAGCCTCCTTAAAAATCATTTTAACAATCTTACCAATTTCTTTTTGAAAGCCAAAAGATTCCAAGATGAGAACAATAAAATACCATTCAATCCTATCACGTCTTCTTAAAATCACATCATGCATACCTCAAGAAATTAGACTTATTGGCCATTCCGAATATACCTTCCTTTAATGAATCCAATTTGTGTATCATTAATGATCTTGCAAGAAATTAGACAGTCTGAGAGCCAAGATTTTGGCTCTAAAATTTTATATGAGGCATTTAACAGGGTGATAAGCCTCCAATTCTTGATATGAGTTTAGAATTTTAATAATGTCTCTATTAATATTACCCCTAAGAGAATAACTCCTATATTTTATAGATGTTCAACATCCTCCTCATTGATCTTTTTTGGAAGAATTTTTGAGAATAACTCTCTAGGTTCTCTATTTTGCTTATTCTTGTCTTATGTAGTGAACAATTTGTAATAAAAATCCCTAAATGCATTTTTCATGTCCTCTAAATTATCAACTAATTTCCCATTAATGCAAATGGGTCCAATAGCATCTTTTACATTTTTGGATTTCAAGATGTTAAAAAAATATTTTGTTCCTTTATCACCTTCTTTCAACCAGTTCATCTTAGCTCTAAATTTAGCTCCGTAAGATTTTTGGCTTTAAGTACATCTTAATTTATGTTTAGTTTCTAATAAATTACTTAGAAAAAACTTATTATTTGGGATCATTTCAAAGGAGCCTTTCTCAATAATAGAGTTTCTCCTCTAAGATATTTTTAGTTTTCCTTTTATCAAGAGTCATTTTTACCAATAGTTCTAAAAAAATTCCTCCATCCATTCACTAAATTGTTCCAATATTCAATAGTAGAGTATGAATGAAAATGGAACTTATTGATGCTTCTAGTAGTGACAACACCATCAATGCAATCAAGGTTTCTAAGCAAGCTCACATTCAATATAAATTGGTTATATTTTCCACACTTAATAGAGGAAACTTCACCTTTCATAGATATGTTGATTTCAATGGGGTAATGATCAGATACAGTGAAAGGAATAACTTGAACATGGTTATTATTCACCAAAATATCAAAACTAAAAAAATAAATTGCGCATACAATCTATCCAGCCTTGACTATATTCTTTTACCATCATTTTGATTGTTGCGCCATGTAAACCATAAACTATTACTATCAGATTTCTTGTATTTGAGAGGATCAATCAAGTTAAGGATTCTTTTGGTTTTAACCCAGAAATAATGTTCATTACCCTTCCAAGACATAGGAGTGCCTCTTGTTTTATCCTCTTTTGTCTCAATCATATAAAAGTTGCCTCTAATGACCCAAGCAACATTGAGAAGAGGGGAAGCTAACCATTTCCATAATTAATTTTTTTTTATCTATGGTCATTAGGAACATAGATTGAGTAGATATCAAATATAATTTCATATTTTTCAATAATAATTCATATAATCCAATTATATTGAGAATAACCAAAGATACTAACGAAAGGATGTTATCTCAAGGCAACAAAAATAGTAGCACATCCTTTTCCTTTCTCCTAATCAGAAGAATAAAAATAGAGCTTCTCCAAACAAACTTCAATGCATTTTCAATTTGAAATACAACCTCTTTAACTTCTTGAAGCAACAAAAAAATCCATACTTGGTATATTATTGCAAAAAGATCTTAACAAATATTTCTTGTCAGGGGTCTCAAGACCCCTAGTGTTCCATATTATGTAGTTAAGATTCATTTATGTGGGATGAGGGTAGAAGGAGAAGGCCTTTGGTTCTTTTATAACCTATCAAAACATTTGGGTATTTTCTCTTCTTTCCATTTTTTTCCACCTTTTTTATTGTCTCCATTTTCATTATGTTTTTTTTCTATCTTCTTTAGCATCCTTCCCAATTCTCATGTTACTATTTCAAATTTGTGATTCTTTTTGAAATAAGGGGTTAACACAATCTAGTATGGCTTTTTACCTTTTTGAGTAACCCATAAAGATTGTTTGTGCAACTTCACCAGAACCCACTAAGTTTAAGTCTATAGTAGCCTGGATGGCTATGGGAGGTCTAGCTATTCTTTTGGCTTGAACCCTTTATTTTGTTTTGTCCAAAACCAGCTCCTAGCCATTTTTCTTTTTTTGGATCACATTTTTAGACTCATTAGTAATAGGGTTGTGTAGCAAGAAAAATATATTCTTAATTCATTTGCATATTATCCATAATGTTAGGAATCTCATCATTAATTCCATCACTATTATCATCCTTACTAATCATATCGACATCATCATTAACAAATGGGTGTTACAACAGGTAGTAGTAGGTAGGCAGATGAGAAGCAATGTTATAATTTTTGGAAACTCATGGGATGCTAGTGTGTCACACGGACGTCCATGTGTCACACTAGTGTCCTAGAGAAAGCGTTCAAAATTTATAATATGTTCTCCAATCATTGAGAAGAATTGGAATCTGATAAAGAAATTTGGCAATATGGTGAAGGAAAAGGCTAAGGTTGGGTTAAAATGGTCCCTAAAACATGCTAAGGGAATGGACACTAAAAAAAACAAAATATAGCATGAAATTGTAAGGGTATGCAATAATTTACATTACACAAAGAAACATACCTATATTTCTATTATTTAAGTCTTGTTAAAACTCATTAGTGCCATGAAAATATCTTTGGATTAACTTGTAATTTTAGTGTTTATTAATAATAAGAGTTGTTTTTTTAAAAATAAATATAAGTAATTATTTATCTCATTATTTGGTTAGTTGATAAGAGTGAACTTTCTAAGGTAATGATTTACAATGGCCTTCTTAGGTAAATGAAATTATTGGACTTATATATTTATGTAATCCTTCTTAATTTAATGTTGTAAGGGATTAAAGTGTATACCTTGCATCTTTATCCCCTTATTTTATGCCTTTATGTGGATGTCATTTGATACCTTCTAACCAACACACAATATTGGAATATATCTGCTATCACTTTTCTCTTTAGGACTCAATTCCTAGTCTTATACCAATTGATACAATCATGGAGGGAGGGTATAATTAAGAACTATCCAGCCATACAACCAACATAGAAAACAAACACGAAACTCTTACAACAAAACGAAAATACACAATAGATATGTAGAACAATGATTTTAGTGATTCATATTTTAAATTATATCAATAGCCTTTGCCACAGAGACCTACAATCATAATAAGACCTCAGTCTTGAAATATAATTAAATACAATGAAATACAAGCATAATCAGTATGTGGTTCCTCAATTTATGATATATTCTAAGATAATATACAATATGATTCTCTCTACTCTTCTAAATTATGAATCTAGTATTGAACTTGTAACTAAAACAAATCATCTTTCTGTGTGAAATGAGTGATCTCTTATAGTAAAGAAGGATGAAATGTCTTGGTTCCAACCAGAAATGTGCTACATTGCCCTATGCACTTGTAATGGGAATCTTGGGTCTAGTTTTAAATGATTTCACCTTTGGTCTTCATAAGGAAACATGTAGATGATCCCACTTAAGATGATGTGTCAAGATGTAAGCATTAGAACTCAATGTGGTCCTAACCATGAACCTCCCTAGGACCAATGACCTTGTGCGTGAAATTAGAAATTGGCATGAGATTTAAGAATTTGGTGCACAAATAATTTTGGTCCTTCCTTGAGTGAAATTGACAAGTCACATAGCATTTGCCAATGAGAAAACAACTTACAACTTGTAGAATACACCTCCATGAAACTTTGGTATGAATATGAAGGTTTTGTGATACAAATGCAATACCACATAGTAGAAATATTATTTGGAACTTTGATGTGGTGAATGTTAACTATAGCAAGAATAAACCATTGTGGTAAGCACTGACCTTTGTAGTAAAAATATGATGACTATCACATTTATTGGAAACTTGCAAAACAAACACAAAAGAAAATATTCTTTGGTATTTATGTAAGATTGCTCTTACATCCTAGATGCTCTTACATCATAAATGACTTGCCTAAAAAATATACATAAATAAAAATTTAGGAAAAAAAAAGTAATTGATTATTATAGAATATTGAAGTAGAAAATAACCATTTATTATTATTGAACATAAAAGAAGAAAACTAACCATATATTAAAAATTATAATTTCCTTTTTAGTTTATTCTTTAGTCTAGTAGGGTTTGGTGGAGTGGTAAATAAAAAAGACCAATTTTCCAATTTATTGGGAAACTCTTAGGTGTTTGTAGGTAGTTTGTGTTAAGCGAGTTTAGTTGATATTATCAATCATTTTTTCTTAGTATGGAAGATACTTTGTCTTCCTCTCCAAATAAGTAATTGGTTTCAGATCTAGTATATGAGTAAGTCTAACAAAGTAAAATAATGTGTATAAATTTAACTAAGGATAAGAAAATATATTACTATGATTAAAAAATAAAGGCAATTAAAGATGAGAAAATATATTGTTGCAATTAAACATACTAGTAAAAAGGAAATGATGATACAAATACACATAGTATTGATACTAATTTTGTTACAAAAAAGGTTAGGCTTGAATGTAATTTTTTGAAAGTGAAAGATAATCTAAAAATTGGGCATGCTGTCATATTTTACCTAGCCCAAAATATTCCAAAGTCCCTCCTTCTATCAGAAAAATCTGATCAGAGAAAGCCTAATTAGGAAACCTAAAACACTTCAAAATCTAATGAATTCCCTTGCAAAAATCCCCAAAATTCCCTATGGAGAATCCTTGCAGAAAATCCATGAAAACCCAGAAAATTCTAGGCCATTGCCTTAGTTTTTTACCTACTTTTGGCCTTTATCGGTAAAAGTTTAGGTTTCTAAACTTGCAAAAAAACCAAAAAAATGGCTAAGGCCTGAGAGAGGTTTTTCCCCCTTTGGTTGGCAATTTTTATCTTTTATGAACTTGGCAGAAACTTTGTTTGTTCGCAAGTTCACCAATTCGACGATTCATCGACAAGGCAGGAAGAGTAGGTTGTTTTCAAATTTTGGCTAAGGCAAAGGGAGCAAGTATGCCTGTATCAGCAAAATGCCAAAAGTTTGAACTCTTCACGAGTTTGAAAATCCCTAGGTTTGTCGACAAGGTGGATCCTCAATAAAGCAGGTAGAAGGAGTAGGCTTCGTTAGTTGTCTAAGGCATGAAGTAGAGCTTACAGGAAAGACGTCGAAGTTTGAGAAAAAGTGCATTTTGACAATAGAGCTTAAAGGAAATCTAGGCCGAAGTTTGAGAAAAGTGCATTTTTCTGATAGAGCTTAAAGGAAAGAGGTTGAAGTTTGAGAAAAAGCGCATTTTGCCAATAGGGGCAAAAAGCAAGCAAGGTTCAAAACAAAGGAACTTCACCAACAATGAGGAGAAATAACACAGTTCAGCAAGGTGATATTTTGCCGATAAGGGACAAACATAGACCAATAAGAAAAGTTCACCAAGTGAGCTAATTGCCGATAAGGCAAAAATAGTGCCAAGAAGGAAAATGACGAAGATAATGTTTCACCGATAAGGCGAAACAGATCCAGAACAGTCTGCGAAGATGGAATGGGTATGGAAATGAAACCCAATGGTTCTGAGGACTTCACTAACTGAAGAAAAATCAAACACAGGCAAATATGAATGCAGAAAGGTCACCAACAATGAAAATGTAGAGGCACCATGAAGAAAGAGGATACAACACGTTAAAGTGTTGTAAAAGCTTGTTCCTCCCTGAATCACGTCATTTTCTCAAGGAAGTACACAATATTCAAAGCTCTGCAGGTCAAGGCCGAATGAGAGTAGTTGGAATAGTGGGCCTTCAATGTTGAAGTACAAGTGAAGCTGTAGGGTAGATTTGTGAGGACAAAAATAGGACTCCCAGCATTCCTTCTTTAATTCCTAGCATCCATGCATGTAGGCAATCTCCGTTACAGAGTTACAAACCCGTTAGGGGCATGCGTTCCATCCCAGTTTGCAGGGGACTTCTGAAAAGAAAATTAATGAAACGTGGGCCTATCCTAGGCAATTGACCAACTCCAGTGCCACTATTGTAGAGAGCAAAAATTTGTTATAAAACAATGTATTTCTATTAGCTGTTCTTTTGGGCTATTGCAGGTTGGAGAATTCTTGTAACCAAAACTCTGTAATGCAATTATACAAACCAACTAGATTTGATGGACTGTGCTCTTTTGCTGAGCCTCTCATGTCTCCAGTTGATAGTTCAACTATGAATGTAATTGATTATTCTGTGTCTATTTCTTCTGCATGGTTCTCCCACTTTATAATGGTTATTTGACCTCTATAATCAATAGAAACTGATATTTTTGCCCCTCTCAGGATTCTTACACCATGTCTATCTTTGATTAATGCGAGTTGTGTATTATGGGCAAAATAGTCCCTTTCATTTCTCCATTTTTCTGTCTTGGCCTCTACTAGGTTGAATATGAGTCTGTGTGAGTTCCCTTCAGTTTTGAGATTATTATTGTGTTGAGTTGGTTGCAACTAAACGTCTTTAATCTGGTGCATCACCTTCTTTTATTCCAGCAATCCTTCTTACCCTTTTCCCCTGCAAGTACTAGCACTAGATTTAATTCAATTCTCTTAGCCTTAAGCTCAAAAATAGGAACCAACCTTCTCTGGAGGTCTGATCTCATTTGCAAGGTCTCACACCTTAAGATCGGTCCCATTGTGTCATTGAAGTGTTTGAACTAGCTTCAAACAGGGTATAATTTCACATGACAACAGGTCATAATAACAAATCATTGTGCATAGTTTAGATAAGATTGGGTTGGTATAAAATGACTAATGGTATTATATCTAAATATGTATAGAAGTGGAAATGGGGGCTAGCTAAGTTGGTAGTCTAACTTAAAAGGTGGTAAATCAAAGCACACTCTAAACTTGTAAATATCAAATAATTTTGGACATAGCATAGTGATATGTGTAACATAAATGATTGGCTAGTGTAGCAAAGTGTAGATTAAAATAGAGTTTGCATTAATTAGTGTACTTATCTACTTCTAAATATAATATAATTTCCATTTAATATCTAATATATGTGGCAATGACAATAATAAAACATTTAAGATTTTAAATTAAAAAAAATTACAATAGATGAGATTGCATATGATTCATTTAAGTTAGAAATAGAAAAAGATAAAAGGGAAAGAAGGACATGTCTATTGCATTGCTTGACTAGATGTAGAGTGTTGAAAAGAGGTTAGGAAGAGATTTTGGTCCATCAAAATAATGTTTTTGAATTTTCAGTTTTGAGACAGTTTACATAGGGACATAAGTGTATGCGCTTGTGTTTGTTCTAGCATGGTTGTCTCCTCCTTGCACATTGGTGTCCTATATAGTACACTGGTGTCCCCCTACATGTGTTAGTGTCCTTTGCAACTGTTGAAACCAAAATGTAACCTACAACTAGCTTAGGGGAAAGGGGTGCTTAAGATTTGTTTGTGGGATCTATCTCAATCATATCCTAGGGTTGATTTAACAATTTGTAGATGAAAAATTTGGGTGTGTGAATCTAGGTGCTTGTGAGAGAAGTGTGTGCAACAATGGATATATCAATGGAATTCCAATGGAAGTTGTTGTAGGTTTTGTAGGTTTGGCATGTACACAAAGCCCTAGGATATGTGTGTGTGTGTGTGTGTGAGATTGTGCTTGTGCTCCTTATCTATTTAATTATTTATTTCATTTTGCTTAGAACCCACCCTTTTAAACACTTTATGCCTATTTCTAGTCATTTGGGGTTGGACTAGGGCTTTTGTGTGTGTGTGTGTGTGTGTGTGTGTGTGTGAGAGAGAGAGAGAGAGGGGGGGGGGGGGGGGGAGGGGGTGGGGGGCAGGGTCGTGGGGTAGGATGGGGCGGACACAAGTTTTGGTAGGGATGAGATTTTGAATGTAGAGGACACTGATGTGTGCAATCATGTTTGGGTGGACAGGATAGAGGTGCAATCCACTAGAGTCCAAGAAATGTAAATGATCAAGGACATGACACGAGAAGGTACATAAATGATGCCAATTTGTTTTTGGGTCCATGGCATGAACTAAAGAGCTATTAGGATTCCAAATGGTCAAAAATTGATCATGAATCATGTTTTAAAAGGAAGGCACTAAACCGAATGGAAAGTGAGAGGGAAAAGTGTAAAGTATGCACTTTTATCTCTACATAAAGTATAAATAGTAAAATAAAAACAGATTAGTAATTAACATAGATAAAAATGTGACACATTAATATCTAAAATCAACAAATGATAAAAAAATACAAACTCAATATTAAATATGTGACATAAATTGAAGAACAAATCAAAATTAAAAAAAAAAATCAATCATAAATCATATTTAAAAAAGAATAACTCTAAACCAAATAAAAAAAATTGGCAAAAATGTGCATTTATCATCCGGTTCATTAGTCAATACACTGGTTTTACTATAGCTTTAAAATTAATCATAATATAAGCTAAAAACCGGGGTACAGAAAAATAGACGTAGATTTCGTTATAATCCAAACAAATCCAAATGCCTGTGTAAAGACCAAGACCAGAAACTTTAATCATTAAATCCCCAACATTATTCCCACTTAAGCAAACAACTGTATTTCACCAAATTTTAACTCACTCCTGCTTGCATGCAACTTACCTTCTAAGTCTTTTATATTTACTCTTACGCCCACCGTGGGGCTCGAACCCACGACCACAAGGTTAGGAGCTTTGCGCTCTACCAGCTGAGCTAGACGGGCTTACACTTTCAATCGTAAAATAATAAAATTTCTTCGTATCCGTCACAAAGGACCATTTATTGTTTCTTTCTAATTTGTTGCATTAATCTGTACTCTTTTCTTGATTATGATTATTTACACTTTCAATAATGTATTGTATCATGATTTTTGAGAAGATTTAGTATTGTTAAATACATGTTAGTTGAGGTAGCAATGACAAAAATTAAATGTGCAATATTAAATAAATTTCATACACATAAATGTATAGTGTTTGATGAACAACATTATAAAGATCTATGTTTATTAGCTATTTTATAGCACTTTTATTTGTTGTTAGTAATTATATTGTGATTGTAGTTTAGTGGTTAGAATTCCATGTTGTGGTTGTAGAGACCTTGGTTCAATCCTAGTAGCCACAAACTTCACATTTCACTTTATTTTTTGAAAAAATCCGCTTAAGTAATTTGTTTGTACCTTGCACTCTATTCTTCTATGAAATTATATACATTTTTTCCCACAATGGGATTACACTTCAATTCTCCCACTCTCTTCAATGTATTTTAGGTTCTTAGTTGAAGACTAATATAGAATGAACCATTTTGGTATACCTATTTATAATCATCTTCCTACAAACTCTTAGCATTACTTTAAAGATATGATTTAGCTACTTTTGCAAGCAAAAGTGGCCAAGGGAATCACAAAGTAATTTTGTGAAAAAATCTGCTTAAGTAATTTGTTTGTACCTCACACTCTATTCTTCTATGAAATTATATACATTTTTTTCTCACAATGGGATTACACTTCAATTCTCCCACTCTCTTCAAGGTATTTTAGGCTCTACCATTTGAGCTAGACGAGCTTACACTTTTAACTGTAAAATAATAACATTTCTTCGCATATGTTAGAAAGGACCATTTATTGTTTGTTTCTAATTTGTTGCATTAATCTTTACTCTTTAAATTGTTGATATATTTTCTTGATTATGATTATTTACACTTTCAATAATGTATTATATCATGATTTTTTAGAAGATTTAGTATTGTTAATTACATGTTAGTTGAGGTAGCAATGACAAAAATCAAATGTGCAATATTAAATAAATGTAATACACATAAATGTATAGTGTTTGACAAACAACACTATAAAGATCTATGTTTATTAGCTATTTTGTAGCACCTTTAGTTGTTGTTAGTAATTATATTGTGATTGTAGTTTAGTGGTTAGAATTCCATGTTGTGGTTGTGGAGACCTTGGCTCAATCCCAATAGCCACAATCTTCCCAAACATCACATTTCACTTTATTTTGTGAAAAAATCCGCTTAAGTAATTTGTTTGTACCTCACACTATATCCTTCTATGAAATTATATACATTTTTTTCCCACAATGGGATTACACTTCAATTCTCCCACTCTCTTCAAGGTATTTTAGGTTCTTGGTTGAAGATTAATATAGAATGAACCATTTTGGTATACCTATTTATAATCATCTTCCTACAAACTCTTAGCATTGCTTTAAAGATATGGTTTAGCTACTTTTGCAAGCAAAAGTGGCCAAGGGAATCACAAAGTAATTTTGTGAAAAAATCCGCTTAAGTAATTTGTTTGTACCTTGCACTCTATTCTTCTATAAAATTATATACATTTTTTTCTCACAATGGGATTACACTTCAATTCTCCCACTCTCTTCAAGGTATTTTAGGTTCTTATTTGAAGACTAATATAGAATGAATCGTTTTGGTATACATATTTATAATCATCTTCCTACAAACTCTTAGCATTGCTTTAAAGATATGATTTAGCGACTTTTGCAAGCAAAAGTGGCCAAGGGAATCACAAAGTTATGTAAAAACATTTGCTTGTGTAGAGAGTTGAAACAATTCAATATCTCCAATTGGAATCACAAAAATATACATGCAAAGAGTTGAAACAATTCAATATATCCAATTGGAATCACAAAAATAATTGACTATTAAGAGTAAATTCTACAAAGTCAAACATGTTTCCTATGTTCTAAAGAAATTTTATGACATACTAAAAAAATAGAAATATCCCTTATATTGATCTCTACAAAGAAAAAAGCTTTTTGGTTGTGTCCACAAAAGCCAATGGGAGAGTCCCTTCCAAGACAAAGATTATTAGAAATAGGAGCATAATAATAATTGATTGCTTGTCAATTTTATTTTGACTAAAATCAAAATCACAACACTCGTTGTTTAAGCTTTTAAAAAAATGTATTCCATTGTAACATGTGTATTCCTAACTAGTAGCAAGTGTTACAAGAATATTTAGCTTCTCTCTTCATGTGCATGTGCATATAAAATTACACAAGTCCATAAGGAATTTTATAATGACTTAGCAATTAGGATACCGAATTTCCTCTCAAAAACATTTTAAACAATCTAGAATGTGAAGAAGAATTCTCATGCAAATAAACTAAAACAAGAATATAACAAAGGTTATAATGATGAGTTTACATAATCATTTTGATTACAAGATATTACTTATCTATGTTTATGACCATTCAAAATATGTGTTTGAATTGGGTGAAAACTAACAAGAATAGAGTTAATGTTGTCAAGGTGTCTGTTGCCTCTAGTCTCCATATGGAATTGCTTGGTGGTTACATTATTGGTTGTGGGAAATATACTTTGTTCTATTTTATATTTGAAAACAAGTAAAAGTGTGGTTAAGAAGAGATTTTAGGGGTGGGATTGCTTCTTTTATGGTTAGAAACCCCAAACTAGATATTTTAGATTTTGCCATTAAATAAAATAAAATAAATTAAATTAGATCTTTGTAAATTTGATATCATTAATTCAACTTACAGTGGATTAGGGAATGTGATAATAGAGATTGATGAACAAATGTACACTTTCCTAAAAATTCCATGCTACAACAATTTATGGACTTTTCAAAACCACATATGGTCTCGATTAGTATAGTTATATGTATGAACCAATATATAACCTTGGGGTAACCCATCATTATTGTTCTTAGGAGGTTACATGGCTAGTATTTATAATTTTGTAAGGGTTACAACACCAAGAAACATACCTATATGTGTTTCATAAGTCTTATTAAAAAAAATTAATAACATGCAAATACTTTTTGTTAACTTGTAATTTTAATATTTATAAATAGTAACAGCTAACTTAAAAAATTAAATATAAATAATTATTTATCTCATTATTTGGTGGGTGGATACAATTGAACTTTCTAAGATAATGATTTACTATGGTCTAGGGAAATGAAATAATTGGACTATATATTTTTGCAATCTTTCTTAAATTTAATGTTTTAAGGGATTAAAGTGTATACCCTACATCTTTATCCACTTGTTTTATGCCACTTTATGTGGTTTTCATTTGATACCTTCTAACCAACACACAATATTGGAAGATATATACTATTAATTTCCTCTCCAAGACTCTTGATTCACACTCTAATACCAATTGATATAGTCATGGAGGAAGGGTTTAGTTAAGAACTATACATCTATGCATCCAACACAACAATCAAACACAAGACTCTTACAATAGACTGAAAATACACAAGAGATATGTGGAACAATTATTTTATTGATTCATTGTTTTTATTTATATCAATAGTCTTTGCCACAAGGACCTACAATCATAGTAAGACCCAAATCTTGAAATGCAATGAACGACAATCATAATCAATGTGTGGTTACTCAATATTGTTTCTTCTAAGTTGATATACAATATGATTATATCTAATTTTTTGAATTATGAATCTACTAATGAACTTGTAACTAAAAAAAATCACCTCTCTATGTAAAATGAGTGACCTTTTATAGAAAACAAGGATGAAATGTCTTGGTGTTGACCAAAAATGTGGTACACTACCCTATGCACATGTAATGGAATCTTGGGTCTAGTCTTAAATTATTTCACTTTTAATCTTCATAAAGAAACATGTAGATGATTCCATTTAAGATGAGTGCAACAAGTTGTAAGCATTACAATTCAATTTGGTTCTAACCATGAGCCTCCCTAGGACCAATGACCTTATGTATTGACATGAAATTTAAATATTCAACAAAATTAGGCCTTCCTTGAGTGAAATTGACAAGTCACATAGGATTAGCCAATGAGATAACAACTTGTAATGGTGTGGCCTTGTCAAGTACACCTCCATGAAAATCTAATATGAATTTGAAGTTTTTGTGATATAATGCAATACCAAATAGTACAAATACTATATAGAACTCTAATGTGGTGAATTTTAACTATAGCAAGAATAAACCATTGTGGTAAGAATTGAAATTTGTGGTAAGACTATGATGAATATGACAATTAATAGCAACTTGTAAAATAAACATGAAAGGAAATGTTTTTGGGTTGATGTAAGATTGATCTTACACCCTAGAAGCTCTTGCATTACACATAACAAACATTTATGCTTGACAAAGAATTGATAGGGATCTTTAACACAATAGCCTACACAAAACATGACACAAAGCTAAAAGATAAATGAAACAAACTGACATAATATATTTACAAGGAGCACGAATATTTTTTCTAAATATGGTAGTTGTTGGGTGGTTTCAACTAAACCTTGATGTAAATCAAACTAAATCTATGTCAAAAAATGTTGATGTGGGTGTGTGTTAGAGATTAAAAAATTGCCATGCTATATGTTTAGTTAATCAATCAAAATGTAGTAGTGGTCATAAGCCTAGCTTATATATAGGCATGATGTACTACATCATTATGTAGTGATCGCATTAATCATACCATCAATATTTACCTATTTCCACCTAACCAGAACTTATCTCTTTGTGGTGCAACTAGAATTGTGGTAATGCTCTGTATACATTAAATATGTGGACCACATGACTAACTATTACATAATTGATCTTAGGGTTTCAACATCATTGTTCACCAATCCAGATAAAGGTCATTTATCGAACTCTAATAATACATTGAAAGAAGTTAAAATTTAGATTAAAATGCTTCCCACTAATTTGATTCAATTCATAATATGGAGGCACAATAATATGGGTGATTTTATAAATAAAAAGGATATCATTAACATGTTAGATTTAGGGTAGACAACTGAGAGGGGGGGTGAATCAGTTGTTTAAAACTTTCTTCCAATTAAACACTTGAATCCACTTTGTAATTTAGTAGCATAATAATAAATCAATCATGGAAACATAATGCATTAAATCAAGAGCAGAAACACATTAACACATAAGACACCAAGATTTTGACGTGGAAAACTCGGTTAAGGGAAAAACCACGGGGCGATTAACCCACGATTGTATTCTCTGTTAGAAGAATAGAAAGAACAAAATGGCATATGCCAATTAGGGCTCACTGCTTGAGCACACTGCTCACAAGAGGCTCACTGCTTACAAGAGACACATTGTCTACAGAATAATAAGTATCACACACTTAAACTAGAGAATAGCATCTTCACCATGCTTGAGTTAGTTCCATTTAAGCTCAATACTTATGCTCTGCCTTTCACTCTGCTCCTCTCTACCACACTCTCATCTCCACAAGATACCTTTGAAATGACTTAACAACTCTTTATTTATACAAGACATTGACTTAGGAGTTATCATCCAAGTCGACATACATTACAGAGCAAATCCATAAATACAACATGACTTATTACAAATAGACTTCACGCGGATCAACACACTGTCGGCCACATAGATTTGAGACTTCAATACTCCTTTAGGAATACGCCATTCTTCACAGAACATCTCCAAGATCATCCGCAGGGTGTGTAACTCATCCGGTCAGCCATACTCAGGAAGAACATCATCATCTGGAAGTAATTCTTCATTTACTAGCTCAATCTTTAATGTGGACCAACAACACGAACTAGACACAATCCAAAGACCTCCACAAGCTTGCCTAAATCACCAAGAACATCCACACTACTACTGTCTACTGAAATCATTCTCTCCTTTATCCAGAACCTTAAGAACATAGTCTGTCATCACTGTCATATTGGAATAGATGCTTGCGGACCTCCAGATCATGAACCAATTGAGTTGTCACTTCACATGGACTTCCTAAACACTCCACCAAATCCACAGAACAGGATATTGCACTTCTGAATCTCACCAGACCTATCTGTATCACTCTGTCACCTCTAAACACCTGCCAGAACTAGTTTTACTTAAGTGGCCATAACTTCTTCAGATCTTCATGTGGACCTTTGAAATCTTTGTTGGATCATTTCAAGACACATATCTACAAACCCTTTGAAGTGCATCCTCTAATCTTCATCTTAATTGGGATCTTTACCTCACTGTCTTCACTGTTCTTCTCTGTTCCTGATTAGGACTAATTTTCTCAATATCCTCAGGACACAACTCATCCTATCCTTATTATTAATGTAATAGGAGTATGTTGACATCAATCACAACACCAGTTAGGCCCATACTTGCAACAATCTCCCCCTTTCTCATTGATGGCAACATATGATGTGAAAAATTGTTTTGACCATCAAAACAAGAGCTTCTCCTTACTATCACAACTCCCCCTAGCAACAACCATTCACATGTCTTCTCTTCCTTTCCTGCTCCCCCTTTGATCAGCAACCACTTGTTTTTCACATGTCTTCTCTCCCCCTTTGACATCAATGGCAAAGGGCACATACTTGCATTACTTCAGAATCATGCCAGCTGCTCCCCCTAAGTAGCAGCTTCCCATCATCAGTCCGGACCACAAGAGATGACTGTGAGATCCACCGGACTAATGTACATCAGTGCACATTAATGCAGAACTGGAGGGGTAATAACCCCTAAGTTCTCCCTGAGATACTCAAAAGAGTCCTTAGGTACAGGTTTAGTAAAAATATCTGCAATCTGATCCTTGGAAGGCACAAACTCCAATATGACTTCATTATTGTTCACTTGCTCTCTCAAAAAGTGAAACTTGATGGATATATGTTTAGTCTTTAAATGCAACACTGAATTCTTAGATATATTTATTGCACTTAAATTATCACAGAAGATTGTGATAGGTTCTTCATACTCTACTTTGATATCTCTTAGCATTTGCTTCATCCACAAAACTTGAGTGCAACTACCTGCTGCTGCAATATATTCTACTTTTGCAGTGGATAGAGATATTGCCTCTTGTTTCTTGCTTAGCCAAGAAACCAATCTCTTCCCTAAAAAGAATGCTCCACCACTGGTACTCTTCCGATCATCCACATCTCCTGCCCAATCCGCATCTGTATATGAATGAAGAGAAAAATCATGATCTCTGGGATACCACAATCCATACTCAACTGTCCCTTTTAGATATCTAAAAATCCTCTTGATTTCCTTGACATGAGATTCTCTAGGATCAGCTTGGAATCTGGCAACAAGACCAATAGCATTCATAATGTCAAGTCTAGTTTGAGTGAGATACAACAGTCCTCCAATCATTGACCTATACTTTTTTTGATCAGTCTTAGGAGAGTCATCATCTTTGCTCAATTTACATCCGGTTGCCATGGGAGTATTCTTTGGTTTTGAGTCTTCCATCCCAAATTTCTTCAACAATTCTTTCACATATTTGGTCTGAGAAATGAAGATTCCTTTCTTTGTTTGAGTGATTTGCAAACCCAAGAAGAAATTCATTTCCCTAAACATGGACATCTCAAATTCACTTTTCATTTGATTTGCAAAGGTTTTGCACATACTATCTCTACCTCCAAAAATGATATCATCAACAAACACTTCAACTATCAAGATATTTTCATGATCAATTTTGAAATACAAATTACTGTCAGCAGTACCTTTGTTGAAACCAATCTTCAAAAGATGCTTATCCAATCTTTCATACCAGGCTCTTGGGACTTGCTTTAGTCCATACAGTGCTTTCTTCAACTTGCAGACCATATCACCATGATCAGACAATTGAAATCCATCCGATTGCTCAATGTATACTTCTTCCAAGTCAACATTCAGGAAGGTAGATTTGACATCCATCTGATATACTTTGAAATCCTTGAAGGCAGCAAAAGCAAGAAATAATCTGACTTCTTCAATTCTTGCCACCGGAGCAAAAGTTTCTTCAAAATCAACTTCTTCTACTTGGGAGTAACCCTTGCAAACCAATCTAGCTTTATTTCTGACTACTTCACTATCTTCATTCAATTTGTTCCAGAAGACCCATTTGATTCCAATCACATTCTTGTTTTTAGGTCTAGGAACAAGATCCCAAGTGTGATTTTCCTCAATTTGTATCAGCTCTTCCTTCATTGCTTTAGTCTAGTTTTCATCATTGCAAGCTTCATTCACTATCTTAGGTTCAATCTTTGAAATCAGACAATACTCTTTTGAATCTTGAGCAATCCTTCTTCTTGTTTGTACACCTTTGCTTTTATCACCTATGATCTAATCTTCAGAGTGATTTAGCCTTACATACTTGGGAACTTTGGGAGTTTCTTGCACTTCTAATTCTTGAGCAGGTTCATTCAAACTTATCTCTTCTTCCTGATTTACCAAATCAATTTGAA
The DNA here is from genome assembly GCA_027924645.1 of Cunninghamia lanceolata. Lineage (NCBI taxonomy): Eukaryota > Viridiplantae > Streptophyta > Pinopsida > Cupressales > Cupressaceae > Cunninghamia > Cunninghamia lanceolata. Next base: position 27,339,875 of record BSBN01000254.1, read on the forward strand.
TTTGAATTTCAGAGGGAGCTTGGACTTCTTGAACAAAAACATCATTTTGATCATCTTCATCATATTCATAAAACCTTGAGGGTATTTCAATACCTTCATCAACCTTCACATTTGTACTTTCCACAATCTTCCTTAATCTCTTGTTATAACACCAGTATGCTTTTCTTTGAGTAGAATAACCCAAGAACATCCACACTACTACTGACTACTGAAATCATTCTCTCCTTCATCTGGAACCTTAAGAACATAGTCTGTCATCACTGTCATATTGGAATAGATGCTTGCAGACCTCTAGATCACGAACCAATTGAGTTGTCACTTCACATGGACTTCCTAAACACTCCACCAAATCTGTAGAATAGGATATTGCAATTCCAAATCTCACCAGACCTATCTGTATCACTCTGTCACCTCTGAACACTTGCCAAAACTAGTTTTACTTAAGTGGCCATAACTTCTTTAGATCTTCATGCGGACCTCTGAAATCTTTTTTGGATCATCTCAAGACACATATCTACAAACCCTTTGAAGTGCATCCTCTGATCTTCATCTTAACTGGGATCTTTACCTTACTGTCTTCATTGTTCTTCTCTGTTCTTGATTAGGACTAATTTTCTCAATATCCTCAGCACATAGCTCATCCAATCCTTATCATTAATGCAATAGGAGTATGCTGACATCAATTACAACACCAGTTGGGCCCATACTTGCAACATAACACTCTCAAGGACTAAACCTTGATCCTTGTCATTTAAATGAAAAATATGAGCCACGTTGGAGCAAATGACCTTACAATTTCTACTTAGAAAACTATTGGCCAAATTAAAAAGGTGGGAAGGAACCAATTTATAAAATTAATTGTACATTAACATTGTTGTTTAAAATGTTCTAATAGTTAGGGTGACCTGATCTAATTGATTCTAATGAAGCAATTACATTTTTTTCCTATTACCTTTATGCTAGACAATTGACAAGTAATTATTTTTAATATTAACACTTAAATTTCTTATTACTTATTGACATCTTCATCTAATTGTGAATTTGATATGAGGTGATGAGAACACAGAAAAGGTTGTTTGGAGACATAAGAAATGTGATTTTTCTTTATTTGTGTATAATGCTTTGAATAAGTTCACATCAATGGAATGGTAGGAGTTGTTTCTTGTTCCATGAAGAAAAATAGTAGATTTGGCACTTTCAATCTCATCTTTCATGTTTAATCTCATAAATTGACTAAGACATTCATCAGTTCTAATGGTGGACCAATTGTAGTAGGTATTGTGATTCCAATATTGATGATGATCAAGATTGTATTAGCATCAATCATGGAAAATTATATCTAGTAAGTATCTCATTTTATACACTCTAATGGGTTACTTGTCTAAAAATTTATATACTTAAATAAAAATTTAGAAAAAAAAATAGTAATTGATTATTATAGAATATTGTAGAAAATAAAATACCCATTTATTATTATCAAACATAAAAGAAGAAAACTAATCATTTATTAAAAAATATTATTACTTTTATTAATGATGAATACTAGTGCTATATAATTTTATATTATAGAAAAAAAATTATATTACACCATTCACGTAAAAAGTGGGTGGAAGGAAATCACACTCCAAAGTCTAAGATAAAAACAAAAGTAACAAATTGGTCAAACCAGTAAGCTATCAAGGCTATATGAGTAAGAGAAGGGGGGATCTTTATCAAGAGGAGGACCCTAACCACATGGGAGATGTTGGCCCTCAAAAATAGGCTCCCAACTTATGCAGGAGCATCCTAGAGGACAAGAGCAATCTTGCATCAACCAAAAATATTTTCTTTCAGTTTATTTGTTTGCAAGTTTTTATTTACCAAAAGCCACCGTATTTCACTACAAGTTGAAATTTTATGTCACAGTTTTGAGAGTATGTTATATACAATGATGAATGAATGTTATGTTCACATTTGAGGAAGATGGATCAACAAATGGCATAATTTAGTTTGTAAACATATAGCAAGTTGACAGACTTATATAGTTATATTTTTCCACTTGTGCCAGATTATTTGGAGCTTGCGTCAAATTATTTGGAGCTTGTGCCAAATTATTTGAAGCTTGCACCAACAAAGGAGTATATGAGAAGATTCATTGGACCCTGAAGGATGAATGATGAGCACTAGATGGATTCCCTATTTTGTTATCACCACTTTGATCGAAGAATTGTTTATAGTGGCTGACTACATGTTTCATGAAGCATTGAACTTTGTGAAGCTAAAATAGATCATTTTAGAGGATCCAGATTGCTATAAATATGTCTTTCACAAATAATTGGAAATCATCAAGGAGAGTTAGGAAGAATGTGACAGAGAGTTAGAGGTCCAAGTGTGAACATAAGGATGAAGGTTTAGGATGGAGTTTGATTATGAACATATAGAAGTGAGAGAATGTGTTAACTTTTATTTAAACATGGTAATTTCCATATCAGTAGTCAAACAGTTGTAGCCTAGCATGTAGGAAGCCCTTTGTGGCAGATTGTAATCATTTTATAGTTTGAATTTAATCAAAATAATGTTACTATTCCATTAAGATTTGCTATGAGTATTGTGTGTTTTGAATTTTCACTAAATGGTTGGATTATCGATCATTGGTTCCTTCGTCGATGACTGCATCAAGTGATATCAAACATAAGGTTAAAATCTTGAGGAGAGTAAGTTAGTGTTCCAAAAGTTCTTCTTGTGAACAAATTGTCGATTTGGGGCAGGCTACAAGAAGCTTGTCAACAAATCATCAATTGAGAGCAAGTTGCAAGGGGTGATTATAGGTAGACTATTGACCTAAGGTAGTTTGCACTAGATCCTAGGAAAGATGTGGCCACAAAGAATTCAAGGTGTTGCTAACATTATTGGAAACTTTAATGAAGTATTGAAAGAGGTAAGTGAGAACAAAATCCAGTTGAAGGCTTTGGAGGAAGATAGGAAGAGGGGTCAAAGACCAAGGGATAATGATAAGAACAATGTGGAAGAAGAAGAAAGAGAAGATGTGCAATATCTGGAATATCTAGAAGAAGAATCAAATCAGGTGAAGGTGTTGAAGGCCATTTCCAAAATTGAAAAGAGACCTAGGTTTAAGATTTCTAACTACTGTGAAGACTTGAATATTGAAGAATTGTATGATTGGATAAATTATTTATATGGGTGTTTTGAGTATAAGGAAATTGAAGATCCTAAAAGAGTTAGGTTTGCAAAGACCAAGATAAAAGGGCATGCTACTATTTGGTGGAAAGAAGTACAATTAGAAAGAAATAGGAGGGGAAAGGAAATAATAACAAATGGGATAGGATGGTTGTAAAGTTGAAAAGGAAATTTACACACATGGACTATGAACTAGAATTACTAAAGAAATTACAAAGCTTGAGACGAAGAGATAGGACTGTTAAGGAATACACTAAAGAATTTCACAAGTTGATCATTAGGACAAGGAATAGTGAGGAAAGTAAGGAGAATGTTGCAAGATACATCAGTGGATTGAGAGGAAGTATACAAGAAGAGCTAAGTCTGGTCAGGTTGACCACCATAGAAGAGGCATACTAATTTGCAATTAATCAAGGTAGAAGATAAATTGAATAGAAGGTTCAAGAATAGCTAGAATTAACAAAGAGGAAGAGAGGAGATGCCCCAAAGGGAAAGATAATAGTGTGGTGATAGGAGACCATACTACAAGGACAAGAGGATTGACAATACCTACCATGGGGATGGTGGCACTTACCTCAAAGGCCAAGAAGGTGGAAAAAACTACCACAAAGACAAAGGGGAATGTGATATATACCACAAAGATGGGTATCAATAGGGAAGAGGAGTATATGGGAGGAATGAGAAAGGACCTATTAGAGGGACATGTTTCAAGTGTAGAGAAGAAGGGCACCAAGAATTTGAGTATTTTCAAGGTCAAGGGAAGCAAACAAAAGGTAGAATAAGAGCTACATTTGGGGATGAGGAACCCCAAAGATCATATGAGTCAAATGATGACCCTGAACATGGAGAATCACTAGTTATGAGGAGGATCTTGTTGAAGCACCATGAGGAAGAAGGACCAATACGAAGAAAGAACATGTTCAAAACTAGATGCAAAGCAAGGGGCAAGTGTTGTAAAGTTGTTATTGGTAGCGAAAGTACAGATAACCTAGTATCTAAGGAAATCATCAAGAAGTTTAATTTAAAGAGGCTTAGACATCCAAACCCTTATGTGATATCTTATCTATAGAAGGAACATAAGGTAATGGTCAATGAGCAATGTTAAGTAAGATTCAAGATAAGGGTTACCATGATGAAGTTTTGTGTGATATAATACCAATGGATGTGTGTCATTTACTATTGGGGAGGCCATGGCAACTTGACTAGCATTCCATCCATGGTGGAAGGGCAAACACTTATATTGTGATAAGGAATAATCACAGACATAGGACGATGCAAATAAAACATGTAGAAGATCAGGTTTGTAGCAATGCTAGAATATGCTTGGTGGATGGAAGGAAGTTCTTGGACAAATTGAGATAGGAGAGTGTTTGCTTCGCATTGATTCCTAAGGTGTGTAGTATCATAGATGTAGAGAGTGCCACCACAAGTGATGGGGAGGTGCCATAATAAATTTTAGAGTTGTTAACCAAATATAAGGAAATCATATCTAAAACATGCTAGAGGGATTGCCACTAGTGAGGAGTATCAATCATCACATGGACCTAATTTTGGGACTCAACTTGCCAAATAAGGCATCACATAAGACAATGCCTGTAAAAAAAATTGAATAGGCAGGTACATGAGTTATTGAGGAAGAGCCTAATCAGATAGAGTTTGATCCCATGTGTAGTAAATGTGGTACTAGCACCCAAAAAGCATGGTGAGTGGAGAATGTGTATTGATTCCAACACGTTAAATAAGATCACAGTAAGGTGTAGATTCCCATTGCCAAGGATGGATGACATAATGAATCATCTAAGCAAAGAAAGGTACTTCACCAAGATTGATTTGAAGAGAAGTTAACATCATATCAGAATAAGGGAAGGAGATGAATCGAAAACAACATTCAATACTAATGAAGGATTGTGCAAGTGGCTAGTTATGCCTTTTGGATTGAATAATGCACCAAGTATTATTATGAGGTTGATGAATGAAGTACTAAGGAAATTTTTGGGTAAGTTTGTAATTGTTTACTTGGATGATATTTTGATTTTCAATAAGACTAAACAAGAACACCTAGATAATATTAGGTTAGTACTCCAAAAATTGAGAGAAGAAAATTTCCTAATCAATTTGAAGAAGTATAGCTTCATTCAGTAAGAATTGGTGTATTTAGGATTTTTTATGTCAACTGAAGGTTTGAAGATGGATTCAGAGAAAATCATAGTCATTGTGGAATAGCCTACACTAGCAAGTGTTGGGAAGTAAGACATTCTCATGGGTTGGAAAGTTTTTATAGGAAGTTCATAAAAAAATTCAATAGTATTTGTACATTGTTGACTGAGACAATGAGAGAGGAATTCAAGTTATTAGAGAAGATAGGAGCTTTGAGTTGTTGAAAAAGAAGTTAACAAAACAACCAATGTTGGCCCTACTAGATTTCAAAAATATATTCCAAGTTGATTGTGATGCAAGTCGAAATGCAATTGGGGCAATACTAAGTTAGGAGGGAAGACTAGTAGCCTATTTTAGTAAAAAGTTGAACAACACTAGAAGGAGATATTCAATTTATCACCAAAAATTTTATGCTATAGTCCAAGCATTGAAGAAATGGAGACATTACCTATTACCAAGGAGTTTTGTTGTACACTAACCATCAGGCACTACAGTACTTGAATAACCAAGGTAAGTTGAACTAGAGACATATGCGGGGGTAGAATTCTTGTAAAGTTACACTTTTGTGTTGAAACATAGGAGAAAGAAGTCTAAGAAGATTGTTGATGCATTGAGTAGAAGATATAATTTGCTAATAGAAATGAGGGTAGAGGTAGTTGGTTTTGAGGAGCTAAAACATTTGTATGAAGATTTTTATAATTTTGTGGAGGCATGGAAGGCATGCAAAGAGCTGGTGAACAAGGATAGAAGTACATGGTTGGATTATTTGATTTAAAATAAAATTTTATTCAAAGGAAGCCAATTGTGTATACCAAGAATCTCCATGAGAGAGAACTTGATCAAAGAGAAGCTTTAAGGAGGTTTAGTTGGACATTTTTGGATAGACAAGATAGTTGCCTTAGTGAAAACTATTTTTAGCCACAAATATACAAGGATGTAAGGAAATTTGTTCAAGGTTGCAAAATCTACTAAGTTGCTAAGGGAAGCAGTTAAAATGTTGGAATATATCAACCATTACCAGTACTAGATAAGACTTGGGAGGACATAAGTATGGATTTTGTATTATAATTGACAAGGACACAAAAGGGGAATGACTTAATACTAGTGGTGGATAGGTTTTCTAAGATGGCGCATTTCATTCCATGTAAGAAGAGAAGTGATGCAGTACACATAGCTAATCTATTCTTTAGGGAGATTGTAAGATTGCATGGTTTACCAAAGAGCATAGTTTCATACAAGGATACTAAGTTTGTGGGATACCTTTGGAGAACATTATGGGAAAATATGAAGATGGATTTGAAGTTTAGTTTAGCATAACACCTCAGATTGATGGGCAAATATAAGTTGTGAACATGAGCTTAGGGAACTTACTTCTAGATGCTTGGTTAGAGAGAAGGCAAGAATTTGGGACGTGGTTCTACCTTAGCCAGAGTTTGCATACAATAATTTAGTGGATAGAAGTCCTAGAAAAATGTTATTTCAAATTATGAGTGCTAGTAGCCCAATAAATGTATTAGAGTTGAGAGACACTGGCTGTTAGCCAGATAGTTGTCATTGCACCAAAAGATAAACCTATTAATGTCTGACACAACTGCTAGAGTTAATGAATCCATGAGAGGCAGTTAAGCCTTGTCACAAACCCAAGCGTTGCATTGCACAACACAAGGAGCCCAAGGGCGCACACCTTGCAACAATCCCCCCCAGCGCAAGTGAGGGGTTTGAACCCATGACCCAGGCTCTGATACCAATTGTTGGAATACACTTGACCACTAAGAGAGGGGGGTGAATCACTGGTACAATAAAACTAGTTCATTCAATAACCCAACACTTGTAAAATTGATTAATTCAAACACACCAAAATACTTAGAGAACAATGAAATCACACAAATTGCACCATGACACATGTATGTATGTGGAATACCCTAAAAAGGGAAAAACCACTGAGTGAAATGTTGGTTGGGTTTGCTTAACTAATCCAACTTCACAAGAAAATCACTATTAGGTCTCACTGACCAAATCTCACTTATTACAATTTGTTTAGGAGCACCAACTCCTTATCATATTGGGAGCACCAACTCCAATTCACTTAGGAACACCAACTCTAATCACAAATGAAGGCAAATGTATAGATTACTACTTTGTTTACAATATCATCATAGATCAAACAAAAACACCTACAACAAACACTTCTTCATTCACTGCCCTGTAAAGTTCAAACCCTTCAATCTACGTGTACACATCAATATCCCTTCCTTATTTTACCCTCACATTCCATGAATGATTCTGCAAGAAGTTCATCTAAAATTTCTCACATAAATGATGCATGTCTTGCATTATCAGTGTGCATTACTTTCTTGAAGCTCAAAAAGTAGATCACATAGTCTCCACAAGTGCCCTTTCTCTCAAAACTAAAAGATCACATCTTAAAACAATTTCATTTAAAACCCAAGTTTGATTTGAACTACAATATCTTATACTTTCCCAACTAAGTGTATTCACACCTTTCCCTAAATATCCAAGTTATTGTATGCATCTACAATGTAGATCTACAGTGTCATTGTAGGGAAAACCAAAAAGCTTACATGGGTATACTACACTTACCTTTCATTCATTATTCATGTCTTTGAATATCTTTAGAATCAATAGAACCTTTCACAAAGTAATCATTAATCTTTTACCATCTGTCACCAAGTAAACACAAGTATACTTTGCCTCTGTATCTTACATTTTTTGTTCATACCTTTCCTCTATTCTTATGACATTGGTTGTCATCTGCAATCTTCTTTTAACCAAACAGTTTCTCACTTTTTGTTAACCAAGAACCACCATACCCTACATCAGTATATGCTATATATTATATCACACACTCAAAAAATATTCTAACATATTGTGTAACTCCCATAGTTACTATAACTGCTTTGTAAAACTAAGGTATTACAACGTAAAGCAAGTCTTTACATAGGATTTATTTTAGTTTTCTATACCCTATGAAAGTAGTAACATGTATCATATTTGTTGAGGTTATGTATCAACTAGTTGACATTAGGTTTGGATCTATTGAAATCTAAGAGTCTTCTCTCAAAACCATAGGCATTGCATGAATACAAATTCATATGTCTTGATAGAGATAATCTTCTTAATGAGATAGTCTTCTACATGTAGACAACATCTTCTACTGTACACCCCACTGTCTCCTTCATGTTTGTCATTCTGTAATCATGATTGAGAACTATCAATATGCAAAGATATATTCAAGTTAATGCAATTGCTCCATTACAAGTTCCAAAATGCAACTTCTCCAAGTGAAGATACAGTCTCTTTCACTAAGACTACTCTATAGAATTGTCCCTCAGCAGATATGGGTTCTACACTTTATCATGATAGAGACATAGGACTCAATATGCAGAGCAAGACCATTGATGCTTGAATACCTCTACCATAGAATGATGACTGAATGGATGACTGTCTCCACATGATGAGTTGCAGAGTTAAGGATGCTCAAGGATCAATATGTAGAGATGACTAAACTCAATGTCAAGGATGGTCTTCAGTCTTTCTAGAGTTGAATGAACAAGTTTATGAAGTTCCAATGACTGTATTAGGCCTTTGACAAGTATATGAAGTTCCAAGGACTGCATTAGGCCTTTGACAACAATGCCAACCTTTGACATCAATGACAAAATTGCCAACACAAGATTGAGATAAATGTCTTACACAAATCATTAGAAATCGTCAAGGAGAATTAGGAAGAATTCAACAAAGATTTGGAGGTCCAACTATGAACATAAGGATGAATGCTCAGGATGGAGTTTGATGATGAGGATACATATGTCAAAATGTATTAACTTTCAATTGAACATAGTAATTTCCATATTAGTAATCAAAGGGATATAGCCTAGGATGTAGGAAGCCCATTGCAGCATATTATAATCATTTTATAGCTTGAATTCAAGAATTCAATCAAGATAATGTTACCGTTCTGATCTTTGCTATGAGTGTTTTGTGTTTTGAGTTTTCGCTGCATGGTTGGATTGGCCTTCATTGGATCCTCCATCCATGATTGCATCACCAACCTATAATGGTATCATCTATGTCTTTATTTTCTTCTTGAGCAAGATTAGAATGCACAAGAGAAATAACAAAGTCCACCTAGTGGGGAAATTTCCCATTGTCAAGATAGCTAGTATGACCACATTGAGAAGCAAAAGAATGTCCATGTGCCAAGGGACACCATCCATAACATCTGCAATGGGAGAGCCCTGTGATATGTTATAGCCATGGAAATGCCCACATGGTGGATAGGCATCCTTGTTGGCAAGAAAAGGTGACACATGAGCAACCATACATGGGGTATTAGTCTAATGCTCTATGAGAGTTTGCAAGTGTAAAACTTCTAGAGCCACTTTATTAGCCTGGACTTGTATCTATAACATGACATTAGAGCATATAATAGCTTAGTATACATAAAAAAATACTTGTCCATAGAAAAATTAGAGAAGACACTAGAATTTTGATCTTTCTAAATAGAAAAAAATCCACTATAAAAGCATGCCAAATTTGAGTGTATTTCACTAGCATTTTGGGCTAATCTCCTAAAAGAATCATATGATAAGAAAAAAATCTATCTTGAAGGGCTTACTTGACAATCATGAATTCATCTCTAAGTAGCTTGTGATTGTGGGCAAAACTAGAACAAGTGCTTGAGAGTTTCCATATATCTACAAAAAGGACAGAGGGGAATAGAAACTTCCAAGTGGATGAGATGAGATCCAACGGGGAGACCTTGATATAGGAGACACCAAGGAAAATGAGCCATCTTGGGCTCCGCAAGAGTAGAAAAAACTATTTGGAACATATGGCACCATTGAGAAGCAATGGATCGGAGATCCCATCTAGCATTGAGCTTCATGACCATTGGCAAGTAGGGAGAAATCCAAGAATATCCCTTAAAGGGTTTGTAGTTCCTTTAGTCTAGTAGGGTTTGGTGGAGTGGTAGATGAAAAAGACCAAGTTTCCAATCTATTGGAAAACTTTTGGGTGTTTGTAGGTGGTTTGCAGTAAGCAAGTTCAGCTCACATTATCAATCTTTTTTTTCTTATCATGTAAGATACTTTAACTTCTCATCCAAATTTAAATAATTGGTTTCAAATCTAGTATATGAATAAGTCTAACAAAGTAAAATAATATGTATGCATTTAATTAAGGATAAGAAAATATATTATTGTGATTGAAAATTAAAAAAATTAAAGATAAGAAAATATATTGTTCTAATTAAACATAATAGTAGAAAGGAAATGATGACACAAATACTGACACTAGTATCAATGCAAATGTTACTTGGCTAAGGGTGTGGATCTGGGAAATGTTGCCTATTGCAATCGTCTCAATATTCCTCTTTAGAGTGGTGCTGCGAAGGGTGCTGGCCAGATCATGAGAAGCAGATGTAGACATCCTCTTCATAAGATAAATAGGGAGGGGCGTTGGTGTCCTCCTTAGGGTGTGTTGAAAATCAACATAGATGGTTCTTCTCGGGGAAACCCTGGTCATGTTGGTATTAGGGGTGTTGGGCAGAATAGTTTTGGGACTGTTCAATTTATCTTTTCTGTTTAAAAGGGTCTGCATACTAACAACATGATGGAGGCTCTTGCCATTTTATATGTTGTGGAGTGTGGTTGTGCTCTTGGGTGGAGAAGAATCATTTGTGAATCTGATTCTCAAGTGGTGGTGACTTTGTTGAAGAGGCAACAATTAGAAGATGTCAGTTCGCATTTACCTTTGATTATAAAATAGATTATTAATTTGTGTGCTTCCTTGGAATCTATTACTTTCTATCACATTCCTAGAGAATGGAAAGGAGTTACAGATTGTTTGGCCAAATGGGCCCCCGATCATTTGCAGAATTGGAACATTGTTGATAGGGGTCAATTACCCCCGGATTTGTCTCAAAAGTTGGACCACTTAGTGGAGATTGAAATTTTAGTTGGAATAAATTTTTACCCTCTTTTATTTAGTATCAATGCTAATTTTGTTGGAAAAAAGGTTAGGCTTGAACATAGTTTGTGAAAGTGAAAGATAAACTAAAAATTGGGCATAGTAACATATCATTGTGAATAGTTTAGATAAAAAATTATCTAGCTATAAAATGACTAATGATATTATATCTAAATATGTATAAAAGTGGAAGGGGCCTAGGTAAGTTGGTAGTCCAACTTAAAATAGGATTAGGCAACTAAGTATTAATTTGATTCAAAACTAGATTTAATGTTTATTAAAATTTAACCATGGTGAACTAGAAATTGGTCCAACTTAAAAGGTGGTAAATTAAAGCACACTCCAAACTTGTAATTATCAATAAATTTGGACATAGCATTGTGATGTGTAAGATAAATGATAGGCTAGTATAGAAAAGTGTAGATTGTCCAAGGAGTTGAGCTTACATGGTTAATGCATTGAGTTTTCATTGTGGAGACCTGATTTCAAATCCCAAAGGGACATCTAATATGGATTTCTAAGTTGTGACTCTTGGTCTTCTATAGGTGGTTTCTATTGTGTTTGCTCGAAAGGAGCTTGTATTAGTCTCATGGTTGTGCTTGCAAGAGCTTGTATTGGTCTCATGTTGATGCTCGTATGAGCAGAATATTTGTAAATGATAAGCAATTAATTAAAGTGTAGATTAAAAATAGAGTTTGCAATAATTAGAGTACTTATCTACTTTTCTAACTACTATGTAATTTCCCTTTAATATCTACGATATATGACAATGACAATAATAAAACATTTAATACTTCATTTAAGATTTTAAATAATAAAAAATCATAATAGATGAAATTGCATATGATTCTTTTAAGTTAAAAATAGAAAAGATAATAGGGAAAGAGGGAGCTTGTCTATTTCATCAGTTGAAGTAGATGCATAGTGTTGAAAAGAGGTTAGAAGGAAGTTCTAAGCCATCAAAATAATGTTTTGAAATTTTTCTGAGATAGTCTATATAGGGACATAAGTGTGTGCAGTTGTGTTTGTCCTAGCATGGTTGTTTCCTCCTTGTAAATTGGTGTCCTATATAGTACAAAGACATCCTTATGCATGTGTTTACATCCTTAGCCACTATTGAAACCAAAATGTGACTTGCAACTAAAGGGGAAAGGGGTGATTGATTGCTATTTGTTGGGTCTACCATAGTCAAACTCTAGGGTTGATTTAATAGTTTGTAGGTGAAGCATTTCAATGTGTGAATCTAGGTGCTTGTGAGAGAAGTGGTGTGTGCAACAATGGATATATAAATGGAGCTCTATTGGAGGTTGTTGTAGGTTTTACAACTTAGATATGTCCATGAAGCCCTAGGATGTGTGTGTTCTCTTGTGCTTGTGCTCCTTTCCTAATGCATTGTTCCTTTCATTTTCCTTAGAATCTACCATCTTAAACACTTTAGACATGTTTCTACTTGAATGGAATTAGACTAGGCAAGCGAGCGCAAATGACATTGACACATGTAGCCATGTATGGGTAGATAGGACTAGGGCGTAATTTGCACTAGTGTCCAAGATAGGTGAATGATCAAGGATGAGATACAAGAAGGTGTAGAAGTGATGCAAACTTGGTTTTGGGTTCATGTTATAAGCTAAAGGCCAAACTAGGGCTACAAATAGTCAAAAATAGTCATAGGTCATGTTTAGAAAGGAGGGTGATAAACCAAGTGCAAAAGGAGAGGGAAAAGTGTGAAGTATGCATTTTTCTCTACATAGAAGTTACATAACAAAATGAAAAAAATTAATTAATCAAAGTGGATAGGAGTATGATGCAACAGTGTCCAAAATGAATAAATAATCAAAAATGAAACATAAAAAATAGAAGTAATACAAACTAAGTTCTAAATATATAACATGATTTGAAGGACAAATCAAAATTTTAAACAATTAAAAACAATCATAATCTATTTTTAAAAAAGATAACACTAAACTAAATGCAAAATAAAATAATAAAAAATGCAAAAGAGTAAGTAGTAAACTAAAAACAGTCCATTGCTTAATAGTCTGCTTTAAAATTAAGCATAACTAGTAGTTGCATGAAATTTATGCACAACGGAGTAGCTGATAGAGTGTATCAATACATTCTACCTAAATATCATCCACTTTAATGGTCAAACAACCAACGGCAATTTTACACCTCATTCACAATAAAAAGTAGTAAATATTCATCCTATTTTTATTGGTCAAAATTGACCTTTGACCATTGAAGTGGATGATATTTAAGAACGATCGTACAAATATATCATCTATAACCATAGAAATATTTAGAAATAACATATTTGTAATTGTATATAATTAGGGTGTATCAATTTGTAATCATAAATCTGAAATGTAGCCTTGCATGTAAGACATTGGGAAATAACTTATAAAAATATTGAGAAATAAATCGACCAAGAAATTGTTGGCATGACTTCCAATGCCCTTTTTAATGTGTTTATTGCAATAAGTTGGATACTAGTTTTTTAAAAAAATGAAATTATAGGTGGTAAGCAGCGGCAACTGGTTCCCAGCTGTCACTGCTCTTTAAAAGAAATCTGCATTGTTTTTAAGACAAAATGAAGGTTAAGCAGTAAGAATTATTCTCATTGATCTAAATTGTTTTTACTTATGTCACAAGGTTTGAGTTCATATTCGAGAACACTCACCATTAGACCATGTTTTATTAGAGGGAAGGACAAGGCTCTTCAAGCAACTTACTTCAATACCCATGCCACAAATTAGTTTAAATGATGACACAAGTCCCATTTAAGAAACAATAGCATCATAAAAATAAGTATATGGTAGTTGAAAACATCGTATAGAATGACGTTTTTGTTTTTCTAACAGGTCAAAACAATAACCCCATACATGATGATATAATTGAAATGGAAAGCTATTGTATTGTTTTGCATTAAAGAAGATTTCCCACCTTAGATGATCCTATATTGTTTTCATTAATTCCTTTCACATGTGCAACTATTAGATTAACGACAAAAAATGAGTAAATGAAATTAATAATACCCAACCTCAATAAGACCATGGAAATAAACAAATCAAGAATAGGGATCACTAAATACATATATAATAGACTTCAAAAGTACCACTATAAATGTAGATATACATAGAAACCTATAGTCAGGTATTAGAAGCAACACACAAAGTCACAATTATAGTGGAAAATAGCCAAGACAACAGAGAGAGCCAAAGACCTTGAAATCGAACATAAAGAATAATAGAAGAACTAGATCATGTAAAGTAAACATAAAGAGAACCTAGATTAGTGTAGTGAGCGAAGAAAGCTGATATATAAGAAATCAGGCTAATTAGTCTTGGTTCACTGGCGAGCTCAATAGAGATGAAGACAACTTTCAGCTCTAGCCTTCCCAACCTGAATGATATGTGAAACAAAGGGAAGAATTTGGTTACAATTCTTGGGAGACTCTAGTACAATAAATGCCCTTCAGACGTGACATTTAATCCCAACGATGCTCATGCTCTGCAGGGCACCCCTTCAAGTTGTGTTGCTTGAAGCATCCGACCAAAAGAGAGAAAATGATTTCAAGCTAAGAGGTGCATCTGAGATCTTTGGTTAAATGTGCAAGTTACTTTTACATCATTAACAAAATTCAAATATCAGTCTGACAAAAGCCACAGGAAGTAGAATCCAACATAAGATTAACTCAAAACCAGTAACACAATCCAGGTAACCCAATGCAAAAATGCATTGTAAGCAAAGAAGACCAAGCAAAAAATAAAAATAAGTATACTGTTTTCTGAGCGGCGTACAAAATGAATCTTGCAAGCAAAAGGCGTCGACATATTAGTGGCAAATAATAGCGATGAAGGATTTCATTTTCACAGCAGAACGGTGATCCAACTTCCGTGCTGGATATTACATGCATAATGTAGTTACTACTAACTTATCTATCATTTTTTACACTTTTAGGATACTTTATTATATTCATTATCATACATAGTATATTATATTATATTTATTTCTTCTTTCTTTATTTAATTTTTCATTTTCCTCTCCTTTGTATAAACATATTATTGTACTTATATTATATATTATATTACTTGATAGTTATTAGATTAGTTATTTTATTTATTTATCCGAGTATATTTAATTTATTAGTTTTTCATCTTTCTTCACTTATTTACTTTTTAAGTTGTTCTTAGTCTACTATCTTAATGATCCTACTAACCCTAATTCCCCTCCTCTTCATCTTTTTAAAGGGTCAGCCTGTAATCCAAAATCATACAAATCCTTTTCCTATGATGGATCACTGAGCATGATCCGAAACGTTGAAGCAAAGAAACACACAAAGTTTAATCTAGAAGCACTTATTTATAGGTTTATAAATTTTCATGTTGTGTGGCTAATCATATTTGAACACTTGCTAATCATACTTGAATAATTGCATCATTTTTTCAAAACTTCCTATTTATATTCAATATTTTATCCTATTGGCTAATTCGCTCTGTAAATTTCGTGCAACTACTAGTTTGTAGTAAATTTGTAACAACAAGAAATGTTATATACAAACACTCAATTTAAACACTATTCAATTAGTATTTGTGGTAAATTAGAAACTAATTTAAAATAATCCATTACTCTACATTTTTCATTTTGTGCCATATATATAAAAAAATAAATTCATAATAAAGACATGAAGAAGTATAAATGAAAAAATTTACGCAACATAAGACGTTTATTTATCCCTCCAAGGCACCGCTCTCTCACTGTCCATACAAAACATCTGGGCAAAACGTGGAATGGGCATCCATGAAGTCACAGAAACAATAGTTTTTTTCAATTTTACGGTGTTCAATTTTTCACCGTTCTCAATTTTAATAAAATGACACTTTGCAGCTCTCAATTTTAGAACCAATATAAAAAATGCATATGAAAAAATCATGGAAGGAGAAAACTAGAAAACTAAACTGTCGGACGTGGAAGCGGACTACCAAACATGCAAACAAATTTCAGGTGTCAGACAAAATGGCGGACGAAAGTATTTCCCGTGATCAAAATTTACCTGGCGAACAAAATTTCCGGCGGGGATGACAATTTTCCGGCAGTCACTGCGAAAACGAAAAATGGCAGAATGACAAACTTTTCCGGCGTCAGAGGTTTCTGGCGTCCGACATTTCTGGCGGCTGAATATTTCCGGGAGCAAAAAGCTCCGACTATAAGCCTATCGGCTAATAAGTCAAAAGAAAATTAAATGAAATTTAGAAAATTTTTAAAATAAATAAATGTATTAAATTTGTAATGATATTTTTTTTCTTAAAGTTTTTAGTTTTTTTTCTTAATTCCTATTTTTATGTATAAATAGAGTAGATTATCTAATTCTAAAAAGAAGGACATCCACTTTAATTTAAGTTTCAGTTGAGATCCATTTATACTTAACATAATCTTCCTAAACATCATATTTGACTCTATTTTGTGAAAAAATTACTGAAATAATTTGTTTGTACCCCATACTCTATCCTTATATGAAAATATATATACATTTTTTTTCACATATTCAATGTGTTTCAGTTTTAATATTTTAGGTTCTTGTTTGGAGACTAATATAGAGTGAACTTTTTTTGGATAATTATTTACAATAGTCTTCTTACAAACTCTTGGCATTGTTTCAAAGATATGATTCGGCTACTTTTGCAAGCAAAAGTGGCCAAGTGAATCACAAAGTTATCTAAAGACATTTGTTTACAAACATGGTTGAAACATTTCAATCTCTACAAAGGGAATCACAAAACACCTTGACAATTACAAGTAGATATTACAGAGTCCAACACATGTTTAGTATGTTATAAACAAATTTTATGACATCCTTATAGGAAATGAAAATGACCCTTATTGTGATCTCTATAGAGAAGAAAGCTTGTTGGTGGTGTCTACAAAAGCCAGACCAAGAGTCCCTTCCAAGACAAAGATTATTACAAACAAGAGCATCAATTGATATCTTGATTTTTTATAAGATGAAAGAGGAACATCTAGAGCATATCATATTTGTATTGCAAATATTGAGAGAAGAAAAGTTATTGATCAATGTCAAGAAACATAGTTTTACAAAGTTAGAGTTGGTATATTTGGGATTTGTAATCTTGGTGAAAGGATTGGAGATGCACATAGAGAAAGTAAGGGCAATTGTTGAATGGCCTACACCAATGAATGTTAGAGAGATAAGAAGTTTCCATAGGTAATCCAATATCTATAGGAAGTTCACTATAAATTTTAGTGGTATTTATGTACCAATAATTGAGACTATGAGAGGAGACGAAATAGAATCCAAGTGGACATCAAGAGAAAATAGAAATTTTGAACTATTAAAGAAAAAGGTGAGAAAAAAACTCGTATTAACATTGCAAGATTTTGAAAAACTATTCCAAGTTGATTGTGATGCAAATGGGAGTGCAACAAGAGCAATACAAAGTCAGTAAGGAAGATCCGTATGCATGAAAATGTGAAACACAAACACAAGAATCAAACCACAAGATCTAAATAATATTTTCACATTCAAATACAAACCTCATGATAAAGTAAAGGAAACTCACAACAATGGACAAAAGAAATTAAAAAGCTCTCACCAAAAGCTCCTTTTTGTACCAAAAAGGCGGTTGTGCTTATTGGATTTATGGTTAAGAGAAAGAATGTTAGATGCTCAAATTAACATCATAACATTGTATTTGGGATTGAGAGGATGGTAATGGCTTGGGTAAGGTTTAATTTGTAGATTTTCATGGAGGGAGATCAAGGGTTAGGATTGATTTGAGAGATCGATGGCTAGAAATGCTTAAGAGGATTGGATGCATGCAAAATGGAGATTGTATGGATAATCACGACTTAGATTATGCAAATGATTAGCTAGTTAACTAATTGCTTATTTTAGTCTAAAAAATTGGATTGATTAGTTAACTAGGTTGATTAATCAGTTAACTCTTTCAATTGATCAGTTAACAAAATTGACTAATTAATTAACTAATTTTGATTGAGAGTCAACTAAATTGATTAATTAGTTGACTAATTTTGATTAATGAGTGAAAAGTGGAATTGGGTAGTGTATAATTATTTATTTTAAATAATTATGTGTGCAT
Organism: Cunninghamia lanceolata; assembly: GCA_027924645.1. Taxonomy (NCBI): domain Eukaryota; kingdom Viridiplantae; phylum Streptophyta; class Pinopsida; order Cupressales; family Cupressaceae; genus Cunninghamia; species Cunninghamia lanceolata. The sequence goes on from BSBN01000254.1 coordinate 27,358,318, forward strand.
GGATAAATTAGGAAATTAATTAATTAATGATCAATTAATTAATTAATTAAATGTGGGATGATATTAAGAGGATAAATTAATTAAATTAATATCGGATTAGTAGTTAATTTATTAATTAAATAATTAAAATTACTTAATTAATATTGGTAGACAAATTGGAATAATTAATTAAACAAATAGAACTTATTTAATTAATTTTGGAGGAATAGTTAAGTGATGAGACTAGCAACAATGAAAATGGCATCAGATGATTTTAGGTCTTTACAAGATCAATAGTATATTTAGTGAAAATTGGACAAAGAATTTTTTTTCATATTTCAAGCATTGAAGACGTAGAGACATTACTTGTTGCTTAAAGAATTGTGTTATATATATAGATCATCAAGCATTGTAGTGTTTGAACGGCATGGGTAAGATGAATTAGAGACATGTGAGATTGCTTGAATTTATGCAAAATTATTTTTTATTGAAGCATAGGAGTGGAAAGTCAAACAAGGTTGTAGATGTATTACATAGAAGATAGGATTTGTTGACATAAATAAGAGTTGAAGTAATAGGATTTGAGGAGTTGAAGAATTTGTATGAAGTTGATCCTAATTTTACTGAAGCATGGAAAACATGTAGAAAACTAATAAGCATGAATATAAGTAAATGAATTCATTATTTAACTTAGAATGACATGTTGTTCAAGGGTAGCCAATTGTGTATTTGTAGAAGCTTAACGAGGGATATTTTGATAAAGGAGAAGTATAACAATGGTTTAGAAAGAAAATTTGGAGTAGATAAGACAATGACATTGGTAAGTGAAGACAAATTTGGGCCACATATGTATAAGGATATGATAAGGTATGTTCAAGGTTGTAAAACTCATCAAGTTACAAAAGGAAGCAACCAAAAGGTTGGGTTGTATTAAAAGGAAGCTAAAGTGTAGAAACACTTCCTACATGCTAGTATAAAAGGATAGATGAATAGAAAATATTATATTTAAAAGAATTTGTAGGAAAGAAACAACACAATAAATCATTCACTATAACACAATTATGTATCTAGGAAAACCCTTTTAGGAAGAACTTAGCCTCCAAACTCTAAATCAATGTATTAATGAGCAAGAATGCCAATTACAATACAATCCAAAGATAACACTAACACTCATATCTAGAGTAATACTAGCAATATAATAATACCTACAAAATACACTATATAAATTCAATCCCAAGAACCCAATAAATAGAAAAACTAATACATGAAACCATTAAAGGAGAATCGCAAAACCTTGAGATAATACCACCCAAAAGTGGTTCCCAAATCCCCTAGTTAAATTTCAACACCCAAATCCCAAGATAAGTCATATATGAATCTATCATAACATGTCATACTTATGCTTCCAACTTTGGCACTCTAATTTGTCTTATTCAAACCCTCCAAATATGCTTTATGGTAGTCATAATGACATGTAATAGGTTGGTGAATGTTCTTGGTCAACATGTGTAACTCCATCTTATAGTTATTCTTATATGGATAGATGCTCTTATGTTTTTGATGTGGGAAGCCATACCTTTTGATTTTGGAACTCGAATTATCCCTTTTTTAATTGAAGATCTCAAAGAGCTCTACATCACCATAACATACTTTACCTAGTTAAAACTTAGTTTTATATTTTTGGGGTAAAAATGATCTCTATAGATCATTTTTTAAGAGCAAAAGGAATACCAACACAAATAGCTATCTGCTAGGGGCTAAGAGGCCCATAGACTTATTAAACCACCTAAACTTCTATACGGTAACTAAATTGGTCTAAGCATCCACAACATTCTCAAAAGTGTTAAATTTCTCTAGCAATACCCTCCCATCTTCTACCATGTCACGAATAATATGATATTGTACATAAATGTGCTTCATCTGTGTGTGGAAGGCTGGGTTATATGCCAAGATGATGGTAATTTGACTATCACAATAAACTTTAACCCCTCTCTAATGTATCCCAACATCTAAACACAATCTTAGAAGCTAAATGAACTCCTAACATGCATGACTAGTTTCATGTACTCTACCTCTATTATGGATAAAGTGACCATAGTCTATTGTTTACTCATTCAACTTATTATGTCACTAAATAAGTTAAGCATGTAGAAATGCCTTCTATTGTCAACACCCCCTACCCAATATAAATATGCATAACCATGTACATGCACTGAGTGTTGGTCCTCTAAAACATTGTCATGATAACAAACAGAATACTTGAAAGTAATTCACAAGTGCTTGAAGACCCTCTTCACTGCAACCCAATGTTCTCATCTAGGATTATCCATGTAATGACTCAAGACTCCTAGTGCAAGTGGGCAATGTCTAGTCTAGTGTTGATCATAACATACATAAGGCTCCCAACTACACTAGCATAAGGCACTAAACTCATCTCCTCCATCTCTATAGGTATATTAGGATATTACTCAACTGAATTCTTAGTTCCTACATAAATAGGAACAATCACTGGCTTATATATGATCATATGGAAATGTTACAAAATAGACTCAACATACTTCCTCTAACTAATCCAAATTTTTTGTTATCCCAATCCCATCTAGTTTCCATCCAAAGGATGTACTTTGTGGCTTTTAAGTCCTTCATTTCAAACTATAATAAAAGATAAGATTCCAAATCCCTAATCTTTTCCTTATCACTCAACAACAAAATATTATCAACATATAAAGTGATAATGACAAAATGATCACCATTCTATTTATATTAAACATGATGATCTAACTTAGACCTTATAAAACCCAACCCCAAAACATATGAGTCAAAAAAAATATACCATATTATGAGAATCTTTCTTAAAACATGGAGGGATTTGTTCAACCAATAAACCAAATTTCCCTTACTATTCACAATGTAGTGCTTTGGTTGTGACATGTAGACCTCCTCATCTAAGTCACCATGCAAGAAATTTATCTTCACACCCATCTTATCAACCTAAATAATAAAAGTAGTAGAAAAATCTTATAACATTCTAATAGATGTCAACTTTACAATACGAAGAAAATATCGTTGAATTCTTTTCCCTTAACTTGGGAATAACCTTTGGCAACCAACTACACTTTGTACTTTGTTACCATTAGAGCCCAACTTCTTTTTGAAGACCCATTTGTAGCCAATGTATTTACATCCTTCAGGAAACTAAACTAGGTCCCATGTATTATTATTCCTTAGTGCAACCATCTCCTCATCCATGGACGATTTCTAAGACTTATAATTATCCATTTCCATTGCCTCTTTAGCTCATATAAGCTTATCAATGTTAGTCAACAAAGAAAGCATACATCTAAAACCAAGTTGGCTATACCTTTCTAGTTCCCAACTCTTTCAAGTGGACCTCCTCAAAATCTGAGGTGGAGGTTCTACTTCTAGATTCTCTAAGCTCTTCATATTATCCTCCTCATCTAGTCTAACACGAACCTCTAATTCAACATAGATAGTGTAACCTTCTTGGTCTTCGGTTATAGCTACACAACTAACTCCCCATCCTCCTTTGGTTTCTCAACTATAGTCAAAGCTGGTTTGACCTCCCTAAAAATCACATCCTGATTGTAGAGATATTTTCTTGCTACAGGATCCCAAAGCTTGTACCCTTTCACATTGACAACATATCCAATTAAGATACATTCCATAGCCTTAATATCTAACTTTGAATACTTCTCCCTAGGTACATGAGCATATACCTTGAAACCAAATAAATGAAGATGAAAAAGTGAGGGATTTTTTCCTATCTAAACCTCCATGGGGGTTTTATCCATAAGTGTTGATGTAGGAGACTTGTTAATTTGGTAAAATGCAGTAGCAAATAATTCTTCTAAGAACTTCTATTCTAGGTTGGATCCATGTATACTTTATGAAATGATGACTTGAAATTTTTATTAAAACTTTAGAAAATCCACTACAAAGAAGCATACTATCTTAGGCAATTTTTTTCATAATGGAAATCAAATTTTATAGTGCATGGAAATATTTTATCCTTATACCAACTCTTCTTGCAATTAGTGGCTAAGTTTTTCTATTAATATTAAACTTTTACAGTCATCCAATGTTTAAATTTCCTATCAATATATAATTGTTAAACAAAGATGTTGAAATGGCCAAGTATATAAAAAAAAAAAATAGTTCCTAATAAATTAGGGAGAATAGGACCCAAATTTTGATATACAATAGTGTGATATGTGTCTATTTTAAAGAATTGAAGTTTCCAACTTGAGGTGACTTTGTTTTAAGATTAGGGAAAATCTATCAAATACAGGAGAATTGAACACTTCTAAAGAGCCTAAAAATAGTGAAATTTGAGGGGTTCAAATTTTAAAAATATCCAAATGGTGACATATAGCCACTAAACATTTCTTGGTTGGATCCACTAAACATACTCCTAGCCCTCTCCATCGACATCTTGCTCATGCATTCTACAACTTTATTCTATTAAGAGGTGTATGGAGTTATCTTATGCTTTCCCATGTTGTTCTTACAAAATCTATCAAACTCTATAGAACAATACTCATCACCATAATTAGTTCTCAACACCTTAATCTTTCTACTAGTTTTATTTTCCCAAAAAACCCTAAACTCCCTAAACTAACTAAAGGCCCTATATTTACTTTTGATAAAATACATTCATGTCCTACGATAGTCATTAATAAATGACACATAATACAAATATTTCTGGCAAGGAAGGAACATCTGTAGCACGAAATGCATCAAAATAGATGAGGTCTAAAAACCTAGAAGATTTATGAGTGTAGTAGAGTAAAATTGAACATGGTTTTGGTTTCCATAAATATAATACTCACAAAAAACAAACTCAAGAGAACAATCAACAAGCCCCTCTACAAGTTTTATATTTTTCAAGGTCCATGGACCTTTCTCACCAATATAGCCCATGCATTGGTGTAATAATTTATTATATTCTTGGTGGGTAACTTGCTCTTTGAGGTAAGATAATGCATAGATACCCATAATGCATGGTCATTGGAACTAGATACAACAAATCTCTTTACTTCAAGTTCCAATAACTAAGGTATAGACACTGTAGATCTCTTCACTACATGTACTAAAGAGCTATTTCATTGTATGTAAGTGCATGCATCAATATGAAAGAGAGTACCAACTCGAACCCCATTCACAAGCATCATAGCTTCTCGATCCATCTTACAACCTCCATTACTAAAGACTACCTAGATACCCACATCATTCATTTTACTTATAGATAACATGTTCTATGCCAAACCAAGGATGTGCAGGACTCTAGTAATCTTTTTGATCCTTCCATAAAAGGATTTAATCTTAAGTCTTCCATGGCCATATATGCTAGAATATGAGTTATCACTAAGGTATACCTTCCCACTATTATATTTCTCATAATCTAAAAATCATTACTGATGGGGAGTCATGTGGATAGAAGCTCCAAATTCTATCATCTATGCATCCTCACATGCATGTCAAGTTCATGGCAAAGGCATCTCCTACATCCTCTTGAGAGATTTTATCAAAAGCATCATCAAACTTGGCCTTTTCTTATTTTTCTCCTCCTTAAAATCTCTTTTCAAGTGGCTCATCTTGTTGTAGTTCCAACATTTTTCCTTGGACTTTTTAGGAGACATAGATCTCCCACAAGAATTAAATCTACCCTTGTAATAAAATTTCCTTTTTTCTGTAGACCATCCATGAACAGCCAAGGCCTCCTTGCTAGATTTAGTAGCCTTTCTCTGGCTCATCTCCTATAAAAGAAGAGAAACCATGATCTCATCAAGCATCAATTTTGAGATAGCATTTCCAATAGTTATTACCATGTTGTCCCATGAGTCTAGAAAAGAACACAGAAGGGTCATGCATAGATCTTATCTTATATGTTCACTCTAACAAATTATAACTAATTTATTATAATCCTATTGAACACATTCAAGTTCTTAGCAAGAAAAACACCATCACCCATTCTCAAATTGTACTTCTTTATGTGAAAAAGATTATTAGCCAAGGATTTATCTAGGTACAATTTTCCTAACTTTTCCCATAGGGATTTTGTGGTGGAGTCTTTATAGACATTCAATAACATAAAATCTACCAAGAAATGTTTGATAATGCTTCTTACCTTTCTATCCAACATTGCCCAATTATCTGGTAATATTATAATTGGTTTGGATATGGATACCATAACCCATAGATCTTAATCTACAATCTTATCCTCCATCCTAATCTTCTATGGCTCAAAATTGGTGCCATTAAATTTTTCCATCTCCAATCCAACTATGCTTGCCCTCTTCCCTAAAACAAAGATCTTGTCTAAACACACTCCCACTCAAACTAAGATTACTACAAAGAACCTTGTTCCTACCATCTAGGACCCAATTTTGATTAGGCTTTGATACCAAATGAAATGAAGATAAAGTGTAAAGCTTCTTCCTATGCTAATCTAAGAGGAAAGATGAATAGAAAATATAATTTAAAATAATTTATAGGAAGGAAACAACACAATAAAATCATTCACCATAACATAATGATGTATCTTGGGAAAACCCTTACAAGAAAATCCTAGCCTCTAAACTCTAAACCAATATATTAATTAGCAATAATATTAGTAATAATATAATATAGTTAACAAGACTTCACATGAGATAATTCCAACACTTAGATCTAGAGTAATACTGGTAGCATAACAATACCAACAAAATTCACTATATAAATTCCATCCCAAGAACCAAACAAAATAGAGAAACCAATACATGAAACCATCAAAGAGAAATTATAAAACCATGAACTAATACCACCCAAAAGTGACACTCAAATCCCTTGCTCAAATTCCAACACCCAAATCCCAAGAGAAGTCCTATAGGAACCCATCATAACATGTCATAGTTATCCTCCCAACTTGGGCAATCTAGTTTGTCTTATTCAAACCCTCCAAAGATGCTTTATGATAGTAATAATGACATGTCATAGGTTGGTGAATATTCTTGGTCAACATGTGTAACTCCATAATATAGATCTCCTTAGGTGTCATAGATGCTCTTACATTCTGAATGTGGGAGGCCTAACTTCTAAGGTCATAGCTTTTGATCTAAGAACCCAATTGAGCCTTTTTTTAACTAGAGATCTCTGAGAGCTATACATCATTGTAACTCAATTTATCTAGTTAAAACCCATTTTAATCATTTTTGGGGCCAAACATGACATAACCCAAAAACTAGATTTGAAGATTAGGATACAAGGTTGAGACACCTTTCTTAACATGTATCAACCATTACTGATTCTAGAGATGCTTGAGAAGATATAAGTATGTTTTTTTATTAGGATTGCCTAGAACATAAAGAGGGAATGTAAGAAGAGAAATGATGTGGTACATGTATCTAATTTTATTTTCAAGGATGTTGTGAGATTGCATCGATTACCAAGGAGTATTGTATTAGACAAAGACAAAATTTGTTTGTTACTTTTGGGAGACAATATGGAAGAAGATGAAGACACAATTCCAGCTCAATTAAGCACATAATCCATAGGAAAATGGATATTTAATGAAGTGGTGAACAAGAGTTTAGGTAACTTGTTGAGATGCTTGGTAGGATAAAAAACAAGAAGTTGGGACATGGTCCTAGAACAAGATAAGTTTTCCTATAAAAAATTAATGTATAGGAACTTACCATGAAGACACTACTTGAGGTAGTATATGGTGGTAATCCAAGGAATGTATTGGAATTTAGAGCTATCATTAATGAAGAGAAGAGAAGTGTAGAAGTAGAATAATTTGTAGATGACATGAAAAGAGTACATGAGGAGGCAAGAGATTAGTTGGAAAAGATGAATGATAAGTATAAGGAGAAGGCTAATGAGAAAACAAGACATAAGGAGTTTGTGATTGGAGATAAAGTGATGGTATATCTAAGGAAGGAGAGATTCCTTGTTGGAACATACAATAATTTGAAGATGAAGAATTTTGGTCCATGTAGGATTATTATATGTTTGAATTAGGAAATACATATGAAGTGAAGTTACCATAAGGTTTGAGCATATCACGAGTATTTAACATTGCATTTTTGTAAGTATCATGAAGGAGAGTTGGGTGAAGGAGAGTTGGGTGAAGGTGGTGCATAAGCATAATGGAGAAAACAAATGCAACAATAGCGAGCAGAGGGGATTTAGGAGATATTTTATAGTAAAGTTGGAAGGAGCACCAAAAATAGACTGTATGAAGAATATTTGTTGAAATGAAAAGGAAGGCCAATTGAAGAGTCCAAGGAGTTCTTTTGTGGCTATATATCACCATTTGAAGATTTTTAGGTTCTAAGGAAGTGTCCAATTTGCCTATATTTGATAGATTTTTTGTGACCTCAAAATAAAATTGCCTCAACTTAGAAATTTTATTTTTTTAAGTAGACACATATCATGCTAGTGTATATACAAGTTTCAGCCCTAATAGATCCATAGTTTATCAGGGTCTATTTTATTTTCTTTTCTCACCCCATTTCAATATCATTGTCTAAAAGTTATATATTGACAGAAAATTTAGATATTGAATCGTAATGAAAGTTATATTAATAGAAAATTTTGGTTTCCATTCACTCTAGAATTTGATTTCCAATATAAAAAAGCACTTAGGATATTATGCTTCTTTGTAGTGAATTTGTTATGGTTTCTATAGAATTCTCAAGAGGTCAATTTTTAAATTATACCATATTGAAGACTCGAAATGGATATATCTAAAGCTAAGGTGAACCATTTCAATTTTCTCTAGATGTCCCAAAGTGTCTAATGTAGGAGCATCTAGTGTGTAAGAGTAATCTTGCATCAACCTAAAAAATCTTTCATGTTTTATTTTATTTTAGATTGCAAGTTTCTAATAATATTCTATTCATCATATTCTCAGTACAATATATTGTTCACACCACACAGGTATATTCAAGTTCTAAACTCATTTTCAAAGCACATTAGAGTTCCTATTCAAATTCACTATTTCAAGTATGTTGTAACCGTCTAAGCTTATCAACAAAATTTAGTTACATTTCCAAGTTCATTGGTCCTAGGGAGGTCTATGGTATGAACTGCATTGAGATTCAATGCACATTCTTCACCACATTCATTCCATAAGGTTCCCTTCTATGTGTTTCCTAGTTACACGCTTCATCTTGCTTCAAGCCTCATGTCACCATGTGGCTAACACCAATTATTCCAAAGGGACGATTCCACTATATAAACATATTTCATCATTATTATAAAATATTTAAAACCATACATGATATATATCATATTTAGATATTGTAATTTAGAGTTTAGGTTCATAGTTTAGTATCATATCAAAGAGTATTGTAGTGCATATTAACTAAGAATGTTGTAGTTTACACATTGATTGTCCCTATGTATTATTGAAGGTTGAGGCCTCATATTGTGGCCCTTTGTGGTAGACTATGATGTAATTTCATCATTATGATTCAATAAAGATCATATTATTAGTTATGTATTGTGCCAATAGAGCTCCATCATGTGTTTTTGTATTTATCTATACATGGATGGACAATTCTTAATTAGACCATATGATTATGACTACATCACTCCATCAATCATTAAATTTTATATAAAAAGATAAATCTTATATCCTTTTGGCTAGTATAAAATCCTACCAACTTTTCCACATGACGCAATCACATACATTCATTAATACTTAGGATAATCCTTCCCCTCTTCAACCTCCTTTCTGACTTGATTAGACACAAATTATCCTTCTAAAAAATAAATCATTCCTCATACTTCTCTAAAGGCCTCTAATTCATCTAATCCACCTCATGACAATATCAAACCATCTTATCTCCTCTCATAACCTTCTCCTTCCTCTTATAACCCTTCATCCTCATTATCCCTCTTGAATTGGAGATGATTGGGGTGCTTTAAAATTTGCCCCTTATTATCATAGTAAATTTTATTCACCCATATTCACTATTCCCTCTTTACACATTGATTCTAAAACTTATAGTTTATCTCCTTAGAAAGATGTCTCTTCTACCCCTCCTTTTTAAAATACCACTAATCTAGCTTCATCTAGTAACCCACCCTCTTTAAAATTTACTAATTGTTTGGACATTAACAGTCTTATTTCAATTTCAATCCATCCCATATAGGTGAATATAAGGAATATATCATAGATTTCAACATTCATGCATTGTACAATGACCAAAATACTCAAAACCACTCCTCCAGGGATCCTTATTCATCTTCTCCTTCCTCTTCACATAAGGAAATTCATTCAACTAATCATATGATCTTAGATTGCTCTTTTTCCTCTCCTAAACTTGAAAGATTGTATGGTAAAGGGTTCAAAATATTAGAAACTTTGGATATAAAGGTAAACTCCTTTGCCCCCATGAAGATGGTATTCTTGGCCCTATTCAACTTAAACCATATTACCATGAAATTAGTATTAGATATTCTCCTAATTATTGTTCTTGTACTTCCTCTTATTTTCATCATCTCTATGATTATTTCCATTCATCAGGCCTTTCATACTAAGTATATAGAACATATAATTCAATGATGGTATCTCTAGATTATTCACCATAGTTGATAAAGACTTTGTCAAGTATTATATTCCTACACCATATGCACAACACTTTCTTTTCTTTCATGCTACCTACCTTCTCCCTATCACTACTCCTATACCCATATGTTTCATACATCTCTTTCCATGATACATTCTCTAACTTATTCACATTAGTCTTGGATCATTGATCCTTCTACATTCCACTATGCCTTTATCACACTTATTGATAACATTATCTACACTACCCTATACTATGTAGTATTTCCATGATTAGGTCCATGTAGGCTTATTTTCCACTTCTATATAATAATATTGATGTCATTAGTGATTCCTACATGCTTATAGGTTGATCACCACTTTATTTCCTCATCAAGTGTTGAGTGCCTCACAAGAATACATATTATCCTTATCTATCTACATGCATGATCTATGTACTCATTGGTTCTAACTATTTGGCGGTGAGCCCTTGCATCCTCCTCATTACATTGGGTTAGACTATGGGGGTGACATCCTTATCAAAAGAAAAGAAAAAGCATACACAATCCAAAATACATAGTATCCATCAAGGAAATACAATTAAAAGCAAATCAAAGCATGAGTAATCCATTCACCATAATTCACTCTACTTAATTAAGATATCCTACTTATTTCATTCTTTGTTGATCCACCTTTTAAGATTTTAGGTTTGAACTCTTAAGATAGGGTGCCTTCTTTCCTTTTCTTCTAGTCTACATGGCTTGAGATTGGATCACTAATTTAGTATATCCCTTCATCCATCCATTTCCTAATCCTTTGTATTCTTGTCTTTTCCTCATTTTTTGAAGTCCTCTATATATGCTAAAATATGAAACAAGGAACATCTCAATGCATACTAAGATTCTAATAGATTCAAACCTAACATAACTCAGATTGAGCTAAGGGAATGTAAATATCAATGAAAACACACAAAAGTTCTCACCAACACAAACCCTTAATGCCTTGGATGTGCTCAATGGCTTTAGTGTTAATGAGAGATGTAGGTTGATCAATAGTCCTGTAGCATATTTGTGTTTAACTCACATATGAAATATGCCTGGGGGATGAGCTATTTATAGATTTGGATGACAATCATTGGATGGATGAGATTAGATGATAAAAATGGAGGGCTAGGGTTGATTGAGAACCAAGAATGATTGAGAGGCCACCAAGTGGCATGCTTTGATTAGTTTAAGGATTGAGGATGATATGGAAGGTAGATATTTGCTAGATTTGAATGGAGGGATGAGATTGAAAAGGGGTCTTTTGAATCCATGTGCATGCATGGAGCCTTGTGTAAACCTTGAGCCATGTGCAAGATTGACTTGGTTAATTGAGAATTGGGAATGTGCAAATGATTAATTAGTTGATTAAACTAGGTTATTTATTCAACTAATGATTGAGGGGGATTTTTGGGATAAATTAAATAAATGTGATGTATTTACTTAATTGTGGTGGAATGATGAGGGAAAGATGGATTCAATTTAAGGATGGAACATTAGAAGAAGGTTGAATTGATTAATTAATTAAATAAATAGTCATATATTATTTAATTAATTCTAGAAGGATGATCAGATTAGTTAATTAAATAAATATTATTTAATTAACATTAAAGGATGATATGCAAGATCAATCTGGTGATGTTAGGAAATGGTCAAGTTTAGTGTTTACATTTTTCCCCTTTTTGAGATGTTGCAACTAAGAGAAGTAATAACATTTCAAAGAAAGTAGATATAAGAACTAGGTGGGATGAAATTAGTGATATCATGCCCCATGCATTGAGATTTTGATTTTATATGAAAATGATTTGGCTTTAGGATGCCCCCTCAAGAGGATAGACAAGTATTAAGAACATAATTGTGCTCTTGAAATGGATGAAAAATACGTTAAGAAAGATGCTTAGTGATGAATGGAAAAGAAAGATGTCAATAAAAGTGGAGGCTAATGATGGATGAAAGGGCTTAGAGGATAATAGATAGAAGTGGTTACAAGATGAATGTTGAGAATGACAAGATTGGTTGAGAAATGGAGGGGGTGGATAATAGGTCATCCTAGTCAATTGAGCAACCTAGTGTTTGATGTAGCACATGATGTTATGCACCATGGTATGAGGGACCATGATGGTGTTGTGCCATATGCAAGAAGGACTAACCCAAAAGAAAAGCTTTCAAGCAAGCATATGCCATATGGCACCATGATATGGAAGACAATGTGATGTCATTGTAGTGATATTTTGCAGGACCATTATAGATGCAAACAAAACAATAACACACAAAAGCAAGCAAGCTAGCATGCACAATGATACAAAGACAAACAAGATTTTACCCCTAGTCAAGCTAAAAGCCAAACATTGATTGATGATGATGATAGTTTTGTTGATGTGTGAATGGTATATCCCAATAAAAACACAAGGATTGAGAATGATATATTTTAATAATGATCAAATGCATAGAGTTCATCAAGGCTTTCAACAACGCTAGGAATAAAATTGCTAAATGCTTTTAGATAATTTTCTTATATTGCTTGGTAATATTTGTGTGAATTAGGGATTTCTTGCACTTGGATGGAATTCTTTGGGCTGGCTTAGGATTGTTGCATTGGAGTGCATTTTCATAGCCTTTTTCTTGTAACTAATGATAAGGCAAAACCACTTGAGTCTAGAGACAAGGATGAAGGGACGATTGAGGGATTATGGATAGGGGTAGGATGGATTTGGGGTTCATGATGGATGGATAGGGGATTCAGGATGTAATCTCCAAGGACTACGTCTTATAGGAATAATATGTTCCACTCTAGATATGCCACTCATGATGTTGCACTACAATGCATGTGATAATATTGTAGTATTTGTTGCAAAAGAGTAAGTACATCAAGAAGTGTCTAAAGCATGTTTCAACATTGTGTCCCTATTCATATCAAGATTGAAAGTGAGAAGGGAGGGTGGATTCGAATGATGGTGTAGATATGTAGGTACGATGGATGGGTATGACAAGATAGATATACAAATATAATGGATGGTTATGATAGGATGGGAGAAGCTTGTCCCTAAGTGTAGGGTGCTCATAGATAGATGATTTACACATGACACCCAATAATGGGTTTTCATCATGGTCCTTGTCCAAGGCATCATGAGAATGGTTTTCACCATTGGATGATTTTTCTCTTTACTTTTTTAGTATTTTGATTTTTCTAATATTTCTATTTTTTTCTAATTTTTGGAATATTTTTAGATTTTTCTAGAGTTTGGATTGGGAGATTTGGATTTGGATTGAGGGTTGTATGGATGGATTTGGATGTAAGATTTTTGGACTCTAGCATTTGTTTCCATGGTGAGTTAATAGTATCCCATACTAAATAATTCCTTAACACAGACCATGTTGTTGACATTGTGTGCTATAGATGTTAGTAAAAACCTTGTTAATTGCTAAGTTGGCTTCTCCAGAATGTAAACACAATATTATCATAGCCCCTATGTTAGAAGATGCTAGAAAGGAAAATAGAATGGAAGGAAGGCTCGATGAAGGATGGATAGTAACTATGTGAAATCTTGGATTAAAGGGATGCGATTATGGAGGTATGTTGGATAATGGATGTGATTATAAGAAAGGAGTAGATGGAAGGATGGGATGATGGAGGAATGAGGAAATTACATGGGACCAAGAGGAAATAGGACCAACATTTGCACACACCATGTTGTGTTATGCAATTAGACTTTTTGTAGATTGGATGATGTCTTTTGAATTTTTGGATTTGGATGTGGGATTTAGGGTGTATGGGCTTTAAAATGCATAGGGATACTTGGACTTTGGGATTTGGATGGGGGATTTCTGGATTGAATTTTTTAAAAAATTTAGGGACCCAAATGGACTTAGGATTGGGATGTTTGGATTTTTATTTAGTATTTCAAGATTGGATTTTGGATGGTGGATAGAGATTTTTGGATTTGGAGATGGGATTAACTTTTGGAAATGCAAATAAATTGGATGTTCCACTGTGATTTATTACTTCTCTTTATTTTTAGACACACATTTATTTTGTGCTTCCTTTTTATTTTTGGGCCCATCTTTCCTTTTTATCCATTTTAATTTTTTACTTGATATAGCATATTGATTGTTTGGGACATGGTGATCCTTGGATTCTTGTAGGTTCTTTGCTTCATATGTTGGTGCATCCAAATTGCTTCCAAAGTCAATGTTATGGTCCCATGGGGACATATTATCTTGGATTCCCATGAGGTTTGTGATAGCTTTATCATTTTGGTATAACTCCAATGATATGTGCTTTTGTTGATCTTAAGTAGTGACTTTAGGTGATGGATGGTCAAGGTGGGTGATAAGGATAGTGATGTCAATGAACGGATTGGTAGCAAGAAACTCTTTATAGGAATGATGAGAGGAAATTATTTTGATGTTGGAATAAGTTCCTCTAGGATGCACAAAGGTGTTACCAACATCTTTAGATTGTTCATTATGAGACTTGTAGTTTATACCCTAAAATCCTTGATTTGCTTGCACATATATTAGCTCCAATATTCCTTGATCATGAAGGCCTAATGATTTGCCTTGATAGTTCATGCTTTGACACATTTAATTTGTGATAGCATACTTATCACTTTAGAAATAAGATGTGAATCCTTCTTTAGATACGGAGGGATTGATGGTAGTTACACTTTGCTCTTCGAAGAGAAGGACAAATTAGACAAAGGTAGTGGAACCAAGGTGATAGGATTGTGGTTGGGGGATGGTATGGATGGCAGTGCTTTGATCTTGAGAGTGTATATAATCATTAAAGGGAATAGCTTGGATTCTTGGATCTTAATTTGGGTGGGGATAAGTTTGGGCATACTTTGGAACAAGCTCTTGACATATTCTAATGTACTTTATCGACTTGATGGAGGAGTGTCATTTTTCTTTGAAAGTGCCATTAGAAATTAGTGTGGATATACTCCCTAATTTTTGCACATGGATGGGTGAGGGGTTTTTGATTCTTATGGATTTTGGAATTGAGTGATTTTGACCTTTAGAAAGGTTGGTGCTTATTTTCCCACATAGGTAGATTTATAGGGATGATGGCTTTAGGAGGATCTTAGATTCTCTTGATAGGTTTTGGGTAGAGAATGGCATTGTGAAAAACACACTAGCTTTTGCTAAAGTGGGATGTCATTGGATTACTAACATTGCATGACATGACAATTTTTCTCTTGTAATTTTGGTTAGTATTCTTTGCTAGTAGTCCTTGGAGGAAATCCATCAGTGCTATGTGGTGGGATTGGATTGCAAATGGTATGTTTGACTTGATTGGTGGTTGTATTGATAGGTTTGAGTGCATTGCAAGGGTTTGGAGGATGAAAGGTGTGTATAGGAGGTGGAGGCTACAAGGCACTCATGTAAGGTAGGGTAATCCTAATTCCCAAGTTTGTATTTATCCTTGAACTCTAGCCAAGATATCTAGCATTTAGTGGCCCTAGAGAAGAGGTCTAAATTGGAACAAATTATTCTTTTAAAAATTTCAAGGAACAAACCTAATGCACTTTGGCAAGAAGTTTATATCATAGCAATTAATTATAGGAGAGCACCAAAGAGATTGTTGGTTGATGGAAATCCTAGTCTTGAAATCATTCCCATTCCAAAAAATCCAAGGATAAATTCTCTCTCAAGCCTTCAATATACTTTTGACAACAAAAGTTTCTTGGATTTTCACAAGTTCCTTCATAATAAGAATGGAGTAAAAGTTGAAACTTTTAGAAGCCTATCTATCATGAGGATTTCTTGAAGCAATACAATGTCAAAGAAGAATTTTCTAGGCCTCATTTCCTTCCAAGGATCTAATAATCCACTTGGCACACATGGTTAGACCTTATCTAGGATCATTAATAAGATCAAGACTACTAGAGTCATGTGGAAGACAACAAAATTCTAATGACACTTGGTGGAATCCTTTCCCTTACTCAGATGAGGTCCAAATAAAATCTTTAAGTAATCTCTCTAGCTTTTGACAAGAGGCTTTCGAAGGGTCCCACCATGAGGAATAATACACATGAGTAGCAATAAGCACTTTAGATAAATCTAGAAATTCCCTACAAGAGAAAGAGGTTTAGCAATCCAAAAGTATAATTTCTTCTCAATGTGAGTTTGAATCAATTGCCAAAGACCAGAAGAGTGGATTGAAAGGCAAATGGGATGCCGAAAAACCTAAAACTTTCCCCATTGTCAATCCATGTTTAGTCAAAAGAGTTAAGCTAGGGAGGCTTGGGTAAGAAGGATTGATGATAGCGTTGATTATTTTTCCATTGTATATTTTAAACATTGCAAGTCTTAGATAACACAATATTTCTCTTCTAGGAGAGTAAGAAAGAAATCATCAACAAAGTGGCCATTGACAAGATAACTATTAGAGTTGGGGAGGGAAATAACTTTAACCTTCTACCAGGAAATTGCATTGACAAGAAAATATCCAAAACCTTCAACCACAAGAACATAGAGAGTAAGAGCAAGAGGACAACCTTGGTAGATGGAACAAAAGAGCTCAAAAGAAGAGTATTATCAACCATCAATGGTAAGATGAGTCAAAACATCTCTAAATAAAATTTAGAATGAGTGGAGAAATTTAGGGTCAAATCCAAAAGCCTGAAGCATGGTTGGAATGAATGGCCACTCAATATGATCATAAGCACTAGAAAAATTAATCTTGATGAAAATAGCTTGTTGTTGAGAGTGACATGGCCATTCCATACCTTTTCACATGGTAATAATATTGTCCAAATTATATCTACTCTTGATGAAACTATCTATTTCTCTAGATGAATAAAAATTAAAAGAAAATAGTGAATGTAGACAGTGAGGACTTTGGTTATGATCTTATAGGAGGTATTTAGCAAAGTGATTAGTCACTAATTGTAGATTTATTTATGATTATCTACCTTAAGAATTTCATATTGTCTTTATTTATTAAAGTACCTAAGGATCCCATATCAAAATCTTCTAAGTAGACTTGAAGAAGGTTTGGGCCAACAATACCATATAAGGCTTTGTAAAATTTAGAAGGAAACCCATCACAACCATGAACTTTGTCATTTGTCATAGGAAAGGCTACTTTAAGATCTTCCATAATGAGTTTTTGGTCATAAAGGGCTCATTGTGTAATAGAAATCCTACTAGGGACCACACTCAACACTATTGAAGGGCTTGATCAAATTTAAAGGAAGGCTCTTGAACCTAAAAAACTTGCTAGTAATGGAAAATGAAAGCCTAATAATATGATCAACATTATAGTAGTTAGCTAGCTATGTCAATTCCTAACAATTTTCTAAATAATTCAAAAATATTTTCACTATAATGTTGATCATATTGTTTTTGATAAGATAAGCGGCATAAAAGGGTGCCGATCCCATTACAGAACAACCAAAAAGGCACACCAAAGTTCCATTAAGAACCAAAAAGTAGACACCATACTAACCAACAGACATAGCCAAAAAAAGACCCAGAACTGAGACACCAAGGACTGACAGTAGAACGACAGCAGACAAAACCCACGGGCGAAAACTAAAGCCCCAATGGTTAGTTAAACATCTAGTCCCAATCCTCAACCAGAAACTGGTAGAGGTACCGATACTCTTTAATATCTTTATCCTTCAATCTCTATGTGGCAAGCTCAACATCTTGGAGAATGGCCAGGGTCGTGGCAGATTTGTGCATCACTTTCGTTGTGAACCTCACCAGAGTTTTGAATTTCCTCTCCAGCAAAGTGACCCGCACAGAGAGGACTATCAATCTCATTATCTTTAGCAACTGTTTTGCTCATTCTCTTCATCTTTCCTGACTTCTTCGCAGTGTTCTCCAAGCTAATAGACTGGGAACCCTTAGCATTGAGCTCAGGGAAATTATTGGGCCCTTCCTCCGCTTTGTCATTCTTGGTCTCCTTATTGACAGAAAATTCCCCTCCCATCAGATCAGTCTCCAGCACAATAGTATCCCTTTTGATGTTTTTTTATCAGAAATATCCTCACCTTCAAGGTTTGCAGTATCTTCCTCCACCTTAGAAGATTCCTTCTTAGCAGCCAGCCTCGTCAACCTCCTAGTCGATGGCACACAGGGTTTACTTCTGATCAAGATAAAGTCCTCATCGGTAGTACTATCGCTACCACCAATACCATCTTTAGAGCTAACCTCTTCCACCACCACAGAGACATTCTTTACCTTATTCTCACTATCCGTACCACTTCCTTCTTCCAACCTACCCCTTTTCTTTTTCTATGGGGTCACCTGTGCAGACTCTTCAGGTAAAAAATTTCTTTTGACAGGGGTCTTCATGGAGGTCAAGGGAGTCTGGTCTCTAGTTTTAGGCTCTGGGCTTAAACCAATGTTTTTTTTCTTTCTAGACTTTATGGACTTAGCATACTTTTCTAGAGTGACCTCCATTATTATCACAAGGCTAGACACCATAGGACTGGAACAAGGTGGTATGGGAGAATCAACCCTAGTAGCCATGAGGGCTTTAGGGGGGCAAAGTGCAAGATGGAATTTATACAATCTAAGGATAAACCCCTGGTGGAGCGGGATGAGGGGTTTGTTGGGGTCAACAACATGTTGCTCAATGGCCAACGAAATCCAAATTTCTAGAGATGAAAGGAGATAAAAAGGAAAACTTATCACTTTGCTACAGTGAAAATGATTGAGCAGAGAGAAATGATAATGGAAGAAGCATTTGAATCTACATTCCAACATGAAGTATTTTATGAGCATGTAGCATACCTCGTCCCACGGCTTAGGCAACAATTCACAATGAAAACCCCCCTACAGACTGTGAAGAACCTCCCCCTTCTTCGGAAAGCTCATCATGCCCTTAGGGTCAAAAACTTTTCTCTTTCTGGGGTGTTTGGTGTCGTCTGTGGGCATCCTCATTGCCATACCAATCACCTCTTTAGAAACTTCAAAACTAACACTGCCCACCTTAACTTTTCTGTCCTCCCAAGAATGCAAGAACTACATTGAGAGGTTTTCATCATAACCTTGTAAGCATTCAAGGTAGGAAGCCACCCCACCCTCCTGGAAAATGTGCCAGAGGGTCTTGTTGCTTCTAATCTCATCACAGGATTCAGGCTCAGTGTGAGCCCTGTCACCCACCATGGCTAAATTACCCCAATTTCTCTCAGGAAAACTAACAATGCAGGAAGCAGTAGAAGACTTAGAAACTTTTGAAGTGCTAGAAATTTCCCAACCCCTGATATTCATACTCCAATTAATGAGTATAATGTCTTTTTAGCCACTGGGGGTTGCGTACTTGCTTAAATTCACAATATGTGAACTATCACTCCTATTCCTACCATGATAATTATTCATTAATTGATCATAATTAAGGATTATGCATAGGGATGTTAGGTTGGTCACGTGCCCCATCATGAGAAATCTCTCCTTAGACGTCCACGTCTGACTAAGAACCCCCCAAATTTTCATACCAAAACGGGTCCCGCCTCTACCATTTCTAAGCTAGCAAGCACCCTTCACCCTCTTCTCATCATAGGATCTCAAAATTAAATGGCTATCGAGACTCGATCCCAGTTGGCCCCCAAAGTACTTTCTAGGAATTAGATTAATCATGAGAAGTCAAATGCGGGGCCTAGCTCCTTTTCAAGAGGGTTTTGAATCTGGATGGGTAAATTATTTTTACTTCTCCAACATCTCCACTTGTCCAAGCTTTTGTCCTAGGTTGGCCAATCCATCTACCAACCTATTACCTTCACGATAAACATGCCCAATTTCAATTTGTCTGAACCCAGATAGTAAGTAGGCAATGTCATCTGTGATATCCTTCAGCTTCCAACTGCTAGTTGACCTGCCAAGAGTTGCCTCAATAATGAGTTTAGAATCTCCTTCCACTTGTAATTTGTCCATTCCCATTGAGAGAGAAATTTTGAGCCCCCACACCAGGGCTAAACCCTCTACAACATTATTGGACTGAATGTCAGTGGACCCGAGATAAGTAGCAATAAAGGCTCCCTAGCTATCTCTGAATATACTGCCCCCACTGGCTAGTCCAGTGTTCTTTTTTTCAGCTCTGTCAAATTTGAGTTTGGTCCAATCTCTAGGAGGAGGTCTCCAAAGGGCATTTTGCCTGGCTAGCCATATGCCGAGTGATGTTAGATGTGTTCTCTGAGACCATTTTGTTAAAGGTGTGAAAGACATCATTAGTGGATCAAGCCTTATCCCTAAAGATTATATTGTTTCTTTCTTTCCACACACTCCACCCCAGGTGTGGGGGAATTTGTCTCCATAGCTCTCTAATCCTGGGGTACGAGAAAGGGGAACTCCAGCTCTGGGTGAAGTCCATCAGGTTTTTCAGGAAGACCCAATCAAGGTTTAGTTTCTCCATAGTTCTACCCCATAAATCCTTAGCAAAACCACAATGGAAAAGGAGGTACTAAATAGATTCCTCATCTTTGAGGCAGAGAACACATCTATTAACCAATTGGAACCCCCTTTTATTGAGGTTGTCAGTAGTGAGGATTTTGTTATGGGCAACAGCCCACCAGAAGAAGTTTATTTTGGGGGTCAGCTTGTTGTTCCAGACACTTCCAGATCCACTCCCTGTCCACTGTTAGACAACAGAAGGTAAGCCGATTTAACCGAAAAGTTCCCCTTTTGTTCCTGGCCCCAGAGTATTTCATCCTCCCTAGGGAATATTAGAATTTTGTGCTTGTACAACTCCTCCTACAAAGCCTAGCTTTCCTTATTCTCAGGAACATTACCCCAGCAATCTGAGAGCATTTTCTAGCTCCTATGGTTTTAGGAGTGGGAAGTAATGTAATTGCTAACTGTATTCCCAAAATAACTGACAACTCTGTCTCTAGTGGTTATGTTTTTTTTATGTTAGTCAAAGGACCCTTCTCAAGCCAGTTGTCCTCCTAGAATATGATTTTATCTCCCTTACCCAGCTTACATTTGATGTCTTGGGAGAGAGTATTTATAGTTTTGATCATTTTGTTCTAGATAATAAAGCCTTTGAGGTGGATCTCTCTGGCAATAACCTTTAACTTATCCCCATTTTGTAGATACTTGGCTTTCATGATCTGCACCCAATCTTTCTCCTCCTTGAGGAAAGTCCAACCCACTTTGGCAATTAAGGCTTTATTCATCACCTATATTTTTCTGATTCCTAATCCCCCATGAGTTTTGGGCATGTAGACTTTGTATCATCCAACCAACGATATCCTATTCTTATCTTCCAATGCAGTCCAAAGGAAGGTTCTCTAGATTCTTTCTAATTTCTTCGCCATAAATCTGGGCATTTTAAACAGGGATAGAAAATAGGTAGGGATACCCTGCAATGAGGCTTTCAACAGTTGATGCTTACCATCTTGATTAAGGAGTTTACCTTTCCATCTCTCCATTTTCTTTTGGGTTCTTTCAAGGATAGTGTTCCAAAAAGTCGGGGTCACTTCCTTGACCGTGAGGAGAAGACCCAGATAGGTGGTCAGAAGATTAACCATGTTACACTCAAGGATTTTCCTCACCCTGGTTTGCAGTTGTAAAGGGTAAATTTTGGATAATTTAGTTTTTGGTAGTTTTGTGTATGTATCCTCCTTTCACCCTTTCATTCAAGGACCTAGGGTCGAGTGGCAATGTACTATCATACCCTAGGTCACTATGAGATGTAGGGAAATTTGGATTTGTTTGATTTGATTGTCAATTATGCTCAATTGTACATCAAAACCCTAATCATGCAAATATGACATTAAACAAACGAGTATCAGAAAATGTTGCTACAGAAAGATGTAAAATGATAAATAATTGTGCACTGGAAGTGGAATAGTCGAGGACTAATGAGTGGGTACCCAAGTCCAATTCCTAGGTTTTTGTCGAGATCTAGAAGCTTGGTCTGTAACCTATTCTTGTTGTCACAGAGATTTTCTTGTCACAGAATCTGGAGGACTAAAGAGCGGGTGCCCAAGTCCAGGGTGTTATTTTCAACTCTGATCTGCAAATCCAACACTCTATAGTACCTCCCTCCAACTCTACTTTTTTGGTATCTTCAACCTGTAACCTACAACCACAAAAACTTTGGGAGGGGGTTGTGGTGTTTAGAGGCTTGCCTCAGTCAAGTCCCGAAGAGACATTCAAGTCTTCTGAACACAGTTGTCAGATAGAGAGTGCATGCCCTTGGAGGCAAAGGAAAAAACCAAATGATAAATGCTTGAAAACACAAATGATGTCACCTTGTAGTGAAGATCTCATGGGAGGAAGAAGCTCTTCATGCCATGAGGAGATGATTGCTCAAATCTACAAATACAAACACATAGACAACAAAAATTTGCTCTTGCTGCACAATGGATGCCTTGAATCACTTTCAAAATGCCAATGCTCATGAAATTTCCATCTAGTTTACAAATGAATGCCTAAACATGCTTATATATGCAACTATAAACACTCCTACCAAAAATTTCATAATCCAAACTTAGCATGTTAGCATAGGACGCAAATAACAATCACAAGACGACACTCAAAATTTGGGACTAACCCAAAATAGGGCAGGACTAGGGCGCAGGCGCCCAAGTCCTCCTCCCTATTTTGGTTAGGGTTAGGTTCAATGGATCTCCCTAGGTCCCATTTGTCATGAAACTTAGGGTTCATTTCATCAGGATGTTAAAATATGATGCAAGATGTCCTAAATGCAGATAAAAGACCCAAGAGCTAAACCTTATGAGGGAAAAGCCCCCAAGGGGACATTTTTAGACGTTACATTTAACCCCCACTTTAATGTATGTATAAATGTGAGGCCAATACATGCATTAAAGTACAACCAACAAACACAACAAACACGCCAAGCATGGAGAAGACACGCCAGACACATTGAAGACAATGACAGGCATGCAAAATGTGGAGAAGACAATTACAGTCACGTAGAACACAGAGAAAACAATAGATGCATAGAAGACAGTTAATGCATCGAAGACAGGAATGATTTCTTTTCTTTTCTTTTTCTCATATATATGAAATGCAGATGCAAGTACAAGGAAAGTAAACACACCTCCCATAATGCAGGAACCACTCATTGTGCTAGTCTTTAGACTACATAAAGGGGGCAACACACATGCAAGACACACCAAACCTCCCAAAATGCAAGAAGCGCTCATCATGTTGGTCTTTAGACTACATATGGGGCAACAAACATGCCAAACAAAGCAAGCACACAAAACACACACACTTTGAAGACGCGGAGAAAATATGGCAGACAACTGATGGCGTGTTCCTATTTCTAGGCTCATCACCATCTCAGCCACATTACAGGCACACACTGATGATTGGACTTCACCACAACAATCATCGAAGACATGCTTAAGGGTTGAGTTAGTCATAGAACCTCTCCCTGCCTCTGTAGAGGACTTTTGAAAATGACAAGATGGGCACTCTCCACAAGAGATACGCCACCCCCGCCTTCGCAGAGGGCTTAAGATGATTGATTGATTGCAAACAAACTCATAGTGTAGGAGGGACTCATCGCCACCAGTCTTTAAACAACACTTGAGGACAAGCACATTGCTTACGTCTACAACAGATAGTTTACCTTATATAGGCCCCCATCTTAAGGTGGTTGATATCACGCATCAATATCTAGCATGTTAAGGTAGGAAGAAAACACAGAAGGGAACACAAACTTTCACAAAGCCCATGCCCCTTAAAGGTGACATGGACTTTATGATCAACAAAAGTTCCCACAAACACATCCCTACAAGAAACATGTTAGTGTCCATAATTATGATAAACAACATCAATGCATCTGATTAGTCACACAAAGAGCCATGGTTATATACTATGAATTCAAAGATCGAGGATAACCGTGGGGCTATATCATGAAAATATGAGAACCGAGTGTCACCAAAGCGAGATTCAAAGACAGGCAAAGTGCACAGAGCAGCAGTATTGTTAAGGTTTGTAAGTGAGATAAAGATCATCAAAATTACTATGCAGAAAGCACAAGTGCTTCTACTAGCAAAGTGTCAGATAAGATATACAACCCCATCATCATATTAGGAACTAAATCCAATTTTTGATTTCTCGCTAAAGGGACGCTAGGTCTACATCAATATAAATGTTTTTCGTCATCTGCCCGCTAGATAGAAACACTAGAGGAAGTGAAACAATAAAATAAGAGAGGAGAAACAAGTGTCTTAGGGACAGTCACGTAGGAGGGTGCCCCCAAGTCACCAACTGCAATGCTATGTTCATAAGACACAACACACAACAATGAAATCAGAGAGAGAGGCAATATAGAAGAATGATGAAACAAATAGAAGAAGGTCACAACAGAGGCGGTCTCCTGGTATCCTGGACCTTACAAGAGAATCAAGGGTCATCCCAGGAGGCCTAAACAACACATAACACATCACGAGAGAGATAAAGGGGTTAGAGATACTTACTTGGTGGGACCTTCATGCTAAGTCTTGTCATCAAGTAAATCATCGTCATCCTCCCACTCCTACATGGTAGAGGAAAGTGGGACATAAGGTATCATAGCCCAATTCTTGTTCTTGTCTTTAGATTGTTCATTGTTAGGATCATCTTTGTTTGGGTCAATGTTTTCTTGTTGAGATGCAAGGTTTATGGCATAAGCTTGTCTTCTTCTTCTTCTTCTTTCTCTTGCTTTTCTATTTCTTTTTCTCTTACCACTTATCTCTTGTAAGATAGGGCTTTGCTCTCTCATAGGTTTCTTCATTTTAGAAGAGGAAGCACAAGGATCAAATCTCATTTGTCTAGGTGGAATGTTTTGTTGTTGACAATTACCTCCCAATCCTTGTAAGGATGGCGGGGGAGGAACCTCAGCATAGGGACCTTGTCCTTTTGTTCTAGGGTTCTCTTCAAATGTGGGTTGCTTGTCTTTTGTTATTTTATGCATAGAGGGACCGCCCATTGGATGTAATAGTTTTGATTTATAATTTCTATAGCTCAAGAAGTTAAAGTCTATTCGTGGCTCTGGTTTCTTTTCAGATTTATCCCAAAAGTAATCCAGTGTGCAATATTTTCTTACAACCAAAGGTTTATACTTATTGCGAGGGATAGTAATTATATGTCCATCAAAAGGAAATTTTAGATAATTATGAATTGTTGAAGGGACAGCTTTCATAGCCTTTAACCAAGGGTGTCCCAATTAAATGCAAAAGAGGTTAGAAACAGGGTCAACATCAAACCATTTTTCTACATGTTTCTCAAATACAATTATCAACAATGATATGTTACCCAAAGGATTTACAAAGGTTCCCTTATGTGTTTTAATCATCATGTCCGAAGGGTCATAAGATCTTGCATCAAGTTATGTAAATAGAGGAAATCTTCCATGGCAACATTGGTCATGCAATTAGGATCAATAAATTTTCCATACACAGGGTTTCCCATTCTTTTCACAGTGATGTAAAGAGGTCCTTCAGTGTCTCTGATTATTCTATCATGAGGTGTAAACACAATTTCAGGTTCAGGGACCTTTCTCTTCATGTAAGGCCTAGGAGGGAACCTATTGTTGTTGTTGCAATTAGAGGCCATTTGTATATGCTCAAATTAATGCAAGATTAGATTTTAAAATCCTTCTAAAAGTATGCCAAAGACAAGTGCAACACTATATGCAAAAATGACCTAAAATGCTTGATTTCTTGTACTTTTTCTATGCAAATATATGAAAGGAGAGGTGTTGTAAAGGTTTTGATCAGGGAAAGAAAATAATATGTCTGATATAGTCTAGTACAGCATTAATATTTGTCACAACACACTCTTGATGCAAATCTAAGATGAAGACAAGTCAAAACCTAGTGAAAATACACTAAAATATGCAATTTTTTCACCAAATCTCAATGCAAAAGAGCATGACAAAGGGTGTTGTGAGGAAAATTATGATGGAAATAAAATTATATCATTATAACAGCCACCTAATGCCAAAATATCCATCACAACATGCTTACAGTGCCACTCAAGATCAAACCCTAGTGTAAATATAGCAAAAATATGTGATTTTTCACAATTTTTCAACTCCAAGACCTAGCAAAAGGGGTTTTGTAAAGAATTTTAGGAGTTGAACAAATAATTGCAATGATATCAATCACCTCAATCCATAAAATTTGTCACAACACGCTTGGAGTGCAATCTAGGTCAAACCCTAGGGCAACTATAGCAAAAATATATAATTTTTCGTCAAATTTTCAATACAAGAGCCCAATAACAAGATGTTGTGAAGATTTTTAGGAGGGGAAGAAGATAATTACCCTGATAACAACCAATTAATGTAAAAATACTCTTCACAACATGCCTATGGTGTAAATTTAGAGAGTCAATAAGGCCAAAACTAATTAAAATCAAGATTTTTCAAGCCCTAGGTTTGAGATTTTGATGCAAGATGCTATATGAATGTATTTTAATCTGTTTTATGATGGAAATTACATCCACTCAGATCTAAAAATGATTTTCCCACCCTACCATGCAAAATGCAAGTGCAAATCTAAGGAAAAATCAATGAAAATGCTAGTTTTTTGTTGAATTTTTCAATGAAAAAATGCAAATTTACACTAACATGCAACACTACAGCCAAATGAAATTTTAAAGAGTGTCTAAGATCAGTATAAAAATTTGAAACAAGATTTTGTCTACAAACCCTAGTTTTTGGAATTATTAAGTTATATGAAAAATGCAAAATTTCTAACAAAACCCTAACAATTTTATGATAAAAATGCAATGCAAGCTATTGACTTTTTGTAATTTTCTGCAATTTATCTCAGATATAATGCAAAAATCAGAAATTTGATGAAATTCAAATTAATTGATTCAACATGCAAACCCTAGAATGCAATTTTTTTCCAATTTTTCAATTTTTTTGTAAGTTTTCCAATGCAATAAGATGAATAATACTATGAATGAATGAAATCAAAGAAAATATGCTGCAAAAAACTCAGCAAGGTGCAAACAATTCCAACAACATGGGTTCACCAAAATGTAAAGGGTAAAATTTGGATAATTTAGTTTTTGTAGTTTTTGTGGATGTATCCTCCTTTCACCCTTTCATTCAAGGACCTAGGGTCGAGTGGCAATGTACTATCATACCCTAGGTCACTATGAGATGTAGGGAAATTTGGATTTGTCTGATTTGATTGTCAATTATGCTCACTTATGCTCAATTATACATCAAAACCCTAATTATGCAAATACAACAGCAAACAGATGAATATCAGAAAAATGTTGATACAAAAAGATGTAAAATGACAAATAATTGTGCACCTATTTTCAAGGTTCAGAAGTGGAATAGTTGGGGACTAATGAGTGGGTGCCCAAGTCCAATGCCTAGGTTTTTTCAGAATCTGGAACCTCAGTCTGCAACATGTTCCTGCTGTCACAGAGATTTTTCTGTCACGGAATCTAGAGGACTAAAGAGCGGGCGTCCAAGTCCAGGGTGTTGTTTTCAACTCTAATCTGCAAATCTGACACTTTTTTAGTATCTTCAACCTGTAACCTACAACCATAAAAACTTTGGGAGGGGTTCATGGTGTTTAGAGGCTTGCCTCAATCAAGCCCCGGAGAGACATTCAAGTCTTACGAACATCGTTGTCAGATAGAGAGTGCGTGCCCTTAGAGGCAAAGGTAAAAACTAAATGATAAATGCTCAAAAACATAAATGATGTCACCTTGTAGTGAAGATCTCATAGGAGGAAGAAGCTCTTCATGCCATGAGGAGATGATTGCTCAAATCTGCAAATACAAACACGTAGACAACACAAATCTACTCTTGGTACACAATAAATGCCTTGAATCACTTTCAAAATGCCAATGCTCATGAAATTTCCATCTAGTTTACAAATGAATGCCTAAACATGCTTATATATGCAACTACAAACACTCCCACCAAGAATTTTGTAATTCAAACTTACCGTGTCGGCATAGGACCCAAATAACGGTCACAAATCGACACTCAAAATTTGGGACTGACCCAAAATAGGGTAGGACTAGGGTGTAGGCACCCAAGTCCTCCCTCCCTATTTTGGTCAAGGTTAGTTTCAAGGGATCCCCCTAGGTCCCATTTATCATGAAACTTAGGGTTCATTTCACCGGGGTGTCAAAATATGATGCAAGATGTGCTAAATGCAGATAAAAGACCTGGAAGCTAAACCTTATGAGGGAAGATCCCCCAAGGGAACATTTTCTGACATTACAGCAGCCCCGAGTCAGTGTTGAAGAAAAAACCATTACTTTTGTCATAATTAATGCACTGTCTAGAAACCTCAGCATAGGAGTTCAACAAGTTTTTCCATGTTTTTGCCTCAATCACCGAAGCCACCCCAAAGAGCATAGTATCATCCATGAACTGTTGAACAATAGATGGACCCAAAGTGGAAGTCACTTTAACCCCCCTTAGGGACTAGCTATCTAGGTGGGATAGGATGTTTGTACACAGAACCTCAGCCAATATAATAAATAGCTAGGGAGAGAGGGGATCTCCCTGTTTGAGACCCCTACCAGCCTCAAAGAACCCCTGGGGAGTGTCATTGACTAGGATCGAGTACTTGACAGTGGTGACACATTCTTTTATCAGATTTAGCATTCTGTCATTGAACCTAAACTTCCTAAGGACCTTAAACAGAAAATCCCAGGAGACCCTGTCATAGGCTTTAGAGATGTCCAGCTTGAGAGCCATGTTCAAAGTATTACTTTTGTCTATTGAGTGGATGATTTCGTGGGTGGATATAGCTGCATCCATAATCTGTCTACCTGGGACAAATCCTTTTTGACAGTCTGAGATAATGTTGTCCAACAGCGATTGAAGTCTTGAGGACAAGAGTCTTCGTAATGATCTTATAAATGGTGTTGCAAAGGCTAATAGGACAGAAGTCAGTCATGGAATATGTGTAGCTTTTCTTGGGTATAAGCACAATGAACATGGTATTGATTTGTTCAAGGATTTTGTCAGTCCTAAAGAATTCTTTGACAGCAGTTGTGACATCATAACTCGCTATCTCCCAGGATTCTTAGAAAAAGGCCATGGGGAACCCATCTGGATCTAGAGCTTTGAAGGCCCCCATGGAGAACACCACCACTCTCACTTCCTCTTCAGTAATAGGCTTCAATAGACTATAGTTGTCATCCTCTGTAAGGGTAGAGGGAATGCAGTCCAATAGCATCTCAACCCGACCTTTGTCAAGCTTGTCTCTGTGCTCCTTCAAGAAGTTTCTGAAGTAACTAGAGGCATGATCTCCCAGTTCCTTATCCTCAGTCATTTCTTTGTTCCCCTCAATTAGTTTGGTGATTTTGTTCCTCTTTCTATGTTTCATAATAGACTGATGGAAGAAAACCAAATTTTTGTCACCCTCCTTAAGCCACTGCACCCTCGACTTTTGTTTCCAAAAGATTTCCTCCCTTCTGGTAATGTCCTTTAGATTTTTGAGCAAGGTTTCTTCCATATTAAAGATATTCTCACTCGCATCCCCCCTATCCATGTTGCTTTGAACTTCCATTAAGCTGTCAGAGATGTGTTTCTTTTGGTGTATCATATTCTTGAAATAGAATTTGTTCCATCCTTTAACCTTGTGCTTAATATGGATGAGTTTTTGTGTGAGCCTATACATGGGAGATCCATGCACCTAGATACTCCGCCAATCAACAAAGCATTGTCTGAAATCAGGGTGGGAAGCCCACATAATTTCATAACTGAAGGGGAAAGGTCCATTGGGGGAACCATTAGTGCAAGACAGGAGGAGAGTAGTGTGGTTGGAGATAGTGTGAGGGAGGGCAGCAAGGGAAGAACCTTGCACACCATCCCAGTTAGCAGAGGCCATAAATCTATCCAATTTGACTTGGATCAGCTGATCACCCCATCTTTTATTAGTCCAAGAATAGAGTTGGTTCATCTCTAAATCCATTAGCCCAGTCAGACTTCTAAGGGAATCCCGCTAGGTCCAACATACTATCCGAATAGTCCATATTTCCTCTGGTCTTTTCTAAGGTGGACAGAGGGGTGTTGAAGTCTCCTCCCAGAATCCACAGGGTCATTTTCTCTGCATTAATCTTAGAGACCAAGTCATCCCAAAGATCCTTCCTGGCGTTCCTGGTGTTGGGGGCATATATGTTGATCAGCTTCCAATTTTTCCTATTCATAGTAAATTTTATTTCTATGTTGTGTTTGTCATGCAAGTAGTAGCTATCCGAGAAGTTGTGTTTGTTCCACATAGTAAGCATGCCCCTTGAAGCACCCATAGAAGGGTAGTTTATGTAGTCTACCATGGGCCAAATATTATTAGCAATCTTTTTATAGTTGTCTTCAGATCATGAGCTGTTTGTGAGGACTATTAAGCCCTCTCACATTCCAAGTCATGATCTTCATTTACGGTGTCTTCTAGAGATATCCTCCAGTGTGCTTTGTCTCCCATTGGTCATTTCCTTGGTTACCTCTATGTTTCTAGTTTCTCTCTGGGACAGTCTACCTACCTTTCCGTCTATCCCCACATCTGTTGACTTCTTGCCTTGCCTTTCTTTTTGGGGCTAATCCACCCCTCATGGTTACTGGGGCCATTGTCAAGTTCTCCCTAAGACTAGAAAGTACTTGTTGATGTTGAATGTGTTCTTCAACTGTTCAAACCTTTGCGTGCACCCACAAGGAAGAGGTGATTGATGATGGTCGTTACCCATATAGTGTAAATAATAGAGACATTTTCTATGAAGTATGGAAAGAAGTGTTATACCACCATTCTTATAGTGGTATCCATTACATCCATTTCTCTTGTTTAAGTGAAGAAATACATTGGAGATAAACCTCCAAGCATTTGTTGACTATCTGAGTTTGTCCATCAGATTAGGGATGATATGATGAGTTACGAGGAAGCCGAGTGCCCAAACATGAAAATAAGTAAGTCAAAAAATTAATTGTAAATATAGGATCACGATTAGTTCCTATGACTTTTGGAGCCCCTTGGAATTTTTGAATTCATAAAGGTTGTTGCTACAATGCTTGCTACAAATGGATATGACAATAAAATGTACATATTTGGTGAGAATCCACAATAACCATGATGACATTTTTTCTTCAAATTTGGGAAAACATGTGATGAAATCCATGGATACCTCCTCCCATTTCTGACTAAAAATAGATAAAAGTTACAAAAGCCTAAAAGTTTTAATTGTCTCCCCTTTATTTTGTTGGCAAACCATGCATTCCGTAACAAATTTTTGAACATCCCCTTTGAGCCCATCTTAAAATAAATCTTGTTGGATTATATGATGTATTCAAGAATCTTGAGTGCCCACCTATTGGATAAGTGTATAATTATGCCAACACTTCAAACTTTAGGGTTGAGTTCTTACATAGGTAATGTTGAATACAATGAACACTTAGAGGGGGGGTGAATCAGTGTTCTACAAAACCATTTATGCACTTGTTCTTTTATCCATTTACCAAATTCAATTATGTGAAAGAAGATTAAACAAATGAACATCAACCACAAAGACATAACACATGAACACTAGGATTTTTACATGGAAAACCCTAAAAGGGAAAAACCATGGTGGAGGTTAACCCACAGAATTTTATTAGTTATAGCAATACTAAATTACAAGAGGCTCACTGCTAAAAAGAGGCTCACTGCCTGAAGAAAAGGAGGAAGAAGAAGAAGGGTGGCTCACTGCCAAAGATGAACTATTGTGATTGCATCTACTTATGCATGATTACAGTTCCAATTAAGCTTATGAATACTGACTCAAAACTCTTCATTTCAGTCTGCCCCTGTTTCTCTACTATGCTCTTACATATGCTCAAGATATCTCTTTATTTTCTATAGCCATTCTATCTTCGCATATTTTGCATTCATATACATCATACACACCAAGCACCGAAATACATTCTCTATTATATCCGCAACTAAATCTTTCTCTTGATCAGGTCGGCAAGCAAACTGTGAAACGTGTATACCAAGTGTTATATCTTGTCAGCTTGTTCTTGTGTTAAGTCTTCAATGTGGATCCAAACCATCATGCACATGTCTTCATATGTGTTGGCTCTAATCATACAATGACTTACATTAATCACCCAGCTCATATTTCTTCTTCACATAAGGAATTGACCATCCTATCAGCCTGTTCCTTCATAACATTTATGATAGATTCCTCTATCACATCACAACTTATGCTATGGACCAAATGGGACTTCATGAATCATTTTAAGAAATCAATATTTATCTCTTGAGATGTCTTCAACTCCATAGAACAAGATAAATCTGTATGCCAAAATGCGGACCTTAGAATTGTTGCCTTGTCACACTGTGACACTGTTATACTGGATGTCGGTATTGGAGAACCTGTAGAATGAGATCTGCTACACTTCCAGAGCTACAAACTTGGATTTTGATAGTCATGACCTATCTCTATCTTACTTTAGACCTGCAAAACAAAACATGCTAATGCGGAGGAATGCGGACCAATTTCCTTAGCATGATTCACTGTCTCTATCTTACTTTTGCAGATTTAGACTTGGTCTTTTCATCATATCACTTTTGGAGGAAGTGATGACTTGATTATTGAGATGTAACATCAATAGATAATTGTGAACATCATACCTGAGCCGCATCTTCATACCTTCACTTGCGAAGGGGTACTGATCCTTCTTCCCAATCACAAAAGAACTCCTGGAGTTATGTCTTTCTGGCATGCTAATGTGTTCTCCTTATCTTGTTACCATCAATGACAACACTCATCTTGTCTTCATAGCAGTGTCTCTTGCCAACAAGTAAAACATGTTTGTGTACCATAAAGCATTTCCTTTCCATGCAAATTTATTTGACATACTTGAATCTTGTTGGAGTTTCTTAATG
The DNA here is from genome assembly GCA_027924645.1 of Cunninghamia lanceolata. Taxonomy (NCBI): domain Eukaryota; kingdom Viridiplantae; phylum Streptophyta; class Pinopsida; order Cupressales; family Cupressaceae; genus Cunninghamia; species Cunninghamia lanceolata. The sequence continues at coordinate 27,391,716 of BSBN01000254.1, forward strand.
AGAATTTGAGTATCCTTATCCTTCTCCCACTCTTCTCATGCCTCATTTATGCAATGTGCTTATAATATGGAAATTACATACAATAGTGACTCTATGGGCTCATCCCTCCTAGATAGAGCATCAATCATGACATTCTCCTTTCCTTTCTTATATATAATCTTAAAGTCATATCCCAACATATTTGTGACCTATTTTTGTTGTTCTTCATATGACAACCTTTGTTCCAAGAATTATTTGAGACTATCATGATCTACCTTTACCTTAAAGTGTCTTCCTATTAGATAAGGCATCGCTTGTTTGAATTCATGTAGGATAGCAAACATTTCCTTCTCATAAACAAGCTTCAACAAATTCTTAGCTTTGAGTTGGTGACTCTCAAATGCTATGGGTCTTCCTTCTTACATGAGTGCTACTCCTATGTCATGTCCTAAAGCATTACATTGCACAATGAATGTTTTAGAAAAATCTAGGGTAGCTAGAACTGGATTTATGCACATAGCTTTCTTTAGCTACTCAAATGTGCTAGTAGCTACTTGATTCCACTGGAAGGAATCCTTCTTCAACAAGATTGTGAGAGGTGATGCTATGATACCATAATTATTTGCAAATTTGCAATAGTAACCTATAATCCCTAAGAAACCCCATAGGTTCTTGATGGTCATAGGCATTTTCCACTCTACAATGGCCTTGATATTGTGAGGGCCAAACTTGACTCACTCATGTGAAATAATATCACCTAGGTACTCTACTTATTTGACTTTGAACAGACACTTGGAAAGCTTAGAATAAAATTTATGCTACTCTAGAATGTCCAAAAAACTTTATTTACATGTTGCAAGTGTTCCTCCCAAGCTTTGCAAAACATTGTTTGCAAAAATTGCCTAAAGATAAAGTTCATTAAACTTTGAAATGTAGATGGTGCATTTGTGAAACCAAAAGGCATTATCAAAAATTCATAGTGACCCTCATAATTTTAAAATTTTATCTTATTTTCATCCTCATCTTTAATTCTAATTTAATGATAACCAAAATGAAGATCAAGTTTGGTAAAGTAATTAACACCATTAAGCTCATCTAATAAATCATCAATTACTGGAATGAGAAACTTATCTTTTAGGGTGTGTTTTCCAACTCTCTATAATCAAGACACATCCTCCAAGTGTCATCTTTCTTAAGCACTCTGACTATGCGTAATAATTCCTACCTCTAACATCTCTTAAACAATCTTCTCAATCTCACTTTTGTGTACATATGGACACTTGTAGGGACTAACATTTGGTGGTTGGCTCTTTGGTACTAGTTGAATTAGCATGATCACGATCACTTTTAGGAGCAAACCCTTTTGGTATCTCTCCAAAAATTACTAAGTTCTTATCTACAACTACCTACAAATTTGGTGGTGTAGAATCCTTTGAGTGATAGGCTTCTAATGAAAACAATTGGATTACAAACTAATCTGACCCCTTGTTGAGCATCTTTTGCATTTGATGAGAACTTACCATCTACAGATATTTGGCATGCAATCCTCTTAGTTTCAGTGCCTTTCCTTCTGAGTGAGAACACATGAATAGCTCCTAGAAGTTCATCTTAGTTGTCCCGATGTAGTAAGCCACTAGACTCCCAACATAATTTTTGTTTTACCCATGGAGATATAAAACATAGGGAAATCAAGTTTGTATTCTCCCATGGAAAATTTGATGCTATGAAATTTCCCTTAACAACTAACAATACCCCATCTGGAATTTCAATGAGCTAAAATTCTAAAGCTAGATAGATAAAATAATTTAGATGAGCAAACAATTTCTTGTTAATTATGGTGTGAGTGCTTCTTGAGTCTATTAACACTATTACTCTCTCTTTCTTCAAGAAACTGACTACCTTCAGAGTTTTTGGGGTGCTAATGCTATAAAATGCATGACAAGAAATGGTCAGTTGGGTATCTTTTGATTCCTCATTTGGCTCATTACCAAACTCTAATATTTTTTTCCTCACTCAACCCTTTAATGTAGAACAATTTATTTTCTACATATTTATGCCCTCTACTATATTTCCTATCATAGTCAAAGCATAACCCTTTTTCTCTTTTCTCTTCAATTTGTTGAGGAGTCAATCTAGTGGGTTTAGGTTGTGTTTATGCCATCAAACCCATGTATTTTAGGAACTTAAAACTTCTTTTCTACCTTGTGTCCTAGGACAAAAGAATTAGATATAGAAGTAGGTATAAAGATATGTACCTCATGTTGGATGTGATCCTTGAGCCCACCCAGAAATAAGTCATTCAAGTTCTCATATGTAATTGTCTCTACTCGTAAGGATAGGAGCTAGAAATGTTGGGAATAATCCTTGACTAATCCATTTTATCATAGTTTGTCTAACTGGTTGAAGTAGTTGTCTAACACACTATTGCCATAGTGTGATTGTAGCTCCTCTATAAAAACTAACCATGTGGCAGTGAGAACCTTTTTCTTCCTTTGAGCACATAACCATCAATATCAAATGAATTTCTCTAGTTCTAGATATAAGGAAGCCATTATCAAATTTTTCCCAATTGGAATTTGATATACATCAAAAACATCTCCATCTGATTTATCCAAGTCAATGGATCTGTGTCATCAAACTTGTGCATATCCACCTTAGGTAGTAAGTTCCTAGATCCAGTATGAGTGCTAGCATTTGGATCTAGATTGCTTGGCCTAGAAAATCCACCTTGATTACTTGAAACATCTTGTTGCTCCTTTGATTGAGATTTACATCCTTGGATTTGTAACATTGTGTCCTTGATGTAGGACATCATGTTTTCCTTCATACTAGTGACTTCTCCCTTCAATTGCTCAACCAACAACAAGATTTCATCCATCTTGTTGGTTTCATACCTTACATCATTCATGGAGGCAGTTGATCCAAGAACTGTATGGGTAATGCCCATGGGTTATGAGTTTGATGACTTATTGGAGGCACATGTTCAACACTTGTTAAGTCAACCCAAGGACAATGAAGCAGAGAGGTTTGGCACCTTTGATGAGCTAAACATAAAATTACATGTTGAATTAAGGAAGCCTGAGACAAAAAGGAAAGTGAGAAGGGAGATTGACGAACTTACTGAGAAGTTTGGCATAACAAAGGAAGTAGTTGATGCATATAGAGAAAGAATAGAAAAAAATTGAAAAGGAAAGGGAAGGAGCAAAGAAATAAAGCATTTCGGTGAAAGACTCTACCTGGACGAGATCTACTAGAAGTTCCACCCTGTCACTTCTGAAAGCTCAAAAACTACCAAATCAAAAGCCAAACCATCTGTCAAAGGTGAAAAGAGAAAGAAGACTAAGGCAACAAGAACATATGTGAGCCTCAAGGATGATGAAGAGATAGAATTAGATGTGGAGGTCAAAGAATTAAAGAAAGCCAAGAACAAACCCTCCAAGGATGAAAAGAATGATGAGGAGTAGAAGACAAAAGAATTTGTTGAGAGACCCACTCTCTCCATTGAAGACATCATTAAAGTAGTCACTGTGGATGGAAACCTGCAACCGGTAACAGAATTCTATGATGAGTACAATGATGCAAACAAGAGAATTCTTCAAGAAGCAACTATTAGGTACTTGAACATCTATAAGAAAGCTTTCATTGAAATAATTTCCTTGATTCCTAAAAGCCTAGAAGAAGTACTGGAGTTAAGAAAAGAAATGCAAAAGCAAAAGACTTGGAGATCCGGGAACAAATAGTGATACAGTTATGTCCATCTATCACTCCAAAACAAATGGACATGATTTTCAAGGATAGCAAAGAAGATTTCCAGAGCAAGTCCAAAATGAATAAGCTCATGCTTGGAGAAATTGACCAAATAGCTGATGAGACAAAAGAAATTCTCCGGAGAGCCTTGAAAAGGTTTAATCTTCCCATTGTAGAGGAAGAAAATGAAGAGCCTTCTAACATGGATGTGGAAGGATTAAAGAAAATCAATGAAGAGTCTTCTGACATGGATGTTGAAGGATTAAATAAAATTGATGAAGAGCCATCTGAGGCCTTAGACTCCTTTGTTCTGGAAGAGGAAGTGCCGAAAGAAGAGACAAATACTATTGATGACAATAAGCAAATAAGTCTGGATGTCCCCAAAGAAAAGGAAGTTGAGACTACAAGAGACACTACAGAAGAAGTACAAAGTTTCTTAGACAAGGATCTCTCTCTCCCATTCAGATAATGAAGATAGCATCTTTTGCTCAGGCCAAAGCCAAAGAAAAACTCCTTAAATCTCATATGGAGGATAGTGAACTACTAAGTATTACTTCTGGATTGCTGGAGAAGATCATGCCCACTTATCAAAAGGATCCATCTACCTCTCCATCTAGTAATCTAAAGAACCTAGTTAATTTTTTTAATACACATTTTGAGTCTTTAGAAAAACCGGCAGAAACTAAGGTCTGGAAGGAATTCTTGGGAAAAATATTCAGTGAGGTACAAGGACTAATTGCTAATGATAGAAAAACCCTAGACATTGGAATAAAGAGCATTGAAAATGCTCTTAAGGATGGTGGGGACATATACAAATTTTGTTTATCCTAGCCTAAAGTGGCAGAAGACATTGAGAAGAAAATGAAAGAACAAGAAGGAAAATTGTCAAGTCTATCTCAGAATTTTGATCCCCTTACTACCTCTCTGGTGAATCAATAATGCCAAGATGTTGTTATAATAAATGAAATAAAGAAACTGGTTAGGGAGAAGAAGAATATAATGGATAGAATGGGTGAACTCTAAGGGATAATCATCCCTAAGTTAGAGGCAATGCATGATGCCTTGGCAGATGCTCTAAGTATAACCCGGACTAGTGATCCTATAGATTTGAAGAGGGCAGAAGCATATGCATTTTTGTTGAGTGGACACATCTCCATTTTGGATAGGATGAATAGAAGTTGGGCCACAGAGATTGTACAGTTGAAAACCACATTTGTAGATATACTAAAGTATATGTAAGTTTAGCTTGAGGATTGTATGTACATATGTGGCTTTATATAGTAATTTTTGCACAATTTTGGTTTGTGGATCCCACCCTTTGCCATTGATGTCAAAGGGGGAGTGAAGAGCAGTGAAAAATGAGGAATCCAGCATTAAAGGAGCACCGATAAGCAGTATGGAGACATGGAGCACAAACAAAGGGGGAGTTGTTGCGACAGTCATTTTTCACTAAGTGTTGCCATCAATGCCAAAGGGGAAGATTGTTGGCAAGAGACACTGCTAGGATTCAAAAGTATTGTCATTGATGGCAAAAATGTATATCCCTCATATCTGCAATACATAATTTACTCATACCAGAAGTCAGATTGAAGATAAGTTGGTCCAGTTGTCAAAGAACAAAGCATATGATAGGGTCTGACAGTTGGGTCAAGAACTCTCTGATGGTGAAACCCAGCATGATACAGATTTGGATGAGTAATAAGGAGTATCTAAACTATTGTACTCCAGAGATTTAGCCTTCGATGATAGCATGTGAAAGATATGAGCATCTGAGTATCAGACTCTAGTCAGACAGTGCAGAGAGAGGAAGAACTGACCAACAGGGTATCAGACCTCAATCCGGATGTACAGAAGGTATTGATCAAATAGATTGAAGTGTTATATGATTTGGCCGACATAGGTAATGACCTCTATGCCTAAGTTTTTGGTATGCATCATAAATCAAGCATGGATTCAGCCGACAGAATAATAACTTGCAAATATTCTAAGTGTTCTTGTTACCGACTAGAAAGTGTTGGAAATCCTTGATGCGGATATATATACTCGATGGATTCAAGCTTGTGGTGTGTGGCATATGAAATGAAGTGTGAAGAATTGTAGAGATAAGTGTGAAAGCTTCAATCCAAGTCTGGAATGTGACAAAATAGAAATAATGAGCAAAGGAAGGATGAAATGTCTTAGATCAGTATACTGTGCCTAACCAGAACTGAATTCTTGCATATGCAGATGTTGTTCATCAGTTCAAACACTTGGTTATCTTCTATAAGTTCTGTAGACAGTGAGTCTCTTGTAGGCAATTAGCCTCTTGTGAGCAGAGTGCTCAGGCAGTGAGCCCTAACTGGCAAGTGCCATTTTGTACTCCTTTATTCTTTTAACAGAGAATACAATCTTGGGTTAGTCACCCTATGGTTTTTCCCTTAACAAGATTTCCACATAAAAATCCTTGTGTTATGTGTGTTAATTTCATTTTAGTTCTTATGGTTGCTTATGCTTTCATGTTTTGATATGTCACTGAATATTGAGATAAGAAGAGAAAGTAAAAGTAAAAAAAGTTTTGAGATAACTGATTCACCCCCCCTCTCAGTTATCTACCTTGTTTCCAACAGTATCCATCTCCTTTAATGATGAATCATCTTTTCCAAGATTCTTTCTAGGAGTGTAGGAATTTTTCCCCTACTTTTAGTTTGTGGGATTGCCATGCTAAGGCATGACAATGCAAAATCTAATTTTATTTTGACCCAAACATGATTAGATGGTTTTAGAATTTTGTAGGCCACAAAATTAAAATTTCAAAGAGAAAACCTTTAATAGTTTTTTTAATATTCCCAAAAAAATCAACAAATCTAAAAAATTCTAAAAGTTGCGACCTATAGAGCAAATTTATAAAAAAATAAAATTGGAATCACTTACTCAAACGACTCCAAATTAATTAAAATACAAAATGTAGGTGGATCAATGTGCCCTTGTTCAACCCTCTAGAATTTAGAAAAAAACTCTATTTTGTTGTCCTCGGAGTGAAACTCGTGGAAAGCCTAATTTATAATAACTCCCTCAAATATGATCCAAATAGCCTCAAATCTAGATTGTAGAAGATTTAATATATCCTTGATCAATCCTATAGAAATAAAACAATTACCAAATTGAGAGAGATATGTGTTTCACAATTTGACCTCCCAACTCAAAAAAAATCCCCTTGTTTCTTACCTTCAGGGTGCCAAGATCATACTCTAATTCCACTCGTAAAGAAGTAACTTGCACAAGAGAAGAATATAATAGGAAATATTCTACAAATACTTGAGAATAATTGAGGATAATAAGCCACTTCAAGCAGGAAAACTACCAAATATCTCTAATCAAAACATAATTTGCAATATGATGATCACAAACTAACCGCTAGCTTCTATTTATGCCCTACTTATGCCTTGGATGTCACCTAAGATGACTTAACTACCTATATAAGACTATATTAATGATCATATAATTTAATTAAGAGTTAAGGTGCCACAAGCTGACTATTTTTAACCGTATGCACACTAAATGATTAAGGACAACAACAAAGGAAAAGATAGGTTGTCTTGACAACATGGACCTACCAAGATGCTTAAGAATTATCTTTGTGCTTGACCATAAATTAGTCCATGCATACCAACGAAAATCAAAATTATGGCAACCAACAATAGGAATGAACAAACCAATCCTCTTTTTTTCTAGTTATCCATCACATACGTAGGATGCCGCATTTATTAGAGGCTAGCTCAACCATATTGATATCCCCACACACGAGCCAAGAGGTAATGGGAGGAGACTCCACAATCTATCACTCAAGATGAGATTTTTCAATAATATCATTGGAGGCATAAATACTAACAAAACCCAAAGAGTGGTTATTAATATTAAAGATGACCCACAAAGCATGGCTAGTGGGGTCATATCCATGACCCACAATTTGTTGTTTCTATCTAAGAAAAATGAAATCGAAAACACATCCATGTCCAAGATCATGATTACTATGTAAAAAGTGTATTTTTGGCCAAATGACACAACAAATAGTAGAAAGCAAGAAACATGCAATTTTCAACTCCTATAAACAAAAGATATCAAGTTTGAGGAATCTTTGTCAAACATTTGCATGATATATTTCCTTTGGGGTTAGTGAGATCTTGAACATTCCAAGAAATAAAATTAATGGAAAGCAATCAAGAGGCATGTTATTGAGCTCATCGAAAGCTCTATAGTTGTTCTTTAAAAAATCTTCCTCAGTGAGTTGTAAAACTTTGGAGATTTAATGCCCATAAAGGTTTTCTTCTTATCAAGCACAAACTCCTCCTTAATCTAATGAGCTAGGCTACAGGAGTAGTAGGAGGCCAAAGAAAAATGTGGTAACTTAGCCATCTGAGAGGAGAGAAAGCTAATGGGGAGTGACATTGTGTTAAATTGAGGTTGATTCACTAACCATGGAGACTCCCCTATGGGTTGGGAAACAACCAGTTCCTTCACTTTGTTATGATTTGAAACTTGAGATCCAACAATTGCATGTTGGTGCCAACACCAAGATTATGAGCATTCCTTCAATTATTTACTGTGGTCCAACCATTTTCATTCTTTTGAGGAGGAGAATTCCCATTAGGTTTCTTGGGTTGAGATTTAGGTGCTAAGTAACTAGAGGATAGTTTGGCAAGTTAAGAATCACCACACATTGGGTGAGACCCTTGGCTCCTATTTGGATGTTGACAAACTCCTTGATGTCCTAGAAGAGGCCGGCCTCAATACAAACCCATTTTTTAGGGTGAACAGAAAATAGTCTTCTTGTTCAACATGAATAACATATCCTAGCAAGCTCGCAACACAATCTAAAAAGGCCATAATGGAAAGGAAAGACAAGGGAATTTGATCTAGACAAGAACTCAAAGGGAGCATCCATTAGAGACAACAAAGTCATGAGTCCAAGGGGAGAAAACAAGTAAAGAAGTGCAAATGTACCAAGGGCCATGATTGAAAATGGGCTTAGTGTTGGGTGAATATTTTGTCATTTAGCTACCTAACAGCAAAATGGTTATATTGCCACAGCTATGATGAGAAATTTCTCTCCTCTCAACAAGGGGAGGTTCCCTTTTCTAACAACTTTCAAACTTATCTATTCTAACACTAATCTTCAGGATGAATCCATATCACCCATTTCTCTTTTTTCAGAAATGATGTTTACAATTTAATATAGCAATTTCATAATACAAATCAAACTAACCAGGAAACTCATGAAAACACAAAGTCTATCGTTGCTCCTTTTTGCTGATTTAAAATTTAGAACCTAATAGGATAAGGTGCAGCCCAAAGTATTCACCAAATACTATGATAAAAGCACACGATCATAAAAGATAACAACAACTCAAATTCTTCTCAATATCTTTTACTCAAACACATAAAATCACAAACCCAAAGATAATTATTGTAGCACAAAGTCTCCAAAATTAACTTTAGAACATCTCCCAGATTACCAGAACTCACACTACAATTTGATCAAATAGATAAGATAGTATATGGAAAAGGACATAAGAACAATTTCCAATACACCACAAGTTATTCCAATGCAAAGATTGAACGATTGCTTGCTTTCCTATTTACTTGATAAAATATGATTTACAATTTGAACACAAAGTCTCAAAATTCTCTTCAATTTGGTAGAGTTTCGCTTCAATAACTAAAAGATAACTGATACAATAGAGGCCCTCTTTATTTATAGGGAGGAGCCTAGAGAAAAAATAGGGAAATCCTAACTACCTTGACATATTCAAACAAAAGAGTCCTATTTGACTTATGACTTCTTTTGTCTCATATGTAATTACATATTGGAAAATTACATGTGAGAACGTTCATAACAAAATTCAAATTACATATACAAGAATGAAAATAAACTAAGGTATTTGAAAAGGAACTTCAGTTGCCTCCATCATTTTTCTTCAAAAAGTTTTGATATATGGTTTGCACCGCTACCATTTCGCACACATCTGGCTTGGCTGTATTCTCTGATATAGTGCAAGCCCTAACAACTGCATCTCTGATGGCCTTTATCACTTTCTCATGCTGGTCAAGATTATCCTTTAGATTCTCAAAAGTTGAATGATGATCATAAAGGCTATCCATCGAAACAACTGTAGGCACTTCATCTTCAAATTTCTGTTGCACCATCTTCTTAAAAGCATCTATCATTTCTTCTGCTGAGAGAAATTTGTGACCTTCACCTATCAAAGTGCATGGAAATTCCTCCAACCTGTGTAGAAGCGAGACATTACTGTCTTCACTGTTTTCGCGCACTAGGCACAAGTCATCAAGTAAGTCTTTTAATATATTGATGCGATGAACAAGAGATTCCTTAGTCTTAAGATAAGACTCCTGATTTGAGATGACCCCAATGGCTATCAAATTGTTTATCTTAATCTTCTTCATCTCTATCCACTCCTCTAAGATTTCTTCCTGATCACTTAGTTCTTGAGAAAGTAAGTCAACCATGTCATCAAGCTCAACTTTTACTTTTTCCATCTTTTCTTTTCTTTCTACGGTGGTCTTCAATAGAACTCTTCCCTATGCTAGCAACCGCTCCACAATATCTCCAACCACTCTTCCTCTAACCTGAGTTTTTTCCACCTTCTGAATCAGAGGATCTTCTATAGTTACCACCATAGGTTCCACAATCTCAGATGATTTTACTATTTTCTGAAGAACAATGGCAAGTTGTTCTGCTTTAGCTTTATATTGCTCTTTCTCCTTCTTAACCTCATCATATTTTTCAAGCAAGGTACTGGCAGTCGTTTGAAAATCTGTCTTAATACCTTCATGAATTAGCTTACCTAGCTCAACTCTTGAGACAACATAATCATTCATATCAAAATTGTCAATAGTAGCATCCTCCAGTGGCTTGGCAATTTTTGCATATCTGATTCCTTTTTCATTAATGAGCCTGGAGACAGTCTTGGGCTTCTTCTTCAGAGTCTTTGATTTAACAGGCAACAATTTCTCAATATCAATCTCATCTGGTGAAATGGCTTGCTTCTTTCTCTTAGGAGCGTATGCAGACAACCATGGAGGAAATACAGAAGTGCCAACATTCGGAGAAGAATCCATTACCTGTTTTGCCAGATCCATACTTACACCTGTTATGGTCACAATAGGACTGGTGTTGGTAAAAGCTACACCGGTGTCAACAACTTTCTCTGAACCATCCAGAAGATGTTACAAAATAGATTGTTCACCAATATCAAAAGATGGGGAAGATAAACTTGGAATGGAACCAGAAGAATCAAATATAGTTTCAAAACTTGTTCTTAATGAGGGGGGTATTATTAGAAGAAACAACAAAAATAGGTGAAATAGGAACACTTGGAACGATAGGAAAACTATTAGAAACAGGAACATGGAGTAGAGACGTAGAAACTTGGGATTCTAATGGAAGATCCTTCTGTGGGGAAAGTTGTAAATCACCAAGTTGTTCCTATTCTACATTCTCATCCTTACCTTGTTCTATTTCACCTTCCTCAACAGGCTTTTCAGACATTTCTGCTTGTTGGGCATCTTTAGATTTCTCAATATTTTGATGTTTAGTTTCAACATCCTCAACCTCCATCTGCTCAACATTTGTGTCTTCAGTACCTGATTCGGTGACATTAGAGGTTCCTGCAACCTCTTTCTTCTTTCCTCCTTTAGTTACAAATTTGATTTTTGGCTTATGTAGCTTAGAAGAAGAGGGAGTGTCACTTTTGTTCTTGGTCCGGTTTTCCACCTTTTTGTCTATTTTCTCTTGGACCTCTGCTTCCGATCCAGTAAGGAATTCTTTCATACTAATTCCTTTGTTCTCTAACCATACATTTGTATTAGCCAGGATTGGCTGAAACCTTTTTTGTATTGAAGTCTCCTCTTTGACTGACCATTTGACCTCAAGAAGGGGTGAGGCCTCAATGTTCTAAATATTGTATTTGGGATCTAAAACATTCCCATCATCTTCCATTCCTTCTGGAATATTTGCAAGGCCCGGCTCTTCAATCTGACTCAAATGAAGTCTGCAAAAGTCTAGTTTCCTTATCTCATTTTGTGTCCTGAGATCGGCCCAAATATCTTCAACCATTGGCATGTAGAAAGTTGACTTTCTTTTGATTTTATCATGTACCCTCTTGAAATCAAAATGATCTCTTTTCTTGAAAGTCCTCATTGTGACTAGTTGCATCTCATATTCAACTGTTTTTGCCTTGGTAGCTGACTGGACTGAGTACCTTCCAATTTCTACAGGAAGCTTAATCCCTGAGTTTTTCAACTCCATTTGTTTATTGTGTACCACAATCAGCTGCCTACATAATTCCATGAGAACAATCTTGTCACTGGGATATCATGGAAGTATATATGGATAACCAGGATAATATCCCACTCTAAGATATGTGAAAGTTGGAAATTGTAAGAACAAACAACCAAAAGAATTCACCACTTACCAAGCTTCATCTGATACTCTTTTCTACACCAGTTCATTATCCCACAAACACATAAACATTGAAAAGAAAGCATCATTAACCCTACGAAAATGATGGATTGATCCTTTTAGAGTGATTTGAGGATAGTACTCATACACGGGAACCAATCTCCTATCACCAACCTAAGTGAGACCAGGAAAACTCCTCATGCTCGCAACAGCATACACCAGATATGAAGTCATATAAAACTTGAAGGTGGTATGGACTCTGAACAATTGCTCATGCAAAGCATTACTAATCTATTCCCCCCAAAACATTTTTTGTGTACCCTAGAGAATCACTTTGATATATGTGTACATCCACTCTTGAAATTTGGATGAAGAAGGGAGTCCTCTGATATGACTCAAAAGTGTAATCAAGTCACAGACCTCCTCAACAAAGTCACTCCTCGGGAGATCTTTCGGCCATCTGGTCAAATTTCTCTGAGGAATCTTCAACCACTTACTATTTATATACTTACCTGCGGCTTCCACATCTTCATCATAATCTTTTTGCCCTTGAGCAAAATCAATTTGTCCAATATTTTCAATAGGACACATAAAGATCTTATCAAGAAATTCCGCATCCAATCTCATAATCACATTCCCTTGGGAATCTGACACAGTCCTAGTATCCCTGTTATAATGACTGGCTATCTGAAGAACAAACTCAGGATTATGGGCAGCAATAGGAAAAGAGGCAACCAAGTGAATGTTGTTGTCGATATTCTTCTACATGTGTCTGGAAGGATTTATCTGTTTGGTTTTGTCCATAAACTCTACCATATCCACGTGCCCTATCTCTGTATCCCTAATCTCATCAACATTAGACTGCACTGAAGTGACAAGGAAGACCCCTTAGTATTTATACTTCATGATCTTCGCTTTGGATGGAGACGGCTCCGACATCAGCTTTGAAAAGAAAACTAGAAAAGGTGTTTACCATAGATGTTTGTCAAAAACTGCAAAAAGCCATGATCTCGTAGTTAGGTGAAGAATGGGTAAATTGGGGTTACTGGGAATTGACGATCATGAACACAGGAGTGTGCGTTGAAGGGCTTGAGAGCGCATAAATCAGGGAAAAAGGTGAAAGCGGGCCAATAGGCTTTGAAAGGCAAATTTTCCCAGTGTTAGGAAAATTTCACGAAAATATGCATGGGCAGTTAAAATGACCACTCCTGCATAAGGGACAAGTCGTTTAACATGCAAGGTCGCCAAAAAGGACCACCTTTACATGTATGAGGTAAGATAATGTTCTTGATGTAGGGGTGGTCAATTTGACCACCCTTACATGAGGGTAAAACAAGTTTATGTAAGGCACATGCAAAGGCGGTGAAAAGGTCCGCCAGTGCATGTTGAAGGGAAAAACTTTGATGTATAGTCAGTCAAAATAACCGCTAATACATATGATTGTTGAAAACCCTAAATTAGTATGTGAAAGCTGGGATTTATACCGCTTGTGCATGTTATGGAAAAACACTCAAGGTTTTTTATGTAGGGGCGGTGGTTTTAACCGCCCCTGCATACAGGATAGTCCGAAAACATGTATGTATGTATTGGTCATTTAACCGACCGTACATACGGTGACAAATTCCTAAGACACCATTGGTGGAAAATACCGACTACACACAAGCAAAAAAAAGAAAACCTAAATTCTCCTAAAGCAATACAATCTTCAACAAAATGAAAACGAACTAAGAACCCAAAACCTACGAAAATCTAGGGTTCAGTAAAAAGATACAGCTTTAAAAGGCAAACTAGATTTTTAAAAATGATCTACAGAAGACGGACTTGAACAAAATAGTACAAATACTATTTACCATTAATAAAACCTCAAACATAGAGAAGAAATAAAACAAACTTACCTGTATAAACGTGAAGAAGAAAAATGAGAGCTTCAGTAAAATTGAATCCGTGTAAGCTAGAAAGCGTCGGCTTCAGGTTCTCTTTAAGGCTTAGGTAAGATGGACAATTGAAAATAAAACAAGATACTAATTGAAAACAATTTAATGTAACTCAAAGATTGCCCAAATCCAAAAACTAAAGGCGTAATAAATACACATGAGTTAATAAAATGCAAGGAAAAAGATGCACCGTTGGCCAAAAATGTTGCTCTCGCACAAAAGAAGGAAGAGGATGTAAGGGCGGGTATTTTTAGCGCTCTTACATCTTTACAAGGGAGAACTGACATGCATGGATGTTTTTCAAAAATGAGACAAACAAAACATGTAAAAGCAATAATTTTTCCCGTTCTTGTATGTGAAACACAAAAATACATAAGAGCGGTCATTTTAACCGACTCTGCACATGAATACTTAAAAATTCTCTAACACCTTAAAATGATCAAAATCAATATTTTGATGAGCTTGCAACTAATTGATTTTCATGAATCTCAAGATATCAGCTTAGGGGAATGTCACGAGCTATTCTACAGTGTGAGATGACTTTGCACGAGGCCAAGTGAACTTGTCTCGATTTGCGAACTTAGAGTGTAGGCTACGAAACAGACAAGTTTCGTAGGGGTTGTCTACAAAAATGAGTGTAGCTGATTTTGAGAACAACACATAGCAAACTTAACTTTAGCAAAACTAAAAATAAAAAAACCTAGCCTCCACATGCACCCCATGAGAGACCGAGTAGAGTTAACCCAAATTCTTAGCATGCTTTTAGAGGGAATTATACCAATAAAATACAAGACAAAGGTATAGTTTTCAAGCCATTTGCAAGCATTGTCAAAATCATGAATAGGTAAAATAACATAAAGTGCAAGAGTTACCTCATGAACCACTTATTGGATGAACTTGTAAGGGAATTTTGGAGCCATTTTTCTTTATGTCCAAGCTAGTGACTAGTATCAAATGCTATGTCACACTAGTTGGTTGGCCACTAGTGACTTCTCCCTTCAATTGCTCAACCACCAACAAGATTTCCTCCATGTTTTTGGTTACATACCTTACATCATCCATAGTTATGGTATCCATCTCCTCTAATGATGAATCAACTTTTCTAAGATTCTTTCTAGGAGTGTAGGAATTATTACCCCTACCTCTAGTTTGTGGGATTTCCATGTTAAGGAATGATAATGCAAAATATAATTTTTTTGTTGACCCAAACATGATTAGATGATTTTAGAATTTTGTAGACCGCAAAATTAAAATTTCAAAGAGCAAACCCCTAATAATTTTTTCTAAGCTTCCCAAAAATGTAAATAAATCTAAAAAAATCCAAAAATTGCAACCTATAGAGAAAATTTAAGAAAAACCTAAACTCAAAATGACTCCAAACTAATTTAAATAAAGACTATAGGTGGATCAATGTACCCTTTTTCAACCCTCTAGAATTTTTTAAAAAAATCAATTTTGTTGCCCTGGGAGTGAAATTAGTGGAAACCCTAATTTTGCAATCACTCCCTCAAATCTACTCCAAATGACCTCAAATCTAGACTATAGAAGATTTAATATATCCTTGATCAACCCTATAGAAATCAAAAGAAATTTGCCAAATTGAGAGAGATATGCATTTCACAATTTGACCTCCCAACTCGAAAAAAATCACCTCGTTTCTTACTTTCAAGGTGCCAAGATCATGCTCTATTCCACTTGTAATGAAATAACTTGCACAAGAGAAAAGTATAATAGGAAATATGCTACAAACACTTGATAATACTTGAGAGTAATAAGCCACTTCGAGGGGAAAACCTCCACATATCTCTAATGAGAACATAATTTGCAATACGATGATCATAAACTAACCACTAGCTTCTATATATGCCCTACTTATGCCTTGGATGCCACCCAGGCTGACTTAACTACCTATATACAACTATATTAATGATCATATAACTTAATCAAGAGTTAAGGTAGCCACAAGCCGACTATTCATAACCCTACGCACACTAAAGGAGTAAGGGCATAGCAACAAAGGAAAAGATAGGTTATCCTAACAACATGGACTTACCAAGATGCTTAAGAATTATCTTTGTACTTGACCATAAATTAGTCCACGTATACCAAGGGAAATCAAAATGATGCCAACCAACATTAAGAATGAACATACCAATCCTCACTTTTTCCAACTATCCATCACATAGGCAGGATGTCGCCTTTATTAGAGGCTAACTCAACCATATTGAGATCCCCATACACAATCTAAGAGGCAATGAGAATAGACTCCACAATCCATCACCGGAGATGATATATGCCAGCATCATTGGAGGCATAAATAGTAACAACCCCCAAAGAGTGGTTATTAATATTAAAGATGACCCACAAAGCATGGCTAGTGGGGTCACATCCATGACCCACAATTTGTTGTTTCCATCTAAGAAAAATGAAAGTGGAAACACATGTATGTCCAAGCTCATGATTACTATTTAAAAAGTGACTTTTGGTCAAATGACACAACAAATAGTAGAAAACAAGAAATCTGCAATTTTCAACTCCTATAAACAAAAGACATCAAGTTTGAGGAATCTTTGTCGGACATTTGCACGATGTATTTCCTTTCAGGTTAGTGGATCTTGACCATTCCATGAAATAAAATTCATGGAAGGGAATCAAGAGGCATTGATCTCATGTTCTTCAAAAAATCCTCCTAATTGAGTTGTACAAACTTTGGAGATTTAAACCCCACAAAGGTTTTCTTCTTATCAACCACAAACTCCTCCTCAATCTCACAAGTTGGGCTATGGAAGTAGTGGGAGGCCAAATGAAAATGTCGCAACTTAGTCAGTTGAGAGGAGAGAAAGCAAATGGGGAGTAACATTTTGTTAAATTGAGGTTGATTCACTAAATATGAAGAGTCCCCTATGGATTGTGAAACAACCACTTCCTTCACCTCATTTGGCTTTGAAATTTGAGATCCAACAACTGCATGTTGGGGACAACACCCTTGGCTCTAGGATTATGAGCATTCATTTGATTATTTATTGTGGTCCAACCATTCTCATTTTTTTGAGGAGAATCCCTAGTAGGTTGCTTGGGTTGAGATTTGGGTGCTAAGTAACTAGAGGATAGTTTAGCAAGTTAGGATACAACACACATTGGGTGAGACCCTTGGCTCCTATTTGGATGTTGACAAACTCCTTGATGTCCTTGAAGAGGTCAACCTCAACACAAAACCATTTTTTAGGGTGAGCAAAAAAAAATGTTCTTGTTCAACATAAATAACATGCCCCAACAAGCCCACAACGTAATCTAAAAAGGCCACAAGGCAAGGGGAGACCAAGGAATTTGATCTAGACAAGGACTCAAAGGGAGCATTCTTCAGAGACAACAAAAACTTAAGTCCAAGGGGAGAAAACAAGTGTAGATGTACCAAGAGCCATGTTTGATAATGGCCTTAGCAAACTTAACTTCAACAAAACTAAAAAAAAAACTAGCCTCCACATGAACCTCATGAGAGACCCAAGTAGAGTTAACCCAAATCCTTAGCATGCTTTTAGAGCTAATTCTACCAACAAAATACCTGACAAAGGTATAGTTTTCAAGCCTTTTGCAAGCATTGTCAAAATCATGAATAGGTAAAACAACATCAAGTGCAGGAGAGTTACCTCATGAATCACTTTTTGTGCGAACTTGTGAGGGTATTTTGGAGCCATTTTTCTTTACATCCAAGCGAATGACCTCAGTATCAAATCTTAGGCCACTTTGGTTGGCAACTATTAAATAGGGGGGGAAATTGCTCAAAGGTGAGGGAAACTAAGAGAAGTCCACAATAAATGCAGAGAACTCTTGCACTAAAAGTAGTATGAAACAAGTGTGACAAGAACAAGAGAATAACATGAACAAGAACATGCAGACTCTACCAAAACCAACCAACATGCAGATTCTAGCTATCAATTTCAATTTTAATGCTTGTGAAATTTTTAGACAATGAAAAGTCTATTTTTTAAAAATGAAAATTAAAGGCTATAAATTTAAGAAAATTAGATAAATTATAACTAAAAATATATTAGACACTATTCAAATAATTTAGAAAAATTAAATATAATTGATTTTAATAAACAATAAGCAAAGAAAATATAAAATGAAATTTAATAAAATTAGAGATAATATCCACACTGAAAGCAATATAGCCAAAAATTATATATTAGGCATGATCTATTTAATTTGGATAAATTAAACAAAATTAAATATAATTGATTTTAGTAAACGATAAGCAAAGAAAATATAAAATGAAATTTAATAAAATTAGAGATAATATCGACGTTGAAAGCAATAAAAAGGGTACTCAAGATATTCTTATGATGGCCTATGCAGGTCTCGAACCTGCGACCTTCGCGTTATTAGCACGACGCTCTAACCAACTGAGCTAATAGGCCGATACATTATTATTGCTAATGTGTTTGTAATAATCCAAATCATCACGTGTACTGAAACACTGAAAAAGTAATCAAATTTTACGGGACATGGCTACGCACACCGTGTAATTCGAATTCACAAACGCGTGCACGCGCATTCGAACGTTGTATCAAACTTACTAAATAAATAGTCGAGTTTTTTTAAAACACCACCTCACTCTATAGTTTATCACCATTACTCACATAATCAGCATGAGGTCATTTATGACATTAACTCCACAATCAATTGACTTCATATTTACTTATAATTGATACATAAAAATGATATTACTAGCAATCACATAAATTGTGCAATGGGCAGGCTGATAGATATTTTGGAGAAGTGTTGCTATTTTAGAAGGAGAAGAGTAATAATAGAACGGTGATTTTCCCATGCATAACAAAAATTTGGAGGAACAAACGATTGGTGGGAAAGTACACACAACAAAATTTACACGAGGGTGCAATTTTCACGGGGAAATAACTAATAGAATAAACACGATTAGAATAAAGGATTGTGCTTTAGATATGCTACTATCAAGCAAGACATAATTTTGGTCCATGACACTTCCTTGGGAAAGCACAAGGAAATTCTCAAGGTTTAGGTGATGTAATGAATCTTACCCTTTTACCATACCCTGCTCAATCCAATGTAGAAGGTAATGTAACTTAGTTATTGGTGTTTACACATTTTATATCAATGTATTTTAATTGATTGAAACTAGACTTTAAAGGGAGAACATGGAGGAACAATGTAGTTGTTGTGTCCAAGTGACTCAAGGTTTAGGTGATGTAATGAATCTTACCCTTCTACCATACCCCACTCAATCCAATGTAGAAAGTAATATAACTTAGTTATCGGTGTTTACACATTTTATATCAATGTATTTTAATTGATTAAAACTAGACTTTAAAGGGAGAACATGGAGGAACAATGTAGTTGTTAACTATCATTTTCCAGTGACTCCTATTTTACAAAAATAAATAAAAAGGCATATACAGTTATGTCTCTTCAATGATAGAGATTCATCATTAATCAACTCCATATTTACATTTCATTCAGACGATATTTATAAATTTCTAGAATATAGTCCAAGCTTACACCATATCATGTTAAAGGAAAATTGGCTCTCTACGATACCATGTTTCAATTAGGACAAGTATTCCTTTGTGTGTCTCTTAATGTTTTTTTTAGTAATTCCCATCGCCATATATGCTTCCATTTGGAAATTGGCCATTGCATTCTTATGCAGCAAGATTTCTGGGAATGGTGCAGACATTTGCATCTTTACAAAACAAAGTTGTGACAATGAACAAGCCATTTAAGTAAAGCCAACTCAACATAGTGAAGCACAATAGAAACATGGCAAATCTTATAGCCAAGAATAACCAAATTAAATGAAGTGTGATTTTTTTTAGTGTGAAAAATGTTTAGGGTTTGATTTTGATGGTTTGTATTGATCCTCCTTTCACCACTAAGTATTCAAGAACTTCTAGCCGAGTAGAGGGGTCTACTACAAGATTTTCATCACTTGGAACATAGGGGATGATTGGAATTGTATAATTTTGTTTTTCAATTAAGCCCAATTATGCTCAAAACACTAATTTCATGAATTCATAAACAAACAGACAAATTACAGAAAATGATCGCACACAGAGATATCAAATGACAATCAAATGTGTACTAGATTTCAAAGTTCAATGTTCGGAGAAGTTGAGGACTAATGAGCGGGCGACCTAGTCCAGTGCTACAATTTTCTTCAGGATCTAGGAATCTTGTCTGCAACTTGTTTCTGTTGTTACAAAGATTTTACAGTTGCGGGATCTGGAGGACTAATGAGTGGGAACCTAAGTCTAGGTCCCTATTTTCTTCTTTGATCTATAATTTTGACAATCTGCACTGCTCTCCTACAACTCCACTTCTTTCACTTTTGCAGCATGTAACCTACAATTACAAAAAAATGTGTTGAAGGTTGTGGTGTTTAGAGGATTGCCTTAGTCGAGCCCCAGAGAGACATTCAAGTCTTCTGAACACCGTTGTCAAATAAAGAGTGCATATCCCTCCAGGATAGAGGTAAAATCCAAATAATAAATGATATAAAACACAATTGATATCACCTTGTAGTGAAGATCTCATGGAAGGAAGATGTTCTTCATGCCATGAGGAGATGGATGTCAAATCTATGAATACAAGCACAAGAACAACAAAAATTCTACTCTGCAACACACAATGAATGCCTTGAATCACCTTAACATAAGCTTGTCAATCAAAATGTCCATCTAATTCCTGTCTAATGTCGATCTAGTTTACAAATGAATCACTAATCATGCTTATATATGCAACTACAAACATTCCCGCTAAGAATTTCGTAATTCAAACTTATCGTGTCGGCATAGGACCTAAAGAATGGTCATAAACTGACACTTTGAAATTGGTCTTGACCTAAAATAGGGCAGGACTAGGGTGCGGGTGCCCAAGTCCTCCCTCCCATTTCAGATAGGATTTATGTTAAGTGCATCCCCTGAATCCCATTTTCCATGAAACTTTAAGGTTTTCCCATCGAGAGTCATCAAAATCATGCAAGATGCTCTAAATGCATTCTAAAGGACCCGGGAGCTAAACCTTAATAGGAAAAAGCCCCCGAGGTTACTTTTTCCAGCATAACAAATTTAAAAAAATAATTTACTGGTCATCTCATGGATTAAACTTCTGGACCAAAAGAGAACAAGGAGCTACTATTTTATGGTGCATTAATACACACAAAATTCCTACAAGATTCCGCTTTCAATGCTACTGCCACCAAAAGGTAACACATTGTTTATCAAATCCTAGTATATCTATAATGTTTTGCACAGGCCAAATATAATCCAACTCAGGTATTGTGAGGACCAATTAGAGAGAATCTTTGTGGAAAAACATAGATCTTAGTACTTACAATACTATTTTTCACACAACACTAAATGAATTGCTAAATCTATAAGTAATTCCATGTAATTTACATTCAACTATACAAGTTATTCAAATGTAGTTCAAAATTGATGTTTTCCAGATGCCCTATACTTTAAGAAGTAGAGCTCTTGTTCGCAATCAGCAATTACAGTGGATTTTGTAGCTTGCAATGTGGTTGCACCAAATAGCATTGTCATCTTATATGCCTCCATCAACTTATTTCTATTAGCTATCTCTTAGGTTGTTTAGAATGAACCACCTATAAACACCACAAACTAATTTCCAAATAAAAGTGCACTTATTTCCCTATCTCATAATTTATGCATGGTTTCTGATTCGCATTTTTTTATTATCTCAAAGTAACAAGTAACTCTACAATAGTTGTCTTCCATATACGCCTACATGTTTCTATCCAACAGTAGCCCTTCAATAAGTGCTTTAATGGTGGTACAATACAAAACTATTAAAAACCTTATTCCTTCTTAAGGAAAGTACTACTACTCTGCCAACCAAATCCATCTGGTTTTACATTCTCCATCAGCTCCATCTAATATGTAGAAAACACTATATAAGAAAAATAAATTGTAAGAAAATATAAAATGACACATGATGAGCATGAATGAATAGAGTTGTCCCAATACAGATGTGTTATAAGTAACATAACTTAACTCATAATTCTAGTTCTTATCATCAGACCATGTGGCATGAAAATAAAATGCATTTAGGTCATGGAAATATGTAAACAAATATATTGTGTGCAAAACAACTAAATGCATTAAGAACTAATCATTAGAGAAAAGACAACTCATAGCAATAACAACAAATGTCATGATACCAACCACCTTCCTATAAATCTCAAGAGCAAGGTAGTAATGGAATATACTACACACACTTCATATATAGAGCAAGAAAATAATGGTGTTCAACCTTAACATTTGAAACAACATATTTATTGCCAAAAGCATGTGATTTCATGAAGTTTAAAGTTAAACAAATTATTGTATAACTGCTACTAGATTTCAACAACAGATCTTAGGAAAATATTGTGGATGACATCAGATTGAACATTAAGTCAACATCTTCAAAATGTAACCCAGGAAGAGTTGATGCACCAAGAATTATAGTATAGATAAGAAAATAAAAAACATTGTGGCAAATATTGAGAATAATTAATAAAGTATGTATTAAAGTTAACACTTTTGTAGAACACATAACCTTAAATAGGACAGATATTGGCAATTGCCAAAGGCAAAAATGTAAAGTGTATGATGTAATTAGGTGGCACACAAGATTCTTTATAATTGTAAACTTTGTGTAATGGAATTGCTTATTACTATTACTTTGTATAATGGAAAAGGTCTTTTGAATCATGAACATTTTTTCTATTTTAACCTCAATAGTTAAAGGCCTGAAGTGCATTCTCTACACTATAAATTCCCCTGTTATTACATTTTCAATAGGCAATGCCACTATAATCTTTGCAAAAAGCATATATACGCTCTTACTGGTAATTATGGATAAGAGCATGCTGCCATCAATGAAGATGCTTTTCATAGAAACATGAGGATGATTTAGAAGATGAGTGTTAAGTACTCACCATTTTGGCTACCAAAACCTTGGCAACTAAGAGAAAAGATAAAGGTTTCTCTCACAGTCATTTCTCCAAAATGAATGTCATGTTGGCCAACGTAATTATGGATAAGAGCATGCTGCCATCAATGAAGATGCTTTTCATAGAAACATGAGGATGATTTAGAAGATGAGTGTTAAGTACTCACTGTTTTGGCTACCAAAACCTTGGCAACTAAGAGAAAAGATAAAGGTTTCTCTCATAGTCATTTCTCCAAAATGAATGTCATGTTGGCCAACGTAAGCTAATAGTCTCTAAGCCACCAAATTATCCACTTTTTGACCATTGTTTGTCACACTTCCAGACACCTGCAACATCAATTAAAATTTCACAAATATGCTAAACATAACCTCAAACTTGTGAATATTAGAGAGAAGAAAGGTCTATAAATAATCTCGATAGAGAGTGCCATAAAAATACCTTCAGATCTGTAGTAAGCCTATTAGCCAGAGCCAAGAGTAAAACTGTCTTCCCTGAGCCTGGCAATCCAAGAGGCAAAGTCATTCTGTATTGTACAACATCATTACTTTTAAGAAAATACAAGCAAGTAATAAAAGCAATCCTTATTCGGAGCTCACAACACACCAAAGGCATCACTCTGCCATTATGTACAAGCATTAAAGGAAACGTTATTGTAGCTGCTAGGTTTGATAATACCACTAATATTATCCAGGATCTTCAAGCGCCTTTTGTTTTTTTCCAAAATAGAAAAGCTCCCTAAAATCATCCAAAGAAAGAGATTGTGGCGTCAAAGAAAATCAAAGGGGACTGCAATGAGCAAAACTGGTCATTCAAAAATAATATCTCGGCCATGTTTAGCAGATAGTTGGGTATAGTTGGTAGAGACCTTCTCCCAACATGCACGTCTGTGTTGGTAAGAGACACTGTGTGGCTTCATTATTGTTGTCATCAATGGCAACAAAGTTTATTCCACACATCCGCAGCACATAGTATGTCTTTACCGGAAGTCAGATTGAAGAGCATTTTGGTCTAGTAAGCAAGAGCAGAGTATGCAGCAAGGTTCAACAATCAAGTCTGGATCTCTCAAAGGGTGTAACTCAGCAAAGTGCAGACTTGGGAAAGTTAATAGGAGTATCATGTCTACTATATTCCAAAGATTAAGCCTCCGGTGATGAAAGAGTGAAAAGATATGAGCACCTAAGTATTGGGTTCCTGATAGGCAGAGTAGACTGAGGAAGAACTGACCTGCAGAGCATCAAACCTTAATCCGGATGAGAAATTGATGATGGTCAAGCTATTTAAGGAAGCATACATGGTTGGTCGACACAATTAATGAATTCTATGTCTATATTTTTGATGAGCATCACATATTAAGCATGGATTCAGCCGATAGATTAGTGTTTTGTAAATATCCTAAGTATTCTGGTTGCTGACTAGAAAGATGTTGAGATCCTTGATGCGGATATATATACTAGATGGATTTTGGTATGAAGGTGTGTGTATAAGTGTGTAGTGTGCGAAGAAAGGTAGAGACAAGTGTGAAGCAGCAACACAAGTCCGGTATGTGACAAAATAGCAGGACTAAAGCAGAGGAAGAATGTGCAGTAGATCAGTATATTGAACCTATCTGGAACTAAACCTCAGCATATGTGGATGCCTCTGATCAGTTCAAACACCTGGTTACCTTCCTTAACTTTGTAGACAGTGAGTCTCTTGTAGACAATGTGCCTCTTGCGAGTAGTGTGCTCAGGAAATGAGCCCTAATTGGCAAGTGCCATTTTGTACTTCTTATTCTTTTAATAGAGAATATAATCTTGGGTTAGTCACCCCATGGTTTTTCCCTTAACAGGGTTTTCCACATCAAAATTATTGTGTTATGTGTGTTGATTTTATTTCTTCTCTCATGGTAATGTATGCTTATATGTTTTGATGTTGCACTAATTGTTAAAGAAGAACAGAAAGTTAAAATATTTAAGATAATTGATTCACTCCCCCCTCTCAGTTATCTACTTTGTTTCCAACAATTGGTATCAGAGCTAAGTTCCTCCAAACAGAGCCTAATAGCTTGAGGAAGATCTGGGAATCTCAATGGATATGTATTGTATGAGGGAACAACTTCACACTGCTCTAGATGATCTTGAGCAATCTCACTCTAAAGTCAACTTGAGGGAAAGACTCAAACAAGATGATGATTTCATAAATGAACTAAAAGAAAAACTGAGTATCTCTGTGAAAAAGAGAAAGGAACTACTTCAACCATTAGCAAGTCAAAGTGAAGCCAATAATACTAATGAACATCTGAATGAGAAAAACAAGCTATGTGAGAAGCTATCAAAAGAAGTCATTATGGTAAGACATGAAATGAAATCAGGGGTTATGAGATTCACCCAAGAAATTGAAGAGAAAAGAAAAATTGAAGATAATTTAAAACAATCTCTCAAGAAGAAGTCAGAAGACTGCCACAAAATGGATAGAATAATCAAGCATCTAGAATCTAATCTTGAAGAAGCTAGAGATAATGAAGAACAACTTGAGAACCAGATAGACACTCTTAAAAAGGATCTTCAACCAACAAATGAATACAAAGAGAAATTCAAGATAAGCTCTGCTCAACTCGAAGTTCTTCTTGAAAGCCAAAAGAGGGTAGATGAAAAGCATGGATTGGGATATGAGAAAGATGAAACCTCTGGATTTGGTCAGAAGAACTCTAGATCAAGGAACAAGCCTAGAAGACCTCCGGTAAGGCAACCAAATGCTCAAAGATATCCATCCTTCAATGGATACTGCTACAATTGCAAAAATTTCAGTCATAAAGCAACTCAGTGCAGAAGAAGAATGAATCAGACTAATTCATCCTTCTCCGAACAATGTTTCAACTTCAAAAGATATGGTCACAAATCTCATGAATGCAAAAATATGCAAATAAACAATTCATTCCATGGTAGATGTTTTGCATGCATTAGAATGGGACATATGGCTAATCAATGCAGATCAAGAGGATATCAGGCAAATATGCCAATGAATGTTGTTTGCCACAAGTGCAATAGATCCAGTCATATTGCCAAATTCTGTAGAAGTAAGGATCAGGACAAAAAGGGTCCGGTGCATCATAATCAAAATCAAGACAAAAGGAAAAGAAAAAGTGAATGCGGATGAAATTCAAAGGGAGATGAGCAAGATTTGGGTGAAGAGAAATACAGAAAATGTGTTTGGTGTGGAGCCTGATCAGTCTCCAAGTGGGAGATTGTTGGTAGGTGGTGACTGATCAGGAAAGTACTGTACACTAGCCATGTATCCTTGCCAAGGTTTGGGGCCGGGCCGAGCCCCGAGTGGGGGTTCGAGGGCGGCAGCCCCCGAGAAATTTTTTTTTTAGGGCCAACTTAAAAATCCTATTTTTTCATTGACCAACATAAGAAAACCCTATTTTTGTAACCGACAAAAAGATTAATAAAAAGCGGCCAAGGGTTAGGGTTTGGTGATTTGTATTGTAGCATTTGCAGCGGTATTGAGTTGCAATGATTGCTGATTGTAATCGGTTTGATTTACTGGATGATAATATTGGACTCTCTGTTTGGTGCATGTAGCCCGAGTTTGGGTGAACCACATTAAAACTTGTCTCTTGCTGTTATTATTTCTGTGTATTTTCATTCCTCTGTTTAATCTTTATTTACATTTAATTGATATCTTCTGCCGGCTAACCCTAACAAGTGGTATCAGAGTGGGTATTGTTCGATTATCGTCTGCAGGAATGTCTCACGGTTGAATGGGGGCAATGGCGGACGAGGGTAGATTGAAAGTCGATAAATTCAATGGGCAGAACTATCAATTATGGAAGATGCAGATGGAGGATTACCTCTATCAAAAGGATTTATGGATGTCGTTGGAAGGAGTAGCAAAGAAACCGGCAACAATGTTTGATGAGATTTGAATTCTTTTTGACAGAAAGGCACTGGGAACCATTCGGTTGTGCCTGGCACCATCGGTGGCATTCAATATAACGGAAGTGAAGACAATAGATGGTTTGATGAAAGCTTTGGCTAAATTGTATGAAAAATCCTCAGCCTCAAATAAGGTATTTTTTATGAAGCGTTTGTTTAATCTGAAAATGGTTGAAGGTGGATCTGTGACAGATCATTTAAATGAATTTAATATGATTGTCAGTCAATTGACTTCTGTAATGTAAAATTTGATGAAGAAGTTAGAGCTCTCTTGATATTATGTTCATTGCCTGAAAGCTAGGATAGTTTGGTAATGGTGGTTAGTAACTCTGTTTCTGGTTCAAATACCCTGAAATTTGATGATGTTGTTGGTGTTATTCTGAGTGAGGAAATTCATAAGAAAAGCTCAGGGGGATCCAAATCAGGCAGTGTTTTGAATACAGAAAGCATGGGCAGATCAAAGGAGAGAGGAAAAGGTTCTTGAGGTCATGGGAAGTCACGAGGATAATCAAAGGACAAAAGATCCCAAACTAGAGGACAGAAGGATTGCTGGTACTATGGAAAACTAGGTCATCTGAAGAAAGATTGCTGGTCTTGGAAGAACAAAGAAGGAGACAAACAAGAAGGCAATAAGGAAGCAAATGTGGTAAGCAATAAGTCTGAAGATGATGCTTTGATTCTTTCCCTAGATAATGCTGATGATTCATGGGTTTTAGATTCAAGGGCCTCATTTGATGCTACGCCTCATAGAAGTTATTTCCTTGATTATGTCCAAGGGGATTTTGGGCTGGTTTATTTGGGAGATAACAAACCCTGTCAGATTGTTAGAAAGGGAAGAATCAAGATTAAGTTGCAGAATGGGAATCATTGGCTACTACAAGAGGTAAGGCATGTACCAGGGCTCAGTAGGAATTTAATTTCAGTAGGGCAGCTAACTGAACAAGGTTGCACTGTTACATTTACTGATAAAAATTGGAAGGTTTCAAAAGGTGCCTTAGTAGTAGCAAAAGGTGTGAAAGTAGGCACCTTATATCTTTGTACAGGTCATACTGTTCCTTCTACTTTAGATGTTACAGAGGAAAAATAAACAGGTTCAGGAACAGTTGCTACAAGTTTGCAGGAAGAGACTGGAAAAGTTGTTGCAGGTTCTGAAACAATACTATGGCATAATAGACTTGGGCATATGAGTGAAAAAGGTATGAAGGTACTTCATTCTAAGAAAGTTTTACCAGGTCTGAAATGTATTAATATGGATTTCTGTGAAAGTTGTGTGTATGGCAAACAAAAGAGAGTCAGTTTTCTCAAGGATGGGAAGCAAAAAAAAAATGAAACATTGGAGCTTGTGCATATAGATGTATGGGGACCAGCTCAGGTATCTTCTCTCGGTGGCTCTCGGTATTATGTTACATTCATAGATGATGCAACTAGGAAGGTCTGGATTTATTTCCTTACACAGAAATCTGATGTATTTGAAATATTTAAGAAATGGAGAAGCTTGGTTGAAAAT
Source organism: Cunninghamia lanceolata (assembly GCA_027924645.1). Lineage (NCBI taxonomy): Eukaryota > Viridiplantae > Streptophyta > Pinopsida > Cupressales > Cupressaceae > Cunninghamia > Cunninghamia lanceolata. The sequence goes on from BSBN01000254.1 coordinate 27,420,256, forward strand.
GAGACAGGCAAAAGATTAAAATGTCTTAGATCTAATAATGGCGGTGAGTATTGCAACAAAGAATTTGAAGATTATTGTTCCTTTAATAGAATTCGTAGGCAGAAAACGGTTCCAAGGACTCCACAGGAAAATGGAGTGGCTGAACACATGAATAGGACAATAATGGAGCGTGCAAGGACCATGAGATTGCATGTTGGACTGCCTTTAAACATGTGGGCAGAGGCTGTCAACACTGTTGTATATTTAATTAACAAAGGTCCTTCAGTTCCTTTGGGCTGTGGTATTCCAGAGGAAGCATGGACCGGCAAGAAGGTGAGTTATTCTTTTCTGAAAACCTTCAGCTATGAAGCATTTGCACATATAGATTCTGAAAATAGAACCAAGCTGGATGCGAAATCAAAAAAATGTACCTTCGTTGGATATGGCATTGATGAATTTGGTTATAGGCTTTGGGATTTTGAAAATTAGAAAATTGTGAGAAGCAGGGATGTTATATTCAATGAGAAGGTGTTGTACAAAGATCAGTTGCAGCAGCATGAGAAGAAAGAAAAGGATTATGTGGTGCTGGATGATACTCCAAATAGTGATGTTCCAATGGCTCCTCATGCTCCGCAACAGCAACCAGAAATACCACAAACTCCAGTGAATGTTAGACAGTCAACAAGGATAAGTAGATCTCCTGAAAGGTTTTCTCCCTCTTTGTTTCTATTTTTTTAACAGATGCTGGTGAACCAGAAGGGTATGATGAAGCTATGCAGGTGGATACACAAGTTCAGTGGGAGCTTGCTATGAAAGAAGAAATGGACTCCTTGCTAAAAAATCAGACTTGGGAATTATGTAAGTTACCTGCAGGTAAAAAGGCTTTACCAAATAAATGGGTTTATTGACTGAAAGAGGAAGATGGAGGTAAGAAAAGATTTAAGGCCAAGTTAGTTGTAAAAGGATTTGCACAGAAAAAGGGCATTGATTTTGATGAGATATTTTCTCCGGTTATCAAGATGACTTCTATTGGTACTATTTTAAGTATTGTGGCTGCTGAAGATTTGTATTTGGAATAGCTAGATGTGAAAACTGCCTTTCTCCATGGTGATTTGGAGGAGGAGATATATATGGAACAGCCCCAAGGATTTGAGATCAAAGGTAAGGAGAAACAAGTTTGCAGATTGAAGAAGAGTTTGTATTGCCTGAAACAAGCACCTTGGCAATGGTATCTGAAATTTGATAGTTTTATGGCTGAGCAAGGCTACAATAGGTGTAATTCTGACCATTGTGTTTATTTTAAGAGGTTGGATAATGACAGCTACATTATTTTATATTTATATGTTGATGACATGCTTGTAGTTGGGTCTAACATGGATCACATAAGAGAGTTAAAACTTCAGTTAGCACAGTCATTTGATATGAAGGATTTGGGGGTAGCAAAAAAAATCCTTGGTATGTAAATTTGCAGAGATAGGAAGAACAGAAAATTGACTCTATCTCAGGCTGCTTATGTTGAAAAGGTGTTGCAGAGATTCCATATGGAGAATGCAAAAGCTGTCAGCACACCTCTGCCTAGTCATTTGAAATTGACTAAGGAGATGTGTCCAAAGACACAAGAGGAGGATGAAAAAATGTCCAAGGTACCATATGCTTCAGCTGTAGGAAGTTTAATGTATGCCATGGTATGCATGAGACCGGATATTGCACATGTTGTAGGAGTCGTTAGCAGGTATATGAGTCATCCCGGATTAGAGCATTGGAATGCGGTAAAATAGATTCTCAGATATTTGAGAGGTACATCTAATAAACACTTATGTTTTGGGGGCTCTAATACTGATTTAGCAGGTTATGTAGACTCAGATTTGGCAGGGGATATTGATACCAGGTGGGGTACTACAGGTTATGTCTTTACTGTAGGTGGAACAACGGTGAGTTGGATTCCTAGGTTACAAAAGGTGGTTGCTTTATCCACCACAGAGGTAGAATATGTAGCTACAACAGAGGCAAGCAAGGAGATGATATGGCTACAATCTTTCATGAATGAATTAGGCACACAACAGGTTAACAGTTATTTGTTTACGGATAGCCAGAGTGCCATACATCTTGCAAAGAATTCTGCCTTGCATTCAAAGACCAAACACATACGGTTGTGGTATCACTTCATTCGGTCGGTGTTGGATGATGGACAGTTACAGTTGGCCAAGATACATACAGATGACAATCCAGCAGATATGTTTACAAAGATAGTGACAAGGGAGAAGCTGAGCTCCTCTTCAGCTTCGGTTGGTCTTCTAGACTGAAAACAACAAAAATAGAATAGCAAAGTCTAGGGTGCTTATTTCCAGTGGGAGCTATAGGGTCAGTGTCATCCAGGCTCAATCTCCAAGTGGGAGATTGTTTGGTGTGGAGCCTAATCAGTCTCCAAGTGGGCAATTGTTGGTAGGTGGTGACTGATCAGGAAAGTACTGTACACTAGCCATGTATCCTCGCCGGGGTTCGAGGCCGGGCCGGGCCTTGAGAAATTTTTTTTAGGGCCGACTTAAAAATCCTATTTTTTCATTGACCGACATAAGAAAACCCTATTTTTGTAACCAACAAAAAGCTTAATAAAAAGCGGCCAAGGGTTAGGGTTTGGTGATTTGTATTGAAGCATTTGCAGCGGTATTGAGTTGCAGGGATTGCTGATTGCAATCAGTTTGATTTACTGGATAATAATATTGGACTCTCTGTTTGGTGGATGTAGCCCGAGTTTGGGTGAACCACGTTAAAACTTGTCTCTTGCTGTTATTATTTCTGTGTATTTCCATTCCTTTGTTTAATCTTTATTTGCATTTAATTGATATCTTCTGCCAGCTAACCCTAACAAAATGTTGGGGATGGATCCGCACCAGAATCTGGTGCTGATATTCCTTCCAGAAACTAAACAGATGAGCTATGACTCAGGGGGAGTCACAAAGGAAAATAAATTCCCCCAGCCAGTCAATTGGTGCCTAAATTTGGTACATGGAATGTTACAGATTAAAGGGCTCTCAGAGAAATGTCCAAATAACCCTCAGTAAAATTATGAAAGATCTGCAAGGAGTTTTGAAGAATTTGATTAGTCAAGATTGATCCAGTTTGACAGCCATCCGGTAAAGTAGGATCTTCATAAACAGATCCGATATGATTCAAAAGTGAAATGTCTTAACCTGCGGACTCATGGCATGATTAGAGGAAGAAGATACATTGTCGATTATCATTGGAAATGATTCTAAGAGCATCTCAGTGGTTCAGAAAGATCTCTCTCAGAATAAGGTAACCAGATGACTTAAGTTGTGCATTTATTGCAATAGGAATTTAGGGTTTGAGCAGAGATAAAAGGGCTCTTTTGTTCATCACTTGCACATTTGCATTCAAACAGAAGAAAGGAAGAGCTCTACAGAAATATTGTTACAACCCTCTCAAAGATCAACCGCAGAATGTGATTCAACCAACAATCTTTTCTAGCGCATTTTGTGAACCCTAGAAGCGTGAAAAGATATTTCAATTTTTGAACATCTCTCTTTAAATCTTTTGCAAAGATGGCTACTCCTATGGTTGTTAGGATCACTGATAGGCCATGCCCAAAGTTCAAGAAACACCCCTACAAATCCCTAGAAGTTGATCCCTTAGGCACCTTTTCTAGCATTTTGCATGGGGTTCTGCATGTAGAAGATGTTAGGGTATACATCCATGCAAATATTGAGGAATTTGGAGAATCAAAGCTGATGGATATCTACCATAAACAACTAATAGATGAATCCTTTGAACTCAAACCTCAATACAAGGCCATTCGGGATAAGCATTTTGGACATTGCATCCACTTCCCTTGTTTTGTAGAATATGAATGGGTCCGGTATGTTCTTAGCAGAATTCATGACAACTTCATGTGGTTGTTGAAGCCCTTCAAGATAACAAAGGATGCAATTAGGGCAGTAACTAGTTTGCACTCATCCGGTGGGTTTCTTGCTCTTAAATCGGTAAAGAACCAAATAGTAAGTGAGGCCACCAGATCAAAGTTTGACAAAAGGGCAATGACAATAGAAGATATCACAGATCTGGATATCAAATTTGCCTCCATGATAATTGGCTACAAAATATATCATTCCGGTAGGGAGAACTCTGTATCTGGAACTATAATTTATACTGCATATCAGATGCTAAGGGAAAATGCAGACTATGATCTATGCGAGCTTCTCCTGAGCCAACTGCTAGAAAACTTGCAAAAGATCAAGAAGGACAAGAAGAACTCAATCAAGTATGGTGGGCTAATATTGTGTTTATTCTTTTACTATATGAATGAGCTACCTAGATCAAGTAGCTAGGTATGGAAAAATGACAAACCATTTGCCATAAAAATTAGAGATTATATGTATAGGCTTGGTGATGCCAAGGCTCAAAGTATAGCACTCTGGGGATACCTCAAGAACTTCCAAAGCATGATGTAGGCTAGAGAAAGAATCACCCAATCTATAGTTGAAAAATATAAGGATACAGTGTGTTTCATGGTAGACACTGATCAATGCCTAATGGAGGTAGTGGAGCCTAGAATAGTCCAGATTATGCCAATGGGCTATAAGGTAGATGAGAAAATCCTAGAGCTACATGTCCAACACTTACTGAGTCAGCCTAAGGACCCTAAGGCAGAAAGGTTTGGAACCTATCAAGAGTTAAGTGTAAAGATACATGTTGAACTAAGATAACCAAAGATGAAAAGAAAAGTGAGAAGGGAAGTAGAGGAAATTGCCAAGAAATATGGCATATCAAAGGAGGCAGTTGATGCAAACAAAGAGAAAGTAGAAAGAGTAGAGAAAGAAAGACAAGAAGCAGAAAAAGAAAGTAATCCGGTGCAAGCCCCCTCCCAGACTAGATCCTCAAAGAGCACTGCACCTACGATCTCTAAGAGATCAAAATCCTCCAAACCGAAAGCCAAGACATCCAAAAAGGGAGAAAAGAGAACAAAAACCAAGGCTACAAGGTCCTACATAAGCCAAAAGGATTATGAAGAGACAGAGACTAATGAGGAGGCTAAGAAAATGAAGAAGAAAAAGAAAACATCTGTGGAATCCTCTGCTGGCAAAAACAAAGAAGAAGAAGCAGAAGAATTTGTTAAAAGGCCTACTCTCTCCATTGATGATGTCATCAAGGCAGTCACTGTGGATGGGAATCCATAACCAATGACAGAATTCTATGATGAGTATAGTGACACAGACAAAAGGATCTTGGAAGAAGCTACAGTTAAGTACCTAAACATTTATAATAAAGCATTCATTGAAATCATCTCTCTAATTTCAAAAAGTTTAGAGAAGGTACTTGAACTCAGAAAAGACAATGCCAAGGAAAAGGATTTGGAGATATGGGAACAAATTGTAATTCAGCTCTATCCTACCATTACTCCAAAACAAAGGACCATGATCTTCAAGGACTACAAGGATGAGTTCTGGAGCAAAGCAAGAATGAACAAACTTATGCTCGGAGAGACTGATCAGGTGGAAAAAGAGACTGAAGACATCCTCCGGAATGCATTCAAAAGATTCAATCTTCCTATTATAGAGGACATAGATGATGAACCTTCTACCATGGATGATGAAGGACTAAGTACTTCAAAAGAAGAATCTACTGAGAAAAATGCAGAAGAGCCAAAGGAGATAGGTGAGGAGAGGACTAAGGACTTGGATTCTTCTATTCTAGAAGAGGAAGTCCATGAATAAGTAAACATCTCTCTTTCGGATCCCTCTACTGACTATGAAACTGAAGGAGAATGAAGAAAAGAGGAGAAATTGAGTCAAGTAGAGGAGGAAAAGGGAAGAGAAGAAGAACACACAGAGAAGATCTCTAATGACAGTTCTAAGGCTGCAAAAGAAAAGAAGACTCTGTCTTCGGCAAGAGACACTGTAGAAGTAGTGAAAAACTTCTTGACCAAAGAGATGATGGAAATAGATGAACTAGAACTATTTCAAGGACCACTCAATTTTGACTCCCTCCCTCTGGTCCAGACAATGAAGGTAGCATCTTTTGCTCAAGCTAAAGTAAAAGAAAAACTTTTGAAGTCTCACATGGAAGATTGTGAGCTGATAGAGATTGCATCCGGTGTGTTGGAGAAGATCATGCCATCCTTCCAAAAGGATCTTCCGGCCTCTTCATCCGGTAACTTGAAATCTCTTTTTAATTCTATTAGCACACATTTTGATTCTTTGGAGAAATTGGCACAAGAGAAAGTCCGGAAAGAGTTTTTGGGAAAGAGATTCTCTCAAGTACAGGGACTCATAGAAAATGATAGGAGAAATCTGGATACTGGGATAAAGAGCCTAGAAAATGCTCTTAAAGATGGCAGAGAATTACACAAATTTTTTCTATCTTGGTCCACAGTGATAGACGACATTACAAAGAAGCTGGAAGAACAAGAAGGTAAACTGTCAAGTTTATCTCAGAATTTTGATCCTCTCACCTCATCCATAATGAATCAAGAGTGCCAGGCTATTGCCACTATAAATGAAATAAAGAGGCTTGAAAATGAAAAGAAGATTAGAATAAGCAGGATGAGTGAGCTAAGAGGGATAATTATCGCTAAGTTAGAGGCAATGCATGAGGCCCTAACTGATTCTCATACCACATCCCGGACCAGTGATCTGACAAACTTAAAGAGGGCAGAAGCTTTTGCATTTTTGTTAAGTGGTCACATCTCAATTTTGGACAGGATGAAGCAGAGTTGGGCAACAAAATTTGTCTAGTTAAAAACCACTTTTGCGAATATACTAGAGTATATGTAATTATAACATGTATATATACTTATGCAGCTATGTATAGGTTTATTTTTGCAAATTTTGGTGTGCGGATTTCACCCTTTGCCATTGATGTCAAAAGGGAGTGAGGAGTAGTGAAAAATGTGGAATCCAGCAAAGGGGGAGCTCTGGTAAAATGTACATAAGACAGAGCATCAGCCAAGCGGGAGTTTGCTATGACACTTAGTCATTTTTCACTAAGTGTTGCCATCAATGCCAAAGGGGGAGATTGTTGGCAAGAGACACTGTGTGGCTTCATTATTGTTGTCATTGATGGCAACAAAGTTTATCCCACACATCCGCAGCACATAGTATGTCTTTACCAGAAGTCAGATTGAAGAGCGTTTTGGTCCGGTGAGAAAGAACAGAGAATGCAGCAAGGTCCTAAAATCAGGTCCGGATCTCTCAGCGGGTGTAACTCAACAAAGTGCGGACTTGGAAAAGTTAATAAGAGTAACATGTCTACTATATTCCAGAGATTGAGCCTTTGCTGATGAAAGAGTGAAAAGATATGAGCAACTAAGTGTTGGGTTCCTGACAGGTAGAGTAGACTGAGGAAGAACTGACCGATAGAGCATCAGACCTTAATCCAGATGAGAAATTGATGGTGGTCAAGCTATTTAAGGAAGCATACATGGTTGGCCGACATGATTGATGACTTCTATGTCTATATTTTTGATACGCATCACATATTGAGCATGGATTCAGCCGACAAATCAGTGTTTTGTAAATATCCTAAGTATTTTGGCTGCTGACTAGAAAGATGTTGAGATCCTTGGTACAGATATATATACCCGATGGATTTTGGTATGAAGGTGTGTGTATAAGTGTGTAGTGTGCGAAGAAAGGCAAAGACAGGTGTGAAGCAACAACACAAGTCTAGTATGTGACAGAATAGTAGAACTAAAGTAGAGGAAGAATGAAGTGCAGTAGATCAGTATATTGAGCCTATCCAAAATTGAACCTCAACATATGTGGATGCCTCTGATCAGTTCAAACACCTGGTTACCTTCCTTAACTTTGTAGACAGTGAGTCTCTTGTAGGCAGTGTGCCTCTTGTGAGCAGTGTGCTCGGGTAGTGAGCCCTAATTGGCAAGTGCCATTTTGTACTTCTTATTCTTTTAATAGAGAATACAATCTTGGGTTAGTCACCTCGTGGTTTTTCCCTTAATAGGGTTTTCCACGTCAAAATCATTGTGTTATGTGTGTTGATTTTATTTCTGCTCACATGGTTATGTATGCTTATATGTTTTGATGCTACACTAATTGTTAAAGAAGAACATAAAGTTAAAATATTTAAGATAACTAATTCACCCCCCTCTCAGTTATCTACCTTGTTTCCAACAGTCTGCTTCCATGTTCAAACCCTCGAAACGAACCTCAATTCGGGGCAACTCTATCCCCAGTTTATTCCAAATCATTCCAACCATCAAAATATAAACATGGTTTGAGAATAAAATAAGAGCTTGAAAAGGAGTTAATGGCATACCTATGAATTTTTTTGTGTATTCCATAAAGAAAATGGCCATGGTCCCTAACATTTACTTTACAGAGAGCGAGAGAGGGATTGTATTCTAGAAACTTGTGAAGCGCAGTGCCCTTGAGCTTTTCCTCCTCATCCTAGCAAGAAAGACAATTGGATGCAGAAAATACCTTATATTAATGAAACAATGGAGAAATATTGAGTCATCCTTGACCACGAGCTTCTCATCTCCTAAATACTGGAGAAATATTGACTAATCTAACTTGTCTTGCAAGCTTCACTTTCCTAGACACATTATCTGTGCAGGTTTTCTAATTTGGCTATTAATGGCAATGATTTCTTGCATGGCCATTCAACAAATTTTGGCACCTCCGAACCGTTGATCTCCTACTGTTGTACTTCGAACTCATTGTTTACTGATTTGATGCTAATGGTCCAGAGGGATTCTATGGTCGTCCCTGTACCCACACTGGCATGCAAATTGTTGATTTCAATCTGTAACTGTACGGAGTTCACCAACTGCAACCAATGGATGGGATGACTGCAATGGTCCTCTTGTACCCATTGGAGAACTTGTGCCATTCAATGGTCCCCTACGAACGTATGGAGCTCGACTCCTTCTGGAGTTAAATGCCTATCAGCGTAATTAATTGAAATCATTAAAGGTTAAAGTTAGGAAATTAAGTGTAAAGAGGGCTTGTTGTCGATGAGGATTGCACCCTTATGCAAAGCTATGAAACTCTGCAATCCTTCGAAACATGGGGACAAACTCAGGCTGTGGGTGACCTATAATGAGTTTGAACCTCCAGATTGTGGGCTAGTTCACTTAAAATATTCTATTGGAATGTATTATTTTTTTTATTTTGGAAAAGGGGAAGAAGGAAACTATAAGGAAATAAAACTGTAAAATTTGGTGATGCACCTGATATGGATGGAAAATATGCAATCTAGTTCACAATAGAACTCAAAAATCTGACTCACACAATCTAATCTTGGTGTAAATATCACAAAAATATTTCTAAGGAAGGCTTGAAATTGGACTTTTTCTGAAGGAAAAGGATTTCTCACAACACAAAAAGGATTATTTTCATTAACACAACCTATGACCTATAATAACACTATGCTTAATGCTTCAAATAATAGTGAGACAATAGTTTTAAAGGTTTTGGTAATTAAACACAGTAAAACTTCATCAAATCACTTCTTACAATTTGCATTAAATGGAAAGGTAAACACTTGATTCCAAAGAACAAAGGAAAAATTGCATAAAAACAAAGAAATTGAACCTGTAACCTGTTGTGATTTCTCTATAAAACTGTCAAAAATAGTGAGCTACAAAACCTTCTTCTCTCTCCAAAGTGTAAAAGAGCAAAAAGGTAAGAACTAGCAAAAACATGTTTTGCTTTACAATATATAGCTTTGCTCTCATTAAGAGGCATGCAAAAATGGATTGCAACTAGCTTCCTCTAAAAATAAGTTCTCCAAAGTGATCCACAAGCAAACTCAAAAATCCCTAAAAATAAAGGCTCAAACTACCACAAATCGAGCAAAAATAGCTCCAATTTGGTCCTCTCCATGTGTTTGACCAAAAGTTATTGAAAAATCCTAAAAATGCTCCTTAAATCATGCAAGAAACCCCTAGATGGCCTAGTTAACTCAACTCATCAATTTGCATGATCTTGCTTTTGCAAAATTGATTGTGAGTAAATAATAAAGTAATTAAATTAATTACTCTATTATTGGTTACAACTTGTACTACTTTTGATTTTACATTTTGTGAAAATTAATAAAGCAATTTGAAGAATAATACTTTATTAATTACTTACATTTGATTTGTTTGTAAAATCATGCATGAAAAGAATAGACTCCTTATCTCTCCAAATTACACATGCCTAATTTGCATGATTTGAGCAAAAATAGAACTTTAGAGAAAAATAAAATCCCCTTATAGCCCATTGTGAAAAGAATACATCCATTTGCATGTCAATATGCCTCAAGGAAAAAATATACCCCTATCTTTCCAAATACATCATCAAAATGCATGAAAAGTACCAAGGCATCACATTACAAACCCTTATGACTCCAATTTGCACCAAAAGAAAACAAATATATAACTCTGCCTTATCACTCCAATTTCAATGCAAAATAGCCTTACTACCATATACCTTCACCATGCAAGATAAAAACCCTAAGTCACCTTACCACTTTGCCATATGTATCATTATGCAAAATATAATGCATCTTCCTCTCCATATCTCCTTCATGCAAAAAACAATGATACCTCAGCCGCCTTTCTTGCCACCTTATAATATCATTTTATCTTTATAGTTCAACCTTTAACCCTCGATGTATTAGAAATGTATAAGGTATGAAGAACCTTTGACCCTCGACCATTATGCATGATACAAAGGAATCTTGATTTGTTGACCTCCATGAAGTAAAAGAAATAAAAGGCTTTTTTAAGACACTTAAGCATTACCTTTCAATGATTTCAATTTTGATTTAGTAAAATCGAAGGCAAAGAAATAATCATTGCCCACGGCCCCTACACTTGGTCTTCATAACTACAAGTGTTTTACCTCGGTCATCTATTTGATTTCTAATGATTTTGTTTTCAAAAGTCAAAAAATTGAAATAGAAAACTTGAGGTAGGGCACACAAAAAAACTCTATCAAACCCTAAACGAAGTCACTCTCACTTTTCACTTCTCATATTGAGCTCTGTTGAGGGTTTGCATCGCTATGGAGGGTTTCTGGACTGTGTGTGCCTTTGAAGGTTTTTGGCGGTTCAAATTTGATGTTCTAATCTATTACCGTTTTGCATCAGGTAACTCCCTTTGTAAAGAACTCAACCATTCTCTTGGTTTCTCTATGTAGTGTCTTCATGCTAGTCACAGCTACATGATTACTTCTGAACATATATGATTTCTACATTCCATTCTTACCGTGGTTTTCTTATCTCTTGCATTTCTTTGGTTGGTGACTGTATCCCTACATTTTCAACTCTGCCAAAGAGGCATACCCGCGTCCTGTAGCTCCTCATTCTTGCAAGAATACAAGGTATGGCTTCATTATTACCTCACCATTCTGATTTCTTTTGATAGTTTGTTTTATTCTGGCAAGGGTTTTGAATATATGATAAGGGTATGTGATATTCATGAAGAGAAAACTCTTTTCTACTACGGCCATGATCACTGCAACCTCTCTCTTCAATTTACATTCTTCTTATACCTGAACTTGACCACTGTATGTATGATTTTTGCCTTAGATTTGTACATCTTTATTATTTTTTAAAGGTCGCAGCTTGTTCATTTTGCCTCTATTTGGGTTTTTTCATCATATAGTTTGTGTAAAGACAAACGAGGGCTTTTCCTATTTCTGTATTTTTTGAAAATTCAAAAGAAGTTTTGAACAAAATTTCTATATGGGTTTGTTGTTTTCTTGAAGAAAACTACTCTTCTAGCTACGACCATGACTGCATTACATATATACTTTTGTTTCTGTAAGAAGGAAAAAAGACCCATATGATAGTCTAGTTGGTGTATTTATCCACTTATGGCAAAAGAACACTACTTTTCCGACCCTCCTGTAAAAGAAAAAGGGGTTTTCTTTTAAGAGATCTCCTCCTGTAGCAACAACAAATGTATCTTTCTCTTCTTTTCTACAACTTTATGATGTTCTATTATTCTTGAAAAATGATGGGGAAAAGAAAAGTCTCTAAACTGCTGTGTACCTACATCACTCTTGTTATTTCCTATAGATGTTCTTTTTCCTTTCTTGTGGATAAAAATAGAAGATGAAGGCATTCTTAATGCATAATAAAGGCTTTCAAGCATACTTCTTCATCATCAATTAGAAAGATTGCTCTATCTATAGCATCATATCATTCAACCCCCTTGTTTTATAAGTTGTTGTCCTTATCACTTTTGACTATCATACTATATTCATGACTATCCAAAGACAATAAAGATGCCTATATATTAGTTCTCTTCTTTGACATGACTATCTTTCTCTAATTTGACTGCATTTATACCTTTTCAAGAGTGCAAGGGTAGTCTTGAACCATTTTCTTTAATTCTTGATAAGGTTTCTAAGAAGGTTGACAGGTGTAAACATGAGAAGATTGTAAGCCTGACCTTTTATGATTTGTGACTTCCTTGATAACCATGCCTGCAGATTGCTATGTTGTTTCTCGTATATGTTCCATGATTATCCATATGTACCTACATGCTCTGTCCTTTTCGTGACTATGACAGTTATTGCTTGAAAGTATCATTACTCCCTTATCTACTTCATAAGACTACAGTCCACTTCCTTATCTACTAATGACTACATTATGTATACTTTTATGTCTATGGAAGTCAACTTAGTGACTGTTGTTTATGTAGAAGCCCCATCTCCTCTGATTATACCTTGGTTGTGTGGGTTTGATACTCATGACTGTTAGGACAGTCCTTTGAGGTGACTGCATTTCTTGTTATGACTTTTCTCTTTGCAAATTGCAATTGCATTTTATCTTCATGTATATTTCTTAACATTTTATGCCTTCCTATACTTATGCATAACTATTTTTTGTCACTGTGACATCTATTGATTTGAAGGTAACTGTGATGAATGTCATACCTCTTATTTATCATAATGATCTCCTTCTTAACAAGCAATGTCCACCTTGTATATCTTTAAATGGCATGTATGAAGACCTGTATGGTGCTCATTGCTTGGTAAGACTATGAACACCCTTGACTACACCTTTGTTGATTGATAGTTTCTTTGGAACAGTGATCTCCTTCATTGCTGGCATATACTATTGTATTGGTGTTCTATAGTCTACCTGAATGTTATTCATTTCAATGGACATTAGTCAAACATACATTAGCAACTTAATACCTCATTGGTAAGAAATGATAGATAATTGATCTTGGAACAGTGATCTAGAGCTCTTCTCTGTTGTTAATGGTGATTGTTCTCTTCATTTTAATTCCAAGGCTATTCAACTGATAAGAAATTACTATACCTTGTCATCTAGATTTTGACATTCATCATGTATTTTGATTGTTGTTCCATATTAATTTGATCACACTGCATTTATTTATATGTTCTTGTACATTGTACCTTACATTTATGTTCCAACTCTTTGTACTATTGCAAAAAGATGTTTCATTCATAACAAAAGATGGAAAGTACCTTTTACTTTTGTACTTTGTACCTTCTCTCCTTCATGATGGTAGCTTCATAGGATGTACCTTGGTCCTTTAGACCTGATTACTTAGTTCTATGGTATAGCTACTCATTGTCATCATTTATGACTATACCTTGCACGTATCTATTGATGGCATAGGACTGTTATGAAAGATCACACTTTATTAATGATAAAGAAAGTAGAACAGTACCTTGTGTTCCTTGCATATCATTTGGAATTTGATCATTGATGAGCTATTGGATATAGCATAACATGTAATGGTATCACTTTGAGCATGATGGGCTCAACCCTTGTGGGAGTCCATTTTCTCCACATGCTTGAAAATAATCTAAAAATGAATATTCATCTGTACCTGCACATGAAACACACATGTTAGTCATAAAAATGTACCTTTGATTTCTGATGTAAGGCACTTGCTTAGTTGTCCTTCTCTGCTCTGATACTTATATCTAATTACTTCCTAATTCTCTTAGCTAATTATGATCATTAATTGCCTCTGGCATATGAAATGAATGATGTCTACAAGTTGATAAGTCTGTTTGATAAAGCATATGATAACTTTAAACATCAGGAGCTCTAACAGATTTTGTCCCAACATTTTTACAAGTTTAACTGATGCCACTGGAACTAAAGATGAAGACCGAAGATCAACATCAACAAGTCAACAACCTTCTTTCTCAGGCAATGATGGATGTTTATCTTTATCATATGTTCTTCATTATTTCTTTGTCATTAGATGTATAGCTTGAATATCTACATTGCTCAGTTTAGTTACTCCCACAGCTTGTGTGGGACACATTTGAACACTTCTTTTAAACATGATTAGTTAATTTATCCTATGCACCTGATGTATGTATGTATCTTTTTCAATCAATGCATAGGATAAAGTCACATTTACTGAATTGTATGTTCCAAATATGACATGAAATAACAGTTTAGACAAATTTCTTTAATTCTTTCTTTCAAATCAGATCAACTGAATAATCAATCTATCTTATAACTCCTGAAAGATAACACTATGTTAGATCAACTGTATTTCTTGAATGTTTGATACCTTGACAACTTGATTCTCTTGTCATGATGATTCATCAATCTTGATTGGACTGATGGGTTATCTTGTCAACTAAATATCTATCTCTACTTTGTCAAGACATCAACTGTTCATTAAATGCATAACTTCAAAGTTTTCTTTTATTCCTTTTGAACAACTGCACTTAGGTCTAACTAAATTTAGTGTGAACAAAATTTAGTAACAAGGCTATAGGACATTTAGTTTTAGGTACAATTATAATGAATTAAATTATTGTCACACTAGAGTCTATTTGTCTTTAGACTAAATTTGGTTATTTTGTATTTGAAAATTTCCTCGAAATCAAAATAGTCTATGAGCTCTATGGAGGGTCAAATCTATAGTTCTAAGTCATTCTTATAGGCATAGATTTAATATGTGTTTGATAGATATGATCTAGTATGGTGTGTGTTGTTCTCAAAATTAGCTACGCTCATTTTTGTAGACAACCCCTACGAAACTTGTCTGTTTTGTAGACTACACTCTAAGTTCACTTAGCGAGGCAAGTACTCTTAGCCTTGTGCAAAGTCATTCAACACTGTATACTAGCTTGTAACATTCCCCTAAGTCTTTTCCTCAAAGTTCATGAAAACTAAGTTACAAGTTGGTCAAAATACCAATTTTGACCATTTTTAGGGTAGTGGAATTTTTTCTCAAGTTAACATGCATTGACGGTGAAATCCACCGCTCTTGCATGTTTGTTGTTGTTTTCATATGCATAGTCGATTGATTTAGCCACTCTCGCATATGCTTGTGATTTGAACCTTCCAACATGTAATAGCGGTGGTTTTCATTGCTCTTACATGTTTCAAGTCATTTTACTTTACATTTTCGAGCGGTCTTTTTCCCTGCCCGTGCATGTTGACCGCCTAATGTAGTGATGGTGAAATCCGCCACTCAAACAAAATCTTGGTGAATCGCTCGACTTGAAGTTGCATTAATGGCACTCGTGCCATGTTTCAATACAAATTTTTAAACCTATTTAATTGCTTTTTCATTTTGTTTTGTTAGTTTATTATTACCAAACCTCATATTCAACTAGTAAAACCCTCTTTGGGATTGTTTGATCATGACACCTGTGTATTCAAGCGTATTTCATCATTTTTGCATAAACTAGGGTTTCAGGTCAACCTTTCCAGGTAAGCCTTCATTTTCTATTTTTCTTTCATTTTCCTGTTTAGGTATGATCAGTATTGTTAGGGTTTACTTAACATTTTTTCATTTTAAGATTTATGTAAATGTTTTCTTTCTATTTTCTGTCATTATTTTGCACATTTGAGTGTAGTTTTGAAACCCTAAGTTGAATGCTGCGTATGTTTTCATTGTTTGCTTGTTTGACTGGCAGCAGATTTGTCGTCCCCTGCTTCACCATTTTAGTTGTATTTCCTACATGTAGTGGCGGTATTTCTAAGTGCTCTTACATCAACCTAACATGTTTTCAACTTTATGGTATGTAGTGGCAGGCTTTTCCCCCACCCTCGCATCCTTCATGTTTTTTCTTTCCTACATGTAACGACAGTAAAAACTGCCACCCTTACATGATCCTTGCGCAAATCTCCCAACATGCACCAGCGGTCGAAACTCCTGCCTTTACATATAACTTCAAGTTTTTGAAAACACTTGTAATAGCGGCCCATTCCATAGACTTTGCATGTGCCGCAGACTCAAATGTTACCCATATGTAAGGGCGGTCATTTTGACCGCCCCTACATATAAAACTTATATTTTTCCAAAAACACATGTAAAGGTGGTATTTTTCGATGACTTTGCACGACAATTATAAATAATTCCTATTAACATGCAAGAGCAATCAAAATGACCAACTTTACATATATGAATAAATCCCTCATGCAGGAGCAGTCATTTTGACCGCTCGTGCACATTTTCCTAAATTTTTCCTAACACTGGGAAAATTCACCTTTCAAGAACTGTTAACCCGCTTTCACCCTTAACCTCAATTTGCGCACACTCAATCCCTTCAACGCATGCTTTCCTATCCATGATCATCGACTCACGGTTATCCCAGTTTATCCATTTTTCCCCTAAACTACGAGATCATGGCCTTTTACAGTTCTTAACAAGCGTCTGTGGTAGATATTTCTTCCAGAGTTCTCTGCAGAGTTGATGTCAAAGTCATCTCCATCCAAAGCCAAAATCATGAAGTACAAATATCAAGGGGTCTTCCCTATCACTTCAGTGCAGTTGAATATTGATGAAATTAGGGATACAGAAATAGGACATGTGGACATGGCAGAATTTGTGGACAGAATGAAACAGACAAATCCTTCCAGACACATACAAAAGATCATTGACAACAATATTCACTTGGTTGCCTCATTTCCAGTTTCTGCACATAATATTGAGTTCATTCTTCATGTGGCTAGCCATTACAACAAGGACACTAGGGTTGTGACAGATTCCCAAGGGAATGTGATAATGAGGTTGGATGCAGAATTCCTTGATAAAATCTTCATGTGTCCACCTATTGTAAACATTAGATAGATTGATTTTGCTCAAGGGAAAAAGGACTATGATACAGATGTGGAAGTTGCAAGAAGGTATATAAACAACAAAAGGTATATAAGCTACATGAGGAGCTTTCCTGGTTTGACTCAGGTTGGTGACAGGAGATTGGTTCTGGTATATGAGTATTATCCTCAAATAACTCTGAAGGGATCAATCCATCATTTTCGACGAGTAAATGATGCTTTCTTTTCAGTATTCATGTGCTTGTGGGACAATGAACTTGTTCAAAAGAAGGTCTCAGATGAATCTTGGGAGGTTGTGATTTCTTTTGGCTGCTTGTTCTTACAATTCCCCACTTTCACATATCTCAAGGTAGGGTATTATCCTGGCTACCCTTATATTCTTCCACGGTATCCCAGTGACTGTATTATTCTCACGGAGTTATGTAAACAGCTGATTGTAGTGCATAATAAATAAAATGGAGCTGAACAAGTCAGGGATAAAGTTTCCCATTGAAATTGGAAGGTATTCAGTTTAATCAGCTAACAAGGCAAAACTAGTTGATTCTGAATTGCAGTTGGTCACTATGAAAACTTTTAAGAAAAGGGACCATTTTGACTTTAGGAGAGTGCAAGATAAGATCAAAAGAAAGTCAACTTTTCATGTGCCTATGGTGGAAGATATTTGGGCTTAACTCTGGACACAAAATGAGATCAGGAAGCAAGACTATTGCAGACTTCATCTGAGTCAGATTGAAGAGCTGGGCCTCTCTCATATTCCAGACAGAATGGAGGATGATGGGGATGTTCTAGATCCCAAATATAACACTGAGAATGTTGAAGTCTCACCTCTTCCAAAGGTGAAATGGTCAGTTAAAGAGGAAACATCCATAAGGAAAAGATTTCAACTAATCCTAACCAATATAAATATATGGTTGGAGAGCAAAGGAATCAAATTGAAGGAATTTCTCATAGGGTCTGAGACTGAAGCACAGGAGCAAACAGGCAAGAAAGTAGAGAACAGGGCCAAAAATAAGAGTGACACCCCTTCTTCCTCCAAAATAAAAAAACCAAAAATTAAGTTTGTATCCAAGGGAGGGAAGAAGAAAGAAGTTGCAAAAACCTCCAATGTCACTGAATCAGGTGCTAAAGATATAAATGTTCAGAAAATGGAGGTTGAAGATGTTGAGACTGAAGAACAAAATGTTTAGAAGTCTAAGGATGCCCAACAAATAGAAGTATCTGATAAATCTGATGAGGAAGATGAAACTCAACAAGGCAAGGATGAGGATGCAGAAAAGGAACAACTTGGTGATCCACATCAGTCCCCTGAGAAAGATCTTCCCACTGGAACACAAGTTTCTACACCCCTTCCTCATGCTCATGTTTCTGATAGTTTTCTAGTAGTTTCAAGTGTTCCTCTTTAACCTATTTTTATTATTTCTTCTGATAATACCCCTACTTCTGTAAGAATCAGTTTTGGGACTGTCTTTGATTCGTCTGGCTCTATCCCAAGTTTATATTCTCTGTCTTTTGACATTGGTGAACAATCTATCTTAGGAAATCTTCTGGATGGTTCAGAGAAGGTTGTTGATACATGATGAAGGGGGTAAATCATAAAACACACAATAAACAGAAAATAGAATGATATTTTATTAATATGGGAAAAACATTACATTACAGAAGCTCAAATACAATTAGAGGATGAATCCCCTACAGGCTGCAACACATTACAACTCCCTCTCTCAAAACACTGGAATCTTCAGCCTTCTGTAATTCCCAAATCAACTAGGGTTTCTAATTTCCCAACTTTATTAACTCTACACCTTCCCCCTTAACTCTACTACCCTAAGGGTTTCCGAAATGGTTATATATAGCCCTTTTTGGCAACCACCAACTTAATTTTGAAATTTGCATCTCCCTCCAAAAATAGGTCAATTTCGCAGGGCCATAACTTGAGATCCGACTGTTGGATTTTCAATTATAATACCTTTTCAGAAAGCTCTCGAAAAGACGATGGAGTGTCAAGTAGTACCGATAGGTAGACTACTTGGGTTTCCCACCAAATTTTGGGCCCATCCAGAGCCTCTAAGTGCCTCAAATTTGACTTTGAATATTTCAATAAGATTTTTGGAATTTGAAATTTTAATATCTCACAAATGACAAATGATATTGAAGTGATTTCTTCACCATTAGCTTCAATTCACCATTCTAGAGGTATGTGTAAGATTTTGTATCCAACTGTGCACAAATGCAAACTTACTAAAAATAGTAACCCTGCCAAATTTAGCCCTTATTGAAAAGAAACAACACATTTTTATTTTTTTTGGTTGATGCAAGATTGCTCTTACACCCTAGATGCTCCTGCATCAATACAGGTATAGTTTTTACCAACACCAGTCCTATTGTGACCATAATAGGTGTAAATATGGATCCAATGAAATAAGTAGTGGACTCATCTCTGATTACTAGTGCTTATGTGCTTCCCCCATGGTTGTCCGCATATACTCCCAAGAGAAAGAAGCAAGCTATTTCGCCTGATGAGATTAATATTGAAAAGCTGCTACTTGTAAAATCAAAGACTCTAAAGAAGAAGCCTAAGACTGTTTCTAGGCTTATCAGTGAGAAAGGAAACATATATGCAGAGATTGCTAAACCACCAGAAGATGCTACTGTTGACAATTTTTACATGAATGATTATGTCGTTTCAAGGGTTGAGTTAGACAAACTAACTCATGAAGGCATAAAAGTAGATTTTCAAACTACTGCTAGCACCTTGCTCAATAAATATGATGAAGTCAAAAAGGAAAAAGAACAGTATAAGGCTAAAGCAGAACAACTTGCTGCAGTTCTTCAAAAAATAGTTAAGTCATCTGAAATTGTGGAACCCATGGCAGTAACTGTAGAAGATCCCCTGATCCAAAAGGTTGAAAAAGCTCAGGCCAGAGGAAGGGTGGTAGGAGATATTGTGGAATGTTTGCTAGCTCAAGGGTGAATTCTACTAAAGACCACTGTAGAAAGAAAAGAGAAAATGGATAAAGCTAAAGCCGAGCTTGATAACATGGTTGACTTACTTTCCCAGGAGTTTCAAGATCAAGAAGAGAGATTGGAGGAGTGGATAGAGATGAAAAAGATTAAGATAAAGAATCTGATACCATCGAGGTCATTGGAAATAGGGAATCATATCTTAAAACTAAGGAGTCTCTGGTTCATTGTATCCACATAATAAAAGATTTACTTGAAGATCTATGTCAAGCTCGTGAAGCCAGTGAAGACAGTGATGTCACGCTTCTACACATGCTGGAAGAACTCCCATGCACCCTCACAAGTGAAGACCATAAGTTCCTTTCAGCAGATGAGATGATAAGTTCCTTCGAAAAGATGGTTCAAAGGAAATTTGAAGAGGAGTTGCCCTCAGTACTTTCCATGGACAATCTCTATGATCAACATTCGACTTTTGAGAACCTAAAGGACAACCTTGACAAACATGAAAAGGCAATAAAGGCAGTAAAAGATGCAATTCTTTGGGCCCACACTATTTCATAAAATACAGCTAAGCCGAATGCATGTGAAATGGCGGCTATACAGGCCATGTACCAGAATTTTCTGAAGAAGAATGATGGAGGAAGCTGATACCTTAGTTTATTTTATTCTTGTACATGTAATTTGAATTTTGTTGTGGACATATTCATATGTAATTTTCTAAAATGTAATTACATGTGAGGCAAAGGAAGTCCTAAGTCAAATAGGACTCTTCTGTTTGAATAAGTCAAAGTAGTTACGATTTTCCTATTTTTGCTCTCGGTTTCTCTTATAAATAGAGAGGACCCCCATTGTAAATAATCATCTTTTAGTTATTGAAGCGAAACTCTGCCAAATTGAAGAGCATTTTGAGACTTTGTGTTCAAATTATAAATCAAATTTTATCAAGTGAATAGAAAAGCAAGTGATCGTTCAATCTTTGTGTTGAAATAACTTGTGGCATATTGGAAATTATTCTTATGTCCTTTTCCAAATACTATCTTATCTGCTTGATCAAATTGTAGTGTGAGTGTGAATAATCTGGGAGATGTTCTAAAGCTGATTTTGGAAACTTTGTGCTACAACAATTATCTTTAGTTTGTGATTTTATGTTTTGAAGAAAAAGATATTAGAAAGGCTTTGAACTACTATTATCTTTTGTGATCATATATTTTGTCGTAGTATTCGGTGAAGACTTTGAGCTGCACCTTGTCCTACTTCATTCTAAATTATAAATCAGTAAAAGAGGCAACGATAGACTTTGTGCTTTCGTGGGTTTCTTGGTTATTCAAATTTGTATTGAGAAAGTGCTCTTTTATTTTGTAAACATCATTTCTAAAAAAAGAGAAATGGATGATATGGTCTCATCCCTAATAAATAAGTTTGTGATAGTTGATAGGGAACCTCCCCTTGCTGAGAGGAGAGATTTATCTCATTACATTGTGGTCGATGTAACCATTTTGCCTTCAGTTAGTTGAAGACAAAATATTCACCCAATAGTTTTTGGCAACTCTACTAGGGAAGGAACGTGCAACTTGGAGCCTCACGCTCTGAGTTGAAGCACTTTAGTTCTTTTCCGTTTGTTTCAAGGTTTTTCAAAATTTTGTTGAGTACACTACATTCTGGTGGATTTACGGTATACAAGAAGCAAGAGAGCTCAAGGTATTATTGACCCTGTATTTGAGTTGATGCAGCAAAATAATTTTGATATTTTGCCTCCATGACCTCGACTTCAGCGAACTAGGAGTTTTCCTCCTACCAACGCCAGGTCTCCAATACCAGGTGAAGCTTCTAGTTCTAGTACTAGAAGAATTTTGTCTATTCATATTCCATAGAGGTTTGTTATCCCACCCTTTAATCATTGCACCATGGCAGCTCAAGGCCCTTGGGGTAACACTTTTGGTCCTTTGAACTTAACTCTACCATTGCATGAACTACCTCGTAGTTCGAGGAAGAATTTTCCTAAGTTCTATGGCGATGGGAAAGTCCACCCAGATGAACACATTGCAGCTTTCTGCATAGCTTGTAGTGTAATAGGTGTTGAGCATGAAGATGTAGCAGTAAGAATTTTTGTGGAAACTGTAAGGTGCTGTTGCAGATTGGTTTTACCATCTTCAATCTTAGACTATAACCAATTGGAACTCCCTCAAGACCAAGTTTGAGGCAAGGTTCAAACCTGCAGAAGATGCACATGCCTTATTGGCTCAGCTCACACAAATGAATAAAGAACCTCACGAACCCTTGCGAGACTTCATTGCTAAGTTCAATAAGCTGAGAAATAGGATTGCTACAACTGCTTAGCCAACAACGGAGAATCTTAAGGGTTTCTTTATAAGCTTCCTGGGGTGAGTTTTTTGTTAAGATGGGTTGGTCTCGCAAATCTTCCTGCAACACAAATTTTGGCTACTGAAGTTGAAGATGATCTTATCCTTACGGGTAAGATAAGAAGAGATTTTAACAGAAACAGAGGTCCTTCTTCTGCCGATAATTCTTCCACAAGCACCACAGATCCTATGGTGCAAAAGTTAGCAAATGAATTGCTAGCTCTGAAAAGGCAAATGTCACAAGGTATGTCTACCCCTCCTTATCAGAATATACCAAGGAGAACATTTCCCAACAATTCATATCAAGGAAATGCTACTAAAAGTCAAGGGCAACACAATCGTCTTCCACCCACACAGGGGAAGCTCACCATTGAAGTAGCGCCGGTCAACTCAGCAATTGGCTATTATGAAGAAGAACATGATCATTCTTTCCAACCTGAGTTGGACCAAGAGAATGATGCTAATCTTTTTGGAGAAGGAGAAGAAGAATTAGCTAGTGACTCTACCATTGGCTTTCTGAATTACCAAGATGAAGCCGAAAAAGAAAAAGTATATGATGGAGCATATGTTGTTTTTACTAGGTCCCAAAATCAGTCAACTCAACAAGCTGATAAAGGAAAGGCAAGAGAGGAACCTCAGCCAGTGATCTCAATTTCCAAATGAGGAACTTCGTTACCTTTTCAGTCGAAGGACCCGGTATAAGCAAGTAAATACATCTAACAATCCTGTATCTTCTACTCTTGTCCCTCAAACCAGTAATACCCCTGATAAAACTCAGAATGATGGATTTCCTTCCTCTATCTCTATTTCATTTCAGCTATTTGATATAATAGATCATGCTAGGAAGACCAAAATCCAAATGTCTGAGGTTGAGTATTTGCAAGCTAATCTTGAATAGTTTGATAGGTTGGCTAAATACATCAAAAACAAGACTGTCCCTACAAGACAAGATTTTCCAAAATTTGCCCATGATTCCTCAAAGAACAAATCCACCTAAAATAATCTTGTCACTACTCCCCTTGTTGCCTCCCGACAAATAGAACCTTTCTATGTTTCCCTATTGGTAAATGGTCATAAGTTGAGCAATTGCATAATAGATTCTGGGGCCTCTGATAATGTTATGCCTGCCAAAGTGGCAAATGCCCTTGGTCTCACTCTAACCAAGACTTTTGGGAGATGTTTCTCAATGGAAAATAAGCAAGTGTCATTGTTGGGCCAAATCAAAGATGCCCAATTTGCATTTGCAGCCTTTCCAGACAAGAGGATTAAGATGACCGTCCTAATGGCTGATGTTCCAGCCTCTTATGGAATCTTGCTCGGGCATAATTTTTGTAAAGATGTGGGTGGGGAATTGAATATGGACTATCCAAAACAAGGATACCTGTTAAAGGTGTCATGCAAAAGTTGCTTCCTAAGAAAGAAGCAAAATATATTGTCACCCAAACGGTAAATCCCAAAGCCCAAATTTTGTTTGAGTCCTTAGGAATGGGTAATTATTTCTTGTCTATACTGAAGATATTCCTAGTTCATCATATGAGAGCTCAGACAATTCAGATGGAGAATTAGAAGAGTATTCAAATGAAAGTGTAGATGAAGGTATAGTAATGTCAGATTCTTCCCTCACTGATGAAGAAGAATCATCTGGTCAAAGAAATTCCAAAAAATCAAATTCTAATGAGGTTTGGGTTTTAGAATTTGATGGCAGTTGTTCCTCTACCAGTTCTGGAGCTGGAGTTGTTTTGATATCTCCACAAGGTGATATCTTCGCTTTCTCATACAAGCTGTAATTCGACAATACCAATAACACTGCTGAATACGAGTCATTGTTGCTCGAATTGGAGGCTGCTCATGCTAAAGGTGTTAAAAATCTCCATGCTCAAGTAGATGCTAATTTAGTTGTTTGTCAAGTGAGAAATTTATATCAGACCAAAAATGAAAGATTTAGACATTATCGCAATCGCGTATCGGATTGTATTGAATGTTTTGATGCTTTCAATATTTTTGCGGTGCCTAGAGAGTTTAATGATCATGCAGATTCATTAGTTGTCTCCACCACCCTCATGGTTCCTCATAAAGACTTCAAAGGAAACAAGTACACAATTGAGTTGGTCTTTCGACCAACTGTACCTGATAATGCTAACCATTGGTAGGTGTTCAATGGTGATAACCAAATCATAGCTTTCTTGGAAAAGACAGATAGCTTTGATGAGCTCTAATTTGAAGGTAGTGAATCTCCACCACGGGAATACGTTTCTGAAATAGATTCACAAATTAGTGAAGAGTTTCTTCAACTGAAAGGGAATAAGATTCCAAAAGGTTTGGTTTCCCTAGAAAAGCTATTTGATAAGCATGATAGATACATTAAACAGCAGCAACAACTTAATTCAAATTCCTCTATGGAATTTGAGCAAGTAAATTTGAGTTCTGAGGTAGATCCCAAAATGGTCAACATTGGGAAGTGTTGCACTGCTGACGAGAAGTTCAAATTCATTACACTCCTTCACCATTACATTGATGTTTTCGCGTATTCTTATGATGATCCAAAGTCCTTCAGGCCTAAGGAGATTCAGCATGAAATTCCTCTCAAAGCTGGGTCATTGCCTCACAAGCAGAAACAAAGGCAATATAACCCTAAAATATCAGGTGCTATCCTTTCTGAGATTCAGAAAATGTTGAATGCAAGAATAATCTTTCCAATTCATCATTCCACCTGGATCGCGAATATAGTTCCTATAAGAAAGAAGAATGGAGAAATCCATATCTGTGTTGATTTCAGGAATCTCAACCAGTCTTCTCTAAAGGATAACTACCCCTTACCCATTATGGACCAAGTGTTGCAAACTATAACTGGTTTGGAAATGATGTCTATGCTGGATGGTTTTTTAGGATATAATCAAATAGAGGTCAATGAAGTAGATTAGTACAAGACAGCTTTCACAACACCTTGGGGCACGTTTGCATATTGCAGGATGCCTTTTGGTTTGATCAATGCTGGCGCCACGTTCCAGAGAGAAATGGACCTTGCTTTCAGAGATGAGATGGGGAAATTCATCATGGTTTATCTTGATGACTTGACTATTTTCTCCAAACAATGTCATGATCATGCGTATCATTTGCGACAGGTGCTGGAAAGATGTCGACAAAATGATATCTCTCTCAACCCTAAGAAATCAATTTTCAGGTTTACAGAAGGTAAACTTCTCGGTCACATTGTGTCCCAAGAAGGTACTAAAATTGATTCAGAAAGAGTCAAATCCATCCAAAGTTTTACTTATCAAGCTAGTAAGACTGCAGTTCACTCTTTCTTCAGAAAGGTGAATTTTCTGCAAAGGTTCATTCCAGAATTCGCAGAGAAAACCCGTCACATTGTCAACATGATGAAGGGTAAAGCTACGTTCTGTTGGAGTGAGGAAGGCAAAGAAGCATTTGAGGAAATCAAGAGGGCTATAGCTCATGCTTTGGTCCTTGTTTGTCCTGACTATACCAAAGATTTCGTAGTATACAGCTACGCCTCTGAGCATACACTTTCAGCCATTCTTGTTCAGCAGAATGAGGAAGGTGTGGAATCTCCCATTTCATTTATGAGTTGTCCTTTGAAGGCTTATGAATTGAAATATTCAAATATGGAGAAACATGCTTATGTCATGGTTAAGGTGGTAAAGCATTTCAGGTTCTATATTTTGAATTAACATACTATTGTTTTGGTGCCTAATACAATAGTAAAGTCAATTCTGACTCAACAGGAGTTTGGAACCAAAAGAGGCAATTGGATTGCTAAAATCCAAGAGTTTGATCTTGATATCAAACCTAACAAGCTTGTGCGTGGCAGAGGTTTGTGTCAATTCATTGTTGACAATGTACCAAAAGAGAGAGGGGATGAAGAAGAAGAAGTTGAAGATATGCCAACTGTTCTTTTTGTCACTACTACAGATGATTAGTATTCAAATATCACTCATTTTCTTACCTATGGTGAGTGTCCTTCTCATCTATCTTATAAGGAGAAAAGAACTATCAAATTGAAGGTTGCTAACTATGTCCTATAGGACAATGGTTTGTATAAGAGGAATCTTGATGGAGTATTTCTCTGTTGTGTGGATAAAGCGCAACAAAGTAGACTTCTGGAGTCTTTCCACAATTTGGCTTGTGGAGGACATTTTTCTGCACCTATGATGGCTCATAAGATTTTGTAGGCTATGTACTATTAGCCCACACTATTTCAGGATGTGTACAATTGGGTACGTAGGTGTGAGTTATGTCAACAGTTTGTTCAAAAACCTAAGTTGGCTGCACTACCTCTCAAACCAGTTGTGATTGAAGAACCGTTTCAGCAATGGGGCATTGACTTCATTGGTGTTGTGAACCTGTTGTGATGTTCACAACACGCCTCATTTTACTCATTAGCAAAATGAGGACCCCTATTGTGGCTATTGCTTTTGCTTGTGTGTGTGTTGTTCTGCTTGGTGGTAAAGGGAAAAGGAAGTGAAATTTGCAAACTTTGTTAAAACTAGAGAAAAAATACATTTAAGTGCCAGAGCATAATATGGGTGAATTCCTTGTCAAAAATGAATAGGGGTTGCTTTTTGAACCATCTTAAAATTTCCTGTATTTTGCAAGTTATGAGTGTTTTGGTAAAATGTACAATCGGGTTTGTATGTTGCACATACAAGGTCCTTTGTATGTCGGGTCATTGTATATGTAAAGTCCTTTGTATGTTGTATCGTTGTATGTTGCATATACAAAACAATTTGTATGTCGAGTCGTTGCTTTACTTGTATGCATTTCCTAATGTTTTATTTGTACATACAAGTCACGGACCCGACGGAGTTCGCAGTTAAAAGGTATAAAGGGTTTAAATCCACCAATTGTATATTTGGTGTTTGTATGTTTATACATACAAGTGAAGCATACATGTCGAAAGATGCAAGGCCCGCAACATGCAAGCCGCAGACTCGAAAAGTTTGTTAAACAAGATTAAGTCCTTGTATGTATGCGGGCTTGTATATTGGTGAGATACAAAGGCTATATACATTGCGTGGACTCGAGGAGTTATCAATGTTGGTTTAGTCATTGTATTTTTTGTGCTTTGTATATCGATGACATACATTGTGCACATGCAAGCCACGGACCCAAAATGATTGTGAAACAAGGTTAAGTCCTTGTATATTTTGTGGGCTTGTATGTTTCGATGATATGCATTGCAAATGTACATTACCGTGAACTTGAAAAGTTATTAAACAATGTTAAATTGTTGTATATTCGGGGCTTTATATGTATGTTTCGGAGATATGCATTTCACTATACATACAAGCGCCGAAATTCAAAAGGGATTACAATTTGGTTAATGCAATGCATAAAAACCCAAATGTATATCAAAAAGGATACATTGCATTGTATGCAAGGTGGAACCAGCAGTGAGTTAAGTTGTGGTTTATAAGAAATTGAAGTCCGATAGGGACATACAAGAGATAGATGCAAAAGGAAAAGTACAAGTTAAGGGTACAACTCGGACATGAATAGGAAGTTAAAAATGAAAAGGTCCTTGTATGTTTGGAATGCTTGTATGTTAGGATATACAAGCCCGATATACAAGGAATTGAATATGCATTCTTGAGATGCAAGGAAAAAGGCAGGAAGAAAAGGCAATGGGATTTTTGAATCCATTTTAGAGCCCAATGCATGTTTTTGGTCAACGATGGTTGACTCAGCCATTTTTAACGTTGTATAAGCATCTGGGCATGCGGATTTTCACGGATTCATAGCCCGATTATCTGTGTTTGTAATTTCAGCCTGATTTTAATGTTTGTCTTCCTGTTAGTTTATTAAATGATGGTTCTTAAATCTTGTTTGTTTGTTGTAGGATGTTGGAGCTATTTTGAAGTAGCTAAAAGTCACAGAGTTGCTAGCACAGTGGCGGCATGCGGGTAGATTATAAAGATAGAGCTTTAATGGCGAGGACATCCCAAGCGGCAGATCGGATCCCAAGGGGTTGCAAATGCAGAAGGAGAAGTAAAAGGCTTTCAATGCGGATAAGAGTGCAGGTGGGGAAATATTATTAAATGGAGTAGCAGTTATTTTGGTGACTATTAGGGTTTCCAAAGGGCATCCTTACGCCCAGTATGGGTATGCTGCTCAGGTTTTCGTAGGATTTGTTTTCCACCGGTGGGTGCTGCACTTGAGGTGCAGACCGTTGATTAATTAGGGATTTTTGGAAATGTATAGGGGATACTCAGAGATATATATTCATCCCCTTTACTTTGTAAAAGAGAGGTCAATCATAAAAAATCTAACCAAAACAATTTTATAGGGGATCGGATTACTGAGACTAATGAGGACTGAATTGTTGAAATGTCAAGGTTCTTTCCTCAGATCATTGTAAATGTACTTGTTCTTAAGCATACTGAATGGAGATGAAGCTTCTGATTACATCCTGATTGTAAACTTTACGTAATCTTCAAGTTGATTTATGGATATGTAATGGTGAATGTTGTGTTCAACTAGAAGCACTTTCATTTTATTGCATGTTGTTGTCAACTTTTCCTTTGAAGATTTGCACTGGATCATGCGGATTTGTGGACTGTCCTAGTGAAGTATGATTCTAGTTTTCTTCTCTTCATTGTTGTATGGGAATATGTATGTGAATCAGCAATCTCAGTCAAGTAATTTTGGGAATCTCATTCTCTAACCCTTTTTCTCATTTTAATTTCAGTGAATCACTTCCATAACTACAAATCATGATAAATATTAAGCAGAACAGATAAATATGCTAACCTCCCATAGATAACTGAATATCACTAGCATATTTGAGCTAAATGCATGTAGTGTTGAAAATACCATGCAAAGAATTACAAATAATGGTAGAAATCATGCAAATATCAACCTGTAGGCACATTATTTGAGTAAATCCATAGTGCAGAGGTAAAATTGTTGGAGATTTATGCAGTACAGACATAAAGAATAGCATACGAGCAAGGAACAGAAATTACTGAAGAATGTAAGGCCCCTGAATGATTAACAACAACACACATCAACCACTGAGTAACATCAGTAGATTATGAACTAATCAATAGAGACTCGGGATCATGAATTCTTTGAATTCATCGTATCTTTCAAGATAAATAAAAGTTTTGTGTAACTTTTATTTGTGTGTTTGTGTGTGACTAACATCACCATCAACAGAACCCACCATCAAGTGTGGGACACAACTTTGTTCTCACCGCGACTGATTATTTTACCAAGTGGGTGGAAGCCATCGCAGTAAAGCATGCTACTTCTGAAGTGGTATGTAATTTCCTTAAGGAAAACATTATTTCCCTGTTTGGAGTCCCAAACAAGGTTGTAGCAGATAATACTACTTGATTCTCTTCCAACGAGATTACTAGATTTTTCTATGAACATGGGATCATTCTTTCCCATTCTTCAGACTATTATCCACAAGGAAATGGTCGGGTGGAATCAAGTAACAAAAATCTGGTTACTATTATTAGGAAACTGGTGCAAGATAATTAGAAAACTTGGCATAAAGCGTTTGATGCTTTATGGGCAAATAGGATTACCCCTAAAAGGGCAATAGGTATGTCACCGTTTCAGCTTCTGTATGGACTGAATGCAGAGATACCTATTACCTTGGAGTTGTCGGCACTGAAGTTGGAAAAGGCAATAGAAGATACAACTTTTAAAATTTCTATTGATAAAAGAATTATGTACCTAACTAAATTTGAAGAGCAGCGAGCTATGGTAGTGGATCGCATTGCTAAATATCAAATTCAAGTAAAGAAACTCGTTGACAAGAAACCAAGGGCTCCTGAGTTTCAAATTGGAGATCAAGTCTTGTTATGGGACAAGTGGAGAGAACCAAAAAGAATGCATGGGAAGTTTGATTCCCTATGGAGAGGCCCATTCATCATTTATCAACTTTGTGGTGAAAATAGTTTCTTGCTGGAGTATCTGGATGGAACTGTTGATAACTGAGAGGGGGGGTGAATCAGTTATCCTAATTATTTCTGCTTTCTGAACTTTATTAATAATCAATGTAACATTAATCCAAATGAGCAAACATAATCATGAAATGGAAATACACATGACACAATATTTTTGATGTGGAAACCCTGTTAAGGGAGAAAACCACGGGGTGATTAACCCAAGATTGTATTCTCTGTTAGAAGAATGGAAATACAAAATGGCACTTGCCAATTAGGGCTCACTGCCCGAGCACACTGCCTATAAGAGACTCACTGTCTACAAAAAGAGTTTTATACAATACTTGAACTGATTGGGAGCATCTACATATGCTTGAGTTCAGTTCCGGTTAGGCTCAGTACACTGATCTACTACACTTCATCTTTCCTCTTCTTTTATGCTGCTTTTCTTTCACATACCGGACCTTCCTTACTGCTTCTGTTCTGCTCTTCTGCTTTTATTCGCACATCACCAATAACCATGACACTTCTCACAACTAAATCCATCTTGTATATATATCCGCACAAGTGATTTCATCACCTTTCTAGTCGGCACCCGGAATAGTCAATCTTTTCACAAACTCTGATCTGTCGGCTAAATCATTGCTTACCAAACATTGCGGATCAAGGATATACTTGTGGAAATCATCAATCATGTCGGCCAAACATAACTTATGCCTTAAGAACCTTTTCCATCATCAGTAACACATCCGAAATAATGTCTAATGTTCTGCCAATCAATTCTTCCTCTATTCATACTGTCACTCAGGAACCCGGTACTCAAGTATTCATATCTTTTTCTTCATCTATCACCGGAGGCTAAATCCTTGCAATCTATCACTCAAGATAGTCCTCTTGACTTCCCCAAATCCACACTTCACCAAGATACTTCCTCTGAGAGATCCAGACCTTTCTGTTGGACCTCGCCACATGCTCTGTTCTTGTTTATCGGACCACAACATTCTTCACTCTGACTTCCGGTAGAGACACACCATGTCTTTCGGATGTGTGGGATGAACTTTGTTGCCATCAATGACAACAATCATGAATCTATATAGTGTCTCTTGCCAACAATCTCCCCCTTTGGCATTGATGGCAACACTTAGTGAAAAATGACTAAGTGTTTACACTATGCTCCCCCTTGGCTGATGCTCTATTTGTATATACATATTCTGGAGCTCCCCCCTAGTTGGATTCCTCATTTTTCACTGCTCCTCACTCCCCCTTTTCCATCAATGGCAAAGGGTAGGGTCCGCATACCAAAATTTTCAAAAATTTAACTATAATTAGTTGCATAAGTATATACATATGGAATACTTACATATACTGCAGTATGTCTGCAAAAGTTGTTTTCAATTGAGTGAATTCTGTAGCCCAACTTTACTTCATTCTATCCAAATTTGATATATGACCACTCAATAGAAATGCAAATGCATCTGCCCTTTTTAGATCTGCTGGATCATTTGTCTGAGCTGTGATTTTAGCTTATTTTATGGCCTCATGCATGGCCTCTAATTTAGGGACAATTATCCCTCTGAGCTCACTCAATCTACTAATTCTGTTTTTCTTCTCTTTTTCAAGCTTCTTAATCTCATTCAAAACTACAACCATTTGACATTCTTGATTGATTACGGATGCAGTAAGTGGATCAAAATTTTGAGAAAGATTTGTCAGTTTATCCTCCTGTTCTTTCATTTTCTTCTCAATCTCCACTGTTGTTTTAGACCAGGATATACAAAATTTGTATACTTCTTTGCCATCTTTAAGAGCATTTTCTAAGCTTTTTATCCCAATATTCATATTTCTCCTATCATTTGTTATCAAACCCTATACTTCGGAGAATCTCTTATCCAAAAACTCCTTCCAGACCTTTTCTTCAGCTGACTTCTCTAGAGAATCGAAATGTGTGCTAACACTATTGACTAGAGTTTTAAGATTACCGGATGAGGAGGCTGTGGGATCCTTCTGAAACGATGGCATAATCTTTTCTAGCACTCTGGAAGTAGCTTCTATCAACTCACAGTCTTCCATGTGAGACTTTAGGAGTTTTTCTTTAGCCTTTGCATTAGCAAATGAGGCTATCTTCATTGTCTGTACCGGAGAAAGAGAATCAAAATTAAATGGTCCTTGTAGAAGCTCCAGTTCATCAATCTCCATTATTTCTTTGTTCAAGAATTCTTGGATAGTTTTTGCAGTGTCTCTTGCCGGAGACAGATGTTTCTTCTCTTCTGCATTCTTAGAGCTATCCCTTGGAGCTTTCTCTCCTTCTACATTCTTACCACTAGCAGTTGTGGTCCTCTCTGTTGAGGTCTTCTCTCCCTCTGCAACCTTGGTACTGTCAACTTCTTTTTCCTTCCCTCTTGCTTCTTTCTCCTGTATTATGTCTTCTCCTTTAGGTCCGGAGGCTGTAGGGGAAATTGGAGGAGAGATATTTGTTTGTTCATGAGTCACCTCTTCTGGAATAGAGGATTCTAAGCTCTTGTCTTTACCAGAGTCCTTTGTGATGGGAATGTTGAACCTTTTAAGAGCATTTCGGAGGATCTCTTCAGTCTCTCTTGCCACTTTGTCAGTTTCACCAAGCATGAGCTGATTCATCCTGGCTTTGCTCCGGAACTCATCCTTGCAATCTTTAAAGATTATATTCATTTGTTGCGGAGTGATTGAAGGGAAGAGTTGAATGGTGACCTGTTCCCGGATCTCGAGATCTTTTGCTCGAGCATTGTTCTTCCTCATTTCAAGCCTTTTCTCTAAGCTTTTGGGAATTAGAGAGATAATTTCAATAAAAGCTTTGTTGTAAGTGTTTAAAAACTGAACTGTGGCTTCCTCCAGAATCTTTTTATCTGCTTCATTATATTCATCATAAAATTCTGTTAAGGGTTGCAGGTTCCCATCCACAGTGACTGCTTTCACTACAACATCTAAGGATAGAGTGGGTTTTTCAGCAAATTCCTCTTCCTTCTCTTCTTCTCCTTGACCGGTAGAGTGTTCACCGGATGATTTCTTCTTCCTCTTCAGTTTCTTTATCTCCTCATCTGATTCGGTTTCCTCTTCATCTTTTTGACTGGCATAAGCCCTTGTGGCTTTTGTCTTTGATCTTTTCTCTCCTTTGCCGGATGCCTGGACTTCCAGTTTTGATGTTCTTGAGCTTTTGGCTGTGACAGGTGCAGATCTCTTTGATGATCTAGTCTGAGTTGAGGTTTCTACCGAAGCACTTTCTTTGCTTTCCTTTTTTGCCTCTTTCTTCTCTTCCTCAGCCTTTTGCCTCTTTTCCCTGTTGGCATCAAGTGCCTCCTTTGAGATGCCAAGGCCTTTGGCAACATTTTCTACTTCTTTTCTCACCTTCCTCTTGATCTCTGGTTCTCTGAGTTCCACATGAATCTTTACACTCAGCTCCTCAAAGGTTCCAAACCTTTCTGCCTTTGGATCCTTTGGCTGACTTAGCATGTGTTGAACATGCAACTCCATAATTTATTCATCAACTTCATACCCCATGGGCATGATCCATACAGTTCTTGGTTCCACTGCCTCCATTAGGCACTGATCAGTCTCTACCATAAAATAAACTGTGTCTTTGTATTTCTCAACAAGAGACTGGGGAATCCTTTCTCTTGCTTGCATCATGTTCTAAAAGTTCTTGAAATATCCCCACAGAGCTATATTTTGTACTTTGTTATCACCATGTCCATGCAAATAATCTCTGATTTGGATAGCTACTGGTTTATCATTCTCCCACACCCAGCCACTAGATCCGGGAAGCTCATTCATAAAGTAGAAGATTAAGCACAATATCAATCCACCATACTTGAATGAATTCTTTTTATCTTTCTTAATTTTCTGCAGATTCTCCAAGAGTTGGTTCAAGAGAAGCTGACAAAGATCGTAGTCTGCATCCTTTCTTAGCATTTCATAAGAAGTGTAGATGGCAGTTCCAAGTACTGAATTTTCTCCGCTAGAATGATATATTTTATATCCAATGATCATGGAGGCAAACTTGGATCCGG
This sequence comes from Cunninghamia lanceolata, assembly GCA_027924645.1. Lineage (NCBI taxonomy): Eukaryota > Viridiplantae > Streptophyta > Pinopsida > Cupressales > Cupressaceae > Cunninghamia > Cunninghamia lanceolata. Next base: position 27,454,555 of record BSBN01000254.1, read on the forward strand.
TAGCCTCACTCATAATTTGATTCTTCACAGATTTAAGAATAGGAATCCCACCGGATGAGTGTAATCCGGTAACTGCCTTGATGGCATCTTTTGTGATTTTGAATGGTCCATTTAACCACATGAAGTTGTCATGTATTCTGCTCAAAATGTACCTGACCCATTCATCCTCAGTAAAATAGGGGAAATGTATGTATTGTGCAAAGTGCTTATTTTGGAGGCCCTTGTATTGGGGTTGGAGCTCAAATGAATCATCTAACAGTTGTTTGTGATAAATATCTCTTAGTTTGAATTCCCCAGACTCTTCAACATTTGCGTGAATGTAAACCCTAATATCTTTGGTGTGCAAAACACCATGCGGAACACTAGAGAAGGCTCCTAGGGGATCTACCTGCAAGGATTTGTATGGATGCTTCTTAAATATGGGGCAAGGTCTATCAGAAACCTTTACTATATTCGGAGTAGCCATCATCAAGGAATCTTACTGAGAGATATCAAGAACGAAGAATACCTTTTACACTGATTAGGGCACACATGATGAAATCCGGATTGAGTTGTATGAAGAATCATCTTGATCTTTGCGAGAAGTAGTTGCAGAGCTCCTTTTCTCTTTTCTTCGAATATGAGTGTACAAATGATGAGCGAATGAACTCTTTTATTTCTGAGAAGCCCTAATTTTTCTTCTGCAATAAATGTGCAACCTAATTCGTTCTGGTTTGCCTTGTTTGTCTTATTCAGAGACAAAACCTTTCCGGATCACTGAGACAGATTTCAAAATTATTCTAGGAGAGTAGTGATAATCTATCTTCCTTTCATTAGACATTTGATTTATTTGTAGATCAAGACACCATAGTTTGAATCATACCAGACCAAACTTATAAGGAATCTATTTTTACCGGAAGACTGTTTTACCGAATCAATTCTGATAGGATTAGACTCCTCAAATCTTCTTGCAAATCTCTCAAATCTTTACCATACCCCTTTTAGATGTTTCTTGTATGACCCCTTTTAATCCGCAGCTCTCCTTGTGCCAGTTCCGGCACCAATTGACTGGCTGGGGGAACAAGGTTTTCTTTGAGTCTCCCCCTGAGCCAGAGCTCACCTTTTAATTTCTGGAAGGAATATCAGCACCAAAGTCTGGTGCGGATCCATCCTCTACATTCTCTGTACTTTTCTTCACCCAAATCTTGTTCATCTCACTTTGAACTTCATCCGCATTCACTTTTTGTTTTCCCTTATCTTGATTTTGATTATGATATACCGGACCTCTTTTGTCCTGATCCTTGCTTCTACAGAATTTTGCAATATGACTGGATCTATTGCAAATTTAGCAAACAACATTTCTTTGCATATTTGATTGATATCCTCTTGATCTGCATTGATTAGCCATATGACCTATTCTATTGCATGCAAAGCATCTACCATTGAATGATTTATTCATTTGCATAATTCTGCATTCATGAGATTTGTGAGTTAAAACACTATCCGGAGAAGGATGAATTAGTCTGATTCATTCTCTTTCTGCACTGATTAGCTTTATGACCAAAGTTATTGCAATTGTGGTAGTATCCATTGAAGGATGGATATCTTTGAGCATTAGGCTGTCTTACCGAAGGTCTTCTAGGCCTGTTGCTTGGATTTTCTGGTCCAAAATTCTTCTGACCAGATCCAGAGCTTTCTCCTTTCTCATATCCCAAACCACACTTGTCATCTACCCTCTTTTGACTTCCAAGAAGAACTTCAAGTTGAGCAGAACTTATCTTGAATTTCTCTTTATATTCATTTGTTGTTTGAAGATCCCTTTTGAGAGAGACAATTTGATCCTCAAGTTTTTCTTCATTATCTTTAGCATCTTTAAGATCAGATTCAAGATGTCTGATAATTCTATCCATCTTGTAGCAATCTTCTGATTCCTCATTGAGGGATTGTCTTAGATTATCTTAAGTTTTTCTTTTCTCTTCAACCTCTTAGGTAAACTTCATAACTCCTGATTCCATTTCATGTCTTACCATAATGATTTCTTTTGATAACTTTTCACATAACTAGTTTTTCTCCTTTAGATCTTCATTTGTAACATTTGCTTCACCTTGACTTGTCAATTGCTGAAGTAGCTCCTTTCTCTTTTTCATAGAGAGACTTAATTTGTCTTTTAGTTCTCTCATGAACTCATCAGCCTGTTTGAGTCTTTCCTTTAATTCATTTACTTCAGAGTTTGACTGCTCAAGATCTTCAAGGGTAGTCTTGAGTTGCTCCTTTAAACCATAAGCATCCATTTGGATTCCCAAATCTTCCTCAAGCTGTTAGACTCTGTTAGGAGGAACCTTGCTCTGATACCAATTGTTGATAACTGAGAGGGGGGGTGAATCAGTTATCCTAATTATTTATGCTTTCTAAACTTTATTAATAATCAATGTAACATTAATCCAAATGAGCAAACATAATCATGAAATGCAAATACACGACACAATATTTTTGACGTGGAAACCCTGTTAAGGGAGAAAACCATGGGGTGATTAACCCAAGATTGTATTCTCTGTTAGAAGAATAGAAATACAAAATGGCACTTGCCAATTAGGGCTCACTGCTCGAGCACACTACTCACAAGAGGCACACTGTCTACAAGAGACTCACTATCTACAAAAAGAGTGTTATACAATACTTGAACTGACTGGGAGCATCTACATATGCTGGAGTTCAGTTCCGGTTAGGCTCAGTACACTGATCTGCTGCACTTCATCTTTCCTCTTCTTTTATGCTGCTTTTCTTTCACATACCGGACCTTCCTTACTGCTTCTATTCTGCTCTTATGCTTTTATTCACACATCACCAATAACCATGACACTTCTCACAACTAAATCCATCTTGTATATATATCCGCAGAAGTGATTTCATCACCTTTCTAGTCGGCACCCGGAATAGTCAATCTTTTCACATACTCTGATCTGTCAGCTAAATCCTTGCTTACCAAACATTACGGATCAAGGATATACTTGTGGAAATCATCAATCATGTCGGCCAAACATAACTCATGCCTTAAGAACCTTTTCCATCATCAGTAACACATCCGGAATAATGTCTGATGTTCTGCCAGTCAGTTCTTCCTCTGTTCATACTGTCACTCAGGAACCCGGTACTCAAAATTCATATCTTTTTCTTCATCTATCACCGGAGGCTAAATCCTTGGAATCTATCACTCAAGATAGTCCTCTTGACTTCCCCAAATCTGCACTTCACCAAGATACTTCCTTTGAGAGATCCGGACCTTTCTGTCGAACCTCGCCACATGCTCTGTTCTTGTTTACTGGACCACAACATTCTTCACTCTGACTTCCGGTAGAGACACACCATATCTTGCGAATGTGTGGGATGAACTTTGTTGCCATCAATGACAACAATCATGAATCCATATAGTGTCTCTTGCCAACAAGAACGCCATTCTTGCTGCCTCATAGTGGAAAACATCTGAAGCACTTCAATCCTTGAAGTATCAGATAAGTTCATTTGTACATTTTTATAGTTTTGTGTTTTTATTTTTGTGTTTTTTGTTTAGTCTTTTGTGTCTTTTTCTTTTTGGTAGCTTGACTCTATGGTCCAATGCAATGGATGAAGGCACTTAGAGACTGGATTCTTCTCCCTTTGATCGTTTCAAAGTTCGATCGATGGAAGTTCCCCAGTTAGAGCCAGTTGTTGTTCTCAAAATTAGCTACGCTCATTTTTGTAAACAACCCCTATGAAACTTGTCCATTTTGTAGACTACACTCTAAGCTCACTTAGCGAGACAAGTAGTCTTAGCCTCGTGCGAAGTCATTCGACATCGTATACTAGCTTGTAACATTCCCCTGAGTCTTTTCCTTGAAGTTCATGAAAACTGACTAAGTTACAAGCTGGTCAAAATACCAATTTTAACTATTTTTAGGGTGTTGGAATTTTTTCTCAAGTTAACATGCATTGACGGTGAAATCCACTGCTCTTGTATGTTTGTTGTTGTTTTCATATGCATAGTTGGTTAATTTAGCCAATCTCGCATATGCTTGTGATTTGAACCTTCCAACATGTAATAGTGGTGGTTTTCACCACTCTTACATGTTTCAAGTCATTTTACTTTACATGTTCAAGCAGTCTTTTTCCCCGCCCGTGCATGTTGACCGCCTAATGTAGTGATGGTGAAATCTGCCACTCAGACAAAATCTTAACGAATCACTCGACTTGAAGTTGCATTAATGGCACTCATGCCATGTTTCAATGCAAATTTTTAAACCTATTTAATTGCTTTTCCATTTTGTTTTGTTAGTTTATTATTACCAAACCTCATATTCAATTCATAAAACCCTCTTTGGGATCGTTTGATCGTGACACCTACAGATTCAAGCATATTTCGTCATTTTTGCATAAACTAGGGTTTCAGGTCAGCCTTTCCAGATAAGCCTTTGTTTTCTATTTTTCTTTCATTTTCCCATTTAGGTATGATCAGTATTGTTAGGGTTTACTTAACATTTTTTTCATTTTAAGATTTATGTAACTGTTTTCTTTCTATTTTCGGTCATTATTTTGCACATTTGAGTGTAGTTTTGAAACCCTAAGTTGAATGCTACGTATGTTTTCGTCGTTTCCTTGTTTGACTGGAGGCAAATTTGTCATGCCCTGCTTCACCATTTTAGTTGTATTTTCCTACATGTAGTGGCAGTATTTCTAACCGCTCTTACATCAAACTAACATGTTTTCAACTTTTTGGTATGTAGTGGTGGGATTTTCCCCCACCCTTGCATCCTTCATGTTTTGTCTTTCCTACATGTAACGGCGGTAAAAACTGCCGCCCTTACATGATCCTTGTGTAAATCTCCCAACATGCATCAGTGGTTGAAACTCCCCCCTTTACATATAACTTCAAGTTTTTGAAAGCACTTGTAATAGCAACCCATTCCACCAACTTTGCATGTGTTGCAGACTCAAATGTTATCCATATGTAAGGGCAGTCATTTTGACCGCCCCTACATATAAAACTTATATTTTTCCAAAAACACATGTAAAAGCGATATCTTTCGCCGACTTTGCATGACAGTTATAAACATTTCGTATTAACATGCAAGAGTAGTCAAAATGATCGACTTTACATATATGAATAAATCCCTCATGCAGGAGCGGTCATTTTGACCGCTCGTGCACATTTTCCTAAATTTTTCCTAACACTAGGAAAATTCACCTTTCAAGAACTGTTAACCCACTTTTTCCCTTTACCTCGATTTGTGTGCTCTCAAGCCCTTCAATGCATGCTTTCATGTCCATGATCATCAAATCACGATTATCCCAATTTATCCATTTTTCTCCTAAACTGCGAGATCATGGCCTTTTGCAATCCTCAACAAGCATCCGTGGTAGATATTTCTTCCAGAGTTCTCTTTAGAGCTGATGTAAGACTCATCTCCATCCAAAGCCAAAATCATGAAGTACAAATATCAAGGGGTCTTCCCTATCACTTCAGTGCAGTCGAATATTGATGAAATCAAGGATATAGAAATAGGACATGTGGACATGGCAGAATTTGTGGACAGAATGAAATAGAAAAATCCTTCCAGACAACTGCAAAAGATCATTATCAACAATATTCACTTGGTTGCCTCATTTCTAGTTTCTGCACATAATCCTGAGTTCGTTCTTCAGGTGGCTAGCCATTACAACAGGGACACTAGGGTTGTGACAGATTCCCAAGGGAATGTGAACATGAGGTTGGATGCAGAATTTCCTTGATGAAATCTTCATGTGTCCACCTATTGTAAACATTGGAGAGATTAATTTTGCTCAAGGGCAAAAGGACTATGATACAAATGTGGAAGTTGCAAGAAGGTATATAAACAACAAATGGTTAAAAATTCCTCAAAGTAATCTGACCAGATGGCCAAAGGATCTTCCTAGGAGTGACTTTGTAGAGGAAGTTTTTGACTTGACCACACTTTTGAGTCGCATCATAGGACTCCCTTCTTCCTCCAAGTTTCAAGAATGGATGTACACATACATCAAGGTGATTCTTCGGGACACACAAAGAATATTATGGGGAGAGCAGATCAGTAATGCATTGCATGAACAACTGGTGAAGGTCAACACAACATTCAAATTCTATATGACCTCATATCTTGTATATGTCACTGCTAGCATGAGGAGCTTTCCTTCTTTGACTCAGGTTGGTGACAGGAGATTAGTTTCAGTATATGAGTATTATCCTCAAATAACTCTGAAGGGATCAATCCATCATTTTCGAAGAGTAAATGATACTTTCTTTTTAGTATTCATGTGCTTCTGGGACAATGAACTTGTTCAGAAGAGGGTCTTAGATGAAGCTTGGGAGGTTGTGAATTCTTTTGGCTGCTTGTTCTTACAATTCCCCACTTTCACATATCTCAGGGTAGGGTATTATCCTGGCTACCCTTATATTCTTCCACGATATCCCAGTGACCGTATTGTTCTCATGGAGTTATGTAGACAGTTGATTGTAGTGCATAATAAACAAATGGAGCTAAAGAAGTCAGGGATAATTTTCCTATTGAAATTGGAAGGTATTCAGTTAAATTAGCTAACAAGCAAAAAATAGTTGATTATGAATTGCAGTTGGTCACTATGAGAACTTTCAAGAAAAGGGATCGTCTTGACTTCAGGAGAGTACAAGATAAGATCAAAAGAAAGTCAACCTTTCATGTGCCTATGGTGGAAGATATTTGGGTTGATCTCCAGACACAAAATGAGATCAGGAAGCAAGACTACTACAGACTTCATCTGAGTCAAATTGAAGAGCTGGGCCTCGCTCATATTCCAGATAGAATGGAGGATGATGAGGATGTTCTAGATCCCAAATGTAACACTAAGAATGTTGAAGTCTCACCTCTTCCAAAGGTGAAATGGTTAGTTAAAGAGGAAACATCATAAGGAAAAGATTTCAACCGATCCTAGCCAATACAAATATATGGTTGGAGAGCAAAGAGATCAAATTGAAGGAATTTCTCATAAGGTCCGAGACTGAAGCACAGGAGCAAACAGGCAAGAAAGAGAGAACAGGACCAAAAATAAGAGTGACACCCCTTCTTCCTCCAAAATACGAAAACCAAAAATTAAGTTTGTATCCAAGGGAGGGAAGAAGAAAGAAGTTGCAGAAACCTCCAATGTCACTGAATCAGGTGTTGAAGATATAAATGTTGAGCAAATTGATGCAGAGTGAAACGCAACGGGAGCTTACTAACAGGAAGGAGGAGCCAAATATACTAACAGCATGATAAAAATCCCTATCGGCTCAGCATCATCATCATGTTTCCTAAAAACAACAACAGCATCATCATATTTCCTGTAAACACCAACAGCATCATCATATTTTGGACGATCGCAATTATCCTCCTGCCGACTACTGTTCACCTCCTCCACCTGTCGCCTATCATCATCATCATGATACTCAACGGGCGCAAACATCCTCCTGTTGCACTGTTCATCGGGCGCCAAACACTATCGGCATCATCATGATATGCAACACCCCCTTCGTCAGCAGGATATCCAATATCCGGTTGCTCCAAAGATCCTGATGATGATCACCTTCAGCACCTTCCCTTCGATACCCCGATAGCCGACGATACAAGCAACAGCATCATGATATGGTTTATCCGGTTCTCTCGAAACCTCCTGATGATGTTAACACAACTTTCTACCGAGAGCCTACGCTGATACCTAAGTACTTAGCGACAACAGGATCAACATGCATAGGGGGATATCTCAATATCCTGATGACGATGACGTCATATGCGGATGACGATGACGTCACACAATATCCTGATGACCTCTTCAACACTTAGCCAAAAAAACCGAACTTTCATTCCCGCATCTGCTAGCGATATGCGGATGATGGGCATACCCATAAGATGATCCTAACGGTGATATATACACGGAGTATATATCTGACTTACAACATCCTGATGCACTTGAAATATGCAAACTCCGTCAGTTTCATAACCCGATCTTTTACCTTATGCCGATGCACTCCTCTTCGGCAACTCCTGATGATGATCACCCCGACGCACATTCACTTCATGCACTCAACTGCATCATGTTCATCTTCACTTATCCGGATGACGACGTCCAAAGCGACTGCAGGATATAAACCGAAATATCCTGATGAAGCCATTTTGACAAACTCCCAACCTCAGCGAAATTTCACTTCGCCGATCCTCCAGGGATGACCCGATCCACTCTCAGGGTGATCTTCCAACTCAAACTTATCAACTCGACCTAGCACATACCCATGCTAGGGTCTTCAACATCTGTCGACCGCGATCCTGCACACCTGCATGCAAACAGAAAACAAACTACCTCCTAATCTACTGTACACAACCATTCCACCGATTCGACGAATCAACCGGTGGAATGGATCAGCGAATCCATATAACCACCAAAATAGCAAATTGATCACAATGGAGGGCAAACAGAAAATGAACACAAACAGGATCTTTATTGATTTCAAAAGATGCAATTACAATGCTCAATCTCTCTCTGCAATCTGACTTCTCAATGCGATACAATACTATGATCGATGATATCTCTATCTGTATGCAATATCAACTGATCCTCATGCTTAAATAGATTTTCCTACGAGTACTACTGACCCGACTCCAAGCGGCTGGGAACTCTCCAGGCGGCTGGGAGATCCAACCGATCCTACAGCATGATAGCTGTTCTAACAAACTAACTAAAAATAGTAAAAGCATGGTCAGCGTGATCTTATCATGATCAACATGACCTTATTACATGCATTTGGTCTTATCAGACCTTCTTGAAAACATAACCAAGACTCAAACTAACTAACTGCCTCAAGGAGGCCAGCTGTCAGGTAGGTGCTTCTGCACCACAAATGGAGGTTGAAGATGTTGACACTGAAGAGAAAAATGTTCAGAAGTCTAAGGATGCCCAACAAATAGAAGTATCTGATAAATCTGATGAGGAAGATGAAACTCAACAAGGCAAGGATGAGGATGCAAAAAAGGAACAACTTGGTGATCCACATCAGTCCCCTGAGAAAGATCTTCCACTGGAACACAAGTTTCTACACCCCTTCCTCATGCTCCTATTTCTGGTAGTTTTCCAGTAGTTTCAAGTGTTCCTCTTTCACCTATTTTCATTATTTCTTATGATAATACCCCTACTTCTGTAAGAATCAGTTTTGGGACCATATTTGATTCTTCTGGCTCTATCCCAAGTTTATCTTCTACGTCTTTTGACATTGGTGAACAATCTATCTTAGGAAATCTTCTAGATGGTTCAGAGAAGGTTGTTAATACAAGTGTAGTTTTTACCAACACAAGTCCTATTGTGACCATAATAGGTGTAAATATGGATCTGATGAACCAAGTAGTGGACTCATCTCTGATTACTGGTGCTTCTGTGCTTCCCCAATGGTTGTCCACATATACTCCCAAGAGAAAGAAGCAAGCTATTTCGCCCGATGAGATTGATATTGAAAAGCTGCTACCTGTAAAATCAAAGACTCTGAAGAAGAAGCCTAAGACTGTTTCTAGGCTTATCAATGAGAAAGGAATCAGCTATGTAGAGATTGCTAAACCACCAGAAGATGCTACCATTGACAATTTTGACATGAATGATTATGTTGTTTCAAGGGTTGAGTTAGACAAGCTAACTCATGAAGGCATAAAAGCAAATTTTTGAACTACTACCAGCACCTTGCTCAAAAAATATGATGAAGTCAAAAAGGAAAAAGAATAGTATAAGGCTAAAGCAGAACAGCTTGTTGTAGTTCTTCAAAAAATAGTTAAGTCATCTAAAATTGTGGAACCCATGGCAGTAACTGTAGAAGATCCCCTGATCCAGAAGGTTGAAAAAGCTCAGGCCAGAGGAAGGGTGGTAGGAGATATTGTGGAACGTTTGCTAGCTCAAGGGCAAATTCTACTAAAGACCACTGTAGAAAGAAAAGAGAAAATGGATAAAGCTAAAGCCGAGCTTGATAACATGGTTGACTTACTTTCTTAGGAACTTCAGGATCAAGAAGAGAGCTTGGAGGAGTGGATAGAGATGAAAAAGATTAAGATAAAGAATCTTATCACCATCAGGGTCATTGCAAATAGGGAATCATATCTTAAAACTAAGGAGTCTCTGGTTCATCGTATCCACATAATAAAAGGTTTACTTGAAGATCTATGTCAAGCTCGTGAAGCCAGTGAAGACAGTGATGTCACGCTTCTACACACGTTGGAAGAACTCCCATGCACCCTCACAGGTGAAGACCATAAGTTCCTTTCAGTAGATGAGATGATAAATTCCTTCAAAAAGATGGTTCAAAGGAAATTCAAAGAGGAGGTGCCCTCAGTACTTTCCATGGACAATCTCTATGATCAGCATTCGACTTTTGAGAACCTAAAGGACAACCTTGACAAACATGAGAAGGTAATAAAGGTAGTAAAAGATGCAATTCTTCGGGCCTGAACTATTTCAAAAAATACAGCTAAGCCGGATGCATGTGAAATGGTGGCTATATAGGCCATGTACTAGAATTTTCCAAAGAAGAATGATGGAGGAAGCTGATACCTTAGTTTATTTTATTCTTGTATATGTAATTTGAATTTTGTTGTGGACATATTCATATGTAATTTTCCAAAATGTAATTACATGTGAGGTAAAGGAAGTCTTAAGTCAAATAGGACTCTTTTGTTTTAATAAGTCAAAGTAGTTAGGATTTTCCTATTTTTTGTCCTGGTTTCTCTTATAAATAAAGAGGACACCCATTGTAAATAATCATCTTTTAGTTATTGACGTGAAAATCTGCGAAATTGAAGAGCATTTTGAGACTTTGTGTTCAAATTGTAAATCAAATTTTATCAAGTCAATAGAAAAGCAAGCGATCGTTCAATCTTTGTGTTGAAATAACTTGTGGCATATTGGAAATTGTTCTTATGTCCTTTTCAAAATACTATCTTATCTGCTTGATCAAATTGTAGTGTGAGTGTGAATAATTTGGGAGATGTTCTAAAGCTGATTTTGGAGACTTTGTGCTACAACAATTATCTTTAGTTTGTGATTTTATGTTTTGAAGTAAAAGATATTGGAAAGGCTTTGAACTACTATTATCTTTTGTTATCATATATTTTGTCGTAGTATTCGGTGAAGACTTTGAGCTGCACCTTGTCCTACTTTGTTCTAAATTATAAATCAGTAAAAGAAGCAATGATAGACATTGTGCTTTCGTGGGTTTCTTGGTTATTCAAATTTGTATTGAGAAAGTGCTCTTTCATTTTGTAAACATCATTTTTGAAAAAAGAGAAATGGATGATATGGTCTCATCCCTAAGTTAGTATTTAGTTTAAATAAGTTTGTGATAGTTGATAGGGAACCTCCCCTTGCTGAGAGGAGAGATTTATCTCATTACACTGTGGTTGATATAACCATTTTGCCTTCAGTTATTTGAAGACAAAATATTCACCCAACAGTGTGCACTCATGCTTTTCAATTTGCCTGAATCATGTACTTCATTGAATGTAAAGGACTAGTGGTATTTAAAAAAACCTGGGGGAGATTGTTGAATTGCTAGGGTCAACTTCTCCTAGGTCAACCCCCTGGAAGGACTAGTTTTATGGTCAAAGAAATTTGATCAAGGACAACAAGCTTCAACAATGCAAGTGCTCTATGGGTGGAAGCATAAATCCATGTCCCACTTGTGAGCCATTTTGAAAAAATGAATTTTGGAAGGGTAAAATGTTGGAACACCTTCAAATGAAGGTTTTTCTTTACTAGAAGGTCCTTCCTTCAAAGGTCCTTGTCATTTCATGTGTCACTAACCTTCATTAAAAGTAGACCTTCAATGAAGGTATCTTTAATCAAAGGTCCCTTTTTCTTAACATTAAAACATTTTTATGGGTCATTTTTTAAGGTGGCCTTCTAATGAAGGAACTTTGATTAAAGATCATATTCTATTGAAGGACCTTGGATCAAAGGTTCTTCATTAAAAGGCCCTTCAGTTGAAGGTGCCTAAATGTCACCTATCCCACATGTTCACCTTCTATTGGACAAAAATTGCTAATTTAGGCCATGCTTTCACAATCAAACAAATGTTGGGATTAGGTGATATCACCTTTCCAATCCCTATGTCTAGTGTATTTAATTTTATGTAGATATAAATTAATGTGTTTGCTTCTTAGTACATGGAATGGATGATCTTAGATGTCCATGTGTGCTAAGCACAACAACATTGATTATTATTCTCTAATTATTTAGGATTATTATTGCAAGAATACATGGAAAGAGGAAAAGGAAGATGAAAGGTCACTTTGGAATATAAAGAATCATGTCTTGTAAATAGTTACTTCAATGGAGCACTTGGGAGTTACAATTTGACTTTTCTAGCATTATGGTGGAAAATACATACTTTGGAATTATTTTCTATTCTCATAAGATGTTCTACATGAATAGAGGGTCATGAGAATTTATACCATGGTATTTTGGGACCTTGTTTGGTCCCATGGTATTATTATTTGGTGGTTTTATAAGCCTCCTTAAGTCTCTATATTTAAGGAATGAGATAGAGGTATTGTACATGGGTTATTTGTAGGTAATGTTATACTATTGAAATGTTGCCAAACTGAAAAATATAGAGGGGGTTGTATTGATGTAGAGATTTATTCTTGATTAATACAAGCCCAATATCTCTTTGGTGGTGGAGTTTTTTCTCAAAATGGTTTCACCATGTACATTTGGTGTCATGTCTTTGAATCTTATGGTTTGTTGGTTCGTTATTTGTTGATTCAAACTTATACATGTATAATTTATGGTAAGTCAATTGATGTTATAATTAGAATTTCATAGTTGCATACTAAGTGAACAAGCTTTCATTTGTAGTAGTTTACCTTAAATTTCAACATTTGATATCATAACTTTGGTTCTATTGAGAAGGGGATGCCTTCCTTGATGTGTTGTGGTTTTTGGCTACAGTGGAAGATTTTGACTTAAGTGGTTTTACACATTTGTAAGTGATTGAAGTTATGGCCTCTACTTCTCATTCAAACATTGAAAAGTTCAATGGATCTAGGTAGAAGTTGTGGAAGCTAAAGATGGAGGATATCTTTGAAGAGAGAGACCAATGGAAATATATAGAAAAGGAAGGAAAACCTAAAGGAATATTTCATGAAGATTGAAAAATTTAGACAAGAAGGCATGAGGAACCATTTGGTTGTGTCTTATAGATTTCATGATCTTGAGTGTAATAGAGGAGACTAGCATATTTACATTGTGGAAGAGGATGGGTGATATTTACCAAACTAAAAGTTTAAAAATAAATTCTATCTCAAAATATATTTGGATTCTTTAAAAATGAAGGAAAGTGATTTTGTTGTAGAATATTTAAATACCTTTAACTTGATTTTGAGTCACTAGCTTTAGTAGATGTTAAGCTTGAAGAAGAAGATAAGTGTATCTTGTTTCTTTTTTCTTTGCCCAAATATTGGAATATTTCAATTGTAGCTACCAATGGTAGTGCTGCAAAGATGAAGATGGACTCTCTTATTTCAAATCTACTATCTCTAAGCACCCTACACTTGGGGGAAAGTCTCTCCTATCCATCACTCTCATCCTATCATACCCATCCATTATATCTGCATATCTAAGCTAACTCCCAATCCATCCTCCCTTTCCATATTTGACCTTGATACGATCAGGGGAATAATGTTGAAACATGATTTGGATATCTCTCGATTTACCCAATATTTTGTAATACATCCTAGATTATATCATCACAAGTATTACAATGCAACATCATGAATGGTATATATCAAGTGGGGGCATGTTATTTCTATGTGATGTAACCATTGGAGATCACATCTTGGAACCCTCCATCTATCCATCAAGAATCCCCCATCTATCTCATCCACTATCAATAGTCCCTTAATCCATTCGTCTTATTCTTCTTTTGTCCTTATCTCTAGACTTGGTTTTCCCTTGTCATTGGTTCCCAGCAAAAGGCTACCCAAACACAATCCAATACAACAACCCCAAGCAATCCCAAAGTAGTCCATCCAAATGCAAGAAATCCTAATCTTTGCCAATCTTGCCAAGCAATCTCACCAACCATTCAAATGCATCAATCAATTTTATTCTTAGCCTCATTGCAAACCTTGATTAGCTCACATCAACTCACTCTCAGTATATATTATTCCCAATCCTCATTTTGTTTCAAGATATATTATCCCCACATCAACAACATGATACAAGAGCATCCGGGTCCACAAGCAATCCTCCATCGCCCAAAAAAAATATTTGTTTATTTTAATCTCTTATTTTTCTCTTTCTTTTGCTTGTTTCAAGCATCTCTTCACATTGGAAGATCTTCTATATACTCAAATTTGCAAAATTGGAGTTTTCGCACTTGCGCATGCATCGAAGGCAGTTTCTAAAAATAATTAATTTTCAAAATTGGTGAAGGATAGAGAAAACTCCTTTTAGGGGGATATTTATAAATGTATTTCACCAAACGTAGTGAAGTTCCATAGCAAAATTCCTCATAGTTCTTGAGAAATTAATTTTCTTTGTTCACCGCTAACAATTTACGAGAATTTTAAAATTTCAAGTTTCATGAAGGATGTGGAGAAATGGATATGCTAGAGTCTTTGTGGGGCCATTCCTCTCACCCTAGTCAACTTTCAGAAGGAAATACACCTCCAATCAAAAGTTATGCTCAAAATCACTTTCCAGCACCTCATTTGGCATATCTCATAACATTTCCTTTTACCAAACCTGATTAATTTTTATCGACAGAGTTTTAAGGGAATTAAATTGCATCTTTTTTATGGATTTTTAAATTTAAAACCTCATGCACAAATCTAAAAGGTGTTTAAAGTGGTTAAAAGGCAGAAAATTTAGATTTAACACCAAAATTTGAAGTGAAACTCCACTCTTTATGCAGCTCCAAGTTTGGAAATCTACCAGATGCATTAAAACTAGTTTTGGCACCCCATTTCATGCCAACATTTCTAAAGCAAATGTTGGCCAAAGCAAAAATAATAAGAGTTTAAGAAAATTGAAAACAATCCTGTTGTTGGAGGCGCCACCAATGCTATGTAGATGAATGATGATCTGTAGAAAAGTTTAAAACAAAGAAAATATTGCATTTTGGTAAGGATTCTAGCCTAGAGGAGGTGTAGGGGATTTTTTTCTGAGGAAAAAAGGTGTAGATTTGGAAAACAAGAGATAGGCGTGGAAATGCTAAGGGGAGTTAGTTTTCTTTTCTTCCCAGTTTTCAAGAATATCATATAGAAGTCAGTGCATGAGTTCAAGGTATTTGCCAACATGTCATCATTATCTATCATATTGTTGCAGATCTAGCCTTTGCCCTAATAGGGTACTCACTCTTAGATCTTATCAATCATTGTTCTGGAGGTGGGAACACCAACATAGGGTTTGACTAAGGCAAACCCTTAAAACAACACAACCTTTTTCCCTCTTTTTTTGTGTGCAGGTGACAAGAACAAGTTTCAGAGGCTAGTTTATGGGAGAAGGCAGTGCAGACAAATACAGATCCAACAAAGTTTGAAGTTCTGCCTAACCCTAAAAGGGGACCAGGGCACCCAAGCACCCCTATCTTGGATCTTTTTGCTAAGCTTTCCAAGTTCTGAATTACTTTCTCACCTCTATTGTACTTGTTGATCTCTGTCGTGCATTTCTTGTAGTCTGTATTAGCATGTTATTTATCATATAGTGGTTTAATCTTAGTATTGGTTTATTTATTAAGCTTTGGTTAAACTTGGTTAGTCCTTCTATATACAACAAAAAGACAAAACCCCTATAGTTTGGCTCTCCTCCTTGGGTAGAATCCATGCTTGGTTTGTGCCCCAATGTTTTGTAGAAGAGGGATGAACTAGTTTAACTCCTTAGCCTTGTGATCTCTCTTCTACATCACAACTTGATTAATTGATCTCCATGTTTGGCTCTTGTAGATGAGTCATCCCATAATAGTGTGTCCCACTTGTAGATGGGGCAAAAATTGATCCATATGAATGAAGGACCCTTCACTAGAAGGTTGCATCATCAATTTAACCTTCATTCATAAGTGGGACCTTTGTTCAAAGATACCTTTGAAAGAAGGTATTTTTTAATTCTTTTTTAGAATAAAACAAATACCTTTGTTCCAACGTGACTTCAAATGAAGGCCTTTGTTTATTATTCTTTATCAATGTTTCAATCTAAAACTTAAACCTAGCATATGTGACTATTATCGATATGTGTTAAGTAGTAATAGAAAAAAAGATAATGACTGGACTATAAACCCTCAAATAAGATAGTGATAGGAAGCATGGAAGAAGATAGAGTCAATGTCGTTAAATGTGTTGCAAGTATGTGCCAATCGATGTTGTCATTGATGTCAACAAGATTATGTTGTCATTAGTGTCAACTGTGTCTTCTGATGAGGTTATTGTTGTTTGATTAAGTTGTCTTGCTAAAAGTGATTTGGTTGCTTTGTAGAGGTGTTGAAGATGTTGAGGATATGCTTCTATTGCTGGGTTTCCAAGTGATCTTGAGAAAATTTGATTAACATTGGAAACAGTGTCTTGAAGAAGTCTTCTGGCTTACAAAGGGTTGTTTGAGTTTTTTCTTTGCATTTCTTTTTTGTTCAAGATCTAAGTGTGTCATTTGGATATGTTGTTTAGAAGTCTTTGAAGATGCTAAATCTAGAATTTTCTGCTCTAGATTGTTATGTAGTGAAAGTTGAGTTCACCAGTTTGAGAACAGTGTTTGAGAATGTTTGCAGTGTATTTGGGAGAAAGTATTTTGCTCCGCAGAATGGTTTCAAGTGTTCCAATTTTGGATGTGTGATTATAAGGTCCTTATCTATCTTCAATCTAGAAGGTTTTTGATTTGATGCTCCATAAAGTGATTTCTTGTGTAGCAGAGTTTGACAGTGTTGTTTGTAAGAAGATTGTGAACTTTCTTCAGGTGAAAGTTGTGGTTAAATTTGTTGGTTTTCAGGTGATTTCAAGATGTTCATGGATGTTTCTAGATTGTGTCAAAGATTTGTGTAAGATCCACGAGGTGTGTTTACCTTTGAGGAAGGGTGTGCTTAAAAGTCCATATTGTTAAATCAAGTTTGGCTGACTTGGTTGTTTGCACTAATTTTTATTATGCTATGTTGATTGAAGAAGTGTTGAATAACATGTAAGAGGGAATTTAGGTCCATGCTAAGATGTGGTGTGGTCTGTATCCTTTCCTTTCCTCCATGGGAATGTTTAGATCTAGACCTAATTTGAAATTTATGAATTAAGTTGTGTTGTCGACCTTCGAGAATGTTTTCATGATTGATGATGGTATAAATAAGTTTAAAGGATTTGTGGATGTATGTATGCATGAAGGATATGATGTTTGTGATCTAAATTTGATCAGTTTAGTGAGAGATTTCATGTGTTAGGCTACTGGATGCAGTGAGCATAAGGTGTCTACTATTTTTAGTGTTGTTGCGAAGGTGTTGTTTTGTTGAAGACACAAGACAACTGAGAGGCGGGTAAATCAATTGTATCAAAAATTTCAAACCCTCATAAGCATAATCACATCCACATTAGTTTACGTAAATCTTTAATCTTTTATGAAGATTAAACATGAAACTCAAATAACAGAAACTTAAACACATCAACACAATGTGCAAGAGAACACCAAATTTTTATGTGGAAAACCCTAAAAGGGAAAAACCACAGTGAGTATTAGCTCACAATATAAAGTAGTAGCAGCACCGAATTACAAGAGGCTCACTGCCATACAAATAATGCTCACTGTAGGGGACTCACTGTCCAAGTGGACTCACTTCCCACTGAAAAAGAAAGAAATAAGAAGAGGTTCACTGATATAATTGCATCTAACACATGCATGGATTTAGTTCCAATGAACCACAACAATCATCACCTTTGCACCTATACCAAAAGATAGTAGACACCTTCTGCTCACTGCATCTAGTCATCTAACTCATGAAAGATCTTACTGCCCTTTTATCATTTTCACATCACAAACATCATCTCTTCCATGCACACCCACTCACACATGAACTCTTGACACTTATTTATATCACCATCAACCTTGAAACAATCTTCAAGGTCGACAACACAATCTTCAATCTTTGAAAAAGTCTACAAGATCAACAAACACACACAATTTGAATTAGGTCTCGACCTAAACATTCCATGATGCAAGGGAATGAAGACAAACCACTATAAGCCTTAGCTCAGACCCAAATCTATCCAAGCATGCTACACAACACTCACATAATCATCAAATCAACTCCACAATTAGCACAAACTTCTAGGTCTGCCAAACGATGTAAACATAGGAGATTCTTCATCACACGCTTCCATGATCACAATCATAACTTAGAAACCATGCCCAAAGGTTTAACACATTCTAGAAACATCCATGAACAAATTAAGGTCACCTAGAATTCAACAAATTCATCCACAACAACTTTCACCTGAAGAAGGCTCGTTGTCTACTCACAACCAACACTGTTGAACTCTGCTACACAATAACTTGCTTTCCGAAGCATCATACAAAAAACCTTTTGGATAGAAGGTAGATAAGGACCCTATAGGATTAAGTCCAAAATTGTAACACCTGAAACCACTATGCAGAGAAATGTGGAGCAAAATACTTTCTCCCAGACATCTCTACACAAATCACACACTGTCAAATCTTGTTCTCAAACTGGTGAACATAACTTTCACTTCACAGTGATTCGAAGCACCAAATTCTGGATTTAGTATCTTACACTACTTCTCAACAGCATATCCAAACCACACACTCAGATCTCCAACTTAGAAGAAATGTGGAGCAAAAACTCAAGCAGTATACTATAAGCCAAGAGACTCCTTCAACAAATTGTTTTTAGTATTATTCAAATTTTCTCAAAAGCACTTTGCAACCCAACTACATAGGCATATTCTCAACACCTTTTTACAAAGAAACAACACTAAACAACACTAACTTCATCAGAAGACACAGTTGACACCAATGACAACACAAACATGTTGACATCAATGACAACACCAATTAGCACATACTTGCAACATGTTTGTTTTATGGTGAATATTGAGCTTCATTGTAACTAAACTCTATGCATAGGTTAGATACAATTATATCAGTTCAAATCTTGGAAGTGAGCCACTCTTCTCTTCTCTATTTCTTTCTCAGTGGGTAGTGAGTCCACTTGGACAGTGAATCCACCTTCAGTGAGCATTCTTTCTTTTGGGTAGTGAGCCTTTTATAATTCAGTATTGCTACTAAAATATATTGTGATCTAATCTTCACTGTGGTTTTTTCCTTTTAGGATTTTCCAGGTAAAATCCAGTGTTCTCTTGTGTGTGGTGTTGTTATGATTCAGTTTCAGTTATTTTCTTTTCATGCTTAATCATCATAACATGTTTAAAGGTTAATGTGGATCTGAATGTCTATGAGAATTTGAGGTTTTGATACAACTGATTCACCCCCCTCTCAGTTGTCTTGTGCATTCAATAGAATGGAGGTCTTTAGACTGCAAACATTTTGTGTTCATTGAGCACATATGTATTTATTATTTCTTCCCTCAATATTTATGTAAAATAAATGAATATTCAATGTTTCTATGATTAGTCTTTCTTTTTCTCTAAAAATATAATTAGGATAAACTCTAATCCCTAAAATTGAATCTCTAAACTTGAATCTAAACCATAGACATGAAAAATCTTAAACCCTAATTTTGGGTGCATAAAAATTGAATACCCATAAAATGGGCTTCCTTGAAAATTTTAATTAAATAATACATATAAACTAGTATAGATTTTGTCTGATCATATTTCCATATAAAATTCAACTAACTTAAGGCATTAGAAAATTACATATAATAAGGTGACAAATTTCATGAAGAAGGACAAGAAGGAAGGGGAGATATAATTGATTAGAAATTTGAGATCTAAAAGTATTGTAATTTGAGCATGTAGTCTTGTGCCTAAGATTTTGTAGACTTATGTCATATGAGAGTGTAATATTTGGCTATGGAGATAGTCATCCAAGATCTAGAGGCCTAATGGAAAGCACAAAGAAATGAGAAGATCAATATGACAAGAATAAATTGTATTCCTATCAAAGAATAATGCAAGATTCTCCAAATAACACAATATGATGTGAGGTACCTTGCTTATAAAGGCAAGGTTCAGAGATAAGAAGTTGTAGTCATGTGATAGGTGTCTTAATCTTATGACATATGACAACTAGATCACATGTGTAGGATAAGACAACTATAATACAACTATCAACAACTAGAAACAACTAGAAACATCTAGAAGGATCACTAAGTCAACTTAACATGTGAATATGTGTGTGAATATTATTTAACTAATAAATAGTTAAATAATATGAATTATTCACACAAGGGGAAACTAGCTAGGAAATATCCCTATTCATACTAACACCCCCCTTAAGTGGAACTTAGGGAGAATGTAACAAGATGCAAAGATGGGTCTTGGCTACTAAGGCCTAATGAGGTACCCATGTACAAACAATCTCTCACAAGTGGAGAAAAGGAGAAAACCCTTTGGGAAAAACTCCTCCCCAAAAGAAAGAAAAGAAAAACATGAGCAAAGCTTCTCAAATGTATGAGAGAGATAAAACCTCAGTGAGGAAAAGTGCCCCCATAAGAGAGAGAAGGTCAAGTGACCTCAGCTGAAGAAATGTCTCACTCCCAAGAGAGCTCACAAGTGATGATACTCTTAGTGAAGGTTTTCGTGAAGATATCTGCAACCTTCTTTATTTTCAGACAATACCGCAAATCAATGACCTGCTCCTAAATCAACTCCCTAAGAAATGCATGTGGATCTCGATGTGTTTTATTCGTTGATGATGGAGTGGGTTCTTTGAGATCTGTATGGTACTCTGGTTGTTACAGTAGATGACTAATGTCTTGTGTAAAGTGATGCCAAGTTTAGAAAGGATGTTCTAAAGGCAAATAGCCTCAGTGGTAGCATTAACAACCCCTCAATACTCAACCTTCATTGAAGAAAGAGTAATAGCATGCTACTTCTTGCTCTGCCAACAAATGGGACCAAAACCAAGGTGAAAACTATAGCTATATGTGGACTTGTGATCATCAAGATCACTGGCCCAATCAAAGTTTGTATATCTAATAAAATTTGAACCTATACCTGATGCATAGCGAATCCCATAACTATGTACCCTGAATGTAGTGTAGAATGTGTTTGGCAGCCTTTCAATGAATCTCATGTGGCTTTATCAGGAAGCATAAAACCATGCCAATTGCAAAGGAAATATTTGGGTGTTTATGAGTCAAGTAGATGAGGCTACCAACAAGTTGACGATACAAAGTGGCATCAACAAGTGGTGTGGAACACTTCACCTCTAGTTTGACTCTTGACAAAAATGGAGTCAGTAAAGGCTTACAATTAGCCATACAAAATCAAGCAAGAAGATCAAGAGCATACTTTGGCTATGAAAGAGAGATCCTATAAGAGTTCTGAGTGATCTCAATCCCAAGAAAATAGTGCAAGAGACCCAATTCAGTCATATAAAATTAGTTGTGCAAAGAATTATTGACTATGGCGAGGATGGATGAGGTACTCCCTGTAACAATCAAATCATCAGCATATAGAACCAAGAAAATAAGAACATCCTCCTGTCTCAAGATGTAGACATTTAGATCTGAGTCGCATCTAGAAAATCCAACTGAGAGAAGAAAGGAGTTCATCTTGGCATACCAAGCTTGTGGGGCTTGTTTGAGGCCATAGAGAGACTTCCTCAATTGACAAATAATGAAGAATCCTAAATGAACCCATGTGGTTGTTCCATGTAAATCTCCTCATGTAGATCCCAGTGAAGAAATGTACTCTTCACATTCATCTAATGTACAACCCAGCCATGAGTTACAACAATAGCTAGAGTCAGGCAAATGGAGTTCATCTTGGCTATAGGGGCAAGGGTCTTAGTGTAGTCAACACTAGGAACCTATGAGAAACCTTTATCCACAATCCATGCTTTGTACTTGTCAGCAGTTCCATCCACTACAGATTTTGTTTGATAGATCCACTTACACCAAACCAATTTTCTTCCCCTAGGAAGTGGAACAAGCTCCCATGTGTTGTTCCTAATCAAAGAGTTATACTCTTCCTCCATTTCTAAATCCCACTCAGCAACCCCTGTTGCTTCCTTAAAAGTTTTTGGATCTGAAGCAAAGGCAATGTAAACACATGGAAGATGTTGATGTTGTGACCGAGTCCTTCAATTGTCTAAAGGATCCCCAACTAATGTGTCTGCTAACTGAAGAGTCTATCGAGCTCATCGAGATAATGTAGAAGATGGGGGTGAAGGATGAGTATCCTAAACCTCAAAATGTGAACCCTTGGAAGATGAAAAACTATGAGGTGGATGTGAAGTAGTGTCACCCGAGTCACTAGCATCTGAATCCACTATGGAGGAAGGATGAGTAGGTTGATAGGTCAAGCTAGAAGAGCTTTCCTTGAATTGAACACTCCTCTCAATGAAGAGTTCATGTGTCTTAGGTTCCAAGATCCAATACCCCTTAACACCATCAAGATATCCAACAAAGATGCAAGGTCAGCTTTGAGGTTCCAGAGCCTTGCATTTCTCTAAAGGAATGCATGCCTAGGCAAGGGAGCCAAAAAATCAAAAATGTCACACAACCAGCTTCATCCCACACCAAGCTTCAAAAGGAGTCATACCTTTCAAGGCCTTGTTGGGAACACGGTTTTGAATGTGTGTAGCACAATTAATGGCTTCAGCCCAATATTCTAGAGCAAGAGAATGACCATGAATCATGCAGGTAGCCATCTCTTTCAGTGTCTTGTTCTTCCTTTCAGCAACACCATTTTGTTGTGGTGTGTATGCAACTAAATGCTGAAGACCAATTCCTTCAAGAGTGCATAATTGTTCAAAGTGATTATTGACATATTATCAATCATTGTCTATATGAATAATTTTGATGTACTTCCTAGATTGCTTCTTAGCATAAGCCTTGAAGTCTTGAAATCTATCAAAGACTTCATCCTTCAACTGAAGAAAATAGACCCAAGTACATCTGGAATAGTCACCAATGAAGGCGAGAACATAGCAAGCCTTGTTAAATGACAAGGTGGGAAAGGGGCCCGCTAGATCACTATGAACCAACTCAAGGAGTTGTGAAGCCCTCCAAGACTTCCCTTTATCAAACTTCTCATCTGTATGCTTGCCCATAGCACACCCTGAATATAAACCATCTGAAAAACCAATATGAGGGAGTCTTGTAACCATATCCTTTGAACTAAGCTATTGAAGGTAGCAATAATTAAGATGACAAAACCGCTCATGCCATAGCTTACTCATTGAATCTGAATGAGTGAGTAAATCCATAGAAGGAGAGTGATGCACAAAGTAAGAGAATAAATATAGTCGAGACTCATGGTCGGCCTTCCCCACTGCAACTAAGGCATTATCCTCAAGATCTTTGATCATCACTAAATCAGGAGAAAACTCAACTTTCTTGTCATTCCCAAGATGAGTTATTTGATAGAATGAAAGAAGGTTGGCACACAAGTCAGGAACACAAAGAACATTCTCAAATGATCCTTTATCCATGTTTATTGAACCTTTTCCAACAACATCCACTTGAGTATCATCACCTATAAGAATATGTGGCACCGAACAAGGCTCCAATGAAGAAAATTGTTCTCAATTGAACCCATATGATGTGTAGAACCTAAGTCAAGTATCCATTTCTTTGAAGATTCTATCACTGCAACAAGTGCATGTCCTTTACCTTTCCTTAATTTTGAAGAAGTGGAAGGAGATGCCTCTCGTGTGTAGGAAGTTGGCAAATTGATGTGATTCTTCTTGATAATATTTGTCAACTCATCAATTTTCTTAGTATGACAACGATGCTTCTCATGACCAAGTTTCTTGCAATAGGAACATGTTTATCTCTCCTTCTTCTGAAAAACCCCTTTCTTGTAAGAGGTTTTTGAATCTCCTTATGAAGTAGAAGATGTTTGTGGTTTATCTTGTTGTGGCTTATGCTTTGAGTGCTTCTATTTCTTACTGTTTCCTTTCTCATTATGTGGATGACCAACCACCAAGGCTTGAGACTTGGAAGGCTTGAGAATTCCCATACTAATTAGCTTTGTTTGTTTAAGCATCAACATTTCTAAAAATGACTCAAATGATGGCATAGTATAGGCCTTTCCCATAGTTAATCGATGAGTCTAAAAACTTGAAACAAAAGTTGCATATTTGGAAGGAAGCTTGTCTAACACATTGAAGACCAATTGTGCATTGTTCTTCTCAATACCACACTCTTTGAGTTGTGCCCCTAGTTCATTAACTTTGGTTACATAATCTTGGATACTGTCAAAACTTTTTGGATCTAGATTAGTAAGATCACTCTCAATTTGATATCCCGTAATCTCATTAGTTTGACCATATAATGAAGAAAGTTTCTCCCGTGCCTCCTTAGGTGTATTACACTTATCAATATGAAAAATAAGGTCAAGACAGACAAATGCACTATATATTCAAGTGCCTTAGTATTGTTGATAAGTCATTCAATCTTTTCCTTAGCATCTTTTGGTTCTGGAATAGTTTCCTCAATGTAGTGAGTATATCCTTCTTGCATTAAAGCATTCCAAGAATTTTGTTTCCATGTAGCATAATTGTATGTAGTTAAATGAGGAAATTTAGAATGATCCATGGCAAAGCATAAATGAGAACTCAAAGAGAATATGAACACAACCACACAACACACCCCCAAATTCACTCAATCAATGATCCCCCCAGCAAATTTTGATCTTGCCACTTTATAATTAGTGCAATTACAATTGCCACTAGTTAAAAACAAGTGATCTTTTGATTTTGGTACATGCAAAAACCAAAATGAGGCTAGAACTGAAAGTATAATTTTGGTACAAAATGTGATCAATTTGATCATAGATCTAAGAAGTATTCAAAAAATATGCACTTTCAAAAAAATTCACCCAAAAATGTTACTGTATGACTCTAAACAAAGCCCCGAAAGGTCTGGAAATGAGAACTGCTCATCAATAGCGACAAAAATCTTCAATTTCTAGACAATCCAGACACCAAAATTAAAATATGTTTGCACCACTGCAAAGCCTGTGAAATTCTATCCCAAAACAAAACAAATTGCACCGAAAAAGGAGGTTATGAGCTCAAGTTATTGTTGGGAAAATGTGTCTCAACCTTGCAATTATATAAGGCTTATTGTTGATAGGGTATATATATTTATATATATTTCCTAGTTACACCGATAGGTGTAATATACAATGGGAGTATGGGGTGGAGTGGGATGCGTGTTAACATTTTTTTGTTAACAAAAACTGTTAAATGACTAACATACATTAAATTAATGATATATTATAAATTTGGACCATTCACTATTAGGTCTTAGATCTGATGGTGGATATTTTGTTGGCTTGTCTTTTCCTAGAAGGTAACCCTATTTTATGAGGGTATTGTATTACAGATGTGGTATCATGATATATTCTAAGAGTTTGATAGCGGTCGTATGTCTCATGATCTCTGGTGGTGATACTCTCGTGAGAAGCTTTCTCTACAAGTATATTGTAATCTTTGTGATTTCTGAATAATATATTGGGCGGCTTTTGGAGTGTGGGTTTTTTCTCCCAAAAGGGTTTTCCCACCTAAATCATTGTGTTGTGGTATGCATGATATCTATGTTTATTTATGTTTAAGGTTTTGTAAATGTTAAAGATCTGTAAAGTTTTACATTATCCTTTTCTCAAGATTATTGTAGGAAGTTGTTTTGCTACCTTAGCATCCTTACAAGTGGTATTAGAGCTTGATGACCTTTGGTTTCAGTTGTGGGTTGTTGGGTTTTTTGAACTAATCCATATTTGAGTGGGAGCTTGTGCAAAAGACACTTGGTGATCTTGTAGTAGGAATTTTCAGATGGCAAGTTCATTAGAGAGTATAAAGGTGGATAAATTTTCTACAAATAATTTTGAAATGTGGAAGCTGAAGATGGAGGATCTGTTGATAGATCGAGATCTGTGGGATGTTGTTTATGAGAAGGTTTCAAGGCCTACAGATCCTACTTTGGCTGCTCAATATGATGTCATGGACCATAAAGCCAAGGGTCTAATCAGATTGTGTTTGGTAGACTTTGTTTTAATCAATGTCCATGAAGAGACCTCTGTAAAGAAACTATGGAAGAATCTTGGTGAGATGTGTCAAGCCAAATCTTTAGTGAACAAGATTTTATTGAGAAAGAAATTGTATTCCTTGAGAATGGAAGAGGGTGGACGAATTACAGACCACCTATAAGAATTCAATATGTTGGTGGCTCAATTGGCATCATCTGGTGTCAAAATGGATGAGAAGGAGAAATGTCAGATATTGCTTTGTTCTTTGCCTAATTCATGGGATTCTCTTGTTATGGCTATTGGGAGTACTTTTGTTATATTGAAGAATTTAGAAGTGATGGGTTCTTTTCTTTCTAAAGAGATGAGGAGGAAGGTATCCATTAGTGCCAAGGAGGCCCTAAATGTTCATGGAAGACCTAAGGAAAAAGGTAAGAAGAATGAGAAGCATGATAAATCGAAGTCCAAGGGGAGATCCAAATCTCTTGGAAAGTCCAAAGTTGTTTGCTGGAACTGCAGTAAGCCTGGATATATTCGTAAGAAATGCAAAGAAGAAGAAAAGAAGAAAAAAAGAAGAAAAAAAGAAGAAAAAGAAGAGATTTGATTCTGATTTTGAATCTGAGAAGGAAGATGGTGATGCATTCATTGCATCTTTGGCAACTCGTGCAGGTAATGGTGTATGGTTAATTGACTCAGGTGCATCTTTCCATATGACTTTTAATAGAGATTGGTTTTTTGAATATGAAGAATTTGATGGAGGTAAGGTGTACTTGGGTGATGATTCTTATTTAAATATTGTTGGCCATGGTAAAGTTAGAATCAAGTTTCCTGATGGAAGAATAAAAAGGATTAATGGTGTGTTGCAAATCACTAGATTAGCACAAAATTTGCTATCTATGAGCAAACTAATAGATGCAAGTGTGCAAGTAGTATTTTATGATGAAGGATGCAAAATGGTTAGAAGTGCTATGGTAATTGCTAGAGGTGTCAGATATTGTAGATTATATAAGGTTGATGCATGCACTATTGAGTGCAATAGTACTTCTGTGAAAAGCAAGTATGTGGAAGAGGCGAGGGCTTCATCTTCAGCAAATAGTTGAGGGTTTTGGGTACCCAAGAGTGCCCTTTCTTCTAAATCAAAGTTACATGCATAGAAAACTATGTTATGGCACCAGAGACTTGGCCACATTGGAGAAAATGGTCTAAGGACCTTGAAAAATAACAACCTTGTTGAAGGGTTGTTTGATTGTAATATTGAGTTTGCTTTCTATGAGCATTGCATTTATGGAAAACAAAACCACATTTAGTTTTACTTGAGTTCTAATAAATCTTGTGGTGTATTGGATCTTATTCATTCTGATGTGTTTAGTCATGTAGATGTTCCTTCAATTGGAAAATCCACATAGTAAGTTTCATTTATTGATGACTATAGTAGAAGGACATGGGTATACTTTCTAAAGAGTAAATTTAAAGTTTTCAGTCGACTTAAAGAATTTAAAGCAATGGTTGAGTTGCAGACTAGAAAGAAAATAAAATGTTTGAGGACTGATAATGGCGATGAATTTTTCTCTAATAATTTTGATAGATTTTGTAAAGATTGTGGTATTCATAGACGAAAGACAACTATGTATTGTCCACAACATAATGGAGTTGCAGAAAGAATGAACATGACACTGGTGGAGAAGGCCAGGAGTATGTTAAGTGGTGTTGGTCTAGAACAAAGGTTTTGGGCTGAAGTTGTTGCCACTACCTATTACCTAATTAGCAGGTCTCCTACATCAATACTTGTTGATAAAATTCCTATAAAGGCATGGTCAGGTCACAAGCCTTCATTAATACATCTTAGAGTTTTTGGTCGCGAGGCATATGCACATGTGCCAAAGGAGAAGTGAACAAAGTTGGACAACAGGGTTGTGAAATGTATCTTCGTTGAATACAATTATGGTGTGAAAGGATACAAGCTTTGGGATCCTGTTGCACAGAAGGTAATATATAGTAGAAGTATTATTTTTAGAGAAACTAAGCCTTCTTTTGTTACATTGCAGCCAAAACAAAGTAAAGAGGAATATTTGATTCAATTTCCTTCTACACCTAAGAAAGTTGAATTGAGGCCCATGGATAGACAAGAAGTTGAGGAGAGCTTATCTAGCTCTAAATCCTTAGAAGAGGAGGAAGAACCTCCAACTTAGCTTGTTCGTAGGGCTACAAGGCATAGACAACCACCTGAAAGGTATTAACCTAATAATTGGAGATGTATTTTTGCTTTGAATACTAACATGGATGAATCCATATCTGTAGAAGAGGTATTAGGTATGAATGATGCAGAATCCTAGAAGATTGCTATGGATGAAGAAATGACATCTTTGAAAAAGAATGATACATGGGTGTTCCATGAAGTTTGTCATGTTTGTCAAAGGTTGAATTGTCATTGCTACAAGCTAGATCACATGTTGATGATAAAGGTTGTTCAAGGGTGTTGAGGTCAAATATATGATGTTGTGATGCTCATTCATGTCTAAGTCTGATCAAAGGTTCATTGCATTGAAAAAGGAGGAAGACCTTGTTTGTATGTGTCATGTGTTCTTGTTTAAGACCTTGGTCAGTGGCACATCTTCATTATGTTAATGATTCATCATTTGGCTATCTTTTTGATGAGCTTGATTGTATACTAGTAGAGATATACTTGTCCTATATGTGTACATTATGTAATTTTTGGAGTCCTTGTTATGGTTAGTGTTTACTGACCTTTTGTGCCCTATTATTTATCCAAGACCTCCTAATCAAATATTAAGTATCTTGCTTTAATTTTTTTTACTATTCCTAAAGTCACTAAGACCTTTGTAGAGTCATCATGATATCCCTTGATGAGGTTAGTGTGTCTAATTCTTTATTTTCCCTAATTAGAGTTTGCATTGTTTAAGGTTTAGGGACTTAAGCCCTAAAAATCATCTAAGTTGTTTAATTCTAAATCCCTTATTCACATATATTTGCTTTAGTTTCTTTTTGATTGTTGATTGGCATTTGGAGGTCAGTGTCCACTTAAGTGAACACTTAAGGGGGTCTTTATCATTATTTGACCGGCCCCATCGGATAGGGGTAACCAAACCCAAAGGTAGCACTTTATGTTTTAAATGGGAGAATACAATCGATAGCTCAAGTGAAGGTGCCAAGGAATCCATCAATGGTGCATATTTAAAGATTATTTAAACTACAACGGGCCATTCCATGTGTTAAAATTGACAAGTTGATCCTTTGTCATGTCCCTAATTTTGAGCTAAAGAAAATGAAATCTTTAATTGCATTTTCCTAATTGATTTGTATGGAGTTAAGTCCAATCAAGCAAAAAGGGGATTCAAATTATAGGTCCAAGCTATAATAAGACCCAACGACCACAAGGAAGGTAAATGCAAATTATAACAAAGATCATGAAAGGGGTCATTCACCTATTTGGATATAGGTCCAAGCTAAGGAAGATCAAGCGCATCGACTTATAGGGAATTAAATTCAAATTTCAAAAATATTCTTTCAAAAGGATCTTCACACAAGGAACCCAAAACGCCTACATATGGGCGATTGATATAGGGAAGACCTATTTGAAGGTCTAAGTACATTCACCCCATGAGAAATGGGCCCCAACTAAGAAAAGGGAAATTTGAATTCAAAACATTGTGGAGGGAAAAGTTAAATTATTATAAAAGAATCCAAACGGCTAGATTGGAAGCCCTCGGCCAAAGAGATATATTTCACCAAAGTTCATTTCTTAAGGAAATTCAGCCCAGCATCTAGAAGACACATTCACCTATGAAGGAGAGCAAATGGTTGAAAGAAGGTAGTACATTTGCCCATGCAAAGATAGCTGAAGTTATTCATCCATGAAGGAGCATCCACCAAGATAGAACATTCACCTATGCAAAAAGATATCAAATGCCATCCGCCAATACTCATGAGGAATTTGGCCATGTTTGAAGGTTGCATTCGCCCAAGATAAAAGAGGACTCAAATACATTTGCTTATGTCATGCATAGGGGATCGACCAAGCATAGAAGGAATCGCCAAAAACAAGAAGGGTTGATGCATTCACCCATGACACCATTCGCCCATAATGAGGGTTTGCATAAGTCAACAAAATCATTCAGTTAGAACTGATACAATCTCCAAGGGAAATGGTGTGAGAAGCATGAAGAATTATAGCATTGATAGAAGAAAGGCATTTAAAACAAATGCCAACACATTCTCCTAGAGGGATTTGCCCAAGATCCAATGCAAGAAGAACCCAATGCAAGTCATCGGCCATGAGGAGAAGGAATAAATAGAGAAATCCATGACAATTGAAGACATGTCTAAATTTTGGTATGTTTTCATATTCTTTTCAAGTTTGAAGGTTTTGATCTTCTTACTTCCTTGCAAGGTGATGTGCCCTTGCACATAGGGTGATGACCCCCTATGCTTCTGGAGGTGGTATTGCTTCTAATATCATCATTGCTATTGAATTTGTAGGTATTAAGTGTTATTACAGGTTGGAGAAAAGGTTGCTAAACATTGAACACCATTGAGAAGTTGTTGAATAGTCTTGCATTGAAGATCCCATCTTGTTTCAGTCACAAGGGTTTCACTACAGTAATTGCAGCCCTCATAGCATCATCACAAGGGAGGAGTATCATCTTGTATTTCAAATCTCACATATCAGTGACAACTCTCAAGGATCCATTGTTCCAAGTCTTGGCTTTATCATTGAAGAAGATTTGACATCATCTTGCTTGTTGTCTCTATCAGACTATTGCAACAATCCCACATTCATATCTTAGTGTCCTTCGGAGGAGTTTCAAGGACTATCAAGAGCTGAAGACAATTAGCAATCACTTGGCAATATTCCATCATCACTAAGCTATTATTTGAGACTATTTCTAATAAGATAAGAGGACTGATTTCAATTCTGTATGTGACTGTCACAGTGGATAGTGAACATTTGATTTGTATTGGCATCATTTGAATCAAATAAATAATATATTGAAAGTGGAGTTTCATTGCAAATTTGTGTATTTGTTCAATTACATTTGAGGGAACTAAACGGTTGCAAGAAATCCTATCTAAGTTGGAATATAATTTTTAGTTTAACTACTAAGGAACATCACAGTGGTATCAGAGCTATGATCCTGCTAGCCTGAGGGATGAAGATGGGTGACAAAAGACATCATAGATAGCAAAGGATGGAAGAGACAATGAAAGAAATGATAGAAAATCAAAAGAAGATGGCTGATAGTCACTCTAGAATGGAACTTCTTCAACAATAGTTTAAGGAAAAGATGCAGCAAACAAATACCAACATAGAGAAGATGTTTCAGATCTTGATGGGAAGCAAAGAAAGGTCTCAAAGGACCCAGGAAAATCATACATCTAGAAGAACACACACAATCAGCTCTAAGAAGGAGAAGATCAAGAATTCAGTTCATGAGATGAAAAATGAAAGAGTGGCAAAAAGTCTTCATGAGGAATTTGAAAGGCATTTGGATAGAAAGAAAAATCATACAAGTGGCTTAGAGATTATACAATTGGAAGATGAAGAAGTTCAAGATGTAAAGAATGCACAAGATAAAGATAAATCAAATGAAGGTATGGGTACTCATGATAATGCCAACATTATCTCATCTTCTCTTCACAATGGTAAGGAATCAAGTGATGCAAATGATATTTCAGTTCGTTGTCAAGAAGAAGACATGATGATTGACATCGAGCATAGCCACAAGATGCGTGACCCATTCGATGATGAAGAGGAAACATAAGAGGAGTACATTGAGACAAGTAAGGTGGGAAAAGATGAGCATGAACCTGAAATTACAATTGGTTATGAAGGACACACTCTTGGTGTTCTATCTTACATGCAAGGAGAAGACAAAGTATTTGCTACAAGGGTCATCCTTGATGGAGACTCACATGAAGGACTCATAACACTTGAAGAAAAAGATAATGTGACTCACCATGGATCAGCTCACGAAGACAATGCACATGTAGAGGTTTTCAGAGAGACAAGGTCACTTGAGGAGATGAAGGCAAGTGGTAGTATTGACTCATTGATTAATGTCAACACTTCTTTGAAAAATTCCTTGATGAAGTACAATGAAGACTTAGCTAATGGGGAGAAGCACATTCATGAAGAAATTGAGTTTCATGCATCACAGCAATTGGAGGAGCATCTAGAGGTGAATGATTATCATATTGTTTCAGCTCTAACCCATTTTGTTGACATTCATGAGGTAGTTTTAGAGTTGTGTTGGAAGGCTCTAGACTTGAGAGGATGTTCATCTCTTGCTTGGCATGAGCTCAATGAGGCTTTGATGGTGACAAAGAAGGACTACATATATGAAGGATTTATTTGCAGCCATGAAACCACAAATAGGGCACATGATACACATGACTTTCAATTGGTATGAATCTATGGATCAGCACTGATTGAGAGCTATATATCATTGATAGGAGATATGATTGAATTTGCAAAAGGTAGCATCATTGGGTATGATATGAGGTCTAATTTTCTATTGTACAACAACAGTCCCTTGTCATTATTGCATCATGACATGATAGACAAAAGATTCAGTCCTAAAATATGTAAGTTTCATGGAGAGACTCATATTGGACCAGCATTTGAAGGAAAGCACTCAATGAAGAGTAAGATGTTTGAAAGGGATAAAGAAGTGATGAAAAGGTATGATTCTAATTTTTTGATTTGGGACAGTAGCCTTTCACCTTTGCATAATCAGCTGGTAGTTGTCATGGTTCATGACGATAAGAGGGGGATGATTCCTCATACCTTTGATACCTCATTAGCCATCACATATGTTGATTATCTAAGGCTCTATATTTCTAAGTTGATACACCATGGCATGATTGAGACAAAAATGATTCAAGACATTTGGCATGTAAAGAATGGACCTTGCATGGAGTTGAGTCAAGTAAAGCAATTAGATTTGTTATTGGTATGGTCACAAAGATGGCTTCATGAGAGCTTGTTGGCATATCTTTTTGGATTCTACTTGGGAATTTACATGGTATACTTGGTTGGTAATAAGAAGAGGATATCATTTGGAGTGGCCACTAGTGGCATGTCTAAGAATGGAGATTTGATAGATGAAGACTTGAGGTGGTCATTGATCATGCATAGAGCCTTGAATGAGTTCACTTGTGATGAGCTCTTTGTATGTATGAGACATACTTTTGATTGGAATTGTGATTTTGAGGCACTAACATTGGCAGTGCAGCTGGATCGTGGCCTTGAGTGTACAGGTGAACAAATATACACTGATATTTCATTCCCACTTTATGACACATTGATGCAGGATGATTGGTTGATGACATCACATAGGGAGACCCTTCATAACACTTGGAGGACAACAGATGACTAGGAGCATTATAGAGGTTTGGATCATGTCTACATCATGAGAAGATGGCCTATGGATAAGGCTCACTCACCATTGAGCATTAGTGATGATATTGGCATTCACCTGGACTTAATTTTTAGTTTATGTTCGTTGTCCTCTCCTATACCAGAAGTTTAGCAGGAGTGATCTCACATTCTCTTGCATTGATGAAGGATATTCTAGATATTCCACATATTCATGGGAGCAGTAATATTATTGAAGAATTGTTTGGCATGGCCAGCACTTTGGGACATCACTATCTCCTCATCATTATGGGATTTGGTAAGATTGTTTCAGATTTGCATGATGGGGAACAAGTAGCTCTTAGGTACACTTTACCTCATCTTAGGGCAGCCAAGTCCATGATTAGAGATATATTTGATGGTGGGCATTTGAATTTTTCTATTGGTTGGTATGTCATAACTTCTGATTTATTTGAAGACAGAGGCTATATGGCTTTGTATTTTGATAACATGAACATACAAACACCTTTAAAAGGTAGTCACTTGTGTTCTACTAATAATGGTATTTGAAATTTGAGTATTGGAGATGGTAATTCTGTGAAGAAACAAGGCACTACACACTCCAATTTTGCATATCAGAACATTGAAGATGAAGAAAAGACACAAGGGAAGTGTACTTCTTGGCTTGAGAAAGCTAGGAAAACTAAAATAGTTGTTGGTCAAGCAAAATGGCACATGGAAAAGGTCAAAGCAATGAGGCAATTAGCTAGGTTTGAACATAACAAACCATCTATTGGTGACACACATAAAGGTAATCGGATGACTGAGAGTGAAGACAAATCAGTTATGAATAACACATTGATTTTGTTTAGCAAGGATCAGCCTACTCATGTTTTTAATGATGCATTTCTTCTAAGATATATGGAGGACCTGATGGTTTATTTTCCATGGTTTGACAATGATTCCTTCTTGCTAGTCATTAACATGTGTGATTTCAGTTTCAGTACACCAGAGATTGAGGCATTCTATAGTGAAGGAAATTAGGATATCTTTGTGGAAGAGAAGCCTAATGATGGTCCCTTATCTTCATACACTTTGGATGGCACTTTCTATATCATTTTGAAGGATATTTTCAATCTGGATGTTGTTGGTCTGAGTTTAAATAGCAGGATCATTTGGAAAGTTGCACTTCCATTTGGCACATATGGTGAATTCATGACATCATTTTGCATTTTCAGATTGGAGAGATCACAGTCTGATATTGACTCTGAAATTTTGCTTTGGAAACATCATTGGAGCTTGTACATGGATGTGTTCATTTCTTCATATGACAATGGAAGAGGTCCCAGGATCGTCTACATCTTTGAGCTAATACATGTGAGTTCATGTGGAAAGGGGAGATTGGTTTGGGACCCTAGTATCTATTGATGATTGCTTGGGACAAGCAATCTTGGGGAGGGAAGACTGTCGTGTCCCTAATTTTGAGCCAAAGAAAATGAAATCTTTAATTGTATTTTCCTAATTGATTTGTATGGAGTTAAGTCCAATCAAGCAAAAAGGGGATTCAAATTATAGGTCCAAGCTATAATAAGACCTAATGACCACAAGGACGGTAAATGCAAATTATAACAAAGATCATGAAAGGGGTCATTCACCTATTTGGGTATAGGTCCAAGCTAAGGAAGATCAAGGGTATCGACTTGGAGGGAATTAAATTCAAATTTCAAAAATATTCTTTCAAAAGGATCTTCACACAAGGAACCCAAAATGCCTACATATGGGTGATTGATATAGGGAAGACCTATTTGAAGGTCTAAGTACATTCACCTCATGAGAAATGGGCCCCAACTAAGAAAAGGGAAATTTGAATTCAAAACATTGTGGAGGGAAAAGTTAAATTATTATAAAATAATCCAAATGGTTAGATTGGAAGCCCTTGGCCAAAGAGACATCTTTCACCAAAGTTCATTTCTTAAGGAAATTCAGCCCAGCATATAGAAGACACATTCGCCTATGAAGCAGAGCCAATGGTTGAAAGAAGGTAGTACATTCGCCCATGCAAAGATAGCTGAAGTTATGTTGATAACTGAGAAGGGGGGGGTGAATCAGTTATCCTAATTATTTCCCTTTTGAACTTTCTTATTAATTAATGCAGCATTGAATCAAACACAAAAACATTACCATGAAATAAGAAACACATGACACAGTATTTTTGACGTGGAAACCCTGTTAAGGGAGAAAACCACGGGGTGATTAACCCAAAGATTATTCTCTGTTAAAAGAATAGGGAATTACAAAAATGGCACTTGCCAATTAGGGCTCACTGCCCGAGCACACTGCTCACAAAGAGGCCCACTGCCTACAAGGAGACACACTGTCTACAAAGTGATAAGAATCACAGTCTTGAACTGATTGAAAGCATCTACATATGCTGGAGTTCAGTTCCGGTTAGGCTCAGTACACTGATCTGCTGCACTTCATCTTTCCTCTGTTCTTTATTCTGCTATCCTTTCACATACCGAATCTTTCTTACTACTTCTGCTCTGTTCTGCACTTATTCGCATACACCATCACACAACACACCTTTTCACAACTAAATCCATCCTCTATATATATCCGCACAAGTAATTTCATCACCTTTCTAGTCGGCATCCGGAACAGTCTAGTTTCTTACAAACTCTGTTCTGTCGGCTGAATCCTTGCTCACCAAGCAATGCGGATCAAGCATATACTTGTAGATATCATTAATCATGTTGGCCAAACATGATTCATGCCTTCACAACCTTTACCATCACCAGTAACACATCCGGAAAATAGTCTGATACTCTGTCAGTCAGTTCTTCCTCTGTTCTCACTGTCTCTCAGAAATCCGGTACTCAACTATTCATATCTTTTTCTTTGTTCATCACCGGAGGCTAAATCCTTGGAATATACTACTCAAGGTAGTCCTCTTGACTTCCCCAAATCCACACTGCACCAAGACACTTCCTCTAAGAGATCCGGACCAATCTGTCGGACCTTGCCACATGCTCTGTTCTTGTTCACCGAACCACAACAATCTTCATTCTGACTTCCGGTAGAGACACACCATGACTTGCGGATATGTGGGATGACCTTTGTTGCCATCAATGACAACAATCATGAATCCATATAGTGTCTCTTGCCAACAATCTCCCCCTTTGGCATTGATGGCAACACTTAGTGAAAAATGACTAAGTGTTTACACTATGCTCCCCCTTTGCTGATGCTCTGTCTTTATATACAATTTCCGGAACTCCCCCTTAGTTGGATTCCTCATTTCTCACTGCTCCTCACTCCCCCTTTGACATCAATGGCAAAGGGTAGGGTCCGCACACCAAAATTTTCAAAAATTTTCTATACATAGCCGCATATTTACATACTCACATGAACTGAAGAATGTCTGCAAAAGATGTCTTTAGTTGGATCAGTTCTGTAGCCCAACTTTGCTTCATTCTATCCAAAATTGAAATGTGACCACTCAACAAAAATGCAAAAGCTTCTTCCCTCTTGAGATCTGTCGGATCATTTGTTTGGGCGGTGGTCTGAGCATCACTGATGGCCTCATGCATAGTTTCTAACTTAGGGATTATAATCCTTCTAAGTTCTCCCATCCGGTTAGTTATATTCTTCCTTTCCTTCTCAAGGTTCTTTATTGCATTTGTGATTGCAATAGTTTGACATTCTTGATTCACTATGGAGGAAGAGAGAGGATCAAAACTTTGAGACAAACTGTGTAGTTTGTCCTGTTCCGCTTTTATTTTCTTATCTATTTCAACTGTTGCCTTTGACCAGGAGATACAAAATTTGTAAATATCACCGCCATCCTTAAGAGCATTTTCTAAGCTCTTTATTCCAATACTCATATTTCTCCTATCGTTAGAGATTAATCCTAATACTTCTAAAAATCTTTTATCCAAAAATTCCTTCCGGACCTTTTCTTCAGCTGATTTTTCTAGAGAATCAAAATGTGTATCAACACTGCTGACTAAGGTTTTTAGATTACCGGAAGAGGAGGCTGCCGGATCTATCTGGACCGATGGCATAATCTTCTCAAGCACTCCGGAGGCAGCCTCTATCAACTCACAGTCTTCCATATGAGACTTTAGGAGCTTTTCATTTGCCTTAGCATTTGCAAATGAGGCTATCTTCATTGTCTGCACCGGAGAGAGAGAATCAAAGTTGAATGGGCCTTGTAGTAGCTCCAGTTCATCGATCTCTATTGTTTCTTTGCTCAAAAATTGTTGAATAGTTTGTGCAGTGTCTCTTGCCGGAGACAGATGTTTCTTTTCTTCTGCAGTCTTGGAACTGTCCTTTGGGATTTTCTCTGATGGAGTCTTCTCTTTCTCTGCACCCTTGGTACTATCAACCTCTTTATCTTTCACCACTGCTTCCTTCTCCTGTAATTTCTCTTCTTCTTTAGATCCAGAGACTGTAGGGGAAACCGGAGGAGAGATGCTAGCCTGTTCATAGGCCATTTCTTTTGGAGCAGAGGGTTCCAAGTCCACAGCTGTTTCTACACCTAAGTCCTCTACAACAGGAAGATTGAACCTTTTGAAGGCCTTTCAGAGGATCTCTTCTGTCTCTTTGGCCACCTTGTCAGTCTCACCAAGCATGAGTTGATTCATGCTGGCTTTACTTCTGAACTCATCTTTGCAGTCTTTGAATATTATGTTCATTGTCTTGGGATCAATTTGAGGATATAGCTGAATAGCTATCTGCTCCCGGATCTCAAGATCTTTTGCATGAGCATTATTCTTTCTTATTTCTAATTCCTTTTCTAGGCTTTTAGGAATTTCAGAAATAATCTCAATAAAAGCTTTATTGTAGATGTTCAAGTACCTTATTATGGCTTCTTGCAGGATCTTTTGATCTGCCTCATTGTAGTCATCATAGAATTCAGCCACCGGTTGAAGGTTCCCGTCCACAGTGACTGATTTGACTACACTGTCTAGAGACAGGGTGGGCTTTTCAGAAAAATCTTCTGGCATTTCTTCCTTGTCTCGGCCAGAAGAGGGTTTACCGGATCCTTTCTTTTTCTGTTTCTTTATTTCTTTCACTCCTTCATCTGACTCAGTTTCTTCTTCATCCTTTTGGCTTTGATAAGCTCTTGAGGCTTTTGTCTTGGATCTTTTACCGGATCCCTGGACTTCCGGTTTTGAGCTTTTGGTTTTGATAGGTGTGGATCCTTTGGATGATCTGGTCCGGGTTGAGGATTCCACCGGAGCACTTTTCTTGCTTTTCTTTTCTGCCTCTTTCTTTTCTTCCTCAGATTTTCTTCTCTTTTCCCGGCTGGCATCAAGTGCCTCTTTTGAGATGCCTAGGCCTTGAGCAATGTGCTCTACTTCTTTTCTCACCTTTCTCTTTATCTCAGGTTCCCTGAGTTCTACATGTATCTTTACACTCAGCTCCTCAAAGGTTCCAAACCTTTCTGCCTTAGGATCTTTGGGCTAACTTAGCATGTGTTGAACATGCAGCTCCACTATCTGTTCATCCACTTCATACCCCATGGGCATGATCTAGACAGTCCTTGGCTCCACTACCTCCATTAGGCACTGATCAGTGTCCACCATAAAGCACACTGAGTCTTTGTATTTTTCAACAAGAGACTGGGGAATTCTTTCTCTTGTTTGCATCATGCTTTGGAAGTTTTTGAAGTATCCCCATAGGGCTGTATTTCTTGCTTTGGCATCCCCAAGCCCATGTAGATAGTCTCTTATTTGGACTGCAACAGGTTTGTCATTCTGCCATACCCATCCACTTGATCTAGGCAGCTCATTCATGAAGTAGAAGAATAGACATAATATAAGAGTACCATACTTAAAGGAATTCTTCTTGTCCTTCTTGATTTTCTGTATATTTTCCATTAATTGACCTAAGAGTAGTTCGCAGAGATCATAATCTGCATTCTTCCTTAGCATTTCATAGGCAGTATATACTGCAGTTCCGGATACAGAATTCTCCCTGCTGGAGTGATAGATCTTGTATCCTATTATCATGGACGCATACTTGATATCCGGATCAGATATATCTTTAATGGTCATTGCCCTCTTATCAAACTTTGATCCGGTGGCCTCAGTTACAATGTTATTTTTGATAGATTTGAGGATAGGTATCCCTCCGGAAGAGTATAGGCCAGTTACTGCTCTAATTGCCTCTTTTGTGATCTTGCAGGGTCTATCCAGCCATAGGAAGTTGTCATGCATCCTGCTCAGTACATACCGGACCCATTCATCTTCTTCAAAGTAGGGGAAATGAATAAATTGCTCAAATTGTTTCTTCTGGATACCCTTATACTCTGGTTTAAGCTCAAAAGCATTGTCTATCAGTTGCTTGTGATAGAGATCTCTCAATTTGAATTCCCCAAATTCCTCAATGCTTGCATGTATGTAAACCCTAATGTCTTCTGTGTGTTAAACTCCGT
Organism: Cunninghamia lanceolata; assembly: GCA_027924645.1. Classification (NCBI taxonomy): domain Eukaryota; kingdom Viridiplantae; phylum Streptophyta; class Pinopsida; order Cupressales; family Cupressaceae; genus Cunninghamia; species Cunninghamia lanceolata. Next base: position 27,494,525 of record BSBN01000254.1, read on the forward strand.
GAGGAACACTGGAAAATGCTCCTAAGGGATCTACCTCCAATGACTTGTATGGATGTTTCTTAAATTCAGGTCGGGGCCTATCTGAGATTTTCACTATATTTGGAGTAGCCATTTCTTCAAAGATTTGCAGTGAGATAATGAAAACGGAGAATACCTTATGCACCTTCGGTTTGCACGGAGTGGTTGAATTGATTTCTTTATGCAATGACTTCGGCAGGAGATCTTTGGTGTGCTTGATGAATCTTGTTGCAAAGCTCCACTTTTCGCTTCTTCTTGAGTGCAGAATGAGCAAATGCTTTTTGAGAAATCCCTTATATTTCTCCGCAAACCCTAATATCTGATGGCAATAAATGCTCGACCTATATTATTCCAGTTTGCCTTATCCGGATAGCTTGGAGTATCCCAGATCAGTCCTGATCTGTGAACATCATCTGGATCTTTCAATCATGAATAAATCGAGGTGACACATTACAAGAATATCCCAAACACTCTGTCCAATCCGCAGAATAAGACAATGCACTTCCGGATCTCTCCGGACCTTTTTGTAATCCTCTGTCATACCGGAGCATCTCCCGGAACAGGTCTTACTTGATCGATCACAGCTTCTTCATATCTCCATGCGGACTTCTAAAATCTTATCTGGATCATCTCAAGACTTATATCTTTAAACCCTTTACTCCGCATCTTGTGCCACATCCGGCACCACTTGATTTACTGGGGGAACAGGATTTTCTTTGAGTCTCCCCCTGAGCCAGAGCTTACTTTTTAATTTTCAGAAGAAATATCAGCAGCAGAGTCTGGTGCGGATCCAACCTCTACATTCTCTGAACTTTTCTTCACCCAAATCTTGCTCATCTGATTCCTAACTTCATCCGCATTCATCTTTTGTTTACCCTTGTCTTGATTCTGATTATACACCGGACCTCTTTTGTCCTGATTCTTGCTTCTGCAGACTTTAGCATTATGACTAGACCTATTACAGATTTGGCAAATAACATTTCTTTGCATATTTGACTGATAAACTCTTGATCTGCATTGATTAGCCATATGACCTACTCTATTGCATGTAAAGCATCTACCTTTGAATGATTTGTTTACTTGCATATTTCTGCATTCATGGGATTTGTGTCCATACCTCTTGTAGTTAAAGCACTGTCTGGAGAAGGATGAATTAATCTGATTCATTCTCTTTCTGCACTGATTAGCTTTGTGACCAAAGTGGTTGCAACTGTGGCAATATCCATTGAAAGATGGATATCTTTGAGCATTGGGCTGTCTTACCGGAGGTCTTCTAGCCCTATTCCTTGGATTTTCTAATCCAAAATTCTTTTGACCGGATCCGGGGCTTTCTCCTTTCTCATATCCCAAACCATACTTGTCATCTGTCCTCTTTTGACTTCCAAGAAGTACTTCAAGTTGGGCAGAACTTATCTTGAATTTTTCTTTATATTCATTTGCTGTTTGAAGATCTCTTTTGAGAGAGGCAATTTGATCCTCAAGTTTTTCTTCATTATCTTTGGCATCTTCAAGATCAGATTCAAGATGTCTGATAATCCTGTCCATTTGGTGGCATTCTTCTGATTTTTCTTTAAGAGATTGTCTTAGATTGTCTTCAGTTTTTCTTTTTTCTTCAATCTCTTGAGTAAACTTTATAGTTCCTGATTCCATTTCATGTCTTAACATAATGACTTCTTTTGATAACTTTTCACATAACTTGGTTTGCTCAGTTAATTCTTCATTTGTATTGCTTTCTTCACTTTGTCTTGCCAATTGTTGGAGCAGCTCCTTTCTCTTTTTCATAGAGAGACTTAATTTGTCCTTTAATTCTCTCATGAATTCATCAGCCTGTTTGAGTCTTTCCTTTAATTCATTGACTTCAGAATTTGACTGTTCAAGATCCTCAAGGGCAGTCTTGAGTTGCTCCCTTAAACCATATGCATCCATTTGAGCTCCCAGATCTTCCTCAAGCTGTTAGGCTCTATTAGGAGGAACCTTGCTCTGATACCAATTGTTGATAACTGAGAAGGGGGGGGGTGAATCAGTTATCCTAATTATTTCCCTTTTGAACTTTCTTATTAATTAATGCAGCATTGAATCAAACACAAAAACATTACCATGAAATAAGAAACACATGACACAGTATTTTTGACGTGGAAACCCTGTTAAGGGAGAAAACCACGGGGTGATTAACCCAAAGATTATTCTCTGTTAAAAGAATAGGGAATTACAAAAATGGCACTTGCCAATTAGGGCTCACTGCCCGAGCACACTGCTCACAAAGAGGCCCACTGCCTACAAGGAGACACACTGTCTACAAAGTGATAAGAATCACAGTCTTGAACTGATTGAAAGCATCTACATATGCTGGAGTTCAGTTCCGGTTAGGCTCAGTACACTAATCTGCTGCACTTCATCTTTCCTCTGTTCTTTATTCTGCTATCCTTTCACATACCGAATCTTTCTTACTACTTCTGCTCTGTTCTGCACTTATTCGCATACACCATCACACAACACACCTTTTCACAACTAAATCCATCCTCTATATATATCCGCACAAGTAATTTCATCACCTTTCTAGTCGGCATCCGGAACAGTCTAGTTTCTTACAAACTCTGTTCTGTCGGCTGAATCCTTGCTCACCAAGCAATGCGGATCAAGCATATACTTGTAGATATCATTAATCATGTCGGCCAAACATGATTCATGCCTTCACAACCTTTACCATCACCAGTAACACATCCGGAAAATAGTCTGATACTCTGTCAGTCAGTTCTTCCTCTGTTCTCACTGTCTCTCAGAAATCCGGTACTCAACTATTCATATCTTTTTCTTTGTTCATCACCAGAGGCTAAATCCTTGGAATATACTACTCAAGGTAGTCCTCTTGACTTCCCCAAATCCGCACTACACCAAGACACTTCCTCTGAGAGATCCAGACCAATCTGTCGGACCTTGCCACATGCTCTGTTCTTGTTCACCGGACCACAACAATCTTCATTCTGACTTCCGGTAGAGACACACCATGACTTGTGGATATGTGGGATGACCTTTGTTGCCATCAATGACAACAATCATGAATCCATATAGTGTCTCTTGCCAACAAGTTATTCATCCATGAAGGAGCATCTACCAAGATAGAACATTCACCTATGCAAAAAGATATCAAATGCCATCCGTCAATACTCATGAGGAATTTGGCCATGTTTGAAGGTTGCATTCACCCAAGACAAAAGAGGACTCAAATACATTCACTTATGTCATGCATAGGGGATCAGCCAAGCATAGAAGGAATTTCCAAAAACAAGAAGGGTTGATGCATTCATCCATGACACCATTCGCCCATAATGAGCGTTTGCATAAGTCAATAAAATCATTCAGTTAGAGCTGATACAATCTCCAAGGGAAATGGTGTGAGAAGCATGAAGAATTATAGCATTGATAGAAGAAAGGCATTTAAAACAAATGCCAACAGATTCGCCTAGAGGAATTCACCCAAGATCTAATGCAAGAAGAACCCAATGCAAGTCATCGGCCATGAGGAGAAGGAATAAATAGAGAAATCCATGACAATTGAAGACATGTCTTAATTTTGGTATGTTTTCATATTCTTTTCAAGTTTGAAGGTTTTGATCTTCTTACTTCCTTGCAAGGTGATGTGCCCTTGCACATAGGGTGATGACCCCCTATGCTTTTGGAGGTGGTATTGCTTCTAATATCATCATTGCTATTGAATTTGCAGGTATTAAGTGTTATTGCAGGTTGGAGAAAAGGTTGCTAAACATTGAACACCATTGAGAAGTTGTTGAATAGTCTTGCATTGAAGATCCCATCTTGTTTCATTCACAAGGGTTTCACTACAGTAATTGCATCCCTCATAGCATCATCACAAGGAAGGAGTATCATCTTGTATTTCAAATCTCACATATCAGTGACAACTCTCAAGGATCCATTGTTCCAAGTCTTGGCTCTATCATTGAAGAAGATTTGACATCATCTTGTTTGTTGTCTATATCAGACTATTGCAATAGTCCCATAGTCATATCTTACTGTCCTTCAGAGGAGTTTCAAGGACTATCAAGACTTGAAGACAATTAACAATCACTTGGCAATATTCCATCATCACTGGGCTATTATTTGTGACTATTTGTAATAAGATAAGAGGATTGATTTCAATTATGTATGTGATTGTCACAGTGGATAGTGAACATTTGATTTGTATTGGCATCATTTGAATCAAATAAATAATATATTGAAAGTGGAGTTTCATTGCAAATTTGTGCATTTGTTCAATTATATTTGAGGGAACTAAACGGTTGAAAGAAATCTTATCTAAGTTGGAATATAATTTTTAGTTTAACTACTAAGGAACATCACATCCTAGAATGGAACCCTAAGAAACTTTGTTCTAGTTTTCTAACTACCTCGAGGGCTAGGAAAATTAATTTAAGGATCAGTAAGAAGGTAGAGTGTTGGTTGGTTAGTGATTTCAGTTCATAATGGTGAGACCTTCACAGAAATGGTTATAATGTTCATATTCTGAATATATATTGTTGGTTTAAAGGATTTAAACTTAAAGTAACCATGTTGAATGATTTGAGTATGCATAAGGATTGAGTATGCATAAGGTTGGAATACATGTTTTTATGATTGAAGCACCTCTGTGTGAATGTTGTTAGTGTGCATAAGAGGTAAATGTTCTATCTATAGAAGAAGATAACAGAGTTTTTGGGATGATCATTTATTAGGTTTTTCATGTTTTGATTGAAGTGTTATAGGATGTGTATTTGAGAAGTTGTTAAATGTAGAAATTGATAAGGATGGTGGGTTGTTGAGAAATAGAGGGTCCCTCTATGTTTTTCCTTTTCATTCAAATCTATGATGTAATCTATTTTGTCAGTGAGACACCTCTTGTTGCCAGTGAGGCTTTTCCTATGAGGCCTATTTTCCAGTGAGGCATATAATGTATCTAGTGAGGATTGGCCAGTGAGGCCCAATAAAATCTATGTTCATAGTGATTTTTCACCCTTCTAGGGTTTTTCACTCAAATCACTTGTGTCATCTCTCTTCTTGATGTTGTGTCTTATGATAGATCATCTTTGTTCTTAATGTTATGTTCAAATGTACTTGTTATGGTGATATCCAATGTCTAATTGATTGAAGTCTCAGATTTCTCTAAATTATTAATCAAGTGTGTTAATAAGTGAAAAAGTTTCATTGTTCAATAAAGCAATGATTCACCCCCCCTGTCATTGGTCCTGTACTCCAACAAGTGGTATCAGATCCTTAGGTACCTTGTTCAAATTGTAATCAACTTAGGAGATCCTGGTAGTGGAGTACATGTCATGGCCAATCAAGAGGGTTATTCTACTTTCAAACCACCATTATTTTATGGGTCTAGTTTTGCTTTTTGGAAATTTAGAATGGAATCCTACTTGTCTTCCCTAGGTTATGATGTTTGGGCAGCAGTAGAGAATGAGTATATTGAAACAAAGCCTCCTTCCACTGCTAATGAAAAGAAGGCCTATGACAGTAATGCTAAGGCCAAAATTGTTATTTGTTGTGGCTTGACTAATGAGATCCTTGTCAAAGTTATGGATTGTAAGTCTATTAAGGCTATTTGGGATAAGTTATCTAGTATCTATCAGGGTGATGCCAAAGTAAAGGAAGCCAAATTATAAACCTTTAGAGCCAAGTTTGAGAGTTTTAAAATGAGTGAAGAAGAGAAGGTTGTTGATTACCTTCTAAGGGTACAAGAGACTGTCAATGCTATCCGTGGTCTTGGTGAGACCTTGGAAGAAAAAGTAGTTTTCAAGAAGGTACTAAGGTCTCTAACATCTAAATATCATTCCAAAGTATCTATTGTAGAAGAGATGAATATAAACAAACTTTCCTTATATGAACTTCATGGAACATTTACTCCTTATGAGATGAGGATTTGTAACGATGATTCTACAAGTAAAGAAGTTGCTTTTAAAATTGTCAAAAAGGTCAAAGAGACAAATTCTGATCCAGACGAATTGAATGACCAAGAGTCCACCTTTGTAAGTAGATCGAAGAAGGGGTCATCAGGAAAGTATAAGGGGAATCTTCCATTCAAGTGTTTGAACAATTGTGGTAAGATAGGACATTATGTTGCTCAATGTCCCTATAAAGATTTTGAAAGTGATGAAGAGGATAGTAGGAGACAAGGAAGGAAGAAACAATTTAATCCTAAAAGGAAAAACTCTTTCAAAAAGAAGAAAACTCTATTTGTTAAGGATGCTGATGCAATAGATAGTTGTTCAGAAGATTCTCTTGAAGAAGGAGAGGAAACCTTGTTCTTGGCTATTGTTAGTGAAAATCAAAATGAAAAGAGTGAAGATCAATTTGAAAATGATGAAGAAGAAGTTGATCTTGAAGGAGAGTTGAAATACGCTCTTAGTGAAGTTAAAAGACTCAAGAAGGAGGCATTTATACAAAGAAATTAGACCCAAAAAGATCATGAAAATCTGATTAGCAAGGCCATTGACTCTAAAAAATTAATTGTAGACCTAAAGCTTCAACTTGAAGAGAGCAAGAGAGTTATAGAAGTCACAAAAATGAAGTTAGACACCAAAGAAAAGCAGTGTCATACTTTAGAGGCAAAAGTTGTAGCCTTGAGGAAAAGGTTTGACATGTGTGATAGCAGTGATAAGTTAGTAGATCTCTTGGGAAAATAGAAAGGCTACACGGATAAGACTGGTCTAGGGTTTGAAGAAGGACAATGTTCACACTCCAAGGATCTTCAACATGCTGGTGGCTTTGTCAATGTCACTAATAAAAGGCTCATGAAACCATCAAGAATCAAGAGGACTATTCCATTCAGGTATAATCTACATTTCTTTGGTTATTGCTTTCATTGTAACTAATATGGACATAAGGCCAGTGAATGTAGGATTGGTTCTAGAAGAAGTACAAGTTTTGTAAGAAGAAATCCTTTTGAATTCTTGAATAAGTTAAAATGCTATAATTGTGATAACTTTGGACACATAGATAGAAGTTTTGTAGACCTAACTTGGTAATGCAACCAAATAAAATAAGTGTTCATTCCAAGATGACTTCTTCTAATGTTGATAAGACAAAACTAGTCTGGGGAACCAAGATGATGGATAAAGAGGTTAAAGCTATGATTGTTCAAACTAAATCTCATGTCAAGAAGAAAGAACAGTAGGTTATAGACAGTGGGTGCTCTAATCATATGACAGGAGATAAGAGCAAGTTCATCAGGTTTGAAGACTATACAGGAGGATCAATCAAGTTTGGAAATGATGTTTGTGTTCAAATCAAAGGAAAAGGTACTATAGTTTTAGATGATAATAATCCATTGCATAATGTGTATTATGTAGAAGGTCTTAAACACAATTTGTTAAGTGTAAGTCAGTTTTGTGATAGTGGTTATAACATTGTGTTTGATGATCAAGGTTGTGAAATAAGAAAGAAATTAGGAAAATCATTTGCTAGGGGTTTAAGGACAAATAGCAATGTATATAGTCTCACTGGGGCCAAAACAAAAGAATCTATGCCTATGCTTTATGCACAAAAGGCATCTCCAAGTGCATAAAAGAGATGCATGACGTTAGGGGGAGATAATTATTGGTGTATTTTTCAAACCCCTTAGACAACAACAAAGAGGTTGTGTCTCTGTAGTGATAATGATAACTTGAGTTCATGTGGATAGATACCATGAATAACAAAGATGACAGTTCAATGGAGTAATATGATGTTTTAGTTTCAAAAGTTAGTGATTGTGTTCAATAGTTACAATATGATATGGATCTTGAAAATGTTAATATTCTTGTGTTTGAACAGTGTTATGGATCTTGTGGCTGATATGGTGTTTACATAGTGTCACAGTTTGTAGAGGTACGATGACAATCTTGACTGAATTGCTAGTAATCTTGCACCTGCTCTACCATGATCCACACATGAGTTTCATGTAATGTTATTTCTATAACTGTTCTCTCAATCATAGTTTGAAAAAGATTTGGGTTTTGGATCTGCACATTTCAATCAAGGTTTATTAGTGAACAATATGCACAGTGATGTTTTTGTTGTAGAGAGTAACATTACACTTTGATGTAGTATATGTCCAGTGCTTTTGTTGACAGTGGATGGAACTTTGTCTTGGTTGAACAAGGTGTGGAATCTATCAAAGTATAATATTGTTGTAAATTGTTGTTGCTAGTGCCCTAATAGACATGTATGCAAAATATAGAATGGCAGACAAGGCATATGAACTTTGTTAATATCTCATAAAATTGTAGTCTACTAGGGTATTTACATGATGGAATCAAATGCATCTAATTCTCTATTGGATATTTGGAAGTTAGTGTGGCCATACATCAACAAGCTTTAATTAAGATATTTTTTTTGTTAATGTTTTGGTTTGTGCCTTGTAGTTTGTTGTTATGATAAAGCAGTCAATCATAGTGATCTGATAGCTCAATGCAGTGAAGTCTGACAGTGCTAACACAAGTTTTTTTGTTGCTTGATCAATCATGGAGTTTGACAATGCTTTTTGCAGTAACAGTGATAGAATGGAGTCTGCCCTTTGGTGACAGTGATATTTGCTTCTACATTTATTATGATAGTATCAGAACAACACCATTCACAGTGATATTCTAGTATGCTCTTGATTTAGAGAAAATGTGTATCAACAATTTGCCAGTGCTATTTCATGTATATCAGTCTTTTTTCTCTGCTAACAGTCTATACATTTAGGACAGTCATTGACAATAACAATCCTTTTTGTACCAGCTTGGAAGGCTCCTAACATTACAACTCAGAGTTTTTTTTTAGATCTAATAGTATATTTGATCTTTGTCTTGCAATTCTTTATGCATTCGTGCAGGGGGAGATGAACAGTGGACACGGCAGTTGAATGGTGCTCTGACATGTTGAATGTATAGTCTTGGAAATAGTGAAAATAGTGAAATGATAGTGTTCAAATGAGCAATGATAGTCACAACAGTGTGTTTCATGTTTTTAACAATGTAATATCTCTTTTGGTGTTATGCAGAGTAAGATCCATCATGATCAATGTGAGTTTGTTTGTATAAGGAGCAATTATTGTTTGCTAGACAAGGGGAGTTTCAATGCATACCAGATTATCTTATGCCCATGGTATCATTCTTTGTCATTTGATGTCAAAGGGGGAGAAAGAGACAGGAGAGTTTGAGTTTTGCCAGAGTTTGAGTTTTTCCATCAATGACAAAAGGGGAGTTTGTTGCATGAAGTTTGTCATTGGTATAAGCTAGGTCACATGTTCATGATAAAGGTTGTTCAAGGGTGTTGAGGTCAAATATATGATGTTGTGATGATCATTCATGTCTAAGTCTAATCAAAGGTTCATTGCATTGAAACAGGAGGATCAAAGGTCCATTGCATTGAAAAAGGAGGAAGACCTTGTTTGTATGTGTCATGTGTTCTTGTTTAAGACCTTTGCAGAGTCATCATGATATCCCTTGATGAGGTTAGTGTGTCTAATTCTTCATTTTCCTTGATTAGAGTTTGCATTGTTTAAGGTTAGGGACTTAAGCCCTAAAAAACATCCAAGTTGTTTTAATTATAAAACCCTTATTCACCCATATTTGCTTTAGTTTCTTTTTATTATTGACCGGCGTTTGGAGGTCAGTGTCCACTTAAGTGAACACTTAAGGGGTCTTTTTCCATTATCTAATCAGCCCCATTAGATAGGGGTAACCAAACCTAAAGGTAGCACTTTATGTTTTAAGCAGGAGAACACAATCGATTGTTCAAGTGAAGGTACCAAGAAACCCATCGACGGTGCATATTTAAAGATTATTTGTCACGTCTCAAACTTTGCTATATTATGAACTTACTATATTTAGAACTATTTTTAGATAATTATGTGTGGATTAAATAAATGTTATTTTAATTTGACTTGAATTAAATAGATAGACACTTATTTTATTTTGATTTGAATTAAATAGATGGAATAAGTGAATATTATTTGAAATGATAAAGTGAATATATATTTTTTAATTTTATTTATTTAATAAATTGTAATGCTTCGGCTATTGGACACTAACCTATTAATAGAAAATTCAAGTTTCATGAGTTGCAGGTTGTCGACGACAAGGGTGTGGTCAAGGTTGAGGTGGTTAGCTTCCTGGCAGGGTTAGGATGGAGGGGATTCTCTCGAACACACACACACACATGTAGATGGAATATAGATGCATTAGTATTGCATTATTAAAATATTGTTTTCTTATTTTCTTTTGAAAAGAGAAATCATTTATATTTTCTAGTTATTATTTTATTTAAATATTCTAATTAAAACATAAAGTAGATTAAATTATATATTTATATAGTTATATATTTATATATTTTATTTTAAATTGTATGTGAGGTAAATAATTATATTATTATTTTAGAAATAAGATATGTGACAAATTTATTATTAGAATCAGTTTTAGTTATTAAAATTATGCCTTTTTGAAAATTAAAATTATTATTTTCATTTAGTCCAAGATTTAGTAACAAAATTAAAATTAATCCTTATTTTGAGTTCAAAATTAGAAAAATCTATTTTAATTGATAATTAGAAATAAAGAACTTAGAGAAAAAAAAAACAAAAATTAGAAAATCTAAAAAGACACAAAATTAGAAAAAGACAAAATCCATACAAAAATTAGAAACTAGAAAGATAGAAAGAAATTGGAAAAAGGAAATAAAGTATCTTTAAATAAAGATTAAAACTTTCATTATGAGGACACACAGAAAGGATACACAACATTGAAGCAAAAAGAAAATTAATTACACAATATTCATATTATTTATTGCAAATCTAAAAACAAAAAGGGGAGAAAGAAGAATAGGATTACATAGGAAAAGAGGAACAACAAAAAGATCATTTTTAGATCATTTTTTGGGAAATATTAAATCCATTTCATTTATTAATTGGCATTTAAAAACTATATATATATATGTATGTGTATGTGTATGTGCATGTGCATGTGCATGTGCATGTGCATGTGCATGTGTATGTGTATGTGTATGTGTATGTGTATGTATGTGCTTCTTATAGTACTGATGTATATTCAGCATTGGTTTTTTTTATTATATAAATTGATTACTGTTATAAAGACTATATTACAGTATATATACAGGTATTATTATTTTTATACTATATAAGTATATATATAATTACAAATTGTATATATATATTAGCATTGACATCATATATTAAAACCATCTATAAAAATACAAATTACAATATTAAGATTGATTGCTGACCACCGCATTAACTTTTATTGAAAAACTTTAAGGAAATATAAAACAAAAATGATAAACGGCGCACAGTCGTAGGAGGGAGGGGCCATACGGGGCCACTGTATATGCAGCGACCCCCATATGGAGGTTGTTGCATATAGAGCGGTGGCCCATATCCGTCGCCTTTCACTTAAAACTGCTACTTATTAAAATAAAATGTGATCTTCATATGATTCACTAAGTTATCAATAGTGTTGTTTGCTGAACATTTCATGATGACTGCCGATTTTATACGATTCGTTGTGTATATATATTTTTGATTTATGATAATTACTGTGAGAATATATATATATATATCTGTGTGTGTGTGTATTTTCATCTAATCAAGTATGTAGTCTATACATTTTTTTTCTAAATATAACAAATTATTATTCTTTCAAATTAGACAAATAAAATCATAAATGAAATAATTGATTAAAAAAACCTTCTATATTAATTTCTATAGAAAGGCATGTTTATTTGTCCAACTTTTTATCTTAAAAAAATTGTCAAACCCAATAGGATGAAAATGGACCAGCACTAAAGTAAACTAATAGAATTAACTTTTGTTTTCAAATAGTAATTTCTTACCAAATTAGAAAGCCTCTATTTTCGAAAGTTCTTTATAAACTTTAGATTTTGAAAACATAGAAACTATGAAGTATTATTTTAAACTTTGGAAATTGACTATTCTGTCTCTGTGGGTAAATTATGTGTTTATATTGGAGAGTTACTTTACTTCCGGGATAGGATGCCTAATGTGGGCTCCAGAGACGATAATATACTTTTTATAAATTACCAATTTGTTTTTATAAAGCTTGGCCAAGTTGTTAGACCATTGAAAAAGATGGATTTGAAAAGCCTAGAATTATATGTTATATATGTCTCTGCCACATCCTATTGCGAGAGTTATGTCATTTCTAGTATAGTTTAGGAATGCATACAAGCACTAGGCATGCATTGAGAGTTCCATCCTGCCTTTTCCGTTCTAGGTTGCTAAGCTCCTCCTACAGGGTCGGTGCTTCCTTCGAGATAGGAAGGAAACTGGGGAAGTCCAGTACTTTGTGGTTGGGTGGAAAAAGCACCTTGACCACATTCTTGACCTCAACTTATGGAAGACCATTGGGGTCATGGCAGTTGAGATCAGAGGTTCTTTTATATATGTATGATTCATATGGATATATTGGTATTAACTTTATATGGCTTGCACAAGCCCATTTGTAATTGTACTTTTATTAATGTAACTGAAATATTGATACAATCTCTTGTAACATTGAATCAAATGTTTTGAAACACCCTTTTTGGTGAAAGTAACTGGAAATGTAAATTATTGATTGATTAATTTGTCCTTCATTTTTTTGGAAGCTTGCTATCTTTATACAATTATGGTTATTTGAGTATTGTAATCGTTTATCTTTCCAAATTTAGAATTGCATTTTCTTTTGAGTTCCTAGTTTTAGTAAGTAAGAGCCAAGCTTCTTTACATTATTTAAACTGCAACGGGCTATTCTTGTTGGAACTGGTCCAGACAACTGAGAGGGGGGGTGGATCAGTTGTCACACAATTTAAACTTTTCTGCCTTTAATCTTCTTTTACAACTTCTAATCAAATTAATGATATAAATATTAAAGCATGAATCAATGACACATGAGAAAAAACATAAACAACACACTTGACACCAAGATTTTTGACGTGGAAACCTAGTTAAGGGAAAAACCATGGTGGGGGTTAACCCACAAAGATTATACTCTGTTAAAAATATTACAAAGGGGAATGCACATGCATTCAGGCTCACTACCCGGAGCTCACTACTCAAAAGAAGGCTCACTGCCTACAGAAAGAAGATTAAATTGGGTTTGAACTGATAATTAGCATCTATCAATGCAAGGATTTAGTTCTAGTTAAGCAAAAAATATTGACTTGATACACTTCATATTCACTCTGCCCTATTTACTGATCTGCTAATATTTGAACTTTAAATCTCTACCCTTTTCACACTTATTCCATAGTCGCATCACACACACAAACACTCCAATCACTTAAATCCATTGGCTATATATATATGCATCATGATATTCATTCACTTTTCAGTCGGCTTTAAGAACACTTAGAACTTTATTGAAGACTCTGCTCTGTCAGCTAAATCCATGCATAACTTGTAACACGGACCAAGACTTGCATTCACAAATCATCAATCATGTTGGCCACTATCACTAATCATCACAAATCATCCGATTGACAACTTCCATTTATCCGAAACTAAGATCAATCACAAGGTTGGCCTATTCTTCTACTGTCTACACTGTCAAATTGTAACCCTATACTCAGATGCAAATAACTTTTGAATCCTTCATCACTAGAGGTTAAGATTCTAGATTTAGATTAACCTGACAATCCTTATGAGTCCTTCAAATGCGCAGCCTACCCTATTTTACCACTAAAGAGATCTAGACCAAGATACTGAACCCTGTCTCATGCTCTGTCTCTGGCTACCCGGACTTAGATAAATTATGATTCTGACTTCCGATATGAAACAATTGTGTTATGTGGATGAGTGGAATAGTCTTAGTTGCCATCAATGACAACACTTGTCATGCAAAGCAGTGTCTCTTGCCAACAATCTCCCCCTTTGGCATTGATGGCAACACTTAGTGAAAAATGACTAAGTGTTACTCCCTCTTACTCTATACTCTTATGCTTTCCACTGATTCTGGAACTCCCCCTTTGCTGGATTTCTCATTTTGCACTGTTCTTCACTCCTTTGACATCAATAGCAAAGGATGGGGTCCGCAAGCCAAAAAAATATTAAAAATTCTATATACAGTGCCACATATGTATACCCAAACATTAAGCTAAATTTACATGAACTTGAAAATATCTGCAAAACTAATTTTTAAGTGCTCAAGTTCAGAGGCCCAACTTATTTTCATGCCATCCAAAATTGAGATGTGTCCACTCAATAGAAATGTGTATGCTTCTACCTTAGTCAGATCTGAAGGATCACTTGTTTGAACTACAGCTTGAGCTTCTAATAATGCATTAAACATTATTTCTACTTTGGGGGCAATCAATCCCCAGAGCTCACACATTCTCTTCATAATATTGGCTTTTTCTTTAACAAGCTTCTTTATTTCATCAGTCAAGCTGATTACTTGACATTCCTAACTTGTAGGAGAAGCTATCAGAGGATCAAAATTTTGAGATAGATTTGACAGTTTTTGTTCTTGCCCCTTTATCTTCTTCTCAATATCCTTACTGACTTTTGGCCAGGATAGACAAAATTTGTATATATCGCCTCCATCATTTAGAGCATTTTGAATACTCTTTATACTAATACCAAGTATCCTCCTATCACACCCTATTAGGCTCTTTATTTCAATAAATTTCTTATCCAAAAATTCATTTCTGACTTTAGTCTCTGTAGACTTCTCAAAAGACTCAAAATGTGTACTTACTCAATTTAAAAGATTCTTCAAATGTCCAGAGCGAGACTTGGATGAATTCTTCTGGAGGGTTGGAATTATATTCTCCAATACTCCGGTTGTAAGGCCTGGCAACTCACTATCCTCAATGTGAGATTTCAACATCTTTTCTCTTGCCTTGGCTTGTGTGACAGATGCTATCTTCATTACTTGAACCGGAGAGAGAGCATCTAGATTGATCGGTCCTTGAAATAGCTCTGGTTCATCAAACTCAAGCATTTCTTTACTTAGGAGACCTTTTACTACATCTACAATGTCTCTTGCTACAATTCCTGAACCACTTTCCTTCCCTTGAGATTTCTCAACATCAGAATGTATTTGTGTGGGTGCATTAACATTTGCACCATCTTCTTCTACCTTGTCTTCTTTACCCTCTTCTTTCTCTTTCTCTGTTTCACCTTTTTCTGTATCATCTATAGGGGAAATCTTTTCTTTGCCTTCACCACTTGTTACCTATTCCAAAGGGCTTTGAGTAGCAATATTATCTTCTTTTTCGGATTGACCAGGTGGAGTTAGAGTATCTCCTGCATCATCAGTTTTGTCTGCCATCTCTGTGTATTCTTTGTTTATTTGCTCCTCTTCTGGAACAAAGGAGTCATCAACTTTAGTTTGTTGCTCACTGATGTTTACTTTTTCAACATCCAGAGTCGATGAATCAATCCCATCATCTATCTCCTCATAGGTTTGCTCCAGAGGATCTAGAGTATCACCTTGGTCATCATTTCCTTTTTCAATCTCTTCTTCTGGAGCTTCTTGTTCTAGAACTAAAGGATTGTCTTCCTTAACTTGTTCCTCTGAAACAATATAGTATTTGTCTTTGTCTAGGCCTTCCTCAAAATTTCCTTTGTTTTCTTTGCAACTTCCTTAGTTTCACCAAGCATTAGCTTGTTCATCCGGATCTTGCTTCTAAATTTCTCCTTAACTCCCTTGAGGATTTTATCTGCTTCCCTTCTGGTCATTACTGGACACAGGGCGGAGAGGACATTCTCTGAGTTCTAAATCTTTATCCTTGGTTGCTTCCTTCCTCATTTCTAGTATTTTCCTTAAACTTTTAGGAAGTTCTTGTAAAATTTCCAGTAGAGCTCTATTGAATTTATTCAAGTACATGATGGTGGCATCTTCCAAGATTTTCTTATTTGCTTGATCAAAATTATCATAATAAACTTTGATAGGCCTTAGATTTCCATGAATAGTAATTATTTTTACAATTTCATCAACAGTCATAGCAACCTTACCAGATTCTTGCTTTTTACTTGCCCTATTGCTTCCGGAAGGCTTGTCTTCAGAAGCCTTTAAAGTCTTAGCTTTCTTGGATCTCATCTCTTTAACTTCTTCATTTGTCTCTATCTCCTCATCATCTTTTGTGCTCTTGTAGGTTTTTGTGGCCTTAGTTTTCTTTCTCTTTCCCCCTTCACCAGATGGTGTGGCTTCTGGTGTCTTAGTGGGAATAGACTTGGATTGCTCAGAGACAGTTGTAGAGCTTCTTGTTTTTCTTGAAGAGCTAGGTGGGACTTTTGGAGCAGTTGTTGGCTCTCTTTCTGTCCTTTCTTTTGAAGATTTCTTAGTTCTTCTCTTCATCTCTTCAATTCTTTATTTGTTCTTTCTTATAGCTTCTTTTGTGATGCCAATACTCTCATCATACATCTCAACTTGCTTCTACACTTTCCTTTTGGTCTCTGGTTGTCTAAGTTCCACATTTAATTTTAGACTTAGCTCCTTGTAAGTTCCAAACCTTTCCACAAATGTGTCTTTTGATTTTCTCAGGAGATGTTGAGCATACATTTCTAAAACTTTCTCATCAACCTTATAGCCCATTGGCATTATCCATATGGTTCTGGGTTCCACTGCCTCCATTAGACACTGATCAGTGTCAACCATAAAGCATATTTCATTCTCATATTTCTCCACAACTGACTTAGGGATTCTCTCTCCTACATGCATCATACTTTGAAAGTTTTTGAAGTAACCCCAAATGGCTATCTTCTAATCTTGGGTATCACCAAGGCTGAGTAGATGATCTCTTATTTGTCATGCAACTAGCCTGTCATTTGTCCAGTGCACACCTTGAACTCCAAGTAATTCATTCATAAAATAGAAGAACAAACATATAATCAAGGAACCATACTTGAAGTTATTTTTCTTATCTTTCTTTATTTTGCTCAGATTCTCAATCAACTGATTTTGTAGCAACTCACATAGGTCATAATCAGCTTTCTCCTTCAACATTTGATAGGCTACATATATTGCAGTTTCAAAGATAGAATTTTCCCTGCTGGAGTGGTAGATCTTATACCCAACCACCATGGAGGCAAATTTAACATCTGGTTCTATAATATCATTGATGATCATTGCCCTTTTGTCAAACTTGGTACCTATAGCATTGGTCACTGTCTGGTAATTCATCACTTTCAGCATGGGTAATCCACCAGTTGAATTTAACCTAGTTACAATATTGATAACATCCTTTGTAATCTTGAATGGTTTCAATAGCCATATGAACTCACATGTATTCGGCTCAAGATATATCAAACCCATTCATTCTCATCAAATGTCAAAAAATCAATGACTTGCAGAAAATGTTTGCTTTCTAGGCTTTGTATTCTAGTTTTAATTTATAGCTATCATCCCTTAGGTAGTTGTTAAACAAATCCAAGAGTTTTAGATTTCCAAATTCATCAATGCTACAGTGGATGTATGCCCTAATATCTTCAACATGTAATACACCATATGGAACTCTAGAAAATGGATCTAACAGTTCAACTTCAACTAACTTGTATGGATGCTTCTTAAATATTGGTTGAGGCCTTTCAGTTACATCAACAACTAGAGGTGTAGTCATCTCAACAGATTTTAGATTCAAAGCTTTATAGAAAAGTACCTTTTTCTTCTGCGGGGTTGGGGTAGATCAATTTCTGGTTGAATTCACTCTTCATACTTCAATCTCTGGATTTGTATCTCAAAAGCTCTTCTTCTTGTTTCCTTCGAATGAAAATTGATTCAAATGCATGACCAAGTGACTTTTTATCCTCTGCAAAACCTAATTTAGCATTGTAATAAATGTGTTGCCCTAACTTCACCTGGTTACTCTATTTCTTGAACAGTTCTTCATAAATCACTCCGCAAATTTCCATATCAACATCTTTTGTTTCAGAAATCCTTCCAAAAGTTCTAAAATAATTCTAAATATCTTCTCTCAATGTGCCAGATCTAGGAACCCTCTTACTGGCCGGGGGAATTTGATTTTCGATGTAGCTCCCCTTGAACCAGAGCTCGAAATTCAATTCCCAAAGGAATTTCAGCACCAAGTTCTAGTGTGGATTCATTACTATTGTTCTCACTTGTTTTCTTGACCCATATCTTGCTCATTTCATTCTGGATCTCATTCATATCAATTTTTCTTTTGCCTTTGTCTTGTCTCTGCTCATCCGATTTTCTATTTACCAGACCTCTTCTTTCATTAATCCTAGTTCTCTAAAATCTTATAATATGACCAGATTTATTGCAATTAAAGCACACAACATTTCTCTTCTTATATACTTGATTTCCTCTTGATCTGTACTAATTAGCCATGTGTCCAAATCCATTGCAAGCAAAACAGTAGCCATTGAAAGAATTGTCATTTCCTTTATTGTTAGGATTATTCATTTTCATACTTCTACATTCATTTGATCTATGACCATACCTCTTACACTTGAAGCATTGACCGGAGAAGGATGGATCACTTTGATTTATTTTGCTTCTACACTGAGTAGCTCTATGACCAAATTTATTGCAATTGAAACAATTTCCATTAAATGATGGATATATTTGAGCATTAGGCTATCTTACCGGAGGTCTTCTAGGTATGTTTCTCCCATTCCTTGGTTGAAAATTTCTTTCTCCAGATTCAGAGCTTTCACCTTTTTCATATCCAAGACCATGCTTGTCATCAACCTTTTTCTATCCTTCATGTAGTGGTTCAAGTTTAGCTGAGCTTATCTTGAACTTCTCCTTGTATTCATTTGCAACTTCTAGGTCATGTCTCAGAATGACAATTTGCCTCTCAAGTTCCTCATTGTATTTGCATTCTTACAAATTAGATTTGAGAAGACCAATTATTCTGTCAATTTTACAGCATTCGTCAGTTCTTTCCTTCAGAGTTTGACTCAATTCTTCTTCAATCTTCTTCCTTTGCTCAATTTCTTTGGTTAGCCTCATTACCCCAGATTCCATCTCAAGTTTTTTGAAGAGAGAGATCTTTTGACAACTTCTCACATTCCTTTGTCTTTTCTTCCAAAGCTTCATTCATGCCATTTTTTTCAGTTAAACTGGATAACTGTAGAAGTAGCTCCTTTCTCTTTCACATAGACTTCTTTAATTTATCTTTTAACATTTCAATGGTTTCATCAGCATCTTTAAGCTCATCTTTCAGATTAGTTATTTTTTCTCTAGACTGATCAAGATCTTTTAGAGCCAACTGAAGTTGATCTTTAGTGAACCCATTAAGACTCCTTCCAAGATCTTTCTTCAAGCTATTAGGCTTCTTTTAAGGAACCTTGCTCTGATACCAATTGTTGGAATTGGTCCGGCCAACTGAGATGGTGGGGGGTGAATCAGTTGTCACACAATTTAAACTTTTATGACTTTAATCTTCTTTTACAACTTCTAATCAAATTAATGATATAAACATTAAAGCATGAATCAATGACACATGATAAAAAACATAAACAACACACTTGACACCAAGATTTTGACGTGGAAACCTAGTTAAGGAAAAAACCACGGTGGGGGTTAACCCACAAAGATTATACTTTGTTAAAAGTATTACAAAGGGGAATGCACATGCATTCAGGCTCACTGCCTAGAGCTCACTACTCAAAAGAAGGGTCATTGCCTACAGAAAGAAGATTACAATGAGTTTGAACTGATAATTAGCATCTATCAATGCAAGGATTCAGTTCTGGTTAAGCACAAAATACTGACTTGATACACGTCATCTTCACTCTGCCCTATTTACTGATCTACTAATATTTGAACTTTCAATCTCTACCCTTTTCACACTTATTCCATAGTCGCATCACACACACACTCTAATCACTTAAATCCATCAGCTATATATATCCACATCATGATATTCAATCACTTTTTAGTCATCTTTAAGAACACTTAGAACTTTGTTGAAGACTCTACTCTATTGGCTAAATCCATGCATAACTTGTAACACAGACCAAAAATTCCATTCACAAATCATCAATCATGTCGGCCACTATCACTAATCACCACAAATCATCCAACTGACAACTTCCATTTATCTAGAACTAAGATCAATCACAAGGTTGGCCTGTTCTTCTACTGTCTGCATTGTCAAACTATAACCCTATACTTAGATGCAAATAACTTTTGCATCCTTCATCACCAGAGGTTAAGATTTTGGATTTAGATTACTCTGACAATCCTTATGACTCCTCCAGATCTGTGGCCTACTCTATTTTACCACCGAAGAGATCCAGACCAAGATACTGGACCCTATCTCATGCTCTGTCTTTGGCTATCCTAACTTAGATATATTCTGATTCTGACTTCCGGTATGAACAAATTGTGTTATGCGGATTAGTGGAATAGTTTTAGTAACCATCAATGACAATACCTATCATGCAAAGTACTATCTCTTGCCAACAATTCCATGTGTTTAAACTTGATGGGCAGATCCTAGAACAAAGCCCTAACCACCTTTGTTCTAGTTTTCTAACTACCTCGAGGGCCAGGAAAATTAATTTAAGGATCTGTATGAAGGTAGAGTGTTGGTTGGTTAGTTATTTGAGTTCATAACGGTGAAACTTCAAGGAAATGATTATACTATTCATATTCTGAATATATATTATTGGTTTAAAGGATTTAAACTTGAAGTAACCCTATTGAATGATTTGAGTATGCATGAGGATTGAGTATGCATAAGGTTGGAATATATGTTTTTGTGATTGAAGCACCTCTGTGTGAATGCTATTAGTGTGCATAAGAGGTAAATGTTCTATCTACAGAAGAAGATAACAGAGTTTTTGGGATGATCATGTATTAGGTTTTTCATGTTTTGATTGAAGTGTTATAGGATGTGTATTTGAGGAGTTGTTGAAATGCAGAAATTGATAACGATAGTGGGTTGTTGAGAAACAAAGTATCCCTTTGTGTTTTTCCTTTTCATTCAAATCTATGATGTAATCTATTTTGTCAGTGAGACACCTCTTGTTACCAGTGAGGTTGATTTGCCAG
This sequence comes from Cunninghamia lanceolata, assembly GCA_027924645.1. Classification (NCBI taxonomy): domain Eukaryota; kingdom Viridiplantae; phylum Streptophyta; class Pinopsida; order Cupressales; family Cupressaceae; genus Cunninghamia; species Cunninghamia lanceolata. The sequence goes on from BSBN01000254.1 coordinate 27,515,545, forward strand.
TGAGGCATATTGTGTAGCCAGTGAGGCTTTTCCAATGAGGCTGATTTGCCAGTGAGGCATATAATATATCCAGTGAGGATTAGCCAGTGAGGCCCAATAAAATTTGTTCATAGTGGTTTTTCACCCTTCTAGGGTTTTCCACTCAAATCACTTGTGTCATCTCTCTTCTTGATGTGGTGTCTTATGATAGATCATCTTTGTTCTTAATGTTATGTTCAAATGTACTTGTTATGGTGATATCCAATGTCTAATTGATTAAAGTCTCAGATTTCACTGCATTATTAAACAAGTGTGTTAATAAGTGAAAAAGTTTGATTTTTCAATAGACCACTAATTCACCCCCCCTCTTAGTGGTCCTGTACTCCAACAATGGGATCTTATACCATTTCCTGAAGGACGAAAACCTGTTGGTTGCAAATAGGTGTTCAAGAAAAAGATTGGTTCATATGGAGGTACCAAGAAGTACAAAGCAAGGTTGGTTGCAAAAGTTTACTCTCAAGTTGAGGGTGTTGGTCATGGTGAGATATTTTCTCCTATTGCAAAAATGATATCCATTAGATTTTTGCTTTCTATTGTTGTTTCTTATGATTTAGAGGTTGAGTAATTGGATGTGAAAACTACTTTCCTTCATGGTGACTTGGAGGAGGATATTTATATGACACAGCCAGAGTACTAGTGGTGAAAGGTAAAGGTAATTTGGTTTGCAAATTGAAGAAATCTTTGTATGGCCTAAAACAGAGTCCTAGGATGTGATACCAAAGATTTGATACATATGTGTTGAGTTTGGGATTTGAGCATTCTAAATTAGATCATTGTGTTTATTATAAAACTGATGGTGATCGTTTCTTGTTTATTGCATTATATTTTGATGATATGTTATTTATTGGTAAAGGGAAAGGTATGATTTCATAACTAAAATCTCAACGTGCTACTAAATTTGAAATGAAAGACCTTGGTGCAGCTAGACACATTCTTGGGATATAAATTAGAAGAGATAGAGTGAACAGAAAGCTATGGCTTGGCCAAAGTAAGTATGTCAATTCAATTTTACAAAGGTTTAACATGTAGGACTGTAGACCAGTGTGTGTTCCCTTTTCAGTTGGAACAAACTTATCTATTTCAGATTGTCCAACATCTCCATCAGAGATGGAAGAGAGGAGCAAAGTACCTTACCAGAGTGCAGTTAGAAGTTTGATGTATGCTATGGTTTGTACTAGACCAGACATTGCCCAAGCAATGAGAGTTCTTTTCAGATATATGTCTAATCCTAGTAGAGTTCATTGGGATGCAGTTACAAGAGTCTTTAGATATTTGTGCGGTACCTTAGAGTATTCCTTGTATTATCATAGTAATTTGACTGAAGATGATATTTCCCTTGATATTCATGGTTATGTGGATTCAGACTGGATAGGTGATATTGATAGTAGATGATCCACCAGTGCTTATGTGTTTACTTTATTTGGTGGTGCAATTAGTTGTATAAGTAAGCAACAGGCTATGGTTGCTTTGTCCACTACTGAAGCTAAGTATATGGAAACTACTCATGCTTGCAAAGAAGCCATTTGGTTTAAGAGATTGTGTTTAGATATTATGATCTTTCTAGCTAAGAATCTGACATTTCATGCCCGGACCAAGCACATTGATGTACATTATCAATTTGTTAGAGATATGGTCGAAGATGGCAAGATGGAGCTGGTTAAGGTAGAGACTTTGATGAATGTTGTTGATTCTTTAACTAAGGCTATGAGCATACAAAAGTTCAGATGATGTTCAGAGACTATGGGCCTCTTGGCCCCTAGCAATTAAGAGATGATGTTTACTCCCTCCCATTGCTCTTGCAAGGTGTTTGACAAGTGGGAGATTTGTTGGGAAAATGTGTCTCAACCTTGCAATTATATAACGCTTTTGATAGGATATATATATTTATATATATGTTAGGTAGTTACACCAATAGGTGTAATATACAATGGGGGCATGGGGTGGAGTGGGATGCGTGTTAACATTATTTTGTTAACAAAATTGTTAAATGGTCGACATACATTAAATTAATGATATTTTGTAAATCTGGACCATTCACTATTAGGTTTTAGATCTGATGGTAGATATTTTGTTGGCTTGTCTTGCCCTAGAAGGTAACCCTATTTTATGAGGGTGTTGTATTATGGTTGTGGTATCGTGATGTATTCTAAGAGTTTGATAGCGGTCATGTTGTCTCTGGATCTCTGGTGGTGATATTCCTATGAGAAGCTTTCTCTACAAGTATATTGTAATCTTTGTGATTTCTAAATAATATATTGGGTGGCTTTTGGAGTGTGGGGTTTTTCTCCCAAAAGGGTTTTCCCCACGTAAATCACTGTGTTGTAGTATGCATGATATATATGTTTATTTTTGTTTAAGTTTCTGTAACTATTAAAGATCTATAATTTTTTGCATTATCCTTCTCTTAAGATTAGTGTAGGAAGTTGTTCTACTACCTTGGCTTCCTCATAGTTATGAGCCTCCAAAGTTGGTTTGCAAAATTGAAACTGTCAATGGAGAGGGGGTCAGATTTTCAAATAAGCCTACTACTAAATATGGTAGAACTACCACCAAATCAGAGGAACTACCAAATGTGGAGGTCCGCCAGTTAAATCTGGAGCTTCGCCAGATCTAGAGTGTGCTAGATAATTTTAGTACACCTATTAAACTAGAGGATCTGCTAAAGTTCTACCAAATTTGGAATAGTTTGTTAAATCTAGCTGCGTCACCAGAAGTATTGCTAAATTTGGCAGATTTGTGAAAAGCCAACAAATATGGCAAAATTGCCAAAAACTATGCCAATTTTCGTGGATCTGGCAGGATTCTTTTTATTGTTTTTTTTCAGAAAAAAAAATATTAATTTTTTTTAAAGGCCTGCGCTGCCCTGCACGGATTGGCAGTTCGTATAGAGGGGTTGAGGGCTTAATGCCACACCCAAACCCCTAACAACGGGTTTGTGGCCCTCTAAAGGGGTCTGCAACCCTTGTTGGGCGAGGGGCCCATTCCAAGGGTCCCCACAGGCCTATGGCTTGGTATGGGGACAGCAAGTCTGATAGGACCTATCTTTTTTTTTTTAATAAAAAATTGCGATAGGAAATTTGGCAAAAAAAATTATTTTTTAATCGCAAAAAAAAATAGGATACCTATGCATTTATTTTTTGCAAAAAATATTCTATGGAATATTCATGTCCGTACAGCTGAGGGGGCAATTTTTTATGCCTTTTCGGGCAACTTTGTCTGATTTCGATGAATGAATAGTTGATCTATAGGTTTTCACACCTTTTGAACATAATGGCAAGGTCAAATTTGACCCAAAATGATCAGAAATGGTCGCTCCCTGCTAGATCTAGCAATGAACCTTAGACTTCAAACCCTCATAGATTTAGTTTCTGATATCTAAATCAGACCAAACAGAAGGCAAATCTGACCATCTCAGATGCTCTGGATGCAATGGTGACCTTAGATTTGCAACAACATGCTCCAAAATGGACCTTTAATATAAATCCATAAGAAGGAAACTCTCTCAAATTTGGTATCTCTCTCAAATTTTTTGATTCTCCAGGTCGTCATGCGATGTAAGAGAAGAGCATGCTTAATTTTTCAAGATCCACCATGATTTACACTCAAGATCTCTCAATAGACTAACCAAAGGCAATCTAAAATCTCTGTTACCATGTAATATTTGGCTATGGAGATAGCCACCCAAGATCTAGAGGCCTAATGGAAAGGACAAGGAAATGAGAAGATCAATACAACAAGAATAAACTGTATTCCTATCAAAGAATGCAAATACAATATTCTCCAACCAACAGAATATGATGTGAGGTACCTTGCTTATAAAGGCAATGTTGAGAGATAAGAAGTTGTAGTCATGTGACAAGTGTCTTAATCCTATGACATGTGACAACTAGATCACATGTGTAGGATAAGATAACTATAAGACAACTAGAAACAAATAGAAACATCTAGAAGGCTCACTAAGTCAACTTAACATGTGAATATGTGTGTGATTATTATTTAACTAATAATAAGTTAAATAATATGAATTATTCACACAACAAGGGGAAACTAGCTAGGAAATATCCCTATTCACATTAACAGAGAGCATTTATATATATCATACTAGTTTTTGCACCATACTATTAATATAGTCTTTTATAGAATTTAGTTTTTTGTAAAATAAAAAAGAATTTAGTTTTTGTGTGCTCTTGTATTCAACTTTTTTTTGTGTGTTTGGACTACATGAATAGATTGTCTTTCAATAAATCCTCTATCCATGGCTGCATCAAGTTATCCTAGATAAAAAATGAATGAGCTAGAGCCATTAAATCTTTATTTAGATACTAAAGTATTGAAGATGATAATGTAATCTAAAAGGAAGTAGAGGTGCATAGTACACTTCCTCCACTAATCTACAAGAGGATATATGTGCATAAATTAAATTGATCATATAGTTACAAGGAAATGCACACACAAGCAATATACCATAACATAGTGATTTACATGGGGAAAACCCTTTCAGGAGAAATACCCCACACTTCAAAGAAACTCAATGAGTTATTCAGTAATCAATGGTCACAATACACTTGTAGAGTCTAAGACTTTAAACAAGAGTATCACCTGCAAGAGATTTGGAACAATTATGGCAATGTAACAATACCCACAAAAACTCATTATGAAATCTCCATCTCAAGCACCCAACAAATAGGAGAATAAATACATGAAACCATCAAATGGTAATTAGGAAATGTTATATAGGAAATTGTTGAAATAGGGTTGATTTAGTGATATGCCTAGATCCTTCTTTCACTACATACCATTCAAGGACATTCAACCGAGTTGAATCACAACTTTTGCAAGAGGATTTTTTAGTGTAGGTTTTTTATTTTCTTTATGTTAGGGAATATTTTATTTTTCTACACATATTATTAAGCTTGCTAAAGGTTATAAGACATGGTTAATATGAGGACACATGGCATAATCCATTAGTTACATGTGTCGCTCTTACCCACCTTTGGGTAGTTGAGCCTCACACCCTCTTTTGGATTTATTTGCCACCTCTCATAACTATTTTTTGTCTTTACCTGAGTATGTATAACCATGTAATTCAGTATTTACCAAGTAGGTCTAACTCCCACCTATTTTGGGTAGTTGGGAGTTATTACCTCTCTTGGCTTTATTTGCCTTTATTTTGGCTATATAAACAGCACTAACCTCTCCCTTTGCTAATGAGCTATTGAGGATTGATTCAATCAAGGGAGTGTTGATTTTGTTCATATCTCAGTTTCTGTTCTTGCTTTCCCTCAGTCATTTTGATCTTGAGTGGCTTCACAGCAAAATCTAACATGGTATCAGAGCTGGTTGTGAGTTGTGGGTTACCATTATTTTAGGAAATATGGGTCCTATTCTTTCTTGAAAGAAAAGTATGCTCTTCTCTTGTATCTAATGATGACTTGGAGAATCAGAAATGCTTGAGAGAAATTTTAGTTTCTGGAGAAAATAGACCACGTCATCGCATCTGGAAGGCCCAAAAACCCTTATTTTCATATATAATTTATCTATTTTTGACAAAGTTGTCCGGAGGGGCAAAAAAAATTTAATAGTCAGTCGTACGGCCCCACCTACGCATAGTACATGTTTTTCGAACAAAAAATATATTATATATTGTTTTAAAAATCATTCATAGTTTTTTAATTGTAAAAGTTTTTTTTAAATCAAAATCAAATTAAAAAAAATTAATGTACTTTGGGTACTTGCGCACATGCTGTGCAGGCCTCATACTAGCATACCACCATGCAAGAGCCCAAAGGGCTCAGGCCCCGTGCCTAAGAGGTCATGGCCCCTTCTAAGGGTCCGCAAACCCCTTATGTGGGCTCTGGGGTGTAGCCGTGGCCCCCCAACCCTCTCGGCCCTCGTGGCCTTAAAGTTTTTTTTATTTTAAATTCATACATCAGAGCCTACACCCTATACAATCTACAACCTTGGCCTATGTGCACCTACTCTGGTGAGTTCACCAAATTTGGTAGCTATTTTAGCAATTTTTCCATCTTTAGTTACACTTATATTTACCTGGAGGAGTCCTAAAATAGTAGAGGTTCTAAACTAACTGGATGATCTCCAGTTTAGCAATTTTTTCTATATTTAGCAGCAGGTTTGACCAAATTTGGCAGGAGTTAATTTTTCAAAACTTGCCCCACTCACCGTTGGAGTTTTGCATTTTGCTCCTAATCTTCAAATGGCTCGTTCTCAGCCATACTGAGGTGTTTTTCAGTGTATTTTTTAAAAAAGGGTAGAATTCCATGCTCTTCACAGTGGCGAAATCATTTTTTGCTCAAGTGATCCTATGTTTCTAGAAATTTAGTTTTCTCATCATATCTGAAGGACAATTCTCACTTTTTTAACTTCAAACATTTTTAACTTTCACATACAACCTCAGATGGAGGTGATTCTTTTTTTGAAAGTAGATATTTTTCCAAGAACTACACATTAGTGCTAGTTTGAGGTTTTTATTCTGAGATATTTTTGTACTTTTAGTATTTGAGTCCATTTTGGATATTTGTAAAACTCTGAAAAATAACTCCAGCATTGTAAATGCACTTATCTATCAAGTGCCAAATCATATTTTGTTGGGGAGATTCCTTATTGAGTGAAAAAGGAGGGTTGTCTTGTTGTGTTTTCTGATCTATTTGATTGTGCTCGTCTTTTCCTGCATATATGGATCATTTTTAGGTTCCTTTGTTAACACCTTATAATTATGCAACTTGGCATCAACATGCATGGAATTCCTTAATGCAACTTGGGTATACTCCATATGTTGAACAAAAGATAGTTGAACCAATAGATGATAAGGAAAAGATAAAATGGATGCTTGAACATACAAAAGCTCTTGGATGTCTTTGTAGCTTTGGTTCCCTTGATCTCTTATTTTAGATTGAAGCATGTACAAATTCACATGATGCTTGGGACAAGTTAAAATCTTTGTATAGTAAAATAGATGAAGTAAAAGGTTATCAGATTGACAATGAATTGATGAGCCTTGATCCTAAGAACTTTGGCAACATCCAGGATTATATAACTAAAGTTAATGATCTGGGAGCACAATGTAAAGGTTGTGGTATTGAGAAGAAGGACATTCAGTTAATCTACAATGTACTAAACAAAATTGGTTCTGAATATGTTACTTATGTTTCTAGCTTTCATACTCACAGACCGAATATGGGATCTACATATACTATGCTTTCATTTGCATCTTTTTCTAAGATGTTAATGCATGAACAACATAAGCTTCTTTCTATGGGTCTCATAAAGCCATCATAGACTTAGGCTTTTTTGGCTAGTCAGCCTAAGGGACAAAAAGAGTTAGGACAATCTGACAAGAAACAAAAAAAATCTAAGAAATATCCACATACAGATCAAGCACAGAATAAATCCTTTTCAAAGGAGGACTCATCTAAGAAGGAGAAGCCTACTTGTGCATATTGCAATAGGACTAGACATGAAGAACATTCTTGTTATAAGAAGGATATTGATGAATTGAAACATCTTCTTAAGAACAATATCATTTTACATTCTAGAATGTATGAGTCATCTTCTTCTTCCAATTCAAAATAGTCAAGATATAATAAGGAAAAAGGTCATGTACGTTTTGCTTCTGAGACAGCTAAAAATAAAGGTAAAACTTTTTGTGCTTCTATAGTTCTTGGATAAAGGAGATGGCTTCTTGATTCTAGAGCTTCTCATCACATGGCTTCTTCACAATCTATGTTCTCTTATTTTGAGCCTTGTGTTATGCAACCTATTTTGATGGGAAACAATACTTACATGAATGGAATTGGGAGGGGATTTGTTGATATTGGGGATGGCAATTTCAATGATGTCTTGTGTGCACCTCATCTGTCAAACAATTTTCTTTCCATCTATCAGATCACCCATGGTGGAGCAGAGAAGACTGTGGAATTCACACCTGATTCAGTTATCATCAAAGGCTTGGAGAGTAGAGAGATAATTACTATTGGGATGGTTGATCACGCATCTCGTTTATTCACCTTTTCAGATTTTGCACCTAATGATGGTTCTGATCCTTTGGCTCTTGATCACACTCCTTGTGTGACATTTGATTTTGAGGAGAATTTTGGTTACTTAAACCTAGGTATTCTCACATCTGATCCAGTTCTTGAACCTTGTATTTCTTCTCCTATTCCTGCTTGTTCTAAGCTCAGCATTGTAGCAGTGCAGGAGGTTCATATTGGTCTTCTGATTTAGTTCCTTGGGATACATTCCTACCAAACATCTCATCTTTGTTTGTAGAGTCCCATATTTTAGATTTGGGAGATACTATTGATTGCATTCATCTTCTCCTTGATGAAGTTGAATCTTCTTCAGATGTTTTGAGGGAACATTTAGACCCTCATGTTCTTTCTCTACCTACATTAGATCTACAGTGACAAATTCTACAGATATTCATGAGTATGGATCTTTGACTCAGTCATCATTCATGTTGATATCCTCTGCAGAAGTACCTAAATCTTACATGGTACCTGATTCATCTTATCAGTATTTGTCACAATTTGACAAGGGCTCGGAGATCCTTGAGCAACATTTGGAGGAGGCATCTTTGTCTTCAAAAGAGACATCTTCATCTTTGGATCCTGTTCTACTTGAGTTTCCACTTGGTTTTGGATTGTCACTTTTATCAATTAGGCCTAAGACTCCTGATTTGGTTGTGGCATCTTTTAGCATCAACATGGAGACACATGAGTAGTTTTCAAAGACTTCATACATTTTGAGATTTCTTCCTTCATATTCCTTTCAAGAGTGGGAAGGCATTATGCATTCACCTTTGGTTTTGTTTCTTCCTAAGGGGAAGAATGTTGTTCGACTATCTTCTACATTCAGTTTCAAGCATCAACCATTGGCACAGTTGACTACTTGGGAGGAGGCTACTTAGTCACTCTTCTCCTCTCTATTCTAGAGGGGACTTTTTCCTTGCATGGGATTCTTTCTTGTGCGGAGGATTTTATTTTGTTTTCTCTCTTTTGGGGAGGATTTTTGTCCCACTGGGTTTTCTCCTTTTCTCTGTTTGTGAGAGATTTTTTTTGTACATGGGTACCTAACATGGCCTTGTAATTGGGTCCATCTTTACATCTTTGCATCTTTTCACCCACCTAAGCTATGCTTAAAGGGGGGTGTTAGTGTAGGTTTTTTATTTTCTTTATGTTAGGGAATATTTATTTTTCCTACACATGTTATTAAGCTTGCTTAGGTTATAAGACATGGTTAATATGAGGACACATGGCATAATCCATCAGTTACATGTGTCGCTCTTACCCACCTTTGGGTAGTTGAGCCTCACACCCTCTTTTGGATTTATTTTCCACCTCTCATAACCAATTTTTGTCTTTACCTAAGTAGGTATAACCATGTAATTCAGTATTTACCAAGTAGGTATAACTCCCGCCTATTTTGGGTAGTTGGGAGCTATTACCTCTCTTGGCTTTATTTTCCTTTATTTTGGCTATATAAACAACACTTACCTCTCCCTTTGCTAATGAGCTATTGAGGACTAATTTAGTCAAGGGAGTGTTGATTTTGTTCATATCTTGGTTTCTATTCTTGCTTTCCCTCAATTGTTTTGATCTTGGGTGGCTTCATGGCCAAATCTAACAGGATCCACCTACAAGTTGATAGTCACTTATAACAATTGGAAAATTTGCAAATTGTTGATTAATGTATCAATTTAATGTCTAATTATGCTTAAAACCCTTATTATACAAAATCATAAATAAACGAATGAATCTTGACAAATGCTCGCACATAGAGATATCAAATGGCAATTAGATACATACCAAGTTTCAAGATTCTAGATATGAAAAAGTTGGGGGCTAAAGAGCAGGTGTCCAAGCCCAAGGTAGGAACTTTGTCAGGGATTTTTGGAACTTGTCTACAATTGATCACCACTATCATGGAGGTTTTCTGGTTCGGGTATCTGGAGGGCTTCGGGGCAGGTACCTAAGCCCTTGCCATGCTTTTTCCTTTAGATATAGGATCTATGTACTCTACCACAGAACACGATACTTGATATCTACAATCACAAAGAAGGGGGTTGGGGGTTGTAGTGTTTAGGAGTTTGCCTCAGTCAAGCCCTAGAATGGCATTCAAGCCTTCCAACATCGTTGTTTGATAAAGAGTGCTTATCCCTGCAGGATAGAGGCAAAAACAAATTGATAAATGATTGATTCAAACATAAATAGATATCACCTTAAAGGTGTATCTCGCATATAGATGAATATCCTTCAATACATGAGAAGATGAAGCCAAATTTGCATAACAAACACAATAATAAGACAAGTCTGCTCTGCCACAATGAATGCTTTGAATTCTCTTAAATCATAAGTTCGCCAAAATTTCATAATCATCTTCTAGCTTATAAATGAAACCCTAAACATGGTTATATATGCATTCCCTCTACAAATTTTGTAAATCAAACTTAAGATGTCAGAAATAAAACCTTTTAACGGTCACATAACCGACATTCAAATTTGGGACCTACCTAAAATACGGCAGGACTAGGGCACGAGCACCCAAGCCCCTAGGTCCTATTTTAAGGTAGGTTTAAGCTCGCAGATGTCCCTCAAGCCCCATTTGTTATGGGTTTCAGGTCATTTTGTCTCAGGAGTTAAAATGAACATGCAAGATGTAAAACAAGGGACTCGGGAGCTAAACTTAGGAGGTAAAAGTCCTACGGGGGGATTTTATGACATAATAGGAAACCATGAGGTTAAACCACCCAAAATGTGGCACCTAAATCCCTAATAAAATATTTAATGCCCAAATCCCAAGATGGGTCCATAGGCTAAAAAATAACACATTATTTCCACCTTCCATAAGCTCGCCATAATCCACTCACCAACTTGGGTGCTATTTTTTAGCTTCAATATATCTATTTAAAGATGCCTTATGATGTGTCATAAAATACATCATAAGTTGATCAAGAAGTGTACCTCCCTCGTATAATTCTCTTATGTGTCATAGATGTTATTACATTTTTGATGTGAGAGGCCATAACTTTTGATACAATAATTTGATTGAGTACTTTTTTTAAATTGCAGATTTCAAAGAGGTATATGTCATCATAACCTTTTTTTCTTTGATTAAGTCCCATTTCAACATTTTTTGGGGGCCAAAATTAACCTTTGGAGCCATTAAAATTACATTTTTTGGGTTTTATAGCTTGAAATTTGCATTTTTTTAATTCTTAACGTTAGGATGAAAGGTTGAGAAACCTTTCCTAACATTCTCTCACTTTTCAAACACCTTGCAAGAGCAAATGGAATATCAATAATATCAACTATCTGCTAGGTGCCAAGAGGCCCATAGACAAGTACTACACCACGTGAAATTCTTTTTGTTGATTGGCTTTGTTAATGCATCTATGACATCCTATAAAGTGTCAACTTTATCCAACATCAACCCTCCCATTTTCTACCATGTCATAAACAAAATGGTATTGGACATTTATGTGCTTCATCCTTGCATGAAAGGTCAAGTTCTTTGATAGACATATGGAACTTTGACTATCACAAAGAACTTTGATAGCTCCCTAACTTAGCCCAACATCTAAACACAATCTCTTAAGCTATATGGACTTATTATAGGCATGAGTAGCTTCCATGTACTTAGTGTTTTTATTGGATAAAGAAACCACATCATGTTGCTTACTCATCTAACTAATAGCACCACCAAATAAATTGAACACATATCTATCGGTGGATCTTCTACTATTGACATCTTCTACCTAATATAAATCCATGAATATCCACTAAGTGTTGGTCCCTTGTATAATCAACATGATAGAAAATACAGTACACAGAGGTACCTCACAAATATATAAATACCCTCTTAACTAAATCCCAATGATCTTTTCTGAGATTAGCCATAAAGTGGCTCAAGACTTTCATTGCTTGGGCAATGTTTGGTCTAGAACAGACCATAGCATACATCAAACTCCCAACTGCATTAGCATAAGGAACATGAGTCATATCCTTCATCTCTATGGATGTTGTAGAATACTAATCAACTAAAAGCTTAGTTCCCACAGAAATAGGAACACTCAATGGTCTACTATCTACCATGTTGAAACACTATAGTACATGGTTCACATACTCTAGCCCAACCACAATGTTATGCTCCCTCTATCTCTTCTAATCTCCATACCCAAGATATACTTGGTAGCCTTGAAGTCCTTTATATCAAATTGTGTTGAAACTAAGACTTTAAATCACAAATCACATCCAACTTGTTTCCAAAACATAACATATCACTACGTCAATGTGATAATAAGGAATTGATCACTGTCAGTTTTATAATAAACATAGTGATTCAATTTGGATCTTAGAAATCCTATGCCCAACACAAATGAATCAATTTTTTGGTACCACATTCTAGGAGACTATTTGAAACCATAGAAAGATTTTTTAAATTTACAAACCAAAGACTCCTTGCCTTTAACAACATAGTGCTCCAGTTGTGTCATGCAGATCTCTTCCTCCAAGTCACCATGAATGAATGTTATCTTCAAAACCATATGATATATCTATTGCAAATATGTGCCTAATCGGTGTTGTCATTGATGTCAACATATCCTTGTTGTCATTGGTGTCAACTATACCTATATAGAAGACTTGTATGTTGAGGATATCTAGAAAATTAGCCCCTCTGGAGGAGACAAGTGAGTTACATATCTCTTTGTAAAAGACAGTGAAGACAATGTAGTTCAGTGAAGAAGATTGCTCCACATTCCCAGTGAGATGAAGATCAGAGTCTACAGACCCAAGGGTTGTGTAGAGGATAGTCTGAAGTTTCTCTAGTCAAGATTTGGGAGGTCTACATGAAGGATTAATGAAGTTATGGCCATCTGAGTAGAACTGGGTTTTACAGTTCTTCAGAGGTGACAGAGTGACAAAAATATGGTTTGGAGTGATCCGCATGGGAATATTATGATCCGTAGATCTAGAGGTGTGTTTGGGATGTTAGTGTGTATCCTCAACTCAACTGGTTCATGGTTTAGAGGTTTGCAAGCAATCTTTCTAGTGTGTTAGTCATGACAGTTGGTGTTCTTGAGTTCTTGGATGAAGGTGCAAGTGTTTCTGGTGATCTGAGGTGATGTGGTTGTTCCTGTTGATTTCATTGTGCTTGTGGTGGTCTCTAGATCATGTGTCTGTTGTGTTGGTGGTCTGCATTAAGGATTGCATTCGTGGATGAAGATTTCTCCTTAGGTGTTGTTCTTTCTAGTCTTGGCCGACTGGATGCTTTGTGCATGTTGCGGATGATCGAAGAGAGGTTCTATGAAGTGTGGCATGGTGTTCAAGGAATATGTTGATCCCAGCTATGTTTGGCCAACAATCTAGTGATTCGCATTAAGTCAGTATTGACCTTGATGTTTATTCCAAGGTTGATGAAGCATATAAATATGTGTGGTTGAGTTGTGGGAATGCATCCTTGTGCAAAAATGAAAAGGTCCTAAGAAAGGAAGAAAGGCTGAGTAGAGAAGAGGAAGAGTAGAGCAGTAAAGGATGAAGAGATAGTGAAGAAGTGTTTGGAGGTAGAGCAGAAGTGTTGTGTGCATCAATGGAACTGATCTTAGCATAAAGAAGATGTTATTTTCTAGTTCAATCTTTATGTGATAAACTTATAAATATTTCTGTAGGTAGTGAGCCTCTTGGAGCAGTGACCTCTAGGCAGTGCGCCCTGAAGGCATGTGTTTTCCCTATTTTCTATTCTTTTAATAGAGAATAAATCTTATGGGTTAACCCCCACCATGGTTTTTCCCTTAGCCAGGTTTCCACGTAAAAATCCTGGTGTTATATGTGTTGATTTTATTTCTAATCATGTGTTGTTGATTCATGCTTTCATGGTTATATCATCCATATGTTAATAAGTGGTAAAGAAGTTTAAGTTGTAGCAAATGATAAAAGTTTTGTGACAACTGATTCACCCCCCTCTTAGTTGTCTTCCCTAATTTTGACAATTGGTATAAGAGTCGGTTCCTCTAAAAGAAGATTGACCACTTGAGTAGATCCAGGATGTCGACTTACAAGAAGGACAGTATGAGATTTGATGGAACAAATTACTCTCATTGGAAGAGTCACATGGAATGCCACTTGCAATGCATGGGTGATGCCTATTGGTTGATAACAAAAGATAAGTATGAGCCCTTGGAGAAAGGTCCTTCAACTCCAGATGAACTCAAAGATGTTGAAAACAACATTCGAGCTAAAGAAGCTTTGCTGAGTGCTATGAGTGATACATAAATGACAAATGTCCTAGAATTGAAAACTGTTCATGAAATTTGGAAGAAGTTGGAAACTCTATATGAAGGTGATGAACATGTCAAATGTGCTAAGTTGCAGAGCCTGAAGGGTAGATATGAAAATTTGAGGATGTGTGAAGATGAAAACATTACTTCCTACATGCGGAAGGTGAATGAACTTGTGTGTGGTATCCGGTGTGCTGGTGGAAAACTGGAAGAATCAAAGATTGTTGGCAAAGTGCTCAGATCCTTATTTGGTTCATACAAGCATAGAGTCACTACTATTGAGGAAATCAGGACTGTGACAACTGCTACAAGAGATTAGTTGGTTGGCAAGCTCTCAACATTTAAAATGAGTGAGTTTGGTGATTCTCTTCCTAAATCTAAATCTGCATTTAAGGCCAGTATTTTTGGAAAGCAAAGATTTGATCCAGGTGAAAGCTCTTCAAGAAGACTAACCAGATTTGAGAAGGCAAGGAAGAATCTTGAAGAAGATGAATCAAATTTTGAAGAACTTGAAGCCCTGTTTGCCAAAAGATTACCAAGACAATCCAGTAAGTATGAAGGAAAATTGCCTTTCAAATGTTTTGCTTGCAATAAGATTGGTCATTTTGCCTCAAGATGTCCGAAGAGGGTTTCAAAGCCAAACCCTAACAGACCTAGGGTTCAGAAGAAATTCTACTATGTCTAAGAAGCTGCTGAAGGAGTCACTAATGATGAATCTGATAAGGGAAGTACCTCAATAAATGAATGGGTGTTCATTGCCATCAAAGAAGAAGATCCGGTGCCTATTGAATCTGCTAGCTATGTGAATGTGGAAAGAGCCTTGGTTGCTCAGGTTGAAGAAAAGGATGAATGGGTAATTGATAGTTGATGCTCTCATCATATGACAAGTGATAAGAGTAATTTTGTAAGTATGGAAAGCTATGAAGGTCGAATTGTGAAATTTGGAGACAATTCAGCTGGTAGAATTCATGGCAGAGGATCCATCTCTCTTGATGGTAAGAATAACACTAATGATGTTTTGTATGTAGAAGGATTGAAGCATAATCTTCTCAGTGTTGGACAATTGGTTGACAAGGGATATGATCTCTAGTTCAAGGATGGAAAATATAGAATCCTAGAAAGCTCCAGAACTGGGATTGCATCTGGTACACAGACTAGAGGTAACATCTTTCATTTAAGTGGTACAGGTAAAATTTGTTTGATTGCTCAGATTGATCAGAGTTGGCTATGGCATAGGAGAATGTACAATGTAAACTCTGACAACATTGTCAAGATAAGTGCTACTCAGGCTATGAGAGATCTTCCAAAGCTTGTGAAACCTACTAATAGCATGTGTAAGGAATGTCAGTTGGGAAAACAGAGCAGAACTACATTCAAGAGTAAAGAACAATCTTCAAGTGGATTGTTGGAACTTGTGCACATTGATTTGTGTAGTCCTGCCAGGGTTAGGAGTTTGCAAGGAGATAGATACTTTATGTTGTTGATTGATGATCACTCCTGGATGATGTGGGTCACTTTCTTGAGAGAGATATTAGAGGCTCTTGAAAAATTCAAAGTGTTCAAGGCTAGGGTGGAGAATGAGATTGGTGTGAAGATAAAGTGTCTAAGATCTGACAAAGGTGGAGAATTTACCTCTGGTGAGTTTAATGCATTTTGTGAAAAGCATGGAATAAGAAGGCAATTATCTGCTCCTAGGACTCCTCAACAGAATGGAGTTGTGGAAAGGAAGAACTGGACTATTCAAGAGGTTGCTAGAACCATGATGATGGAAGGAAATGTTCCACATTTTTATTAGAGAGAGTCTGTAAGTACTAATGTCTACACTCTTAACTAGGTGCAGATCAAAGGTAATTCTGGTAAAACACCTTATGAACAATGGTTTGGTAATGCTCCTTCTGTAATATATTTCAGAGTTTTTGGTAGTAAATGTTATATCAAAAGAGATGAAGATCTAGGCAAGTTTGATGCAATATGTGACGAAGGAATATTTTTGGGTTATTCTAATCAAAGCAAGGCATACCGGTGCTTTAACAAGAGATTGAAAAAGAATGTTGAAAGTGCTAATGTCAAGGTTGATGAAAGCACAGAGAGACCTTCAAGGTTTTTTGGATATGAATTAGATGATCAAAATGAAAGTCCAAATGAAGGAA
The DNA here is from genome assembly GCA_027924645.1 of Cunninghamia lanceolata. Lineage (NCBI taxonomy): Eukaryota > Viridiplantae > Streptophyta > Pinopsida > Cupressales > Cupressaceae > Cunninghamia > Cunninghamia lanceolata. The sequence goes on from BSBN01000254.1 coordinate 27,532,027, forward strand.
AGAAAGTTTAGTTTACTTCAGAGAATCTAGTGACTCAAGAAGTTAATGCAGATGTTGAGGAACAAGTTCAAGAATCAGAAGTTGAAGAAATTCCCAAAACTCCCAGGTATGTAAGATTGAATCATTCTAAAAATTAGATCATAGGAGATAAAAATAAAGGTGTTCAAACTAGAAGAAGAATTGTTGAAGAACAAGAGGAGTATTGCCTGATTTCAAAGATTGAACTAAAATCAGTGAATGAAGCTTGTAATGATGGAAGTTGGGTAAAAGAAATGGAAGAAGAATTAATGCAGATTGAAAAGAATCATACTTGGGATCTTGTTCCTAGACCTAAAAACAAAAGTGTAATTGGAACTAAATGGGTCTTCCAGAATAAATTGAATGAAGATGGTGAAGTTGTGAGAAACAAAGCAAGATTGGTGTGAAAAGGTTACTCTCAAGTAGAAAAAATTAATTTTGAAGAAACTTTTGCTCTGGTGGCAAGAATTGAAGCAATCAGATTATTTCTTGCCTTTGTTGCTTACAAAGATTTCAAAGTTTACCAGATGGATGTCAAGTCAGCATTCCTAAATGGAGAGTTCGAAGAAGAGGTCTACATTGAGCAATCAGAAGGATTCCAAGTGTCTGATCAAGGAGATAAGGTCTACAAATTGAAGAAAGTATTGTATGGACTTAAACAATCCCTAAGAGCCTGATATGCAAGATTAGATAAATATATGCTAAAGTTAGGCTTTAGCAAAGGCACTGCTAACAATAATCTTTATTTCAAAATTGATCTTGAACACATCTTGATTATTGAGGTATTTGTTGATGATATCATGTTTGGTGGAAATGAGAGCATGTGTAAAAAGTTTGTTGATCAGATGCAAAGTGAATTTGAGATGTCCATGCTTGGTGAAATGAACTTTTTCTTAGGTCTACAAATCATTCAGTCAGAAAAAGGTATCTTCATATCTCAGTCTAAGTATGTGAAAGAATTGTTGAAAAAGTTTGGAATGGAAGATTCAAAACTAGTGAGTACTCCTATGGTAGCCGGATGCAAGTTGAGTAAAGATGATGATTCTCCTAAGGCAGATTAGAAAAGTTACAGATCATTATTGGAGGACTGCTTTATCTGACTCATACCAGACCTAATATTATGAATGCAGTTGGCTTTGTTGCTATATTTCAAGTTGATCCTAGAGAATCTCATGTTGTAGCAGTCAAAAGAATTCTCAAATATCTGAAGGGAACATCTGATTAGGGCTTATGGTATCCTAAGGGTGATGATTTCACTCTTCATGCATATACAGATGTTGATTGGGTAGGAGATGTGGATGATAGAAAGAGTACTAGTGGAGGTGCATTTTTCTTGGGAAAGAGATTGGTTTCTTGGCTAAGCAAAAAGTAGGAGGCAATATCTTTGTCTACTGTAGAGGCTGAGTATATAGCAGTAGCAAGTGATTGTACTTAAGTTTTGTGGATGAAGCAAATGTTGAAGGATATCAAAGTTGTGTTTGAAGAGCCTGTTACAATCTTCTGTGATAATTCAAGTGCAATAAACATTTCAAAGAATCTGGTGTTTCATTCAAAGAAAAAGCATATATCCATCAAGTTTCACTTTTTGAGAGAGAAGGTAAATGAGAATGAAGTCAGATTGGAGTTTGTCTCTTCAAAGGATCAGATTGTGGATATCTTCACTAAGCCTCAACCTAAGGATACTTTTGAGTATCTCAGAGTGATGTTAGGGGTTATTACCCCTCTTGTTCAAAACTAAGGTGCATCAGTCTGGTAGAATTCAAAGTCATATCTTGTGATCTAGATTGGTGCTTAGGGGTTACTACTCAGGGGAAGTAATCAGTATGTTATTTTTGGAGTTCATCTTGGAAACAAAAGGAGGAAAGATGATTGCAAATATGTGCCCTTCACCATCGATGTCAAAGGGGGAGAGAAGTCATGTGAAAAACTTGGAAGTGAGTAGTTGCTAGTAAAAGGGGGAGCAGTGAAGAAAGTCGTTGTAGGTGTGATAAGAGAAAGGGGGAGAAGTTCTTGTCTTGATGGTTGAAATAGTTTTGCACATCATATGTTTCCATCAAAGACAAAGGGGGAGATTGTTGCAAATATGTGCCTAATCGGTGTTGTCATTGGTGTCAACTATACCTATTTAGAAGACCTGTATGTTGAGGATATTGAGAAAATTAGCCCCTCTGGAAGAGGAAAGTGAGTTACATATCTCTTTGTAAAAGACTGTGTAGTCCAGTGAAGAAGATTGCTCCGCATTCCCAGTGAGATGAAGATCAGAGTCTGTAGACCCAAGGGTTGCATAGAGGATAGTCTGAAGTTGCTCCAGTCAAGATTTGGGAGGTTTGCATGAAGGATTAATGATGGTATGGCCATCTGAGTAGAACCAAGTTTTGCAGTTGTTCAGAGGTGACAGAGTGACAGAAATATGGTTCAGATTGATCCGCATTAGAATATTATGATCTACAGATCTAGATGTGTGTTTGGGATGTCAGTATGTATCCTCAACTCAAGTGGTTCATGGTTTGGAGGTTCACAAGCAATCTTTCTAGTGTGACAGTCATGACAGTTGGTGTTCTTGAGTTCCCAGATGAAGGTGTAAGTGTTTCTGGTGATCTAAGGTGATGCAGTTGTTCCTATTGATTTCATTGTGCTTGTGGTGGTCTTTGGATCATGTGCCTATTGTGTTGGTGGTCTGCATTGAGGATTGAGCTCTTGGATGAAGATTTCTCCTTGGGTGTTGTTGTTCTTTCCAGTCTTGGCCAACAGTATGCTTTGTGCATGTTGCAGATGATCTAAGAGAGGTTCTATGAAGTGTAGCATGGTGTTTGAGGAAGATGTGGATCCCAGCTATGTTTGGCCGATAGTATAGTGATTTGCATTAAGTCAGTGCGACCTTGATGTTTATTCCAAGCTTGATGAAGCATATAAATATGTGTGGTTGAGTTGTGGGAATGCATCCTTGTGCGAAAATGAAAAGATCCTAAGAAAGGAAGAAAGGCAGAGCAGAGAAGAGTAGTAAAGGATGAAGAGATAGCAAAGAAGTGTTTGGGGGTAGAGCAGAAGTGTTGTGTGCATCAACGGAATTGATCTTGGTATAAAGATGTTGTTTTCTAGTTCAATCTTTCTGTGATAAACTTATAAATATTTATGTAGGCAGTGAGCCACTTGGAGCAGTGGGCTCTAGATAGTGTGCCCTAAAGGCATGTGCCTTCCCCATTTTCTATTCTTTTAACAGAGAATAAATCTTGTGGGTTAACCCCCACCGTGGTTTTTCCCTTAATCAAGTTTCCACATAAAAATCCTGGTGTTATGTGTGTTGATTTAATTTCTGCTCATGTGTTGTTGATTCATACTTTCATGGTTATATCATTCATATGTTAATAAGTGGTAAAGAAGTTTAAGTTGTAGCAAAGGATAAAAGTTTTGTGACAACTGATTCACCCCCCCTCCTAGTTGTCTACGCTAATTTCAACACTATCTCTAAATCAAAAGCTACTACTGTATATAACAAGAACCTGATAGATGTAAGCTTAGAAAGTAGGGCAAAAATCTCACCAAAGTCTATCCCCTCAATGTGGGAATATCATTTTGCAACCAATATTTATTTATACTTTTCAACACTACCATATGAACCGATCTTGAACACCCATTTATGTCTGACAACATTTCTTGCTTTTGGCAATGGTACCAAGTCACATGTGTCATTCTTCTTCAATGCAAACATTTCCTCATCCATAGCTACTCTCCAAGACTCAAAATCACCCATATCCATCATCTTCTTCACAATTTTAGGCTCATTAGTATTAATAGTCAAAATAAAAATATTTCTCCAATCAATGGAAGTATACATATCTAGTCATTGTCTCTGTTGAGTGGACCTCCTCAGTAGAGTTGAGGTGGCACTTCTACCTCCTCTTTTGAACTATCAAAACCATCTAATCTCTCCTCCTCTATAATTCCTTCATGTTCTAGTTCAATCTTCTTGGTCTTTGGGGTTAGTTCAACCACATCTTTCTTCTCGTCCTCTTCTAGTTGCAACACTATGGAAGAAGGCTTAATCGAGCTCTAAAAATAACACTTTGTTGTATAGAACTCTCTTGGCCATAGGGTCCAAAGATTGTACACTTTCACACTGAAACTATAGCTGATGAAGACACATTTCACTACCTTATTCTCAAACTTGACCACTTCTCCCTAGGCACATGTGCATATGTCTCATAGCTAAAAACTTTAAGATGTTGTAATGAGGGATTGTTTCTCATCCATTCCTTCATAAGTGTCTTATCAACAAGAATTGATGTAAGAGATTTGTTAATTAAGTAATAAGTTGTAGAAACCACTTTTTTCTAGAACTTATGTTCTAATCTAGCTCCACTAAGAATAATCCTATCCCTCTCCATCAACATCCTATTCATTCTCTCTACAATTCCATTCTATTGAAGGGTATATGGAGTTGTGTTAAATGTTAGTCAATCTTGTGATCTTATAGAATCTGTTAAAATCTAAAGAATAAAATTCACTACCATTGTTAATCCTCAAAACTTTAATCTTCTTATCAGTTAAACTCCATAAATTAACTCAAGACTTTAGATTTACTCTTAAGAAAATACACCCATGTCTTTCTACAATAATCATCTATAAAAGATACATAATACAAAGACAAGAAATTAAAGGAACGTTATGAGACCAAATACATTTGAATTAATCAATTATAACACCCTCAAAGACTTGTGAGAACTAGAATATAATTGAACATGGTTATATTTACCATATATACAATGTCCACATAAATCAAATTCAAGAGCACAATCATTCAACCCCTCAACAAGATTTTTATTTTTTAGAGTTCTTAGACCCTTCTCACTTATATGACCCATTCTCTAGTGCCATAGCATTGTTTTGTCTATAGGTAACTTGCTTTAAGAACTCACTTAGGAACCTAAAAATAATGACCATTGAAAGTAGGCATAAAACTCCTTGTTGTTGGTTCGGATGGTGAGGGTGTATATTCTAGAATCTCTTCACTATAGGAATAAAGGAACTATTGCACTAGATAGTGCATGCATCTAGGTAAAATAGAGTTCCCATACAAGTGTCCTTAGCAATAACCATAGCTCCTCATACCATCTTACACCCTTTACTAAAGAAAACAACTTGCACACTCATATCATTGAGTTTTCTAATTAATAACAGGTTTTATGCCAAACCAAGGATGCATAGCACACCATTGATCTCATCACTCATCCAACTAGGAATTGAATATGAACTCTACCACTTCCAACTATGCTCAAGTGAGATTCATCAATGAGGTACACCTTCCCACCATCATATTCTTCATACTTTGAAAACCACCCCCATGTAAGGTCAAAAATTGCATGCCCTACAATTTTGACATTCCAAATTGCGCCTCATTTTATTACATGTTTTTGTCATGTGTTTTAGGACATATTTTAGACCATTTTGTAGTACTTTCTACAATCCAAATGTTAAAATGGTTATGTCATCATGTCTTATATCCATTTGTGTTTTTTTATGTCCTATTTCTTATGGACATTAGCACTAGAGAATTGATGTATGTGTGAGCACACTAACATCCCTTGACTCTACAATCATACGAGCTCCATTTGGTACTCAAGACAAAGGATTTTTTTATGCTTCCTATTCATAACAGACATTGATCCTGATTCTATACACCTCCAACAATCATCCTTATCATTCCATTTCTATCTTTAGAATTATGGGCATGCAAGTTTGAATGAGTCTTCGCTCTCACAACTTCCATAACTGGTTCTAATGTAGAAACTTTCATCTCCTTGCAATTTTCTAGCATCTCCTTGCAACTTAAAGTCTATTTCATAGAATTTATAGCATTATCTTTGTTGAAATTAAGGAACACTGAGAGGGGGGGTGAATCAATGTTCTGTAAAACTTATTACTTTGTTCCTTTATTAATTCACCACATTCATCCAAAAGAAAGAAGCATGAACATAAGAACAGAAACTGCAAGATCGCAACACATGAACACGAAGATTTTTATGTGGAAACTTGGTTAAGGGAAAAACCACGGTGGGGGTTAACCCACAAGAATTTATACTCTGTTAAAAGTATTACAAATGGGAAGGCACATGCCTTTAGGCACACTGCCCAGAGCTCATTGCTCAAGGAGGCTCACTACCTACAAAATCAATTACAAAAGTTCACTGGAATGTTTGAATTGAGGAATAGCATCTAACAATGCAAGATTACAGTTCTAGTTAAGCTCAGTACACTGACTTTACACACTTCATCTTCCTCTGCCCTGTTTTATTGTTCTGTCATGATCTAGAGCTTAGATATCCTTGCTTCGTACTTGATATTTCTATGCTTCGTACCTCTCATCTCATATTCACACAACCATATCAAAATTATTGCATCCATTGAATATATATATATATCTGCAACATGAAATTGCATCAACTACAGTCAGCCTGAAGAAAACTTAGAAGCATTTTCAAGAACACTGTACTGTCGGTGGAATCCAAGCACAAATATTAATGTGGACCAAAACCTCTATATCCAAGTCACCTTACATGTGAGTTAATACCACTGGATCTCACAAATTACTCAACCAATAATTTTTCCTAATCCGCACAATGATCAAACACCAAGTCAGCCTGTTCTTCACTGGACTAAACTGTTTAGCTAGAACTTGATACTCAGATGCATGTAACTTACAATCCCTTCATAGCTGGAGGCTACAATCTTAGATTTAGGTAACCTTGACATCCCTGAACATTCCCTTAGATCTATACCACAATGTGATTACCTGTGGAGAAATGTAGACTAATATGTTGAAACCTGTCAAATGCTCTGTTCCTATCTATCTAAACTTAGATAAATCTGCACTCTAACTTCTTGTATGATCAAATGATGTAATGCGGATGTGTAAGATAGATTTAGTTGCCATCAATGACAACACTTGACATGCCTAGCAGTGTCTCTTGCCAACAATCTCCTCCTTTGGCATTGATGGCAACACTTAGTGAAAATGACTAAGAGTTAGAACAACTCCCCCTTACTATTCACACTTGTGATTTATAATGCTCCCCCTTAGATGGATTCCACATTTTTCTTTTCTTTTCCTCTCCCCCCTTTGACATCAATGGAAAAGGCTGGGATCCGCAATACAAATTTCATACAAAACATTTATGTACATTAGTCAAAACTCTAAGTATATACTTTCACATATGAACACACAGTCCTTAAGCCTTGTTTCTTAGCAAAAAGATATCACCAAAAATATTTTTCAACCATGACAATTCACTATCCCAATTCTTCTTTATGCTATCCAAAATGGATTATGCCCACTGAAAAAAAATGCCTATGATTCTACCTTTTGAAGATCAGTAGGATCACTAGTAGTAGCAACAACTGGGAATTCTACCAATAGATCATACATGGTTTCTAACTTAGGGGAAATCAGTCCACGGAGCTCATCCAATCTGCCCAAAACTTTAACCTTTTGCTTTTCCAAATCACTTAACTCATTCCGCAAACTCACTACTTGGCATTCTTTGGTAGTTAGAGACTCAGTTAAAGGACTATAGGACTGAGAAATGTTAGACAGTTTGAGCTCTAAGTCCTCAATCTTCTTCTCAATATCTTCAATAGCTTTAGACCAATTTAGACAAAACTTATAAATCCTTGCACCTTCAGAGAGAGCATTTTGAATACTCTTTACACTGGTATCAAGCACTAATCTATCATAGCTAATTATTTTCCTTATTTCAACAAATCTCTTCTCATTATATTCATTTTTTACTTTAGCTTCTACTGACTTCTCAAAAATTTCAAAATGAGTACTTATAGAGTGTATCAGACTGTTCAACTGACCAGAGGGAGAGTCAGATGAATCCTTTTGAAAGGTTGGCATAATCTTTTCCAAAATTTCAGAGGCAAGACCAAGCAAATCACTATCCACAATGTGAGTTTTCAGAATCTCCTCTCTTGCTTTTGCTTGCGCCACAGATGCTAACTTCATCTTTTGTAGAGGGAAAAGAGTGTCAAAATTGATAGGTCCTTCAATCAGCTCTGGTTCATCAAACTCAAGCTTATCTTTCTCAAGTAATTTCTTTACTGCATGTGCAGTGTCTCTTGCCAAAAATGCAATTCCATCTTTTAGATCCTTGCCGGTACTGTCATCTTGTTTTTGCTCTTCAATATTCCCTATTGTTTCTCCTTCTTTTTCATCCTTGTCCTTAACCTCTTTTGCTTCTTGCTCTATATTCTTCATGGAGTCATCTTCACCAGGAGGATCTGCTTCTGTATACATCTCTGTATATTCTCTAGCAAATTGGGCCTGAGAAATTTAAGTGTCCTCTGCACCATTAACTTCCTCCACCATCTCTTCATCTCCTTTATTTAGCATTTCATCTTCTGGAGCAGAGATGTCAGCTTGTTGTTTACCTTCTTTTGACTCCTCAACATTTGGAATGAAGGATTCAATTTCATTATTAGTTTCTTCTTCAACAGTGGGAAGATTATGCCTTTTCAATGCATTCAAAAGAATCTCCTAAGTATCTTTAACTATCTTATCAATCTCTCCCAGCATGAGCATATTCATTTTGATCTTACTCCTAAAGTCCTCTTTCACTTCTTTGAATATCAAGGTCTTTTGATTCAGAGTAATTTGAGGACACAATTTTATTAGCACATGCTCCCAGAGCTCAAAGTCTTTAGCTTTTGCATTCTCTTTTCTTATTTCTAGAATTTTTGCAAGGCTTTCCAAAATTTTAGAAGTTATTTCAAATAAAGTCTTACTATAGATATTTAGGTATTTAACTGTTGCTTCCTCCAAAACTCTCTTACAAGCATCACTATAGTGATCATAAAATTTAATCATTGGCTTCAAGTTTCCATCTACAGTAATTGACTTAATGATGTCATCCACAGAAAGAGTAGGCTTCTCAACATAAACCTCTGATTTATGCCTTTTATTTGTCTTTTTGCTTCCGGAGCGCTTATCCTTACACTTTAGCAGCTTTAGTGCCTGAGGCCTTCAACTCTTTAACCCCATCACCTGAGTTAGTTTCTTCTTCATCCTCTTTCTCCACACTAACATATGTTCTTTTTCTCTTTACTTTTGTCCTTTTTCCTTCCTTATTGGTAGGTTTTTCTGTAATAGGAGAAGGTGATGCACCAGAGGTTGTACCAAAACTTCTTGTAGTTCTTGATTGGGAGAAGGATTCTACCGAAACACTTATTTGTTCCTTGTCCTGCTTCTCCTTCTCAGCTTTCTCTATCCTCTCCATGTTTTGTTTCACAACTTCCTTTGTTATTCCAATACTTTCTTCATACCTTTCAACTTGCCTTTGAATATTTCTCTTGATTTTTGGTTTCTAGAGCTCAACAAACAATTTCACACTAAGCTCACTGTATGTTCTGAATCTCTCAACTGAGGTATCTTTGGGTTTGCTCAGAAGGTGTTGAACATAAATTTCCAGTATCTATTCATCAACTTCATACCCCATGGGCATGATCCATATAGTCCTTGGTTCAACTGCTTCCATCATACATTGGTCTGTTTCCACCATGAAACAAATTGTATCCTTGAACTTTTCTACCACAAAATTTGGGATTCTCTCCCTTGTTTGCATCATATTCTGAAAGTTCTTGAAGTATCCCCAAAGAGCAGTCCTTTGAGCATTGGAGTCACCAAGATTGTGCAGGTGCTCTCTTATTTGTATGGCAATAGGCTTATCACTAGTCCAACACAAGCTCTTCTTCCCGGGTAACTCATGAAATAGAAGAATAAACACAATACCAATGTACCATATTTGAAAGTGTTCTTCTTATCCTTCTTAATCTTATTTAAATTTTCCATCAGTTGGTTCTGCAGCAACTCACACAAGACATAGTTAAAATTCTCTCTCAACATCTGATAGGCTACATAGATAGCTATACTGGATACAGAATTCTCCCTGTTGGAATGATATATCTTGTATCCAATCACCATTGATGCAAATTTGACATATGGATCAGTTATATCATTAATTGTCATTTCCCTCTTATCAAATTTTGATCCAGTAGCTTCAGTCACAGTCTAATTCTTAACTAATTTTAACATTGGCAGTCCACTGGATGAATTCAATCTTGTTACAACCTAGATAGCATCCTTGGTGATCTTGAAGGGTTTCATCAACCACATGAATTCAGCATGCATCTGACTCAGTACATACCGGACCCACTCATCTTCACCAAAGTTTGGGAACCCAATAAACTATATGAAATGTTTGACTTACAGCGCCTTATACTCAGGTTTAATACCATGAATCTCATGCCTCAGATGATTCTTGAACAAATCTACTAACTTAGAATCCCCAAACTCATCTATGCTAGCATGAATATATGCCCTAATTTCTTCAATGTACAACACACCTTGCGGAACACTTAAAAAGGCACCTAACAGATCGACCTCTACATATTTGTGTGGATAGTTTTTGAATTTACTTCAGGGCCTTTAGGTGATGTCAACAACCAACGGAGTAGCCATATCAACGATTTCAAATTTAGAGAGCTTTACAGAAAATACCTTGTTTCACTGATTAGGGTTAGCTGTTGAATTCGCTTTTCGTACTCCAAATCCTTGAAGTTTCAGCTCAGATGCTCTTCTCCTTGTTCTCTTTGAATGCAAAGTGATTCAAATGTTGAGTAAATGACCTTTTATGCTCTGCAAAACCTAATTCACCATTGTAATAAATGTTTTGCCCTAATACATCTAGTTACTCAATTTCTAAATGCAGTCAATCTTCAATTGCCCCACAATCAATCGATTTAGCTTCTTATCTTCCAGAATTTGCTTCAACAAATCTATAATAGGCTTCCCTAACTTCATTCATCATGCCAAATTCAGGCACCCACTTACTGGCAAGGGGAAATAGATTTTCAATGCAGCTCCCCCTGACCTAGAGCTCCTATTTCAATTCCCAGAAGAATTATCAGCACCAGATTCTAGTACGGACCCATCACCATTATTCATCTCACCTTTCTTCACCCATATTTTGTTCATTTCATTCTAGATCTCACTCATATTCACTTTGCCCTTGCCTTTGTCCATCTTCTACTCTGTTCTTCCTTTACCTATCTGTAAGTTCTCCTTTTTACTTTTGCAAAATTTGGCAATGTGTCCGGATTTGTTGTAGTTGAAGCACACAATCTTCTTCCTCTGACAATTACATGATGGAGCAAGTTTAGATCTGTATTGTATTGCAATATGGCCAAACTTGTTGCAAGTAAAGCATCTTCCATTGAAAACTTTTTTGTTCTTAGGAGGATTCTTTGATCCACTTCTGCAATCCTCAGCCTTGTGACCTATCTTTTTGTAATTAAAGCATTGACTAGAGAAACATGATGCATTTTGATTCTCTTTACTTCTACATTGATTAGCTCTATGACCATGTTTATTGCATTTGAAACAATTGTCATTGAAAGATGGATACCTTTGAGCATTAGGTTGTCTTACCGAAGGTCTTCTAGGATTCCTTCTTGTTTCAGGATTTCTTTGATCAGATCCAGAGCTTTCACCTTTCTCAAATCCCAGACCATGCTCATCATTTGCCTTCCTCTGACTATCAAGAAACATCTCAAGTTTAGCTGAGCTTATCTTGAATTTCTCTTTATATTCATTTGCAACTTCTAGGTCATGTTTGAGAATGACAATTTGTCTTTCAAGTTCTTCCTCATTGTCCCTGGTTTCTTGTAGATCAGACTCTAGATGGCTAATTATCCTATCCAATCTCAGCATTCTTCAATTCTTTCTTTCAAAGACTGATTTAGTTTTTCCTTGATCTTCTTCCTTTCCTTGATTTCCTTGGTTAGTCTCATCACCCCAGATTCCATCTCATGTTTTAGGACAACTTCTTTTGCTAGCTTCTCACATTCCTTTGTCTTCTCCTTCAGGGCCTCATCCATGTCATTGTCTTCATTCTGATTTGCTAACTGATGAAGTAGCGCCCTTCTCTTTTCATTAGATTTGCTCAACTGTCCTTTTAAGGTGTCAATGAAATCTTTAGCATCTTTAAGGTTCTCTTATAGATCTCTGATTTCTTCTCTGGACAGATCAAGATCATCTAAGGCTACTTGGAGTTGTTGATTGATGCCATCAGAATGCTTGAATGAACCCATTGAAAACACCTTCCCAAATCTTCCTCAAGCTATTAAACTTCTTCTAAGGAACCAATCTCTGATACCAATTGTTGAAATTAAGGAACACTAAGAGGGGGGAGTGAATCAATGTTCTGCAAAACTTATTACTTTGTTCCTTTATTAATTTACCACATTCATCCAAAAGAAAGAAGCATGAACATAAGAATAGAAACTACAAGATCACAACACATGAAAACCAAGATTTTTACGTGGAAACCCGGTTAAGGGAAAAACTACAGTGGGGGTTAACCCACAAGAATTCATACTCTATTAAAAGTATTACAAATGGGAAGGCACACTGCCCAGAGCTCACTACTCAAGGAGGCTCACTGCCTAAAAAATCAATTACAAAAGTTCACTGGAATGTTTCAACTGAGGAATAGCATCTAACAATGCAAGATTATAGTTCTGATTAAGCTCAGTACACTAACTTTATACACTTCATCTTCCTCTACCCTGTTTTACTATTCTATCATGATCCACAGCTTAGATCTCCTTGCTTCGCACTTGATACTGCTATACTTCACACCCCTCATCTCATATTTGTACAACCATATCAAAATGCTCGCATCCATTGAATATATATATATATCTGCAACATGAAATTGCATCAACTACAGTTGGCCTAAAGAAAACTCAGAAGCATTTTCAAGAACAATGTATTGTCAGCTGAATCCAAGCACAAATATCAATGCGAAACAAAACCTCTGTATCCAAGTCACCTTACATGTCAGTCAATATCACTGGATCTCACAAATTACTCAACCAACAACTTTTCCTAATCTGCACAATGATCAAACACCAAGTCGGCATGTTCTTCACTATAGAACCCAATACTCAGATGCATGTAACTTACAATACCTTCATAACCAGAGGCTACAATCTTGGGTTTAGGTAGCCCTAACATCCCTTAACATTCCCTCAGATCTGCAGCACAATGTGATTACTTGTGGAGAAATGCAAACTAATATGTTGAACCCTGTCAAACGCTCTATTCCTGTCTATCCAGACTTAGATAAATCTGCACTCTGACTTCCGGTATGATCAAATGATGTAATGCAAATGTGTAAGATAGATTCAGTTTCCATCAATGACAACACTTGACATGCCTAGCAATGTCTCTTTCCAACAATCTTATGTTCTTGAGCTTTTTACAACACTTTCTTGTAATATTTGTTGGGATTAGCCAAGATCAACGAGCAAAAATACAACCATGAGCTATTTGCACACAATAAACCTATTGAAATTGCTGAAAGATGAAGAAATATGCATATAAGTCTTTCTTAAATAGGCAAGTATGAGGAGGTGAGAAGGTCGTACACAACGATTGAGCAACCCTCCAAAGGTGCAATACTTGTCTTGTGCAAGTGACACATGTTTGAGCAAGTGACAAGTTTGCATGAAATAGGTGTCTCACAAAGGTGAGTACACATGTCTTCACCACATGAGGTGAGACAAAGTATAAAAGGCTAAGTAAACCTAAGCTAGTATGAATAGAAATCTACTAGACATGCTAAAAACTAACTAGATAGATAATGTCACTTTTCACACTAACAACCCCCCTTAAGTGTAACTTAGGGAATAGTGAAATAATGATGGGTCCCGAAAACTAGGCTTGATGAGGTACCCATGTACAAATGCATCTCTCATAAGGTGGAGAAAGAAAGAAAACTGTGTGGGAAAAAACTTTCCTCCAAAAGAGACAAAATAAGAAAGTGTTCTGGACATGACTAAATGGAAGTGTACTTGATACAATAAAACTGAAAGTGATAGTCCTGTAATACTTGCAAGATCCATAGAAGAAACATGTGGATTGTCAATTGCATGCCATGTGGCTAAAATTCAAATCTAATGTGAAATCCTACTTTGAAGAATCTCTAGAAGCCTTATGTGAAGCACCTCTAAAATCTGTAGAAGCAAAGGAACTGATATAAATCTTTTGTTGCGATAAATCTCTATAAGTTCTCTAAGAATCAACTATGGAGTCACATGTAGCATTAGGTGATGGTGATGTGGAAGTGTTCTTGACACATCTCAATGGAAGTGTACTTAACACATATTAATACAATGCAAAAAAAATATTGAAGGATGTTGAAGGAGTAGTTGAAGTGCTCTTAACATATCTCTGTGGAAGTGCTCTTGGCACAACTCAAAAGTTCTCTTGACACAACTCTTCTCTAGATGGTTGCTTTAGCATAAAATGTCAGTTTTGGTGGTTTTCTTACCACTAATTGTTGCATTTATGTTAATGGTTACATATGAGATTGGTGAGGTTTGATTTGAAGTTTTAAAGGTTACAGTTGTTGATGTAGAAGCATCCCTAGTTCAAGAGCAATCTTGCATCAACCAAAAACACTTGCATTTTAGTTGTTTGCATTTTAGTTTGTTTCTTTTCATTTTCTAGTTCAGTACAGTTAGTTCAATCAGAAGTAGTTTTTGTATTTTGGTCCGCATTCTACCACATTTACATTTCAAGCCTTACAGAGTTGGAATTAGTATCTAGATTCTTTCATGCACATCATGTCCAAAATTTAGATCATTTGGATCAGGTACCAGTAAGATATCACTATCAGAAGATTGATTGTTTTCTCATAACAGAGTATCCTGACAGTCTCAGACAATCAGCTAAAGAAGAAGACTTGCAGAGCATTTCACGACCTGCAAAGATAAATTACACATCATTCAATGTTTATTGGTTCGTGTCTGACCTTCCCTAAGATCTACATATAATTCTATTCATGTGTGCAGGAGTTCTATTCAATTAGGTCTAACCTATCCGTGTACACACATTACAGCTCTTCATTGGAGTTTGTGATCTTCCTTGACCAACGCAGAGGAATCTTATGTTTCAGAGATGATATAAATTGATGTAATAGATGCCTAGGACAGTAGTTAGAATAGTTTACAAGTTTGATAGTTTGAATTCTTTGCAAAGGAGCCTCAAAGCTAAATCCTATGCATATTTTGTAATTTTATAATCAGGCCTGTGAGCCCTAATTGTAAACCCGCATGTTGTCGGCTAATTTGTATTTGGATTCTATGATATACTGAATGACTGAAACTACATTTGGTTTTATCTTTGAGTTGTTTCCATTGTGTTTACTCTAGCTACATGGCCTGGATAGTTCACTTTGTGGACCCTCCTAACCATGACTGCACCAAGTGGTATCAGAGAGAAAGTTTGAATCTTTGGGAGTGAAGTTGCAAAGGAATTCTATAAGATCTTACTATGAACATATCATTAAATCTGAGGCAGGTTACTTGTGTTGCAACTGATCACCGATTGTCAAGTAGTTGTCACATTGTAGCCCGAATTTGAGGCGGTTACACTTGATCCTAGGAAGAATGTCACTGAGGAGAATCCTTGTTGTTGGCACAATGGCTGGAAGAATGGATGAGATGATGGAAATGATGAAAACCATGAGAGTTTGCTTGGATGTTGTTAAAGAAGATAAGCGAAGAGGACTTACACCTAGACCTAATGTTGAAAGTGATGATGATGAAGAATTTCAATCCATTGATCAAAATAGTGAAACCCTAGGAGATGAAGAAGAAGAAGAATCAGATTAAGTCAAGATTTTGCGAGCTATTTTAAAGATTAGAAAAAGACCTAGAATTGATGTACCAAATTATACTGGTAATTTGAACCCTAAAGAGTTGATTGATTGGATAAATGACATGGAAGAATACTTTGAGTATGAAGAAATTGAAGACCCGGAGAAGGTGAAATTTGCAAAGACAAAGTTAAAAGGACATGCTACTATATGTCAGAAAGAAGTTTAGTTGGATAGAAATAGAAGAGGAAAATAAAAGATTACAAAGTGGGACAAAATGGTGACAAAATTGAAAAATTAGTTTATACCTGTTGATTTTGAGTTGGAACTGTTGAAGAGATTGCAAAATCTGAGACAAAGTGAGAAATCTGTGAAGGAGTGCACTGAATAATTTCATAAGATGATCATAAGAATAGGACATAGTGAAGCAAGCAAGAAAAAAGTGGCTAGATACATCAATGCACTAAGATTGAACATTCAAGAAGAACTAAGTTTGGTGAGGATGACAACATTGGAAGAAGCATATCACTTTGCCCTGAAAGTTGAAGATAAGTTGAACAAGAGGCATGATCAAAAATAGAGAGGCAAAGGAGGTAAATTTTAGAAGGGCAGAACATTTTCTGAAGGAGAGAGATCATATGTGGAGCATAACAAACAAGAAAACACATTCAAGAAGGAGGATAGAGATAACAATGCATACTGGAGAGATGACAGAACTTTCTACCGTAGAGGAAACCCTAGTTCATATCAAAGTGAAGGATACATAAGAGAAAGAAGAGGACCTAATAGGAGAACATTCAGAGGAACCTATTTCAAGTGTGGAGGTGAAGGACATAGAGCATTTGAATGTAATCAGGGGAGTACAAGAAAGAGAGTAGAGAACAGTGGAAGAGCAGCCTATGTGGAAGAAGAACCCATTGGATCACCTAGTTCAGTTGGCAAACTTGAGAAAGGAGAATCACTTGTCATGAGGAGAGCACTATTTCAAGTAGAGACAAATGAGGAACCACCGAAGAGGAAAAGCTTGTTTAGAACTAGATGCAAATCAGGAGGCAAATGTTGTAAAGTTGTTATTGATAGTGGTAGTTTTGATAACCTAGTTTCAGAGGAAATGGTGACTAAGATGAAGTTGAAAAGATTGAAACACCCTAATCCCTATCAGATAACATGGATTCAAGATGATCATAAGGTATTGGTGAGTGAACAATGTTTGGTGAAATTTCATATTGGATCTTACCATGATGAAGTATTGTGTGATATTATGCCTATGGATGTTTCTCATATTTTGTTGGGTAGACCTTGGCAGTATGATAGAAAAGATATACATGATGGGAGAAAGAATGCATACACTATAACATCAAATGGAAAGAGAATTACTTTGATTCCTTTGGAAGATGATCATAAGGGTGAAGTATGTGGGAATGCTAGAATCTATTTGGTAGATGGAAGGAAATTTCTGGATGGTTAGAGACATGAGAATATGTATTATGCTTTGATCCCTAAGAAGCCTAAAACATTGAAGAAGGGGACTAAAGAATCACAACCAGAGGAGATAACTGAATTGTTGACAAAGTATGTAGACATCATATCAGATAATGTACCTAAAGGATTACCACCAGTCAGGAGTATCAGTCATCGCATGGATCTTATACTAGGAGCTAGTTTGCCTAACAAAGCAGCACACAGAATGACACCAGTAGAGAATGAAGAATTGAATAGATAGATACATGAATTATTGAGGAAAGGTTTGATTGTAGAAAGTTTGAGTCCTTGTGCAGTACCTATAGTGTTAGCACCAAAGAAAGATAGAGAATGAAGAATGTGTACAAACTCTAGAGCAATCAACAAGATCACAATTAAGTATAGATTTCCTTTACCTAGGATGGATGATATCATGGATTGTTTGAGTGGAGCAAAATATTTCACAAAGATAGACTTGAAGAGTGGATACCATTATATTAGGATTAGAGAAGGAGATGAATGGAATACTACTTTTAAGACAAATGAAGGATTGAATGAGTGGTTAGTGATGCCTTTTGGATTGACAATTGCACTGAGTACTTTCATGAGATTGATGAATGAAGTTTTGAAGAAATTCTTGGGTAAGTTTGTTATTGTATATTTGGATAACATTCTGATTTTCAGTAAGACAAAAGAATTTGTAGCACTTAAGACAAGTATTGCAAAGACTGAGAGAAGAGAAATTACTAATAAACATCAAGAAATGTAGTTTCATGAAGGAAGAATTGGTATACTTGGGATTTGTGATTTCTGTGGAAGGATTGAAGATGGACCCTGAGAAAGTGATAGCAATTGTTGAATGGCCTACACCAGAGAGCATTGGAGAAGTCAGATCATTTCATGGATTAGCTAGTTTCTATCGGAAGTTCATCAAAAAATTAGTGCAGTATGTAACCCTATGATAGAGAAAATAAGAGGTGATAGAAAAGATTTTAAGTGGACATCAGGAGCATATAAGAGTTTTGAATTATTGAAGCAAAAAGTGACAGAGCAACTTGTTTTGGCATTATCAGGTTTCAATAAGGTATTTCAAGTAGATTGTGATGCAAGTGGGAATGCAATTGGAGCAGTGTTAAGTCAAAAAGGTAGACCAATAGCATATTTCAGTGAGAAGTTGAATGATGCAAGGAGAAGATATTTAGTTTATGATTAGGAGCTCTATTCAATAATTCAAGCCTTGAAGAAGTGGAGACATTTGTTGTTGCCTAAGGAGTTTGTGTTGTATACAAATCATCAAGCTTTACAATATTTGAATAGTCAAGGAAACTTGAATCAGAGACACATGATATGGGTGGAGTTCATGTAGAGTTATACTTTTGTATTGAAGCAATGGAGTGGAAAATCAAACAAAGTTGCAGATGAATTGAGTAGGAAAAGGAACTTGCTGACAGAGATGAGAATTGAAGTGTTAGGGTTTGATGAATTGAATAACATGTACAAAGATCTTGATTTTGCATAACCTTGGAAAGAATGTAAGGAACCTGTTGTGATAGATAGGACTAAGTGTCTAGACTATTTCATTTAGGAAGATATGTTGTTCAGAGGAAATCAGTTATGCATAACTAGAAGTTCTATGAGAGATAATTTGATCAAGGAGAAACAAAGTGGTAGATTGGTAGGAAATTTTGGCATTGATAAGATAGTGGCTTTGGTAAGTTAAAATTACTTTTGGCCTCAGATACATAAGGATGTTAGGAAATTTGTGCGAAGTTGTAGAGTTTGTCAAGTTACAAAAGGAAGTATTCATAATAGTGGTTTATACAAATATTTGACAGTACTGGAGAGACCTTGGGAAGACATAAGTATGGATTTTTTAATGGGATTACCGAAGACACAGAGAGGACATGATTCAATATTTGTAGTGGTGGACAAATTTTTAAAGATGGCACATTTCATACCTTGTAAGAAGACAACTAATGCAATGTATGTAGCTGACCTATTTTTCAAGGAGATTGTGAGATTGCATGGATTACCTAAGAGCATAATTTTAGACAGAGATACAAGATTTCTTGGATATTTTTTGAAGACAATTTGGAAGAAGATGAAGAGAGATTTGAAGTTCAGTTCATCATTCTAGAGACAGAGGTAGTGAATAGGAGTTTGGGAAACTTTTTGAGATGTTTGGTTGGAAAGAAGGCAAGAAATTGGGATTTAATTCTTTCACAAGTAGAGTTTGCATACAATAATTCAGTGAATAGGAGTACCGAAAGAACACCTTTTGAGATTGTTACTGGAGTAAACCCTAGAGGAGTTGCAGAGTTAAGAGATATCAGTATGGAAGAAAAGAGAAGTACAAAAGCAAAGGAATTTTTAGGACACATGGAGACAGTGCATAATTAGGTGAAGAAGCATTTGGAAGAGATGAACCGTAAGTATAAAGAACAAGCAGATGAGAAGAGAAGACACAAAGAGTTTGTTGTAGGAGATAAAGTGATGGTATATTTGAGAAAAGAAAGATTTCTAGTTGGGACATATAACAAGTTGAAGATGAAGAAGTTTGGACCTTGTAGGATACTCAAAAAGTTTGATTCAGGAAATGCATATGAAGTAGAGTTACTAGAGACATTGGGTATATCACATATTTCCAACAATGCAAATCTACATCAGTATCATGAAGCAGAGATCAGTGACAGAATTGAAGAAGACTTGAAGAAGCAGTTACCACAACAAACACCGAAGCAGATTGAAGACATTTTGGACACCAGAGTTGGATGCAACACCAGAAGAAGATAATATAAAGAATATATTATGAAGTGGAAAGGTAGACAGTAAGAAGATTCATCATGGATTTCCCAGGCTGAGGTGGACTGTCTTGGTTTTCCTCTAGCCCAAGCAAAGTGAGGGACTCATTTTTTCAATAACCCCAAATGTCTGATGCAGGAGCATCCCTGGTTCAAGAGCAATCTTGCATCAACCAAAAACATTTGCATTTTAGTTGTTTGCATTTTAGTTTGTTTCTTTTCATTTTCCAGTTCAGTAAAGTCAGTTCAGTAAGAAGCAGTTTCTATATTTTGGTCCATATTCTACTGCATTTGCATTTCAAGCCTTATAGAGCTGGAATTAGCATCTAGATTCATTCATGCACATCATATCCAAAATTTAGATCATTTGGATCAAGTACCGGTAAGATATCGCTATCAGAAGATTGATTGTTTTCTCATAACAGAGCATCATGACAGTCTCAGACAATCAGCTAAAGGGGAAGACTTACGGAGCATTTCACGACATGCAGAGCTAAATTGCACATCATTCAATGTTGTTTGGTTTGTGGCCAACCTTCCTTGAGATCCACACATAATTCTATTCATTCGTGAAGGATTTCTATTCAATTAGGTCTGACCTATCCATGTACACACGTTACAGCTCTTCATTGGAGTTTGTGATCTTCCTTGGCCGACACAAAGGAATCTTATGTTCTAGAGATGATATAAATTGATGTGATAGATGCCTAGGAAAGTAGTTAGAATAGTTTACAAGTTTGATAGTTTGAATTCTTTGCGAAGGAGCCTCAAAGCTAAATCCCAGCTAAATCCTATGCATATTTTGTAATTTTGTAATCAAGCCTGTGAGCCCTAATTGTAAGCCCGCATGTTGCCAGCCAATTTGTATTTGGATTCTATGATATAGCCAATTTGTATTTGGATTCTATGATATACTGAATGACTGAAACTGCATTTGCTTTATATCTTTGAGTTCTTTCCGTTGTGTTTACTCTAGTTGCACGGCCTAGATAGTTCAATTTGTGGACCCTCCTAACTGTGACTGCACCAGTTGTTGTTACAAATGTTGTAACATTAAAGGTTACTATAACAATAACACTTAATTTTTAGTCCTCATTACAAAAGATGTCAACATTTAAAAAAAATTAACCAAGTACTAACATGAAATGTTAGTGAGTGGAAGCAAGTGTAACATTAAACAAAAAGTGAACCAAAAAGTTGACCCTCATTGGTGAGGTAGCTCGGACTATCAAAGAATAGATGACAGCTACAAAGAATGGGTCACCAAAGAAAAACCCTAAAATAATGGCCTGGTGAGAAGGGAGGTGTGGGTGACTAGATCTCAAAAGATATCAGATATATCTTAGCAATGAATGGGAGAACGCGGCCTGGTATGTTGGAAAACTATGATCCTTTGATGTCAAGACCTAGACTAAGAATAGCTTTGAAGACCTCTACCTCACTATGAAATCAACCACCAAGGCTTTGTGGAAAGCTCTGGACTGGATCAGAAATAGAGGGAAGATTCAAAGCCTCCTACAAACAAAAGATCTACAAAAAAACTTAGAAAAACTCCCACAAATCTTTAAATCAA
This sequence comes from Cunninghamia lanceolata, assembly GCA_027924645.1. NCBI lineage: Eukaryota > Viridiplantae > Streptophyta > Pinopsida > Cupressales > Cupressaceae > Cunninghamia > Cunninghamia lanceolata. The sequence goes on from BSBN01000254.1 coordinate 27,553,602, forward strand.
GCCTTTGAAACCCTGGAGAAACTAGAGATCTGCAAGCTTTACAAACCAGCTATCTATGGTGACTTTGATCACTGAACTACAAATCACAAATTCAACTATGAGTAGAAGTTGGAGAAGGTTGAAAACCATGACCATTCGACTATGTTGAAATGGTTGACCGAGGAAATGGTGTGGGTGACTGTTTCAATTGAGAAGAGAGCTAAAACCTTTACAAAATTGGTATCCTTAAAATGGCCTCGTATGAAGGGTGTTGGTCTGCAATTGCATCAAAAGACTAGTGACTAGGCAGTGTGACTTCTCACCAAAAAATGCCCAAAAATGATTGAGTAGATCTATGTGCAGAGGTGACATCTTCGAATGGTTGTTCCCTAGCATGAACAAGGAGGTAAAAGACTCCAAAAAATGAACCAAATCAAACCAAAAAATTCCCCAGAACAAAGGGAACCCTCTACAAATCAACGACCAATGCACCAAATCAATGATCAGATTTCAAAAAGAAACCCTTGAACCAGAAAAGAAAACCAGACAATGAAAAATGGCCAAAATCAAAAAATTTCACCTAGATACAAACCCTCGAACCTCTAGAAAAGAAAATTTTCACCCAAAATGACAAAAACAATCCTACAAATCTTCAATTTGTAAAAAAAATTGCATATTGAAACAAAAATTATGTACAATTCCGTACGGTCATATTGTCATATGGTACAAGTGTTGGCCATATGTGTTGTCATTGATGTCAACATAGCATACACTGATACATACACTAGATCATGAAAGAAAGGAAGAGAAAAGCTCATGATTATAGCATACACTAATGCATACACTATCATTAAAGAAAGGAAGAGAAAAGCTCATGATTGGAGGTCTTAAAAGCTACATTTCTAATCAAAGCAGAGCTGATTTTGAAGCCTTATCAATATGGGAATTAGAAGCACTAAAAGAATCAGATGTTAAGGCAGGATGCCTAATGGCTTGAAGCATGTTGTATGATCTATCCTACTAATCATAAGTAGTATGTGGCAATGCAATAATGGCTTGGCCTCTAGAAGCAGGTGATAGTCTTTGTTTTAGAATGTTTGCTCTTTGAAGACTATCCAAAAGATTTCTCCACATTTTCATCATTGTGCTATTGAGTTCCTACAGTTTGGAACATAGCTTCATATAGTGTCATTTTATGTATGTTCCAAGTTTCATGATGTTTTGATCACCGGAAGGATGTTTTTCTACTGACAGCTTGAAGATAAAGTTGGTTCCATGAAAGTGTTTCTAGCATGATAATGGAATGCTCTGCATTCCTCCACAGTTGTATAATTGGCTATGCAGTTTTGAGATTGTGTCATAAAGGTAGTGAAGGTGCTATTTTCAAAGTCTCAAATCATATTTCCCTCCACTATAAAAGTTATGTATGATAGAACATCAGAATGTGCTCTGACAGAATGATGCAGTATTGAAGACCCACTGGAATACTCTGCATTCCTCTAGAAGTGAATGATTGACCTTGTGGTTTTGTGAACATATTCTTGGATATGCATGGCATGCCTCTCCTTTGTTTCATGCTTCTTGGTGGTCCACGGCTCAATCTTTTTAATTGACATCATGGTGAAGTGTGTTCTAGATAATAGAGTGTTTGCAGAGTAAATGTTTGAAGTTGTGCGACACAACTCTTTGATGTGTGGTGGAAAATGAGTGTATGGGGGTGTTTCATGAGTCACGTGAACTCATTTGGAAAAGTTTCACGAAGATCTTTCTTATTTTCAGTACCGCACAAGGGTTACATGTTGATATGGTCATTATACTTCAAGTCCTCATGTGTTTTTCCTAAAGCTATCCTATTTCCAAATGATCGGTGTGTGCATATGTAATTCCTTGGTGTTTTAAGAAGTAAAGGATATTTTGGGCCTGGTTAAGAAAGTGTTGGGGTCCACAAGGCCTGGATCTTCTGCTGGTGTAACATGTTGTTTCGATTAGGACCTATCTTCTACATGTTTCATAGTGTGTGTTGTTTGGCCGACTTGTAAATGTATTGTTCATGTTGTATCTTGCTGACAAGCAATGTAATTAATGTAATATCATATATAAATAGTGAACCAAATTGAGTTAGGAAGGTATGATTGCAAGATAATGAAAAAGGTTCGCAAGCAGACAAAAGCAGAATAAATACATTATTGATGTGCGACTGTGGGAGAAAGAGCAGATGTTGTTGATGTTGTCCGAATTCATCTTGAAGACATATTTGTGATAGTGATCAAGTATAGAGTGTGCTTGATTCATTAGATCTTGAGAAGAAAGTGTGTGGACACAGAAGTGCAATCATCAAAAGTGTGAGCTTCAATAACAGTTTTCAGATAGTAAGAAAGGATTGTTATACTGTAATCTTTTGTATGCTTATTCAAGGAGTAGAAGCTTCCTTGGGAGTGACCCTAAAACAAAGTTATCATGGAGTAGAAGCTTCCTTGGGTGTGACCCTAAACCAAAGTTGCTTAGGGAGTAGCAGCTTCCTTGGGTTATGGCCCCTAAAAAAAGTTACTATTTGAGCTTGATATATTGTGATTTAATCCTGACCGTGGTTTTCCCTTCTAGGGTTGTCCATGTATATTTGGTGTTATGTGTTGATGTGCATTGTGTTAATCTTTCATGTTCGTGTTAATGTTGTAATGCTTAAGGTTTAATCTACTCCTGATAAGTTGAATTTGTTGGAAGTGAAATCTGATAGTATATTTATTCACCCCCCCCTCTTAGTATACTTGTGTCTAACAATAGGGGCAGGGATACTAAAACAATTTTACAAAATTTTGCCTGTGTCAATTTTGACAAAATGACAGGGTATTTTGTCTATCTCGGGCCTTCTAGACTCAATGGTGATGTCTATTTGGCTCTACAAGGACCTTTTAGCTAGGCTAGGTGCAAGATTTGCTATAAAGGGTAAGATTTTGCAAGCATTGCTCTGATACCATGTTGGAATTAGCCAAGATCAACGAGCAAAAATACTACCACAAGCTATTTGCACATAACCTATTGATATTGCCAAAAGATGAATGAAATGTACATAGAAGTATTGCTTAAATAGGCAAGTATGAGGAGGAGAGAAGGTCGTACACAACAAATGAGCAACCCTCCAAAGGTGCAACACTTGTCTTGCTCAAGTGACACATGTTTGAGCAAGTGACAAGTTTGCATGAAATAGGTGTCTCACAAAGGTGAGTACACATGTCTTCACCACATGAAGTGGGACAAAGTCTAAAAGGATAAGTAAACTTAAGCTAGTGTAAATAGAAATCTCCTAGACATTCTAAAAGCTAACTAGATAGATAATTTCACTTTTCACACTAGCAATATCTTTGCATCGTAAGCATTGTTATCAAGTTTTCTTTATATTCTATCTTCTTATCATTATGAAATCTTAAGGGTTTTGTAGGTTTCTTCAAGTCTTCCATTATTGCTCATTGTACTCTTTTTGGTGGAGATTGTCATTGAGTAGAGATCCATCCAACTCACCATCTTGAGGAGTACATTTTCCTCTGACTCCCAAAACAAGGCGATTTTATCTTGTGCTTTCAATATAGAAGCGCTTCCCTTCATTCTCCATTTATTCTTTGTCATGGCATCCTTTATACCATATTTTGGACATTTATAGGATCTTGTCAATCCCTTTGATTCCCCTTTGTACTCATTTTCATTCTCCTTGTATTCTTGTTTGTGTGTGTGTGTATATGTATGTATGTATGTATGTACACACACATAAACACACACACACATATACCTATACTTGTATATGTACATTAATCTCTATCTTCCATATCCAACCTCATAGTTGATAGTTTAATATTCTTTCTCTCCTCTCTTGTCATTTAGAACATTTAATATTGGTTTCACATCTACTAGATGATTTTATGGCTATTTTTTTAATGACATTGGTCTATTGATAAATCTATTTGTAGACTCTTTCACCCTTATGGTGGTCCCAACAAGCATTGTCACTTTTTGTAAACTCTAGACACCAACGTGACTTTTGGACTACAATGCAAGTGTGCTAACATTTGTTATCCATGATTTCATTTAGCTACCAAACAACACCAGTGGGAGATTCCTATCCTTCTTGGACTAGCATTTCAGCCCATAATAATATTATTGTAATCATTTATTCATTAAATAATTCTTTGTAACTCTTAAATCCTCATACCATCAAAAGAATAATATCCTATTTATCAAAATTCCAAAAATACCAAAAAGCATTACCTAGCTCTCAGCATGTTAATTAAATTAATTTGGTTTTAATAGGTATAATTAACACACTTTTAAAAGGTAATAAAATTTAATCTACCTTCATGTTTAAAGTAGATTAAATTTTATATTACATTTTGGTGAACCTAATATTTTTATTAACTTTTCTTCTATCATTTTTTTTCTTATCCTACTATTTTCCTTTATTATTCTTTTGGCTACTGGTCTGTATTTTTCTATTGTTTTGTAGGAATTTGGCTCCTATTTGGGCAAGTAATTTTCTATGAACATTAGACACTAGCACAATTGGATGCCATGGTAGGTCCATTATCATCTAACCTCATAGTTGATAGTTTAATATTCTTGCTCTCCTCTCTTGTCATTTAGATCATTTAATGTTGGTTTCACATCTACTAGATGATTTTATGGCTATTTTTTAATGACATTGGTGTATTGATAAATCTATTTGTAGACTCTTTCACCCTTATGGAGGTCCCAGCAAGCATTTTTACTTTCTATAAACTCTAGGCACCAACGTGACTTTTGGACTACAATGCAAGTGTGCTAACGTTTATTATCCATAATTTCATTTAGCCACCAAACAACACTAGTGGGAGATTCCTATCCTTCTTGGACTAGCATTTCATCCCATAATACTATTCTTGTAATCTATTATTCATTAAATCATTCTTTGTAACTCATAAATCCTCATGCCATCAAAAGCATGATATTCTATTTATCAAAATTCCAAAAATACCAAAAAGCATTACCTAGCTCTCAACACATGTTGATTAAATTAATTTAGATTTAACATGTATAATTAACACACTTTAAAAGGTAATAAAATTTAATCTAGCTTCAAGTTTAAAGTAGATTAAATTTTACAATACATTTTGGTGAACCTAATGTTTTTCTTAACTTTTCTTCTATCATTTTTTTCTTATCCTGCTATTTTCCTTTATTATTCCTTTGGCTATTGGTCTATATTTTTCTATTTTTTTGTAGGAATTTGGCTTCTATTTGGGCAAGTGATTTTCTATGCACACTAGACACTAGCACAATTGGATGCCATGGTAGGTGCATTGTCATCTCTACTACAACCTTTTTCTGAGTCTTCCTTTAGACTAGTTTATATACTAGGTATTCTCTATTTATTTTCTTTTTTCTATATCTCGAAGCAAAAAACATGATATTCTCTTGTTAGATAGTTCATTACTTTCTTATCTATGTTAGATAACATTTTTGTGTTAGCTTCTATTTAGAATAATATTATTCTCTCCTCTCTTTTATTTAATCCTACTCTTGTGTTATCTCTCTTCTTTCATCATGTCTCTCATACCCCTGAGTGATTTTGTCATTTATGATAACCTCTCTTTGATGAAGATCTCTTTTGTTGATAATACTAGCCATCCAAAGGTCATATCTTTAAATCCCTTGGATCTCTCATGGGATGTGAAATCCCTCTCTTCTTCCCTCACTAACTATGATGATCTTCTTAAGGTTGATCATATGTCTTCGCTGCATGACTATAATATTTTCATTGATGATTCTACTACAACTAATGATGAGGCTCACTTATATTGTGATAATCAACTTCTTCATCCCCCATCTCAATATAGTTTTTTCTCATTTGGACCACCTAATCTCTTTCTTTAGAGGATGAGTTTGCTCTTCCTAATGACAATCTAGAACATGATGTTGTTATTAAGGTCAATTTCTCAACATGACATTGGTCAATCTTTCCTCAACAAAAAACATTGAACATTCTTCCCATGAATCTTTGTCTTGTGTTCATTCTACTATACTTGAACCACCTCAAGTAGACATAAAGCCCTCCCAATACATTTCTTCATATTCTTTACATACTACTCCATTTGTATCAATCCCTTGTCCAAACCCATTACCCTCCACTTCTTTTGAGCTTATTCCAAATCATCAACCTTCTCCCATTCCATCTAATGAACAAGCCTACACGTGTCTTATCAACCTTTCTAAACATATCATTTCCATCTCTTGAAATCTCAATTGATCACTCTTCCACCTTCTACATGCAGGAAGTTTCCTAAACATAGTCAATCAACACTCATATTTTGTGCATACCATAGGGTAAAAGGATATTCTACCAATCAATGTCAAGTAGTAAAGGATGTAATACAAGACCTTAGTGATATAGGTGCCATTGTTGTCTCTTCTCATGAAGTGCATTTCCCTTCTTTGTATGATGATGACATTGATTTGGTACATGAATCCACACAAAATCATGGCACACTTCTCGCTCATGATGGATATGATATTGATTATGATGCTTCTAACACATGTACATCTCCCATAGATCCTCCTTTTATAGTTTTGGATCCTATTCCCATTAATTTACACTCTCATATTCCTATTCATCTAATAATTGAACCACTTCCCGCCTCTTCTAATGAGTTGATGTTTTAGCCTGTTGTAGACATTTCATCTCTATCATCCATATTTACTACTACCACCCCTCAATTTTTAGAAGACATTTTCCCCATGACCTTCTTACGAGGTACATTTTGCTAAGACATCAAGAGTTGCCTCTATCTAGCTCACCTAGAGTTTCAAGCTAATTGGCACATTGACACAACATTGAGACCACCTTTATTATAATATTGAGATCCTTCTATTATGATATTGAGCTTACCTCTATCATCACTACCTCTATATTTCTCTCCTATTTTCTCATGCTTGCTCATGTGCCTTTATGCCTCCCCTCATCTATTGTGTTGTTACCCGCTATGTGATGCTCTTATTTATCTTTATGTGTGTTGTCACATTGTGGGGGCACAAGTTTAGATGCACGCCACTAAATCTTCTTTGGAAACAATACAACCATTTATTTTGTCCTTGCCTATAATTTGGGGTTAAGAATAACTATTTTTTTCCTATTCTTGGGGAAACTTGATGTATCACCAACACTTCAGGCATACATCCTTCCTAAGGACCCCTTTCCTCTTTCTACCCCCTACACACTACCTTAAAATATTTTCATATCATTCATGCAATTATTTTAGGGGGGCATACATTCCACATACCCATACACATCATACACAATTGGCATGCTTCCAAAGCATCATCTATTTGTGGTCCCAAGTACAGAGTACACGTGAACATGACCACCCTTGTTAGGATTACCTAGCAATAAAGTACACTAGCACATGTAATCTTTGACATTGTATTAGTGTATGAGTCACCTAGCAATAGAGCACACTAGTGCATATGACTCATGGTGATTACACATATATTCTTTGTGGGTCACCTAGAAATAGAGTACATGTTAGTACATGTGATTCATAGAGCTATTGCATGGTTCCTAGTAATAGAGCACACTAGACCTTGAACCATACCCATATTCTCTTGACAAAAGAGCATGTTGGGATTATGTTCTTCTATTTTCTAGTAATAAAGCACACTATAAAATCTTTCATTATCCCTCTCTTATATGTGGCTTTCCATGTTTTTATGAATTATGTTGTCTAGCTTCTTCTTTTATGTGTGTTATCCAATTCCTTTTTGTGTACATGTTGCCTAGTTTCCTTTTGTATGCATTATGTATATGTCAGATTGTGTGTGATTTGATGGCATTTTTGTGTTTTAGGTTTCTTATTTTCTAACACTTCTATGTTATAGGTTTTTTATGTTTTCTAACATGTGTTGTTGTGCAAGTCTTAGCCTGTAGGCATGAGCCCCTCACTTAGTGTCTTGTGATATCCCCTTTCCATTTTATTTCTTGTATTTTGATTCTTATACTTTAGCATAGCCTTCTCACTTATTTTTTTCATCCTGCTAAAGTGGGGGCAAAATGTAAGGTGAAAAATTGCATACCCTCCAATTCTGACATTAAAAACTGCACCTATTTTAGTGTTTTTTTTGTCATGTGTTTTGGATGTGTTTTAGACCATTTTGTAGTATTTTTGTAATCCAAATGTCAAAATTATTATTTCATCATGTCTTCTAGCATTTTAGTGTTTTTGTGTCATGTTTCTTATGGACATTATCACTAGAGAATATATGCACTAGTGTCCCCCAACTATACAGTCGTACAGGCTCCATTTGGCACTCAAGACAGAGGTACTTCTAATGCTTCATGTTCATAACTAATGTCAAACTTGATTTTGTATGCCTCCATTAGTCATCCTTGCGATTCCCTTTCTAAGTTTAGCATTATACACATGCAAGTTTGAATGAGTCTTGGCTCTTAGATCTTCCATGACTAGTTTTGATGTAGAACCTTCCATCTCCTTGTAATTTTCTAGCATCTTGTGACTTTTGGTCTCTTCTATAGAATTTCCAAAATTCTCTTATGTTCTTGAGCTTTCTACATCACTTTCTTGTAATATCTTCGTATCGTAATCATTGTTATTAAGTTTTCTTTATTCTATCTTCTTATCAGTATGAAATTTTAAGGGTTTTGTAAGTTTCTTCAAGTCTTCCATTATTTCTGATTACACTCTTCTTAGTGGAGCTTCTCATTAAGCAAAGAGACATTGTACTCACCAGCTTGAGGAGTGCATCTTCCTCTAACTCCCAAAACAAGGTGATTCAGGCTTGTGCATTCAATCTAGAAGCTCTCCCCTTCATTCTCCATTTATTCTATCATGGCATCTTCTATGCCATATTCTTGACATTTCTAAGATCTTGTCAATCTTTATAATCCCCCTCGTCCTCATTTGTGTTGGGAATTAAGGTGTCTCAACCTTGGTAATTCCTTATATTTATTTTTTGTAATGTATTTTTTTTATTAGCCTATGATGTAATTAAGTTGCACATCATGTTTTGTCATTTAGTGTGAAGTGGCACGATGAGTTGTCACTCCACTTGTAAGGTGACTAGCATGGTCAACCTACTCCATGTGGATATAGGTGTCCCATATTGTGGTAGAGGTTTTCTACCATGTGTCGGCATCTTGAGCATTCTGTAAGTAATTATGACGCGTAACGATCATGACAGATTCCTATGACAGATTCTATGACGCGTAAGAGTCGTAAATAGAAGATCCTATGACAGGTGAGGACATGTGTCGAAGAGCATCTTTGAGGAAGGTGTTTTTGGGCTCCCAAGGGAGGTTATGACATGTTGTAAGAGGAATATGCTATTTTTAGATAGTGTATGACAGATTCTCTTACAGCTGTAAGTGTTGTCAATTATGACAGATTCTATGACAAACGTAATATGTGTAAGAGCATCTATCATAGCCTATCTTGGGAATATGCACCCACTTTGGGATGGGGTGATATGACAAGTGTCGGGACCATGCTATAGTGTTGGACAAGTGTCCATAGGCGTGGGTTTTGGGCCATGAGGCCAAGATGGACGCCCATCTCAAGAAGGTTCCATTTTTGCCTTGAAACTTCTTTATAAACAGGTGCTTGGATGGGAGATGCATAGTGTGATTGACAGGTACTGTTATGCTACCAGAATATCTCCATATACGAGTGTCAAAGACTCATGCAAGAGCATTGGCTCTGAAACTATATTGTAACCTTGATTGTTTACTGTAATACATTTGAGTTGTGTTTCAGCTCGTGTGGGGTTTGTTACCCATAAGGCTTTTCCCCATGTATATCTTGTCTCTCTCTCTTTTGTCTACATTCTGTGTGTATGTGTATTTCTGCAATATCTCTATTGTTGGGTTAATAAAACTGTAAATATAAAGGTTAATTTGAATTTGCATACATCTATCCTCATTAGATTAGTGTAGGAAGCTATCCTCATTAGATTAGTGTAGGAAGTGATTTCTGCACACCTAGCTTCCTTTCAATTTGTATTCATGATTATGTGTGTGTGTATATATTTATACCTATACTTATGTATATACACATTAGTCTCCTCCTTCCAACTCTAGCCTCATGATTAAAGATTTGATACTTAAGTTCTCTCCTCTTTTATTATTTAAATCATTTAATATCGATGTCACATCTATTAGATGATTTTATGGCTATTCTATTAACAATATTGGTGTATTAACAATATTGTTGTATTAACTCTTTCACTCCTGTGTAGGTCCCAACAAGCATTTTTACTTTCATACAACTTTGGACACCAACACAACTTCCAAACTATAGCACAAGTGTGCTAAAATCTATTATCTAGAATTTTGTTTGAGCTACCAAATAACACCAGCTGGAGAATCCTATCCTTCTTGGGCTAGAATTTCACCCTATAACAGTACACTTGTGATATGTTATTCATTAAATCATTCTTTGTAACTGATAAATCCTTGTGCCACCAAAAAACATGATCTCCTATTTATCAAAGTTCCAAAAATACCAAAAAGAATTACCCAACTCTCAATGTTAATTAAATTAATTTGGTTTTAATAAGTTTAGTTAACACAGTTTAAAAAGGCAATAAATTATAATCTACCTTTATGTTTAAAGTAGATTAAATTTTATATTACACCCTAATGGGAGGTCATATGGAAGGAAGCTCTAGAGTCTATCAACCACACACCTTTTGATGCATGAATTTCCAAGGCTACAACAAAGGCATCTGCACATCATCTTGAGAAGATTTTTAGACTCATCATATAAAACATTTTTTCTTCTCCTCCTCTTTGCAATCTCTATGGTAGTGCCCGAGCTTGTCCCGCGAGATTTAGATCTAAACTATTATTTCTTCTTTTCCTTCTTATTGTCCTTCTTCTTGCCTTTCTCCTTTGGTCTTCCATGAATAGATAGGGCCACTTTAGTAGATTTAGAAGCTTTTCATTGCATCTCCTTCAAGATTAATGTAGTCACTACCTCATCCATTTTGAGTTTTGAGGCAATGATTCTAATTGGCATCACCAAGTGATCACACAAGTCTAGAAAAGAACACAAAAGTGTCATGTAATGATCCTCCTCCCCCATTTTCACTCCAAAAGAGTGTAATTGGGTCATAATCATATCGAATGTATTCAAAATCTTGGCCACATAACCACCATCATCCATTCTCAAGGTGTATATCTTCTTTCTCAAGAAAAGTTTATTAACTAGGGATTTGACCTTGTACAAGTCTCCCAACGTCTTCTAAAGAGATTATGTAATTGGATTCTTTATGTATATTCAATAAAATAGGATCTACCAAGTAGAGCCTCTTGAGGTCCTTCACCTTTCTATCCAATAGATCCTCGTCAGCTTGTGACATTATAGTGGGTTTATATCTAGATCTAGTAGCCCATAGATCTTTGTCTACCAACATATCCTCCATTTTGAGCTTTCACAACTCAAAATTAGTGCTTATAAATCTCTCCATCTCTATTCTCAATGTGCTTTCCATTTTCCTACATTAAGATCTCCTTCTGCACAAGCTCCCACTCAATCCAATATTGATACAAAAAAACTTGTCCCTAACACCTAGGACCCAAGGAGATAAAACTCTAATACCAAATGAAAAGAAGCAAAAGTGAGGAATACTCTTCCTATACTAATAAGTGAGAGGAGGTATGTGTAGAAATTAAATTGATCATACAGTTACATTACGGAAAAAAGCACAAAAATAATATACCATAATTTACAATGGTTTACGTGGGGAAAACCCTTTCGGGAGAAAAACTCCACACTCTAAAGCAACTAAATGTATTAATTAGTAATTAGTGGTTACAATACATTTGCAAAGTCTAAGCTATTACATAATTATTTGTTAGAACAATGCAAATAACTGAGAGGGGGTGGGGGGTGAATCAGTTATTTTATGACTTTTCTCTTCCTTGCTTTCTTTTCTTATCTTAACATTTAGTGCTTTACTAAAACATGGAAGCAAAGACAACCATAAGAACTGAAAATGAAATCAACACATAACACAATGATTTTTACGTGGAAACCCTGTTAAGGGAAAAACCATAGGGTGACTAACCCAAGATTGTATTCTATGTTAAAACAATAAGGAGTACAAATTTGGCACTTGCCAATTAGGGCTCACTGCCCGAGCACATTGCTCACAAGAGGCCCACTGCCTACAAGAGACTCACTGTCTACAAATGCTTACAGATTGTAATAATGAGTTTGAACTGATGAACAGGATCCACATATGCAAGAGGTCAGTTCCGATTAGGCTCAGTATACTGATATAGCACATTTCATTCTTCCTTGGTGTAGTATCTCTCCTTTGTCACATTCCAGGCTTGGAGTACTATCTTTTCACTTCCTTCTGCTCTTCTTTGCACTTCCTTTATTGGCACATCATCACACACACTTGCATGCTAGAATCCATTGGGTATATATATCCACATCAAGGATTTTCATCAACTTTCTAGTCGGCAACAAGAACACTCAAGATATTTGCAAGTTATTGATCTGTCGGATGAATCCATGCTTGATTTGTGATGTGTATCAAAAGCTTAAGCATAGAAGTCATTAATCATGTCAGCCAACAATGTATGATGCCACAAATTGCTTGATCAACACCTTTTGCACATCTGGATTGAAGTCTGATACTCTGTCGGTCAGTTATTCCTCTGTCTACTCTGCCTGGCTGGAACCCAACACTCAAATGCTCATGTCTTTTTCATGATTTATCACCGGAGGCTAAATCTCTGGGATATAATAGTCATGATACCCCTCTTGACTTGTCCAAGTCTGCAACTTACTGAGTTACACCATCTGAGAGATCCGGACCTAATTGTTGGACCTTGTTACATACTATGTTCTTGTTCACCAAACCAAAATAATCTTCAATCTGACTTTCGGTATAGGCATATTATGTACTACGGATGTGTGGGATAGACTTTGTTGCCATCAATGACAACACTTATGAAGCCACACAGTGTCTCTTGCCAACAATCTCCCCCTTTGGCATTGATGGTAACACTTAGTGAAAAATGGCTAAGTGTCGCAGTAACTCCCCCTTTGTTGATGCTCTGTCTCTTTACTGCTTTACCGGAGCTCCCCCTTTGTTGGATTCCTCATTTTTCACTATTATTCACTCCCCCTTTGACATCAATGGCAAAGGGTGGAATCCGCATGCCAAAATTTTGCAAAAAAAATGTTCTATACATGGCCGCATAAGTATGTACAAATCTTATGTTATACTTACATATACTTAAGTATATCTGCAAAGGTTGTCTTCAACTGGATCATTTATGTGGCCCAACTCCTCTTCATTCTGTACAAAATGGAGATGTGTCCACTTAACAAAAATGCATATGCTTCTTCTCTCCTTAAGTCTGTTGGATCACTGGTCTGGATTGTATTTTGTGCCTCTGTCAAGGCATCATGCATTGCCTCTAACTTAGGGATGATTATCCCTCTGAGCTCACCCATTCTATCCATTATGTTCTTTTTCTCCTTAACCAGTTCTTTAATTTCATTTATTAAAGCAATAGCTTGACATTCATGATTCACCAGAGAGGTAGTAAGGGGATCAAAATTCTAAGATAAGCTTGACAGTTTTCCTTCTTGTTCTTTCACTTTCTTTTCAATGTCCTCTGTCACTTTGGGCCAAGTTAAACAAAATTTGTAAATGTCCCCACAATCTTTAAGAGTGTTTTCAAGGCTCTTTATGCCAATGCCCAAGGTTCTTCTATCATTAGTAATTAGTCCTTGTACTTCATTAAACCTCTTCCCTAAGAACTCCTTCTGGACCTTAGTCTCTGTAGATTTCTCTAAGGATTCAAAATGAGTGTTAACAGAATTGACTAAGTTTTTTAGATTACCAGATGGAAAGGCAGAAGGATCCTTTTGATAGTTTTGTAGGAATACACACAACACTGAGAGGGGGGGTGAATCAGTGTTGTTAACAATTTTAACACTTTTTACCACTTTTGAATAATTTAATTTCACAATTTAGAATTCTTCAGAAGGAACAAAGTAAATATGCAGAGTATCAACACAAAGATTTGACACAAGAAATTTCCCGAGTGGAAAACCCTCCTGGGGTATAAAAACCACTCAACTGCCTCACTGGCTTAACACAAAATTCAGATTACAATTGTCTCACTGACATTACAATTCTGCCTCACTGGCATATTGTATCTCTCTACATGTCTCACTGACGTTACAACATCTAAAATTCAATAAACAGTACAACTCAGGGGATTTCCCTGTTTCAATAAGATCAATACCTTATTTCTCCTTTTCAAAAAACAATCAAATGTATATTTTCTGTAATCAGCCTTCAACAGTTATCATATCATCTTCACAACAATCAATCAAATTTGATCTTTAAGATATTTCATACCTCTATCTCTGCAAATCAATCTCAAAACAAATCAATTCATACTTTTCAAATTCATAGATTCTTTCACTGCAATATTGAAAAACTTTTAACCTTCTCCAAAATCATTTTCAAAGATTTATCCTTCTCTAAGAAAATATTGTTCAATTCTGATCAAAAATCTCCATCCTTGATTTCACAATCACACCTCCAAAACTGAGCAAATTTCACTATCAAAAATGTCTCTTCATGTCAAAAATATCTCTGCAAAAAGATTATCTTGCTACTGATAATCCCATTCTTCTTCACACAAAACTTTCTCACACATCCATTAGATCTTATCTCCCATCCTTGAAGAACATATCTGCACACACAAAAAAAAATTAATAACATTCATCTTCCCATCCACTTGAAACCGGTTCAGCTTCAACATAATTTTATCTTAAACTTATCACCTTCTCTTATGAAAATCAAAACAACAACAAAAAAAATCAATCTCCTTCGAAGAATTGTGCCTTTTCATATTCTTCACAATTAGAAACCTTCTAAAAAACTCACTCTTTCCTTCACACAAAAATTCCAATTTAATGCCTCTTCATCTTCGGTGAGAGATGATAGGAATAGAAGCTTTATTGCCTTTTTGAACAAGGAGGACGTCAAGTTTAAACGAGCAAACTGACCGTTTGTAGAAACTTTCTATTTAAAACATGACCCTCTGATGTGCGGTGCCCGCCACTGCAGATTTAAACTGTGATCGTCGGATTTTATGTCTTTTAAAACAACTTGTGGTCACCGAATGTGCTAGGACGTCAGAGTCAATGCAACTTACCCCACCACGACTAATAAAGCCTTCAACCGGTCATCACTTAAAACCCACCTGCTGTCATCGGTCACCTTCAAGTTATAACATAAAGTGCAGAGTATTATGACAGGCAGTAAGGTTATAAAGGATAAATGTTGAACACCATATTTAAGACTTGTTGAGTGTTAAGTAAACCACATTTACCATTGTAAACCTCAACATTGTAAACACCTCACCACCATATTTAAACCTCAACATTGTAAACCAAACTTTAACTGATCTGCCGCTGTCATGAAGTTAATATAATGCAAGTTAAATGAAGTTAATATGATGCATATTAACTTTTATCAAATGACACAAGCCCTTGCCCTGATAATATGCACTGAATGTCATCCACTGAAATGACTAAGTCAAAACAACTTCACACAAGATCAACACTGATGTCATTGATGTCATTACCATGAAGGACCACTGAAATGACTAAGTCACAGAACAACTTCACACAAGATCAACATTGATGTCACTGATGTCATTACCATGAAGGACCACTGAAATATCAAAACTGATGTAGACCATATCACTGAACTGAAAACCATATTACTGAAATCATTGCCATTGATGAAGACCATGTCACTGATGAAGACCACTTTGACATCAATGAGAACTACCATCATTTTGTCATCAATGAAAAGACAATATACTCAACTGTGAAATGTGCTACAAGTTTGGCATAATCTTCTCCAGTATCCTAGATGCAATCTCGAACAACTCACAGTCCTCCATATGATATTTTAGAAGTTTCACTTTTGCTTTGGCTTGAGCAAAAGATGTTATTTTCATTTTCTAAATCAGGGAGAGAGAGTCAAAATTTAGTGGTCCTTGAAATAACTCAGGTTCATCCAGCTCCATTATTTCTTTCTCTAGGAAGTTACGTACTGTCTCTATGGTGTCTCTTGCCGATTCTACTTCCTTCCTTTTAGGGTCATCCGGACTGACTAGTTTTGATAAGTTAACATTAATCTTTTCTACTTGTTCTTCTTCTTTTCCCTTATTCTCTTTTTCTTGATTCTTCTTTTCTTCTTTTCTACCTTCCCCTTCAGCTTCAATGTCTAGAATGTTTGTCATGGCTGCAGTGGGATCTGGAGGAGAGATATCACCTGTGTTTGCTGCTTCATGAACTTCTTTTGCCGGAACATAGGAGTCTAAGTCCTCAGATATTTCTTCATTTATTTTCTTTAATCCTTCAACATCCTTGTCAGAAGGTTCTTCATTGATATCGTTTAATCCTTCAACATTCATGGTAGAAGGTTCTTCATCTATTTCCTCTACAATAGGACGATTGAATCTCTTCAAGGCATTCTAGAGGATATCTTTTGTTTCACTTGCTACTTGGTCTATTTCTCCAAGCATGAGTTTATTCATTCTCACCTTACTCCAGAACTCATCCTTACAATCCTTGAAAATCATGTCCATTTGTTTTGGAGTGATAGAAGGGTAAAGTTGTATCATTATTTGCTCTCGAATTTCTAAGTCTTTAACCTTTGCATTCACCTTTCTTTGTTCCAATACTTCTTCTAGGCTTTTTGGAATTAATGAAATTATTTCAATGAATGCTTTGTTATAGATATTCAAATACCTTATAGTAGCTTCCTCCAAAATTCTCTTGTCAGTATCATTGTATTCATCATAAAACTCTGTCATCGGCTGCAGGTTCTCATCCACAGTAACTGCCTTGATGATGTCATCAATGGAAAGAGTGGACTTTTCAACAAATTCCTCTATCGTCTCTTCCTCATTTTTGAACTTTCTAGATGTTCTCTTCTTCTTCATTTTCTTGATTTCTTCATCTAATGTTGTTTCTTCATCATCCTAATGGCTTGTATATATCCTTGTGGCTTTGGTCTTCATCCTATTTTCTCCTTTTCCAGATGACTTGATCTCTGGTTTGGTAGATTTTGAGCTTTTAGAGGTCACAAGAGCAGAGCTTTTGGAGGATCTAGTCCGAGAGGAGGTTTGCACAGGAACACTTCCTTTCTTTGCTTCTTGCTTTTATTTCTCTGCCTTCTCCATTTTCTCTCTATTAGCATCTATAGCCTCCTTTGATAAGCCAAATCTTTTGGCAACTTCTTTTCTTACTTTTCTCTTCATCTCAGGTTGTCTTAACTCCACATGTATCTTTATGCTTAGCTCTTCAAAGGTGCCAAACCTTTCTGCTTCAATGTCCTTAGGTTGGCACAGCAAATGTTGAATGTGTAGCTCCAAGATTTTTTCATCGACCTCATAGCCCATAGGCATTATCCATACAACTCTTGGTTCAACTGCCTCCATTAGGCATTGATCTGTGCCAACCATGAAACATACTGTATCTTTGTATTTATCAACTATTGTTTGTGGTATTCTTTCTTTGGCGTGCATCATGCTTTGGAAATTCTTAAAGTAACCCCAGAGGGCTGTGTTTTGTGCTTGAGCATCACCAAGTCCATATATGTAATCTCTGATCTGAATTGCAATGGGTTTATCATTTTGCCAGACCCAACCATTTGATCCAAGCAGCTCATTCATATAATAGAAAAATAGACATAGAACTAGACTACCATATTTGAAGGAATTTTTTTTATCCTTTTTGATCTTCTGCAAGTTCATCATCAGCTAATTTAGTAGAAGCTCACACAGATCATAATCTGCATTTTCCCTTAACATTTGATATGCAGCATAGATTGCTATACCAGACATAGAATTCTCCCTGCTTGAGTGGTAGATTTTGTAGCAAATTATCATTGAAGCAAACTTGACATCCGGATCCGTGATGTCATCTATCGTCATTGCCCTTTTGTCAAATTTTGATCCTGTGGCTTCAGTTACCATTTGGTTCTTCACAGATTTGAGTGCTGGTAACCCACTTGATGAATGTAGTCCGATCACTGCCCTGATGGCATCTTTAGTTATCTTGAATGGCCTCATTAGCCACATAAAATTATCTTGCATCCTACTTAGAACATACCGGACCCAATCATCTTCTGCAAAAGATGGAAAATGTATGCAATGTTTGAAGTGTTTATCCTGGATAGTCTTGAATTCAGGTTTGAGTTCAAAATTTTCATCTATTAACTATTTCTGATAAATGTCGATTGATGCAGAGGTAAAAGATTAAACTCAACTGCTTACTAGCATATGCACAACAATGGGTTTCAAATCCATAGGATCTACAAGCTTCACAAGAGATCTTCCACAAAAACAGTGGCACCAAACTGAGTTTCAACATTTCTGGCCCAAACTAGGTTTCACAATACCTTCTCATCCCTTAATTACCTTAACTCAATCAAAACAAACAATTCCCAATATCTAACCTTTCATCAAATTACTATTCCTTCGTTGACTGTCCAAGAGCTAGTAGCCCTTTTTAAGGGACTGTCAAAGCATAACTTTTACCATAGGACCCTTCTTATGACTGTGATGGGTGTTTTGAGTACCCATTAAGGTGTTTTAAATCATATCAAGAAATCACTATACATTTCTTTGTAAAGAACTGTCCAAAAATGGACTGACAGCGTGCAAATTAGGCCTATTAGGCCTTGTCACCAAAGGGCTTATTGATTCTTCTATCTCCAAACCTTGACTCCAAAAACCAACACTTGGATCATGTGTGGTCAGGTCCATTCATGCTTATTCCTTCATTAGAAATCTCATTTGAAAGGCCTCTCAACAAACCCTAGGTTCTAGGCTTCATTAACAAAACTCTGACAGTGATTGTCCTCAAAACTGCCATACACAGATCAGTGAATAAATGGACACAAGGACCTTCTTATTTCACCAACCACTACTTAGAGAGGGCTCAAAATAAACAATATACCCTTTCGAATCAATGTCACCAAACGAGAATACCCCCTTGCATTATCCAAAACACAAAATATCTACTGGACACTGTCAATTTCCAGAACTTTGCACAGTTTTACAATCTTAAATTCCTATTTTCCCCACATCAATCTTAGTCATTTGGTTGGAGACCCCAAGAATATGAAAACAAAAGAGACTAAGATTATTTCCACCAAGTATGATCAACTTCCAAAGGATAAAACAAGAGAAATATTGTTTTCATTAGCTCTGATTACCCTAACAAAGGGTTTTGACAGTTTTCAGAAGAACCACAATATCTAACTCAAAACAATACCAAACTACATGAAACAAAATGGAAATGGAGGGTGATTGATTATATTAGCACTTGCAACTAATTAGGCATCATTTCCCGTCCGTACCAGGCCATACACAGTCAAGAAACAGTACATTTCTGAAGGAATACACAGAAAACAATGTTTTAACTTGATCAATTTCTTACATTCAATCACCCACGAATTCCTAATGGCTACAAGGCCTTTTAAAGGCATTCCAACTTGACTCTTCAGTTCCTAACTTCCTTGGAACGAACTAAGAGCCAAATGACTCTTCACCTTCCCTCATTTTATATCTTTTGAAATCTTACATTTTGTATGACAACTTGTCAAAAATGGACATAAGACTTAAACATTAAACCCCTCCTAGGACCTTAACACATGAAAGATGACTCAAATAACCTTATTACAATGTTGAACCATTAAAATTTAATCAAACTCCAAAAATTAGTCTATGAAGCATCAGTTTATGAAGGTGCTCCTGCACCATCGATCAACTTTGAGTCCCCAAAATCTTCCATGTTTGCATGGATATAAACCCTAATATCTTCTACATGCAAGACTCCATGCGAAATACCAGAAAACACACCCAAGGGATCAACTTCTAGAGATTTGTAAGGGTGTTTCTTGAATTTTGGTCTCGGCCTATCAGAAATATTGACAACCATTGGCGTGGCCATTTTTGTAAGAGATCCAGAGAGAGTTATCAGAATGGAAGTACCTTTTTCACATTTTAGGGTTTGGAGCAAAGACCGGAGCAATTCTCTAGTTGAATTCGATCTTCAGTTGAACTTAGGAGAATTGTAGGGTCTTCTTTGCAAAGCTCTTCTTTTCTTCTTCTTCATGAATACAAGTGTGTAAGTAATGAGTGAAAAACCCCTTTTATTCTTTCATAAACCCTAATTTCCTTTTGTAATAAATGCATAACTTAAGTCATCTGATTAGCCTGTATTTGAGAGAGATTTTCTTGAATCACTATGCGGATCTTAAAATCATTGCCTATGAGGGTTGACAACATAACTTCACCCTTTTCAAACATCTCATAGGTCCGCAAATTAAATTATTTCAATTTTGGATCATACCGGATCTATTTGTGAAATTTTTCTTTATCGGATAGTTGTCGATACAGGATCTCCTCATAACTTGCTCAAATCTACATGCAGATTTGCCAAATTTTGACTAAATGACATTTAAGTGAATATCCTCAAACCCTTTAAACCGCAATCTCTTATTCTAACTCAATGTGCCAAATTTAGGCACTCACTAGTTGGCTGGGGGAAAAAGATCTTCTCTGTAGCTCCCCCTGAGCTAGAGCTTACCTTTTAGTTTTTGGAAGGAATATCAGCACCGAATTCCAGTGTGGATCCATCCCCAGTATTCACTATACTCTTTTTTACCCAAATCTTGATCATCTCCTTTTGAACTTCATCCGCATTCACTTTACCTTTGCCCTTATCTTGTTTCTGATCATGTTCCACCGGACCTTTTCTATCCTGATTTCTGCTTCTGCAGAATTTGGCAATTTGACTGGATCTATTGCAATTGTAACATACAACATTTCTTTGCTTATTTGATTGATATCCTCTTGATCTGCATTAATTAGCCATATGTCCCATTCTATTGCATGCAAAGCATCTACCATTGAATGAATTGTTTATTTGCATATTTCTACATTCATGAGATTTGTGACCATACCTTTTGCAATTAAAACATTGTCTGAAGAAGGATGGATTATTCTAATTCATTCTCCTCCTATACTAAGTTGCTTTATGACCAAAATTGTTGCAATTGAAGCAGTATCCATTGAAAGATGGATATCTTTGGGCATTTGGTTGCCTTACCAGAGGTCTTCTAGGCCTGTTTCTTTGATTTCCTGATCCAAAGTTCTTCTGACCAGATCCAGAGCTTTCACCTTTCTCATATCCTAAGCCACACTTATCATCTACCCTCTTTTGGCTTTCAAGAAGAACTTCAAGCTAGGCTGAGCTTATCTTGAATTTTTCTTTGTATTCATTTGTAGATTGAAGATCTTATTTGAGAGAATCAATCTGGTTCTCAAGTTGTTCTTCATTGTATCTAGCTTCCTCAAGATCATATTCAATATGTCTGATTATTCTGTCCATTTTGTGGCAGTCCTCTATTTTCTCCTTAAGAGATTGTTTTAGGTTATCTTCAATCTTTCTTTTCTCTTCAATTTCTTGGGTGAATTTCATAACTCCTGATTCCATTTCATGTCTCATCATAATGACTTCTTTTGAAATTTTTTCACATAGCTTGGTTTTTTCATTCAGATCCTCATCAGTATTATTGGCTTCATTTTGATTTGCTAGTTTCTGAAGTAATTCCTTTCTCTTTTTCACAGAAATATTGAGTTTCTCTTTCAGCTCATTGATGAAATCATCAGCTTCCCTGAGTCGCTCTCTCAAATTATTAACCTCAGAGTGAGATTGCTCAAGATCATCTAGGGAAGACTGTAGTTGTTCTTTCATACCATATTCATCCATTGAGATTCCTGGATCTTCCTCAAGCTGTTAGACTTTTCAGAGGAACTTGGCTCTGATACCAATTGTTAGAACAATGCAAATAACTGAGAGGGGGGGTGAATTAGTTATTTTATGACTTTTCTCTTCCTTTCTTTCTTTTCTTATCTTAACATTTGGTGCTTTACTAAAACATGGAAGCAAAAACAACCATAAGAACTGAAAATGAAATCAACACACAACACAATGATTTTTATGTGGAAACCCTATTAAGGGAAAAACCACGGGGTGACTAACCCAAGATTGTATTCTCTATTAAAAGAATAAGGAGTACAAATTTGGCACTTGCCAATTAGGGATCACTGCCCGAGCACACTGCTCACAAGAGGCCCACTGCCTACAAGAGACTCACTATCTACAAATGCTTACAGATTGTACTAATGAGTTTGAATTGATGAACAACATCCACATATGCAAGAGTTTAGTTCTGGTTAGGCTTAGTATACTGATCTAGCACATTTCATTCTTCCTTGGTGTAGTATCTCTCCTTTGTCACATTCCAGGCTTGGAGTACTATCTTTTTACTTCCTTTTGCTCTTCTTCGCACTTCCTTTATTCACACATCATCACACACACTTACATGCTGGAATCCATCGGGTATATATATCCGCATCAAGGATTTTCATCAACTTTCTAGTCAGCAACAAGAACACTCAAGATATTTGCAAGTTATTGATCTGTCAGCTAAATCCATGTTTGATTTGTGATGCGTATCAAAAGCTTAAGCATAGAATTCATTAATCATGTCAGCCAACAATGTGAGATGCCACAAATTGCTTGATCAACACCTTTTGCACATCTGGATTGAAGTTTGATACTCTACCGGTCAGTTCTTCCTCTGTCTGCTCTGCCTGACTAGAACCCAACACTCAAATGCTCATATATTTTTCATGCTTTATCACCGAAGGTTAAATCTCTGGGATATAATAGTCATGATACCCCTCTTAACTTGTCCAAGTATGCAACTTACTGATTTACACCATATGAGAGATCCGGACCTGATTGTCAGACCTTGTTACATACTCTGTTCTTGTTCACTGGACCAAAACAATCTTCAATCTGACTTCCGGTATAGGCATATTATGTACTGCAGATGTGTGGGATAGACTTTGTTGCCATCAATGACAACACTTATGAAGCCACACAGTGTCTCTTGCCAACAGTATCACCAATAAGAAATCTAGAGTAGTTCTAGCAACATAACAATACCTATAAAAACTCGTTATGAAACCTCCATCTCAAGCACCTGATAAATAGGAGAAGCAATACATGAAACCATCAAATGGTAATTAGAATTTAACCATGAGCTAAAACCAACCAAAATGTGGCACTCAAATCCCTAATAAAAATCCAATGCGCAAATCACAAGATGAGCCCACAGGATAAAAATAGCATACTCCTTCCACCTACCATAAGCTCATCATAATCCACTCACCAATTTGTGCACTCCACTTTGGCTATATTATCTACATTCAAAGATGGTTTATGATGTGTCATAACATGCATCATAAGTTAGTCAACAAGTGTAACTCCCTCTTACAACTCTCTTATGTGTCATAAATGCTCTTACGTTTCTGATGTGGGAGGCCCAACTTCTGAAGGCCATAACTTTTGATCTAGGAAGTTGATTGAGCCCCTTTTTTAATTGTATATTTTGAAGAGGTCCATGTCATTGTAACTAGCTTGCTTTAGTTAAAGCCCATTTTAATGTTTTTCAAGGCTAAAATCAACCTGTAAAGCCTTGAAAATTGTATTTTTGTGTTCTCTAGCCCAAAAAATGCATTTTGTTGTCCTTAACATTAGGATACAAGGTTGGGACACCTTTCCTAACATAATCAGCAATGTTAATTAAATCAAAACTTACTATACCTACAAAATTAAAAGAAATGCATGGAATAACAATGAAATTACTAGAACCAGGGTGTTGAATTATTAATGACTCTATTAGTCACATTGCTTGATTGATCAGATCTATCATTCTAACATAGTGAGCTTGAAAAAACAAAATGAAAATGGCTAAAATGAGTACTAATGCTCAAGTTCTATATGGTGAAATTGGTTGCTAAACTAACCCAAAAATATGTTGGGAAAGTAAATTTGTAAATTTGTCATACTAACAAAGTTAAAGATGAGAATTGTTTCCTTTCAACTATGAAATGAGATGCAAATTCACCCTATCTCATAACTCAACTCAAATTCTAGAACTTCTATGTTATAGTTCATTTAACCGATTGTGTACCTTCATTTCCACCATGGTCCATCATAGAAATAACATTCTAAAAGAATTTCCACTCTTCATTTCTATTTCATCAAAACTCACATGAATGACTACTATTTTATATTTCTATTTTCTTTCAACTATGAAATGAGATGCAAATTCATCGTATCTCATAACTCAATTCAAATTCTAGAACTTCTATGTTATAGTTCATTTAACAGATTGTGTACCTACATTTCCACCACGGTCAATTATAGAAATTACATTCTAAAAGAATTTCCATTCTTCATTTCTATTTCATCAAAACTCACATGAATGACTACTATTTTATATTTCTATTTTCTTTCAACTATGAAATGAGATGCAAATTCACCCCATATCATAACTCAACTCAAATTCTAGAACTTCTATGTTATAGTTCATTTAACATATTGCGTACCTTCATTTCCACCACGGTCAATTATAGAAATAACATTCTAAAAGAATTTCCACTCTTCATTTCTATTTCATCAAAACTCACATGAATGACTACTATTTTATATTTCTATTTTCTTTCAACTATGAAATGAGATGCAAATTCACCCTATCTTATAACTCAACTCAAATTCTAGAACTTCTATGTTGTAGTTCATTTCACAGATCGTGTACCTTCATTTCTACCATGATCCATTATAGAAATCACATTCTAAAAGAATTTCCACTCTACGTTTCTATTTCATCAAAACTCACATGAATGACTACTATTTTATATTTCTATTTTCTTTCAGCTATGAAATGAGATGCAAATTCACTCTATCTCATAACTCAACTCAAATTCTAGAACTTCTATGTTATAGTTCATTTAACGGATTGTGTGCCTTCATTTCCACCATGGTCAATTGTAGAAATAACATTCTAAAAGAACTTCCACTCTTCATTTCTATTTCATCAAAACTCACATGAATGCCTACTATTTTATATATCTTTGTTATAATATTTTATATCCATAAAGCCCGCATGTAAAGGAATAAGTACAAACATACTTTATCTTGTGAAAAGTTAAGGGACATACACAATAGGAGGGATGCCAATAGCAACAAGCCAACAACTCTAACAATAACAACAATTCTAAAACAATGTATTCTAAAAGAATTTCCATTCTTCATTTCTATTTCATCAAAACTCACATGAATGACTACTATTTTATATATTTTTTTCTTTCAACTGTGAAATGAGATGCAAATTCACCCTATCTCATAACTCAACTCAAATTCTAGAACTTCTATGTTTGCAAATTCACCCTAGGTATCTCATAACTCAACTCAAATTCTAGAACTTCTATGTTTGTAAATTCACCTTAGGTATCTCATAAAACTCATTCTAGAACTTCTATGTTCTAGTTCATTTAACGGATTGTGTACCTTCATTTCCAACATGGTCAATTATAGAAATAACATTCTAAAAGAGTTTCCACACTCCATTTCTATTTCATCAAAACTCACATGAATACTACTTTGAGATATCTTTTTTTATGGTATTTTATATACAAACATACTTTATCTTGTGAAAAGTTAAGAGACATGGACAATAGGAGGGATGCCAATAGCAACATTCTAACAACTCTAACAATAACAACAATCCAACAACTCTAACAATACATTGCACAATAAAATCAAAGACATGAATATATCAAACTAAATGATACTTTTTAAAATATGCCCAAACCAATTTAATATAAAAACCCTAGACTTCAACATCATCATCAAATTATCGTTATCTATTTCCATGAATTCAAACATTTAATATAACCAAAAAAAAATGCAAATTTTGCATTGTATCCATTTTTTTATTTGAAAAGATACTCTTTCCCCCTCTTGAGAAAAAAAATTTGAAATCATATGCTGCATACCTACGTAAATAAATCAACTATTTCTAAGAACAAGTCAATTATTATATTTTACAGAATCCAGACCATTTGTCTCCCTAAATTCAAATACTTGAACGAATCATGCTGAACCTTGTCTTGAACGACAAACTAATTATTAATGTCGACAGAAACGGAAAGTATTCGATGTTCCACTGCAACTAACATCTCAACTCACAACGTTGAATCGTACGCAATAATGAGCTTCCATTGCAACCAGAATTGATGAGCAATTTCAATTTCAGTTATGTTTATTGTCTGTAATCTTCAGATTATTCCAATTTATAAAAGAACTGATGAACAAGACCCACAAACGACAGCCTTTATGATAGAAACCCTAGAGTGATCGTACACAGGAATTTCCAGAATCTGTCAAATCTGAGGCAAAATGCTCAGAATAAAGATTTGACCAGTGGTCCCATTTAATGCGTTGCAGTAATCAATTGTCCTTTTTCCTGATCTTGACTTAAGCTTTAAGCAATGGCGTCACTAAAGTTGAGAGAAATTTCCGAACGGGAAAGGTGCAGATTCAATCCATGGAACTCGGAGTGAATGGAAACCGTCCCGTAGAATATTTCTCACAGGAAATTTGCGTTTTGTTCTGGTACAGATTTTAAATTTGCTTGCCGTAATAAGATTGTCTGTAATTTCGATTTACAACTGTGATGAATGCTGTGGTAGTAATGAGAGCCCTGCAAAAAGGGTTATTTGTCCTGAGTTTCACTTTTGTACTACGTTGCATGAATGCTTTTTTTTTTTTTTGAAAGCTAGGTGTGATTCGAACACGGGACGAAGTGTCAACTCATGGTTAGTAGTAATTCACTGCACTAAACGTTGCTTGAACGTTACATAGATGTTTGTGGGTGTGTTTACACGAAAAAAATGTATTATGATTTTGTGAGTGGATTGTATATTATTTGTGTAATAATATATTAATTTATTTTTTCGAAAAAAATAGAAAAATAGGAGCTTTTGTTTTTTTATCATGAAATTTTGTGCAGGTTTGAAAGAGGGGGAGTTGAAACTTCCTACCATGTAATCTTTTAAAAAATCTCCTTTCACGACTTAAAAAATAGAAAACAAATCTCTTTCATATAAGCTTTTAAATATAATATCTCTTTCATATAAGCTTTTAAATATAATCTATTTTTCTTTCAAGTTTTAAATATAATATCTCTAGAAGGCATGAGTTTTCCACAGTTCATGATAATGAGAGTGCTTCTGGGTTCTACTGTGTATGTTTGTGGTTCAACGTTTCAGATCATACTCAATGATCCATCATCAGGAAGAGAAGAGTTCACTTTCCTATAAGCTTTTAAATATAATGTATTTTTCTTTCAAGTTGTAAAATGTTTAAAAAAATATTTGTTTTCAAATCGTTTTTATAATTAAAAATGTTTGAAAATGTATTAGATGGTATGAGACATCAAAATGCAAGTTTTAGTAGGAGAGAAAATTAAAAATCAAGTGTTTTGTTCATTGTGGCAAAACTGTCAATTAGAGCAAGCAGTGAAAATGAAATCATCGATCTACAAAACGTGGCAATTTTGTTACATTTTTTTATGACATCTAGTGACATTCTAATTCTCTGTTTTCTCCTTATTTTGGCATGATTTCTCAATCCTTTCAATTCCCATAAGCATTAATAAGAGGCATATTATTTCCATAGTCCATGATAGTGAACATAAGAGTGCTTCTATTTAGCACTGTGTAGTAGTTTATGGCATCAACATTTGAGATCACATTCTATGATCTATATCAAGATGAAGAACGGTTGAATCCAATCAATCTTGAACTATAAGCATTGTTAAACTCTAAACAAACATTGTGGACGTGATTCAATCAATCTTGATAGTTTGTAATGCATTCTAGTGAGGATCATTTCGCTCACTCTTGCTAGAGTTTTCACCCTTTAAGGGTTTCTCCAAGGTAATATTTCGTTATAGTCTCTTGTGTGTGTGTGTGTTATCGTTTCGCTCACTCTTGCTAGAGTTTTCACCCTTTAAGGTTTTCTCCAAGGTAATATTTTGTTATAGTCCCTTGTGTGTGTTATTCGCAAATTTTTATTTATGTTTTGAAGTTTCTTTTATGTTTGCTTCATGTGTGAACCTATGATATTGTAATTGGCATCCATTGGAGTTGATAGACAATGTTTGAGAAGGTTTTGGTAGAGTTGACATGGAGAAAATATGTAATTAGTGATCACTAGGAGATTATCTCTAGTGTTTTACTAATTAAGAGGTACCAAAGTTGTGTTTTGAGCATCTCAAAGTGTATGATAGTTTAGTACATCCACAAGATTGAGCGGAAGTGAGAACTTGGCCTGTTACTATTAGCCAAATTCATGCATGCATGATAGACCAACTAGCTCTATCATTTAGAAAACCTAACTATGTACCGACATATCAGCTTGAAGTTTGCTCACCTAAGGTATGTAAGGGATCAAATACCCTTTGTTAAACCTACACAATGTACATGTGTGTGCATAATAACAAAGAAATAAAAGAGCATGCATTATATAATGATCAATAGATAGATATGCACCAAATGAGCTTCTTTATTCATCTATCATCTTCATGCACTGCTCTAGACATACAAAAATTTACTAGTTATTTTTGTTCTTCAATATAACATATTAGAATTGCATTACTACATCCTCATGACATGCTTAAAAGTGAATAAGAGACATGCTTATGTAGATTTTATGAGTCCCTCCTTACATCAACTACTTTACACCTACCCATTAAATATTTTCTCTTAGGCCCAACTACCTTTTTCTATCCCAATGCAACCACTTGTTCTCAATTAATTATCCCAATATTATCTATAACTTTTAGTGCCAACATTCTTTTGGCACAATCATGTGTTCTTTCTAACAAGGGTCGTTGTAATCCTCTTCATTTAATTTATCAATACGGGGTGGTGTCCAAAGGTTGTGTGCATTAAAAACCTAAAGATTTTTGAAAAACAATTCTTTCTAATGAAAATAGAAAAACTAAATTATTCTAATGACTGAAATTGAATTTACATACTCACTAGAAATGAAATCACATGTGCAGAATTGAAACACACTTATATAAATTAAAACTACAAAATTAAAACATGTTTCCATGAACTAAAAATACAAAAACAAAATTAAACAATTGTTGCATTACAAATTTAATTTAATACATTTAAAATAAATAGAAATGCATAAAACTAAAATAATATAAACAAACAAATAAATACCAAATATTGTCCTCTTCCTCGAGATGAGTAGCCTGCTCCTCCCTTGGAATTGGACCAAGATCATTCACCAAACTTTGTGTTCAATCCTCCATATTTTTATTTGCTTCAATGAAATATTATAAATTTTCTTCTTAAAGTTGTAGTTTTTATATTCTAAAACTTGCTTAAAAATCTTGTTTTTTTAGAGTTGGGAGGTTTATTTATACATTGAAGATCTTCACCCAACTCCCTAAATTAGTGGAAAGCATAAGTACACTTGTCTAAATTGCATTCCTATGATAAAGGAACAACTCTTTTTATTCTCTACACTTATCTCTCCTACTCCTATGCTAAAGGAAACAAATTTCTTTATTCTCTCTACTATTCCTATGCTAAAGGAACAAATTACTTTATTTTCCCTACTACTCCCATGCTAAAGGAACAACATCCTTTATTCTCTCGTTACAAATTGACAACTCATCCACATCCTTTTAAGAGAAAAGGTTGGATAGATTTATTTATTTTTTCTACTTTTATTATTTTTCCCTATTTTAAATACAATGACAATTCATCTTCAACCTTTTAGGAGAAAAGGTTGAGAGAATATTAAATCCATGGATTAAGCCAAATTATGAAGTTGGAACATCTTAGAGTTGGTTAAAATAAAGCTAGAATACTAGTGTTGGAGTGCATCTTAGGCACCTATGAAGGACTGTGTAGATCTAGGTGTTAGTGTTGGAGGCAGGCCAGGTGGTGGCTTCGTTTTAAGAGGTGGATTTGGAGCCGCTAAGGGATCGTGCTCATGAGCTTGGTGATGCCAGACTGAAGAAAGAGGTGGTGTAGTTGGATGAGTTGGTAGGGGTGAGGGATTGTGTGAAAGCTCTTGCATGCCAGAGGAGCGTGAGGATGTTTTGGCATTGCGCCTTTAATGGTGTTTTTTTTCCCATAATGGGCCTACCTCTAGTGGATGGCCTGCATCCAGGGGAGGTATGGGTGATGGCACTGGTAGAAGTGTCTGAGTGGTTGGAAAGTCAGACCCGGGAAGGAGGTGGCACAGTTGGATGAGTTGGTGGGACTGAGGTATCGTATAAACGCTCCTAAGCGCCAGAGGAGCATGTGGCTATAGCAGCATTTTTGGTTATTGTGCCATCAATGAAGCTTTTGCATGCATTATGCATGCACCTAGCTATCAGCGTGCATCTTGGAGAGTTTAGAAGAACTTGGTTTCACAGAGGTGTTTGGGGTGATTGGTGATGGTTTTTCGTGATGTAGAGGGTGGTGGCTCTAGAGGGGGTACTTTGGCCATACAAGGAGGCATGTTGCAAGGAGGGTGGGTGGTGATTTTTCTGAAGGGGGCGCTGATGGAGAAGAGGTAGTCAGGTGAGAAGGTGTTGTTCAAGTGGTGGTGTCTGGGTTGGGCCTAAGTTGGCCTCGGTGATGGCTCGTAGGAGGATCTGATGAAGCTGTTGGCGGTGCAATTGGCACTTTAGAAGGCGTGGATGATCCTGGCACTAGAAATGGTGGCGGCATTGGGGCCACAATGGTGGAGGACATGGTGATGTCCTTGGCTTTGGTGCCATTTAGAGTTTAGTTGGAATTCTTAGTTTTGACAGAGGTAGTTCTGCATTTTGATCGATCCACGTGTTTCTAGAATTGGTGATAGGTATGGTGGTGTCCTGGGTGGGGTTGCTGGTGCAGGATCCAGAGGAGGCCTTGGTGGTGGGCTAAGGGGAGCTTTGGCGGTGATGTTGAAGGCACTTTGGGTGGTGGCATCATCTTTGGTGGTTTGGGTGGTGGTTGTTCCCTGGTGGTGGTCTGAGGGTACTTGGAGGTTGTGTGGTGGCCTAGGTGGAGCTGGTTGCAGGCGCGACTATGGTTTTGGTGGTGGAGATTTTTCAAATTTGGAATTTATGACTCCTGCATATGACTTGGTCTAGACGGTCACTTTAGTGATTATTTCATGTCCTCTTCTATCCCCAACGGGTAGATCTTCTACGGATCTTGTCGTTCACTCCTACTTTCGATGTTGGCAGTTGAGTCTAGGCATGCTTGTTAATGGTTATTCATTAAAATCTTGTGTGGCTTCTCGAAATGGATGGTAGCCACTTAGGGAGTACCATATGGCTGCTCTTATGGTATAGTTTGTCATATTACCCTTCCTTTGGAGTCTTTATTTCTCCTTGCCTACTTTTTGTTGCTAGTAGCTGTATTTTTGCCCATTGTGACCCTTATTGTACTATCTTTTTTCAGACTTTAATATTACTGGTATGGGTGCTCCACACCTTTTTCTTAAAAAAAATGAATCTAGATTACTTTCGGAGTTAGCTCCATAACTAATTTTGTAATAATTTAGAATACTTCAAAGTTGGTTGAAAAAGGCTAGAACACTTCGAGACTAATTCTACATCATTTTTAAACATATTGCATTCTATTTTTTAAGAAATATTAGAAAATTTTAGCAATTAGATTGTAATAGACTTCTAAGAAATAAACCAATATATATCCTATATTTTATTTTAAATAAACTAATAGTTCTTAAAACTACATTTAAATCCACTTTTAATTCTAATTTTAAGAGAAAACAAAGATAAATTTAGATGAGACATTTATGGTCTCATCACTTTCCTCATAACACTTAGGTGCAAAAAGTAAAGAATGAGAATAATAAAATTAAGATGGAGGGGAAACACTAGTGCTTCACAAAACTTTGATCAATTTGGATGCAACACTTAATAATTTATCATTTAAGACTTTTTGTTAATGCATGCAAACAACTGTAATATTGCCTTGAATCTCAAACATGGTTCCAATGAGATGCATGACTTCATCCATTTAGGGAGAGTAAATTGCATGAACTGTGACATTCAAACTCAGTGCACGCATGAAAGGCTAGTGTAGCCCTAACCATGGGGGAAATGGTTGCACATACTAGTTGCACCAACCATGAAATTTGAGAATTGTGCTCATGTAATACCTAATTTTTACTTGAAGAAAAATGAGTAAAACAAGGCTAATAATTCTTTGTGTTAACAACTACAACACTAAATAATGAAGTGATACATGCTCACACACATGTAGCTAACATGGACAACTACACCACACTCTACACATGCAAAAGATACATGTAGATAATGCATAGGTAAATAGATGACATCGTCTTGATCTACACCCAATGACACGCATCTCAATGTAGCTCTACCACACACACACACAATTGAGCGGGGGAGATAGTGTATCACTTTCAAATCAATTGTATGGGCCATCATTTCTACCACCACACTCAACAAGCAAGAAGGAAGGTACCTAAACTAATAAGAAGTGATTCCTTAACCCTAATAATAGGGATGATGTAGATTCAATAATAATTAAGGATAACCTTTCTCTTTTTTACACAATAATAAATGTATAAACCAAAGATTTAACACATCTAGGTTCATCTACTCATTTCTTAGTTTCAATGCATAAATGTATTGAAAAGAAGTATAACATAATATGTACTCTATTACTTCACTTCCCTTTCATAAGTAAAAATATTCATAAGAAGATAGAGAGATGCTATCATTCACTAACCATGTTTTCCTATCATTACTAAGCAATACATAATCAAGGGAGAGAAAGAGAGGTAAAGAGGTTTTTATTTGAACACACCTCCAACCTTATTACACAAAATGATATCATATAGAAAAATAATAACTATCATTCAAATCAAATTCTTTCCAAACATGTAAAATAATCTCTTTCTTACACATAGGAATCATACATACAACTAGGAGTGACTAGTTAAAGTATACACATACGAGCATTCTTTCTTGTAATTAATGAATGCATAACCCTCTAATTCCGAAAAGAATTGGTCATAATATTTCCAAAACATGATTTTTTCAATACTATAAAAAGCAAAAGGAAGAGTACAAGAAGTATTTTTAGACTCTGAAAGGGTTCTAACAAATTTAACATGATGATGATATTGCAAGGGAGTGGACACTACTACAAAATCTTAAATGCCTTTGTACTTTGTTTGATTTCTTAAAAATTACAGAGAATCTAGAAGTAAAATTTTCACATAAGTTCTATGACATGTCTATCTAGCCTCTTATATTAAAATTTTACCTTTGTGATCTACTTACACTAATAAAAACCGCTTATCAATGCTAAGAAATCTATAATTGATCTGGAATATGCTTCCATGGATGATTTTTTTGTAAGAAAGTTATAAACCTATAACTTGGAACAACTTTTCATTAAGAATGGCCATGAGCCTACACTATAGTCCATTGGAACACAATTCCACGTAACAATAAGATTCATCTTTTAAAAATTGAAAACAACACATAAATTTCACCATTGTTTCAAATGTCCATAACTTAATCTTGATTTAATTTTTTCAAGCGAAGATACAAGGGAAAGATTAAATTTAATCACTTTTTTAATTCATAGAATACATTAATTAACATTTTATTATGTATCTCTTGAGTACAGATAAATAACAATATTTTTACAACTTGTCTCTCAATTTTCCAAATTAAATAAAAGCAAGAAATTTAAGATTCTAAGAAATCGAAGATCCTCCAAGCATCTCTTGAACTCAAAGCTACATTAAGATGATATCCAAAGGTAGGAAGGCTACCTTTTGATCATCCAAAACTATAAAGGTCCAACCTATTGATAGTGGTTTTAGCACACAACAACGCAGGTATGATTGTTGGTATCACAACTCTCTTGAAAAGTATCCTACCCTAGGTAAGACTACTCCAAGGATAATACAACTAGGTCTTAGCGTGCTCAGAATTTCTCAGTTGGAATGTACTAGTTGTTCCTACAAGGGGTCTTACATGCAATTTGACAAATTGAACAGGTTGGACAACACTTCATGCAAACCCTTTATAATTTCAGTTGATATGACGGTGTATAATGCTGCTGAAAACCTAAATCTAACAATTGATTTTGAAAGAAAATGCAAAAGGAGTAGGGTTTAGAGAGTTCCTAAGTGACATTGACAATGCAAAGTTTGCTTATGGTAACCAAATGTTTTGAAATTCAACCAATTTCCTAAGTAACCAAGCTAACTAATTGCTACAGCACTATAGAAAATGATGTTATCTTCTATGGATTCTTAAGATTTTCAGATTGCATACCTTCATTAAACACCCAATTTTGGCATAATTTAACTGTTGCAATGCAATTGAACGCAGCATAGATGATTAGTCCAGGCTAACTTTACATAGCCACTCACAGTCAACAAGCAACTAAAAGTATGGACTTAGAACATTCATCAAATACCTTCAACAAATCATTAACATTGCAAAGCACAACTAACTAATTGCAGATCATGAAGCAAACCATGAAACTAAATAGATAACACAAGCAGGCAACTTCTCAGAATCACTGCAGAAATTTGCTTTGTATTAATCTCAAATGGCAAAGCATCAACAATTCGGCATCAAGAGTCTTACAAATGAGAGAAATGGCAGCCCTTTATATAGAGGGAGCGTCATACTAAGTTTTTGAATAAACAGTGGAGATTAACTCAACATCGATGACCTAGATTTATCAATATTAATTGCATTTGTAACAACATGTTGCATTCCCATATTACAATTTGTCTCTTCGGAAAAGGACAAAAATGACCTCCAAATACATCAAACTTGGACAAATTGACTACCCATTTGAATATATATAATGAAAAGACAATTTTCAAGACACAATAAATAAAAAATAGCGTCACATGACCTTCCAAATATAGCAATACATATTTATGACGGGATTACATTTCAAAATATTCAAAAATATACTATTGTTCTTCATCTAAATCTATTTTGTCTTCTTCTGCCTTTTTATTGCTATAATTGACCCAAGCTGATAATGTTGGATTGATGTCAACGGGGTCCGGATTCTTGATGCGATACACTCTGTATCTAAACATCTCCAACTCTTCACTGTACTAAATATATATATTCTCTAGTGCTATTCTGCTCTTCTAGAATGTGATGAAGGCAGTCCGAAGATCGCTGACTTTATCCAATTTGCTCACAACGTCTAATGTAGTTTCCCCATAAATTATTTGATGCAATTTATCCTGACACTTTGCACATCATATTGAGTTAAATCATAAAATTTCATCACTAGGCAATCTCTCAGAGAGTCATTTGTTTCATAAATAAAATACAATATGTTTTCATTAGCCACCTTATAGGCTTCTCTGACATTATCAAAGACTTCTCAACTTCAACTACTGGTACCATTTCACCTTTTATGCAATCTATCAGTTGTTAAGATATTTTCTGATAACAATTTTTCAGTAGGTAGATCCCTTATTGCTGTACCCGCGAAAAAATGTGAGAATGATATTCATCATAAGTGTCACACTATTCATGCAACTCCTCCCATAAGTTTCATAACTTACAAAAGTTTTTGTGGAGTTCTACTGCAAAGATGATTGCATCACATCCTTCCTGATAAACCTTGTCAAACCACCTCTGAGTCCCAGCAGCCAGTGTCTTGACTTCATCAAATTTTGTCAATTCATCTTTTGATAGCAAAGTAGAGGCCGGTCTTGGTTCTCTTTTAGACTCTATTGGCTTTACCAAAAACTACAGACAAGCTCTAAGTTCTTCATTTGGTTGCTTCAATTCTTTCTTGGTGAGTTCATCTTTGTCCAATTGTTCTAGGATGGAAGAAACTGAGCCTCTAAATCCATCAACCTTTTGACTCCTTGTAGCAGGTCCCAAGTCAATAGTTGTTATTGTGAGTCCTCATCTCTGACTTGACCCTCATCCATATCAGCTGGTGGGACAGCTACTTCATCTATTCTAGACCCCGTAGTGTCTTTGTAGATTCTAGAATGTACCTTAGCCCTTTTTGGTTTCTTTGGCTTATTGGCTTTAGCTAGAATAGCATCTACATCCAACTTCAAAATTTCAACATGGGGCTCTTGATAAGTTAGTCTACTTTGTAGCCACTCAACTGCTGTGGAGGTAGAATCTTGAGGAACATTTGTGTTTTCATTATCTCTGCTTGGTGGTCCCTCGAGCAACTTCTACTCTTGCTCAGATTCCTTATCTGTATTCTCTTCTTCATCTTCAACATTCTTCAAGCTTTCTAATATTTCTTCTTAAGCAATTTCCAAGATTGCTTCTGTTGTGTTCTTCTCTATAGGGTTGTTAGAAACTTCTATCACTTCAGCATTCACTGCTTCAGAAAGAGGCTCTTCAAATGTATCTTTCTCAGTCTCTTGTTCTTGAAGACCTAACTCTGCACACACTTTATCTATCCTAAGCAACAGTGGTACAACCAAGGGAATTGAATCTTGAGTTATTGTAGTTTGGGAACTAGGAGCAGAAGATAGTGGTATTGCTACAAATGAGGACAAGCTAACCTGTGCCAAGTTTGCAAACGAGGAAAACCCCAAGGAAGGTGAAATGGGAGAAGTCAGTAAGATAGAGGAAATGACAATAGGTGAGGTGATGGAGGGAGAAGGTAAGGAGAGGGAAGATGAAAGAATGGAGGAAATGGGTGGCAAGGAAAAGGAGGTGAAGAGTGAGATAGAAGATATGGAGGGTAAAGTCATGGTGGAAATGGCAGGAAGTGAAGAAATGGTAATGGAAGTAGTAGGGGAACTTGGGGTACTTGAATCTACTATTAATGAACAAGAGGTAGTAGAGATGGTAACCACCGGTGAAAGGGAAGAAGAAGTGTCTTCTTGGACAATCAAAATAGTGGCAAAGGGAGCAGCAGTTGAAACAGTAGGAGAAAGTGTGGCAGCATTCACAATTGGGGCAGCAGGGAATGAATAAGTTACTGGCAAGTTTGTGTTGTCTGGTGTTGCAGCAGTAGAGGCTTCTATAGTTATACCAATAGTTTTCACTTTAGTTTTCTTCATTTTAGAACCTTCCCCCGGTCCACTTGGCATATCTCTCTTATTTGATGCCCTTGTTCTTGTTGCAGGAGGCATATCTTTCTTATGTGCCTTTGGGGAAGCCTTTTTTACTTTATCTGCTTTAGCTTTCTCTGCCAAGGGTACATGTTCCTCACTGTCTAATTTCATGGCAGGCTCTTGAGTTTGTTCTACTTCATCTGTTATCTCTATAGGTGCATCTTCTTCATCTCCAGACTCCTCATATTCAAGTTATGTATATGTGAGATGCACTCCTTGTCTCTCCAATGCAACAACTTGACTTCTTACCCGTGATTTATTTAATCTTATCGGTTCCTTCATCACTTCATCTAAGGAACTTTCTTCTGCATTGGCCCAATTTGGCAATGGGATTGGTTGGTGATACTGTGCCTCCCAAGATCCTCTATGCATTACATTCTCATCATCTTCAAGTTGATCTAGGACTGCTATGATGTGGAATTTCCTTATAAATCCCAAGGATAATCTTGAATGGGCCCTCTTCATCACTTCGTAGTCATCTACACAGTTGGCCCAAAAATCTTCTAGGTGCACTCTGTGGAACAACTTCTTGCTCACATATCTCTCCATTACTCTGTTTGGATCAAAATGATTTCTCTTTGTGTGATAATGGAGGTTAAGCCATTGAAGTTTAGTATCTAAATTTTTAGCAGCCCCTAAGGAGACACATGAATAATTACCTTTGCCCAACAAGATAGGGAACTTGACATTTGTCCTATGAAGATGTTTCAATTTATCTACACAAGTAATCAATTGACTTGATAGCTCCAAGAGGACCACTTTGTCAATGGGATAACGAGGCAGTTTGTAGGCCATTCCAGTGAAGCCTTGAATCCTTAGATAAGTGAACTTCTCAAATTGTATGTACCACCTTCCATACTTCATGACTTCATTCATGGCTTCAGTGGATATCCTGAGGGTTGTGTTTCCTTGCAACACTCTGGTGATATGCATTGTAAAGGCGTCATTCACCCTTTTGTAATGGATGAGAGATTGGGACAATGTTATCTAAGTGTAAGATTCGTAAACTTTTATTTGTTGTTGTTCATCATTTCCAACTTCTCCCACTTTTGACAATCCAACATATTCATTCCCTCTTGCCAATGCATACACCACATAAGAGGCCCATCTAAATACTTGCTTATCTCTAAAATTACTAAATGCCTCGTGCATGTTGTCACTCAATATCTAAACCCAGTGGAATTTGGTTCCCTTAGTTATTATCTCTTCTATCACTAGGAACATCCACCCTTCAAAAGTTGATGTTGTGTGCAGTCCATATATCCTATTGAGTAGGGTTACCAAATCTCCTATTTCATCATGGAAGTCACTTTTGTATAAGGTTTGAGGGAGCTTGATGATAGCAGATCTTTTTCTTTTCATCTCGTGGTCATTAATATGTTTCTTGCACATATCCATATCCTTCTTATATGTTGCTTTTGCACCTATTTTGTCTGGCATAGTCATCACTGGGTACCATGGAATACCAAAGATTTCTGCTAAGGATGGTGAACTTAGATCTGCTAATACATTTCCATTGGGAGTTTGTATGGTCCTAGTCATTATGTCATATCTGTCAGCACAAGCAACTATTAACTCTGCACATTGGGCTGAAGTAGGGAAGGCAACAACCTCTACAATCCCACTCTCTTACTTTCTTGGCTCTTGAAGTTGCACTCGGTCCAAATATCTGGGTCTTGAAGTCATCTAAGTCAATGTGACCTAGATCAGTGTCTCCTATGTTTTTCCATCTAGTGGTGATCTTGGTATCGGGAGGAATGCCCTTGAATTCATACTTCATGGTTTGGGCTCTTGTAGTCATTTAACCTGCATGACTAGACCTCATAAGTCTTGATGCTTTTGAAACATTTACTTATTCTTAAGTTTTAAATGCATGGGTATCCAGCTGACTGCTATATCACTAAGTCATGCTATATTAAATGAGATGAATATCTATCCAACTAAGTGATAGATTCATACTCATGAAATACACAAATCTAAAAATTTACTAATTACGACACTTATTACATGATGAAAATGATAAACAACATTACATTCCATGCTAATTCATGCAATAAATGCTTAAATACAGCAAAATCTGAATTGAAATATGTAAAACATCATGATTCTACTAATGCAGCTTTTATTTCATCCAAACAGATCATTTACCTTTGAAATTTTCATCAAACACAGTCATTTTGCATGTTTTGTGCTAATTTGAGGGTCATTTGACCTGTGAGGAACAAAGCACTAGATCGGGGGTCAATCGACCTTGCACGGGATTTGAGGTCAATTGACCTAAGGACATACTATTGATTGGTCACTTGGTTATTATAATGCTCAGCGCAACTTTTAAGGGGATCTAACCTTGCGCGGAATTTAAGTGTGACCGACTCAAATGAATCTCGGAGGTCGATCAGTTGGATTTTTAGCACAAGTCAGAGAAGGTGAATTTTAGCGCTAGACTGTTTCATTTTATTCTACGTAGATTAGAGAGTTGTCAGACCTAGCGCAATTTTGAGGAATGACTGACTAAGTCAGTGAGGAGGTATTTTAGCACAAGGTTAGACGAGGTGAGTTTTAGCGCTAGAATTCCTATTGTGTTTTGCACGGAGTTTGGAATTTACTGACACAGCGGGCTTTTGGGAGATGTCCGACCTAAGTCGCAGAAAGTAAAATTTAGCGCCAAGTCCGATGACCTCGTTTTTTGCACTAAATGTGTTTAAGGCTTTAGTGGGGTTTTTCGAAGCGGTTGACTGACTGGAACAAGTTGCAAAGGTTTGGAGGTCAATCGGATGCATTTTTAGCGCCATCTCAAAGGGTCAGTTTTCAACTGTATGAATTGCTTTTAATAGATTTCGCGTTTGATCAAAATTTTAGTGGCACGAATCTAATGAAGTTTTAAGATGATTTCATGGACATTGTTTTGGTTTCAACACAGTCATGCCTTAGTATTTTAACTGTCTGACTTGGTTTTGGACTAGGGTTTTTAGACAAGATACCTTTTAAACATAGAAAATCCTGTTTTCTACAATTCTAACCCCTTCCTATTCACAAAATGCATTTGGTGAACCTACTCTTAAAGAAATCAAAATTCTAAACTGGGACAGAGGAAACCCTCATTTTAAATGAACGCAAACCCTAGTTCAGAAATAAGAAACTTTTGGTTTGGAAAAGGAGTACTCACCGGTTAGTAGAGTTGAAATGAAATAAGAATGCACAGGTAAGAATACTTCCATTTGAATCCACAGGTTGCTCATAAAAGATTGATTCCACACTCGTTCAAGAGCTCCTCAGTCGATTTCAAAATGTAGAATGAGCTCAGAATGCGAGCAAAAACACTTTTATCTCCCCTTATTCAATAGCCATAAATGCAGGAGTACGATGTGGCGATCAGGCGTACTGCAGAGTTATTTCAAAGCTTGCACAAAAAAGTTGGATGACTGACTTTGCATGACTTTTGAAGGTCACCGACTTAGTTAGTATATTGGATTCTAGCACAAATCAGACATTGGTCTTTTCAACGCTTTGTGTTGGTTTTGGAGTTGTCGACCTAAGCACAGATTTTGGTATGGTTTAACTCAGTCAGATGATCAACTTTGTAGCGCTAAGTCAGATAACTAGAGTTTTAGTGCTTGGTCAGTTGATAAGGATTTCAGTGCTAAAGTCAGGTGGGCAGGAATTTGGCGCAAGGGTTAGTCAGCGATGAAAATAGTGCTAAGTCAGATGAAAAGAAAATCAGTGCAAAAGGCAGTTGCAAGGGTATTTAGCGCAAATGGAGCTCATACTTTATTTCAATGAAGGCAAACACTCGAACTTAGTTGGTTTTGGGATGACTTAATGATACCAATCTTTCTATCTTAGCAAAAAAATACAGTTGACCACTTTTTGACACCTTAGGAATCAAGGAACTGAATTGACACTCTAAACTAAAGGTTGAAAGAGGGGGTCCCCATTTTGCAAAATGGGGCGTGTGTGTGAGGCACAAAACACCCAACCTTGCTTAGGAAAGTGATAAACATGGGAACACACATACATTTTATCATGAAAACACACCTTTGGCTACCTAGAAAGACATACACAAAGACATTATTTTCTCAAGAAGAAATAATAGATCTCTCTTTATCTATTTGAAGAATTGTTATTGGTAGATGAGTTGTAAGAGTTTTTATTACCATGGAGATCTCCAAATCTAATAACAAGTGTCTAAAAATTTGAGGACACTGAAGGATTTAAAGATATTAATTTTTTCTAATGAGTTTGATCAAATTACATAAATATTAGCATCTTCGGGTTTTAAATTTACACTACTACACCATCCAGATATTCCCTTTCTAGATACTCTTTTCCATTCCTACCTTGCCATGCCTTATCCTTGTAAATGATCGCATTTCACCTAGAATGATGTAGAGTGGATTAAATGATGCCCCATAGTTCAATTCCAACAATACCATTGTTAAGAAAAAAGATAAGAAATAATTTTCCTTTTTGGGGGAAATCTATTTTAGAAAGAAGAGTTGAATAAAGAAATATATGTAGTTTATAAAGACACAATGAAGGAAGGGATGAATGAGGCATTACAATAAAAGGATATAGGAAGGATGAAGGAGCTCTCCATGATATTAATCTAGGAAGAAATATTTTTGAGATAGAAGTCATGATTAAAATGGTTTATGGAGAGAGAGGGGGGGATAATAAAGTTTATTCATCTATGAATAGTAGTTAAAAGAAACAACAACAAAATAAATAAGCTAAAAAATCCAAAAAAGAATATCATAAATTTAATTATTGAATAATTAGAAAAAACAATAAATATTTCACAACCTTGTAAACTTGAGAAACAAAGTAAGGTGAAAAAATTGAAAATAATCCAACCATTTTATTGGAAGAGAATAAAAATCGATAATATAAGAAGTGAATCCATATCAGGTAATAAAACTAGTGGATAGGCATGAGGTAAGAAAATCTCTAGTTCAAGATGGATATAAACAAAAGAAAAACCCTAAAAGTGTTCTACCTATCTCATATATCTATGGTTCAACTTCCCTATGTGTTAATAAAGTGCAACACCTAATGATTGGTATATAAAACAAACTCTTTTGGCAATAATGTATAAAGCCTCCACTTCCACAAAGCTTGAACAAAATTTGCATATTTAATTCTTAATCATAAATTGAATACTTTTTCTTAGCTTCTTTAAGATTTTCACTAAAGAAGCAGTGTGTTTACCCTCTTAGCTCAGAACAACATCAATGCAGCTTTATTGTTAGTGTCACAATCATCTTGAAAAACCTTCTCAAAATCTAGGAGTGCCAACACTAGTTCCTTTTATATATTCTTCTTCAAGAGATCAAAAGTTTGCTCAGTAGTAACTATCTAGTCAAATCCTCCTTTTTTGCATGTAGTGTGTTAGAGGTGCACATATTCTACTAAAGATTATCACAAAATTTTGGTATAAACTTGTTAAACCATGAAAATGTTTAACCTCTATTACATTTTGTGGTATCAGCCATTCAACAATTGCACAACCAAATTTTTAGTAAGCATCCTTAGTCCATCTTGAGATATCACAAATACCAAGTAAATCAACTCTTTCTATATGAAATTATATTTCTTCAAGTTTACACCCAACTTCTCCTTAGTTGTAGACCTTCCATATAGTTGTTTAAGGTGTTCCTCTTTTGTCTTGGTAAACACCAAAATACATTCAAATAAACAACAAACTTACCCATGAAAGGTTTTAAAGTAACGGTCACTAACCTTGTAAAGGTACTTGGTGCATTGATTGATCTTGAAGGCATGATCAACTACTCATACAATCTATCTTTGGTTTTGAAAGTTGTCTTCCATTCATCTCCTTAATAGATTCTGATTTGATGGTAACTTCTCTTGAGATCAATCTTGGAAAACTAGTGTGCTCCACTTAGACAATCCATTGGGTCATCCATGCACAGCAACGGAAACCTATACTTGAAGGTGGTCATGTTGATAGAATGGGATTTAGTACACATCCTCCATTCTCCTCCCTTTTTTGGTGCGATTACTGCAGGTGTAACATAATGGCTCATACTTTCCCTAATCATGTCTCTCTTTATTACTTATTCAACTTTGTATTCATATTGGGACTCATTCTATGTGGTGTCTTATTAGGTGAACTTGATCTTGGGATCAAGTCCATGTAATGTGAAATATTGTGCACTGGTGACAATTCTTTAGGTATTCCACTATCCATAATGTCTTCAAATTTCTTTAAGAACACCTCTAATTTTATCTCTTTAGAGTTATGTGGCTTACTTTCTTTGACTGGTTCAAACTTCACAACCAATGCACAACATACTTGTAAGTTATCAATTTCCTTAAGAAACATGTTGGCAATTAGAAACATTACCTTGCTCTTTATAGTTTCTTCCTCGGGCTTCATTAGCAACAAATAATTTCTTTCTACCTTTGGTGATGGTGAATTCATTCTTCCTATCATCATGGATGGTGCAAACATCATACTACCATGGTTTTCCCAATAATAGATGACACACATCCATATGAATCACAACACATCAAACCTCATCTGAAAAACCTCTAATATGGAATGTAACTAAGCATTGCTATTTCATATAGTCATCTGCTAACCCTTCTATAGCCATGAATCATAGTAAGGATTTAGAAGTAATATTATTTTCAAGGTTAATTTCTCTACCATCTTAGTTATCAGTCCTCTTCGATATATGGTCACCTCACAGTTCACTTTCCTCTTGATTTACATAGTGTGAAAGATATTATTCCTCAACCATAGTTCTTTGTCTTCCTTAGCAAGCTTAAGCAAACTTTTGCAAAACATCAAGTTGTCTCCACCTTCAAGAATTGTGCTTCCTACATCATTGCTTGATTCTTCACTTCCCTATGCAATGTGCACCCTTTTCTCAACACATATGTGTTCTTTCATTGCTTTTGGGCATTCAAATGCCCTGTAGCTTGCTTCCACACATCTATAACAAGTATTGCTAAAATTCTTTCCATGGCCTCTTCTACCCTTCCCTTCCTTTTTCTTTAAAGTCTACTCCTCTTTAGATCCTCGCATGTTACCACTAGATGTTGCATCCTCCCCCTATGCATATCCCTACTATTCTATTTACCTTTTTCCACCATTGCCCTTACTTGCACTCTTTGTTGCTTTTTGGAAAAATTATCCTCTAGCATTAGCATGAATTATTAAGCACCCTCTTTGTAGATTGAATAAATTACAAATAGATCTCATTCTAGACTTCAGTTCACAACCCATTTAATTATAGATACACCTTCTTTGCATCATCTTCCACATGACCTACATGAATGTTGAGTTTATAAAGTCCTTGGTGTACTCCTTCACACACAATTCTATTTGTTATAAGTTTTGAAATTTTTTAAACAACTCCAAATTGTATTTGGTAGGAAAAAACTTACCTCTCAATTGTACAACCATCCAATCCGACTTAGAGATCTTTAACTTATTCTTCTTAACCCTCTCTTTCTGCACATAATCCCACCATAAGGTCACATGCCCTTTCAACTTAATAGTTATATACTTGAACCTCTTAGGGTCTTTAAAGTATTCAAACTCAAAGTACTTTTCTTTATTAATCCAAACCTCCTAAATAACAATGAAGATTA
Source organism: Cunninghamia lanceolata (assembly GCA_027924645.1). Classification (NCBI taxonomy): domain Eukaryota; kingdom Viridiplantae; phylum Streptophyta; class Pinopsida; order Cupressales; family Cupressaceae; genus Cunninghamia; species Cunninghamia lanceolata. The sequence goes on from BSBN01000254.1 coordinate 27,598,373, forward strand.
AATATTGGCTTACTTCTTGCTCTCACCAATGCCCTAGCAAATTTATCTTTTGTACTTAGTTCCTCCTTAGAGCTTGAAGCATCTTCAACATGTGGTTCTTGAACTAGTCTTTTATCATCACTAACATCTTCAATTATGATTATTCATCACCTTTACATGTTCTCAAGGGCTTCCAATCTTGCTTGTATTGCTTTCAACATGTCAACTAATTCATTACTACATCATTCCCTTTGGTTTAAATTATCTTTCTCATCATCATGTTGTCTGCTTTGATTTTTGCCACCTCTTCTTTTTTGAGCCATTTTCTCCTATGGATCACTTGCAATGGAACAATGCAAAAAACTTCCACTATAGGATTACCACTAACTCTTCCAATAACTTAGCAATAAACTAGGCTCTGATACCAATTGATGTAGTTGTTGGGAAAGGTGTCTCGACTTTGCATCCTAATGTTCTAATTTATTACTTATTTGTATTTATTCATTAGTTTGGGCTCATATTGGGAAAGAGGCATCCCACTTTGTGTTGGCATTATTTGCCACGTGTTAGATGTTTTTGGAGGTGTGTAAGAGGTTGTAAAAGCATCTAATGTCAAAAAGATATGTAAAAGCATTTTATGACACTGCAAGATGGGAGTTACTTATGATGGATCATATGACACATAAGAGCATGATTATAGGGGAGTTACATTGGAATTTTTACCAACATTATTACAAATCATAAGGCATATTTGAATGGGTTTGAATATGCCAAAGTGGGGCACCCAAATTTAGGAGTCAACTATGACAGATATCATGACAGGTTATGGCAAAGCTATAAGAGCATCTTCTATTTTTAGTAGAGAAGACCATGACCAACTTGGGGCTTGGAATTGGGCCAATTGTGGTGCCATTTTGGGTCATTATTTTGAATCAAGTTTTTGTAAACCACTTGTGGTTTGTGGTTTCAATTTTTCCTATTTATTGATACTTGAGTGATGCAGCACACGACATACACTCAATACAATTTTGCCATTAATCATGTGAGAGCCAAAGATTTGAAGACTGGAAAATAAAAAAAATTTCTATTCATCAACTCTACTGCTACAATGAGAGAAAACTCTCTTATATCCAAGAAAAACAAAAAAAATCAAAAAATTACCTTTTTTGGCAAATTTTGACAATTATCAGATTTTGCCATTTTAGGTAATTTTACAATCATATCTTGAAAATCCTGTTTTTTCCCCAAAAGCTTCCTAAAACTAAGGTAGGATGAAATGCCAACTAATATTCTAAATTTGAAACACGAGTTTTGATTTATTACAAAAGCAACTTTTTAAAAATCTAGAAAAAAACACTAAATTGCTATTTTGAGGGCCAAGATGAAAGTTTCAAGCCCCGAAAAAGTGCCAAGACGGGGTTCAACCCACTAGGATGGTTGCAAAACCAATTTCCACCTCATAACGCATCCACCTGTAAAATCTCGTAGAAAACCCACATCTAAGTCAAAAGTTATGATCTCCAGAAGTTCCTGCATCATTGAGGATGGAGTATTGCATGGGTTGTATGATTGACTTGCAAGCACTATTATGTTGCTAGAATTTCTCTAGAATCTAAATGTTGGTTATACTTTTATAAAGCCACAACCTAAGATTTGTATTGTAACCTCTTAGTTGTTAAATAGTACAATTGGTTTTGAATTTAACTGTGGGGTTTTTCTCTCAAAAGGGTTTCCCCACGTAAATAATCTTGTCATGTGGTATAATTTTCTTTATGTATATTTTATGTAATTGTAAGAACTTTTTTTTTGCACATACCTCCCCTTAGAGGTTAGTGTAGGAAGGGTTTCCACACCATTGCTTCCTTTCATTTGGCATAATATCCTAGTAAACTCATATTCTAGGTGTTAGGGAAAAGGTTTTGTCACTGCTCTTGGATTGATTGAGAGCTTACATAGAAGGAAACCTTGTTGCCAAAAAAATGGCAAGCACATCGAGGATAGAGATGGAGAGATTCATGGGTAGTAACTTTGAGTCATGGAAGCTCGAGATAGAGTATATGCTCATATATAGGGAATTATGGGTTGTAATATCCAAATCCAAACTCACTACTATGAAACAAGAAGATTGGCACATACTGGACATAAAAGTGAAGGGTCTTATTAGACTTCGTTGCGACCCAACATTAAAAGTTGAGGCTCATCTGAATCCTTGCTATTTTTTCCTGAATCTTGCCTCTTATGTCCCCTTTTGTAACAAGCCATTCCACATTACCCAAAAATAACCATAATTAACCATCTTAACTAAGAGTAAGAATACATCATGATTAACATAATCAGAGTTAAGCAAGAATGAGTTAATATCATCATAATAATTAAGCATGTTATTCTTTTCTACAACATAACAAAACTTAGATTTACAATATACAAGGATAACTCATTAGTGATTGATCTTCACTATACATGTACAAAGCTATGCTTGAGGCATCAAATATAGAAATATACATAATAACTGACTGTCAAGTCATATAAAGAAAAGCACTGTATCTGGAACTTTGGCATCCGTCTTCATAAGCCTCAGCTTGTCTTCTACTTGGGAAGGAGAGCATCATCTGAGTGTTTTTCCTCCAACCACAAACTGGCGGTCCCCCACACAACTTCCTACCTGGAAGTAGCCCTACCCTTCATGGAGGGTATAGATAAAAGGAACTGTTAGGTTTGCCAACTGAGTATCTGGTGTTGTGTCCTTCATAATGTTTCACGGTCATACAACTATAGATCCACTCTAACTATGTATGATGCTACTGGAAACATTATGCCATCTGGATCATTGTGGACCGACAATATATGCAGAGACAAATGCATTACTTTGGCCAAAGATTTACATACATATACATTTTGCAATGAATGTAGTCATATGTCCACCACCTTGACTCGACTTAGAAGTTGTCTCATTCTATAGTGTTCATAGTTTGACCCTCATTTAGGTCTAGGATAAATAAGTTCAAGTCATTCTTAGTCCAAATCTTGGACAATCAACTCATATCATGGGAGTACATTCATATATGTTATGTTGCTTTCGCAATTGGGAATCTGTGACTCCTCATCACTCTATTCCATCTTTCAAAATGGCAATAGCCAAATCAAGTTTTCCAACTTATGACCTTCCTAGGTTTACAATTTCATGTTAACCTATCAAAAGGTTCACATTCAAGTTCATATCATCAAATACTTATATCACATTAGTCTAATACGACGGTCTTAACAAAAAGACCCCAACTCATAAGGAAATACTTATCAAGAAGAGTAAAATCTCCAATAAAACCCTTCATGCATTTAATATTGCCTTGAATTAATAATACTATTTATCATTTATCAAACCTCCTTCCTTAACAAGGAGTCGATACATATATTTTTTTAAATTCAAGAATTCCACTATGGTTATGATAATAACCATCTTTAATAGTCATACACTGTGATTGTAGTCCTCAAGATTGGCTACTAAGTGCTTCACGCACAGTCACTGGTTTAAAGATTCATGATAAATGTTATCATGGCTCGAGGAAAGGCTCTCGGCCTATTCCCAAATCATTTTTCCAGATCACATACTCTATCATAATAGTTCTTTATACTTTAATTATTGATCACAATCGGCTTGAGCACAATAATGATAGCTTCAGGGGTATTACTAAATAGTTTTAAATCCTTTCCATATCGACACACAAGCATATTTGCATGCTACAACAAAACTCAAGCTTCGCCCCGTGGCCTCAAGCGGCTTAGTTATCAACAATGATTATAAGCTTAGCATTATAGATTCATACACGGCTTCGAGGGCCTGAAGGATTACACCATAGTGTATGAGATAACAAGGTTATTCAAACAAAGTTTATGACCTCGAGGGTCTAAATACAATAACCATAGCAAGTGCTTCAGCCTCAAGGGCCTTCAACAATAATCACAACAAGCTTTACTACTATACGTCGACACAGTCAACTCCATACACGGTAGTAGTAACATTATATAACAAGCCAAGTGATAAGAATCTTTCGAAGACTATGAATCATACCTGAAGGTTTTATATATATGATGGAGTCGGCCTATCAAGGAACACTTCTACAAGCCTGTCGACAACTCTAAACCGAGCGTTATCGTACTTCTAGCTCATTGCTATGACAACAATTTCCTTTCATAGAGAAACTTGAATTACCCACTCCTTTCTTTCTCTTCCGAGTGTCCAAAAATAGACTACTCAAAAATAAAGGTATTATCCTCTTTTTGCGTGCCTTACATGCAATAAGGGTCACCACCTTTCAAGCTCCACGATGAGAAAATAGTTATCCCACTCCGCCACCCCGCAACCTTTTTGGATTTCATAGTCCATTATTTGCTATCATCAAGTGGACAGCGAGGGTGGGGATCTAAATGGGTCTGAAATGGCCTCCACCCATCTCACTCACCGTGGGTGGTGGTCGGCCTATTAACTTATGACATATGCAATAATGATAGTAAGGTGCCTGATCACAAGGCTAAAATGATTATATCATATTAAGTTTCCCTTACATCTACATGATGTATAAGGGTAAACATAACAATCCAAGATGTTATCAAATGACATCGTCATCAATAGGGTGGCACAAACAAAATGTGATTTAGGGGTCGAGTACCACTCCCCCTTCTTCTCTATAAACCATATGTAATATATAAAAGGGAATAATATATTCAAAACCCTGATACAGAAATAAATAAAGAAACAAGGAAGTACTCAACTACCTAGTGAGATTATCTCTTGACTTACGTTAAATTCTAGGAACATCATTTAGTCGAATTGATGTAGACAACGTCGAGATAATCCAAACTGACATGATGACACAAAAAGGAAATGACTAGCTAGGGAAAGACGTAAACTCACTCTACCTTGCATGGTTTCAAAAAGACCTAATCTGATACTCATATGACAATCTGACTCTTTCCCAAATCTATCTCCTCCTCTCGGATGATACTCTCCTTTCATTTTTGAAGGAAGATTCTTTTCCTAATCACACTCACAATCATATAGCCATGATTAGTGTATCATCATTTGATTCACAAATCACAATAATTAACTAATCATATCAACATGTAATCTCATGTCTAACTAACATTAGTCAGTTTTCACTTAATCAATGATTAAATCTGATATTTTCCACAAACATCTAATCATTAAACTATGATTAATCATCCTAATTACCACACAAAAGCAAGATTAAGCTAGACCATAAGTTGGGTATGTAGCATATCTCCCCCCATAAGAATCGTTGTCCGTGATGATTAAATGTCTTCTGAATCAATCAATATAATAAGAAAAGTGTTGTATGAGCATAATAAAAAGTTTTTCAAAAGAGATGGGGAAATCTCACATAAATATCCTCATAGTTTTCCCTGGTGGCATTTTTCTCTACATACTGGTCCCATTGGACCTTGCATTGAGTTATCTCTTCGTTATGTAAGCATAGCTTATGCATTTTGATCACCTTGATGGGCTCAATCACCACCAACCTTGGGTCCTTCCCCTAAATAGCATTCCAATAAAAAATAGGAATATGATTATCTCCTGCATTAAACTTTTTCAAATAGGAAACATGAAAAACATTATGCATCATGGCAAGGGTTGGTGGTAGAACAATTATTTATGCGACTAGGTTGATCTCTTTGAGAACTTTGAAGGGACCTACATATCTAGGAGCTAGTTTGGATGTCTTCCCAAACTTAATGGAGCTCTTTTGAGGTTTTACCCTTAGAAGGACTTTTTCTCCCACTGAGAAATGCCTTTTAGTGTGTTTAGCATCCGCATAACTTTTATGTCCATCATTGGCTTCCGCTAATATTTTCTTGATCAAATGGACTTGCTCTTCCATTTCTAACAACATATCTGGACCAAGGCTAACCCTATCTTCTAGCTTGTCCCGGCTTATAGGGGTTCGACACTTTATTCTATACAATGCTTCAAATGGAGCCATCTTAATTGCAGAATGATAGGAATTATTATAGGCAAATCCCACCAGAGGAAGATAATCTTCCCATTTGTATTGTTGGTCCATGTAATACATCCTCAATAAATCCTTCAGCACTTGGTTTACCCTTTCAGTTTGGCCATCCGTTTCAGGATGATAAGCAGAGCTTATATTTAGCCGGGTTCCAAGTGAGGAAAACAAGGTTCGCCAAAGCCTCGATGTCATTCTAGCATCCCTATTTGAGATAATCTTCTCATGAATGCCATGTAATCTGAAGATTTCCTACACAAATTTCTGGGCTATTATGGGTGCCCCATCCGTCAAGTTCCCAGGTATAAAATGAGCCGCTTTGGTGAGTTTATCCACCACAACCAAAATAGCATTGTGCCTATTCCTTGACATAGGAAGTCCTTGCACAAAGTCCATGCTTATAATTTTCCATTTCCATTCTAGAATTTCATGAGGGTATAGAAGTCCTCTCAGGTGATGGTGTTCCGCCTTCACCCTCTGGTATTCTATGCATGTAGCTACAAAACTTGTAGCATCCCTCTTCATTCCTTTCCAGAAATATAAGGGTTTCACATCAGCAAGTAACTTTGTTACTCCAGGATGTCCCGAATACAGTGTAGAATGAACCTCGTTCCACACCATATTCCTTAACTCCATGGAGTTAGGTACATATATCCTTCCTTTATACCTTAATAACCCATCTGGTTCAAGGTTAAATCCATCATATTTAAGATTTTGGGGATTCTCCAAAAGGGCTTGTTTTACCTGCTCATAAAACTCATCTCCCTTAGACTTTTGTAGTACATGATTCTTAAAATAAAAATGTATGGAGATCATTGAGGACATATGTCTTCTCCTACTCAAGGCATCTGCCACCTGGTTTTCCTTTCCTTAAATTATTTAATCTCAAAATCATAATCTGAGATGAACTCCAACCATCTTCTTTGGTGAGAATTTAGATGTGGTTGAGTGAACAGATATTTGAGCCCTTGATGGTCTATTTTTATCTCAAAGGGTTTCCCAAGCAAGTAATGTCTCCACATTTGCCGAGCATGAATGACTGTTGTCATCTCCAAATCATGAGGGGCATAGTTTTGTTCATAAGTATTTAGTTTCCAGGATTCATATGCAATGACTTATCCATCCTAGACTAGTACACCACCTAAGCCTTCCCTCGAGGCATCGATAATGACTACAAATTAACCTTCTAGGTCAGGTACTTTCAAGATTGGTGTTGAAGTCAATTTTTCCTTTAGTTGGTCAAATGCCTCCTGGCACTTATATGACCATTCAAACCTCTTACCTTTCCTCTACAAAGAAGTTATAGGATAAGAAATTTTTGGGAAAAACTTCACAAATTTCTTGTTGTATCCTGCAAGATCCATGAAACTTTGGACCTCATGTACATTTCTTGGTACCGACCATTCCAAAAAGGATTTAATTTTAGCTGGGTTCATAGCTATTCCCCTAGCTGAAATTATGTGGCCCAAATACTGTACTTCCCTTTGAAAGAAAGTACACTTAGAGAGATTACCATATAGTTTATGCTCTCTCAACCTTTGGAGAACAATCCTTAAATGTCGAAGGTGTTCTTCCTCATTCTTAGAGTAGATTAGGATGTCATCAAGAAAACCTAGGATGAATTTGTCCAAATAGTCCCTGAACACACTGTTTATGAGGTTCATAAACATTGCAGGTGCATTTGTTAATCCAAAAGGTAGGACAGTGAACTCATAATGCCCATACCTTGTTCTGAAGGTTGTTTTATTAATGTCCTCATCCTTCAACCTTAATTAATGGTACCTAGACCGAAGATCGATCTTGGAAAACATAGTTGCTCCTCTCATTTGATCGAATAGATCATCAATGCGGGGCAATGGATATTTATTCTTAATTGTTGCTTTATTTAACATGTGATAATCTATGCATAACCGTAATGTACCATCTTTCTTATTACTGGTGCTCCCCAGGGTGACACACTGGGTCTTATCAGTCCTTTATCTAATAATTCCTATAATTAATCCTTTAGCTCCATTAATTCCATAGTAGTCATTCTCTATGGAGCTTTAGATATAGGTTCTGATCCTGGAATTATATCTATGGAGAAATCAAAAGCTCTTTTAGGAGGTAATCTCGGTAATTCATTTGGAAATATGTCCTCAAAATCTCTAAGCAAAGGGTACTTGTCCATATCTGATCTCTCTTAATCTATGGGCTCCCTCTTCCCAACTCCATTGAGTTTATGAGATTCATAAAACATTAAATCATCTTAGAATTTGGTTTCCTCAAAATTGTTTAGTTTTTCCATTTTGACAGCAAAAAGTTGACATCCTTTCCTTTGAGCTCTTTTCATTTGTAGGGCAGAAATTTGTCTTAGTTTGACTTCCCTAGGGTTCCCTTGCAGAAAGACTGTGTTTCCTAAGTCATCAAGACATTCTACTGCTTTGGCATAACAATCCACTTTGGCTCGATGTCTCCATAACCCATTTATCCCAAGGATAACATCATATGAGCCTAGTGGGGCTACATAAAGGTTCACTTCAATGGAGAAACTTGGAAGTTCAACCTTGGCCTCAAACAAGCATTGCTCTACTTGAGCCTTGGTTTGATTTGCATATTCTATTGACCTAGTGTTTTCCATGTATCCATCCTTTCTAGAATTTTTTCTTAAAATTTTAGGGGAAACAAAACATTCGGTAGCACCAGTATCGATCAAAATTGAAATTGGGAGACCAGATAAAATACCTGTAGTTTCAAATGGGAGTAATTTGGTATTTAGCATGCCTATTGTCCAAGGCTGCATGAATGCATTGCTGGAACGCCGCCTGATGAGAGGGCAAAGGGTTTCCTCATGGCTATACTCCCTGCGTCTTGTTAGGACATTGGTTTGCGTAATGATCTCAGCCACATGTATATCACCCTTCCATGGGTCCTCACTTTTCATGAGGCTTTCCATAATTGTCCATTTTTCTTTGAGTGGTTATTTCCCTTCTTCTCCCCCTTGGACTTAGTTTGCTTATTATTGGCCCCTTTATCATTTTTCTCAATAAAATCCTACTTTTTCCCCTTTTTCTTTGAAGATTGGGAGGATTGGGACCAATTATACCTCTTTCGGTTCTTTTCCCTATAAGCAGACATAGCTTTCAATTTTTGTTCCTGTTTGATGGCCTTCTCATAGACCTGGTCCATTGAAGTGGGACCATGCACGTCAACCTCACCCCCAATCTGGGTGTTCAATCCCATTATAAACTTTTGAATGTGAAATCTCTCATCATGTTGGTATTGCGGCACATACTTAAGTAGGTGAGTGAACTTTTCCCAGTATTCATTCACCGTTAGATCTCCCTGTCTCAGATTCTAGAAATCTATAAGATTTTGATCATGGAACAACTGAGGCAACCATATTTGCCTAAAAAGTTCTACGAACCTGTCCTAGGTTAGATTTGCAGACGTCAAGCCTAACTCCATCTTTTTGTTCATCCACCATGTGGATGCTTCACCCACCAACTAGTATGCTCCCCATACCGCTTTAGTGATCTCAGTGTAATTTCTTATTTTGAAATACTTTTCCATCTCCGTAAGCCATGCCTCCACGACATCTCCACTTACAGACCCATCGAACATGGGAGGTATAACCTTTTTCATGTCCCAGGATAATTCCAAAGCCAAAAGGCTTCTTCTATCCTCTTCTTGTCTAGCCTCAGAGTTATTCTTTCCGTGCTCACTTTGGGTGGTGTCATTATGATGTGCCTCGTCATCACCCCGATAATAGGCTTCCTGCCTGGGTCTATGACGACCCCTGACCTCCTACTTGAGAGTTCCAACTCTTGCTCTCACCTCTTGAAGCATAGCAAGGATCTGGTTGAGTTTAGATTTGGAGTGCCATGAAGGTTGCCCTTCATCCTGGCTATCTCCCATCTTCATTATTATCTGAACCTTGCTACAATCTACTTCTCTTGAAGTTTGCAGATTAATCATGGATTAGTTTTCTATATCATTGAATCCATTCATAGTATAAATCTATTCTCATTCATGTAATCTTTAACAAGAAAGGAAAGATTTGCCAAAATCTTTCAATTGCATTATAATTTTTCATAGATTACATATAATTCATCCAAAATTACAAAATTTTGTTTACATCTTGCTACTGCAAGTCATTATCAGATTGGGATACCTTCCCATGTTCATTTCTCAACCTTGAGATTTATCACATTAGTTTTAGGAGGTGGACGTACTCACAGGTACTCATCCACAACCTCCTTATTAACATTAGGATCCTTGAGATTACATTCCATGACTGGTCCCTTATGTGCAGAGGGTTCCGCTGACTCATTTTTAGAGTTAGGAGTAGCAATCCTAACTACTTTCCTCAACTCATGCTTGATGCGTTTAACAACATCAGTGAAGGTCTCATCACCAGCCAACCATGTGCCTACCAAGCAACTAGTTTGTTCAAGGTGTTTCATTCTTGAGGCTCGCTCCCTCAAGGCCTTAAGGTAACGTCCATTTTTTGTTGCCGTCTTTCTAGGTGTTGTTCTTATTCTTACCTTTCTGGCATAAGAACATCCAAGCAATAGCAATCGTTAATGTTGGATAAAGAAAATCATTAGGTAGTGAGCTCATAGGTCCATGTATTGAAGCCAATAGCTCTGATACCATATGTAACAAGCCATTCCACATTACGCAAAATAACCATAATTAACCATCTTAACCAAGAGTAAGAATACATCATGATTAACATAATTAGAGTTAAGCAAGAATGAGTTAATATCATCATGATAATTAAGCATGTTATTCTTTTCCAGAACATAACAAAACTTAGATTTACAATACACAAGGATAATTCATTAGTGATTGATCTTCACTATACATGTACAAAGATATGCTCAAGACATCAAATATAGAAATATACATAATAATTGACTATCAAGTCATATAAAGAAAAGCATTGTATCTGGAACTTTGACATCCGTCTTCATAAGCCTTGGCTTGTCTTCTACTTGGGAAGGAGAGCATCATCTGAGTGTTTTTCCTCCAACCACAGACCAGTAGTCCCCTGCACAACTTCCTACTTGGAAGCGACCCTATCCTTCACGAAGCTTATAGATAAAAGGAACTGTTAGGTGTGCCATTTGAGTATTTGGTGTTGTGTCCTTCATAATGTTTCATGGTCATACATCTATAGATCCACTCTATGTATGATGCTACTAGAAACATTATGCCATCTGGATCACTATGGACCGACAATGCACGCAAAGACGTGATAGGCCAACACTGAGGTAAAGAATAAACAAGGTTCAACTTGGTCTAAGTGTCAATCTAGGGATTGTAAGCTTGCGAAAGGTGTCGTGGCTATCTGCACAAGGGTTGTAGGTAGCAAGCTGAGTGGGGATGAAATGTAGCTAAAAACACAAGAATTGCTTAAATGGAGATCTAATTTAACTCTCCTATTATGTTTATGTGATAGGAACTACGACAGAAACTATTACAGCAATAATCTATGATAGTAACAACATCAGTTTATTAATAGGAAGGAAACCACACCTTCTCACCAAACTAAAAATATTGAAATCGAAATTTAATCAAACTCAAATCATAGAATCTTTTATTAAGCCAAACTTTAATGAAGATGCTGAAATTTAAATCACACAAAATCTATTTTAATCAAACTGAATTGAAAGGAAACAAAAAACAAAAAGCAAAATGTCACCGAGCTTCGCCAAGGAGTGGGCCCTTGCTCCTAGTTCACACAATGGATGAAACGAGAAAATTTCTACGCTGGTTTAATCAGAAGAAATGTTGTTTTATTTATCAAAAAAATGATACAAAGTTTACCTACAAAAATATGTCCCCTCATAGCTTATACTACGCTACTTATATATGTGTAGTCTATAACAATAAGGCACATAAAAAGATAGTTTGTTTCTGGCCTACGGCCAACAAACTATAATGTAATGGTCTCTGCAAGACCTTGATTGCTAGCCACAAATCAAAAACAATTTTGTTACAGCAACAGCTGAAATAGGAAATGATAGATGTTTCAGTTTCCTCTAAACTAATAACAAGTGCATATTTATCACTGGTTCTTCTCTTCAATTAAATCTAGAAAACCTCATCTAACGTGGCAGTAATGAGATGATTGGTAGATAGGCCCATGTAGTAAAGTGGTCAAGGCAACTTGGAGATCATGGAAGAAAAGTAGAAGGCATTCTCTAATAATGCAATATATTAAGGTGAAGGTCAGTGTTGAAATATCCAATCAAATGTTGATGTGTGCGGCCATGTAAGAAATATTTGATGCAACTTGAAGATGCATTAGTAGATGTGGTCATTGGAAGAAGGAATGCACTGAGCTGATGTGGCAAGATTCCATGTGGCAATAATGGAAGAAAGAGTCGAGTGATAGGAAGGTTCCTGCATAGAAAATGACAAGAAGTTTGCAATCTTCTTCTTCTACAATCAGCATGTTGCATTGCATAGTTGCTTAACATAATGGAAGAAACTATTAATAAATATAATCTAATATTTATTTATTCACATATTTTATCTAAAAACTAAATTAGATATTACTTATATATATTAAATCATATGCAACATAAAATGGTGAAATTGTATGATATGGAACAAAAATGGAATGTGGGAATGGGTATGAAGGTATATGAAATACACTAAAATATGGCATAAAATGGAACATGATTGGCTCTCATCAAGATGGATGCATTATTTTGGCCAAAGATTTATATACATATAAGCTTCACAGTGAACATAGTCATATGTCCACCACCTCAACTCGACTTAGAAGTTGTCTCATTCTACAGTGTTCATAGTTTGACCCTCATTTAGGTCTAGGATAAATAAGTTTAGTTCGTTCTTAGTCCAAATCGTGGACAATCAACTCCTATCATGGGAGTACATTCATAGATGTTATGTTGCTTTCACAATTGGGAATCTATGACTCCTCATCACTCCATTCCATCTCTCAAAATGGCAATAGCCAAATCAAGTTTTCCAACTCATGACCTTCCTAGGTTCACAGTTTCATGTTGACCTATCACAAGGTTCACATTCAAGTTCATATCATCAAAGACTTATATCACATTAGTCTAATAAGATGGTCTTAACAAAAAGACCCCAACTCATGAGTTCATAATATTTTATACCCACATGAATCCATAATATTTTATACCCCATTCGTGGAGTTTGGCCATTAGAAAGGAAATGGCTTTCATTTACATTACAATGTAAGAGATTCGTACTAAACTTAGTTTTCAATCTCATAAGGAAATAATTATCAAGAAGAGTAATCTCTCCAATAAAACCTGACATGCATTTAATGTTGCCTTGAATTAATAATACTATTTATCATTTATCAAACCTCATTCCTTAACAAGGAGTCGATACATATATTCTTTTAAATTCAAGGAATGCACCATGGTTATCATAATAACCATCTTTAATAGTCGTACACTGTGATTGTAGTCCTCAAGATCGACTGCTAAGTGCTTCATGCATAGTCATTGGTTTAAAGATTCATGATAAATGTTATCATGGCTCGAGGAAAGGCTCTCGACCTACTGCCAAGCCATTTTTCCAAAGCACATACTCTATCATAATAGTTCTTTATACTTTAATTATTGAGCATAGTTGGCTCGAGCACAATAATGATAGCTCCAGGGGTATTACTAAATGGTGCAGGGGCACCTAGACTTCAAGGTTAATTTTGAATTTTTGGGTTTAATAGTGAAAGCATAGGTGGGGTTTTGTTTTAAATGATGTAATAAAAGCCATTAAAGGCATTTTCATGCCACTAAAGGCATTTTCATGTAGTGGAGGATTTAGAAACTAATTTTTGTCTAAGTTTAAGACTACTATTTTGGTGCAGCCTAGTGGAAAGGCTATTTTAAGCCCTCTTTTTTATTTTTTCCCACAATGGAGTAGTAGAACGTGGAGTTTATTTGTAAAAATAATATATTATGCCATTTCATGGGAAGGAGATGTTGTTATGAGCTGGGGGTTGAAGAAATACAATTTTTTCCCTCTGTTTTCTGCATTTTCACTATTTTTTGACTGTTTCTAGTGTTGTACAATACCGTACTATATCATCAAGGACTCTAATGATCTAAATGTGGTAGAGTAATGACATACCTTTGATTTTCAGATTTTTTTTGGTTTCTCATCATTGTTTAGGCTTCTTTTATTCAATTTTGTGAAAACTACTCTAAACCCCCTAGTTTTGAGGGTTTAAGGAGATCGATGGGTTTTTGACCCACTCCATCTACTGCACCAACAAAAATTGGATGGAATGAGGTTAGTTAAGTGTCTTCTCACATGGGTTTTCATGGAAGGAGTAGGGGATGAAGTTGAAGCTGTTGTTCGAACAAATTTGGCTTAATATCTTCATGTATTGGGCATTCTTGAATAGGTAGAGTAGAGGTTTGATCCATGTGTGATATGTAGTAGCCAAAGAACCTTTAAACCACTGAAATCCATTTATTTTCAACTTGATTGAAGCTCTGGAATAGGTTGGGAGAGTTGGGGGCAAGTTTTTCTCATACTTGCTTTGTAAAAAAGGCCTAATTAGGCCTAGGACAACAAGGTACAGTCAATTTTAGAGGCATTTAATCCAAAACAACCTAGGGTGCATGTTGGGTATGTTGTGTAGGATCCCAATGGGTATCTTAAAATCCATTTTTTTTTGTGGTTTTGAGTCTTTTTCAGTAAGTTATGTCAAAATTACTACTTCAACTATCTTAATTAGGCGTAGAACAACAAGTACAGTCAATTTTAGGGGCATTTGGTCCAAAACAACCACCCCTTCATGTTATAAATGTTGTGTAAGAGCTTAATGGGTACTCAAAAAGTTAATATTTTCATGGTTTTGTCTTAGATTCTACAAGTTATGCCCCAAAAACCCTATTCCAAGGGCTATAAGCAATCAGGACTAGTTGTGAAGAAACGATTGGAAAAACAAGTAACCAGGTTGTTTGGTGAGTTTGGTGAGTGTCTATCAGTAATTTTGATGTGGTCTAAGGTGGTTGGAAGGTTTGACAAGTTGTCCTTGTATTTCAACCTTGAAATGGCACTTTTGCCTAGTTTTCAAGCCATGCATTGTCAAAATGCTGCCCTTGCCATGCATGATCAATCTAGTCATCACTGAAGTTTGTTATGAACCTATCCACTTACCTTTGCATCACTAAATAGTTTTAAATACTTTCCATATTGGTACAAAGGCATATTTACATGCTACATCAAAGCTCAAGCTTGGCCCTGTGGCCTCGAGTGACTTAGTTATCAATAGTGATTATAAGCTTAGTATTATAGATTCACATACCAACTTGAGGGCCTAAAGGATTACACCATAGTGTATGAGATAACAAGGTTATTCAAACAAAGTTTATGACCTCGAGGGTCTGAATATTATAATCACGACAAGTGCTTCAGCCTCAAGGGCCTTCAACAATAATCACAACAAGCTTTACTACTATATGTCGACACAATCAACTCCATACATAGTAGTAGTAACATTTATATAACAAGCCAAGTGATAAGAGTCTTTTGAAGACTAAGAATCATACTTGAAGGTTTTATATATGTATGATGGAGTCAGCCTGTTAAGGAACACTCCCAAAAGCCCGTCGACGGCTCTAAACTGAGCGCTATCGTACTCCCAGCTCGCTACTATGACAGCACTTTCCTTTCACAGAGAAACTTGAATTACCCACTCCTTTCTTTCTCTCCCGAGTGCCCAAAAATAGACTACTCAAAAATAAAGGTATTATCCTCTCTTTTGCATGCCTTGCATGCAATAAGGGTCACCACCTTTCGAGCTCCATGATGAGAAAAAATAGTTATCCCACTCTACCACCCCGTGACCTTTTTAGATTTCATAGTCCATTATTTGCTATCATCAAGTGGACAATGAGGGTGGGGATCTAAATGGGTTTGAAATGGCCTCCACTCATCCCACTCAAAATGGGTGGTGGTCGGCCTATTAACTTATGACATATACAATAATGACAATAAGGTGCCCAATCATAAGGCTAAAATGATTATATCATATTAAGTTTCCCTTGCATCTACATGATGTATAAGGGTAAACATAACAATCCAAGATACATTATCAAATGACATCATCATCAATAGGGTGACAGAAACAAAATGTGATTTAGGGGTCGAGTACCACTCCCCCTTCTTCGCTATAAATCACAAGTAATATATAAAAATGAATAATAGATTCAAAATCCTGATACAAAAATAAATAAAGAAACAAGGAAGTACTTGACTACCTAGTGAGATTATCTCTCAACTTACGTTAAGGTTCTAGGAACATCATTTAGTCGAATCAACATAGATGACGTCGAGATAATCCAAACTGACATGATGACACAAAAAGGAAACGACTAGCAAGGAAAAGATGTAAACTCACACTACCTTGCATGGTTTCACAAAGACTTAACCTGATACTCAAATGGCAATCTAACTCTTTCCTAAATCTATCTCCTCCTCCTGGATGATACTCTCCTTTTGTTTTTGAAGGAAGATTCTTCTCCTGATCACACTCACAACCATATAACCATGATTAGTGTATCATCATTTGATTCACAAATCACACTAATTAAATAATCATATCAACATGTAATCTCATGTCTAACTAACATTAGTTAGTTTTCACATAATCAATGATTAAATTTGATATTTTCCACAAACATCTAATCATTAAACTATGATTAATCATCCTGATTACCACACAAAAGCAAGATTAAGCTAAACCATAAGTTTAGGATGTAACACCTTTCATATGTCTAAAACCCTAAAAAAGCCGCCAAACCCTCAAGGAACCTTCAAAATCCTCTCAAGTGTGAGAATCTCCAAGTATAGAAGGCTTTCAAAAAATTCACAGGTTTGTAAACCTATAGAAAACTCGAAAAGCCTTTACAAAGTCTTGCATTTTGGCTTTTCTAAAGGTTTGCGAATTGACAAACCTTTCGAAAAGGTTGATATATTTCCCATGTTGCCAAAAAGGTGAGAAAAGAAGGGGAAGATGAAGCTTTTCAACAAGTTCACAAGTTTACAAACTTGTTGAATCGCCAAAAGAGGAAGGATAAAAGAAAATAGAGAACATGAGAAATGAAGAAGTGATTTTCAATGATTTGGGAGGTTCGTGAACCTATGAACCTTTTGAAAAGGTTTGTTGGTTTGCCAAAAAACTAAAATAGTTCCTATGTTTGCCAAATGTCAAAATGCCTGAAGTGAGTTTATAGACAAATAAAGATAGGATTTTCAATGAGTTTGTAAGTTCGCGAACTTGTCGAATTGTTGGAAAGGAAAATAAGAAGAAATTATAGAAAAGAGAAGAAAGAGAAAAGAGAAAAGTCAAACTTTCTGTCAAGTTTGTGAGTTCATGAACTTGCTAAATCGCCAAATAAAAGAAGAAAGTAGCTTTTGACAAGATCGTGAGTTCGCAAACTTGTTGAAACGCTAAAAATGGTTCATAAGTTTCCAAAAAGCCTGAAAGGTTGAAAGTGGGCGAAATGATGATGAAGATGAAAGAAAGAAAAGAGAGTGAAGAGAAAAGATGTAGCATTTCAATGAGTTCGTGAGTTTGCAAAATCATCAAATTGCTAAAAAGGATTTAAAAAAGGAGTTTCAAGAGTTGGCATAGAAAAGAAAAAGATTTTAAAATTTAAAAGAGCCTAATAAAATAAAAAGAAGCCCAACTAAAGGGAAAAGGGTAGCTATAACAATGTTGAGCATTCAAACATCTCCAACCTCCCCAACACGTTCCAATAACTCTCATGACTGCCATTACTGATTCTTTGATGTCCATGGGCTTGTTAGGTGGGTTCCTAATGCTCAAGACTCTTAGGGACCTTCAAGTGATGAAAAAGTTGCACCAAGGCATGGGTGAGAATTCAACATAAGCATTTTTCTGGTATCAACCCACATGGACATGATCCAAGCAAGTATGGGCACCCTGATCCTTTTCTGAACAACATATCTCTCCTTTCAAGGCTTCCAAAGGATCAAACAACTATATAATATAGTTTTGCATTCATTAGATGGAATGAAACTTTTAGTTGCAAAGCAGAACTAGGGAAAATAAGAAAATTTGTCAAAAAAACTAGGGGTTTTCCCATTAATGGGATATAGAGCAATTTCATTATAATATTTTCTATATTTTCTCTCAAGGGATATGAGAGGACATTGTAATATTCAAAGAATAAACTGAATAGAGGAGATTGAACATCATCTCAAGTGTCTCCATAAACATTATGTGAGTTTTTAGTATTTTGGCAACCTACCCTAATCACATTTTTTGATTTGAATGTTCTTCATGATTAGTTTATTGATGTACATTGTTAAAAATCCTCTGCAATGCTTTTGCAAGGTATCTTTTCATGAAAATGTATGAAATTTATGGATCTTTAAAGAATGCTTGAATTGATGTTTTGCAATTTCTTCCAATTGCTTGTTTGTGTGTGTAGATCCTAGCTTATGCATTGAACACTTAGATTTGGTCTTTGTTGGTATCTTGGTTAATATATCATTATTTGGTTACATTTGCATCACCTTTGATTTAGGGTATAGACTATGTTGTGCCCACTGAATTAAGGCACCTATGAGCATTCGATTCAATTCCTTTTCCCTCCAACCCACTCAAAACATAACAAAATCTTAATCTTTCATTATTGTGTGTTGTTTATATTACCTACATCCATGTCAGATGTATGTTACTACATTAGGGGATATCATAGTGTCATTTTAGACTCTCTACATAGTTGTATATTTTCTATACGAAGGTGTAATACCCTTGAATTCCTCAAACTAACATACATGCACTTAGTGACAAAAAATTGGAGTTTCTTGTGCATTGGGTATGGTTTGATTTAAGGATTAGCTCCACATTGTTATCAACCATTGTTCTCATACACCTTAGTGAACACCCCACTTGGTCTAGAAGAGCCAAAAGGAGAAGAAGGTCTTACACATCTTATCAATGTTGTCCTTAGTTGCCTCGTCTTGAATATAAGTTCATAATCCTTGTCTTGAGTTTGACACCCCTGGCACTCATGAACTAATTGGCTTTAGGTATTTGAGAAATCTCAACTTTGAGCATTGATAGACTATATTTGGTAGATTTAGTGTTATTAAATGTACATGAAGAAGCCACCACACAAGCCCTTTGGAAGAAGTTAGGAGAAATTTATCAATCTCAATCCTTAGTAAATAAAATTTTCCTCGTAAAGTTGTATACTCTTAGGATGGAGGATGGTAGTTTTGTAGCTAAGCACATAAATACATTCAATAGTATTGTGACCTAGTTGAAATCTATTGGAGTGAAAATGGAGGAGGAGGGTCATTGCATGACAGTCCTTTATTCTTTTCCATATTTGTGGGATCACCTTGTGATGGCCATTAGGAGCATTATCTCTAAGCTCAAGATGGATACAATAGTGACATCATTACTTTCAGAGGAGACATGAGTAAAAGCTTCCAAATTAGTTAACAAGGCCCTATCAATTCTTAAGACCAACAGAGAAAAGCAAAAAGAAAGACAAGAAGAGAGAAAACTCAAGATCTAAATCCTGTGGGAGATCTAAATCTCCTGGAAAGTCCAAGGCTAAGTGTTGGAACTATGGCTATTCTAGGCACTTCCATAGAGATTGCAAAGATAAGAAGCAAAAAAAGAAAAATGATTCATATGATGAGTCTGAGAAGGAAGTATTCTCAAGATGATGTAGGTGAATTTGTCATAGCCTTAACAACACATGCATTAGATGATACATGGTTGACTAATTAGGTGCTTCCTTCTATATGACCTCCCATCAAGAGTGGTTCTCTAAGTGTGAAGAATATGATGGTGGGAAGGCGTGCCTTGGAGATGACTCTCACATGAAGATTATTAATTATTGAAGAGTTCTTATTAGATTCTCAGATGGACATGTGAAGGGGATCAATGGTGTTCTGTATATCCCTAGTTTGACATGAAACATATTATTATGAGTAAATTTAATGATGTGTGTGTCTCTAGTAGAGGGTGTAGGATGGTGCAAGGAGCTATGGTTTTCACTGAGAGTGTTCCTACAGGCACTCTATTTTAGTTGGATGCATGACTATTTAGTGCAATAGTTTTGTTGTTCTTGTAGCTAAGAGATATATAGATTCTACATTCTCAACATCGAAACCAACAACAAAGAGGAGTGTTTTATCCACTTCTGATGGTCATGCATTTTGGGTACCTAAGAAAGCTCTTGCTTCAAAGAGCAAGAGCTACCTATGGAGAAGACAATGTTATGGTTCTAGAGAATGGATCACATAGGTGAGAAGGGTCTTATGACCCTAAAAAATAAAAATCTTGTAAAAGGGTTAATAGATTGTGCTCTTGAGTTTGATTTTTATGAACATTGCATATATAGCAAACAAAGCCATGTTCAATTTTACTTGAGTTCTCACAATTTTTTTGGGGTTTTGGATTTAATTTATTTTGACATATTTGGTCTTATAAACATTCCTTCTATTTCTAAGTCTTTATATTATGTGTCTTATATAGATGATTATTTTAGGAGATGAGTGCATTTACTCATAAATAAATATGAAATCTTTCTAGTTGTTTTAAGGATTTTAAAGCCCTTGTATAAAATTAGATTGGTAGAAAGATTAAGGTTTTGAGAATTGGCAATGGTGGTGAGTTTTGTTCAGTATATTTTGATAGATTCTCTAAGGAGCACAAAATTTAAAGACAAAAGACAACTCCATATATCTCTTAGAATAATGGAGTTTCAAGAGGGATAACAAGAAATTTGTTGGCATTTCTTCTGAATCAGCATTAGGGTTTGCCACTTCTAATGCACAGGCAGATTCAGGCCAACTGAATACAGGAGGTTGCGTGAGCTCCTCCCCTTCACTTCTGGTTCTGCCGCACCAAGGGGGTATCCCTATAACTCAAGATGTAACCTTGACTAGCTCAAAGATAGAAAGATCTAACTTGACAACAACAGGCAGAATACTCTCATGTATGGACCAAGATCTGTATGATAGATCACAAGGCTGGCAACATTCTTGGACATGATGTCTGGTTGGGTATGAGAGCATGCAGGGGGTTCCTAATCCTACTCCTACAACTAACAGGTGGAGGTATGAAGTGTTTTGATATGAATTTGGATGCAAAGCTGGACATGGTGTATAACACAAGAACACAGCATGATTGGTGCCTATCCAGGGCTTGGAGTCGGTAGACATACACCTGTGAATGATCAGCATAAATAGCTAAAACTGGATTTCAGGGGGATACACATGATATTTGCCTTACAGATATCTCCCAATATAGAGTGTTGAGCTATCTCTACTTATGGCATCCCTACTGCAGTATACCCTTCCCAATGTTCAACCTGAAAACAGTTTAATCTGCCCCTTGAGCAGAGGTTAAAAGATCAGACATTCAACATAGGAATTCTATGCTCTAGAATCTAAACATCACACAAATATCCAGATCCAGAAGAAGAATACATGCAATACTGGAGACAGAATTAACACAACACATGCTAAGATAGCATTACTCATATAAGATCAACCATGAAACCAGTGGATTCATGCCAAGTCCTACAACAGGAGATACATAAACTCACAAGATCAAGCTGTACAGAGCAACCAGATCAGCTGGTTTTGGATTACAGAGCCAAAAATCCACAACTTTCAACAACCCTGAATGAATAACACCGTCTGCCTTATATAGCAGGAGGGTGTATTCAGCATTAACTACCAGGTTGACCAAAACTCCCGCCAGATATACAGTATCAGAGAGATGGCGCTCAAACACATCACCAGATTGGCGCCCAAACTTGAATGCAGCAGGTAGGGGAGGAGACAGGAAGATTTCTCGAGCCTTGCGCCGCCGCCTAGGGCTTCAGATCTTCAATCAGGTACTACATCAGCCCACGACATCGCCCATACCTCTGCAACAATCGCCATTGATGGCGCACCAACCCGCGGCCTCGGGAAGAACATTAAACAGTTAGTCGCAACCGCTTCCCGCTGATATTCATCATCATGATATTTGAAAATGCAGGATATCAATATCCCACATGCACCCCGCGATGACCTCAATAACACTTTATATACTAGGTCATGAGCATATATCATGTCGGTGCTTTTGCTCCTGACGACACTAGTATAGACTTCATCATCATCATCCTCCAGCAGCATGATATCCTGTTGCCCGAAATATCACCCTGACGTCAGCATCATATTCGTAATACAAACTGCATGATATTCGCCTTCATCGGCCCAACCGGATCCATCGGAGGAACATCCTCCTGCTGAGCTTATACCAAAAGTCTGGCCGATGAACATCCTGATGATGTCATCATCATATCCTGTTGACGTCATCATCATATCTGCCTACTGCGCACCTCCTCATATCTGGATGACGTCATCATCATGTTTGCAAATATCAGGGGGTCATCATAAGATGATCAGTGTTAGAAATATGACCCCCCCGGACCTTGATGACGTCATCATCATATTAACATCATCATGATATTCGGAAGACAACCGGATATTTGGAAATATCCTCCTGATGTTCAAATATCAGGTTGCACTGTAGCTCCACTATAAGATCGGGGCGATAACTGAATATGATGATGCTCGAAAAGATCACCCCCTCCTTCGGAAATATCATGATGCAGATAGGCAGAAAGAAAGATATCACCCTGATATAAGGATGATGTCAGCATCATCAGGATGACAAAACAATTGAACAAGAAGTGATACAACATCATCAGGATGATATTGACTAAGATCATCCTGACGTTCAAAATATGATGACCCTAGTGAATATCGGGTCGCACTCAGAACTCTTCAACAACATCATCAGGATGATCATAACCAAGATCACCCGATGATAAAGATATCACCCCGGGCGAAAAATCATGATGCAGATAATATGATGACCTCCGTAAGCAGCAGGATGATAACTGGAAATATGATGATGATGACGACGACCCTTAGGAAAAAACAAGTTAGGTCGAGCAACTCAAAGAATAAGCAACATCATCATCATGTTCGCGCAAGGTGATAAATGGAAGATCACCGGATACATGAAAAATCACCCTCGCAAGCAGACCAGGGCGCACTGTAGCACATCAGCATCCTCAGGATAAAACCCAAACATCACCCGATATTTCAATATGATGATGACGATGAGAAACCGGTCGACGGAGAACATGATGATGCCGACCACCATCGAAACAAACATGATGATGATGACCTCCTCCTCAAGAAAATATGATGATGCAGCTGAAAACTACTGAGGAGGTCCATTACTTAGAACATTTTTGGATACTTAGAGAGAGTGCCTGAATGAAAATTGCTCAGAAAACTACCAGTCAATTCAGGCACTAACAGTGGCTCTGTCTGGGGACGTGCAGGTGAAAACCTGCAGCGAGAACACCAGATCTCTGGGATGCAGACCAGTCCCTTATCCATTGGGCACAGAGTCAAATACTGCACTGACCTGCATCACCAAACACACTTGATGGCCTAAGGCCACCAAGAAAAGAAAAACATGTATCTCCCTTTGTCAAATATCTTGTTTTCATCTGCATGCACTGGGTCAAGCTCGGAGATACTACAAAGATCCACCCACAAACAAATCATGTCATCTGCATATTCAACCCTCTGATTTGGCTTGTCATTATCACCCTTGTGCAGATAACCCTCAGCATCATGTGACATGTGGGTGCAGAATGTATCAAACAATGCATGTTCATATGGCATATAACACTTATCACCTATATCATCATCATGCATTGCAACATGATCTCCTAGCTGGACTGCAAATAGGAAACACTCGGAGTCCACCACAAAACTAGGAAGATCAAGGCTCATTGTATTATATGCTGGCTCATCAAAAGAAAAGCTTTCAAAATCACAATTGTGTACATCATGTACACAACCATCTGGTACACCAGGCTGGAAAAGATCAGGCTCTGGCATCACTTTTAAGTCAGGCACACTTTCACAGTCACTTACCTGATGTATGTTGTTTCCTCTTTCGTCAGGATGAGAAACAGAATCCAAGTCAAAAATAACGTCTAGATCTTCACCACACTCAGACAGATCCTCATCACCATATGTGTCATAAATGGGTGACCCAGGTGCATCAGCTTCATCATAGTATGCCATTTGTTCATGGGCAGCAGAGCACACCTCTTCATCATCAATGGATTCACTCTGTGGAGGAGTATCAGCCTGTGTGTCATAAGCAAAACAGCCATCAAATGAAAAACAATCATGCTCTGAACTAGCACTTATTTCAATTTCTGACTGCTCTTCATGATCTCCATGTGTTTGAAAGGTAGGCAATGGGTCACACATAGGACTGCTTCTCTGTTTGCTTATATCTTCTCTGTCTTGAGTACAATACTCACAATTTTCTCCACAGGTCCATTCCAAAAATTGCTCATTGCTGTCCACAACCTCGTTATTGTTTTCATGGTCAGCTGCCTCATCATTGCAATGGGAATCCTCATTAGTCCTTTCACTGGCATCCTCAACTGGTGAACAATCCAGTTGAGCAGTATTGTCAGCATTATGTTCAAATACAGCAGTCTCAACCTCTATGCTTTTATTCTCATTTTTATCTGCAAATGATGCCATAATCATTTGGTCATTTGCAGCTTCATAATCATTATTCATACCAAGGCCTGGGGACAGGGGTTTCAGCAGGTGCACATTTCTCATTTCTTCTACATTTTCTAAAAATTTGTATGCCATCTGCATACTTGTCACCTTGAAATCCCTGAGTAATGCACTAGAGCCCTCCTCAAAAGCTTCAAAGAATATGCCAACACAGGCTGAAATATCAGGTCTGAAACTTTCAGGGACATGTGAAAGGGCTACTGCAAACCTATGACTGAAATCAACACATGGCTCTTCATCTTGTTTTCTGATTCTCATCAATTCTGCAACAAGATCAGCCGGTTCTTTTGCAAATTCTTCCTTGAAATAGTCAGCAAGCTCATCCCAACAGGCAAAGAATTTCTTTGGAAAGCTCAAATACCAGTCTTTTGCTTTTGCATCAAAGGACCTAACAAGAAACCTCATCCACATATCCTCATCTCTGAATGAATGTTTTCCCATAAAACTTTGAAAATTTTGGATATGTGCATTCCCATCACATACATTGTGACCACTAAATCTAGGCATCTGACAGTATATCCTAGCAGGCATAGTTTCTACTTTATAATCCACCCATGACAAATCCAGTTGGTCATACAAAGGATCAAAAGGGCTGACAGGAGGTTTAGTTTTCTGACTGGCAGACACAACAGGGTTACTGCTTCTTAACTGGGCCTGCTTAGCCTCTAAGAGTATCAACCTATTTCTTATCTCTTCTATTCCTTTATCCAACATTTTACCACTGAGTGTGGGATAACTCATACTTGGATTCATAAAAATCTTACTCTTAGACATCCTTTGTCTGTCTAAGACCTAAGGCTTCCTCTGGCATCTAACCTATGCAGTAAAACAGCAAATAAAGGGGAAGGAAGGAGGTACCTTTTCTCATACAGATGCAGAAATATGAAAAACACATTTTTGTCACATTACATACATCCATCTTTCATGTGCATTTGGATCTTTTTTGCAGAGTCGCCACCTCTCCAGAGAGGACAAAATTTTCACTAGCTGAAAGCTACTTTTCCAGGTTCATTCCACCAGCAGAGCATCATTTCACCAGAGACTGCAGGATATTACTTTACATCAACGTTCCCCAGCGGAGTCGCCATTTTGTTGGCATTTCTTCTGAATCAGCATTAGGGTTTGCCACTTCTAATGCACAGGCAGATTCAGGCCAACTGAATACAGGAGGTTGCGTGAGCTCCTCCCCTTCACTTCTGGTTCTGCCGCACCAAGGGGGGTATCCCTATAACTCAAGATGTAACCTTGACTAGCTCAAAGATAGAAAGATCTAACTTGACAACAACAGGCAGAATACTCTCATGTATGGACCAAGATCTGTATGATAGATCACAAGGCTGGCAACATTCTTGGACATGATGTCTGGTTGGGTATGAGAGCATGCAGGGGGTTCCTAATCCTACTCCTACAACTAACAGGTGGAGGTATGAAGTGTTTTGATATGAATTTGGATGCAAAGCTGGACATGGTGTATAACACAAGAACACAGCATGATTGGTGCCTATCCAGGGCTTGGAGTCGGTAGACATACACCTGTGAATGATCAGCATAAATAGCTAAAACTGGATTTCAGGGGGATACACATGATATCTGCCTTACAGATATCTCCCAATATAGAGTGTTGAGCTATCTCTACTTATGGCATCCCTACTGCAGTATACCCTTCCCAATGTTCAACCTGAAAACAGTTTAATCTGCCCCTTGAGCAGAGGTTAAAAGATCAGACATTCAACATAGGAATTCTATGCTCTAGAATCTAAACATCACACAAATATCCAGATCCAGAAGAAGAATACATGCAATACTGGAGACAGAATTAACACAACACATGCTAAGATAGCATTACTCATATAAGATCAACCATGAAACCAGTGGATTCATGCCAAGTCCTACAACAGGAGATACATAAACTCACAAGATCAAGCTGTACAGAGCAACCAGATCAGCTGGTTTTGGATTACAGAGCCAAAAATCCACAACTTTCAACAACCCTGAATGAATAACACCGTCTGCCTTATATAGCAGGAGGGTGTATTCAGCATTAACTACCAGGTTGACCAAAACTCCCGCCAGATATACAGTATCAGAGAGATGGCGCTCAAACACATCACCAGATTGGCGCCCAAACTTGAATGCAGCAGGTAGGAGAGGAGACAGGAAGATTTCTCGAGCCTTGCGCCGCCGCCTAGGGCTTCAGATCTTCAATCAGGTACTACATCAGCCCACGACATCGCCCATACCTCTGCAACAATCGCCATTGATGGCGCACCAACCCGCGGCCTCGGGAAGAACATTAAACAGTTAGTCGCAACCGCTTCCCGCCGATATTCATCATCATGATATTTGAAAATGCAGGATATCAATATCCCACATGCACCCCGCGATGACCTCAATAACACTTTATATACTAGGTCATGAGCATATATCATGTCGGTGCTTTTGCTCCTGACGACACTAGTATAGACTTCATCATCATCATCCTCCAGCAGCATGATATCCTGTTGCCCGAAATATCACCCTGACGTCAGCATCATATTCGTAATACAAACTGCATGATATTCGCCTTCATCGGCCCAACCGGATCCATCGGAGGAACATCCTCCTGCTGAGCTTATACCAAAAGTCTGGCCGATGAACATCCTGATGACGTCATCATCATATCCTGCTGACGTCATCATCATATCTGCCTACTGCGCACCTCCTCATATCCGGATGACGTCATCATCATGTTTGCAAATATCAGGGGGTCATCATAAGATGATCAGTGTTAGAAATATGACCCCCCCGGACCTTGATGACATCATCATCATATTAACATCATCATGATATTCGGAAGACAACCGGATATTTGGAAATATCCTCCTGATGTTCAAATATCAGGTTGCACTGTAGCTCCACTATAAGATCGGGGCGATAACTGAATATGATGATGCTCGAAAAGATCACCCCCTCCTTCGGAAATATCATGATGCAGATAGGCAGAAAGAAAGATATCACCCTGATATAAGGATGACGTCAGCATCATCAGGATGACAAAACAATTGAACAAGAAGTGATACAACATCATCAGGATGATATTGACTAAGATCATCCTGACGTTCAAAATATGATGACCCTAGTGAATATCGGGTCGCACTCAGAACTCTTCAACAACATCATCAGGATGATCATAACCAAGATCACCCGATGATAAAGATATCACCCCGGGCGAAAAATCATGATGCAGATAATATGATGACCTCCGCAAGCAGCAGGATGATAATTGGAAATATGATGATGATGACGACGACCCTTAGGAAAAAACAAGTTAGGTCGAGCAACTCAAAGAATAAGCAACATCATCATCATGTTCGCGCAAGGTGATAAATGGAAGATCACCGGATACATGAAAAATCACCCTCACAAGCAGACCAGGGCGCACTGTAGCACATCAGCATCCTCAGGATAAAACCCAAACATCACCCGATATTTCAATATGATGATGACGATGAGAAACCGGTCGACGGAGAACATGATGATGCCGACCACCATCGAAACAAACATGATGATGATGACCTCCTCCTCAAGAAAATATGATGATGCAGCTGAAAACTACTGAGGAGGTCCATTACTTAGAACATTTTTGGATACTTAGAGAGAGTGCCTGAATGAAAATTGCTCAGAAAACTACCAGTCAATTCAGGCACTAACAAAATTGATGGAGAGGGCTAGGAGTATGCTTAGTGGAGATGGCTTAGAACAAAATTTTTGGGCAAAAGTGGTTTCTATGAATTGTTACCTACTTAAAAAGTCTCTTACATAATCTCTTATTGAAAATAACCTATGGAGGCATGGATGGGAAAAAAGCCCTAATTATGGCATCCTCAACTTTTTGGTTGTGAGGCATATGTGCATGTGCCTAGGGAGGGAGAAGTAGTCTAAATTGGAGAACAAGGCATTAAAATATATCTTCATCGATTGTGGTGTTGATGTGAAGGGATAAAAGCTTTGTAATCCCACGATTAAGAGAGATTTGTATAGCATACATGTTATTTTCAGATGAATTAAGCTTTATTCCACAATATTACATCTAGAAGAAGATGGAAATAAAAACATGGTTCAACTACCCTAAAGACTGAGAAGGTTGAACTATGAGTTCATTAAGGACCAAAAGAGGAGGAGTCTCAAATAGTTTAGATAGTTTTGAAGAGGAGGTATAACCTCCACCTCAACTCTTGATGAGGTTCACTCGACAAAGACAACAACCAGATAGGTATAATCCTCCTGATTAGATATGTATTTTTGCTCTAATTACTAATATCAATGAGCCTCGAATTATGAAGGAGACTATATATGAGAGTTATTTTGACTCTTAAAGCTAGCATCCATGGATGAGGAGATGGATGCATTGAGGAAAATGACACATGGGACTTGGTACCATTACCAAAAGGAAGAAATCCTATTAGATGTAAATGGCTATTCAAAAGGAAGACCAATCCTAAAGATAGTATAAAAATGTACAAGGCAAGGTTGATTGCAAAAGGCTATTCTCAGGTTGAGGGGATAGACTTAGGTCAAATTTTTTCCCAATTGCTAAGCTAACATTTATCGGGTTCTTGTTATTTGTAGCAACAAAATTTGATTTGGAGAGAGAAGAAATGGATGTGAAGACAACATTCTTGCAAGATGACTTGTAGGAAGAGATGTATAGGACACATACAAAGCACTAAATGGAGAAAGGTAATGAAACTTTGGTTTATAGACTAAACAATCTTTGTATGGTCTCAAGAAATCACCTGGGATGTGGTACCAAAAGTTTGATTCCTTTATATTGGGATTGGGGTTTCTAAGATCCAAATCAAATCATTGTGTTTATTATAAGATGGATGGTGATTATTTCCTTTTCATCACATTGTAATAGTAAGGAAGTGATTTGTGATTTGAAGTCTTCGCTTTCAACATAATTTGACATGAAAGACTTGGGAACAACCAAGTACATATAGGCATGGAGATAATAAGAGATAGGGTGAACACAAAGCTTTGGTTGAGCCAGATAAATTATGTGAACTCAATGTTAGAGAGATCCAACATGTCACTATGCAGCCCTTTGAGTGTTCCTATTTCAATACAGACTAAGTTATATGTAGTGCAATGTCCATCTTCACCTAGTGAGATGAAGGACATGGCTCAAGTACCTTATGCTAGTGTCATTGGGGGTTTTATGTATGCTATGACTTACATACAAGACTAGATATTTCCCAATTAGTGGGAGTTGTATACGCCTAAAAATGACACAATTCATCCTAAATAAATATTCTAAATATTTATTCCATTCTTCTATTAATTAAATAAATATTCTAAATTTATTTAATCGATTCACTGTTCCATAATTAAATAAATTCAATTTATTTAATTAAAATTCTTCTAAATGTCCTACATGATTAAATAATCATAAATTATTTAATTAATCCAAATTCCTCTATCCTAAGTTCTAAATTCAAAAATCCACATCACTTTTACACATCACCTTTTCCACCTCACCTTGTCCACCTCATCAGGTTGCACATGTAATTAAATATATTTAATATTTAATTATCTTATTTTCCCTCACCCACATGGCCTATTTCTTCTCAAATCAGAGGTTAGTTAACTAATCAATCAAAAAAGTTAACTAACCTGTCAATTGAGTCAAACCCTCAATCAATTCAGTCAGTTCCACGATTTATTCTTCTAACTGATCAATCAAGTCTGTTAACAGACCAGTCAATGGAGTTAACTCTCCAATCAGTTTTGTCACATCCCCCCTTTCATGATGGAGCTGGGACACTTGTCACATTTCCACTGGTTGCACATTCCTCAACCATCCTCAGCCGTGGATCTTCATATCTCCTCTCAACCGTTGATTTCCATTCTTCCAAGTCTATAAATGAAGTTTCATCCTCCCATTCTAATCATCCAGGCTTTTGACATCGTTACTCTGCAGAAATATCACCAGCGTGCCTTTGGCACCCTTTTGTCATCCACAAGCTTGAGATCACATACTTGCATTGGAGCTCATCTTCATTGCATATCACCATAGCCATTCACCATCGACTTCCTTGAACACAGCTTTAATAGATTGCACTCTCTGAGGGCTCATCTCATCTGCAAAAGGACGATTTGTGATAGGCGAACAACAGAAGTTTCGAAACGGGAGAGGTTTGCACTGTGTTTGTTCATTGCTTTGTTTATTGAATCCTTCTTGTTTCACCATTCTGTTGATGTTTGGGTCTTGTTTAATTCATTAGATTGATCACCATTTTACCCTTACATTTTTTGGCGCCCACCATGGGGCCGTTTGCCACTTTATTTTACCGTTTCTGAGCTTTTTTGAAGGCAGGTTCCGTACAGGTCACGTAGAGTCACGCACAGATTACTTCGGCGCATCTGCTCATTTCCACGACGCATATAAACATTGTTACGGTGCTTTTGCTATTTTTGCGCATCTGTGTATTTCTGCTGCGCATATAAAGACTGTTACGGTGCTTTTGCTTTTTCAGCGCACCTGTGTGTTTTCGCTGCGCTTTTGTGTACTGTCACGGCACTTTTATTTTTCCTGCGCATCTGTGCATTCCTGCGGTGCTTTTAAAGACTGTTACTGCGCATGCATTTATACTGCGCATTCATTCCTTTTTACAGCGCATACGTGCAATATTGCAGCGCATTCATTATTGTTGCGCTTCTGTTGATCATTTCTGCGCATCTGATCACTGAAGCTACGCATCTGTTACAGGCTGAAGTTTTAGTACTTTTTTTTAGGGGAAGTTGCTAACGCTAACCCTTTCGCAGGTGTTTGCTAGAGCGGTTTTGCAGGATAGGTGCAGGTTTAGTTCCATGTAGTTGCATCTAATTAGTTCACATTTCATTTTCAAAGGGAAAGTAAAAGTAATGTTCATTCAAATCTTCATCTAGTTCTAATTAGGGAGGAAGTAACTAGATTTATTTTCTTGCTTGCATTGCAAACACCTTCCCAGTTATTGCTATCAAAAGGTTAAAATTGAACTCACTACTGCTTTCTAAAGTTAAAATGAACCATTGCTATATTGTGAGACCTGAATTTTAAAGTTAACAAACTCGTGCTACGCGGTTTAAGAATTGAACTCACTACTACTTTCTGAAGTTAAAATGAACCATTGCTATATCATGAGACCTGAATTTCAAAGTTAACAAACTCGTGCTACGCGGTTTAAGAATTGAACTCACTACTGCTTTCGGGGATTTAAAACTGAACCACTGCTATATTGCTATATCACTTCAAAGTTCTGTTTGAGTAGATTAGCCCATTTAGTTTTTCACTTTTAACTAGGGTGGATTAATCAGTGTATTCTGTGCTTGCGAATGACAATAGGCTTATGCTCTCCCCTCTTCTAGGTGATCAGAGTGCCAGACTTGTCATTCTATCTGTTTAATCTTTAGGAGGGGCCTACCCTTGGATGCACGCTTGTCCAAGTGGGAATGACCCTGAGTGGTAACAGGCTAACGCCAAGCCCTACCAAGCCACTTAAAATAAATTGTGCTTGAGGTGAAAACTTCCTGCAACAAGTGCTGTTATGTTACACCGACAGCCAACCTCCCCCAAAACCCTCTCAAGCGCAACCCTGTGAGGCTGGGAGACTCCATAACGGAGAGTAGCACCGCCGCACATGTAACCACTTGAACGATTGCCCGAATTAAATACCTCTTGTTTTAGTGGCCCAAATCCCTTATAATCCATTTCTCGCCTAGGATTTTGTGCTTGCTTTTGTCCAAAATAGAGTCAGAAAATTTACAAAAACAATGGAAAACTACAAAATATTCTTTGTGCTTGCTGTGTTTTCTTGCTATTAAATTCATAATATCAAATCAGGAAGACCTTTTTCTAGCCAAAAAAATACCAAAAACAGAGGAGAAACTGAAAATTTTGCAAAAACTTCAGAGCTGCGCATTTACACATTTCTGTTGTGCATACATAGAGACTTGCTGCGCTTTTGTAGTGACTTACTGCGCATATACCTTATTGCTGCGCATATATGCACTGTTACGGCGCATATATAGTTCACCAGACCGGTGCATTTACTGCGACTTGCTGCGCATTTGTCCATTTCTGCGGCGCATCTATTTCTGCGCATATGCGACAGTGAGCACTTGCCCTATTTTTAAGGAGGAATTTTCACCTGATCAGAGCACCCATTTTAGCCTAGTTTCACTTTCCGAGATCAGAGTCAACCTTGCAGTCAATCTCCATCCGTTTCACCCAACTCTTTCTCTTTCGTCCATTGTCGCACTCACTTTCTGTCCAAATCACTCTTGTCCCAAAGTCAGCCTATCCCATATCGATTCGGCATAAGTTATTTTTCGTTTCATTAGTGAATTCATGTAAGCCTAGTAGGTCACAGTACCTTTGCTAGTAGTCTTGTTGAACGACTAAGCCCTACACAGTAAGACTGGTATCGACTACCCTTGCTAGTGGCTAGAGTCTTGTGTCAACCGTCTTACTTGAAGTCATTGAGTGAGAGAATCCTTTGTCCAAGTCTCATCCTAGGTATCCCATTCATAATAGTCTCGGTTGGCACCTTGCCAGAATTTCTAGTCCTCACCCCCTCCATCCCGCGTCACCTTGCATGGTTCTTACTCGATCACAGTACAACAAACAAATTGAAATGGCCGACTCATCTGATCACCTTCTCCCACCACGTGATGGTGAAGAAGAGATTTCTCATGAAGAATTAGTGGCGCACATGCAAGATAGAAAATTCCAACGCGTCGTAGAGAAGATGATCCTTGAAGATCCCCATAAGTATTTCCATCATCTTGCTAGTCTCGGAATCAAACTCCCCGCAGATTTTGACATTAGCTCCATCATGGAAAATGCAGACAATGATCATGAGAGGGGCACACATGATACAGTCCCACATGCGCATGAAAGAGGCACAAATGACACGGTTCCCCATACAAATGAGAGAGGAAAGCAACCCGTAGATCCAACTACTCCTATGGCAGACGTGAGACAACAAATCGAAAGTCTAAAGCTCGAGATATCCAACCTTAAGACTGGAACAAGTTCTAAGAACTACTCTTTGGAAGATATAGTACCATACCCCTTTGACAGAAATTTGATTATGAAACCATTCCCCTATCAGTTCGGAGTTCCGAAATTTGACAAATATAAAGGGAAGGGGGACCCTAGAGATCATATCAGGGAATTCACTGCAGCATGCTTAGAAGTAGCTCACAACGAGACCTACTTAATGAGACTATTCCTGCGATCTTTAGGTGGTCAAGCTATGGAGTGGTTCTCGCGTCTCCCACCAGGAATCAAAACTTTTGATGAACTTGTCAATAAATTTATAACGCACTTCTCTTACAACATAGAACACGAGGTATCTATGCTAGATCTATGCAACACCAAGCAGAAGGGTGGTGAGTCATTCATCGCCTTCCTACAACGATGGAGACAGCTAGCTAGTAAGTGTTCTTACGACATGCCTGAGAAGCAGCTATTGGAAATGTTTGTCCACAACCTAAACACTGATCTTAGCTATCAGATTCAGATACAATGCCCTACCTCGTTCACCAAAGTCATTGAAATGGGCCTCTTCATTGAAAAAGCTATGATCACTAAAGGAACTCTCAAGCTCTACAAGGACACACCTCCTTCCAATTATACAACAGATAAATCAAAGTTTTGGACCAAGAACAAGAATGTGGTCAATGATGGAGTAGTGGATGCCAAGGCGGCAGCCCCTAAGCAACAACCTATATTCACTCCTAAGGGAGAAGCAAATACCGGTGCGCTCAATAAGCCACCCCCTCGGGAACCTAGACCTTGGTTCAATTCAAATCCAAGGAGAAAATTCACGCCGTTGGGGGAATCTCAAGAGTCTGCTCTCAGGAAGTTGTTGGCTAACAATGAAATTTCTCTACCACCAACAAGTGACTATGAGCCTATTGTCAAACCTCCCTATTGGAAGGACACGGATTATTGTGAGTATCATCGAGGATGGGGGCACATGACTAACAATTGCATCCACCTCAAGAATGTCATACAGGATATACTGGATCAGAATCAGGGAGGGACACAACAGCATACCTCCAATGAATCTCATGTAGCCTACCGGGATCCTCTTCTAAACCACAACTGGCAGTATAACAATAATCGCAACAATGGCCACAACAGCAACGATGGTCACAACGGCAACAACTCCAATGGCCATAACAATAATGACAACAATCGCAACAGGCCAAACCAGAACAGTGGGTCGAGTAATGCTAACTATGCAAGCGTTCCCTTTGAGTACACCATTAACTGCATTTCTGAACATATTCCGCAAGTCAACGTCATATCCCCCAACCAACAACCAGGACCTAATAGAATTGGTTGTAGTATAATTACCCGTAGCGGTAAGGTCACGATCAATACCACCCCTCCAAGGTCGTCACCATCTCCGTCCAACTCCCGCCCATATAATGTCATCGACCAATTACAAAAAACTTTGGCTCACATTTCTATATTGGA
The DNA here is from genome assembly GCA_027924645.1 of Cunninghamia lanceolata. NCBI lineage: Eukaryota > Viridiplantae > Streptophyta > Pinopsida > Cupressales > Cupressaceae > Cunninghamia > Cunninghamia lanceolata. Next base: position 27,633,563 of record BSBN01000254.1, read on the forward strand.
GCTCTTGCATCTATCTCCTTCTCATAAGGAGATTCTTGAGAAAGCCTTAGTGGAAACTACTGTCCCCACTAACCTAGCCCAAGAAAAGTTTCAAACCATGGTGGGTAATTTGACATCCTCCACTTCCATCTCGTTTACAGAGCAAGATGACCTTTCCATATCTCAACCCCACAACACTCCTCTACACATTGTCGCATTCATGCACAAGCACCGCATCAAGAGGGTTCTCATTGATGGGGGCGCCGGTCTAAATATTTGCACGTTGAAGCTAGTCCTTGCACTGGGGTTCTCCGAACAGGCAGTAGATCCAAGACGAAAAATTACTATCAAAGCCTGTGACGAGGAAGAACAAACCACAAAGGGCACGGTTGTCCTACCCATTCAAGTGGGACCGGTAATTAAAGATGTGGTGTGCCAAGTCCTTGATCGGGAGCTTGCTTACAATATTCTACTAGGGAGACCATGGATCCACGCCATGAAGGCTGTCCCCTCCACCTACCATCAATGCATTAAGTTCCCACACGATGGCAAGTAGGTCACCATACACGGCGACCCCGACCCCTACCAACATTGCAACTCTTTCCAAGCAAAATCTGAATGCGTCATTCCCAATAACTGAGCCTACATTTCCCCTACTCCGCCACAAGACCATACTGCCGAAGCTTCCTCCTTGAGGCCCAAACCGCTAAAACTTACCATAAAAGAAAATGGCGTGGGGGAGTACTCCATTGAGCATAGCCTCAACCTTGCCACCATGCCTTTGTCTCCTCATTCCTTTGGCAAACCCAAGCATCAACCTAGGCATTTTCCAAAGCCATCTGCTCCTCCTACAACTCCCACAAATCCCTTTGTAAAATGGGGGACCTTATCGGATGAGACAGAGGAGCGAGATCTCCTGCAATGGCTTTATGCTGAAGAAGAAAACACACCCCAAGAGCCGCCTAGGCTCCCTACAAAACTCTATGGACGGGGTGAAACAATTTTGCACAGGATGGGGTATGAAGGACAAGGCCATAGGCCTCAGAAAAGAAGGAATCATTGAACCTATCCAACATTCTTCATCCTCTTCGGCTAGAAACACAACTGGCCTAGGGTACAAAGGTAAAGGTAAAACCAAAGAAAATGCCAGCCTAGTGGAGACAATTCAAACACTCCAAGTGAATAGTGACACAGATTCAGATGAGTCGAATGAGTATGAGTGGGACGAGCTGACAGAGCACTCCTACGATGATAAGGAGATTGACACCATCCAAACTCTCAGCCCCTACCATGAGGGACAGACGCAACGGGACAGACCACTGGAGTCTGATTTGCCCCTCCCTGAGATTATGGCTTTCGAGGAAAGTTTCGATTCCATTGCGATAAACAACCTGGAGGAGAGTACCACCCAGAACACTATCCCCACTAGTGCCCATAATATTTCCATTCATAACATTAACGAATCAGATCTCTCATCCGACTCCCTTCCCCTCTTACACCTGGAGCTTATCGACTGGGATCTGCAAGGAGCCCCTTAATTAGATATGTTCCAGAATGATGATGCTTACATTGACTATATGGAACTTAGGGATCACTTACCAAGAGGAGATCATAAAGCTGGTTCCGCTATCGAACTCAAGACTGTGGCTTACTTTGGGGAGGGTGCCAAGCCTTCTAGTCGCAAAAATATTAAAATCAAAAATGGATCTGAAGGTGAAAACTGCCGTGCGGCAGTGTCAGATCATAAAACAGTAAAAAGAAAGGACGTATCCGAAGGTGAAAACCCAACTGTGGCACCTGACGATGGAATGCTTGACACCCTCCCTAGTGACATGTACTAGGAACGGTCACAGATTGTGGTGGAGCCAACAGAGCCAATGAATATCGACACCGAAGAGCAACCCAAGATTATCCACTTCACAAAATCTCTCACACCACCTGAGAAAACTAGGTTTGTACCATTTTTTAAGAAGAAGAGAGGCAGCTTTGCTTGGTCATATGCTGACATGCCAAGTCTAGACCCTAACCTGATTCTACATCATTTGCCATTGGATCCAGGGGTGAAGCCCGTAAAGTAGAAACTGAGAAAGATGCATCCCCATATAGCCCTTTTGGTCAAGGAAGAACTCAAGAAATTGCTAGACGTGGGGTTCATCAGGGCCATAGATTACCCCGAATGGATATCAAACATCGTGCCAGTGTCTAAACCAGATGGCAGGGTTCGACTATGCAACGATTTTAGAGACTTAAACAAAGCATGCTACAAGGATGACTTTCCCTTGCCTAACATCGATATCATAGTCAACCTCACGGCAGGACATACAATGTTGTCACTCATGGATGGATTCTCAGGGTACAACCAGATCAAAATAGCACCAAAGGATCAGCACAAAACAGCTTTCACTTGTCCATGGGGTACCTTTTGCTAGAATGTCATGCCGTTTGGGCTGAAAAATGTAGGTGCTACATATCAGCGGGCCATGACAACTATATTCCATGACATGATGCATGTGACCATGGAGGATTATGTTGATGATATCTTAGCAAAATCTCTCACGAGGGACTCACACCTGGACATCCTAGAGAAAGTCTTCCAACAGTTGGATCAATTCCAAGTTAAATTGAACCCGAAGAAGTGTGTGTTTGGGGTAACATTGGGCAAGCTGCTAGGCTTCATCATGTCAGCAAATGGCATAGAGGTAGACTCGGCCAAGGTCAAAGCAATAATGGACATGCCACCGCCCAAGACTCTAACATAGTTGAGATCCTTATAGGGCAAGCTGCAGGCCATCCGAAGGTTCATCTCACAGTTGGCAGACAAGTGCCAACCTTTCAGTCACCTTCTACATAAGAATATTCCATTTAAATGGGATGAGCGGTGCGAAGAGGCATTCAACAAGTTAAAGGAGTACCTTATGAACCCTCCTATACTCATGCCTCCGATCCAAGGAAAACCTTTGATTCTCTACATTTCTGCTACACCTACTGCTCTTGGGGCTCTCCTAGCGCAGCAAGACTATGGGAACAAGGAAAGAGCTGTGTACTACATCAGTCGAACCTTAGTGGGCTATGAGTTACAATACTCACAGGTAGAACGATCATGCCTTGCGGTGGTTTTTGCTTCACAAAAACTCTGACACTACATGTTGGCACATCCTGTCAAACTCATTGCCAAAATCGACCCACTAAAGTATCTTCTCAGCAAAGCAGCTCTCACGGGTCGACTAGCAAAGTGGGTTATGCTTCTTAGTGAATATGATATAGAATATGTGGACAGAAAAGCCATCAAAGGGCAAATCATAGCTGACCAACTGGCCGAAGCACCATTACAGGACACGTCACCAATGCAGTTTGAGTTTCCCGATGAGTCTTTATTCACTCTGTCAACATCTCCTTGGAAACTCTACTTCGACGGGTCTTACACCAACCATGGATCGGGGGCAGGTATCCTGTTTATCACTGCCCAAGGTGACACAATTCTGAAGTCCTACAGATTGTTATTTCCATGCACCAATAACATAGCGGAGTATGAAGCCTTGGTAATTGGTCTCAAGATGGCCACTGAGTGGAAAATCCAAGCCTTATGTGTCTACGGTGATTCTCAGCTTATCATAAATCAGGTCAACGATGAATATCAAACCAAAGATGAGAAGCTCATCCCATACAAACAGATGGTCGACGACCTCAAGAAACATTTTGGGACCATCTCCTTTGAACAAATACCCAGGATCGAGAACAAAGTAGCAGATGCAATGGCTACCATAGCCTCTCTTCTTGAAATACCTGAATACGAGTCACGGTATGAGTTCTTAGTAGAAACCATTCGGCAACCGGCTTATGATCTCCTCGAAGCCCACTCCATTTGCCTCCTAGTAGGATCTGATTCACCTTGGTACGGTAAGACCTACACTTACCTCAAGGACAATATTCTTCCACCCGACCTCTCTTCCAACCAAAAGCGAACTTTCATCTGACAAGCCTCCCATTACACCATCATAGCTAATACCCTTTACCGACGTGGTCTGGATGTTACTTTACTCCGTTGTCTAGAACAAGAAGAATCCGTAACTGCCTTGCGAGACGTACACGAAGGGATCTGTGGAACACACTCCAGCGGTCCTTCCTTAGCTAAGAAACTCATGCGTTTGGGTTATTACTGGCCCAATATGGAAATGGATTCCTGTCAGTTCGTCATAAAGTGCAAACAGTGCCAAATACATGGGAACCTGATTCATGCACCTGCTCAGGAGTTGAGACCTTTAACGACGCCCTGGCCCTTTTTCCAGTGGGGACTTGACCTTGTGGGAAAGATTCATCCACCTTCTTCCAACAACCATAAATTCATCATAACCACCACTGAGTACTTCACAAAGTGGATTGAAGCCGTTCCCCTAACCACCGTCACAGGCAAGCAAATTTCCTCGTTCATTTTGAACTACATCATCTGCCAATATGGCATCCCTTCATCCATCATAACGGATAATGGGAGACCATTCAAAAATCAGGATGTCCAGGAACTTTGTGAGTGTTTCAAAATCCAACACCGTTTCTCCACTCCATACTACCCCCAAGGTAATGGCCAAGCTGAGGCATCAAATAAAACCATTCTGAAAATCCTAAAGAAGACTGTCAATGAAGCTGGTCACGATTGGCACGTCCAACTCAATCCTGCTCTGTGGGCCTACAGAACCAGTATACGCACTCCCACAGGTGCTACACCCTACGCCCTTGTCTATGGCTCCGAAGCCATCCTTCCCATTGAGGTCGAACTCCCATCCCTCAGGGTGTTGTTGAAAGGTCTCATATCAGATGAAGAATACAGAGTCTCCAGGCTACAAGAACTCGAGCTGCTAGAGGAAAGGCGCCAGAAAGCTTTTGACCATCTCAAAGCCTATCAACAGATGATGTCAAGAAGCTACAACCACAAGGTTAGACCAAGATGCTTCAAGGTTGGGGACCTCGTTCTAAAAGAGAACCCTCGCAATCAGCAGGACAGAGAAAAGAAAGGTAAGTTCGAGCCTAACTGGCTTGGGCCCTATGTGATTGTAGCTGCTTACGGATCGGGGGCATATCAGTTGGCCACATCAGAGGGTGAGTTGTTAGATGATCCAATCAACAACATGCATCTTCGCCGGTTCTATACCTAGGAGAATCCCAATGCAAGGGGGCACAATAAAATCAATAAAATCAAAAAAGTCAAAAAAATCAAAAAAGTTAAAAAGACAAAAAATCAAAAAAGTTAAAAAGGGAAAAATACAAAAAAAAAGTTGAAAAGAGAAAAATCAGAATAAAATAGAAAGGCACACAAAAAAATTGTCCTTTGGTGAAAACCTGGCAAATAGGCGCCTTGGATAGGTATCGTGATGAAAACCTGGCAAATAGGCGTCATGTTTACTTTCTAGCTTCTCGTGCAAATAAAAGCAAGTGATGAAAACCTGGTAAACAGGTGTTACTTGTGATAAACCGCCTTCTCCGTCTTTGAGAATCCAATCACCTTGAGTCCATTCTTCCTTCGCTCATTTTCTGTTCGACCCATATCTATCCCACAAATAAACATTCGACAGTTACCTATCATGGCTTGATACTCTCCTTGTGGCCTTGTCAACCAAGGTTTTGTCCCATACCGTCTCCTCAATGTGAGCCTAGTATAGTGTCTCTCGTCGGTGTCCATGGTCCGAGTCTGTGAACTACGTTGCCTTTGCGCCGCCACGTAGGCAAGGCCATTATTCTAATGCGCCCCCGAGGCTCCCATTTCTTCTGTGGTCCCATTCATCCCCTTTTCTTTTCTTCATTCTTGTCATCTTTCTTCTAGTCCATCCATGGTCCATTAGGGTTTACCCCAAACTACGTTGCCTCTGCGTCGTCACGTAGGCAAGGCCATTTTAGCAATGAGCCCTCGAGGCACTAGGTTAGTCCCTTAGGGTCCATCTCCCCAATAAAGATTCTGCAATCTTCTCACCAAGCAAACAAATGCAAGCAGAACCTGCGCTTCAAACAGAAATCTTGACGATGAGCATCTTAACCTATCCAAAGCAAAGCAAATACCCAAGGTCTTCTAACTGATTTTATCTAAATTATGGCAAGAAACTCACATCTAAATGCAAGAATGTTTTGTGGATTGGAACCATGGTTAAGTTACAGAGTCTGGATTTTTGTTATCATGTCCTTCTATGCTACTCAAGGATGCCAAAAGCTAGAGATGCTATGATGGGGGCATGATTATTTTCTTTGTTTGCTATTTGTGGATTAAACTTTGGTAATGTGAAGCCTTGTCTAAGGACATGATCAGCAAAAGATCATCGAGGACATCAAAGGTCTAACACGAACGGGGGCAATCCTTGCTTGTTGAAACGCAAGACGTACTCAGGTCATCTAGATTCAATTTTGACTAGATGCTTGTATTAGCTTGCTAAATCACAATCCATGTAAGCGATACTCAGGTCATCTCGGTTCAATTATACCTCGATGCTTTTATTCACTTACAGCATTTCAGAAAATGTACCACAAAAATATGCCCAATGATGAAATAACGCACTCTAAAAGCAAAGCATCCATCCTATATCCACATACACATCCATGCAATCCTCATTTTCCAAACTATGCATTGTAACGATATCAAGTAAAGTTTCTAAGTCATCTTATCACAACCATTCTTCTATCTGTCTCTCATGTCACTCTTGTGTCGATCAAGTACATTTGGACTTCACAAAAACAAAGCATATAGGAGCATATCATATCATTCGTAGGACTAGTCATGCACATGCTTAGGTTCGTAGAATACACCATCCAATGCATTAGGTCATCAATACATTTGCATCACATCAAAATCATCACACATATACATACATTTGCATTAGATCATATAGACGTCCCATAACACAGTTGCATCATCACATAGAAATCATATTACATTTTGCATTTATTTGACAACATTAAATCACATAGACATCATATAGCAGCATATCATAAAGCATCTCATATAGTGTCAGATAGACCATCTAACTATGCACATACATCACATCATACATTAGAAGTAAATCTTCATCACATGGAACATAAAATAGATACACCACAACTGCATCATCATATATACTATCATATAAAAGAGGTCCAAATGTACAAAATCGTCATCTGTCTCTGGAATAAAAGTGTCATATACAATATGCATCCAAACGGATGGTGATACATGTCCCAAAATGTACAAAATCCAGTCTCTGTCTATCCCTGCTACTGTGGGCCACCACTGCCAGCTCCTGATTGCTGAGGACCCATCACGGAGGCCCCTGATTGTGATGGACCTACTCTATGAGTCGCCCCAGACTGACTCCTGAAACTCCCTGCCCTCTGGCTCGATGCCACGGCACCATGATATAACCCTCGGTAATACTGAGCCTGGGACTGTGCTCTGGCTAGATCTGTCTGTGCCTGTGCCAACTGCGTCTGCAACTGGCCAACCTGTGCCTGTGCCTGCTGCACCTGACCAACCAAAAATGAACTTGCTGCATCTGTCCCCATAGCGGCCACAACAGTATCCCGCTCTACACGGATAATCCGTACCCGTGCGTCTGCCATGTCCCTCTCGCGGGTCAACCCAGTGATCACCGCTGCGTCTGTCTCTCGCCTCTGCTCTACCCTCCTCATCTGTGCCTGCAACTCTCACACTTGTCCCCTCAAACCGGCTATGGTCCTCTCATGAGCCTCTCCCTGTACTGGCCCCTATGCTGCCTCTGCCTGTCCTGGCCCCTGTGGCTGGGTCACCTGCTGCTGCGGTACCTGCTGGGGTGGTGGCATCTGTGCCTGCTGAGGTATATGTTGATGTGCCTCTGCCTACCCTGGCACTGCCTGCTCAGCCTGAGCTATCCTCCTCCGCTATCTCGGCCTCTCTCCGGCCCTGCCACCCCGTCGTCCTCGTTCTCCTCTAACGGCCCTCCGCCCTGGGCTAGCCTCTCCCTCCTCCTCTGAGTCCGCCTCATCAATACGAGGCACCAGCATGCCAGGTCCTAAATACCTTGGGAAAGGATGTGCAGTGATCCAATCCTCGTACTCCTGTGTCACCCCCGCATCTGCTATCTCTCTCCGCATGTCCCAGGCCACATACGGCGTCTACTGAAACTCTGCCAGAGCCTCCTCATAAGAAGCCATCGGCCCCCATCGGACCCTCTCTGCGTGCGTCCGTGCAAACATGGCCTGCCCCTGTGGCATACCCTGTCTCTGCCCAAACTGTCGCCGCACCCTGCCCACCATCTGTCTCTCCAAAATATGCCGTGTCTGGCCTATCAGCCACCTGGTCTGAAAGCAGTATGGCAGCTCATCTCCCTCGTCACCCCAGGGCTCGCAGTCCAGATATGGTCGCCAAACGACCACATCTACTCCATCCAGGGTATGTCTCCAGTACTCTAGCTTCCCCAGCCTATGCTGGGAAATCACTCCTGCATAGCCATAACTGTATGGCTCTCCTCGCTACCTCGCGAAGACACATATCGGCCTAGTCACCGCTATGTGCTCCCACAGCCAGAACTGTAACAGCAGCACCCCAGCCGATAGACTCGTGCTGCGGTGGTACACCACCTGATGCATGTCGTGGTAGAGGTGGGCCTGTACGCAGACTCCCCATGCATATCAGGTGCCCTCAGTCAGCATCCGCTCCATGATCTTGCCCCATCCAATGGGGAACCCATGCGATCTCCTATCCGGGCATACAACGCCCCCGATCAGTCCAGCCACAATCCCAGGGAAGTAGTCATAGTAGTCATATATATCCTGCCATGGGATAACCTGTCCAGCTAGCTCGGGATCATCAAACACCCGCTGGCACTCGGCGAGTCCCACGTCCCGCTGTGCATCGTACTCTACTAGCTCGCCTACCACCGGCAAGTGTAGTATCTGGTAAGCATCCTCCAGGGTCACCGTCATCTCTCCCGTCGGGAAGTGGAAGGTCCCATCCTCACTGTGGAATCTCTCCACGGCGGCTGTCAGCAGTCCATGGTTTGCCCGCACCTCGGGCATAAAGCATACATAATCCAAACCCATGGCACCAAGCGCCACTCTGTCAGACTCTGTCAGCATGTATCTCTGCAATAAGGGCATAGGAAACGTCTCCCTCAACTGCAGTGTGTCCCGAATCTCCTCCTGCAAGTAAGCAAGGCAAAGCGTCAATCTCAAGCGACATATACCATACTCAACATACCTACTGAACTATATCAACTAAACTTAGCATTTCAAATTGATCAAAACAGCACACTACATCTCTTGACTAGATTTCTACAATCTCGGAGATAGCTCATCGATTACAGCGTCAAACAGGACGCTAATCGAGTCAATTTGGCTAAGTCCTTTGCTATTCACAGCAAATGCGCCACTACAGGTGGTAAATGCGTCATTTTTTGGTGTATGCGCCGCTAAAATCAGCGTATGCGCCGCTTCACACAAATGCGCCGCCAAATTGCACGTATGCGCAGATCCGATGGATGCGCCGCCAAATTAGGCATATGCGCCGGCATATTATGCAAGCGCCGCTAAAATTGACATATGCGCAGCATCAACAGATGCGCCGCTACTTTCAACATATGCGTGGCTTAACTACACATGCGCCGCCAAATTGCATATGCGCGGCTTAACTACACATGCGCCGCCAAATTGCAAATGCGCAGCCACAGTGCACAGATGCGCAGTTTTCGTGTATGCGCCGCCGCAACCGACATATGCGCCGTTCTGAGTTTCGGCGCATGCATTTGACCTATTTTCTAAGAGCATTTATTGCATCCTAAATCGACCCTAGGAGAAATTTTTTGAAACACATACCAGGGGTCCTGCCTCTGCTGGCCGCTCGAATCGACGGACTCGCTCGAATCGATGCTCATCGCGTGGAATGTCTGCTGCTCTGGCTGCCATGCTGCTCCAAGTTGCTCTAAGCTCTCTCACTCCAATCCAGAGTAAACAAGTGTACAAATGACTATTCTTGTGGACCCAGCTCCTATTTATAGGCTCCAAACCCTAATTCTGGCTAGGTGATGACTGTGACTACTTCCCGTGCCCGTCTTCGTGAGATTGTCCATCTCCGAATCTTTCGCCCTTTTCTAGTCCAATCTCCCGAGGGGGCATCCTATCGTCATTAAACCTGTACCAGGGGCAAACTGGGGCATGTATCATCATTCAGACTATCGAATTCTTTGAAGCAACGCTGTAAACTGCATTGCATCAAAGAGGGGCAAAATGTATACGCCTAAAAAATGACACAATTCATCCTAAATAAATATTCTAAATATTTATTCCATTCTTCTATTAATTAAATAAATATTCTAAATTTATTTAATCGATTCACTGTTCCATAATTAAATAAATTCAATTTATTTAATTAAAATTCTTCTAAATGTCCTACATGATTAAATAATCATAAATTATTTAATTAATCCAAATTCCTCTATCCTAAGTTCTAAATTCAAAAATCCACATCACTTTTACACATCACCTTTTCCACCTCACCTTGTCCACCTCATCAGGTTGCACATGTAATTAAATATATTTAATATTTAATTATCTTATTTTTCCTCACCCACATGGCCTATTTCTTCTCAAATCAGAGGTTAGTTAACTAATCAATCAAAAAAGTTAACTAACCTGTCAATTGAGTCAAACCCTCAATCAATTCAGTCAATTCCATGATTTATTCTTCTAACTGATCAATCAAGTCTGTTAACAAACCAGTCAATGGAGTTAACTCTCCAATCAGTTTTGTCACATCCCCCCTTTCATGATGGAGCTGGGACACTTGTCACATTTCCACTGGTTGCACATTCCTCAACCATCCTCAGCCGTGGATCTTCATATCTCCTCTCAACCGTTGATTTCCATTCTTCCAAGTCTATAAATGAAGCTTCATCCTCCCATTCTAATCATCCAGGCTTTTGACATCGTTACTCTGCAGAAATATCACTAGCGCGCCTTTGGCACCCTTTTGTCATCCACAAGCTTGAGATCACATACTTGCATTGGAGCTCATCTTCATTGCATATCACCATAGCCATTCACCATCGACTTCCTTGAACACAGCTTTAAAAGATTGCACTCTCTGAAGGCTCATCTCATCTACAAAAGGATGATTTGTGATAGGCGAACAACAGAAGTTTCGAAACGGGAGAGGTTTGCACTGTGTTTGTTCATTACTTTGTTTATTGAATCCTTCTTGTTTCACCATTCTGTTGATGTTTGGGTCTTGTTTAATTCATTAGATTGATCACCATTTTACCCTTACAGGAGTCCTTAGACATTTCATGGCTAATCATGTATGAGATCATTGGGATGTAGTTGAGAGGGTTTTTAGATATTTATGGGGTACCTTCGAGTACTCTATTTGTTATCATGGTGATTCTATAGGGGACCAACAACTAATGTATATTTGTGGATTCAGATTGGGTAGGTGACGTCGATAGTAGAAGACCCACCAATGGCTATGCTTTTTATTTATTTGGTGGTGCTATTAGTTGGATAAGTAAGCAACTGTAATGTCAGAAAATGTCCCCTTGGGGGCTTGTCCCTCATAAGGTTTAGCTCTTGGGTCTCTTAGCTGCATTTAGGACATCTTACATCATATTTCAATATCCTGATGAGAAAAACCCTAAGTGTCTTGGCAAATAGGACCTAGGGGGACCACTTGAGATAAACCCTACCTAGAATGGGGGGGGGACTTGGGCGCCTGTGCCCTAGTCCTGCCCTATTTTGGGTTAGTCCCAATTTTTAGGTGTCAGCTTGTGACTGTTATTTGGGTCCTATGCCGACACGGTAAGTTTGAATTACAAAATTCTTTGCAGGAGTGTTTGTAGTTGCATATAAAAGCATGTTTAGGCATTCATTTGTAAACTAGATGGCTATTGTGAACTTTATGCATTCAAGAAGTGATTCAAAGCATTCATTGTGTGGCAAGAGCAGATTTGTGTTGTCTATGTGTTTATGTTTGCAGATTTGAGCATCCATCTCCTCATGGCATGGAGAGCTTCTTCCTCCCATGAGATCTTCACTACAAGGTGACATTCATTTGTGTTTTCAAGCATTTATCATTTGGTTTTTGCCTTTGCCTCCCAAAGCACTCACTCTCTATCTGACAACAGTGTCTGGAAGACTTGAATGTCTCTCTGGTGCTTGACTGAAGCAAGCCTCTAAACACCACAAGCCCCTCCTAAAGTCTTCATGATTGCAGGTTACAGGTTGAATCTACAGACAAAATGAAGTTGCAGGAGGGCATAACAAAGTGTCAGAATTACAGATTAGAGAAGAAAATAGCTCCCTGGACTAGGGCACCTGCTCATTAGTCCTCAAAGTTTCATGATGGGAAAATCTTCAGTACAATAGGAATAGGTTGCAGATCTTGTTTGCAGATCCTGACAAAAAGAATGGCACTGGACTTGGGCACCCGCTCTTTAGTCCCTGACTTTCCCACCTCCAAAACCTGAAAATAGGTGCACAGTTATTTGTCGTTTTACATCTTCCTATAGCAGCATTTTCTGATATTCATCTATTTACTGTCGTATTTGCATAATTAGGGTTTTAAGGCATAATTGAGCATAACAGAAGATAATTGGCAATCAAATCATAAAAATCTAAGTTTCCCTACATCTCACAGTGACTTAAAGTAGGATAGTACATTGAAACTCGACCCTAGGTCCTTGAATGAAAGAGTGAAAGGAGGATATACACACGAACTACCAAAACCTAAACATCCAAATTTTACCCTTTACAACAACATGTTATGGTTGCTTTATCCACTACAAACCCTAAGTACATCATATCTACTCATGCTTGTAAGGAAGCCATCTAGCTTAAGAGATTATGTTTAGATGTGGGGTTGAGTTAGGGAGCTATCAGAGTTCTTTGTGATAGTTATAATGCCACATGTCTTCCAAACAACCCAACCTTTCATGCAATGACAAATCACATAGATGTCTAGTACCATTTTATTTGTGACATGGTAAAAGATAGAAGGGTGACACTTAGAGAATGTTGATACTTTGGTGAATGTTGTAGATGCATTGACAAAGTCAGTGAGCATAGTGAAGTTTAAGAGGTGCAATGAGTGTATGGACCTCATGGCCCCTAGCAACTAGATTTTAGTGTTGGAGTTCACTTTTGCATCTTCTATTTTTAGTAGAGAAGACCATGACAACTATAAGTTATGATAGGTTATGACAACTATACAAGCATCTTCGATTTTTAGTAGAGAAGACCACAACCAACTTGGGCATTGGAATTTGGGCCAATCGTGGTGCCATTTATAACTCATTATTTTGCCTCATGGTTTTAGCAAACCACCTATGGTTTATCGTTTCAATTTTGCTTATTTATTGGTGATTGAAGATGGAGTATTGCTTGTGTTATATGATTGACTTTTAGGCATTACTATGCTACCAAAATTTCTCTAGAATTTGAATGTTGGTGATACTCCTACAAATGTATATCTTAAAATTTGTATTGTAACCTCTTAGTTGCTAAATAATATAATTGGTAGTACTTTAGAGTGCGGGGTTTCTCTCCAAGATTGTTTTCCCCACACAAATGATCTTGTCATGATATAATTTTTCTTTGTGTATTCTTTGTAATAACTGTAAGATCTTGTGTTTTTGCACATACCTCCCTTTAAAGATTAGTATAGGAAGCATTTTTGCACCATTTATTCCTTTCAATAGTCATGGATAGAGGATCTAATTAAAGACACCATAACCATGCAACTAAAACATAGAAACATAAAACTTAATGTACAAGTAAATAATAGAAGTTGAATTCTTAGAAAGGACATATACGAAAAGGATGGCGCACAAAACCAATATTTTATATAATTCTTTGATATGATAGAAGTCTATAAAAATCTAGGAACAAGTGTATATGCCACAATAGTACCAACCAACAAAACATATGCCAAGATTACAATATTTTGGAGCTCAAATCTTCTAACCAGTTTTATCGCCCTCCTTTATGATGTCCTTTCTTCAATGAGTTTGTCACCTTTTTATAGAGAGTCCTTGGTGTAGAAAGGTAACATAGAACGAACTTAGCACAATGCCTTATACAACAAGAATATAAGCCTTGAAATTGGATGATGCTTCTCCCATGAACTTCCTTAGGACTAATATCCAAATATAAAGCATTACAATAGGCAAGAAATTTAAATATTGGTGCAAAGTCCTTAAATATGTCTCTTTGGGCATAAGAACTCATTGCAATTTACAATAAGGGAGACAAATTATGCAATACTTGAAAGTGGACATGTTGAAGGTCCTAAGATAATATTGTGATTATTATGTGGTACTACATAATAGAAAGATTATCTGTGATTTTGTAGTGTTAAAGTTTTATAGTAACTAGATGCACCTTTGTGGTGAGGATTAGCCTCTATGGTAGAAATAGATTGATTGTGACACTCCAATATACTTGCAAAAAAGAAACAAATATGAAAGATATATTTTTGAGTGATATAAGATTGCTCAACCCTTGAGATGCTTTTGTATCATATTGATAATAGAACTAAAATATATGTGGTTGGTAATTGTGATGGTGAAATTTAGACTAAAAGGTAGTAAGAACATACAAAATAATCACTCAACGTCAACATCAACATACACATCTTATTACAACATAAATGGAAATACAAAACATAAACAATGCAAAACTCAAGCAATGATTACCTTCCATTGTTGTGTGAGATTGCTTCAAGATGCATGGATGCAATGATTGGTTGGTGCATAGGTTTCTCTTTGCTTGGGAGTTTCTCAAATGGATAAATGTGCCTAGGATGATTTATTTTTGCTTATTTTTGTTCTTTGGAGGAGGCTTGTTAAAAAGACTTTTAGCCATGAGGATGGAGGGTAAGAATTTGTTTGGGAGATCAAGAGTAGAGATTAGCTTGTTGGTTGTGTGCAAGCTCTCAATGTGCCGAGTGGAGAGAGATGGTGAGTTGAGGGTGACAAAAGGAAGATTCACACATGTGGAAGAATATGAGAATGTGTGTGGAAATGACAAGTTGAAGGCCTCACACATTTGAGAGAATGTAGGAAATTGAATGACATTGACAAGTGGAAGATCTCACACATGTGAAAGAATGAAGGGATATGTGTGATAATAACAAATGGAAGCTCTCACACATGTCTGAGAATGTGGGTATTTGTGTGACAATGATAAGTGGAAGCTCTCACACATGTGTGAGAAAGTGGGGATTTGTGTGACAATGATAAATGAAAAGTAACATGTGTGAGAATGAAGAGTGGAGATGTTGGGATAATGGATAGTGGAAATTAAATGATGTAATTAATTAAAAATAATTTAATTAATTAAAAATTGGGAGATATTAGAGGACTAGATTAGCTTAATTAATTAAACAAAAAAGGTTGATTTTAATTAATTAATTAGAAGAAAGTTTAGACTAGGTTAATTAAATAAATTTAATTTAGCTAGTAGCAAGATTTAATTAATTGATGAAGGGGTGCTGCTCTTAATTAATTAAATATGATTTATTTAATTAACTATTGGGGGAAAGATAACCTAATTAATTAAATTCTTTTATTTATTTAATTAGTGAAGATGTGATGCAAGAAAAACAATGCAAATTGACAGAAGTATGACGATGTTAGGTTGAAATGCAAAAATTGATTTGAAGTGTCTACAATATTAGGGCTTAGCTCTAGGATCGAAGATAGTAGAATGACACTCATACTATTTTGGATCAATTCACCATTGTCATGAAATTATTTGCTTTAGTTTGATGATTGTTTTAAAGTTTGAAGTAGCACATATTACCATACAAATCAATTCGAAGCCTTGTAGGGTTGATCTCGACTACCATGAACCTGATTTGATGTGTGGGAATGATTTGATAGATTCTGTGCCTTATAACCTACTCGCTTTCACCTTCTAGGTATCTAAATATGTTAAAGTTGTGTTTAGGGACATTGTTGAGGAGTTTGTTGATTTGATAGGCAAATGAGCTCTCTTAAGTCAAAGCCCTTGGTGGATCAAATTAACAACTAAGAGAAATAACAAAGTCAAGATTTTTGAACATGCAAATGGCCTATATGATGATGTAGATTTGATTCCTTTAATGCTCTTGAATTTGAAAGTAAATGCTCTAATTATTCCAATTCCATCATGATTTATTTTAGTGCTAAATGAATGTCTATAAATATCAAGAAATACCATGATGTCACATGAAGCACATGTTAGGTCAACACTTAATGACTAGTAAAAAGGGGTGGAAAAGTTTGAATATGAAGATTTGGGATTCAAATTAATTTATATGGATAAGTTGGTGATCTTGAATGTGAGTTTGAAGCTTTGGGATTCAACGATCATTCTCACGCTCTTTGAAATTGACCTAGATCAAACCTGAGTCATTCAGAGATGATTTACAGGGATAAGGTGGTGATCTTGAGGTAGGGAGTAAATGTATGAAAATTAATGCCAAAGGAGACAAAAAGAAATCAACCATATCAAATTTATGCAAATAGAAGTGAAATAAAGACATAAGATTTGACTACAAAGTAAATCTAACACAAAAATATGTCCCTTTTCAATGTGTTATCATTATTATATTAAGACATTCCCATCAAAGTGGACACAAAACTAAGATAAGAAATGGCATTGGTACGCTAATTCAAATGACAACTAAGAATTAGGCTACAAACTAAACCTAACACAAAAATATGTCACTTTTTAATATGTTATCATTATTATATTAGGACATTCCTATCAAAGTGGACACAAAACCAAGATAAGAAATGGCATTGGTATACTAATTTCAAAGACAAATAAGAATTGGGCTACAAACTAAACCTAACACACAAAAAATGTCACTTTTCAATATGTTATCAAAGTGGACACAAAACTAAGATAAGAAATGGCATTGGTATTGCTAAATTCAACATTACAAGTCTATACTTAAACATCCTCTGCAAAGGCCCGCCCTATCGTTTTGAATTAGATAATCAGGAAGGGACCAAACCCATGACAAAAAGCCAAAAAGGTAAATGGAACAAGTTTCATGAGGAGTAAAACAAAACAAGGAACAAACCAAAAAAACTAAAACATAGTAAGAACCAGCATAACTAGCTGTTGTAAGGAAGGCCAGCTACAAACCAACAAAGGAAACTACTGCTTTGATAGATTTTTTAGGCCACTAATTGCTTGCCATTCCCTGTTTAAAAAGTTTAACTTGTGTTCAATGTTAGGTTGAAATGCAAAAATTGATTTGAAGTGTTTACAATATTAAATAAAGGGATATAGGGGCTTAGCTCTAGGATTGACAATAGTAGAATGATGCTCATACTATTTTGGATCAATTCACCATTGTCATGAAATCATTTGCTTTAGTTTGATGATTGTCTTAGAGTTTGAAGTAGCACATATTACCATACAAATCAATTCTAAGCCCTGTAGGGTTGATTTTGACTACCATGAACCTGATTTGATGTATGGGAATGATTTGATAGAAAGTGCACCTTATAACCTACTCGCTTTCACCTACTAGGTATCTGAATATGTTAAAGTGGTGTTTAGGAACATTGTTGGGGAGTTTGCTGACTTGATAGGTGAACGAGCTCTCCTAAGCCAAACCCCTTGGTGGACCAAATTAACGACTATAAGAAAGATCAAAGACAACATTCATGAACATTCAAATGGCTTGTACACTGATGGTAAATCCATTTGACGACTTATCTTCCTCCGGATGGTAAACCTTCTGGTACATTATCAGAGACACTATCCTGAAATTCTTCCAACATTTCTTAGACTTTTGCTGGTGAATCTTCACATTTCTCTTGACTAATCTTAGGAATCAATGCAAAGCAATGACACTCAGGCTTCATACCCTCCAAAAAATTTCTACCATCTACCAAGCAAATTTTAGCAGTACTACATACCTTTTCTTCCACCTCCTTTAAGGGCTTCAACTTATGACGAACTCCATCCTTTGTTAAGGAATATGTGTTTGCACGACCATCATGGACAACACTCCTATCATACTGCCACGACCTCCCCAACAGCATATGACATGTGTCCATTGGTATGATATCACACAACACCTCATCATGGTAGTCTCCAATCTTGAACTTCACTAAACATTGCTCATTGACCAAATCTCTATGGTCCTTCTACAACCATGCAATCCGATATGGATGTGAATGCTTTCTTCTTGTCAACTTTAACTTGTCAACCATCTCCTCCAAAACAAGATTATTAGTGCTTCCACTATCAATAATAATATCACAAAACTTACCTTCACATTTACACCTTGTGTGGAATAAACTCTTCCTCTGATTTGGTTCTTTCTCCTCATTCAACAAAGTTCTTCTAACAACTAGGGTTTCTCCCCTTTCCACATCTTTAGAGCGCTCAAATTGTGCATCTTCATCGACATGTGCAACTCGTGCATTACCTTTAGGTCTTCTATTCATCCTTCCTTGATGTTGTGGATACTCATATGCTCGATGCCCTTCTTCTCCCCATTGGAAACAGGTTCCTCTAAAACCTCCTCTTCTAGGTCCTTGCCCATGTCTTCCTCTTCCTCTTTGCTCACCATTATTCTGGTCATGAGGCCAATAGGTATTATCTCCTCTCTGATTTTGACTGGTGCTAGCTTCTTCACCTTTCTTTTGATCTTCATTACGACCTCCATAGGGTCTTCCACCAGTCCTTCCACCTTGACCTCTTCCTCTTTGCTTGTTGTCGAATCTTTTATTCAACTTCTCTTCCACCTTTAGGGAAAACTAGTATGCATCTCCTATGGTGGTCATTTTGACTAGGCTCAGCTCCTCTTGAATACTTGGCCTTAACCCATTAATGTAATGGGCTACCTTCTCCTTGTTGGCCTCTGCATGACCGATTCTAATAGTAATCTTATAAAACTCTTATGTATACTCCTTAACAGACTTGTTACCTTGCTTCAATCCTTGCAACTTCTTCAGCAGCTCCATCTCATAGTCCATAGGAATGAACTGCTTCTTCAGTTTCTCCACCATCTGATCCCATCTGGTGATCTTTCCTTTACCTCTCCCATTTCTCTCTAACTGGACCTCCTTCCACCAAATCTGGCATGGCCCTTCAACTTTGTTTTTGCAAACTTGACTTGATCTGGGTCCTCCACATCTTCATACTCAAAATACTCCTCCATGTCATTGATCTAATCAATAAGCTGTTCTGGATTCAAATCTCTAGAATATGTAGAAACTTTGATCTTGGGCCTCTTTCCAATCTTAGAAATGGCCCTCAACAACCTAACTTCTGCAAGATCTCCTGCAGCTTCTTGTTCTTCCTCAGATAGCTTTTCTTCAGCTTCATCTTTGCTTTCTTCTCTTGCTCTCAGCTCAAACCCTCTTTGTAGCTCCTCTTGCAATGCATCTATATGCCTTTGTAGGGCTCTAAAACCCTCTTCCGTCAAATCATTCCTCCCAATGTGATTTCTTCATTGAGGCATCTTGATCTCCGCATTAAACTCACAACCTCAGGTCTTGGTGCAAACTGCCACATGGTCGGCAATCTCTCTACACAATCAAGAACCCTTGCTCTGATACCACTTGATGAAAGGAGTAAATCATAAAATAGACAACAACAAAAATTGCACACAGAAAATAGAACTTTCTTTTATCGATTTGGACAACTCGTTACATTACAGGAGCTCAAATACAATAAGATGAATCGACCCTCCATAGGTTGCAACACATTACAACTTTCTATCACAAGACTCTGGAATCATCTATCTTTTGTAACCCTAAATTAGCTAGGGTTTTTGTTTTCCCACCTATTCTTGACTCTACACTTTCCTCCTTAACTCTACTACTCCCAAGGGTTCCCAAAAATGGTCATAAATAGCCCCTTTTGGTGGCCATCAGCCAAATTTCAAATTTTGCATCTCCTTCCAAAAATAGGTCAACTTCTGGGAGCCATAACTTTTGATCCGAGTGTCTGATTGACAAACCATTTTAAGTTCTGGAAAGCTCATGGAGTGCTCTATGCGCTAAGAACCCACTCTATTGGTTCCAGCCATTTTTGGGCCCGTACGAGGCTATTTAGTGCCTCAAACTTGAGTTTGAATAATTTTCAGGCGTTTTTCAGGAAACATAAACTTTAATATCTTTTAGCTCACAAATTATCTTTGCATGATTCCTTCGCCAAAGGTCTTGTTTTTCTGTTACGAAGCTTCCTGTAAATTTTTGCTTCAAACTGTGCCCAAATGCAAACTTTCCTAAAATAGCAAGTTGTTATTTTTAGCAGTTTGGAAAAACTAAAAGTTCTACATTATTATTCAAGTGATTATGGAACCAAAACCACAAATTTTGAAAAGAAATGGAAAGAACATCAATGATTTTGAAACACATCTTTTTTGGGTGATGCAAGATTGCCCTTATACCACTGGATGCTCCTGCATCAGCCTTGGAGATGATTCTCACATGAAGATTATTAGCTATTGAAGAGTTCTTATTAGATTCTCAGATGGACGTGTGAAGGGGATTAATGGTGTTTTGTATATCCCTAGTTTGACATGAAACATATTATCATGAGTAAATTTAATGATGTGTGTATAGGTTTTTTCTCTAGTAGAGGGTGTAAGATGGTGCAAGGAGATATGGTTTTCACTAAGGGTGTTCATGCGGGCACTCTATTTTAGTTGGATGCATGACTATTTAGTGCAATAGTTTTGTTGTTCTTGTAGCTAAGAGATCTATAGATTCTACATTCTCACCATCGAAACCAATAACAAAGAGGAGCATTTTATCCACTTCTGATGGTCATGCATTTTGGGTACCTGAGCAAGCTCTTGCTTCAAAGAGCAAGAGCTGTCTATGGAGAAGACAATGTTATGGTTCTAGAGAATGGATCACATAGGTGAGAAGGGTCTAATGACCCTAAAAAATAAAAATCTTGTAAAAGGGTTAATAGATTGTGCTCTTGAGTTTGATTTTTGTGAACATTGCATATATAGTAAACAAAACCATTTTTAATTTTACTTGAGTTCTCACAAATCTTTTGGGGTGTTGGATTTATTTTATTTTGACATATTTAGTCTTATAAACATTCCTTCTATTTCTAAGTCTTTATATTACGTGTCTTATATAGATGATTATTTTAGGAGGACATGAGTGTATTTACTCATAAGTAAATTTGAAGTCTTTCTATTTGTTTTAAGGGTTTTAAAGCCCTTGTATGAAATTAGATTGGTAGAAAGATTAAGGTTTTGAGAATTGACAATGGTGGTGAGTTTTGTTCAGTATATTTTGATAGGTTCTCTAAGGAGAACAAAATTTAAAGACAAAAGACAACTCGATATATCTCTTAGAATAATGGAGTTTCAAGAGGGAGAACAAGACATTGATGGAGAGGGCTAGGATTATGCTTAGTGGAGACTACTTGGAACAAAATATTTGGGCAAAAGTGGTTGGTACGACTTGTTACCTACTTAAAAAGTATCCTACATTATCTCTTATTGAAAATAAACCTATGGAGGCATGGATGGGAAAAAAGCCCTCATTATGGCATCCTCAACGTTTTGGTTGTGAGGCATATGTGAATGTGCCTAGGGAGGGATAAGCAGTCTAAATTGGAGAACAAGGCATTGAAATATATTTTCATTGATTGTGGTGTTGATGTGAAGGGATAAAAGCTTTGTAATCCTATGGTTAAAGAGAGCTTTGTATAGCTTAAGTTCTATTTTTAGATGAATCAAGTTTTCTTCCACAATATTACATCTAGAAGAGGATGGAAAAAAAAACATGGTT
This sequence comes from Cunninghamia lanceolata, assembly GCA_027924645.1. Classification (NCBI taxonomy): domain Eukaryota; kingdom Viridiplantae; phylum Streptophyta; class Pinopsida; order Cupressales; family Cupressaceae; genus Cunninghamia; species Cunninghamia lanceolata. The sequence goes on from BSBN01000254.1 coordinate 27,655,291, forward strand.
CAGCTACCCTAAAGACTGAGAAGGTTGAACTATGAGCTCATTAAGGACCTAAAGAGGGAGAATCTCAAATAGTTTTTAATAGTTTTGAAGAGGAGGTAGAACCTCCACCTCAACTCTTGATGAGGTTCACTCGACAAAGACAACAACTAGATAGGTATAATCCTCCTGATTATATATGTATTTTTGCTTTGATTACTAATACCAATGAGCCTAGAACTATGACTTGGAGGCTATATATATGAGTTATTTTGAATCTTAGAGCTAGCATCCATGGACGAGGAGATGGATGCATTGAGGAAAAATGACACATGGGACTTGGTACCATTGCCAGAAGGAAGAAAGCCTATTATATGTAAATGGTTTTTCAATGGGAAGACCAATTCTAAAGATAGTATAAAAATGTACAAGGCAAGGTTGATTACAAAAGGCTATTCCCAGGTTGAGGGGATAGACTTTGGTCAAAATTTTTCCCAATTGATAAGATGACATCTATCAAGTTCTTGTTATTTGTAGCAACACATTTTGATTTGGAGAGATGAGAAATGGATGTGAAGCAACATTCTTGCACGATGACTTGTAGGAAGAGATGTATAAGACACATACAAAGCACTAAAAGGAGAAAGGTAATGAAACTTTGGTTTATAGACTAAAAAATATTTGTATGACTGCCTTAGGAATCACCTGGGATGTGGTACCAAAAGTTTGATTCCTTTGTATTGGAATTGGGGTTTCTAAGATCCAAATAAAATCATTGTGTTTATTATAAGATGGATGGTGATTATTTCCTTTTCATCACATTGTAATAGTAAAGAAGTGATTTGTGATTTGAAGTCTTAACTTTTGACATAATTTGACATGAAAGACTTGGGAACAACCAAGTACATATAGGCATGGAGATACTAAGAGATAGAGTGAACACAAAGCTTTGGTTGAGCCAGAAAAAAGTATGTGAACTCAACGTTAGAGATATCCAACATGTCACTTTACAGACCTTCGAGTGTTCCTATTTCAATATGAACTAAGTTATATGTAGTGCAATGTCCATCTTCACCTAGTGAGATGAAGGACATGGCTCAAGTACCTTATGCTAGTGTCATTGGGGGTTTGATGTATGCTATGGCTTTTACAAGACTAGATATTTCCCAATTAGCGAGAGTCCTTAGCCATTTCATGGCTAATCATGGATGAGATCATTGGGATGTAGTTGAGAGGGTTTTTAGATATATATGGGGTACCTTCGAGTACTCTATTTTTTTTTATCATGGTGATTCTATAGGGGACCAACAACCAATGGATATTTGTGGATTCAAATTAGGTAGGAGACATCAATGGTAGAAGACCCACCAATGGTTATGTTTTTTATTTATTTGGTGGTGCTATTAGTTGGATGAGTAAGCAATAAGTTATGGTTGCTTTATCCACTACGAAGGCTGAGTACATTGTATCTACTCATGCTTGTAAGGAAGCCATCTGGCTTAAGAGATTATGTTTAGATGTGGGGTTGAGTTAGGGAGCTATCAGAGTTCTTTGTGATAGTTAGAATGCCACATGTCTTCCAAACAACCCAACCTTTCATGCAAGGACAAATCACATAGATGTCTAGTACCATTTTATTTGTGACATGGTAAAAGAGAGAAGGGTGATGCTAGAGAAGGTTGATACTTTGGTGAATGTTGTAGATGCATTGACAAAGTCAATGAGCACATAGAAGTTCAAGAGGTGCAATGAGTGTATGGACCTCATGGCCCCTAGCAGTGAGATTTTAGTGTTGGAGTTCACTTTTGTATCTTTTGTTTTTAATAGATAAGACCATGACAACTATATGTTATGATAGGTTATGACAACTATACAAGCATATTCTATTTTTAATAGAGAAGACCACAACCAACTTGAGCATTGGAATTTGGGCCAATTATGGTGCCATTTATAACTCATTATTTTGCCTCATGGTTTTAGCAAACCACATATGGTTAATGCTTTCAATTTTGCCCATTTATTGGTGCTTTAAGATGGAGTATATTGCTTGTGTTGTATGATTGACTTTTAGGCATTACTATGCTACCAAAATTTCTCTAGTATTTGAATGTTAGTGATACTCCTACTGTAATGGGTAAAATTTGGATGTTTGATATTTGGTAGTTTTGGTGTATATCCTCCTTTCACCCTTACATTCAAGGACCTAGGGTCGAGTTGCAATGTACTATCATACCCTAGGTCACTATTGAGATGTAGGGAAACTTGGATTTTTATGATTTGATTGTCAATTTCCTTCTCTTATGCTCAATTGTACCTTAAAACCCTAATTATGCAAATACGACGGTAAACAAATGAATAACAGAAAATGCTTCTGCAGAAAGATGTAAAATAACAAATAATTGTGCACCTATTTTCAGGATTCCGAGGTGGAAAAGTCGGGGACTAAAGAGCGAGTGCCCAAGTCCAAGGCCCTGCTTTTTGTCGAGATCTGGAAACAAGGTCTGCAACCTGTATCTGCTATACTAGAGATTTTACCGTTGCGCAACTTCAAGGACTAATGAGCAGGCGCCCTAGTCTAGGTAGCTATTTTCTTCACCGATCTGCAATTCTAACACTCTGTTATACCCTCCTACAACTTCACTTTGTCTGCAACTCCAACCTGTAACTTGCAATCATGAAAACTTTGGGAGGGGGTTGTGGTGTTTAGAGGCTTGCCTCAGTTAAGCCCCAGAGAGACATTCAAGTCTTTCAAACACCGTTATCAGATAGAGATTGCGTGCCCTTGGGAGGCAGAGGCAAAAATCAAATGATAAATGCTCAATAATCACAATAGATGTCACCTTGTAGTGAAGATCTCATGAGGGGAAGAAGCTCTTCATTCCATGAGGAGATGGATGTACAAATCTGCAAACACAAACACATAGACAACACAAATCTGCTCTTGCAACACAATGAAAGCCTTGAATCACCTTTAGAACACAATAGCTTGCTAGTAATCATCTAGTTGAAATTTGTTTACAAATGAATGCCTAAACATGCTTTTATATGCAACTACAAACATTCTCGCCAAGATTTCGTAAATTCAAACTTACCGTGTCAGGCTAGGGACCAAATAACGGTCATAAACTGACACTAGAAATTTGGGCCTGACCCAAAATAAGGAAGGACTAGGGCACGAGAGCCCAAGTCCTCCCCCCTATTTTGGGCAGGGTTAGGTTCAAGGGGTCCCCCTAGGCCCCATTTGTCATGATACCCAGGGTGTTGTTATATGGAGCCTAATCAGACTCAGAGGTTACATTTTCCCCACTTTTATCGGGGCGTATCCCCCCAAATTCCTACGGGGTCAAGGGGCAGCACCCCTTGCGAGGGTTTGGGGGCAGCGCCCCCAAGACAGGGTCAAGGGGTAGTGCCCCTGGCGCATTCCTTGTCGCGATACAGGGCGGGGTCAAGGGGTAGCGCCCTCGCAGGGGCTTGGGGGCAGCGCCCCCGAAACCTCACACGGTTTTTTATTATTTTATAAAGGCACCGGGAGTTATTTTTTCATTGACTGACATAAGAAAACCCTATTTTTGTAATCGACAAAAAGCTTGATAAAAAGCAACTAAGGGTTAGGGTTTTGATATTATATTGTATTGTAGCATTTTGCAACGGTATTGAGTTGCAGGGATTGCTGATTGTAATCAGTTTGATTTACTGGATAATAATATTGGACTCTCTGTTTGGTGGATGTAGCCTGAGTTTGGGTGAACCACGTTAAAACTTGTCTCTCGCTGTTATTAATTCTATGTATTTCCATTTCTCTGTTTAATCTTTATTTGCATTTAATTGATATCTTCTGCCGGCTAATCCTAACACAGGGTTCATTCCATCGGGATGTTGAATTATGATGCAAGATGTCCTAAATGCAGCTAAGGGACCCGGGAGCTAAACCTTTTGAGGGAAAAGCCCCCAAGGGGACATTTTCTGACATTACACCTACAAAGGTATATCTTAAAGTTTGTATTGTAACCTCTTAGTTGCTAAATAAAATAATTGGTGCTACTTTAGAGTGTGGGGTTTCTCTCCCAAAGTATTTTCCCCACACAAATCATCTTGTCACATTATAATTTTTCTTTGTGTATTCTTTGTAATAACTGTAAGACCTTGTGTTTTTGCATGCACCTCCCTTTAAAGATTAGTATACGAATCATTTTTGCACCATTTCTTCCTTTCAATAGTCATGGATAGAGGATCTAATTAAAGACACTATAACCATGCAACTAAAACATAGAAACATAAAACTTAATGCGAAAGTACATAATAGAAGTTGAATTCTTAGAAAGGGAAAGGATGACGCAAAACCAATATTTTATATAATTCTTTGATATGATACAAGTCTATAAAAATCAAGAACAAGAGTATATGCCACAATAGTACTAACCAACAAAACATATGCCATGATTATAATATTTTGGAGCTCAAATCTTCTAACCAGTTTTATTAACCTCTTTTAGCTCTCCTTTCTTCAATGAGTTTGTCACCTTTTTATAGTGAGTCCTTGGTGTAGAAAGGTAACATCGAATGAACTTAGCACAATGCCTTATACAACAAGAAATGAGCCTTGAAATTGGATGATGCTTCTCCCATTAACTTCCTTAGGACTAATATCCAAATATAAAGCATTACAATAGGCAAGTAATTTAAATATTGGTGCAAAGTCTTAAAATATATCTCTTTTGGTATAAGAACTCATTGCAATTTACAATAAGGGAACCAAATTATACAATACTTGAAAGTGGACATGTTGAAGGTCCTAAGACAATATTGTGATTATTATGTGGTACTAAATAATAGAAAGATTATCTGTGATTTTGTAGTGTTAAACTTTTATAGTAACTAGATGCACCTCTAGGGTGAGGATTAGCCTCTATAGCAGAAATAGATTGATTATGACACTCAAGAAACAAATATGAAAGATATATTTTTGGGTGATGTAAGATTGATCGACCCCCGAGATGCATTTGTATCATATTGATAATAGAAATGAAATATATGTGGTTGGTAATTGTGATGGTGAAATTTAGACTAAAAGTTAGTAAGAACATACAAAATAATCACTCAACCTAGACATCGACATACACCTCTTACTACAACATAAATGGAAATACAAAACACAAACAATACAAAACTCAAACAATGATTATACCTTCCATTGTTGTGTGAGATTGCTCCAAGATGAGTGGATGCAATGATTGGTTGATGCGTAGGTTGCTCTTTGATTGGGAGTTGCTCAAATGGATAACATGTACCTAGGATGGTTTATTTTTTCTTATTTTTGTTCTTTGGAGGAGGCTTGTTAAAAAGACTTCTAGCCATGAGGATGGAGGGTGAGAATTTGTTTGGGAGATCAAGAGTGGAGATTAGCTTGTTGGTTGTGTGCAAGCTCTCAATGTGCCAAGTGGAGGGAGATGGTGAGTTGAGGGTGACAAAAGGAAGATTCACCCATGTGGAAGAATATGAGAATGCGTGTGGAAGTGACAAGTGGAAGGTCTCACACATTTGAGAGAATGTATGAAATTGGATGACACTGACAAGTGGAAGATCTCACACATGTGAAAGAATGTGGGGATTTGTGCGATAATAACAAATGGAAGCTCTCACACATGTGTGAGAATGTGGGTATTTGTGCAACAATGATAAGTGGAAACTCACACATGTGTGAGAATGTGGGGATTTGTGTGATAATGATAGATGGAAAGTCCCACATGTGTGAGAATGGAGAGTGGAGATGTTGGGATAATGGACAGTGGAGATTAAATGATTTAATTAATTAAAAAATAATTTAATTAATTAAAAATTAGGAGATTAGAGGACTGGGTTAGCATAAGTAATTAAATAAAAAAGGTTGATTTAATTAATTAATTAGAATAAAGGTTAGACTAGGTTAATTAAATAATTTAATTTAGCTAGTAGCAATATTTAATTAATTGATAAATGGGTGTTGCTCTTAATTAATTAAATAAATATGATTTATTTAATTAACTATCAGGGGAAGATAACCTAATTAATTCAATACTTTTATTTAATTAATTAGTGAAGATGTGATGTAGGAAAAATGATGCAAATTGATAGAAGTATGACGATGTTAGGTTGAAATGCATAAATTGATTTTAAGTGTCTACAATATTAAATAAAGGGATAGAGGGGCTTAGCTCTAGGATCGACGATAGTAGAATGACACTCATACTATTTTGGATCAATTCACCATTGTCATGAAATTATTTGCTTCAATTTGATGATTGTCTTAGAGTTTGAAGTAACACATATTACCATACAAATAAATTCTAAGCCTTGTAGCGTTGATCTCAATTACCATGAACTTGATTTGATGGGTGGGAATGATTTGATAGATTGCACGCCTTCTAACCTACTCACTTTCACCTTCTAGGTATCTAAATATGTTAAAGTTGTGTTTAGGGACATTATTGAGGAGTTTGTTGATTTGATAGGCAATTGAGCTCTCCTAAGTCAAAGCCCTTGGTGGATCAAATTAACGACTAAGAGAAAGATCAAAGTCAACATTTTTGAACATGCAAATGGCCTATATGATGATGTAGATTTGATTCCTTTAATGCTCTAATTATTTTCCAATTCCATCATGATTTATTTTAGTGCTCAATGAATGTCTATAAACATCAAGAAATAACATGATGTCACATGAAACACATGTTAGGTCAGCTCGTAATGACTAGTAAAAAGGGGTGGAAAAGTTTGAATTTAAATTTGAAGCTTTGGGATTCAATTTCAATTATAGGGATAAGGTGGTGATCTTGAATTTGAATTTGAAGCTTTGGGGTACAAAAGAGATGATTTATAGGGATAAGGTGGTGATCTTAAATTTGAGTTTGAAGCTTTGGGATTCAACGATCATTCCTGCGCTCTTCAAAATTGACCTAGATCAAACTTGAGTCATTGGAGATGGTTTATAGGGATATGATGGTGATCTTGAGGTAGGGAGTAAATGCATGAAAATTAATGTCAAAGGAGGCGAAAAAAAATCATTAAGTATCAAATCTATGCAAATAGAGGTGAAATAAAGACACATAAGAATTCGGCTACAAACTAAACCTAACAAATAAATATGCCACTTTTCAATATGTTTATCTCATGCTCGGTTTTTTAACACTAATTTCTTCCTATCCATCCCCTCTTTTTTCACTTTCTCTCTTTGAGTTTATTTTATTTTCTCACTCTCTCTCCTCCCCCTCTGTTTTTCGTTCCTTTCCTTTCTTCCCCTCTATTTCCTTTAAAAGGCTCAAGTCTGCCAATCTAATCTAATACTACCCTCTTCGTGATGATGGATCATTGAGCATGATCCGAAACGTTGATGCAAAAACACACATTGAATCCATAAGCACTCTCATTTTACGTTTATCATTATTATATTAAGACATTCCCATCAAAGTAGACATAAAAGTAAGACAAGAAATGGCATTGGTATGCTAATTTCAAAGACAAATAAGAATTGGGCTACAAACTAAACCTAACACAAAAACATGTCACTTTTCAATATGTTATCATTATTATATTAAGACATTCCTATCAAGACATAACACGACGTCACATGAAACACATGTTAGGCTAGCTCATAATGACTAGTAAAAGAGGTGGAAAAGTTTGAATTTAAATTTGAAGCTTTAGCATTCAACGATCATTCCTGCGCTATTCGAAATTGACCTAGATCTCAGAGATGATTTATAGAGATAAGGTGGTGATCTTGAGGTAGGGAGTAAATGTATGAAAATTAATGCCAAAGGAGACAAAAAGAAATCAATAAAATGTACGCAAATAGAGGTGAAATAAAAACAGATAAGAATTAGGCTACAAACTAAACCTAACACAAAAATATGTCCCTTTTCAATATGTTATCATTATTATATTAAGACATTCCCATCAAAGTAGACACAAAAGTAAGATAAGAAATGGCATTAATATGCTAATTTCAAAGACAAATAAGAATTGGATTACAAACTAAACTTAACACAAAAATATGTCACTTTTCAATATATTATCATTATTATATTAAAACATTCCTATCAAAGTGGATAGATAAGAAATGACATTGGTATATGCTAATTTCACCATTACAATTGGTATATGTTAATTTCACCATTACAAGTCTATACTTAAAACATCCTCTGCAAATCAAAGTGGACATAAAACTAAGATAAAATGTGACAATGATTTTGCTAATTTCAAAGACAAATAAGAATTGAGCTACAAACTAAACCTAACACCAAAATATATCACTCTTCAATATGTTATCATTATTATATTAGACATTCCTATCAAAGTGGACACAAAACTAAGATAAGAAATGACATTGGTATGCTAATTTCAAAGACAAATAAGAATTGGACTACAAACTAAACCTAACACAAAAATATATCACTTTTCAATATGTTATCAAAGTGGACACAAAACTAAGATAAGAAATAGTATTGGTATATGCTAATTTCACAATTACAGGTCTATACTAAAACATCCTCTGCAAAAGGCCCACCCCTACCGTTTTGAAAAGGGAAGAGGGAAAAAAAGATCTTTTTTACCATTGCCCCACAACGTAGAGAACCAGCCTTTTATTCCTATCAAACTTTAGCCTGAAAAGTTTGAAAAACGAGAGGCCCCACCACGTACGGAATAAAATATTGGCGACCACTGGATAACTAGTCCGGCGAGATTTCCGCCGTAGTGGAGGGTCAAATTTCCGCGTGGGATATTAAAGAAAGAGTCTAAAAGTTCCACTAGAATGTTAAAATATTAGTTCAAATTTAAAATTCCAATAGCACGGTTAAAGTAATAGTTTCCTCTTCTGTCCGACGGTTTTTTTTTTCTTTATCTTTAACACGGGCGCCATTGCTGTTCATTCTTTTGCTTTTGATTTACTTTGTCTTTTCCTTTACATGAATAAGAAACTTCTGCCGAGACAGATCTGTCTTTTCATTTTGCTTAAATCGTATAAAAAAGAAAGCTTTGCCTAAATTAAACAAATGCAATGTCTGTCAAGATAAAGTTCCTGTTCTCTGCCTCTGGCCATGGCGGCAGTAAGAGAGGGATTCTGTCGTTTTCTTCTACAGGGAAAATGATCAGATTTTGTTGTTTTGTTTTGTTTTGGGGCTCAAAGTGTTGAAATGTAGCGAGATTTTCTGAAAATTTGAGATGACGGCGGTTTTTCCGGTGGCGAGAACGAGATGTTGAGGAATCGTTAGATGACGGCTGTTTTTTTTTTTTAATGGTGAAAATCGGGGCCCCGGGAGGAAATGTTGTTATTCCGGAATGGAAATGTGGATTTTTTTTAACTGTAGGGGGATTATTTGGAGATTTTTGAATGATGGCGGCGGCATTTTCTAGTGGGAATCGGTTGAGGATGGGACAATGTGGAGGCGTTAACCGACGGCGTTTTTAAGAGGCGAAAATTGCGTAAGTGCTGCAAATTTTGAGGCTTGTTTTGTTTTTGGAAAGTTTGAGTTTCTGCTGCAAATTTTGAGGCTTGTTTTGTTTTTGTAAAGTTTGAGTTTCTGCTGCAAATTTTGAGGCTTGTTTTGTTTTTGGAAAGTTTGAGTATCTGCCGAAAAAATGAAATGCAGGACATGTTGGTTTATGTTGTGATTGTTTGCAAAATTTGAGCAGAGAATTTTGTGACTTTTTTCCTGGATTTGTGTTTTAATGTGAAAATGCTGCCGTTTTTGAATGTCCGCAAACGTTTTTTCCTGGATTTGTTTTTTAATGTGAAAATGCTGCTGTTTTTGAATGTCCGCAAATGTAGCATTTGAAGCCTTGGATAATTGATTAAAGAAGGCTTGAGATTGAAGGTTTTTAAGTTAGAAAAAAGTAGCTGTCGGCGATATAGTAAATTTCAGAAAAATGATTTTCCTGGATTTGTTTTTTCATGTGAAAATGAAGCTCTTTTCGAATGCCCGCAAATGCAGCATTTGAAGCTTAGAATAATTGATTAAAAAGGCTGCGGCTTGGAGGTTTTTAAGTTAGAAAAAGGTATGTGCTGGCGATATAGTAAATTTCAGAGAAATGTAAACTTATGCTGTTTGTAATGTTTTTCATTTGGGATGCAATGAGGATTTGGTTTTTTCAATGTGAAAATGCTGCTGTTTTTGAATGTCCGCGAATGTAGCATTTGAAGCTTCGGATGGTTGATAGAAATAGCTTTGGATTGAAGGTTTTTAAGTTAGGAAAAGGTATCTGTCGGCGGGGTAGTAAATTTTAAATAAAGGTGAATTTGTATTGTCGAATAGCCGATGCTTTAAGCATTTGATATGCACAAATGAAGGTTCAATGGTAGGATTGCGTAAACTCAAAGTTAAAGGCTCATTTGCTTTCAAAATAGTTTTAACTGTGGAAAATGTTTCAAGTTTGGGGGTTTGGTAGCATTTAGCTCCATTTTGAGGCCTCCTTCATGGCTTGCTATCATCGGTTTTTGAAAGAGCGTTTCAGAAAGTCATTTAAACGCTGTATTCAAACATTTCTGACTATGTAGTACTTTTAATGGCTCTTTGAAGGGCAAACGCATGAAGCAAGATATGCAGGTGCTCTCAAATGAAGGTGAACAGTGCGAAACCCCCGAATAGGAATCCATTACAGTTAATAACTTCTGTACATATCCTTCTGTGTACAGTGGTCTATTAAAAAACAAAGCGTTTTCTCGTACGGTAATTTCTTTTTAAGCCATACCGTTAGATGAAGCTTTACACTGTTCCAACACATTAAATAGAAATTTGAAAAAATCTTTGACGAAGTTCATTGACGTGCTCAAAGCTTTCTCTTTTTTTGGATTATTCTACATGTTTGTATGAGGGATTTGGCTGAAATCAGGCTTGGCCCGGTCATCAACGTGTGAAAATGTGCCAAAGTTGTCTTTTCCCTTCAGTCTTGCTTCACACCATAGTTTGGGTTTTAAGCAGGATGTGGCCGTTTTTGGGCTTGTAATTTCGAAACAAGGATTTTGACTATCCCTTAAATTGAAAAACCCGCTTTTCACTGTTGCTTATTTCTGAAGCAGTGAGCTCGATTTGTTGTCGCAACGGGCTATTAATTGCTGGAGTTTCTGCTGGCAGAAGCTAGCGGCGGTAATATTTAATGAATCTTTCTTCTGGTGGATCCCTACACATCCGCTCTTGTTAAGAATTATGTCGCCAATGCCCAATTGGGTAGGGCAAACCCTCTGACCCGGTATCCGGAGGTGACACTGTGGGGCTTTTGCCGTTCCCAGGGCTAGGGTGATTCATCCTGCGATTAGGTGCAATTGCAGGGTCATTATCTGTTGATGATCTTCAACAGCCAACTTGAACTTAGGCTGCCAATAAGGCTATGGTCCTTTGGAAATGGCTAGCTAAAAGTCCTCAGCAATTGCTGCTGAGAAAATTAAGAGTTTTTTTTTTAAAGCAAGCAGTCCCATATATGTTTACATTCTTTTCCAGTAAGAAATTTAAGTGTAGGTGAAGATTTTAGATTATAAGTTATAAAAACTATATGCAAATAGATAGTCTATAATCTTTTTTTTTTTTTTAATTCCATTAATCAGAATTGAGAAACAAAAAATTGCAAACTGCAACATACATATAGAAGTCGCTAAGCTGGTGGGGAAGCCTTCAGCATCCCCCCCTCAACACCAGCTTAAAACTTATAGCTATACATTTGAGATTCCTATTTTACAGGGAAAGATTCATTTTAATCCTGTAGCTTCATTTTTTCAATTCCATGGGACCGACTGCAGAGTAAAAATAAGAGCCAACCACCTTCCATGGGACCTCATCTAAATCTTTTCAGCCTCACGACCTCAAAATTATGTATGAGCCTTCCTAGCTCAAAATTATGTATATCACATCAAAATCAGTTTTGCCTAGTTCTAAATTAGCAACCCTTTTGCATGAATACCCAGCTGGACATACCCCTTTCTAAGAGAAGACATGTCATAATAAAAACAGAAGCAGGTAGAAACAGCAGACCTGATTATCTGTCATAATATAAAGTCTGAACAACTGAAACTTTTAGAAAAAGCTATCCAGTGTGTTTCTCATTGCAATAGTAAACTGATTATTTAAATTACCGAGTTCTAAAACAATCCCTTGTCAATGTGTTGTGTATTGACAGTTTTCAAGAGCTTTGGAATTGGCTTTGTTATGGAATCCAAAATGGACAATTATGAGGTTATGGAGCAAATTGGCAAAGGAGCCTTTGGCTCTGCAATTCTTGTGCTTCATAAGCTTGAAAAGAAGAAGTGAGTATAAGTACCGCTATCCTTTGATTTCACATTTTTTCTGTTGAACAATGGTGGTTAGTAAATATTGTTTTTAAGGTTACGTGCCCATAGGATTTCACTGTGTCTGCAGAATGAACATATTGGTGTTTATGTTAAAGATTTTTATGATTGTGTGTTCTGCAGGTATGTATTGAAGAAAATTCGTCTTGCTCGCCAAACAGATAGGTGCAAACGATCAGCACACCAAGAGGTACAAATGTTTTTATTGGTATGAAATAGTCCAAAAGACAAAAATCAGCATGTCAGTTTCTTTTAAGCTGCCTGCTGGACATACACTTTCCAGACCTACTACACCCATTTTAAATTAAATAAGTCAGCTTAGCTTGTGGTTTTTGATCTGAACTTTTATGCCATAGTCCCTCCTTTGACAATAAGCAGGTCTACGAGTGAAGGGCAAATATTGTTGGCTATGAAGGGATGGGATAGTAGCCTTGAATAATGGCAATTTATGAAGTCTTGTGGTGTTTTTGTGATTTTTCATTGGTGTGAATTTGGCAATTCAAGGCTTGACTTCATTTGCGTTTGGTTTCTTTGACATTCTGACTTGTGGTTTGCATGATTGGTTCTTCAGATGGCTCTCATCTCCAAAGTCAATCATCCTTACATTGTGGAGTACAAGGAGTCCTGGGTAGAGAAGGTTTGTTTCCATTCGTCTTATGTGATGGTATTTTTAAGTATACAATAACATGTTCAGATCAAACACTCATTTGCTGTCTGATTCCATTGTGTCTTCTGAAAGTTTGGATGATGTTTCATAATTCTGTGGACTTTCTTGATCTTTTTGATTAGTCCTCAAGTTTAATTCTTGAAAGAATTTGTACTTAGAAACATGCACAAGATAAAAGCTTCTCCCACTTCTAACTATTGTGTTATGTTGTAATGGTAATGCCAAAATTGTAATATCCTTCTGAATGGTTTTTGCTTTATTTATATAATTGTGATTTGCATGCATTCAGTCCTAATTTAAAGAGATGCTATCTACTGCTGTTTTTTTATGTCCATGTTAAACCACACTTAGGTTTCATTAGAAACTTAATGTTTTCATCATTCTCATGCAATAGTAATGCAAATTCTTTGTTCAGTGAATTCCAACTTTAACGGTCAATGGAACTCAGATATGTGCAATTGTTTCCTTCATTTTTCTCACCTTAACTTCTTGAAGGTTTTGGAAGTAGCAGCTTATGGTTGAATATTAAAGTGACATTTTTATGGGAACTTGTTTAGAATTTTCTTATAATACAAAATTTATGATGTTTTTCTTGATTTTTTCTTGGCAGGGCTGCTACGTGTGTATTGTGATAGGTTACTGTGAAGGCGGGGATATGTAAGTTTTTTCTGCCAGTGAAAGAGTTTTGCTCGTCATAGGTCTTTAGCATTATCTCCTATTTAAATGCCTGACTGAATCCTGATTTAAAATGGTATGGTTAAACCAGGGCCGAGACAATGAAAAAGGCAAACGGAGTATATTTTCCAGAAGAAGTCAGTAGTAATCCTGTGAAAGTCAAGTTACTTCAAAATCAATTTATGCAAATGTAATTTGTCTTTCTGATCTCTGAGTACATTTATAAATTTGCTTCATGTTTTCTGGCAGAAACTCTGTAAATGGTTTGTACAGCTTCTTCTTGCAGTGGACTATTTGCACTCAAATCATATCCTTCATCGAGATTTGAAGGTTAGTTAATTGATTATTATTTCAGTGGAGTATTTGCACTCAAATCATATCCTTCATCGAGATTTGAGGGTTAATTAATAAGGGACTGTACTTGTTTCAGCATTTCTCTTGGGAAACAGTAACATGATTGTAGTGTGCCAATTTCTTTGCAGTGCTCAAATATTTTCTTGACGAAGGAGCAGGATGTCCGTCTTGGTAAGTTCTGATCTCCTTGGAATAGACTTGACAAGATGTAACTCTTTTGACACAAATTCACTAGAGAGGAAGCTGCTTGATTTGCTGTGTAAGTCAAGAATATTCACAATTGACATTGGTATAATGAATCTGCAGGAGACTTTGGATTAGCAAAGAGGTTGAACCCAGATGACCTTACTTCTTCTGTGAGTTTCAAAACCATAATTTCAAGGTTGTATGATTTTTCCTTGTGCTGAAGACAGAAGAACTTGTGTTTTCTCAAGGTGCCAACACAAATTGATGTATACAAACACTAGCAATAGAAACTCTGTCAATACACGTACTAAACCAAATCAATTAAATCAGCGTACAGTTTTGATAAGACTAATGCCACAAGCTAACTATGACTAGCTGGAAAGATGATTGATATATGAGTATCAGACACTGTGGGGTTATTTCTTTTTGATTTATTTTGATATTAAACAACAGGGAACAAAAAACAATCTTTATTGAGATGCCATAAGCTATCTATGCACATTTGAAAAGATGGATGGCAGATCTATCAAGAAACTTTATTGGAGCTATTTCTTCTTGATTTCTTTTGATGCTGAACTGAAGGGTGATAGCAGAACTTGTGTTTTCTCAAGGTGCCAACACAAATTGATGTATACAAACACTAGCAATAGAAACTCTGTCAATACACGTACTAAACCAAATCAATTAAATCAGCGTACAGTTTTTGATAAGATGAATGCCACAAGCTAACTATGACTAGCTGGAAAGATGATTGATATATGAGTATCAAGACATTGTGGGGTTATTTCTGCTTGATTTATTTTGATATTAAACAACAGGGAACAAAATACAATCTTTATGGAGATGCCATAAGCTATCTATTCACATTTGAAAAGATGGATGGCAGATCTATCAAGAGACTTTATTGGAGCTATTTCTTCTTGATTTCTTTTGATGCTGAACTGAAGGGTGATAGCAGAGTATTCCATAACTATTCATATTTGAAAAGATGAAAAGATAGAGTATCACTATCAGGAAATTCTGTTGAAGTTATTTCTTCTTGTTCTTTCGACGCTGAAGCCAAGGAGGAAAGGGTATAATTCTTATGCTTTTGAAGATATAGATTCTATTTGTTTCAAATGAAATTGTAAAGTAGTATATGATGTGGCAGCTTTGGATCTAATCAAGTTTGTTCTACTTCTCCATCATTACGGGTGCCAACATGATTTGTGTTATCTGCAGTTTCGCTTAGGGCTTAGATAAATTTTTTGATATTTCTTTAGCATCCTTTTCTTTTGAAGATTTCTTGTTAATCTCCATAGTTTCGAAAGCAGTGGGGAATTTCCTTTTCTCCACTTGAAACAACCAGTCTGCATCCTCTATTATTTTGTCTTATCCAAATTTACAAAAAAGTTGTTGGTTACTTCGCATGAACATCAGTGTGTATCATCTATTTGATGGCTGGTAAGACAGAGATTTGTTTATTCATGACAGTATCTAGAACAATTCTTGGAGAAATTTCCATATTGATGACAAGTCTGGCATCTGATTCCATTCTAACATAATCTGGAATAGATTGTAGTGCTTCTGGGAAAAACTGTGTTGCTTTTTATTTTTTTTCATGAGACAAAAAAAAGCAACACAGTTTTTCCCACAAGCACTACAATCTATCAATATGGACTGTGGAAATATCATGTCTACAATAATCTGGAATAGAATAATATTTAGGTAGGCTTTATTTGGTGAGGTTTTTTGAAGCTCCACTTAGACACAAATCCAAGCAAAGATGTCATACTTGTACTTTCTAGTCTGAATAGATTCAACAATGTGATTTCGAATTGTATGACAAGTATTTACATTCAAGGATTTCATTGTGAGCAAAAAAATTAGTAAACTGGTGCTTTGTAATTCTCATTTTTGGGATTGAAACTAGGCATCGATGGCTGCATAAATTATTTCAACTAATTGAGAGTGCAGGGTCCTTGAAATGCCCAACATTTTATCATGACATAATAAGATTGCATTGAATATTTGCAAAGGGTTAAAATCATTTTAACTGCTCCATTACTTCCAAAGCTAGTTAGATGCTTTCCTTGGGGAAGGATTTATGTACAGATTAACAAATCAAAGCATTAGTGTGAAGGCTACAAAATTACAAATTTCCTGTGTTTAGTATGGATGTATCAGTTCAAGTATGAGGACAATTACATTAGGAAGGCATATACTTGAAGATGCCACTTGAGTGGAGTGTTGGTGGAAAAGAACTACTGTTATGAGCTGAGAGCATGCTTGAGTTTCTGATGACCTTGTTATATTTGAGTCTATTTTTGCATCGACATTTTGGATCACAGTCAGTGATCCATCATTAGGGAGAGAAGAGTTATGATGGATCACTGAGTGTGATCCGAAATGTCTATACAAAAATACACTCAGTTGAATCCAAAAGCACTCTCTACTAACTTCATGGACCGTGGAAAACACATGCCTACTATATTTGAGTCTAGTGCAAGCCAGAGGTCTTAGTTCCTTCTGACTGCCATGCCAAGAAATGGTTTGTTTAATCCTCTTTTTCATAGTCTGGAGCCTTGGAGTGCAACAACCTACATATTCTTTCACATATTGCCATGTTGTAGATTTCCACAATGCAGTGTGTCATGGAGTCAATCATGGAATTATCTGTTGCCCAAAGCAAATTTGGTTCTACCATATATTTCTCAAGTTGGTACTGGATTCTTGATTCAAGAAAGGTAGAAAAATATGAACCATAACATAGTTGCTTTCACCCCAGGCTGTAGAGGGTCATCAACTGGTTGACAATCTTCGTGATGAGCTGAACATTTATAATTGAGGCGACCTTCAAATAAAACAAGTTAAATTAACTCTAGTTAGGTGTCTAAATAAGTTAATAACAATATAAAAGGATCAGCTCCAACATTTGATATCCGCCTCATATTGTTGTGGATGTTTTCATTTTGCAGGTTGTGGGAACACCAAATTATATGTGTCCTGAGCTTCTTGCAGATATCCCATATGGCTTCAAGTCTGACATCTGGTCACTAGGTAAATTGTTCCTTTTCTTTAACAGAATCATTTAACTGTATCGCATTTATTTTCTGTATAACTTGTTAATATTTGATGGGACCTTGATTTTTTAATTTTTAATATTCTGCAGGATGCTGCATGTACGAAATGACTGCTCACAGACCAGCATTCAAAGCATTTGTAAGTTTTGGAGATTTTGAAATTATTTTGTAACTTTGTACTGACTTAAGAGCTTGGTCTGCATGTGTACATTCTGCTGGATCAATCATTTGCAGAAACTATGACCGGCAGATGTGAGAAAGATGAAAGAAGACTAATATCAAATAGGAGATTAGAGTAGCTGAAAACCTTAGGAAAGAATTGATTGCATTGGTCAGGAGAAATTTTCTATGACCTAGATATTGGCTGCTAACTTGAACGTCTCAGGAATTTGGCAATCCTTTTTGTGCTAGTCTCCCTCCATCTGATTTTAGTGATATCTGGCTTTTGAACACGTATGACAGCGAGAAACATTGTGTGACATAAATAATGATCATTTAACTTGTTCTTCACAGTAGTTTGGCAATCCATTTTGCACTACTCTTAATATAGAGTAATAGAATTAAATGTTGGTGGTCCATCTTACCTTCAAACCTAATTTTGTGAAATCTTGGCTTTTGAAGCCAGGATTTGTTGTGTTATATTTAGTATTTACCACTTGGAGCTGTTTTCACTTATTATTGTGAACCAGTCCTGTTAATGTCTTCTAATGAGACCCAAGCGTAGGTATAAATGCTTCTTAGCTGTGTAGTCTATATAGATAGATACACTCTTTATTTCCCTAGCATCTTGCTCATGAAAGTTATAGAAAGTTATTTTCATGAGCACTAGCAGACATAGCAAAGAAAATTCTGTTGATCTTATTGTCTCAAGCAGGCAAGAGAGATATTTGCATTTTCTTTATTGCAAATTGTTTCACTTGGATGGTCTTGCAAGTGAAACTGTATTTGTTTAATCACAGACAATGGGATAACATTAAGGTATCCCACATAGATTATATGAATCAGATTAAAGCATCCCTTTAAAAAACACAAAGCATGTTTAGCTGGTATAATTCATAGCAAGAGCTTCATAACACTTTCCCACTTTGAAGAATCTGATTTAACTTGGCCCAGGTTAAAAACTGTTTCCTGGTGCTCAATGGTGTGGTTTCCCAAGAATATTGAGTTATAAATTTGACATTAACTTTAATGGAATCTGCAATGAAAATTCTTATGCATCATTCTAGAAGTGGAAAACATAAATCATCTTTTATGTATGGCATTCTCAGCTTTGTGCTTTTGAAATTGTCCCACATGTAAATTTTCTAGGAAGTACTTCAGAAGAGCTTCTGACTAGCAGCCAATTCAAAGAACATCAGAGTGGTTTGCTTGTTTTTTCAATTATGGTGTTTACTTCTGAGGCCCATGGGATGCACTGCAATACAGTCTGTAACGCAGCTTTGAGTTTTTCATCATTTACTTGTTGAAAAATACATATTTGAAAATTTCAGATTGGCACCGTTATTTCCCATTGTTTTTTCAATATGTTACCCATCAGGCTCTCAGCCCATCATCTAGACTCTATCATTTACTGATTCTGGGAATTCCAGCTCTACTGCCCAGAAATTTGAAATAAGCCTTTTTGTGATTCTCAGTCATCTTTCCATCCTTTTTGAAGTCTGTTGCAAGTCATGTATAACAATATTCCAACGAAATGATTACACAGTGGTTTGTTTTATATTTAACTCTGTAGACACAAAAATATCTCTCCATCTTTGAAGGCAGTAACAAATGTGCCATCAAATAAACCATAGACAATAGGAGTGTGGGTGTCACTTTACCTGAGATGTCTTACATTAAAAATAGATTTGTTTTTTCCTTACAAAAGATTTAAGTTTGATTTTCCATGTGCAGGATATGCAGGGATTGATTAACAAAATTAACAAGTCTACAATAGGGCCCTTGCCAAGCATGTATTCCAGTGCCTTGTGAGTTATATTTTCTGAGCATCAAATATCAATGATTCCTAGCTTTCTTCAGCATTTCTTGTTTTTCACCTGAAAAGAAAGCCTTTCCTAAAATACACAACTGTGTCTTCTGGGTTATTTCTAGTTTGCAGTTTCTAATTTGTTAGTGTGCCTATGAAGACACATTATCCATGTAAAAATAAAAGTTGCGTATTTTCATGAATATCTTTCATTTGAGTTTCCTGATTCACGATTTAGTCAAAGTTTTTGCATCATATGTGGTGCTGGTAATGATCAAACCCCTGCAGGTGATATTGTTTACACTTTTATGTTTGGGTTAGTGATTGTTGAAGAAAAGGTGTTTGATTGAAGAATGTGCTAGGTTTTAATTGTTGAAGAATACACGTTAATTGCCTTTTTTAATTTACTTGTCAATACTATTTTTTTACAGTGAATAATTGTCCTTCAACAGTACCTTGTGGGGGATTTACTGCTTTCATTGTTCTCAAGCTTCCAGTTCTACTTAGCATGGTCTATCTTTGAATTGTATTCCACTTTTATTCTGCTATTTTATATCAGTTTTGGTTGAGGCCGAGGTTATTGTCTGTCAGGAGGTGGTGCCTTTTTAAGTATTTTAATTTCTTAGTAGTACACTTACAGAAGAAGTTTATTTATATGCAAGTTTTTGAGCAGCTGTTGCTGCTCATGTTTGAGTCTGAAGCACATAATAGCTATGACTGACAGTTGTTGGTGTTGTATGGGAAATACTTTATTTGTGTGCTATTTACTGCAGTCACCAGCAAGACTTGTTGGGAAGAACTTTTTTGTTTTTTAAAACATGGATTCCTTTTACTTTGCTTTATCTTGCTTTCATTAAGAGGAATGCTTCTCTAAAAGTATTCCTTTGTATTGGTTAAACAAATTGTAATTCATGTTATAATTATTGGGCTGCAGCAAAGGTCTAATTAAAAGCATGTTAAGGAAGAATCCAGAACAAAGGCCCAGTGTAAGTTCGATTTTTTGTTATATTTGCCTTACGTGGTTCCCTGCAAATTCTTATATTTTTGGCACTTTCCCATTTATGTTTTCCTGAATTTTTTAATTGCTTGCAGGCCAGTGAATTATTGAGGCATCCTCATCTTCAGCCTTACATTGCTAAAAGCAGGACGCGTTTTGGCCTTTCTCATTGCCCAACCCCAGATAGACTCCTGAGGGGTGGATACCATCTTGAACAGGAAAATATAGATGGAAGCAACAGCAGTTGTGATAAAGAAGGTTCCAGTAATAGTGATCTAACTTGTCCAGTAAGGCCCCCTCGTGATTATGTGAATGCTAGAGATAGTGCATTGCAGGATAGCCTTTCGCATAACATTGGAAGTGAAGGCACATGGTCCTACACAGGAAAGGAATTACCAAAATCTTCCAAGCAGGTGTTTTTAAATAAGTATTCAGCCATCCAGGAACCAGATAATTCAAATTTGTGCTCTGAGGATGTTCCATTGGATAGGCATTGTGGTCTTAGCTTTCTTGCAGAAAATCCAGAAAGTCTGGTAGATAGGAGTAAAGAAGTAAAGCACTCAGTGGTTCATAAGAAAAACTCTCCTGCTAATGCAACAAAACGACTTGCAAAAGATGCTATTGGAGCTGGAAGCCCTCGGACTCCTGATAGAGCATTTCCTATTCCCAGAGTAAAAGCAGATTCTGTAAAGAAGACACATCTCATCCAAGGCAGGCAATCTGTAAGTTCCAAATACTTATTAAGTTATTTCTATAATTTTCTTTTGTTATCTTAGCTAGCAGTAACTTGAATTGGAAATTTGGCAGCTACCCTATGGAGAGCCTTCGCCACGGGTTGTGTTGACACCAAAATTGGATGGTAAATATGCACATGCAAAACAATCTCAACGTCCCTCTTGTGTACCAGGTTCAACTCCAGGTATTTCCAGTCGTAGGGCCTCTCTGCCCCTACCAACAAAACCATCAGTTTCGCGGCCTACTTTCATAGCTAACAGTCCTCGGAATGAAACACCTAAAGTAAAGGCTGTTAACAACGAGTCTGTAACACCGAGGCCACGAAAATCTTCTTTGACTTCACGTTCCTCAGCACCTTCTTTTGGAAGAATCCAATCACTCACTGAGAGGTCTCACATTGCTTCAGAAGATGCAACTGCTGAATCCCCCTATTTTTCTAAAGTTGCAACTTCTCGGTACTCTGACAGAAACAGTTATTCGGGGCTTCAAGCTATGCAGTCTCCTGATGTATCAGTTAATGCACCCAGACTTGATCGAATTGCTGAGTTCTCTATAGCCCCTTCTGATAATTTGCTGCCCACTGCAAAACAGAGGGTTAAGGATGTTCCTTTAGACATTCCTGGAAAAAAAAGTAATAGACCATATAGATTGCAACTAGAAAGGTCCACCTCATCAAGCTCAGGTTCAGATAGGGATGATGCAAACTGTGATAGAACACAGGAGAAGTGCACAATCCAGATCAATGCAAAAGCTCCTGCGTCTGTTCAGGTGAAACCGGCCTTCAATGACGTTATCCATGTAATTAGACACAGTACTTTTCGAATTGGCACAGATCAAGCTGAGTCAGAGACAGGAACTGCAGGCAGCTTGCTGCAAGGAAGAATGGATATGAATTCCTTTTTAGATGCAGGCAATAATGATCTAGATGTACTGTCAGTTCCTACAGGGACAACCATTACCAGCCATCATATTGCAGATCAGCACCCTAAGACAACATCAACCTCCAGCAGAGATTCTGATTATTCTCAACAACGATCAAGGGGAGGAATAGATCTTAAATCATATCAACAAAGAGCAGAAGCTCTTGAAGGCTTGCTAGAGCTCAGTGCACAATTACTCCAACAACAGAGACTAGAAGAACTTGGCATAGTCCTGAGACCTTTTGGACGTGGTAAAGTCTCCCCAAGAGAAACTGCTATCTGGTTGACGAAAAGCCTCAAAGGAGCAATGAGTGATGATCACTACATGGGTTGAGAATCATAGATAATTCAACATGGTACTTGTTTATATGTATTTTGTATCAAGTTTTCTTATGTGTAAATATTACTTGGTCCTTAATTTGTCTCCAAGTGGAACAGTTCTCCTTTATATTTGACTTATGATATCTCATCTATGGCATCTATTTGCAGACAAATGATGGCTGTTTGTCTGCATAGGATCTGAATTTTGGGCAGTCTTACTGGTGGTATTGCAGTATAAATTCCTGTTGAATCGTTGATGGTTTGGTCTGACCTTTCTTTAAGCAAGGGTTTGCTGTATGGCAGCAACCTAATTGTTGTGAAAAAGTTGGGGGTAACGTGGTTGCTTTTTTTTCAAGGCGATCCAGGTTGGTGACTGCTTTAGGTCACCCTAAGGAATGTCAGTAGGAGAGATGACAGCCCTGCGCTAGGAATTGGTGGTGTGGTTGTCTCATGGTTGATTCTTCTTGTTGAGTTTGTATGGTTGCAACGGATTTTATAATATAGCAGGTTTACAATTTTGGCAATAGTTAAGGGTGCCTTGAGCTGCTTGTCTATACACGTGCAATATGGTTTGCTTAGATTGTTTCCCCTTTTTTTTCGATGTTGGGTTTTTTCTCTTGTTGTCAACCCTTGTTGACCATCATTTTTTCCTACAAGATCAGCAAAGATGCCAAAAGAATTTCCTGAGTTGTGTGCCATAACCATCTTATGAGGCAGTTTTTGGAAGGGAATGCAGACTCGCCATATTATATTCTGACTAATGGAATATTATGCAACAGATTCTTTTGGAGACGGTGGTCAAACTAGATTGGCAATAGGCCACCCGCCAGACTGTGAGTACATTGTTAGATATAATTGTAATTCCAAACAAGATTTGTAATATGCCAGCACATTGCTAGAGTTAATTGTGATTCCAAACAAGATTTGTAATAGGCCAGCACATTGCTAGAGTTAATTGTCATTCTGTGTTTTTTAGTTGTTCTTTAAAGAACTCATAACACAATGAGCAGGGCATTAGATTTATGTAATTGGAAGATTACAGCGGTTTCCAGCTTGGTTTCTTCTATGGGAGCTACAGATATTTGAATCCACTCTTGTCCTATAAAACAAAATGGAATCCACACAAGGATGTATCACAATGAAAAACAAAGCGGTACTGTTACAAGAGTGACAAGGAGTTCCGTCTCTCTTTTTGTTCCATTATCCATATGATTGTTAGCAGACAAGCCATGTGTTGTACTGGAAATTAATATCCGGCAGAATCTCTGAATATGACACCATCACAAGAAGTGACAATGTCCGATCAAGAAGGAAACCAGGTCAAAATATCCTTGGAGAATGATAGTGCATGCCACTTTTGGAATAGTTTTCAACTGTTCTCGATGACTTTCTAGGCTTATGATTGTTTTTTATGGGAGTAGGAATTAATATTTTGCCTGGTAATATCGCTTTTGGGGGTTTTGCAAAACGTCCAATTATTGGGCTTAGTTTAAATCTTGATGTGCTTTGTGATCCTACTGGATGGTATTAGGGGTTTCTGTCGTTGGCTTGTTTAATGAATGGGAGGTATGGGTTGTATATTCAACCAAGGAGTCAATCTTGTCCCCAGTGGCTAATGTTTGTACCAGATTTATTCTGTATTTTATAATAAAAATAATGAAATGATTCCTTATTGACAAAAAGTATTAATCACATGGTTTATAAAGAAAAAAATGGAGAGAAGGTTTTTGCCAATCTGGTAGTTTGGTATAGAGTGCATTTCTTTCAGATTATGTATTAGCATCCATTCCCATTCCTGTATTAGAACTGCTGCAGGTATTCATATTTTGTGAGCTATTGTTTGGGGTTGGCTGGGTGCTATGTTAATTACATACTTCTAGATTTTAGAACTGTTGCAGGTTGTTGAAATTGCATGCACGATTTGGTATGTTTAATTGATTGATGTAAAGGTGAAAATTGTATATTGGTATTTTTTTCATTTATTTAAAAATAAATTTTAATTCATTTTTAATTCAGCATTAACACAGTATTATTAATTTACATCAACAATTTAGGTATTATTTTATGATGTTTACTGGCTGTTTTCTATTATTTATCTTGTACTATTGATTTAATATTAGAGATTTGATCAAAGGAGAACATTTCTTGCCTAATAAATTCTTAAAAAATATTTATTAATACCTTTTGTAGACATAAGCAATAGCTATTGAGGTAAATAATTTCTAAAGAGCAGGGATTAGATTTGCAGTTCGGATTCAGATTTGTAGGCACATAAGTGAATGGGTACGTTAGGGAGAAGTTTTATTGACATCTCTTAATGGGCCCTGAAAAATTGGTGAATCAATTTGTGACATTTGGCATAATGAGATCTTCATTGAATTTTGAACTAGGTATTATTGTTTAATTTATTTAAATGTCATTTATTTTAGTGCATTACTAGTCCCACCTCTTTAAACTAAGGTTGATTGATTGCTTGCTTGGCCCTAATTTATTTTTTATACGGTGTTATTTTCCTATACAATTGGACAAGGTGACATTTGAAACCTTAATGCACCAAAGTTCTATTTGTAATGTCTTCATTATATTGTGTTCATCAAAATCTGTGCTCTTAGCTTATGATCAAAGATTGAACAACAAACGCAGGTGTTCCTTTCCCAACTCCAAATGGTCCAAATGGAGTCTTAATATTTGGTAATCTAAAATTGAGGGTCAAACACAACTTACCACTTGGAAACCTCTTCACTATAAGTTTAAGTTGTTTGTTATAAAAAACCCTAGTAAGCTACCCATTTTGAAAAAAAACTTGACCGAGCACATCTGTTTAGTCTCTACTTTTAATCACATACCTACTGCTTTTGGTTAAAAAACTTATTTTGGAGGCTCTATTTAGTGTAAATGTTTCAAAAAAAAATTATTTAGAAATTTATAGGCAATCTATTATTTATTTCATTTGAAAAAGTAAGATATAATTCAATGTTTTCACTTATAATTTTCTCTAAGGTATCTATACTATCATTTTACTTTAACATCTACTTCTAGATGGCGAATTGTTTGTGTCTTTTATAGGATATACTCAAAACTCATGCAAAATTGTCCCAAGTGAAAAACACCCAAGTATAGCTTGAGATGGAGTAAGCTCAAGATGGAATTTTCAAGAAGATGGACTAGATCATTGAAGGCACAAGTGACAACATATGGTTTCTTCAAACTCTCTTTTTATGTTGTCTCCTTGGTAATGTAGACTCCTTACGATGAATGTTGTCCTACCTTGTTATTATTTTGGTTTTTGGTAGCACTTTGTAATGGTTGTTCTTCAGTATACTATGTTGCTACAAAAGCTTGTTTAGGCTATAATGTAGTACTAAATTTTGTGTTTGGTTTACACTGTATAATAAAAATTTGATTTAGTTGCACCAATCTTCTCTATTATTTTTTCTTCTCAACTTAATCCTATTAAAAAAACTTATAAAATTATTATAATTATAAACTTTTTATAGAAGTATAAGGGATGTGTTGTGACTAAATCACACATCGCCCCATTGCAAATGGGGATCCCCTTTTTTTTGAACTTCGATGCTTTGCATTTAGTTTTGGATGATGCCTTAGGTTCATTTCCTCTGCCTATCCAACAATAAGTCTCTCTCCTAGAAGGTTTTGCTTTATAACTGGAGGTCTCATCTGGAACATGAACTTGCAGTAATGAAGAGCCTTGATCAAATTTCATCCAAATAGCGAACACTGAGACCAATCCTGATGTATGTTTGAGATCTTGAAAATGACTACGTCTGGTAGCCTGAAATCTTGAAAATCCTGAAAAAATTGACTAAGTCTGAAATCTAGTGGATCCTCCAAATTCTAGATTTTGCATGTTAAATCTGGTGGATTCGAGACCTATCTCAAACATCCTGAAAGGTATATTGAAAAATATTTAAAGTATAAGCCAAGGATGAGATAATTACTTTCAAGTTTTAAAGCGATCATTCAAGAGGATTCACAATTATGATCTAATGCGCCATTGAGGTGAAGAGAAGATCAATATCTAGAAGCAATGTGCTACTTGTGGGGAAGTTTGATCCAATATCAAGGCATCTCAAGTTACTAACCTCAAGGAAGATCTCAAACTGCTCATCCAAAGCGCCCATCCTTTAGAGGATTTAAGATTAGTATCTAATGCGCCACATATAAAAGGAGGTTATTAATTGGTTTTTTGATGCACTTTTAAGGTGAACTCACTATCCTTATCCCATGCGCCAACCTTTAGAGGATTTTGAAGAGGATTCCAAAACTCAATTTGCTGCGCCAATGCTATCAAGAGCCTAAAAGTCCTTATCCAATGCACTTTGATTTGAAAGATAACTTGAACTAGATTAAAAATCCTTCAAAAGAGATAAAGACTTCATCTTAAATGTAGAGGTGATTGATTAGGCTAGATGCAATTTGAGCAAGAGGATTCAAAAATTAGATCTGCTGCACCTGAACTAATCCCCAGCCTTAGAGAGGAGTCTTGTTTGAAGTGTGGTATTGTTTATTATGAAGATTTTAAATATCCATCTACTTTGTTGTAAGACTTGTCACTTCAAGACAAATATCAAGGAGATCCCAACATCTTGATTTAATGCGCTCATATCAAGGAGATTTCAGATTTTCAATCGAAGATCAAGACACTCAAGTGAAAGATGAAGAAGTTGGTTTATAAAGGATCTTAGACTCTTATCTAATGTGCCAGCTTTTGGGAGAAGAGAAATGTTATCAAGAATATCCAAAACCCTCAAGTGATGCGCCTAAGGTCAGATAGGGGGAGTAAGGAAATGAGACTCATTTGATAAGGATCCAAATCCCTGAACTACTGCACCTAGATCAAAAGGGCTGATATAAGAAATTTAAAAGTAAAGATCAAGACCTTATCTAATGCCTTACCCTTTGATGAGGATAAATTGGAATTTTGTGAAGAATTTTGGAAGAAGAGATCAAAATAGTGATCTGCTGCGCCACTTTGAGTTGGGGGACAATTTAAGCTAGAAGAAGATTCTAAATCTTGGATATAATGCGCTCATAACATAAAGAACCTAAAAGCCTCAAGTGATGCGCCAAAGGTTATCACCTTCCAAATCTGTTTGTAGGAAGAACACAAAACTCCCAACCAGTGCGCTCAAAATCATAAGGCATCTTTCAAGAGGAGGTTTTAATAAGGGTTAAGAAGAGTCAATATCTAGAACTAATGCACTTCAATGAGAAATGTTAAGAATATTTTAAGAGTTTCAAACAAGGATCCAAATACTTCAAGTGCTGTGCTACATTAAGATGGAATTTTAAAGTCATGTCATGAAGAACTCAATATCTTGATCCAATGCGCCAGTATTAAGAGGAGACGAAATATCCATATTTACTATGTCAAGAAGGAGGAGTTCAACAGTTAAAGGAAGATTCAAAGACTTCATTCAATGCTCTATTTTCTATATTGCTTTCATGTTTTGATCTTCTTTAGAGTTTGAGCAAATGATTCTTAATGTGTTATAAAATCAAGTGTTTATCAAGACGATTGATGTTGTCTCTTTCCTTGTTTGTGTTGCGGGAGCCAGGAAATCATCCTAGGAGCTAAGGAGTCATTTCCAAGCGAGGGATGAAGCTAAGGAAAGGAGCTAAGGGTTGGAATCACCTTCATGCTAGGAAGTCAAGAAGTAGTCCACAAGAAGAAGGCATTATGTAGCTACTCCAAAGGGCCTCCTTCAGAAATCATTGAATTGGAACCTTTCATCATTCTTGTGTTGTAATTCTTTGGCATCATGTTAAGATCATCTAGAAGACATCCATCCAAAGGACATCATCTTCATCAAGACTTCCAAAGGTATCCACTCTACTTCAAGTTCTTCAACCTTCAAGGAAGAGTCATCATGTGGCTGCTCTAAGGAATACTTCAAGATCATCTTCAAGGAAGCATTTCATTAGCTACATCATGATCATCAAGAGCAAGTGCTTGAATCACCTTCAAGTTGCAGAGGAAGCATCATTCCAAGAGGCTCACATCAAGTTTCATACGCTCCTTCATCAAATCATTCCAAGGATACTTCATCCATTCAACTTTAAGACTCTTCAAATCTTCAAGTCCAAGAGAGGTCTCTACTTCATGTCATCATCATCTACTCTTACATGAAGGAGGCAACATCATCATATACATTACTCTCTTCAAGAAGATGCATCCAGAGAAGATCATCATGTATCTTACTAGCAAGAGGAGAAGAAGCATTGCAAAAGTTAAACCAAATGAGCAACACATATCATACATCCAGTTTGCAAGAAGATGAACAAGGCAAGATCAACAAGATACATCCCAAGCATTCAAGATCAATGCAACCACATCGACGACATCACATACAGATGATACAATTTGGGAATATACTGAGATGGCACCTATGTGGCATGTACCTATCATCATTCAATCACAATCAGCCACATCATATGACTACATTCAATGTATCATTTAATAAAAGAAGCCAAGAGGACGCCTATATGGAAGATGTTTTTAAATGATTTCACCTTATCTTATCACATTGGGAAATGTGCCTTCATTGCTTTTCTCTTTTGTGCTAAAAATAGCAAGTTGTTGTAACTACCTACTGGGGTGGCATGATCTAAGCCCTTGGCTACATGAATTGATCTAAGCCATTCATTGTAATCCTGGACCACTATATAAAGGCCTTGTTGCCTCATTTGTAAGTAGTAGACTAGAAATTAGTTTTGTAGGAGTAGAATAGGAGAGACTCTCGAAATTCTCTGAGAGGATTTGAAATTGTTGTAAATATTGCTCAAGATTAATGCAAAAACATTGGAGTTCATTATTTGGTGTTAAGTGTTATCTTGTGGAATCACATGGTTTCTTGTACTTTGATGAAGTGGAGAGGAAGTAAAGTAGATTAGCAGTTCTTTGACGTAATGTATGTTGTATGGACTATTTGATCAACTCCTAGCTCATGCTTTTAACATTCATCGCTGGTGAAGTGTTGTGTAAAGCTAGTTTGAGCCTCATTTGCTTGAGTTCGATTGTGGATGCTTGTTTGAGTTGCGCCATTCGATGGGTGCTTGTATGAGCCTTCATGATTTGAAAACCATTCGCGTAACCTTAAGAGATTGCACCAACTTCATGTAGTTGTAGGCATCCTTGGCGAAGTGAAGTTAGGTTAATCAAGGAGTTTGTCTATTCATACAGCATCATCGCTTCATTGACCTTAGATTAGTTTCCTAAACTCTTGCCCTTTTTCTATTTCTTTATCATTGAAACCTTGTACATATATCATCCACACTGAAAGGAGGAATAAGCTAAATGAAGTAAGAATAAGTCAGCGTAAGTCCCTTTGTGTTTACCAGTAGAATCATATCAAGTCACTGAGCTATCCCTTACAAAATCATAAAAAAGGAACCTTGGAGTCATCTTGTTTGATCACTTTGTTCAACATTCAAGAGGCTTTGCTCAAGAGAGAGTTAGATACTCTGTATTTTACTCTATTGTTGACTTGTCTAAAAACAATCATCAACAAGACGTCTCTTGGAAAGATATTATATTCTTCTTTTTGATGTTGTTTTGAGGTAAAGTCATTGCTTTTGTAATTTCTTCTTAATGTATGTATGCAAAATTAAGATAGTTTCATGTTTGCAAAATCACGACATCCATTTTCAAGGATTATTTTTTCAAAACTTCTTGTTATTCTCTTTATGAGTTTTCTTAGCTTATGCTTGCAAAATTAGAAGAGTAGTGTTGAAAATTTTGCTTTCAAAGGTGCTAGCTCATCAATAGTATGCTTTGTATTTGAGTCTTTAAAATTAATATTAAAATTAAAAATTTTGCTTTTCAAAATAGTTTACAGAGCATCTTATATAGTATAGTTTTCTTTTTTGTGATTAATACATCCAAATCTAAATTTGGGGCCAACTTTTAATTTGGATGAATGTGATACAAAAATTGGATCTTGATCACAATCGTAAGGTTGATTTTTATCTATTTTAGTTAAGGAAGGCTAGTCGAGGAATCGATGTTTTGTTAAATTTGGAGTATTGAGAACTCGTATGTAGGGTTTTTGAAGACTTAGGGTGATCTAGAGCATACTAGGTTAGAAGATGGACTTGTGTGCATCTAGTTTAAAATTTGGTATTTTTCCATTTTTGGCAAGTTCACTACTTAAATAGGTGACGAACATAGGTTCACCCTAGTGAATAGACAAAATGCCCCAACAAACTTGTTGATTGATATGATAAATAGCATTTGCCCTAATGAATTTGTTTGAAGCAACAAAATATTTCTTAGAGAATTGACAAACTCATTCTTATGTGTGCAAAATGGAATTTGAAGGGTTGCAACCGTTTGTTTCCACTTCTATGCATGGTTTTGTGTCTCAAACCTTCGGAAGTGTGTAGATAATTACTTAAACATGTTTTGGTGCTTACACATGGATTGACACTCATGTTTTATCCTTGTGAGCAAGAGGTTTTGTATTCTTAGTCACCATTGGTATAGGGGTTTGGAGTAGAGTAGTAGATTGATGTACTTTGGAGCTCTTGTAATTTGTTGAGATTCACAGGTTGTTCTTAGACCTTTTGATAAATTGTATTGATTATACTTGGTTGATTACATAGTGATGATGAGGTAATATTTTTCCCTTAATTAGAGTTTTTCCCCTTCTTAGGGGGTTTGTCTAGGTCAAAATACTTGTCTCAACCATTGTCATGGTTTTGTTATTATTATTTCTATGATGCTATTGATTCTTGATAATGTTTAGATGCATATATATGAGCGTCACATGTATTAAGACCTAGTAACCCTTATATTTACTTGATTTAAGGTTGGTTTGAGTAGTCACAAGACTAGAACTCATAATTGGTGAGTGTATTGGGGGTATTTCGATTACTTAATGAATTAGAATGTGGGGTTGATAATCATGTTAGTTCTAGATTAGAAGAGTCTTGGTAATGCTTGATGCTTGATTCTCACTATCATATTCTTTATGTTTCATTTCCTTTGTGCATTTTATTAGTCTCTAAGATATTTTTGAGAAACACATAAATCAAAATGTTAACATCTTGGAAATGATCACAATGAACACATTAGTGCCAAAATGAAATATAGCTCATTTTTAATGAAATAAGAAAGAACCATAAAAGCTACTAGAAAGGATTCATTGCATGCCCCGTTGATTATTTTAAAGGGACTAAGTAATGGTTCACATTGATTAACATATCACACATGATCATATGCCTATACAACAAAGACATTAGTGCCAAAATAAAATATAGCTCATTCATGATGAAATAAAAAAGATTCATAGAAACCATTGAGAATGATTCATTGCATGCCCCATTGACTATTTTAAAGGGGCCACTGCATGCCCCATTGATTATTTTAAAGGGGCTACATCACAGTTCACATTGATTGACATAGTTTCAATATAGTAAAGATTGTATTTGTTAGAAATGAAAGCAACACTACTTTAATGGAAATCTGATTTGAATAAATTTCAACAATATTTAAGTGTGCATTAACAATGGAGATTGTAACAAAACATAAAACCCACTATAAAAAAGATGTCAAACATGAAGAACTCAACACAATGACACAATATTTACGTGGAGAAAACCCTTGGGGGTAAAAAAACTCCACCAAGAAAGAGGCACAATTTTGTATTAATCTGTAAAAGATCTGTACAATACATCAACTACACAACTCTCTCCAAAAGTCTTCAATCAGACAACATTCTGGCAGCACCTGAATACCTAAAATCTGTATTGCAGCAACAAATATATGGAAAATACTTATAGAAACATTTTCCAACTCATCCTAGGCGTTCACCTTCTCTCTCCTAAGATTCTCCAACCTGTAAACATTAATTACCATCTTACAAGCATCTTACACTTGTCCAAAAACAACCATGCAAAGGTTGGGGGCCCAAGACTAAATTTGGCCTCTTACAACGTCTTATGATGCGTCATAACTGTCATAGATTCCACAAAAGCGTATCTTTTCAAGATAGGAACCTTGGGCTAAATATAGCAAATATACAACATATCCGTCATATGCGTTATAAAATCTCAGAATCTTATGACAACTTGCAGCTATCATAGATTCACTTACCAAACATTATGATAGTTGTCATATATGCCAAAAATAGTAGATTCTTCAAGGGAGCATGCCTACCCTCATTTACTTTGAGTTTTTACATTTGTCAACAATAAAAGTCACTCCGTAATTAGCTCCGGTTACTTAGGAATTACCCCTATCAGTGAAACTAGTACATCTCCTTATGGATTATTACAAATTACATATAATAAATGGAATAAATACAATATTGGGATTTACAAGGTTAATGGCACCTTATCCCAACATTCTCCCACTTGACATTATACATTGTAAATCACCCCATAGGAAATCAAATGAAAAATAATCAGGCACTAGAAACAAGGCCCATGGCCTCTCTGCACCACATGAACTTCTCTGTGCTCACAGGCTTAGTCAATGAATCTGCAACATTCTCCTGAGTGTCTATCTTCTTCAGCTCAATCTCTCCATTTGCAATTAAATCTCGAACAAAGTGATACTGAACATCAACATACTTAGTCCGAGCATGATACGTTGGATTCTTAGCCAAACAGATAGAACTCTGGCTATCACAACCAATCTGAATGATCCTGCAATCAAAATCAATACCTGTACACAGTCTCCTCAACCAAACCGCCTCCTTAGAGACATGAGTAGAAGCCATATACTCTTCTTCTATGGTGGACAAAGCAACTGTGGACTGCCTCTTACTCATCCAACTCACTGCACCTCTAAACAGAGTAAACACATAGCCACTAGTGGACCTTTGACTATCCAAGTTATTGCCCAATCTGCATCAACAAAACCTTGTATATTCAAAGATTTATCAGCACTATCAGTTCTAGAATAAACCAAACAATGATAAGGAGTACCTGCAAGATATTTAAACACCCTCTTCGCATAGTTCCAATGTTGTCTACTAGGGTTAGACATAAATCTGCTCAAAACTCCTATTGCTTGGGCAATATCTGGTCTAGTGCAAACCATTGCATACATCAAACTCCTTGCAACACTAGAATATGACACATTAGGCATATCCTCAAGATCATCCCCAATCTTTGGACACATATCTAATGAAAGCTTAGTACCAATGGGTAAAGGAACTCTAACTGGGTTACAGTCCTACAAACTAAACCTCTGCAAAATAGTATTCACATACTTACTTTGTGACAACCAAAGCTTTCTGTTAACTCTGTCCCTCCTGATCTCCATTCCCAAAATATACTTTGCATCACCAAGATCCTTTATCTCAAATGCACTTGAAAGTTGGTCTTTAAGCTCGCTGATCATACCCTTAGTATTGCTAAAAAATAACATGTCATCAACATACAAAGCAATAACCAATATAGAACTATCAACACAATAAATGTAAACATAGTGATCCTCCTTGCTTCTTACAAAACCCAATTTTAAAACAAATGAGTCAAACTTTTGATACCACATTTTAGGGGGCTGTTTTAGACCATAAAGAGATTTCTTTAACCTATAAACCCAATGTTCTTTTCCTTTTACCTCAAAACCTGTAGGCTGTTGCATATAAATTTTTTCTTCAAGATCTCCATGCAAGAACACAATTTTAATATCCATTTGCTCAATCTCTCAATCATAAGATGTAACAATGGATAAGATAAATCTAATAGAAGTTAATTTAGCAACAGGAGAGAATATCTCACCAAAGACAACTCCCTCTCTCTAGGAGTAGCCCTTAGCTACCAGTCTAGCCTTGTACTTCTCCAATGACCCGTCTACTCCAAACTTCTTCTTGAAGACCCACTTACATCTTATGGACTTTCTTCCTTTGGGCAAACGAACAAGATCCCAGGTGTTACAAGAGTCTAAAGCCATCATTTCCTCCTGCATGGCTAACTACCAAGACTCACTATCATTTGTAGAAATAGCTTCCCTGTAGGATCTAGGTTCATTGTTAGTACTCAATAAAACATATAAACAACGTAAATCTGGTGGGCTATACCTATCAACTAGATTTTGTTGTCTTGTGGATCTCCTCAAGGGTGGAGTAAGAGACTCTACTTGTTCTTCTACATGATCATCTGCACTAACTTTTTCTGTAACATCAGACTCATCTTCATCAAAACTACTTAAATCTTCTTCTTCACCCCCCAATCCATCATTATGTTCTTCCTGATGTGCATCTTGCTGCTCTAAATCAAAGTGCACCTTCTTTACCTTTTCTTCTTTCTCTTTTGGCTACTCAGGTTCAGAAATAGCTCTAAGTTCCCTAAAAATAACATCTCTAGAAAAGATAATCTTGTGGGTTAGTAGATTCCAAAGCTTATAACCTTTGACATTATCACCATATCCAATGAATTTACACTTTTCAACTTTTCGATCCAATTTAGATCACTTTTCCTTATGCACATGAACGAAAGCATCACAACCAAAAACCCTTAAATGTGAAACAGAACATTTTTTACCTATCCACACTTCATAAGGTGTTGAATCAAGAGCCTTACAAGGAGATTTGTTTATCAAGTAGCAAGCAGTACACACAGCCTTTGCCCAAAAGAATTTATCCAACTGTGCATCACTTAGCATACTTCTGGCCCTTTCCATAATTGTTTGGTTCATTCTTTCTACAACACCATTCTGCTATGGTGTATACAAAGTTGTCTTTTGTTTGATTATACCTATATGCTTGCAAAACTCATCAAATTCCTTAGAGCAATATTCCCCTCCATTGTCAGATCTTAATATTTTTATCTTTAAACCTGATTGGTTCTCTACTAAGACTTTGAATTCCTTAAACTTAGTGAAAACTTCAAATTTATGCTTCATAAATTCAAATTTATGTTTCATAAAATAAATCCATGTATATCTAGATACATCATCAATGAAGGTGACAAAATAATGAGATTTTCCAATAGATTCATTATCCTCAGGTCCAAACACATCCGTATGAATAATCTCTAATTTTTCTTTTGCTCTATTGCTTCCTGAAGAAAATGATTTTCTGTTTTGTTTACCAAACACACAATGCTCACAGAAATCAAAGTGCTCATCAGAGTAAGAGAAACCATCCAACAATTCTTTATTCTTAATAGTTTTCAATACATTATTGCTTGTGTGGCCCAATCCACTATGCCATAACATACATGTATTTTTAGTAGTAGCCTTAGATACATAAGAGGCATTACAAATTGTAGTGACTTAAAGCTTAAACAAGTTCCCAAATCTCTTTCCTTTTGCTACCACCAAGTTCCCTCTCACCAATCTGTAGCCATGCT
Source organism: Cunninghamia lanceolata (assembly GCA_027924645.1). Classification (NCBI taxonomy): domain Eukaryota; kingdom Viridiplantae; phylum Streptophyta; class Pinopsida; order Cupressales; family Cupressaceae; genus Cunninghamia; species Cunninghamia lanceolata. Next base: position 27,690,789 of record BSBN01000254.1, read on the forward strand.
TGTCAAATGTCACATGCATTCCCAAATCATTCAACTTTGAAACTGAAATCAAATTTCTAGCTAATCCAAGAACATGCAAAACACCAGGGAGGGTTTTAATCCTCCCATCACTAAAACACAACATTACCTTTTCTTTCCTGATAATCAGATATGAAGAGTTGTCACCAAGGTAAATATTACCTCCATCATATTCTTCATATATGGAGAACCATTCCTTATGCGGGGTCATATAAAACGAGCATCCTGAGTCAACCAACCAGTGATAATTAGAAACAAGATTACATGTAGAAAGTAAAACTTCTTCACCTGCATTCGAGGACTTATCCGAAGCACTCTTCGACTATTTCTTGGGGTTTCTGCACTCCTTCACATGTCCCCTTTTACCATAGTTCTGACACTTAACTTTGTTCTTTTTACCAGGAGTCTTAGACCAGCCCTTGGACTTGTCCTTAGCCCCTTTCTAATCTCCCTTTGGTCCTCTTTCCTTAGACCTTCCCTTGGTACTGAGAGCATCACCTGAACTATCTGAACTCTTCTTCCTCAATTCTTGTGCCAATAAAACTGCAACAAGAGCATCCAACTTCGGATCTGTGAGGTAAGCAGTGATAGCCAAAATGACATTTTCCCATGATTTAGGTAATGAACAAAGAAGCAAGATACATTTATCTTCCTCATCAACTTCAACATCTACTGAAGTAAGCTGACTCATCAACAAATTAAAAGAATTTAAATTCTCTGCAATAGACTCACCTTCTTTCATTTTCAAATAAAACAACTTCCTTTTTAAATAAAGTTTATTTACCATACTCTTGGCTTGGTAGATCTCACCCAACCGATTCCACAATTTGTATGCGGTCTCTTCCTTTGCAACATTCAGCATCACAGAATCTGAAAAACACAAACAGATGGTTTCCCGTGCCTTCTTATCCAGTCTATCCCACTCATCCGAAGAGATATCATCGGGTTTCTTCTCTTTTTGAACAACCAACCATTGGTTTCTTTCTTCCAACAAATTTTCCATTTTCAGCTTCCACAACTCATACTCTGTTCCGTTGAATTTCTCAATGCCCATTCGAGAGGTTGATGCAACGGTGGATGCAACCATAATAACAACACAAGATCTGCAAAACAAACATAACCAAATCTCCCACTGCATCTATAGCTTCCACACTATCACCCAAGAGTCAAAGTTGGCTAGGCTCTGATACCAAATGTTAGAAATGAAAGCAACACTACTTTAATGGAAATCTGTTTCGAATAAATTTCAGCAATCTTTAAGTGTGTATTAACAATGGAGATTGTAATAAAACATAAAACCCACTATAGAAAAGATGTCAAATATGAAGAACTCAACACAATGACACAGTATTTACGTGGAGAAAACCCTTGTAGGTAAAAAAACTCCACCAGGAAAGAGGCACAAGTTTGTATTAATCTATAAAAGATCTGTACAATACATCAACTACACAACTCTCTCCACAAGTCTTCAATTCGACAACATTCCGGCAGTACCTGAGTACCTAAAATATGTATTACAACAACAAATACATGACAAATACTTATAGAAATATTTTTCAACTCATCTTAGGCGTTCACCTTCTCTCTCCTAAGATTCTCCAACCTGTAAACATTAATTGCCATCTTACAAGCATCTTACACTTGTTTAAAAACAACCATGCAAAGGTTTAGGGCCCAAGACTAAATATAGCCTCTTACAACATCTTATGACACATCATAACTATCATAGATTCCACAAAAGAGTATCTTTTCAAGATAGGAACCTTGGGCTAAATATAGAAAATATACAACTAACATATTCGCCATTTGTGTCATAGAATCTCAGAATCTTATGACAACTTACAGTTGTCATAGATTCACTTACCAACAATTATTACAGTTGTCATACATGCCAAAAATAGTAGATTCGTCAAGGGAACACCCCTACCCTCATTTACTTTGAGTTTTTACATTTTCCAACAGTAAAAGTCACTCTATAATTACCTCTGATTAATCCAGAATTACCCCTATCGGTGAAACTAGTACATCTCCTTATGGATTATTACAAATTATATATAATAAATGGAATAAATACAATATTGGGATTTACAAAGTTAATGGCACCTTATCCCAACAATATTAAGGTGCAAATTGGAGATTATGTTAGTTACATGGATTTTTCCATTGTCATGAATTTGATTTGTATCATGCATGAGGCTTAACTTAGATGTGCACTACACAATGCTTCAAAACATTATGTAGTGTTATACAAGTTGAAGTTGCAAGTATACCGTCTTTGCATAGTTTGTAGAGTAGTACCTAGATGTTGCATAAAGAAGTACCTAGTTATTGTAATTAGTGATAAGGTATTTATGGTCTTGGGTAGATTTATTAAGAAAATCCTACATAGTATTAGAGCAAATTTGACCCAAATCCTATATGGTATTAGAACCATGATGTTCTTAAGCTAGTTCTTTTCCATTTAGTTTGAAGATTGTTTTGATAATGATTATTTACAAGTAGTTTTTTGGTGAATGGTGGAGCAAATATGAGCTCACCATTGTGTTTAGAGGATCTAAGAAAGTTGGTTTATGCTTTTATTTCATGTGAAACAGGCACCTGAAGGCCAACTAAGAAGGGTTTTAAGTTTCTTGTCATCTATAATTTTTTAGGTAATATACATTTTGGAACATGTTGAAGTAAATCTGATCCTCCCATTTTGTATGGAGTAGCCAAAAACCCTAAGTTCACATTTTAAATCATAAAAATTAGAGCACTTTGCCCAAATCCCCAATTTTTTCTCCTCACACAAAAATGAGAAATTTTTTTGTACAATACTTTGTCTTGGGTGCAACCCTTGAGTGCTGCCACCATGCCATCTAAGTGCTACTCCCACCACCATTGCCATCAACATGCCACTTGCACACAGTTGGAGAACTAGTGGTAGTCAGTGTTATGCAAAAAAGTGTGTATGCTTGTTAATCAGGACCTATTTTAACACCTTTTTGAACATTAAATGCTTAAATATCAATCCTGATGAATAAACCTGATAAAATTTAGTTAGGACTAGGTTAAGCCCACTTAAATGGTCACTCTCTAGAGTTTGTGGGGCTAAAGGCACCCCTGGTCCTGGATGTTAGCCCTGGTCTTATTTTTGTGGTGTCAGCTTAAAACACCTCCTTAGCTCTTACATGTCGGCCCCATTTGGTTTTATTTGTCGTTTGTGAGTGGAAATGCATATATAAAGGAGTTTTATAATTCATTTTATAACCTAAAGGATAACTAGATGCCAAGAGAAGAATTATAATTGCTTACATGATTGATCTCCTATGCTCAAGTGCTCTTCATGCTTGGAATTGCTACATGCTTGTGGACGTTATGATGCTCATTTGCAAGTTTTGAAGGAAGTTCAAGCTATCTTTATCTATCTCCTTGTTGGTGCATGATCTTGAGTTATCTACTCCAACGAGGGTTTCACATCTTGTGGTAATCTTTACTATTTTCATTCATACTTTCATCATATATTGCTGATCTTGCCTCTACCCTCCTAGGGAACACACTCTTGGATCACTAATCATCATTGTAGTGGAGGTAGAAACACCAACACCGGGTTTGACTAAGGAAAGCCCCTAAACACAACACAACCTTTTCCCTTTTTGCTTGTGTGCAGGTTGAAGATACAAGTTTCAGAAGACAAGATCCAAGAAGAAGGAAGGTTTTATAGGTACAGGTCTAGTGAAGCTTGGAGATTCTATAAAACCCTAATTAGGGTCTAGGGCTCCCAACTCCCTAATCTTTCTGGCCTCCCTAACTCAGATCCAGGTTCTTCTCTGTCTCCTGATCTCTGCTGTGCTTTCTAATTCTTCATATCTATTTCTGACAGTTGTATATTTGAAGATCTTGGTCAATTAGGGTTTCATCTTTTGCCCTAGTTTTCTTGTTTAGTTTTGGTTGAATTTGGTTGACACTCCTCTATACAATAAAGGGACAAAACTCCTATAGTTTGGCTCTCCTTCATGGGTAGAAGCCAAGATCGGTTTGTGTCTCAATATTTATGGAAGAGGCTTTGACCTAGTTTAACTTTTTAGGCCAGATCTCTCTTTCCCATATAACAGTCAGATCACCTAGGGTGCCAAGGAATATTCTCTAACATTGGCATGGAATATTATCTAATAACCTCCCTAGTTACTACTAATGTTTTTACACATCGAGTATTGTCCTTGTTAAAGCAAGATTGCTAAACTAAGAACATGGTTGGGTTTCCTTGCATATTGTTTAGTGCTATGATTAAGGTTCCATTAACCTCGTAAATTCTTGTTTGTAAATCACCCATAAGGGATGTACAAGTTTCATCGGTAGTGGTAAAAATTATTTGTATCGGGGACGGTAATTACAGAGTTACTGCATCGGTAAGTTCTAGAGTTACTGGCGGTAGTTATGGAGTAACATTTATTGATGGTAATTATAAAAATCAAGAGTTATTAAGGGTAGGCGCCACCTTGGAGGAATCATCTAATTTTGGTAGTTATGACACCTGTCATAAAGTTGGTAAGTGGTTGTAGGAGAATTTATGACAGTATGACAGCTTATGATGAATACTTGTTGCTTGTAAGTGTCACATCTCATTTTTATGGACTATATAATTATTCTAGATTAGTGAACATTTAGTATGATTGTTTTTACTTTGAGTAAGTTCCTCGTGTGTGAAGGTAATTATCACGAAGTTATATTTGTGTAAATTGGAAAGTTGATTTAATATTAAATAATATTGATGTAATTATAATGTTTTGCTTTGGCTATGTTTTGGGGAACTAACCTATTGACGTCGAGTTGAGTGCGAACGAATATAGGTACTCGTCGAAGATGAGAACATGGTTGAGGTAGAGATGTTCTAGCCACTTGGCAAGAACTATTTGGGATGGTTAACCCTGATGCACTCACACACTCACATAGTCTCATATTGCATCTTTGAATGGATTATCATGCATTATTGTTTGGATACTAAATGCGATTGATGGTTAGATACTTAGAAAATATTGTGTTTAAATTGCTACAATAAGCTTATTTTGAATGTATGATTTAGTCATAAGTATTAATGTTATTTTTGATTTATATTTAAAATTGTGTGTTTATAATAGCTAATAATAAATAAATAATATTTTCCTATTTATTTAAATATTGATGTTTGAAAGACAATATCTAAATTAAACTTAAAGCAATTAAATTTAAATGACAATATATATATTATTTTAAATAATACTTATTTTATTAAAAGAATGAGTATTACTTATTTAAAATTAGATAAATTGCTATGATTATTATATTTAGAAATCTAAAATATATGAATTAAAAGAATAATAATTCTGTCATGCAAGATTAAAAAAGTTTATTTTATTATTTTTAGAGGCTTTGAAAACCCAAATCTCATGCAAACTTAAACAAAAAACTGGAGTTATCAAAAGTAAAAAGAAAACCTAAATTTAAAAACGACAAGTTTAGTAGAGAAGATTTTATTAAAAATACACGACAAAGAAAAGGAAGATGTTTTTTTTCTTTTCAAAAACTAGTCCAAAAAATAGTCATGGAAAAATGACGATAACTTTGTCATTTCTCAATGAAATTTAAAACCGTAAATAGTTCCAAAAATTTGGGGAAGGGAAGAACAAAACCAAAAAGGGATTTAAAGATATTCAGAGTAGATAAGGAGCATTTTAGCAAAGAAGGAGGATGTGATTTTATTTTCTGAACAACAACAGAGAAGAAGGAAGCACCAACGACTGCAAAAAAGACTTGACCCCCTTTGGCAAGTGAAGAAACGAGTATTTTACTTGTTATGTTAGCAATAAACTAATGGTGAAATAATACTGTATGCTCGGGTTATTTTGGTCTGCGAGTAGTCTATTCTTTCATGGTCTACATTCTTTTCCTTCATATCGATTGGAATCAACATTGTTTTGAAGGCATTAGCCTTTTAAATCTAAATTCAACCTACCTACATATAGATCGACTTGCTTTATGACTGCTTGAAAAATTAGATTTCTGAACTTATAAATTTATCCTTGGGTCACTGAAATTAATAGCTTTTGCTTGTTGTATTGTCCCTCTACATTTTGATTGAAGATCAACCTTTAAAACCATGATGGCCAGTATATTTGATCGACCTATTCTTCTTGCTGACTGATGACCTACCAAATTTTAGCTTGCAAATAACAACATTACCTGTAGCTAGATCGCTGGCCCTATAGCATGATAAAATATAATTTTTTAGCAGTTTAAACTTAAATCCTTTACCTGCTGTCAAACATTAGATTTTGTAGCTGTCTTTCTACCTATTTTATTGCTATAACAAACTTGACATAAGCTCCTGTAGCTAACTTTTCATCTATTTTATTGTTGTTCGGACCTGCACAGTTCTTGTTGCCAGTTTATCAGTTCTTGTCACAAGTTTAACAGTTCCTGTCGCCAGTTTAACAGTTCCTGTCGCTAGTTTATCAGTTCCTGTCACTAGTTTAACAATTCCTGTAGCCTACATTTTGAAGTTCTTGTAGCTTCTTATAAACTCTTTAAAACAACTATGTCAATTTCAAAATAGAGACCGTTTGATATTCTGGTTATTACCTATGTTTATTTGGTGTGGAAACCATTTTCAAACTCATATTATGTCTATATTTAAACTATTTGATAGAATCAAAACAACAATGGATAGGAAGTAGATAAACTTAGTTTTCTACAAATTATTTAAACAATAAAATAAGATAAGAGAATTGAATCAGATTATAGATAATATATTTATAAGTTTATCTAAATAAACAAATGAAGGAAATATGTTCTTCTTTATTACCTACTTGAAAGTGCACTATCGTTGGTTGAGCAAACAAAGGAATTAATAAACTGTATTTAAGATAAAGTATGTGTTATTGACTTGAATATGAAATCATAGCTCAAACGTATGGAGTCAGTGAGCATATTTTATGTATATCTATGTGAATGCCATATTATATATTACTGGCGCCTATTCTATCTAAATTATCTATGCCGCATAATTCATGAAATAGATAGCAAAACTGAGACAGATAGTAATAATAATATTTGAAATAAGTATGCATGAAAACATATTGTTGAAGTGGAGTCAACGACATACATTTGAGTTTATTGCTTGAATATTGAAATAGAATTAGATATGAAGTAAAATCATTAGTTTCTACAATGTATTAAAATCATGGAAATACAAATTGAGAATATAATCAGATTTCAAAATCTATATTACTTTTAAATGATTATCATGTTCTTCATTACTGCTTGTTCAAAAAGTGTGTTTTCTTTATTGATGATTTGGAAAGGGATTAGAGGTGGTTATAGGTGATTTTGATTGATTTATTTATTTGTTTGTTTATTGACTCATTTATTTATTGGGGAAATAAAGTAGATTTTTAGGAATGTGTATTGGGTGGCTTTTGGGCTAGGATGTCGAATGTAGATTATCAGAGATGACTTTTCCTCTTTCAGGAATTGAACATGTAACTATTTTTCTAAGGCTTAGATCTAAGTGAGCAGTCATTGACAAAGATGAATATTTTGTCTAGCAAAACTTTATTGATATATATCTCTGCCGTATCCTATTGTGAGACAATTTGCATTTTATTATTTAGATTTGCACATTAGACATCAGGTTACATCAGGTGTTCCCTCTTGCCAGTTGTTTCCAGGTAGCTAGACATTTCGTGTAGGGCTGGGTTTCCTTCGTGTCATGAAGGGATCTGGGGAAGCATAATTACATCATGGTTGGGTGGAAAAGTGCCTGAGCCATGTTCTTGTCTCTCGGCTCGCAGGAGGATGGTTTGGGTTCGTGGCGACTGGAGAGTGTTTTGATTTTATTATACTTGTTGTACATGATTATTGTAACTTGTGATTGGATGAATTATGACATGAAGCCAATGAACTATGCATGTTATTTTTATAGTGCTCTCACCTGGATCAAGCATGAGTTTTTGTAAGATTTAATGAGTTTTATTGATTCATATTTACAAGATTTATCTTTTTACTTGTGATATTGTAATTAAGCGGACTAATTACATCATTTTACTTTTGTTACTTGTGATGTTGTATTTAAATGGATTATTTACTTCATTTTACTTTTGTGATGGTTTGTGAGATTTACAGTAAGTTTCTATACTTAGCACTAGGCACCCATATTGGAAAGATTAGTATGACATAATTTATGATAGTTATGACAACATTTATTACCTCGTAAGTGCCTATTTCTTGTCCATGGGCACCCAAGATTGCATAGTTTACTTATGACAAGTGGCAGAGGTTGTTGTGTGTTATTTAATGTTGCATGTTGGAGTTTCCAAGGATAGCAAAAGTGGACGCCTAGTTTAGGGAGTGAAATACCTCTATAAATACAGTGCCTTGTAGGTGTTGTTTATCATAGTTTTTTTGTACACAGGTTCTCCTAGATTGAAGAGGCAGAGGAAGTACATGTATTATGTATTTCAAATTTTAAAGATAATACAACTTGAGCCTCTTTTCTTGGTGGAGTTTTTTACCTGAAAGGGTCTTCTCCATGTTATATCTAGTGTTCATATAGTTTATTCTTCTATGGTGTTTATTCCTATGTTGTGATTTAATTTTCGTTTACAATCTATGTTCATATTACACTACTTTAAGATCATAAACATATTGTAATCAGATTTCCATTTGGGTAGTTGTTGCCTTCATTTCTAAAATTTAGTACTATTTGATTGTTAGAGGAACCTTATCGAGATATGGAATAGTAATCCAAGAATTAGGAGTTTTGTTATTAAAGATTGAACTTGGTGAGTCATTTTTGTTTTGGAATGGGTATTGATAACTAGTGATGTGTTACAGTGTTTGGTCTTAAACCCATTTTGTGGTTATCCTCCTTTAGTATTACTTCTATTTGACTTCTAGGAGGAAGGCTACTTTTGTGGAAATGAAACCCTAAGGGTAGGAACCTATGTGATTAACTCTTGCGAGATTAAAGTGAGGAGAACTACATGTGACTTTGATTCTGTTTGGAAGCTAGTATGTAGGCAATTCTTGGATGAATGATGCCCTTGGAATTCAGGTCTATAGGGGAATAGTTTAGGGAACTACTCCAAGGCTTAGGGTGTTCCTAAACTTGAACAACCTTCCCTCTTCAATGTATTTCAGTTTGAGACTGAAATTGCATTAGATGACTATGAGCCCACCTCCCAATTAGTAAATCTTCACTATATAGGCAAATGTAGATGCCATGTGCAATAAATATTGACCTATCTTAAGAAAAATAATGTATAAATTGAAAAATAAAGGATTCTATTTAGAGAAAATGCAAATTGTAGGCTATATTTTCAAATATGTATTGTTTAAATCCTATAAAATTGTTCTAAATGGGTCAAATTGGAGAAAATGAAAGCACCCGAGAGGCAATTATAGAAGATTCAAACAAAATAATTTGGCCATTAACCCAAAAAAATTAGAAGAGAATTATGTACAGAAGTCATAAATTGAGGCCCCAAAGGTCAAAATATGACAAAAGGAGAACAATAAATGGTTTGAATGTAACTATTAGCAAAGAAATTAGCAATGCCAACTTCCTACTAAGTTTAAGATGACTTATCCCAAGGAGGAAGGATGTCACATCCCTCGTGGAGGGAGAATTGCCTTGGGAATTATGTGGTAATAATAATAAAAATAAATAAAACTAAAAGATCTTTCTTAAAGGCGGTTGGTAGAAGGAAATGTGGGAGGGGAGATAAATTAATAGTGATAGTATGGGTGCCACTATGGAGAGAGGGGTCATTTCTAGGCATTAAAAGAGGTATGGAAGAGGCATGGGAGAGTGAATGCCAAGTCATTAATGAGGAATGGCTATCCTCGCCTCATTCAATTCGTGCATACTAGTTAAGAAGGGAAGCTTTTGGAGGTAGAAAAACACATAGGAGTTTCAAGCTTTGGATTTCCTCAAGTTAAGGGGAATGAGCACATTCTTTCATGGATGACTCGATGATCTGTTGCTAGAATGATAATAATAATTTTGTTGCAAGAAAACAAATATATGATTCCTTCTTCACCTTGGTATCCAGTACATTCAATGGATCGGATAAAGCACCACCACAAACTTCTTCGTCTCCTACAATCTATGCCAACGTCTATGAAGTATCATGTTTAGAAGAGATCTGGCTTAATTTTACATATACTTCAAATGGTCACAAGGAAAAAGTAGCAACTCAAACATCCACATATTTCATGAATAGAGATTACAAAGACTACTGGAGACATATGCTAAACATATTAGATAATAGCTCTACAGTAATTGAAGAGATCATCACGTAGTAGATAATAGCTCTAAGCACATTCAATATTCAATTGTGTTGTGGAGATTTCAAACCTAATAGCAAGGTCAAGTATGATCTTGACAAGAAAATCAGACTTATAAAGATTGACCATGTTTTGTACTCACCAATTGTGTATTCTCACAACTATGGTTTTATCCCTCGCACTATATGTGATGATAATGATCCCATGGATGTGCTAGTATGGATATAGGAACCAGTGCTATCAGGTTGTTTTCTTAGAGCTAGGGCTATTGGGTTGATGCCTATGATTGATTAGGGTGAAAAAGGATGACAAGATTATTGCAGTATGTGTTGATGATCCCAAGTTTCATCATCATCGAGATATCTTCAACATTGTCCTTAAAGATGACTACCTGCCTTCTCCACATTACTTTTCTAACGTAGTATTTATTTTTGAATTATTCTTTCTTTCAGCCAAAAAATATTTAGTCTAAACTACATATTGACCTTCATGTTGATAGACTCCTTCTTCCCTACTATAGATGAATAATTATTGCGATAGAATCCACAATACTCATTAAACTTTTGACCAACATAGTAGTTGGCTATGTATATGGTGCAGTAGAAGTAGAAATAGCTAAGCATACCTATATGCACAAAGTGATTCCTTCACAACACCCATGAGATGATTAATAAAATTCCTTTAAGAAGCCATGCTTACATATTGTGGCATAACTATTTGACAAAATGCTTGGCAATTAACATAATTTGAAATCATTCAAGAGAGAGATTGAGCCTAAATTATTTTTATATTAAAATTTTGTGCATACATTAATTGGTAAAGACTATGGAATATAAAGTGGCCTTTGTACTTACATCTAACTGAAATTCATTTTAGTAATGATGAAGGGGGTAAATCATAAAACACACAACAACAGAAATGACATACATAAAATAGAATATTTCTTTATTGATTTGGACAACTCATTACATTACAGAATCTCAATTACAATTAGAGGAATCAATCCTCCACAGGCTGCAACACACTACAACTACACATCACCAGGCTCTAGAATCTTCTACCTTATGTAACCCCAAATCCGCTAGGGTTTCTATTTTCCTACCTATTCTTGACTCTACACTTTCCTCCTTATCTCCACTACTACCTAGGGTTCCCAAAAATAGTCATAAATAGCACTTTCTTGTGGCCTGCAGCTAAATTTTAAAATTTGCAACTCCCTCCAAAAGTAGGTCAACTTCCGAGAAGCATAACTTTTGATCCGGGTGTTCGATTGATGAACCGTTAGAAGTGTGAGAAAGCTCATGAAGTGAACTATCATGCCAAATATCTGTAAATGGATTTCTATCAACTTTTTGGGATGTTTTAGTGCCTCATATCTCGTTTCAAAAATTTTTAGGGGCTTTTCAGAAAATAAAAACTTTAATATCTTTTAGCTCACAAATGATCTTTGCCTGATTCCTTCGCCAAAGGTCTTATATTTTAGTTACGAAGCTTCCTATAAATTTTCACTTGCATCCATGCCCAAATGCAAACTTTCCTAAAATGGCAGTTAAACTTTCCAAAACTAGCAGTTTGCTATTTTTAGCAGTTTGGAAAAACTGAAAGTCCTACATCATTATTCAAGAGATTATGGAATCATAAACACTAATTATGGAAAGAAATGAAAACAAATGCAATGATTTTGAATCAACTTATTTTTGGGTGATGCAAGATTGCCCTTACACCACTGGTTGCTCTTACATTAGACGCCCAGGGTAATTTGAGAAGTGACCTTATCACGTCTTAGGTGTTTGTTTAAGGAAAACCTGAACGGTCAACCTCTGCCTTAGGCAACCAAGAAGAATCTTCAACAGGCCTTCCTTTCCATTTCACTAGATATTCTTCATACTGCTTATTCTGAGTACTTTCCACATGGCTATCCAAGATCTCTTCTATCTCCTCCATTGAAATAGAAGCCAGAATACTCCATTATTCTTGTGTCGGTCCATCCTCTATGCCACCTTTGTGATATTCTATTAAATCAGCAATGTTGAACACATGGGAAATATTGATCCCACTCGACAGCTCTACCTCATATGCATTTCCTGAATCATGTTTCTTCATAATCCTGTATGGTCCAAATTTCTTCATTTTCAACTTATTATATGTTCCAACTGGAAACCTTTCTTTTCGCAAGTGAACCATGACTTCATCTCCTACCTGGAATTCCTTATGTCTCCTCTTCTGATATGCCTTAGCCTTGTACTGAATACTCATCTTATTAATGTGCTTTCTCACCTCTTCATGCAAATTCTTTAGTTATTCTGCAAAGTTTTTGGCCTCGACACTTGTCTTTTCTCCTTTGTCCAGCTTCCTTAACTCTGAAGCATTTTTTGGACTATTGCTATATACAATCTGGAATGGTGATTACCAGTACTCCTATTGACAGAATTGTTGTAAGAAAATTTTTCCTATGGTAAAATCAAATCCCATCCCTTGGGCTTATCTCCTACTAAGCATTGTAGCAGGTTACCCAAACTCTGATTCACCACTTCTATCTGTCCATTAGTCTGTGGATGGTGTGTAGAACTGAACTTCAAATATGTCTTCAGCATCTTCAACAATGTCCTCCAGAAATTACTAACAAACTTGGTATCTCGATATGAAACTATGCTCTTAGGTAGACCATGTAATCTCACCACCTTCCTGAAAAAAACTCTACAATATGAACAACATCATTAGTCTTCTTGTAAGGAATAAACGTGTCATCTTCGAGAATCTGTCCACCACCACAAAAATGGAATCATGTCCTCTCTGTGTCCTTGGTAAACCAAGAACAAAATCCATACTAATATCATCCCATGGCTTCTTCAGTACAGGTAATGGCTGATATAGCCCTGTATTCTGACTTGTTCCTTTTGCCATCTGACACACTTTGCAACTCTGCATAAATTTCCTCACATCTTGCTGCAACTGTGGCCAATAATAATTCTCATCAACAATAGCAATGGTCTTATCTCGACCAAAGTGTCCAATTAATCCCCCACTATGCTTCTCCTTAATCAGGTTCTCTCTCATGGAACTCCTTGGAATGCACAACTGGATTCCTCTAAACAACATTCCATCTTGGATTATGAAATCCAACCATTTTGTCCTGCCCAAAGTAACAGGTTTTGAACAAGCTTTCCAAGCCTCTATAAAAGTTGGATCTTTAGCACACAAACTTTTGAGCTCATCAAACCCAATAACCTCTATCTTCATTTTTGTCAACAAATTTTGCCTTCTACTCAAGGCATCTGCAACTCTGTTGGACTTCCCACTCCTGTGCTTCAAAACAAAAGTACAACTTTGTAAAAACTCAACCCATTGTAAGTGCCTTTGATTTAACTTCACTTGACTATTAAGGTACTGTAAAGCCTGATGATTAATATATAAAACAAACTCTTTTGGCAACAAATAATATCTCCATTTCTTTAAAGCCTAAACTATTGCATAAAATTCTTGATCATAAACATAATACTTTTTCTTGGCATCATTAAGCTTCTCACTAAAATAGGCAATGGCCTTACCTTCTTGGCTCAAAACAACTCCTATAGCATTGCCACTAGCATGACAATCTACTTGAAATACCTTATTGAAATCTGGAAGTGCCAAAACAGGTTGCTCCATGAGTTTCTACTTCAATGTGTCAAAAATTTTATCTGCTCCTTTAGTCCATCTAAACTCTTTTCTATCCCCTCTCATTGTCTCCATTAGGGGTGCACAAATGCTACTAAAATTCCTGATAAACTTTCTATAAAAACTTGCCAAACCATGAAAAGATCGTACCTCCATAGCACTCCTTGGCATAGGCCGTTCAATGATAGCCCTTACTTTTTCTGGGTCCATCTTAAGACCTTCTGAGACAACAAAATCCTAGGTATACCAACTCCTTCTTTGAAAAACTACATTTCTTTAGATTAATTAGCAACTTCTCCTCCCTCAAGTTCTCCAAAACTCTTTTGATATGCATTAGATGCTCATCCCAAGTCTTACTAAAAATCAAAATATCATCTAAATAAACAATAACAAAACTTCCCAAAAACTCTTTCAATACCTCGTTCATGAGCTGCATGAATGTGCTTGGTGAATTAGTTAGCCCAAATGGCATGACTAACCACTCATACAAACTTTCCCTTGTTTTAAAGGCTGTCTTCCATTCATCTCCTTGTCTAATGCGAATCTAATGATACCCACTTTTCAGGTCAATCTTCATGAAGTACTTGGCTCCACTCAAATAATCCATTATGTCATCCATTCTTGGCAATGAAAATATGTATTTGATCATGATCTTATTGATGGCCTGAGAATCTGTACACATTCTCCATTCTCCATCTTTCTTCAGTGCTAGTACTACAGGCACCGCACATGGACTTAGGCTCTCTCTTATCAGTCCCTTCCTCAACAACTCCTGGACTTATCTCTTCAGCTCTTCATTCTCTGTAGGAGTCATTCTATGGGCTGCCTTATTTGGCAAACTAGCTCCTAGTATCAAATCCATTTGATGACTTATCTTTCTCATTGGTGGTAAACCTTCTGGTACATTATTAGAGATAATATCCTAAAATTCTTCCAACAGATCTGAGACTTCTACTGGTACATCTTCACATTTCTCTTGACTAATCTTAGGAATCAATGCAAAGCAATGACGCTCATGCTTCATACCCTCCAAAAATTTCCTACCATCTACCAAGCAAATTTTGGTAGTACTACATACCTTTTCTTCCACCTCCTTCAAGGCCTTCAACTTATGACGAACTCCATCCTTTGTTAGGGAATATGTATTTGTACGGTCATCATGGACAACGCTCCTATCATACTACCATGACTTCCCCAACAATATATGACATGCATCCATCGGTATGATATCACACATCACCTCATCATGGTAGTCCCCAATCTTGAACTTCACTAAACACTGCTCATTGACCAAAGCTCTATGGTCCTTTTGCAACCACGCAATCCGATATGGATGTGGATGCTTTCTTCTTGTCAACTTCAACTTGTCTACCATTTCCTCTAAAACAAGATTGTCAGTGCTTCCACTGTTAATAATAATATCACAACACTTACCTTCACATTTGCACCTTGTGTGGAATAAACTCTTCCTCTGATTTGGTTCTTTCTCCTCATTCAACAAGGTTCTTTTGACAACTAGGGTTTCTCTCCTTTTAGCATCTTCAGAATGTTCAGACTGCGCATCTTCATCTACATGTTTAACTTGTGCATTACCTTCAGGTCTTCTATTCATCCTTCCTTGATGTTGCAGACACTTGTATGCTTGATGCCCTTCTTCCCCACTTTGGAAACAAGTTCCTCTGAAACCTCCTCTTCCAGGTCCTTGCCCAGGTCTGCCTCTTCCTCTTCCTCTTTGCTCACCATTGTTCTGGTCATGATGGTGGTAGGTATTATCTCTTCTTTGATTCCAACTGGTGCCAACTTCTTCACTTTTATTTGGATCTTCATTTTGGCCTCCATAGGGTCTTCCACTAGTCCTTCCACCTTAACCTCTTCCCCTTTGCTTGCTATCAAATCTTTTATAAAGCTTCTCTTCTACCTTCAGGGAAAACTGGTATGCATCTTCTATGGTGGTCATTCTGACTAGGCTCAGCTCCTCTTGAATACTTGGCGTCAACCCATTAATGTAATAGGATGCCTTCTCCTAATTGGCCTCTGCATGGCTTGTCCTGATAGTAATCTTATAAAAATCTTCTGTATACTCCTTAACAGACTTGTTACCTTGCATCAATCCTTGCAGCTTCTTCAACAACTCCATCTCATAGTCCACAGTAATGAACTACTTCTTCAGTTTCTCCACCATCTGATCCCATCTGGTGATCTTTCATTTTCCTCTCCTATTTCTCTCTAACTAGACCTCCTTCCACGAAATACTGGCATGGCCCTTCAACTTTATTTTTGTGAACTTGACCCATTCTGGGTCCTCAACATCTTTATACTTGAAATATTCCTCCATGTCATTGATCCAATCGATAATTTGTTTTAGATTCAAATCTCTAGAATGGGTAGAAGCTTCAATCTTGGGCCTCTTTCTGATCTTCAAAATGGCCCTTAACAACCTAATTTATGCAGGATATCCTGCAACTTCTTGTTCTTCCTCAGATAGCTCTTCTTCAGCTTCATCTTCACTTTCTTCTCTTGTTCTCGGATCAAACCCCCTTCATAGCTCTTGAAATGCATCGATTTGCCTTTGTAGGGCTCTAAAACCCTCTTTTGTCAAATCATTCCTCCCATTACGATTTATTCATGGACGCATCTTGATCTCCGCAGCAAACCCACAACCTCAGGTCCTGGTGCAAACTTCCTCACGGTCGGCGATCTATCTACACACTCAGTAACCCTCGCTCTGATACCACTTGATGAAGGGGGTAAATCATAAAACACACAACAAAAAAAATGGCATACATAAAATAGAATATTTATTTATTGATTTGGACAACTCATTACATTACAGAAGCTCAATTACAATTAGAGGAATCAATCCTCCATAGGTTGTAAGACACTACAACTACACATCACTAGGCTCTAGAATCTTCTACCTTCTGTAACCCCAAATTAGCTAGGGTTTTTGTTTTCCCACCTATTATTGACTCTACACTTTTCCCCTTATCTCCACTACTTCCCAGGGTTCCCAAAAATAGGCATAAATAGCACTTTTTGGCGGCCTCCAGCTAAATTTTGAAATTTGCAACTCTCTCCAAAAGTAGGTCAACTTCTGAGAAGCATAACTTTTGATCCAGGTGTCCGATTGACGAACCGTTTGAAGCGTCAGAAAGCTAGAAAAGTGAACTATCACACCAAAAATGTATAAATATATTTCCATCAACTTTTTAGGATGTTAATGGACGTTTTAGTGCCTCATATCTCATTTCAAAAATTTTCAAGGACTTTTCAGAAAATAAAAAACTTTAATATCTTTCAACTCACAAATGATCTTTACCTGATTCCTTCACCAAAGGTATTATATTTTAGTTACAAATGTTCCTATAAATTTTCACTTCCATCCGTGCCCAAATGCAAACTTTCCTAAAATGGCAGTTAAACTTTCCAAAACTGGTAGTTTGCTATTTTTAGCAGTTTGGAAAAACTGAAAGTCCTACATCATTATTCAAGAGATTATGTAATCAGAAACACTAATTATGGAAAGAAATGAAAATAAATTCAATGATTTTGAATCAACTTCTTTTTGGGTGATGCAAGATTTCCCTTACACCACTGGATGCTCCTGCATCAAGTTATATTTTGATGGCGTCACTACCCTCTTTACAAGCTACAATTTGAATGCAGGTAGGCATACTATTGTTTAACATTTAATTAAAAGCTTTCTAAAGCCCCCACATCCTTTTAACAAACCCATGTTAGACTTGTCCTTTCCTCATGGCATTCCCCAAGGCCATTTTTCCTTGAGGCATTTTGTTAAAAAACTCAAGCGCCTTGTGTATGTTTCCCATTTTATTTTACTTTCATTTACCCTATGTGTGATAGTATAAAGAGAAAGAAACTGCTATTTTATTAATTGAATTGTCACTTAAAAATTCCCTCTTGTGATTTCATATACATGTCCCATAGCCAACTACTATGTTGGTCAGAAGTTTAATGAGTATTGTGGATTCTATCAACATAGGTATTAATATATAGTAGGAGAGGAGTCTATCAACATAAATGTCAATATGTAGTTTAGACTAACTATTTTTTAGCTGCAGGAAAGAATAATTTAGAAATAAATACTACGTTAGAAAAGTAATGTGGAGAAGGTAGGTACTCATCTCTAGGGATGATACTGAAGATATATCGATAATGACAGAACTTGGGATCATCAACACATACTGCAATAATCTTGTCATCCATTTCACCCTAATCAATCATAGGCATCAACCCAATAGCTCTGGCTCTAAGAAGATAACTTGGTGTTTGATAGAGAAAAGAGGATGAGATGATAAATGCACTAGATCAAACCCTCCTTTCACTACAACATTCAAGGACAAAAATGAGCCAAGTCATTACAAAATGGAAGAGGACTCAACTATTGATTTTGTGCTCTTGTTTGCAGAGGAAAGATGTGATTCAACAAAGCCTTTTATCAAACCCTATGTCATGCTTGTGACGAGCACAATTGTATGCTGGCCATACAAGTAGACAAAAATGGGCATGACACCCTAGGCCAATCAATGCACTAAACCCTAGAACTATGATAATCAACTTATAACAGAGAAACAACATGTCAAGATATGAAAGTACCGGGATGATCAGTGAGATGTACAAACCTATCCCTCAAAAGTTGAAATGTTGAAAGACTCTAGGGATAGCACTCGAGTCCAGAAAGTCCTAATCTCTGAAAGCTTAAAACTGGGAAAATGTCATAAAAGATGCTCTGATGTTGAATTTAGAGTCAGTTTTAGCTGTTGGACACTGGGGCTAGCACCCAAGTTTGCTACGGGTGAATTTTTGAACTCTGTTTTCAAATCTCAAATCTTTATCCCTTAAGCAACCTCCCTGTACCTTCACTTCTACAATTCCCACACCTATAACTTGTATAGAAGAAGAAAAGGGGTTTGGGGGTTGTGGTGTTTAGGGATTTTCCTAAGTCAAATCCTGGGTTAGCATTCAAGCTTCCCCAACACCTTTGTTAGAAAGAGAGCGTGTCCTTGTAGGATAGAGGCTAAAGATAATCCAAATGATGATAAATTTATTCAAACACAATGATAATGTGACCTTCGAGGTGAATTCCTTAGGAGGATGAAGAGTCTTCAACTCATAAGGATGTTGATGATGATTCCAAATCTGTAACAAACACAATACTAACACAAATTTGCAACAATAACATAATGAATGCCTTGAATTCACCTTTGCACAATATCATAACCTTACTATCATCAACTTGTTACAAAATGAATTCAAACACTTGTCTATATATTCTATCCCCTTAAACATTTGTAAATTAATTGAGAGAGCCGACAAGCAAGGACCCATTTAAAAGTCCTATGCCGACATCCTTTAAATTTTACCCTAACCAATCAGGGTGGACTTTGGTGCAAGCGCCCAAGTCCAAGGCACCTTTTTGGTTAGAACCTAAGCATTAAATGGGCCTCTATTTCCCATTTGATGTGGGTTTTAGGGGATTTCTCATCGGGATGAATAATGTTTCTTGTAGAGTGTAAACATGGGGACCTAGGAGCTAAACTAGGAGGTAAAAAGGCATATGTCTACTTTTTACTCCATAACATTTAGCCCCCACTTTAATGTGTGTGTGATCCTATGATTCAACACATGCATTAAAGTACGATTGAAGCATATCAAAACACATCAAACATATCAAACACAAGAATGAAGACACATCCTAAGTTTGAAGGACTATTTCTAGCCCCCAGACTTAGGCAAACATAAGAAAACACTTAGCAGTCACATAAGACATAGTAAATACTGTAAGGAATCATGCAATACATGAAGAAGACAGTGGAAACACGCAATACATGGAGAAGACATGAGTACAGTCACACAATACGCAAAGAAGACATGAAGAGAAGACATGATTTAAGCAATTATATATCTATATATATATAATGCTAACTAAAGTAAACAAAATACACATGAAAAGAAATGCAAAACACATACAGGGTGGGGGACTCATCACCACACATCTTTAAACCACGCCAAAAACATGCAAGACATGCAAGGAAGACATGTAAGACACATGGAAGACACACGTAATACATGAGCGCCATATAGTATGCCATAGACACACTATACATCTTATACATGACAAACATGGGTGATAGGAAGGAGCTCATTGCTACACTCCACTATCTAAAACACACCAAACATACCTAATGGTTGAGCTACGCTACTACAACCACCAAAGACACGCTTAAGAGTGAATGACTCCAGATCCAACCCTGCCTCGTGATGAGGACTTTGTATACAAGGATGTGCACTAGCTCAAGAGATACACCATATCACCTCGCAATGAGGGCTTTGTATAAAAGGATGTACACTAACTCAAAGATACACCATCTCGCCTCACGATGAGGGATTTTTTCTTAAAAGGATGCACACTAGCTCAAGAGATACGCCATCCCACCTCATGATGAGGGATTTCAAACATGCTTTGTCAGTCTCAAAAGTAATCAAATAGATACCATTATATATGCCCCCACCTTACAGTGGATGATCCCACTTGCCAGTATCAAGAACATTAAGGTAAAGTGAAAACATGCAAGTGAACAAGAGCTTTCGCAAAGCCCATGCCTCGAAGTGACATGTGGCACGATTATTGAATGTTCCTACAAACACATCAATATCATTTTCTAAGATAATCATCAAGATATAAGATTTGGTTAGAAAATCTTACTCTAAGATAACAACCACATCAATTCATGAAAGCTATGTAGAAATCATATCACACAAGAGACCAAGGCTACACTTGCAGGTTAAGTACCGAGTATAGCCGTTGGGCTATACTGCAGGTATCTCACAACCGAATATAGCAACAAGGTGAGATACAAAATAATCCAAAGTGCATTGGAGCAAATTGAGAGTATTGCAAAGGTTTGTTACAACAAATATCACAACACGATACATCACACGGAGTGATTCTACTAGTCAAGTGTTGGATATATATATCAACCCCATCTTCATATATGGACTAGGTCCATTTTTACTTTTTTACTGAAGGGACACACTATCCTTATCAATATTTATTTGTTTTCTTCATCCACCAACTAGTAAAGACACCAAAGAATGTAAACAATAAAAATGAGAGAGGAGACAAGAGTGACTTGGGTTTACAATGTGGGAAGATGCCCCCAAGACATCTTCCACAATGTTATGCCCCCAAGACACAATACACAACAATAAAATAGAGGAGAGGAAAGTAGAAGAATATAGAGACAAATAGAAGAATGGTCACAATAGAGGCGGTCTCCTTGTATCCTTCAACTTACAAGAGTATTAAGGGTCATCCAAAGAGACCTAAAAAACATATATAAATATATTTATCTATGAGGAAACCAAACTTGTGAGCATCTTAGAGAGGTGCTCCATCAAGTGTGGCAAATTCTGTGAGAAGTTCAGACTTGATTGATGCTTGTTTCCAAACCAGCCATGCGTTGCTTGTTTCTCAAATCCTTGTATTTTTGAAATCTTTTGATGCTTACGAGGAGGGGAATCATTGCTATTTCCCACTAATGACAATCACCTTGTTCTTTTCCTTCCTTTTGTTTTCTTATTCCTCTTTACATGATTAAGGAGACTCTCATGATGAAATGGGATACTTCTCATCATCACCACTTTCTCTTGCTTCAAGTGATTACATGTAGGCTGTTCCATTTTCTTATCTTATGCATGTTGGTCATCTCCTGATCCATAAAGGGATAACGGAGGAGGAACTTCAACATAGATACCTTTTCCGCGTGGGCGAGGTAAATCTTCATTTGTCGTCTTGTCTACTTCTAGCATACCCACTATGCCATCATAGTCAAGATAGTCATCTTCAATCTCCATAATATTATGTTCCACCATATTATTGTCGCTATGCTTAAGAAAAGGATCAGTGAAGATTTGTAGATTTTGATTCGCAGGAGCCACCAACTTATATCCACTGTCATTCACACCAGTAACATGTATCATATTAGAATCGATGAGGTCTTGAATTTCATGTTTAAGATGCATGCATATTTTAGTATCATGTCCCGGAGAGCGGTGATAGTGACAATAAGCATTAGCTGAATGAAGATCCTTGTGGCTTACTACTATCAAAAGGGTGAGCAAGAGGAAGAATAAAAATATTGTTGTTCACTGCTTGAGTCATTACCGAATGGAGAGAATCTGATAATGGAGTAAATTTTCTCTATTCTTGTTTGAATTGAAATGGTTCCTGAGGAGGCTTTGAAATAACACACTTTTGAGTGAAAATTATTTGAATGTTACCCACTTATATTGATGAAATTCCTGTTATTCTTCTTGAATGAATTTTGAGAAGAGCCAGCTACGGATTGACCATAGAAGTTGATGAGGTATGATTCTCATACTGACTAGCTGAAAGTTGGTAGTCGTGGAGAGCTATGCATAGGTGTTGAAAATAACTATACTTCATCAACAAAATCTTGTCATGTATGTTCGGTTGTAGATTTGTAAGAATACCTTCTGAAGATCCTCATATTTAATCGGATACTGTATTTGCGAGATGAGATTGAAGATGAAAGAAAGTGGAAAGCAATAAAAACATGAAAGAACTAAAAAATAATGAGATTTATATCTTCATAAGCTCCCAATCTCCCTCACTCCTTGATGTGGTGGAGGAGCTTGCACCCAAGTAGCTCCTATATTTACCCAAAGTAGATGTTGTAGAATGTGGATTGCTCCTATTCTTTCGACACAATATGATGAGGATAGTGATGGATTGATAAGAGATTTTGATAGAGATTGAGATGAGATGATATGACTATGAGATGAGGGATGATTTTGACATTATAAGGTTAGGATGAGGAGATTTTAGAGGAATTTTGAAATGGTTTTGTTGCTATGAAGAAGTTGTTGAAATGGCTTGGGCGAGGGTTCTAGTTATAGGTCAATTGAGGGGGATTTGAATCCAATGACTAGGATTCAAAGTTGGAATCAAGGGTTGAGATAAGAGGATGAGATCAATGGTTAAGATCTCATAAAAAATATTAGATGGCTTAGATTAAATGTGAATTTTAAATTCACATTGGGAAGGATGAGGAATGAATTAAAAATTCATTCCCATGGGAGAGTGTGAGGGTGATGTGGACTTAACAATGAATTAAAAATTTATTTTTGTGGGGGAGTGTTTGAATAAAAATTAAGATTTATAGGAGGATGTGGAGACATGTGACACATGCACATTTTTGGCACCTTACATGTGTAAACTAATTTCATGGAGAATATTTTATCACGAAAATAGAAAGATGAGTTGGAAGGGTCATGTGACCTTTTGAATAAAAAATTGATTTTTATTCGAAGTGTGTGGGAGGATGGGTTAAGCAAGGTTTGACCATATTAATTAAGTGTTTTAATATGGCTGTAGTAAATTAGTTAGTGGGCTAATGAAGGATTAAAATTAATTAAATAATGATTTATTTAATTAATTTAGGTCTAAGGGTCATGTAGGCTAGGGTAGCTAATTAAATAATTGCTATTTAATAAACTACCCTAGGTGTAGGCTAATTAGTAGGGTGGATTAATTAGATAAGTATGATTTATCTAATTAATTGGGTTTAGGAAAGTGGACAAATTAACTAAATAAATATTTTGCATAATTAATTAATTAATTAGGATGATGTAAGTAAGGTGTAATGCTGAATTAATTTAATTAATTCAGGTTTAAGGGTTAATTGATGAAGGATGGATGAATGATTCAGGGGTAAGGTAGGATAATTAATTAAATAAAAATTTAATTAATTAATTAGATAGGAAAATTAGAGATGTGGATGATATCAAAGGGTGGTCAAAGGGTTAAGACATTTTTAGGTGTCTACAGAGACCTTGATATCGATCGATGAAATCTGTTAATTTCTTTTTCAAACCTTGTTTACAATGAACCAAATCAATCAAGGAGATAGTAGGTCCAATGTTTGCTTGGAAGTGTTGCAAGAATTGATCAACTAGCTATGAGAAGGAATTTATTCAATTAGGAGGTAGAGAGAAAAACCACTTCAAATCAGTATATTTGAGAGATCAAGGAAAGAGTTTTGCTAACAATTCCTCATTAAAGAAGAAATCACTACACATCATTGTGAATTCTGCCACATGAGTATTAGGATCACCTTTACCACCATACTTTTCAAAGTGAGGGGTCTCAAATTTGTCAGGGATTAGAGTTCGTAGAATTGCATAGGATAAAGGACTATGAGCCTAAAATCTTGGTAAAGTAGGTTAAGAAGAAACATTAGTCGAGTAACTTGTTACTTTTTACTGCAAGGAAGGCATACTTTGCAAAAGTTGATTTAATAGAGTATCATTGGATGAAGAGGTGACTTGATAATGAGTAGAGGTGATAGGTGGTTGAGAATAGTGTTGCATTGGTATAGATACATGAGGTGCAGAGTTTTGATAGTTAAATGCAACAACCTTCTAATTATTTCTAGTAGAGGTTCCAATAGTAGTGGTAGCATTACTACAAGCATGTGGATTGGTGGTGAGAATTGATGTTGTAAAAGTGGATATTCCAGTAGTCAGTATAGGTGCTGAAACTGGTGAAGTTATATATGTCGGTGTTGATATATTTTCAATGACATTCACATGGCTAGCTACTGGTTTAATGTTATGTCCCACTATATGAGCTAATCCATGTAGCATATCAACACCTTCTCGACCTTCTTGTAATATCCCTCTTATTCCTTCAACAATGGGTATCATCTCTTGAGCTAGATGTGCCCATCCTACAACTTGTTGGAATTCAACGAGGAGTGTGCCCAAATTCTTAATATTTTCATCAGGCACTTGTGAAACTACATCAATGACATCCTCAACATCATGAAATGCTTGTTCTTCCACTGTATTAGTGTCTATGATATCTTGTAGAGATGTTGATTCACCCTTTTTTAAAGTGGTTGTATAATGGGTTTTTTGATGTTTGCATATCGTTGCAATTGAAAGCACTAGAATCCATTAATATATGAACTCTCCTTACAAATATGTTTCTATTAGGGCAGTGGGTTATACAACTCATGCAAATTCCTACAACACTCAATGCACAAACTAGTAGAACAACCAAAAGGATTAAGGTAGTTATGCTTGTTGAAATACACAATGTGTAATTGCAAAACTTGAAATTTCAATGCAAGAAATACAATTAAAGCAACACTACAATTCAAAATTAGATTTTAATGAGTGTTTAAAGGATAAGGAAAATCTAAAATAAGATTTTGACTACTAACCCTAGCTTTTTGCAAAAACTAGGTTATATACAAAATGCAAAATTTCAACAAAACCCGTACAAATGAGATATACAAATGCAAGATGTCATACCATGAAATGATTAATGCTGTAATTTAACTCAGATCTTATGTGAAAATTAGAAAATTAAATGTTTCCAATGATATGCAATGAAATAATGCAAAACTATGCCTTTATGCAAGCCTAGAATGCTTATTTTTTTTCAATTTTTGCAAAATGTATGCAAGATTTTTCAAAGTAGAATGAAAAGCATGATATGAAGTAAGGAAAAATCTGATTTCAACACTCAAAAAGATGCAAATTCTTTAAAACACAGGTTCACCAAAATGTTTAATAGAGAAAAGAGGACGAGATGATAAATGCACTAGATCAAACCCTCCTTTCACTACAACATTCAAGGACAAAACTGAGCCAAGTCACTACAAGATGGAAGAGGAATCAATTACTAATTTTGTGCTCTTGTTTGTAGAGGAAAGATGTGATTCAACCAAGACTTTTATCAAACCCTAGGCAAATCAATGTACTAAACCCTAGAATTATGATAATCATCTTATAATAGTGAAACATCAACAATAAATCAAGATCTGAAAGTACCAGGATGATCAGTGAGATGTGCAAACCTATCCCTCAGAAGCTTAAATGTTAGAAGACTCTGGGGCTAACACTCGAGTCCAGAAAGTCTTGATCTTTGAAAGCTAAAAAATGGAAAAATGTCATAAAAGATGCTCTAATGCTGAATTCAGGGTCTGTTTTAGTTGCTGGACACTGGGGCTAGCACCCAAGTCTGCTACAGGTGAATTTCTAAACTTTGTTTTCAGATCTTGAATCTTTATCCCTTTTTTAGGAGTAAAAATAGGGGTTTTAATTTCAAGGTTAAATCCTCCTTTCACACCTTACATTCAAGGACATAAGTTGAGTGAAGCCACAATATTTTGCAAGAGGTCTCTGCTATAGATTTATTGTCCCTTAGAATGAAGAGGAAACT
The DNA here is from genome assembly GCA_027924645.1 of Cunninghamia lanceolata. Taxonomy (NCBI): domain Eukaryota; kingdom Viridiplantae; phylum Streptophyta; class Pinopsida; order Cupressales; family Cupressaceae; genus Cunninghamia; species Cunninghamia lanceolata. The sequence continues at coordinate 27,717,046 of BSBN01000254.1, forward strand.
TGGAATTTGTTAATTAATTTATCAATTAAAGTCCACTTATGCTTAAAACCCTAATTTCATAAAATCGTAAACAAACAGACAAATCACGACAAATGCTCGCACATAGAGATATCAAATGATAAATAGATACATACCATATTTTGAGATTCTGTATCTGGAAAAGTCAGGGACTAATGAGAGGGCGATTTAGTCCAAGGTACTAGTTTCTATCCGGACCTCTAAAGATTGTTTGCAACCTATTTCTGCTATTCTAGGGATTTCTATGTTTCTGGATTTGGAGGACTAATGAGTGGGTGCCCAAGTCTAGGTCCTACTTTTCTACTTTGCTCTACAATTTTGACACTTTGTTATCTCCTTCCACTTCTGCACCTGTAATCTGCAATCACAGAAAAGGGGGTTAGGGTTTGCAGTGTTTAGAGGCTTTCCTCAGTCAAGCCTCGAAGAGACATTCAAGTCTTTCGAACACCATTTCCAGATAGAGAGTGCGTATCCCTACGGGATAGAGGAAAAAACCAATTGATAAATGATTGAAAACACAAATAAATGTCACCTCGGAGGTGTAACTTGCATGTAGATGAAAATATTTCACATCATGAGAAGATGAAGCCAAATTTGCATAACACACACAATAACAAGACAAGTCTGCTATGCAACAATGAATATCTCGAATGCTTTAAGATCACAAGTGTGCCAAAAGTTCATAATCATCTTCTAGTTTACAAATGAATCCCTAAACATGCTTATATATACAACTAAACACATTCCCTCTAATAATTTCATAATTCAAACTTAAGGTGTCGGCATGGGACCTAATTAACGATCACATAACCGACACTTGAATTTAGGTCCTGCATAAAATAGGGCAGGACTAGGGCATGGGTGCCCTAGTCCTCCCTCCCTATTTAGGTTAGGACTTATCTTAATAGCACCCCTAGGTCATATTTATCATAAAACTTTGGGGTTTTCTCATTAGGAGTTAACATGAATATGCAAGATGATTAAAATGCTTACTAAAGGATTTGGTAGCTAAACATATAAGGGAAAATGTCCTAGGGAGACATTTTCTGACATAACATCCCTTAATTAACCTCCCTATACTTCACTTCTACAATTCTCACACCTGTAACCTACACACAAGAATAAAAGGGGTTTGGGGGTTGTGGTGTTTATGGATTTGCCTCAATCAAAGCCCGGGTTAGCATTCAAGCTTTCCCAACCTCGTTGTTAGAGAGAGCGTGTCCTTGCAGGACAAAGGCTAAAGATAATCCAAATGATAATGAAATGATTCAAACACAATGATAATGTCACCTTTGAGGTGAAGTCCTTAGGAGGATGAATAGTCTTTAAATCATAAGGATGTTGATGATGGTTCCAAATCTGCAACAAACATAATACTAACACAAATCTGTAACAATAACACAATGAATGCCTTGAATTCACCTTTATACAATATCGTAGCCTTGCTATCATCAACTTGTTACAAAATAAATTCAAACACTTGTCTATATATGCTATCTTGTTAAACATTCGCAAATTAATTGAGCGATTTGACAAGCAAGGACCCATTTAAAAGTCCTTTGCCGACATCCCTTAAATTTTAACCCAACCAATCAGGGTGGACTTGGGCGTGAACACTCAAGTCCCAAGGTACCTTTTTGGTTGGGACTTAAGCATTAAATGGGTCCCTAGTTCCAATTTGATGTGGGTTTCAGGGGATTTCTCATCGGGATGAATAATTTTGCTTGTTGAGTGTAAACACGAGGACCTAGGAGCTAAACTAGAAGGTAAAAAGGCACGTGTCCACTTTTTACTCCACAACACCTGGTAGCAATGGTTCTTGAATCAACACTAGCACATCCATGGGATTTTTATCTTCACATATAGTGCGAGGGATAAAACCATAGTTGTGAGGATACACAACTGATGAGTACAAAACATCATCAATCTTTATAAGTCCAGTTTTCTTGTCAAGCTCATACTTGACCTTGCTTCCAGGTTTGAAATCTCCACAACACAACTGAATACTGAATGCACTTAAGAGTTATTATGCGCTATGTGATGATCTCTTCAATTAATATAGAGCTATTATCCGATATGTTTAGCATGTGTCCAATAGTCTTTGTAATCTCTATTCGTGAAATCCATGGATGTTTGAGTAGCTACTTTTTCCTTGTGACCATTTGAAGTTTCTGTAAAATTAAGCCAAATCTCTTTTGGACATGATGCTTTATAGACGGTATATACTGAATACTATAGAGCTATTATTAGCTATGTTTAGCATATGTCTCCAGTAGTCTTTATAATCTCCTGTATTCATGAAATTTGTGGATGTTTGAGTAGCTAATTTTTCCTTGTGACCATTTGAAATTTCTATAAAATTAAGCCAAATCTCTTTTGGACATGATGCTTCATAGATGTTGGCATATATAACAGGAGATGAAGAAGTGTGTGGTGGTGCTTTATTTGGTGTATTAGATGTACTCGATACCAATGTGAAGAAGGAATTAAATTTATGTTCTCTTGCAATAAAATTATTATTATCACTCTAGAAATAGATCGTTAAGCCATCCATGAAACAATGTGCTCATTCCCCTTAACTTGAGGAAATCCAGATCTTGAAACCCCTGCACATTTTTCTACCTCCAAAAGCTTCCCTTCTTACTTGGTCTGCATGAATTGAATGAGGTGAGGATAGCCATTCCTCATTAATGGCCTGGTAGTCGCTTTGCCATGCCTCTTCCATATCTCTTTTAATGCTTGAAAATGATCCCTCTCTCCATCATGGAACCCATACTATCACTATTAATTTTTCTCCCTTCCCACATTTCCTTCCACCAACTGCCTTTAAGAAAGATCTTTTAGTTTCATTTATTATTATTATTATTATTATTATTATTGCTACATAATTTCCATAGTAATTCCCCCTCCACAAGGGATGTGACATATTCCTTTCCATGTTGAAAATGCTCCCTTATAGACTAGAATGCACCATTTATTACACGCTATACTATAATTCTACCATCTCAAATGCCATGTTATAGTATGATCCCATTACACCAACCTCATTTATTGGTCAAAGATTTCTGCTAACTCTACATATGGTTATGCCAAGTGTCACTTGTTAGAGCCTCCTCAACATTGTAAGGTCCCCTTTGTAATTAATTTAGGTTTTTGGACCAAAATCCCATTCCAATAATTCCTATGGGCTAAAGGGAAATGCTAGGGAAATAATTATTAATTATTTCCTCCATTATTAATTATATTTTTGCATATTTGAAAAATAGGCCAAATAGATATTAAATTATTTTTTAATTACCCAAATGGGGCATGGGAATTCATAAATGGAGCATATGTAACTCCTAAATCATTTGGCATATTTATTTATGATAGATTCTATGACATGGTTATGAAAGATTCTATGACAGTTCATAATTGGAGAGTTATGGTTGGCGATCAATGAGAAAGTTACAAAGAGCTTATTTTGGGAAAACATATTGAATAAATAAAATATTATTATTTTTCATGTTGGAGGAGCATCTCATAATTATTTATGAAAATTGTAAGTGGGTTTAAGAAGAGCATCTTCACTAGCTAAAAATAACCAAGAATCAAGGAGTTATGCCAACTTTTTTAATGGACTTAATTGAAGAGAAAATATTTGCATAAGAATTAATATTGAAATATTTTATTTTTATTATTTTTGGGAATAATAGGATGTTGGGTATTGTGCCCATAACTTCTATATAACCCAAAGGACTTCTTTAGTTATAATTTACCAATGTACCACTTTCCTTCACCGTTTGAGCACTTGTGTTCAACTACAAGATTTGAGGATGAAACCCCTTGGATTCTTGGAGATCAGAGGATGAGAACCCTTTGGCTTCTTGAGGGAAATTTCACTCAAAGGTTGTACTTTCACTTCAAATCTTTGTTTGGATTTTCAACATATATTTTTAGTAGATTGTATTTGTAGGATTGCAAAGAAAGGGGCTTCAACATATAAAACATTGTTTTAGATTTATCCATCATTTTATAGTTGTAATATCTATTATATTTTGGTAATTTTTTATACATCTAATTAATAAGAATATGTTCTAGCATATTGTGAAGTTTTCTTTTATGTGTGCAAAGATTATCTATCTTTCTGGCATAGTTTTTGTGAGCAAATATGTATAGTTATTTTGGTTTCCCTCATCATATGCTCTCACCTTGCCTTCATGGGATCTTGGTGATCAAAATTTGTTGTGATGGTTTTCTATAGGTTCTATTTGAATATAAAACTAAATTAAAAAAAAAAAAAAAACATTTTGTTTTTGATATAACAATGCATGTCTAGTTTTTGGGTGAATTTGATTGCAAATATCTGTTTAGTTGTTGTGGGTTTTTTAGATTTAAGTAGATTTCATGTTTGGTTGTTAATTTTGTTTGAGTATTTCAAATGTGAGAATATTTTCATTTTATTTTTGTTGGGGATATTACAATGGTATCAAAGCTTTGATCTTACTAGCTTGTAGGGTAAATTAAATTGTTGATGTGAATCATGGAAGGATTCTTTAAATCTCTAATAAAAGGGAGCAATTTAGATTATTTTCAAGATACAATGATGTAACTATAGAAGATCCAAGATAATATGATCAAGCTATTAGAGAAAATGTTGGAACTAGACAACTGAGGGGGGGAGGTGAATCAGTTGTCCCACAATTAAACTTTTCTTCCTTTAACCTTCTTTATTATCTTTCTATCAGATTAGTGATGTAAACATTAAAGCATAGATCAACAACATAAGAGAAAAACCATAATCAACACAATTGACACCAAGATTTTGACGTGGAAACTCGGTTAAGGGAAAAACCACGGTGGGGGTTAACCCACAAAATGCGTACCCTATTAAAAGAACTTAATAAAATGGAAGGCACATGCCTTCGGGCACACTTCCCAGAGCTCATTGCTCAAAAGAGAGTCTCACTGCCTACAAAATTTATTTAGAAAGAATTAACCAAGAAATAGCATCTACTTCATGCCTGATTCAGTTTCAATAAATGTTCAAGAACTTTTGCTTTGCCCCAAACTCTTCTTCACACTCTATACTACTCTCGCTCCTTTTCTTCTCTGCTCTGCTCTTGATCCCTTCTTTAGATTTTATCTATTTTTCACAAGGATAATGTTTGACAACTCTTCAACAAGTATTAATACACTTTATCCATCTTGGAATGATCAATAAGGTCGGCCAAACTTAATGCGGATCTTTTATATTGTTGGCTGATCATAGTTGAGACTTGAGTCTTCCTCCATTAACATGACATGCTTCATAAATGATTTTTAGATCATCTACAACATGATAGGAACATCCGGTCGGCCAAAACTAAGAAGAACAACAACAACCAAGAGGAAACTTTCAATCACGAGCTCCTTTGTCAATGCGGACCACCAACATAATAGCCACACGATCCAGAGACCACCACAAGCACAATTATGTCAACATGAATAACCACACCACTTCACATCACCAGAATCACTTGCATCTTCATATTGAACCTCAAGAACACACACTGCCATGACTGTCAAACTAGAAAGATTGCTTCCAGATCTCCAAACCATGAACCACTCGAGTTGAGGGAACACACCAACATCCTTGACATGCCTCTAGATCCATAGATCACAATATTCTAATACCGGATGAATCCAGACCAACTTCTTGTGACTCTGTCACAATAGAACAACTACAAAAGCCTGTTCTACTCAGAGGGCCATAACTTCACCAAATATTCATGCGGACCTTTCAAATCTTACCTGGAGCAACACTAGGCAACCCTATACAAACCCTTTAATCTGCAAACTTTGATCTTCACCTTACTAGAAATACTGATCACTCCTCTACACTGTCTTCACTGTTTTTGACAGAAGGATATGTTAACATCAATGACAACACATCAGGCACATATTTGTAATGATCTCCCCCTTTATCATTGATGGCAACATATGATGTGCAAAACTAATTTAGCCATCAAGACAAGAACTTCTCCCCCTTTCTCTTATCACACCTGCAACCACTTTCTTCACTACTCCCCCTTTCACCAGCAACTACTTACAAGCTTTTCACATGATTTCTCTCCCCCTTTGACATCAATGGCAAAGGGTACATATTTGAAATCATCTCTTCCTTTTTTTAAAAAAATTTCAGATTGATCTCCAACGTTTACATACTGACTAGTCCCTAGAGTAGTGTTCTATCAACATCAATCCAGATATCAAGATATGACTGAGAATTCCACTGGACTGATGCACCTTAGTGCATCTTAGTTCTGCTTAGGAGAGGTAATAACCCCTAACTTCTCTCTGAGATACTCAAAAGTATCCTTGGGAAGAGGCTTAGTGAAGATGTTTGCAATCTGATCTTTGGAAGGCATAAACTCCAACTTGACTTCATTCTCATTTACTTTCTCTCTCAAGAAATGAAACTTGATAGATATATGCTTTGTTTTTGAATGCAATACTGAATTCTTTGAGATGCTTATTGCACTAGAATTATCACAAAAAATTGTGACTGGCTCCTCAAACATAATTATGATGTCCTTCAACATTTACTTCATCCACAAAACCTGAGTGCAATTATTTTCTACTGCTATGTACTTTTCTTCTGCAGTAGACAAAGATATTTCCTCTTATTTTTGCTTATCCAAGAGACCAATCTTCTCTCCAAGAAGAATGCACCACCACTAGTACTTTTTCTATCATCCACATCTCCTGCCCAATTAACATCTGTATATGCATGAAGAGTGAAGTTATTGTCCTTTGGATACCACAGTCCATAATCAATTGTCCCCTTGAGATATCTAAAAATTCTTTTGACTACCATAACATAGGATCCTTTTGGATTAGCTTGAAATCTGGCAACAAGTCCAACTACATTCATGATGTCAGGTCTGGTCTAGGTAAGATAAAGCAATCCTCCAATCATTGATCTATATCTTTTCTGATTTGCCTTGGGAGAGTCATCATCTTTTCTTAGCTTGCATCCAGTTACCATAGGTCTACCTACTAGCTTTGAGTCTTCCATTCCAAATTTCTTTACCAATTCTTTTACATATTTGGACTGAGATATGAAGATACCTTTATCTGATTGAACAATTTGCAGACCTAGAAATAAATTCATCTCACCAAACATTGACATCTCAAACTCACTTTTCATCTGACCAACAAATGCTTTACACATGCATTCATTTCCACCAAAAATGATATCATCAACAAAAACTTCAACAATTAGAATGTCCTCATGATCAATTTTGAAGTAGAGATTACTATCAGTAGTACCTTTGCTAAATCCTAGCTTAAGAAAATGCTTATCCAATCTGGCATACCAGGCTCTTGGAGCTTGCTTGAGTCCATACAAGGCTTTTCTCAATTTACAAACCATATCTTCCTAATTAGACAACTGAAATCCTTCTAGTTGCTCAATGTAGACTTTGTCCAAATCTCCATTTAGAAATGCTGATTTCACATCCATTTGATATACTTTAAAATGTTTGAAGGCAACAAATGAAAGAAATAATCTAATTGCCTCTATCTTTGCCACCGGAGTAAAAGTTTCTTCAAAATCAATTCCTTCCACTTGAGAGTAGCCTTTACATACCAACTTTGCCTTATTCCTTACCACCTCTCCATCTTCATTTAGTTTATTTTGGAAGACCCATTTGGTTCCAATCACATTTTTGTCCTTGCATCTAGGAATTAGATCCCATGTGTGATTCTTTTCAATTTGCATCAATTCCTCTTCCATTGCTTTGACCTAGTTTTCATCATTGCAAGCTTCACTTACTGATTTTGGTTCAATCCTTGAAATTAAACAAATCTCTTCTTGATTTTCAGACATTTTTCTCCTAGTTCAAACACCTTTACTCTTATCTCCTATGATCTGATCTTCAGGATGATTTAACCTTACATACTTGAGAGTTTTGAAGATTGTTTGAGCTTCTGTTTCTTGAACTTGTTCCTCATCATTTATATTAACCTTTGGAGTTACTGGTTCAAACTAAATCTAAGTCTGAACTTGAACTTGCCTTCCTTGATTTTGACTTTCATCTTGATCATCTGAATCATATCCGGAGTACCTAGAATGTCCTTCTTTGCTTTCATCAACTTTAACATTCGCGCTTTCAACAATCTTCTTCAATTTTTCATTGAAGCACCAGTAGGCCTTACTTTGAGTTGAGTATCCCAAAAATATTCCTTCATCACTTCTTGCCTCAAACTTACCTAAATCCTCATCTCTTTTGATATAACATTTACTACCAAAGACTTTGAAGTATCTCATAGTAGGAGGATGACCAAACCAAAGTTCATAAGGAGTCTTACCAGAATTTCCTTTGATCTGTACCCAGTTAAGAGTGTAGACAGTAGTACTCAGGACTTCTCTCCAATAAACTTGAGGAACATTTATTTCCATCATCATGATTCTGGTAGCTTCTTGAATGGTCTAGTTCTTTCTTTCCACAACTCCATTTTGTTGAGGAGTCCTAGGAGCAGATAACTATCTTTTTATTCCATGCTTTTCACAGAAAGCATCACACTCACCAGAGGTAAATTCTCCACCTCTTTCAGATCTCAGACACTTTAATTTCCCACCAATCTCATTTTTAAGCAATATCTTGAACACCTTAAACTTGTCAAGGGCTTTTGATTTTTCTCTCAGAAAAGTTACCCACATCATCCAGGAGCAATCATCAATTAGCAACATGAAATATTTGTCTCCTTGCACACTCCTAATTCTAGTAGGACCACAGAGATTAGTATGTACTGGTTGCGATCTCTCACTTGAATCTTGTTCCTTACTCTTGTAAGAAATTTTGTTCTGTTTGCCCAATTGACATTCTCTACATATGTTATTAGGTTTCACAAGTCTTGGAAGATCTCTTACAGCTTGAGTGGAACTTATTTTGACAATGTTGTCAAAATTCACATGACACATCCTCCTATGCCATAGCCAACTTTAATCTATCTGAGCAATCAAATAACTTTTCCTAGAACTACTTAAGTGAAGGATGTTACCTCTGGTTTGAGTACCAGATGCAATTTTAGTTCTAGAGCTTTCCAAGATTCTGCATTTTCCATCCTTGAACCAAAGATCATAACCCTTGTCAACCAACTGTCCAACACTGAGAAGATTATGTTTTAGTCCTTCCACATGCAGAACATCATTGGTACTGTTCATGCCATCAAAAGAGATGGATCCTCTACCATAGATTCTACTAGCTGAGTTGTCTCCAAATTTTACAAGTCCTCCTTCATAGTTTTCAAAATTTGCAAACTTACTCTTGTCACCAGTCATATGATGAGAACATCCACTATCAATCACCCATTCATCCTTTTCAATAACCTAAGAAGCCAAGGCACTTTCCATATTTTCACAGCTAGCAGATTTCGTAGACACCAGATCTTCTTCTTTGATAGCAATAAACACCCAATCATTTTCAAAGGAGCCTCCATGATCAGATTCATCATCTGTTACCCCTTCTTCTCTATTTTATTGGACATAGTAACATTTCTTCTGACCTTTATACCTGATAGGGTTTGGTTTTGAAAATGACTAATATTATTACAAGCAAAACATTTGAGTGGTAATTTTCCTTCATACTTACCAGATCCTCTTGGCATTCTTCTAACAATAAGGACTTCAAGATCTGCTATTTCTATTTCAACATCTTCAAGATCCTTTCTTGTCTTTATAAATCTGTTTGATCTTACAGAAGAGCTTTCACCCGGATTAATATCTTTGTTTTCCATACACACTGGCCTTAAATGCAGATTCAGACTTGGGAAGAGAATCACCAAACTCACTTAATTTGAAGGCTGAAATTTTGCCAACCAAATGATCTCTTGTAACCTCTGAGACTGTCCTAATCTCTTCTATAGCTGCAACCTTATGTTTGTATGAATCTGGTAAAGATCTGAGTACTTTTGATATAATTTCTGATTCTTCCAAAGTTCCACCAGCACACTTGATGCTACACACAAGTTCATTTATCTTTTGCATGTAGATTGTGATGTTTTCGTCTTTGTTCATCCTCATAGTTTCAAATTTTCCTCTCAGACCTTGAAACTTTGCACATTTGACATATTTATCACCTTCATATAGATACTCCAACTTTTTCCAGATTTCATAAGCAGTTTTTAGACCAAAGACATTTGTCATTTCTGAATCATTCAGGGCACTCAACAAGACTTCTTTAGCTTGAAGATTATTTTCAGCATCTTTGATTTGATTTGGAGTTGAAGGACCTTTCTCCGGAGGTTTATAGTCAACATTGGTTATTGCCCAATAGGCATCACCCATGCATTGCAAATGGCACTCCATGCAATTTTTCCAAACAGAATAATTTGTTTCATCAAATCTTGGACTATCCTTCTTGTAGGTTGACATCCTAGATCTCCTCAAGCGGTTAGGATTTTATGAGAGGTTCTGGCTCTGATACCAATTGTTGGAACTAGACAACTGAGAGGGGGGTGAATCAATTGTCCCACAATTAAATTTTCTTCATTTAACCTTCTTTATTATCTTTCTTTCAAATTAGTGATGTAAACATTAAAGCATAGATCAACAACATAAGAGCATACACATAATCAACACACTTGACACCAAGATTTTGATGTGGAAACCTGGTTAAGGGAAAAACCACGGTGGGGGTTAACCTACAAAATATGTAGCCTGTTAACAGTACTTAATAAAATGGAAGGCACATGCCTTCAGGCATGTTGGGGTTTTTCTTGAATCAGCACAGGGTTTGCCAATTCCAATGCACAAGCAGATTCAGCCAACAAATACAGGAGGTTGTGTGAGCTGCCTCCCCTTCACTTCTGGTTCTGCCACACCAAGGGGGGTATCCCTATTTGCTAAAGATTTGTCTTTGACTCACCCAATAGAAATATTTATCTTTTTTAGTCACAGACAGAATACTCTCATGTTTGGACCAAGATTTGCATGATAAATCACAAGTTTGGCAATGTTCTTGGACATATCTAACTGGTTAAGGATGAGAGTATGCAAGGGTCCTATTTCTAATCCTACAACTAACAGGTTGAAGCTTTGAAACGATTTGTTTTAATGTTTTGGATGAAAGACAGGGGTTTTGGAAACATAACACAACACAAGAAGCAAACTGGTGCCTATCTCAAGGCAATCCACTTTTGCATGCTCAGAATCACACCTGAATGACACATACAAACCCGATATGCATACAACTCATATTTCCATTTTTTAGAAGCTGATTGAACCTCTTTTCAGGTCCTCCATTGTACATTTGCACCTGTACATAGATACAAACGGCCATGTACATAAAAAGATACATGCATACAACTGTACAGGCTAAAGGATTTAGAATTTTTTGGGTTTCTCTGAAAAGGCCTGTGGATGCAAATGCTCGAAACCGTAACTTTAGGTGGAGGCACCACCAGGGCGCATTGCCCAAAGCTCACTGCTCAAAAGAGGCTCACTACTTACATAATCTATTTAGAAAGAATTAACTAAGAAATAGCATCTAGTTCATGCCTGATTCAGTTTCAATAAATGCTCAAGAACTTTCACTTTGCCCCAAACTCTTCTTCACACTCTATACTTCTCTCGTTCATTTTCTTGTCTGCTTTTCTCTTGATCCTTTCATCATATTTTATCTATTTTTCACAAGGATAATGTTTGACAACTCTTCAACAAGTATTAATACACTTTATCCATCTTGGAATGATTAAGGTCGGCCAAACTTAACACGGATCTTTTATACTATCAGCCAATCATAGCTGAGACTTGAGTCTTCCTCCATTAACATGACATGCTTCATAAAATGATTTTTAGATCATCTACAACATGCTAGGAACATCCAGTTGGCCAAGATTGGGAAGAACAATAATAACCAAGAGGAAACCTTCAATCACGAGCTCCTTTGTCAATGCGGACCACCAACACAACATCCACATGATCCAAAGACCACCACAAGCACAATTGAGTCAATAGGAATAACCACACTGCTTCACATCACCATAATCACTTGCATCCTCATACTAAACCTCAAGAACACACACTGCCATGACTGGATCTCTAAATCATGAACCACTCAAGTTGAGGGAACACACCAACATCCCTGACATGCCTCTAGATCCATAGATCACAATACTCTCATACCAGATGAATCCGGACCAACTTCTTGCCACTCTATCACAATAGAACAACTACAAAAGCCTGTTCTACTCAGAGGGCCATAACTTCACCAAATCTTCATGCAGACCTTTCAAATCTTAACTAGAGAAACACTAGGCTATTAGATTTAGGATAGACAACTGAGAGGGGGGTGAATCAGTTGTCTAAAAATTTCTTGCAATTAATCACTTAAATCCTTTTCTTAATTAAGCAGCATAATAATAAATCAATCATGCAACAATTCAAGAGTAGAAACACATTAACACATAAGACACCAAGATTTTTGACATGGAAAACCCGGTTAAGGGAAAAACCATGGGGTGACTAACCCAAGATTGTATTCTCTATTAGAAGAATAGAAAGAACAAAATGGCACATGCCAATTAGGGCTCACTACCTGAGCACACTGCTCACAAGAGGCCCACTGCCTACAGGAGACACACTGTCTACAGAATAATAAATATTACATACTTGAAATAAAGAATAGCATCTTCACCATGCTTGAGTCAGTTCCATTTAAGCTCAATACTTCTGCTCTGCCTTTTCACTCTTCTCTTCTTTACCACTCTTTCATCTCCACAAGATACTTTTGAAATGACTTTACAACTCCTTATTTATACAAGACATCGACTTAGGAATAACCATCCAAGTCAGCATACATTATAGAGCACATACATAAATGCAACATGACTAATTACAAAAAGACTTCATGTGGATCAACACATTGGTGGCCACATAGATCTGAGACTTCAATATTCCTTTAGGAACATGTCATTCTTCACAGAACATCTCCAAGATCATTCGCAAGATGTGTAACTCATCTGGTCAGCCAGACTTAGGAGGAACATCATCATCCAGAAGTAATTCTTCAATTACAAGCTCAATCTTCAATGCGGACCACCAACACGAACTAGACATAATCCAAAGACCTCCACAAGCTTTCTTGAATCACAAAGAACATCCACACTACTTCTGCCTACTGAAATCATTCTCTCCTTCATCTAGAACCTCAAGAACACAGTCTGTCATCACTATCATATTGGAATAGATGCTTGCGGACCTCTAGACCACGAACTAATTGAGTTGTCACTTCGCATTGACTTCCTAAACATTCCACCAAGTCTGCAAAACATGATATTGCATTTCCTAATCTCACCAGACCTATCTGTATCACTCTATCACCTTTGAACATTTGCCAGAACCAGTTTTACTTGAGTGGCCATAACTTCTTCAGATCTTCATGCAGACCTCTAAGATCTTTACTGGATCATCTTAAGACACATATATACAAACCCTTTGAAGCGTATCCTCTGATCTTCATCTTAGTTGGGATCTTTATCTCACTGTCTTCACTGTTCTTCTCTGTTCCTGATTAGGACTAATTTTCTCAATATCCTCAGCACACAACTCATCCAATCCTTATCATCAGTGCAATAGGAGTATGTTGACATTAATGAAAATACTGGTTAGGCCCATACTTGCAACATAGGCAACCCTATACAAACCCTTTAATCCACGAACTCTGATCTTCACCTTACTAGAAATACTGATCACTCCTCTACACTGTCTTCACTGTTTCTGACAAAAGGATATGTTGACATCAATGACAACACATCAGGCACATATTTGTAACAATCTCCCCCTTTGTCATTGATGGCAACATACGATGTGAAAAACTAATTTAGCCATCAAGACAAGAACTTCTCCCCCTTTCTCTTATCACACCTGCAACCATTTTCTTCACTACTCCCCCTTTCACCAGCAACTACTTACTTCTAATATTGAATTCACATATTATTTTTTGATTATTTGAGGTCACCCCCTTGAAATGGTCTACTATTTTACAGATTTTTACATTTATTTCCAAATATACTAACAAATTTCTAGTTAAGCATGAATTAGGTATACAGTAATCAATTAAGAAAATTTGTTCTGGTTTTCTTTGATGACATTTTGATTTAGAACAAAATTTGGGAAGATCATTTGAAGCATTTGGGTAATGTTTTAGGTATATTAAAGCAACAAACTCTATCTGCAAAAGAATCTACATGTGAGATCAAATGTCATAGATATTTTATACTTGGGCCATGCCATTAGTGCTCAAAGCATATAGGAGGATATAACACAAAAAGTATTTGATAATCTTGAGAAGGTAATCAATTCATGCCATGTACTTACTATTTCAAATTTCTCATAGCCATTTGCTATAGAATGTATTCTTCAAGAAAAGGAGTTGGATTAGTTACAATGCAAAGGGGGCACCCCATAGCAATTTAGAGTAGAAATTTGACAGATAAAAAAAAGGGTTTCTCTATGTATGACAAGAAGATGCTTTCCATCATGCATTTTTTGGAAAATTCAGAAAACATTTGGTTTGTGGTAGATGTGTGGTTGAGATAGACTACAATGGATAATTTCTTCTTGAGTTATCATGACTTTGAATATCTGCAAAAAAGGTGGGTAATCAAACTCCAAGCTTATGATTTTAATATAAAATATATGAAGGGCACAAATAATATAGTTGTTGATGCCTTTTCTAGAAAACCCACTTTTTGTTCTATTTCTATCATTTATGGTGATTGGAAATAAAAAGTGACTAGTAATTTTGTGTCGGAAGCTTGCTCGTATTGTCACTAATGTCAACCTCTAGTAGATGGTTCACTTGGTTTCCAAGTGCTTTTGAGAAAATTTAAATAAAAAGGTGTGCAGTGTGACAAAGGTATGTTCAGTGTTATGCTCCGCATGTCTTCATGCTTGAAGATATGTTTGTACAGTCTAGAAGAAATGATCAGAGGTGGTTAAAGGTGTTATATCCAATGTTTTAGGTTCTGGATCATGTGACAGTGAAAGATACGTTTGACAGAGTGTTTTCCTATGAAGGTTGTCTAGGAGAAATGAGATTGCTCTGCATTTCCCCGCATTGAGGTTTCTTCTCTTGCGGATCTAGGAATGTGCTTATATTGTTTGTATCTACTTTTCCTTGAAGTTTCCAGTGTTGGGTTTCTCCACAAGTTTAGTTCTTGTGTTGGACTTCAGTAGTAGTGCATCCTGATGTGCAAAATAAAGGCACTCTTTGGTTCATGTGGTTGTGGCAGTATTGTAGAAGATTCACATGTTGCCGAAATATTCTAGAAAGATGTGTGGATGTTGTGGAGTATTTATTTGTGGTCCACATGATGTTTTTGGGACTTGGAGAGGCATGCATGTGGTCACTTGCATGTTAGTTTAGGTTTGGCTGACTTGGCTTGGTAGCGCTATTTGTGGAGGTACTTCATGGATTGTGGATGTGATGAGCAACATGGTGATAAAGATTTGGGTCCTAGTTAATCCTTGGCATGGTCCAATTTTAGTTCTTTCCACTATAGAAGTATTTGGTGCCTACCTATTTCAGTGTTACACGTTTGAGGTGCACATTTTTCATTAAGGCCGACCTAATTGTGATTGTTTTAGGTCATGGATGGTATAAATGCAAGGTGAAAGTTGAGTGGAGTTATGCAGAGAAGAAGATGTGAATGTGATCAAGGGTGGTGAATTGAGTGCGAGATTAAATTCTTATGACTCCCGGATGCAGTGAGATGAAGGTGTCTACATTTCAATTTGCTTGAAGTTACTAGAGGCAGTGAGCCAAAGGTTGTAGATGGCATAAAGTTACAGTGGTGGATTTCTCCTATTGCCTTGAGATATTGAATCTCTCTGTAACAATCCTCTTCTATTCTTCTCTCTTATGGACAATGAGTCATTCTGGCAGTGAGCCTTTCTTCTAGGCAGTGAACCCTTGGCATTGAGTCTACTTGTATTTAGTGTTGCTATTCATATATATGTGAGTTAATCCTCACTGTGGTTTTTCTCTTCTTGGGATTTCCATGTAAATCTCGTGTTCTTATGTGTTTGAATGTGTTTGCATTGATGTCTCACATGTTTATTGTTGTCATGTGAAATTGCACCCTATTTGAAGTTGGTTCAAACACTTCAATGACACAATGGGACTGATCTCAAGGTGCGGGACCTTGCAAATGAGATAAGACCTCTAGAGAAGGATGGTTCCTCTTTTTGAGCTTAAGGCTCAGAGAATTGAACTAAATCTAGTGCAGGGGAAAAGGGTAAGAAGGATTTCTGAAATTGAAATAGGTGATGCACCATATTGAATATGTTTAGCTGCAACTAACTCAACATAGTAATAATCTTAAAACTAAAAAGAACTCACACAAACTCATATTAATTCTAACAGAGGCTAGGATAGAAAAATAGAGAAATGAAAGGGACCATTTTTCCCACAATACACATCTCACATTAATCAAAAGGGTAGACACAATGCAAGAATCATGAGAGAGGCAAAAATATCAGATTGTATTGATTATAGAGGCCAAATAGCCGTTAGAAAAGAGAGAATGATGCACAATAAATAGACAAAGAATAGTCAATTATAGTCATAGTTGAACTATCAATTGGAGACATGAGAGGCTCAACAAAAGAGCACAATCCATCATATCCTATTGGTTCTTACGATTACACTATAGAGGCCTAGTTACAAGAATTCTCTAACCTGCAATAGCCCAGAAGAATAGCTAATAGAAATACATTGCATTCAAATGTATTTATAACATTTCATTTTTCTTTTGCTACAATGGACACTAGAATTGGTCAATTACCCAGGACAACCTACACTTCTATTAAATTTTTGACCCTGAAGATTTGTTGAAAAACCTACGAATTGGGATGAGGCCATGCCTCTGATAGGCCTACAGGCCTGCAAAATGGATTGCTTGCATGAATGGATGGTAGACACTTTCAAGAGGGAATGCATAAAGTCTTATTTTTTCCCTAAAAATCTACTTTGTAGTTGCATTTGTACTCTAGCATTGAAGAATTTCACTATTCCATCCACCCTCATTTAGCCCCAGCCTACAAAAATTTAATACCAGTACCTCTCCCTGAAAAAATGGCATGATTTAGGGAGAGGCAAGCTTTTACAACACTTCAATGTGTTGTACCTATTTTCATGGTGCCTTTGCATTTTCCAGGTAGGCGACCTCTCTACATTTATATTCGCCTGTGCCTGATTTTTCCTTTGACTGGGAAGTTCACTTCTTACAGAACTATCAGGATCCATATTTGTGCCTTTAGTCAAAAAATATGCTCTCTACTAAACTACATTCATTTGGTTCATTTTCACCTTATCGACGAATTCTGCGTTTGTTGAACCTTCCTTTGTTTTATATTTTATCTCCTTGTCATAATTTTGACTTATTGACAATTTACCTATTTGCCAAACTATTTCTATCTTCTTCTTGCTTGCTTTATCGGTGAACTACCACTCTTTTTGAACTAAACCTTTAGTGTCTTTTGCCTTGTCGGCAAAAGTACCTTTTGCCGAACTACATTTGATTCATTTTAGCCTTGTCGGTGATTTTGCACCTTCTTGAACTTTACATGCCTTTAGTAAATTTTGCCCCTTATCATCCCATCACCGCCTTATCAGCAAAATGCTACATCGACAAACTTTCTAATTTTTGAACCTTAGAGAAGAGTTCACATTGTTTGCACTTTGCTGATAAAGGCAACATTTCCCCTTTCATGCCTTAGGCAATTTTCGTGCCTTTTGTTTTATCGGTGATCTCCCTTCATTTCGAAACTGAACCATCTTTGTCTTCTTTGCCTTGTTGGCAAAAAGCTCCATCGGCGAACCATGGAGATTTTGAACTTTGAGGAAAGTTCACAATTTGTGAACTTTGCTGACAAAGGTCCTTCCTTGCATACTTTTAATTTAGCCAAATTTCCATGTCTCCTCCCTCACCTCCCCTTTATCAAGGAATCGCCCAGTCGGTGAACCGGTGAGATTATGAACTTTGCCTCAAGTTCACACTTTGAACATTTTTCTAATAAGGGCATTTTCCCCCCCTTTATGCCTTAGCCATTTTTTGGTGAAGTCCGCTCCCCCTGCTTGCTGTCAGTGAATCACCGAATTGGTGAACCTATAGAAAAGTTAACTCAGAGAAGAGTTCATAAAAGATAAAAATTGCCAACCAAAGGGAGAAAACCCTCTTTCATGCCTTAGCCAAATTTTGATTTTTTTGTGAGTTCAGGGACTTGGACTTTTGCTAATAAAGGCCAAAAGGGCCCCAAAAACTAAGACAAAGGCCTAGATTTTTCTAGGTTTTTCTAAGTTTTTTGAGAGGATTCTCCACATGAAATTTTGGGAATTTTTGCAAAGGAAATCACTGGATTTTGAAGGATTTTAGGTTTTGTCTCCTATTTAGGCTTTCCCTAATCGGATCTTTCTGATAGAAGGAGGGGTCTTGGAATATTTTGGATTGGGCAAAATATGACAACATTTTGGCAACTTTACAGGGGTGCATGCCTGCTAACACAGGGATCCAACTGCCTTATACAGTCCATTGGGCATGGAGTCAAAAGAGAACAACCTCATAACCAAACCAACTAAAAATGCCTCCCAAAAAATAAGAACAAAACAAATAAGGCAAGACAATCTCCTAATGAGAAAGTTGCCTATGCAACAACACTTGGAGGAAAGGAAACCTAAAGTAGAAAACAAATCTACTCTAAATATTTACAAGAATCTCAAGACCAAACTCAGAGGTATGATTTGAGATGAATCCCATTCGCTGGGATCAAAATTTCCTCACCAGTCAGTTTGGAGGGTTGAAAAGCATTGGCCTGCTTGCAATTGGTGATAATGTAGGGGCTGCTCCATATAGCATCAAATTTGGAATGTCTTCCTGCCTTATCCCTATCTTCATCCCACTTCAGCACTAAATCTCCCTCTTGGAAGACTATCAACTAATTTTCTAGCAAATATCCTCTTGACCTGTTCTTGGTGTGCTTCAAGGGTTTTCATGGCAGCACTCCTCTTCTCTTCGAGCTCCATCAACTCAACAAATCTAACTATCACGTCATCATTCTCAAGTAATTCCATCTACTAATTCAACTCAATGGATGGTAACTCTGATGATAATGGAAGCCTTCCTTCCTTGCCATATACTAGCGTGAAGGGCAAATTGCCAATTGCCCTCTTGGGAGTGATTTGATCAGCCCAAAGAGATGTTTTCAACTTGGCATGCCAAGTTCTCTAATTATCATCCACTGTCCTCTTGATGATCTTGATCAGATTTTTGTTTGTGGACTCAACCAGGCCATTCCCTTGGAGGTAGTAGTTGGATGATGTTTTCAAATAAATTCCATAGTTTAATGCCCATTTTCTAATTTTTGTGCCTATAAAGGCCTTAGCATTATCAGAAAAAATAGTGAATGGAACACCAAACTTGGTAACTATACCTTCAAGAAAATCTAAAATAGATGTCTCTTTGGCATCCTTCAATGCAACTGCCTTTGTCCACCTTGTAAAATAGTCTGTGGCTGTTAGAATCCACTTGTGTAGAGCGCTGGATGGTGGATTGATCATCCCAATGAATTCTAAACCCCATTGGGAAAATGGCTGGTCAGCTTGAATTGGATTAAGAGGAAGAGATGCCAACCTCTGTTTACTTGCAAAGAATACACATTCCTTGCAGCTCCTTACCCATTTATGGGCATCTCTGAATAAATCAAGCCAGTAGTAACTAGCCCTCACAATTTTAATAGCAATTGTTCTTGGAGAATAATGGCCACTAGTGGGGCCATTATGGAATCCTTCTAAGACTCTAGAGGTTTGATCTTGAGTAATACGTCTAAGAAGAACCCCATTGATGTCCTTTCTAAACAAAACACCATCTATAAGAACATAAGGGATAGACTAAAGTCTGAAATAACTTCTATTTGCTAAGTCAAGTCCATCAGGGCATCGTCCTAACCATAGAAAAGTGGCCATGTCATGATACCAATCAGTTTGGGAGTGGGAGTCAGCTGGTTGCATTTGGCCTTGGACACATACAACATCATTTCTATCCTTGACGTCTGCTGCCATTTACTCACATAGGCCCTTGCCATGAACTAGCTTAGTAATATGGATGCATATATCATATTCCATCACTTTAGTTATCCATCCAACCCTTTTTTCATTAACATCCCTACTCAGCAAGAACTCTTTGATGCTAGGTTGATTTACCATAAGCTATATCTTGCTGTTAGAAAGCATATGTCTAAACTTTTTTAGTGCTTTCACTATAGCAAATACTTGTTTTTCCACAAAATCATACCTCTTTTCATAATCTTTGAGTGGCTGACTGAAGGTGATTGGCTACTCCAGTTTCTCCTCATTTTGTTGTGTTAAGACAATAGATATACCCTCTTTGCCTCCAAAGGCATAAAGGATAAAATCCTTCTCATAATTTGGGTTTATCAGAGTTGGAGCTTGTGCAATGCCCTGTTTGATGGCTTCAAAACTATCCCTACCTTCTTTGGACCATGTGAAGGCATCATTCTTTTTTAGCATAGTTGTGAGAGGTTTTTCTATTGAAGCAAAATTAGGAATGAACCTCCTCACAAAGTTGATCTTTCCTAGGAAACACTGCAAACCTTTTTATGACTGGGAAGAGAAAGAGCTAGAATGGCACTTGGCCTTTCGGGATCAACAACCAATCCTTCTTTGGAGACTACATGTCCCAACAATATGCCTTCTGGGACAATAAATACACATTTTTTTGGGATTTAATGATATCCCATATTTTTTGCATCTTTCAAAGACTTTTCTTAAATGACTTAAGTGGTTAGCTGCATGCTTAGAATACACAGTCAGATCATCAAGATACACCAGAATAATATCATTAATTAGGCCTTTGAAGGCCAAGTCCATTGCCCTTTGAAAAGTTGTTCCAACATTTGTCAACCCAAAACACATTTTTTGGTAATCCAAGGTACCCCACTTGGTGGTAAAGGCTATTTTATACTGGTCTGATTCTTTTACAAGAATCTGATTGTAGCCTGAATAGCCATCTAGGAGTGAAAACCTTTCAGCTCCTGCTACATTTTGTAAGATTTGTTCCTTGGAGGGAAGCAGATAGTGGTCTTTAAGGGAGGCTCTATTCAAGTCTCTAAAGTCCACACATTATCTTATTTCCTCACTCTTCTTCCTAACTGGAACTAGATTTTCCACCCAAGAGGAATGTTTGATGGGGTAAATGATATTTGCCTCTATGAGCTTGGACAATTCTTTTCTCATTAATGGATCTATTTTGGGGTTGATGGGCCTTTGCTTTTGGGGGACAGGCTTTGCATTAGGATCCAAATCAATAGTATGTTGGATTAATCCAGGATCAAAGTATTTCAAATCCTAATAATACCAAGCAATTGAATCATTAAATTCATTGCAAAGCTCAATAAAACCTTGCCTTTTATCTTGGTTGCATACCTTACCATGTTTGAGAAATATGTCGTGAGCAATTTCTAGCTCCTCATAATCCTCTTTTTTGATAGTCGTGTTCATATTTTCTTTCTTTGGCTGATCATCAGTGCCAAATATATTTTCCAATTTGACCATTCCCCAGGAAAACTTGTTGGTCTTTAGCTATATTATCTAGTCGCCATACCGTTCTTGTAATATTGATTGGTTCTTGGCAGCATAGTCTGCCTCATCTTGCAGGAAATTCACAATTTGCAAGTCATTTTCAAATACTTGCCATCTTATGATGATATTAGTCACAAAAGGCCTCACAACAACCTTTACATCTTGATCTAAATTTTGTTTGATATTCTGGGGAATGTCAAACTATGCACCAATTGTGGCTCGTCTATCAACATCCTTATTTTTCTGCCAAGGAACTGGTTGAATGTTGAAGGCATCAACATCTTTGATTAGGTCCCAGACCCTATGTTTGTATGACTTTAGCAAGTCATTCTTTGAAGCAATTAGTTTTATGATTTGGTGCACAACCAACTCACTATCACCAAACACTTGCACACTTTTTATTCCTCTTTTTTGAGCCAGTTGTATGCCCTGAATCAAAGCTTCATACTTAGCTACATTGTTAGTACAACTGAATTGTAATTTGAATAAAGAGAAATAATTTTCCTTTTGAGGTGAAATAAATACAACCCCAACACCTGCTCCATTTATGCTTCTAGAGCCATAAAAAAATATTTGCCACATCCCACTTGAATCTGCTATTATCTTTTCAATATTGGAGATGTCAACATCATCATCATGGAAACAATAAGTACCCAACCCTGTTTCCTCTACATGAATAGGGGTGTCAAATTGGAAACAATCCACCCACTCATCAAGTAATATGTTAGGAATCTCTTCCAATAGGGTGACAGCCTCATGTCCATTGCTACTGTCATCCTCTAACTCATGGATTGTACAATTCATATCATTGAGATTAGGAGTGTAGGGCTCTATATGGTCATTGGCAATAGGCTCAACTTTGATGGTTACTTTGGTGCCATACCTAGTTCTGAATAGCATGTGGGACCAATCAGAGGATAGGTACCCACCTATTTTGGATGTGAAATCCCTAGATAGGCATATGCCGAAGTAGGCTGGGAGATCAATTGCAAAAATATATTGGGAAACAAAGAATCTGGGGCATGCATACAAGGTGAGTTTTAAATCTTTTATAACACCCACTGTTTTAATAGTGGTGCCATCTAATTGCACTACGCCCTTGTTCACAAGCTCATAATCTATACCCAACCTCTCAGCTACATTTTTAGTCATGACAGAGGTACCTGCCCCAGAGTATCATACAATTGTGCAACAATTTGTCACCAGTAATTAAAGAAACATAGAATGGAGGGGGCTTACTATTTTTTCTTGTGCTTGCCTCCTCCTTTTCTAGCTAGCAAGGTTTGCTGGGGCAGTTGTCTTTTCTTTTATCAATTCCACATCGAGGGCCTCTTGAAGAAGATTCCTTGAGTTGGGATTAATAATGCATCCCACATAGTGATGGTTAGATTTGTCTTCTTCATCTGATCCACTATACTAAATGGTATTTGACTGCCCTCTATTCCTTTTTGTGACGTTTTGGTGATAGCAGGGTCAATCTTTGGCCATTGTGTTGGGTGAATATTTTGTCATTTAGCTAACTAACGACAAAATAGTTATATCACCACAACTATAATGAGACTAAGTCTCTCCTCTTAGCAAGGGGAGGTTCCCTTTAGATAATGAGCTCTTTTTAATAAGCAACTTTCAATATTTAGAACAAACTAAAAACTGTATTGGGTATTATCACTTCATCCTATTCTCTTTTGTCAGAATAGATGTTTTTCTTTCCACAATAACAACTTTAACAAAACAATGTTCAATAACCTATGAATCAAGATGAACCATAGAAACTCAAAGTTTTCTATTACTTCACTTATCTTATCTAAATAAACTTAATTGAAATTAAGAGTAGCCCAAAGTCTCCGCTTTCACCCAATACGAAATAACTAACTTACACACAACAGTTTATAGCACAAAGTCTCTAAACAATTGTATCTTCTCAAATGTAACTATAAACTTCTGCAATGATAAAATAGCACAAAGTCTATTTAATCAAAGCAAGGACACTTCTCTCTAATTTCAATAAACTCCACAATTCCGGCAATGCTCCAATATAATATAACTCAATGACATAAGAACACTGATCTCATAACACAATGTGATTCAACTCAAAGTTTGATACTCAAATTGCTTGTTTATATTAATATTCACTTGATATGATAAACATAAAAAGCTCAAAGTCTTGAAATGTTTTTCAATCCGACAGAGTTTCTTTACAATAGATAAAAGATAAAAGATACAATAGAGGCCCTTTTTATTTATAGGGAGGAGCCTGGAGCAAAAATAGGAAATTTGCAACTACTTTGACTTGTTCAACAAAAGAATTCTATTTGGCTTGGGACTTCCTTTGTCTCACATGTAATTACAATTTGGAAAAATACATGTGAATATGTCCAAAACAAAATATTTATTACATATACAGTATCAAAAATAAACTAACGAATTTGAAAAAGAGACTTAGTTGCCACCATCATTCTTTTTCAGTAAATTTTGTTACATGGCCTGTACAGCTACCATTTCACATATATTAGGCTTTGCTGTATTCTCCAAGATAGTGCAGACCCAGAGAACTGCATCTTTTACTGCCTTTATCACCTTCTCATGCTTGTCAAGGTTGTCCTTCAGGTTTTCAAAAGTTGAATACTGATCATAAAGGCTGTCCATAGAAAGTATTGAGGGCATTTCATCCTCAAATTTTTGTTGAACCATCTTTTCAAAAGATCTCATCATTTCATCTACTGAGAGGAACTTATGACCTTCACCAGTTAGAGTGCATGGGAGATCTTCCAACCTGTGTAAAAACAAGACATTGTTGTCTTCATTATTTTCACATGCTTGGCATAAGTCATCAAGTAAGCCTTTTATTATATTGATACGATGAATAAGAGATTCCTTAGTCTTAAGACAAGTTTCCCAATTTAAGATTACCCCAATGGCTATTAGATTCTTTATCTTAATATTCTTCATCTCTATCCGCTCCTCTAAACTTTCTTCCTGATCTTGCATTTCTTGAGAAAGTAAGTCAACCATGTTATCAAGCTTAGCTTTTACTTTATCCATCTTTTCTTTTCTTTCTATGGTGGTCTTCAACATAACTCTTCCTTGTGCTAGCAAATGCTCCACAATATCTCCTACCACTCTTCCTCTAGCCTGAGCTTTTCCACTTTTTGAATCAGAGGATCTTCTACCATTACTGCCATAGGCTCAACAATCTTAGATGATTTTACTATTTTCTAGAGAACAATGGCAAGTTGTTCTGCTTTAGCTTTATACTGCTCTTTCTCCTTCTTGACTTCATCATATTTCTCAAGCAAGGTGCTAGTAGTAGTTTCAAAATCTGCCTTAATGCCTTCATGATTTAGCTTACCTAACTGAACTTTTGAGACGACATAATCATTCATATCAAAATTATCAATACTAGCATCCTCTGGTGGCTTGGCAATTTCTGCATATCTGATTCCTTTTTCATTGATGAGCCTGGAGACAGTCTTGGGCTTCTTCTTCAGAGTCTTTGATTTAATAGGCAATAGTTTCTCAATATCAATTTCATCTGGTGAAATTGCTTGCTTCTTTCTCTTTGGGGTATATGTGGACAAAAATGGAGGAAGTATAGAAGCTCCTACATTCGGAGAAGGATCCACTACCTATTTTTCTGGATCCATACTTGCACTTGTTATTGTAACAATGGGACTGGTAGGGGTAAAAACAACAGTTGTGTCAACAACAACCTTCTCAGAACTATTTAGAAAATGTTCTAAAATAGTTTGTTCACCAATATCAAATGATGGGGAAGATAGGCTAGGAATTGAACCAGAAGAATCAAATATAGTCCCAAAACTTGCTCTCAAAGAAGGGGGGGTACTATCAGAAGAAACAACCAAAATGGGTGAAATAGGAACTTTTGAAAATACAGGAAAACTATCAGAAATAGGAACATGAAGTAGAGATGTAGAAACTTGGTATTTTGATGGGAGATTCTTTTTAGGAGACTGATGTAGATCACTAAGTTGTTCCTACTCTACATTCTCATCCTTACCTTGTTCTATTTTTCCTTCCTCATCAAGCTTATCAGACATTTCTGCTTGTCGGACATCATTAGATTTCTCAATATTTTTCTATTCAGTTTCAACATCTTCAACCTCCATCTGCTCAACATTTGAATCTTCAATACTTGTTTCAGTGACATTAGAGGTCCTGACAACCTCCTTCTTATCCCCTCCTTTAGACATAAATTTGATTTTTGGTTTATGTGTTTTGGAAGAGGAAGGAGTGTCACTCTTATTTTTTGTCCTATTCTCCAGTTTCTTACTTGTTTGCTCTTGAATTTAGGTCTCTGATCCAGTAAGGAATTCTTTCAAACTAATTCCTTTACTCTCCAACCATACATTTGTATTAGCCAGGATTGGCTGAAACCTTTTCCTTATTGAATTCTCCTCTTTAATTGACCATTTGACCTCTGGAAGAGGAGAGGCTTCAACATTTTTAGTATTATATTTGGGATCTAAAACATCCGCATCATCTTCCATTCCCTCCAGAATGTTCACAAGGCTCAACTCTTTTATCTGACTCAAATGAAGTCTAAAAAAGTCTAACTTCCTAATCTCATTTTGTGTTCCAAGGTCAGCCCAAATATCTTCCACCATTGGCATGTGGAATGTTGACTTTATTTTGATTTTATCTTGTACCCTCCTGAAGTCAAAGTGATCTCTTTTATTGAAAGTTTTCATTGTGACCAGTTGTATTTCAGATTCAACTATTTTGGCCTTAGTAGCTGACTGAACTGAGTACCTTCCAATTTCTACAGGAAACTTAATCCCTGACTTTTTTAGCTCCATTTGTTTATTATGTACCACAATCAGCTACCTACATAATTCCATGAGAAGAATCCTGTCGCTGGGATATCATGGAAGTATATACGGATAACCAGGATAATACCCTACTATGAGATATGTGAAAGTAGGAAACTATAAGAACAAGTAGCCAAAAGAATTTACAACTTCCCAAGCTTCATCTGAGACTCTCTTCTGAACAAGCTCATTGTCCCATAAGCACATAAACACTGAAAAGAAAGCATCATTAACCCTATGGAAATGATGAATTGATCCTTTTAAAATAATCTCCTGTCACCAACATGAGTAAGACTAGGAAAACTTCTCATGCTGGCAACAGCATACACAAGATATGAGGTTATATAAAACCTAAATGTTGTGTTGACCTTGTAGAGCATTACTGATCTATTCTCCAAAAAAGATTTTCTGTGTGCCTCAGAGAATCACCTTGATGTATGTGTACATCCATTCCTGAAACTTGGAGGAAGAAGGGAGTCCTCTAGTATGACTCAAAAGTGTAATAAAGTCACAGACCTCCTCAACAAAGTCGCTCCTTGGGAGATCTTTCGGCCATCTGGTCAAATTGCTCTGAGGAATCTTCAATCATTTACTATTTATGTATCTTCTCATGGCTTCCACATCTTCATCATAGTCTCTTTTCCCTTGAACAAAATCAATTTGTCAAATATTTACAATAGGACACATGCAGATTTTGTTGAGAAATTCCACATCCAGTCTCATAATCACATTCCCCTGAGAATCTGACACAACCCTAATATCCCTATTGTAATGACTGGCTACTTGAAGAACAAACTCAGTGTTATGGGTAGCAACTAGAAAAGAGGAAACCGAGTGAATGTTATTGTCAATGATCTTCTGCATATGTCTGGAAGGATTTGTCTGTTTGGTTTTGTCCATGAACTCTACCATATCCACATGCCCTATTTCTGTATCCTTGATTTCATCAACATTAGACTGCACTAAAGTAATAGGGAAGACCTCTTGGTATTTATACTTCATTATTTTTGCCTTTTGTTGGTGTCTGCATGAGCAGTCAGTTTTCAAGCATATAAACATGCAGGCACCTTCCCAAAAAATCCAAAAAATACTCCAAGTCTCTGGGCCTCCTCAGCATTTTTCAGCTACAGCATCATATTTTCTTCGAGGAGGATGTCATCATCATCATGTTTGCTTCGATGATGGTCGGCATCATCATGTTCTCTGTCGACTTGTCTTTCATCAGGATCATCATATTTCAATATCGGGTGATGTTTGGATATCATCCCGATCCTACTGATGAGCTACAGAGTGCCCTGATTTGCTTGCGGGGGTGATTTTTCAAGTATTTGGGTCATCATCATCATCATCATTTTTCCAGTTATCGCCGTGTTGCTTGCGAGGGTCATCATATTTTCTACCTGCATGATATTTCGCCGGGGTGATATTTTTATCATCGGGTGATCTTGGTTATGATCATCCTGATGATATTGTTGAAGAGTTCTAAGTATGACCCGATATTCACCGGGGTCATCATATTTGAACGTCAGGATGATCTTAGTCAATATCATCCTGATGATGTTGTATTATTTCATGTTCGTTGTTTTATCACCCTGATGATGCTGACGTCATTCCTATGTCAGGATGATATCTATTTCTCTGCCTATCTGCATCATTATATTTTTGAAGGAGGGGGTGATATTTTCATATTTGAATATCACCCGGATATATGTTTGTTCCAGCATCATGATGATGCTGATATCAGGGAGATATCCGCCTGTCGGCTTCATGCATTATCCAGTGGGGGGTGATCATTTCAAATATCTGTCATATTCATGTATCACCTCGATCTTATAGCGGAGCTACAGTGCAGCATGATATTTGTGCATCAGGATGATATTTCCAAATATCCGGTTATCTTTCGAATATCATCCTGATGCCGACATGTGGTGATGACGTCATCAAGGTCCGGGGGGGTCATATTTCTAACACTGATCATCTTGTGGAGATCCCCCGATATTTGCAAACATGATGATGACGTCATCAGGATGTTCATCGGCCAGACTTTTGGTATAGGCTCAGCAGGAGGATGTCCCTCCGATGGATCAGGTTGTGCCGATGAAGGTGTTTATCATGTAGGTGATATTGCGATATGATCCTGACGTCAGGGTGATTTTTCAAGCAACAGGATATCATGTTGTTGGAGGATGATGATGAAGTCTTATACTAGTGTCGTCAGGAGCAAAAGCACCGACATCATATATGCTCATGACCTAGTATATAAAGTGTTAAAGAGGTCACCGCGGGGTGCATGTGGGATAATTGATATCCTGCATATTTTCAAATATCATGACGATGTATCTTGGCGGGAAGTGGTTGCGATCGACTGTTAGATGTTCTTCCCAAGGCCGCGGGTTGGTGCGCCATTAATGGCGATTGTTGCAGAGGTATGGGCGATGGCGTGGACGGATCTTGTACCCGATTGAAGATCTGGATCCCTAGGCGGCGGCGCAAGGCTCGAGTTTTCTTCCTGTCTCCTCTCCCACCTGCTGCATTGAATGTTTGAGCGCCATTTTTATGATACTGTGTATCTGGCGGGATTTTTGGTCAACCATGTAATTAATTGTTGTGGTACACTACCTTGCTGTTATAAGCAGGAAGTGTGGCCCATTTTAGGTTGTTGAAAACTGGACATTTTGGCTCTGTAATAAGATACAACTGGTTTTGGTTGCTCTGTGCAGCAAAACTTGAGAGTTTATGTATCTCCTGTTGTACAATTTGGCATGAATCCACTGATTTCATGGTTAATCTCATATGAATAATGCTGTGTTTGCATGTGTTATGCTGATTCTGTCTCCAATTTTGCATGCATCTTTCTTACTGCAATAGGGATGCCATAAGTAGAGACAGCTTAACACTCTTTATTGGGAGATATCTGTAAGGCAGATATCATGTTTATCCCCCTGAAATCCAGTTTTAGCTATTCATGCTGATCATTCACAGGTGTATGTCTACCAACTCCAAGCCCTGGATAGGCACCAATCTAGCTCTGTGTTGAGGTTATACACCATGTCCAGCTTTGCATCTAAAATTCAAACCAAACCATTTCATACTTCCACCTGTTAGTTGTAGGAGTAGGATTAGAAGCCCTTGCATGCTCTCATCCCTAACCAGACATATATGTCCAAGAACGTTGCCCACCTTGTGATCTATCATGCAGATCTTGGTCCATACATGAGAGTATTCTGCCTGTTGTTGTCAAGTTAGATCTTTCTATCTTTGAGCTAGTCAAGGTTACATCTTGAGTTATAGGGATACCCCCCTTGGTGCGGCAGAACCAGAAGTGAAGGGGAGGAGCTCACGCAACCTCCTGTATTTAGTTGGCTGAATCTGCCTGTGCATTAGAAGTGGCAAACCCTAATGCTGATTCAGAAGAAAAGTCAACAAAATGGCGAATCTACTGGGGAGATCAATGTCATATCCATGAAAGTTTGAGTCTACAAGATTAAAAAATTAGACCTGGAAACTGTTTGTTGCAGTAGAGAAAAAAGGTTGTATAAGTGACTCTGCTGGTGGATGACCCAGAATGAAAGAAATCTATTTGCAGCTTCAGCTTGTTTGAAGCTCATTCCTCTTCAAGGAGGTGGCGACTCTGCATCAAAGAACCTGATAAAAGAACAAAATCAGTCAGAGAAGAATTTGCAGCTTCTGCAACATATCCAGGTATTTCATATTATTTGACAGATTCCCTATTTGGTGAGAAAGCACTGGTTAAAAGGGAAACATTGGTGAAAGCAGAGCTTGTATGCTTTTGTTAGAACTTACTCTGTATTTCAAAGGGCATGCAATGTTGCTAAAAAGACTCATTTAATGGACTTTAGGAAAGTTTGAAAAAATAGTCTAAATTTTGAGTGCCTAAAGTCATTGTTTGTAGAAAATCTGAGTAGAGAGGAGGGTTGCAAAAACGTAAAGGATGTATTATCTGCCTATGCACCCTTGTGAAGTGTCAAATGCAAAAATGTATAACAGTCAATCCCAACCATGTAATAAAAGAAGTTTCAACATAGATAGATATAAGCCCATAAATTTTAGTGGCATTTGTGGCTACCCAAATGCTCTTCCACCTAAAATCAGAAATTTTTTGCCTAAATTTAATGGCATAAAGGATGAATCAGCTGAAAGACACTTGCAGCAGTTCCTAAATGTGATAGATGATTTTGAGATTGACCATGAAGATGTGGTTATGAGATTATTTGTTCAATCTCTAGATGAAGATGCAAGGGATTGGTTCTCCTACCTTCCAGCTAACTCTGTCAGCTCTTGGCATGGTTTTAAATCTGCATTTCTAGTACAATATGGTGGAAGAATTTCTAAATATGCAGCTATTAGTGACTTCATGTACATTCATATTGAAGAAGATGAGTTGATCCCAGCCTTTAACCTTAGATTTATGAGGGCACTGAATAGAATACCAGAATGTATGAGACCTAATGATGCACTGTGCTTAGTTGTCTATTTGGGAGCTTTTGATAAGAAAATGAGTTACAGATTAAGAGACAAGGAGCCCACCACATTGCATCAGGCACATCAGTTTGCAATAGATATTGAAAACAATTGGAGGTATGGAATTCAAAAGGGTTATTTTTCTGAAAATTTTTGTTCTCCTGCAGCCCCCAATGTTGATGAAAGTTTTAATTCAGGAATTGACAACGAATGTCATAGCACTCACACCCCTGTTGTCCCAGTTTTTGCATCATTCCAAGTGGATGATGTTTCTATTATAGAGGAGGATGTCCTTTTTTGCCCAGCAGGTGAAGTTGAAAATAATAATTTTTCAAGTAATATTTGCATACCAGTCCTAAACAAAGAGCCTTCATGTTTAAATGATCCAGTTGTGCAGAGTTGTGATCATATGGATCAAGAATCAATATCAGTTTCATCAGGAAGCATTGGAGGGCTGGAAAATGATGCAGATTGTTCAACTTCAGAGTGCATTGAAACAACAGCAATCTTGTATGCGGGGCAATTAGATGATAAAAATGATATCCATGACCAGTGCATGGATCAGGTTTGTTTTTCTTATGACTCTGGATCTGATAGTAATGAAGAAGAATTGGAATGTCATGAAGAAGAAGCAGAGGCTTTTGCAGTGAGTGTTAATCCCCTTTATGATGAGCCTGCTGATGCATATGATGTTGTGAGTCGTGACCTTCATTGGTGCATGATTAACCCTTTGTTTGAAGATGATGATACTGATTTGCAAACTGTGAATAATGAATGTTCATCATCACCTGATTCAAACATGTGCAACATTGGGTGTGTGGATCAGGTTTTGTTTTCAATATCAGTAGATATTAGGGATCTCATATTTTCTGAGTATTTTGAATTGTTGGATCAGCTGGATGAGTGCCTGATAATGTGCAGCAGCCAGATAAATGATAAAGAGTGCCAAGAGCAATATGATGTACTGTATGAGGGACATAACATACATGTGTTGCCTAATGTTGAAGAATATTATGTGTATGGTTATATGTCTAATTCTGAAATCCAAAATGACAGAGCTGAAAATGATGGTGGCAAGCTTTCAAAACTGGTGGAATATCTTTTTAAGCAGATGACATTATGGGCAGATTATGCAAATCTTTTCAGTTGGGATTGGGATATTCCAGTTTGGAATCAGGCATTTGACAAGAAAAAATTATGGTTTTTCCTTTTTGGCTGCCCGGGGCCGCCAAAATAATGTTTACAAATAATGTGTTTGGTGATGCAAATCAATATAACATTATGACTCTGTGCCCAATGGATAAGGGACTGGTCTGCATCCCAGAGATCTGGGGTTCTCGCTGCAGTCTTGCACCTGCACGTCCCCAGACAGAGCCACTGTTGGTGTCTGCATGAGCAGTCAGTTTTCAAGCATATAAACATGCAGGCACCTTCCCAAAAAATCCAAAAAATACTCCAAGTCTCTGGGCCTCCTCAGCATTTTTCAGCTGCAGCATCATATTTTCTTCGAGGAGGATGTCATCATCATCATGTTTGCTTCGATGATGGTCGGCATCATCATGTTCTCTGTCGACTTGTCTTTCATCAGGATCATCATATTTCAATATCGAGTGATGTTTGGATATCATCCCGATCCTACTGATGAGCTACAGAGTGCCCTGATTTGCTTGCGGGGGTGATTTTTCAAGTATCTGGGTCATCATCATCATCATCATTTTTCCAGTTATCGCCGTGTTGCTTGCGAGGGTCATCATATTTTCTACCTGCATGATATTTCGCCGGGGTGATATTTTTATCATCGGGTGATCTTGGTTATGATCATCCTGATGATATTGTTGAAGAGTTCTAAGTATGACCCGATATTCACCGGGGTCATCATATTTGAATGTCAGGATGATCTTAGTCAATATCATCCTGATGATGTTGTATTATTTCATGTTCGTTGTTTTATCACCCTGATGATGCTGACGTCATTCCTATGTCAGGATGATATCTATTTCTCTGCCTATCTGCATCATTATATTTTCGAAGGAGGGGGTGATATTTTCATATTTGAATATCACCCGGATATATGTTTGTTCCAGCATCATGATGATGCTGATATCAGGGAGATATCCGCCTGTCGGCTTCATGCATTATCCAGTGGGGGGTGATCATTTCAAATATCTGTCATATTCATGTATCACCCTGATCTTATAGTGGAGCTACAGTGCAGCATGATATTTGTGCATCAGGATGATATTTCCAAATATCTGGTTATCTTCCGAATATCATCCTGATGCCGACATGTGGTGATGACATCATCAAGGTCTGGGGGGGTCATATTTCTAACACTGATCATCTTGTGGAGATCCCCTGATATTTGCAAACATGATGATGACGTCATCAGGATGTTCATCGGCCAGACTTTTGGTATAGGCTCAGCAGGAGGATGTCCCTCCGATGGATCAGGTTGTGCCGATGAAGGTGTTTATCATGCAGGTGATATTGCGATATGATCCTGACGTCAGGGTGATTTTTCAAGCAACAGGATATCATGTTGTTGGAGGATGA
Source organism: Cunninghamia lanceolata (assembly GCA_027924645.1). Classification (NCBI taxonomy): domain Eukaryota; kingdom Viridiplantae; phylum Streptophyta; class Pinopsida; order Cupressales; family Cupressaceae; genus Cunninghamia; species Cunninghamia lanceolata. The sequence continues at coordinate 27,750,554 of BSBN01000254.1, forward strand.
TGATGAAGTCTTATACTAGTGTCGTCAGGAGCAAAAGCACCGACATCATATATGCTCATGACCTAGTATATAAAGTGTTAAAGAGGTCACCGCGGGGTGCATGTGGGATAATTGATATCCTGCATATTTTCAAATATCATGATGATGTATCTTGGCGGGAAGTGGTTGCGATCGACTGTTAGATGTTCTTCCCAAGGCCGCGGGTTGGTGCGCCATTAATGGTGATTGTTGCAGAGGTATGGGCGATGGCGTGGACGGATCTTGTACCCGATTGAAGATCTGGATCCCTAGGCGGCGGCGCAAGGCTCGAGTTTTCTTCCTGTCTCCTCTCCCACCTGCTGCATTGAATGTTTGAGCGCCATTTTTATGATACTGTGTATCTGGCGGGATTTTTGGTCAACCATGTAATTAATTGTTGTGGTACACTACCTTGCTGTTATAAGCAGGAAATGTGGCCCATTTTAGGTTGTTGAAAACTGGACATTTTGGCTCTGTAATAAGATACAACTGGTTTTGGTTGCTCTGTGCAGCAAAACTTGAGAGTTTATGTATCTCCTGTTGTACAATTTGGCATGAATCCACTGATTTCATGGTTAATCTCATATGAATAATGCTGTGTTTGCATGTGTTATGCTGATTCTATCTCCAGTTTTGCATGTATCTTTCTTACTGCAATAGGGATGCCATAAGTAGAGACAGCTTAACACTCTTTATTGGGAGATATCTGTAAGGCAGATATCATGTTTATCCCCCTGAAATCCAGTTTTAGCTATTCATGCTGATCATTCACAGGTGTATGTCTACCGACTCCAAGCCCTGGATAGGCACCAATCTAGCTCTGTGTTGAGGTTATACACCATGTCCAGCTTTGCATCCAAAATTCAAACCAAACCATTTCATACTTCCACCTGTTAGTTGTAGGAGTAGGATTAGAAACCCTTGCATGCTCTCATCCCTAACCAGACATATATGTCCAAGAACGTTGCCCACCTTGTGATCTATCATGCAGATCTTGGTCCATACATGAGAGTATTCTGCCTGTTGTTGTCAAGTTAGATCTTTCTATCTTTGAGCTAGTCAAGGTTACATCTTGAGTTATAGGGATACCCCCCTTGGTGCGGCAGAACCAGAAGTGAAGGGGAGGAGCTCACACAACCTCCTGTATTTAGTTGGCTGAATCTGCCTGTGCATTAGAAGTGGCAAACCCTAATGCTGATTCAGAAGAAAAGTCAACACCTTTGATGGGGACAACTCTGACATCAGCTTCGTGGATAAAAAACTGGGAACGTCTACCACATATGTTTGTTGGAACTGCAAAAAGTCATGATCTCGTAGTTAGGGGAAAGATAGGCAAATTGGGGTTACTGTGAATTGACTATCATGATTGGGGAAGCATGCGTTGAAGGACTTGAGAGTGCGCAAATCGAGGTAAAATGCGAAAGCGGGTCAATAACCTTTGAAAGGCAAATTTTCCCGTGTTAGAAAAAAATCAGGAAAATGTGCATGGGTGGTCAAAATGACCACTCCTGCACAAGGGACCATTCACTTACCATGTAAAGTCAGTCAATTTGACCGCTCTTGTATGTTGGAAAAAGTTGGACTTCAATACATGTGCAAGGTTGGTGAAAAGGACTGCCATTGCATGTGCTTGGTAAGATAATCATTTTTGATGTAGGAGCGGTCAAAAAGACCACCCTTACATGAGGGAACAAACAAGTTTGATCTAGATGTGCACAAGCGAGAAAAATGCCTGCTAGTGCATATGAGGGAAAAATTTGAAGTGTAGAGTCAGTTGAAAAGACCGCTTGTGCAAGTGTTGAAAATCCCAAGCTATTATGTCAGAGTGGGGTTTTCTGCCGCTTACACACATTGGGATGTATTATATAAAGTTTATGTAAGGGCAGTGGTTTTAACCGCCCTTACATGTAGGGAACAAACATATAAGGTTTATGTAGGGGTGGCGTAAATTGCCGCCCTTACATGAGGGAATAGCACGAAAAATGTGAGGGTAGAAACGTGTATTAGCAGTGATAAAGACCGTCGATACATGTTAAAGAGAAAAAACTGGCAAAATCTAAGCTTTGAACATGGGTGGTAAAAACCCTGACCCATTTAATTGATGCATTCAAAACAAAACTAAAAACTAGGGTTTAAAGAAAATGGCGAAAAATTCGTACACAAATGATACAATTTTGCTAATCTATAAAAAAAGATCAAAACAAAATGAAAAACATTTAATACATATCAAACCCTAGTTTTAAAACAAAAACAAGGAAAAGCAAAGACTTACCTGGTGAAAATGAAAACCCTATATGCAGTCAAGAAACAAAATTTGCTTGGATCCGAAGTGCACGCGAGTACCTTGAAGAAAACTGGCGTGAAGGAGGTTTCTAAAATGAATAATAAGAAAATTAAAACAAGTATAAAACACTTTAAAAGTCCTTAAAGTCACGCATTAAACACGACATGAGTGCCATTAATGCCCACTTTGAGTTCATCGATTTCCCAGGATCTGCTTGGGCGGCGAAAAACCCCGACACCACATATGCATTAGGTCATGTCGGAGCCACGGATATGACTGCCCTTGCATTGAAATCGATTGACAAGAAACATATTCCTGAGCAGTGATTTTAATCGCTATTGCATATGTGACTAACAAACCTGAAACATGCATGGGCAGCAGTTTTAACCGCTCATGCATGTGAAAACAAAAATTTTCTAACACCCCCAAAATAGTCAAAATTGATATTTTGACAAGCTTACGACCTAGTTGATTTTCACAATTTTTGAGGAATTGACCTAGGGGAATGTCGCAAGCCATTTGAACGATGTTAGATGACTTCACGTGAGGCAAAGAGAACTTGTCTCAATTTGCAAACTTAGAGTGTAGACTACGAAATGGACAAGTTTTGTAGGGGTTGTCTACAAAATTGAGCGCAACTAATTTTGAGAACAACAACTGGCTCTAATTGGGGGACTTCCTTCAATCGAGCTTTGAAATGATCAAAAGGGAGAAGAATTCAGTCTCTAAGTGCCTTCATCCATGCCATTGGGGCATAGAGTCAAGCTACCAAAAAGAAAAAGACACAAAAGACTAAACAAAAACATAAAAATACAAAACTATATAGATGTACAAATGAACTTATTTGATACTTCAAGGATTGAATTGTTTCAGATGTTGTCCATTGTGAGGCAACGAGAATGGTGTTCTTTCCAGATACTCTAGCAAGAAGCTATTTTCACCACAAAGTTGATGAATGACGAACGAGCCTCTCCATAGGGAATCAAACTTCCCATGCATTCCTTTTGGTTCTCTTCTCTTGTCCCATAACAAGACTTGATCTCAAATTTGAAATTCACGAGCCCTTGCATTCTTGTCAAAAAGCTTCTTCACTTGAATTTTATGTTCAACAATATGGTCTACTACCATAGCCCGCTATTCTTCAAGTTCAGTGAGGTACATTATCCTTTTGTCAATAGAACTTTCAAAAGTTCTATCTTCTACTGCCTTTGCCAACTTCAATGCTGACAACTCCAAAGTAATAGGTATTTTTGCATTCAAACCATATAGAAGCTGAAATGGTGACATACCTATTGCCCTTTTAGGGGTAATCCTATCTTCCTATAAAGCATCAAACAACGCTTTATGCCAAGTTCTTTGATTATCTTCCACTAGTTTCCTGATAATGGTAACCAGATTCTTGTTACTAGATTTTGCTTGACCATTTCCTTGCGGATAATAGTTTGAAGAATGAAAAGGGATAATCCCATGTTCATAGCAAAAACTAGTGATCTCATTGGAAGAGAAACAAGTAGCATTGTCTGCTACAATTTTGTTTGGAACTCCAAACTGGGAAATAATATTTTCCTTAAGAAAATTACATACCACTTCAGAATTAGCATGCTTAACTGGAATGGCCTCCACCCATTTGGTGAAATAATCAATTGCAGTAAGAACAAAATTGTGTCCCACACTCGACGGTGGGTTCACAACACCAATGAAGTCTATGTCCCATTTCTGAAAAGATTCTTCAATTACAACTGGCTTGAGTGGTAGTGCAGCCAACTTAGGCCTTCCAACAAACTGTTGACATAACTCACACCTATGTACCCAATTGTACACATCCTGAAATAGTGTGGGCTAATAGTACCTAGCTCCCAGAATCTTATGAGCCATCACAGGTGCAGAAAAATGTCCTCTACAAGCCAAATTGTGAAAAGACTCCAAAAGTTTGCTTTGTTGTGCTTTATCCACACAATGGAGAAAAACTCCATCAAAGCTTCTTTTATACAAACCATTGTCCCACAAGACATAGTTCACAACCTTCAATTGGATAGTTCATTTCTCTTTATAGGATAGGTGAGAAGGACACTCACCATAGGTAAGAAAATGAGAAATATTAGAATACAACTCAACTGTAGTAGTTGCAAAGAGAACAGTTGGCATATACTCAACTTCTTCCTCTTCATCTCCTGTTTCTTTTGGTACATTGTCAGAAATCAACTAACACAAACCTCTACCATGCACAAGCTTGGTAGGTTTGATATCAAGATCAAACTCTTGAATCTTGGCAATCCAATTGCCTCTCTTGGTCCCAAACTCCTGTTGAGTCAGGATAGACTTCACTGTTGTATCTGGCACCAAAACAACAGTATGTGAATTCAAAATATAAACTGAAAATGCTTTACCACCTTGAGCATGGCATAAGAATGTTTCTCCATATTGGAGTATTTCAATTCATGAGCCTTCAGAGGATAACCCATAAATGAAAAAGGAGATTCCACACCTTTCTCATTCTGCTGAACAAAAATGGCTGAAGTGTATGCTTGGAAGCATAATTGTATATTATGAAGTCCTTGGTATAATTAGGACAAACTAGAACTGGAGCATTAGCTATGACCTTCTTGATGTCCTCAAATGCTGCTTTACCTTCCGCACTCCAACGGAAAGTAGTCTTACCTTCATCATGTTGACAATGTGACGGGTTTTCTCTACGAAATCCAAAACGAACCTCTGCAAAAAATTCACCTTTCCAAAGAAAGAATGAACAACTATTTTACTAGTAGGCAAAGTGAGACTCTGGATAGACTGGACTTTTTCTGAGTCAATTTTAGTGCCTTCTCGGGACATAATGTGACTGAGAATCTTACCTTTTGTAACCCTAAAAATTGATTTCTTAGGGTTAAGAGAAATAGCATTTTGATGACATCTTTCCAAAACCTGTCGCAAATGATATGCATGATCATGACGTTGTTTTGAAAAAATAGTCAAGTCATCAAGATACACCACAATGAATTTCCCCATCTCATCTCTGAAAGCAAGGTCCATTGCCCTTTGAAAAGTAGCACTAGCATTAATCAAACCAAAAGGTATCCTATGGTATGCAAATGTTCCCCAAGGTGTTGTGAAAGCAGTCTTGTATTGATCTACTTCGCTGACTTCCACTTGATTATAGCCTAAAAAACCATCCAACATAGACAGCATCTCTGAACCAGTTACAGTTTGTAACACTTGGTCCATGATAGGTGATGGGTAATTATCTTTTAAGGAAGACTGGTTGAGATTCCTAAAATTAATGCAAATATGGATTTCTCCATTCTTCTTTCTTATGAGAACAATATTCACGATCCAGGTTGAATGATGGATAGGAAAGATTATCCTTGCATTCAACATTTTCTGGATTCTAGACAGAATAGTACTTGAAATTTTGGGATTATATGTCCCCTGCTTTTGTTTGTAAGGTAATGATCCAGCTTTGAGAGGAATCTCATGCTAGATCTATTTAGGTCTGAAAGACTTCAGATCGTCATATGAATATGCCAAAACATCAATGTAATGGTGAAGAAGTGTAGTGAATTTGAATTTCTCATTAGCAGTGCAACACTTCCCAATGTTAACCATTTTGGGATTTTCTTTAGAACTCAAATTTACTTGCTCAAATTCCATGGATGAACTTGAATCAAGTTGTTGCTACTTTTTGACATTTCTATCATGTTTATAAAATAACTTTTCTAAAGAAACCAAAAATTTTGGAATCTTATTCCGCTTTAGCTGAAGAAACTCCTCACCAATTTGTGAATCTATTTCAGAAACATATTCACGTGGCAGAGAATCGCTACCTTCAAAATAAAGTTTATCAAAATTATCTGTCTTTTCTAAGAAGTCAATGATTTGATTGTCACCATTAAAGACTTGCCAATGGTTAGCATTATCTTGCACACTAGGTCAGAAAACCAACTCAATTGTGTGCTTGTTACCTTTGAAGTCCTTATGGAGAACCATGAGGGTGGCAAAGACAACTAAAGAATTAGCACGATCATTGAACTCCCTCGGTACTATAGAAATATCAAAAGCATCAAAACTTTCCATGCAATCCCAGACGCGATTGCGATAATGCCTCAGCCTTTCATTCTTGGTCTAATAAAGATTTCTCACTTGACAAACCACAAGTTCAGCATCACCCTGAGTATGAAGATGTTTAATACCTCTAACACGAGCAACTTCCATTCTGAGCAACGATGACTCGTATTCAGCGGGGTTATTGGTATTATCGAACAACAACTTATAAGAGAAAGGAAAGATATCACCTTGTGGAGATATCAAAACAACTTCGGCTCCAGATCTGGTGGAAGAACAACTGCCATCAAATTCTAAAACCCAAACACCATCTGAATTTTTTACTTTGATGTTTTTCTTACTAGTAGATTCTTCTTCATCAGAAAGAGAAGAATCTGACATCAATATGCTCTCATCTGAACTTTTGTATGATTTACTAGAAGTATCCTTTGATTCTGCATCCAAAATATCTGAACTCTCGTCTAATGAACTAGAAGTATCTTTAGTAGACAAGAAATAATTACCCATTCTCGAAGACTCAAACAAAATTTGGGCTTTGGGATTTTCAGTTTGGGTAACAATGTATTTTGCCTCCTTCTCAGGAAGCAACTTTTGCATAACTCCTTTAACAGGTATCCTAGCTTCGGACAAGTCCATGTTCAGTTCTCAACCCACATCTTTACAAAAATTACGTCCAAGCAAAATGCCATAAGAAGCTGGGACGTCAGCCACTAGGACGGTCATCTTAATCCTTTTATCCAGGAAGGCGGCAAATGCAAATTGGGCATCTTTGATTTGGCCTAACAATAGAACTTGCTTATTTTCCATAGAGAAACATCTCCCAAAGGTCTTGGTCAAAGTAAGACCAAGGGCATTTGCCACTTTGGCAGGCATGACATTATCAAAAGCCCCGGAGTCTAGTATACAATTGCTTAACTTATGACCATTGACCAATAGAGAAACATAGAAAGGCTCTATTTTCCCTGGAGCAACAAGGGGAGTAGTGACAAGATTATTTTGGGTGGATTTATTCTTTGAGAAGTCGTGGGTAGTCCTAGAAGGATCTTGCCCTGTAGGGACAACCTTATTTTTCACATATTTAGCTAACCTATCAAACTGTTTAGGATTAGCTTGTAAGTACTCTACTTCAGACATCTGGATTTTAGTTTTCCTAGCATGATCTATTATTTCAAATAGCTGGAATGAACTAGATACAGAGGAAGAAAATCCATTATTTTGAGTTTTATTCAGGGTAGTACTGGTCTGAGGAACAAAAGTAGAAGACACAAGATTATTAGATGTGCTTACTTGTTTGTCGACAATCAGATCCTTTGATTGAAAAGGAAATAGAGTTCCCCGTTTGGTAATTGAGATCACCAGCTAAGGTTCTTCTCTTGTCTTTCCTTCATCAGCTTACTGATTTGACTAATTTTGGGACCTAGTAAAAATAGCATATGCTCCATCATTACTTCTCCTTAACTTTCAGCTTCATCTTGGTAATTCAGAAAACCAATGGTAGAGTCGCCAGCTAATTCTTCTTCTCCTTCTGTAAAAATATTAGCATCATTCTCTTGATTCAACTTAGGTTAGAAAGAACTGTCATGTTCAACTTCATAGTAGCCAACTGCTAAGTTAACTGGCACTGCTTCAATGGCAAGCTTCCCCTGTGTTGGCGGAAGATGATTTTGTTGCCCTTGATTTCTGGCAGCATTGCATTGATATGAATTGTTAGGAAATGTTCTCCTTGGTATATCTCTGTAAGGAGTAGTGGACATACCTTGAGACATTTGCCTTTTCAAAGCTAGAAATTCATTTGCTAACTTTTGCACCATAGGATCTATGGTGCTTGGGGAAGAATTATCAGAAAAGGATTGACCTCTATTTCTATTTGAATCTCTTCTTATCTTACCTCCAAGGATAAGATCATCTTCCACATCCATAGCCAAAGTTTGAGCTACAGGAAGATCTACAGGGCCATTTTATCTTAACAAAAAGCTTACCTCAAGAAGCTGAGTATTGATGAAGAAACACTTAAGATTCTTCGTCATTGGCTGGGCAATTGTAGGAATCCTATTTGTCAATTTGTTGAACTTGGCGATGAAATCTCGCATGGGTTCATGTGGTTCTTTCTTCATCTACGTTAGCTGAGCTAACAAAGCATGTGCATCTTCTGCATGCTTGAATCTAGCTTCAAACTTGGTTTTGAGAGTATTCCAACTAGTTATGGTTTGGGCTTGAAGATGGTAAAACTAGACTGCAGCAGCACCTTGTAGTGTTTCTACAAAATGTCGTACTACCACATCTTCATGTTCCACTCCAAGCACACCACAAGCTATGCAAAAAGCTGCAATGTGTTCATCGAGATGGACTTTCCCATCACCATAGAATTTAGGGAAATTCTTCCTTGAACTACGAGGAAGTTCATGCAATGGAGGTGTTAAATTCAAAGGACCAAAAGTATTACCCCACAGACCTTGAGTTGCCATTATGCGCTGATTGAAAGGTGGGATGATAAACCTTTGAGAGATTCGAATAAATAGAACTCTGTTAGTAGTGGAGGTAGAAGCTTCACCTGGTATAGGAGACCTGGCGTTGGTAGGAGGAAAACTCCTAGTTCACTGAAGCTAAGGTTGTGGAGGCAAAAGACCAAAGTTATTTTACTGCATTAACTCAAATACAAGATCAATAACTCCTTGAGCTCTCTTTCTTCTTGTATATTGTGAGTCTACCAGAATGTGATGTAATCAACAAAGATTTGGAAACAACTTTAAAATAATGGAAGAGGATGAAATGCTTCAACTCAAAGCATGAGGCTCTAAGTTGCGCGTTCTTCCCCAGTGGAGTCACCACAAAACTGTTGGGTGAATATTTTGTCATTTAGCTAACTAATGAAAAAATGGTTATATCACCATAGCTATAATGAGACTGAGTCTCTCATCTTAGCAAAGGGAGCTTCCCTTTAGATAATGAGCTCTTTTTAATAAGTAACTTTCAATATTTAGAACTGTTAGACTTAAAGCACACAACTGAGAGGGGGGGTGATTCAATTGTGCAAAAACTTTCTCTAATTTCCACACTTAAATCTTCTTGGTGATTAGCAGTATATTAAACATGAAACATAATGCATTCAAATCAAAAATAGAAACTCATCAACACATAAGACATCAAGATTTTGACGTGGAAAACCTGGTTAAGGGAAAAACCACGGGGTGATTAACCCAAGAATGTATTCTCTGTTAGAAGAATAGAAAGATCAAAATGGCACATGCCAATTAGGGCTCACTACCTGAGCACACTTCTCACAAGAGGCTCACTGCCTATAAGAGACACATTGTCTACAAAGAAATAAGTATTACATACATGAACTGGAGAATAGCATCTTCACTATGCTTGAATCAGTTCCTTTAAGCTCAATACACCTACTCTGCCTTTCACTCTGCTTTTCGCTACCACACTCTCATCTCCACAAGACACACTTTGAAATGACTTCTCAATCCCTTATTTATACACTACATCAACTTAGGAACAATCATCTAAGTCAGTAAACACCTACAAGAACATCCGCAAGATGTGTAATACATCCGGTCGGCCAGTCTTAGGAAGAACACCAACATCCTGTGGTTATTCTTCAAATATGAACTTTCAATGCAGACCACCAACATGAACTAGAACTGATCCACAGATCACCACAAGCTTTCCTGAATCACCAACAACATCCGCACTTCATCTGCTTACTGGAATCCTTCTCTCCTTCATTTAGAACCTCAAGAACACAGTCTGTCATCACTATCACAAAGGAATAGGTTCTTCCAGACCTTCAAGCCACAAACCAATCTACTTGACACTTCACAAGGACGTCCCCAACACTTCCTCCAATCCGCAGAATGGGATAATGCATTACCGGACCTCACCAGACCTATCTGTGTCACTCTGTCACCTCTGGACACTTGCCAAAGTTGGTTCTACTTGAGTGACCATAACTTCTTTAGATCTTCATGCGGACCTCTGAAAACTTGACTGGAGCATCGCAAGACTTATATCTACAAACCTTTTAAACTGCATCCTCTTATCCTCAACCTATCTTGGACTTTTACCTTGTTGTCATCACTGTTCTTCATTGTTCTTGATTGAGACTAATTTTCTCAATATCCTCAGCACACAACTCATCCAATCCTCCTCATTAATGCAACATAAGTATGTTGACATCAATGACAAGACCAGTTAGACCCATACTTGCAACAATCTCCCCCTTTGTCATTGATGGCAACATATGATGTGACAAACCATAAAGACAAGAACTTCTCCTTACTGTCACAACTCCCCCTATCAACAACAACTATTCACATGTCTTCTCTTCCTTTACTACTCCCCCTTTGATCATCAACCACTTGTTTTTCACATGTCTTCTCTCCCCCTTTGACATCAATGGCAAAGGGCTCATACTTGCAACTTCAGAATCATACTTGCTGCTCCCCCTGAGTAGCAGCTCCCCATCATCAATCCGGATCACAAGATATGACTACGATATCCACCGGACTGATGCACATCAGTGCATCCTAGTTCATCACCAGAGGGGCAATAACCCCTAACTTCTCCCTGAGATACTCAAAAGAGTCCTTGGGAAGAGGTTTAGTAAAAATATCTGCAATTTGATCCTTAGAGGGCACAAACTCCAGTCTGACTTCATCCTTGTTCACTTGCTCTCTCAGAAAGTGAAACTTGATAGATATATGCTTAGTCTTAGAATGCAACACCAGATTCTTAGAAATATTTATTGCACTTGAATTATCACAGAAAATTGTGATAGGCTCATCATACTCTACTTTAATATCTCTTAGCATCTGCTTCATCCACAAAACTTGAGTGCAACTACCTGCCACTGCAATGTATTCTTCTTCAGTTGTAGACAGGGATATTGCCTCTTGTTTCTTGCTTAGCCAAGAAACCAATCTCTTTCCCAAAAATAAAGCTCCACCACTGGCACTCTTTCAGTCATCCATATCTCCTGCCCAATCAACATCTGTATATGCATGAAGAGAGAAGTCATGATCTCTAGGATACCACAGACCATACCCAACCATCCTTTTTAGGTATCTAAAGATCCTTTTGATTGCCATGACATGAGATTCTCTGGGATCAGCCTGGAATCTCGCAACAAGACCAACAACCTGCATTATATCTGGTCTAGTTTGAGTGAGGTACAACAACCCTCCAATCATTGATCTATACTTTGTCTGGTCTGCCTTAGGAGAGTCATCATTTTTGTTCAACTTACATCCGGTTGCCATGGGAGTATTCATTGGCTTTGAATCTCCATTCCAAATTTCCTTAACAATTCTTTCACATATTTGGTCTGAGAAATAAAGATGCCTTTCTTTGTTTGAGTAATTTGTAGACCCAAGAAGAAATTCATTTCACCAAGCATTGACATCTCAAACTCACTTTTCATTTTATTTGCAAAAGTTCTACACATACTGTCTCTTCCTCCAAAGATGATGTCATCAACAAATACTTCAACAATCAAGATGTTTTCATGATCAATTTTGAAATGTAAGTTACTGTCAGTAGTACCTTTGTTGAAACCAATCTTCAAAAGATGTTTGTCCAATCTTTCATACCATGCTCTTGGGGCTTGCTTTAGTCCATATAGTGCCTTCTTCAACTTACAGACCATATCACCATGCTCAGATAATTGAAATCCATCCGGTTGTTCAATGTACACTTCTTCTTCTACGTCACCATTCAAGAAAGCAGACTTGACATCCATCTGATACACCTTGAAATCCTTGAAGGTAGCAAATGCAAGAAATAATCTGACTACTTCAATTCTTGCCACCGGAGCAAAAGTTTCTTCAAAATCAATTCCTTCTATTTGGGAGTAGCCCTTGTAGACCAATCTGACTTTATTTCTGGTTACTTCACCAACTTCATTTAGTTTGTTCCGGAAGACCCATTTGGTTCTAATCACATTCTTGTTTCTAGGTCTGGGAACAATATCCCAAGTTTGATTTTTCTCAATTTGCATCAATTCTTCCTCCAATGCTTTGGTCTAGTTTTCATCATTGCAGGCTTCATTTATTGTCTTAGGCTCAATCTTTGAAATTAGACAATATTCATCTGAATTTTGAGCAATTTTCCTTCTAGTTTGCACACCTTTGCTTTTGTCACCAATGATTTGACCTTCAGAGTGGTTCAATCTTACATACCTTGGAACTTTGGGAGTTTCTTGCACTTCTGCTTCTTGATCAGGCTCATTCAGACTTGTCTCTTCTTCCTGATTTACCGGATCAATTTGAATCTGACTTTTAGAAGAGGATTGAACTCCTTGAACCAGAACACCATTCTGATCATCTTCATCATATTCATAAAACCTTGAGGGTTTCTCCATTTCCTCATCAACCTTCACATTTGCACTTTCTATCATCTTTCTCAGTCTCTTGTTATAACACTGATATGCTTTGCTTTGAGTAGAGTAACCTAGGAATATCCCTTCATCACTTCTAGCATCAAACTTGCCTAGATCTTCATCTCTTTTAATGTAACATTTGCTACCAAAGACTCTAAAATGTCTTACAGTAGGAGTAATGCCAAACCAGAGTTCATAAGGGGTCTTACCGGTATTGCTTCTGATTTGAACTCGATTGAGAGTATAGATTGCAGTGCTGATAGCTTCTCTCTAATAGATCTGAGGAACATTTGCTTCCATCATCATGGTCCTAGATGCTTCTTGGATGGTTTGGTTCTTCCTCTCCACTACTCCATTCTGCTGAGGAGTCCTAGGAGCAGACAACTGTCTCCTAATCCCATGTTTCTCACAGAACTCTATGAACTCACCGGATGTGAATTCTCCACCCCTATCAGACCTTAGACATTTCAACTTTAGTCCTGTTTCATTCTCCACAATAGCCTTGAATATTTTGAATTTTTCAAGAGCTTCTGATTTCTCCTTTAGAAAGGTTACCCACATCATTCAGGAATAGTCATCAATTAGCAGCATGAAGTATCTATCACCTTGAATACTCTTGGTTCTTGCCAGACCACAAAGATCAGTTTGAACTAGGTCCAATAATCTGGTAGAAGATAGTTCCTTGCAATTAAAAGTGGCTCTGCTCATGTTAGTAGGTTTCACCAATTTTGGAAGATCTCTTACAGCTCGAGTATTGCTTATCTTGATGATATTATCAAAATTCACATGCAACATCCTTTTGTGCCATAACCAACTCTGATCAACTTGAACAAATAAGCAACTTTTTCTAGTACCAACCAAATGGAAGATAATACCTTTAGTTTGAGTACCGGATGCAATCTCTATTCCAGAACTTTCAAAGATTTTGCATTTTCCATCCTTGAATCAGAGATCATAGCCTTTGTCTACCAACTGTCCAACACTGAGAAGATTGTGCTTCAAACCTTCAACATACAGTACATTACCAGTTTTGTTTCTTCCATCAAAAGAAATAGTTCCTCTTCCTCTGATTCTACCAACAGAATTGTCACCAAATTTTACCACTCCTCCTTCATACCTTTCCAAATCTACAAACTTATTTTTGTCATCTGTCATATGGTGAGAGCAACCACTGTCAATGACCCAATCATCCTTCAATTTGGGCAGCCAGAGCTCTTTCCACAGTCTTAAGATTGACAGATACAGAGGACATTGGATCTTCTTCCTTGATGGCAATGAACACCCATTCATTTCTAGATTTATTTCCTATCTCAGATTCATCATCTATTACTCCTTCATTATCATCATCTTCATGTACATAGTAACAGTTCTTTTGGAACCTCGGCTTGTTAAGATTTTGCCTTGAAAATCTTTCCGGACACCTTGAGGCAAAATGACCAATCTTATTGTAGTTAAAACAATTAAAAGGTAATTTTCCTTCATACTTACTGGATCCTCTTGGCAGCCTCTTTGTAATAAGGGCTTCAAGTTGAGCAGTTTCTACTTCTTCTTCTTCCAAATCTTTTCTTGCTTTTTCATACCAAGACAATTTCTTTGAAGAATTCTCTCCTGGATCAAGCCTTTGTTTACCTTTAACAGAGGCACTGGCTTTGAATGCAGATTCGGTCTTGGGGGGGTCATCTCCAAACTCTGTCATTTCAAATGCAGCCAATTTCCCAGCCAATTGATCTTTGTGACAGTTGTATGAGATTTGAATTCTTCAATGGCAGCAGCCTTGATTTTGTAAGAAGCAGGGAGGGATCTAAGAATTTTACCAACAATCTCATTTTCATCCAAGACACCACCAACATTTCTAATTCCACAAACCAACTCATTCACTCTTGGCATAAAAGTGGTAATATTTTCATCAGCTCTCATCTTCAGTTTTTCAAATTTCCCTTTTAGACTCTGTAACCTTGCACATTTAACATACTGGTCTCCTTCATGCAAAAGTTCCAGTTTATTCCAAATCTCAAAGGTAGTTGGCAGGTCAATAACATTTGAGAGTTCTGAGTTAGATAATGCGCTTAAAAGAGCCTCTTTGGTCCACATATTGTTTTCAGCATTTGTGATTTCATTTAGGGTTGTCGGACCACCCTGTGGAGGTACATATGCTTTTGTAACCATGGACCAGTATGCAAATCCCATACACTGCAAGTGACATTTCATGCGACCTTTCCAAAGAGCAAAGTTGGTTCCATCAAACTTCAGACTATCCTTCTTGTAAGATGACATCCTGGATCTCCTCAAGCGGTTAAGCTCCTTTTAGAAGAACTTAGCTCTGATACCAATTGTTAGACTTAGGGCACACAACTGAGAGGGGGGGTGAATCAGTTGTGAAAAAAAATTCTCTAATTTCCACACTTAAATCTTCTTGGTGATTAGTAGTATATTAAACATGAAACATAATGCATTCAAATCAAAAACAAAAACTCATCAACACATAAGACACCAAGATTTTGATGTGGAAAACCTGGTTAAGGGAAAAACCATGGGGTGATTAACCCAAGAATGTATTCTCTGTTAGAAGAATAGAAAGATCAAAATGGCACATGCCAATTAGGGCTCACTGCCCAAGCAAACTGCTCACAAGAGGCTTACTGCCTACAAGAGACACACTGTCTACAAAGAAATAAGTATTACATACATGAACTGGAGAATAGTATCTTCACTATGCTTGAATCAGTTCCATTAAGCTTAATACACCTTCTCTGCCTTTTGCTCTTCTTTTCGCTACCACACTCTCATCTCCACAAGACACACTTTGAAATGACTTCTCAATCCATTATTTATACACTACATCGACTTAGGAACAATCATCTAAGTCGGCAAACACCTACAAGAACATCTGCAAGATGTGTAATACATCCGATCAGCTAGTCTTAGGAAGAACACCAACATCCGGTGGTTATTCTTCAAATACAAACTTTAACTTCAATGCAGACCACCAAAATGAACTGGAACCGATCCACAGATCACCACAAGCTTTCCTAAATCACCAACAACATCCGCACTTCATCTGCTTACTGGAATCCTTCTCTCCTTCATCTGGAACCTCAAGAACATAGTCTGTCATCACTGTCACAAAGGAATAGGTTCTTCCAAACCTTCAAGGCACAAACCAATCTACTTGACACTTCACAAGGATGTCCCCAACACTTCCTCCAATCCACAGAATGGGATAATACATTACCAGACCTCATCGGACCTATCTGTGTCACTCTGTCACCTCTGGACACCTGCCAGAGCCGGTTCTACTTGAGTGACTATAACTTCTTCAGATCTTCATGCGGACCTCTGAAAACTTGACTAGAGAATCTCAAGACTTATATCTACAAACACTTTAAACCACATCCTCTTATCCTCAACCTATCTTGGACTTTTACCTTGTTGTCATCACTGTTCTTCACTGTTCCTGATTGAGACGAATTTTCTCAGTATCCTCAGCACACAACTCATCCAATCCTCCTCATTAATGCAACATAAGTATGTTGAAATCAATGACAAGACCTGTTAGACCCATACTTGCAACAAGAACAAACTAAAAACTGTATTGGGTATTATCACTTCATCCTATTCTCTTTTTTCAGAATAGATGTTTTTCTTTCCACAATAACAACTTTAACAAAACAATGTTCAATAACCTATGAATCAAGATGAACCATAGAAACTCAAAGTTTTCTATTAATTCACTTATCTTATCTAAATAAACTTAATTGAAATTAAGAGTAGCCCAAAGTCTCCGCTTTCACCCAATACGAAATAACTAACTTACACACAACAGTTTATAGCACAAAGTCTCTAAACAATTGTATCTTCTCAAATGTAACTATAAAATTTTGCAATGATAAAATAGCACAAAGTCTATTTAATCAAAACAAGGACACTTCTCTCCAATTTCAATAAACTCCACAATTCCAACAATGCTCCAATATAATATAACATCAATGACATAAGAACACTTAGCACAATGTGATTCAACTCAAAGTTTGATACTCAAATTGCTTGTTTATATTGATATTCACTTGATAATATGATAAACATAAAAATCTCAAAGTCTTGAAATGTTTTTCAATCTGATAGAGTTTCTTTACAATAGATAAAAGATAAAAGATACAATAGAGGCCCTCTTTATTTATAGGGAGGAGCCTGGAGCAAAAATAGGAAATTTGCAACTACTTTGACTTATTCAACAAAAGAGTCCTATTTGGCTTGGGATTTCCTTTGTCTCACATGTAATTACAATTTGGAAAAATACATGTGAATATGTCCAAAACAAAATATTTATTACATATACAATATCAAAAATAAACTAAGGCATTTGAAAAAGAGCCTTAGTTGCCACCATCATACTTTTTTAGAATTTTTTTGCACATGGCCTGTACAGTTGCCATTTCACATGCATCAGGCTTTGCTGTATTCTCCAAGATAGTGCGGGCCTGGAGAACTGCATCTTTTACTGCCTTTATCGCCTTCTCATGCTTGTCAAGGTTGTCCTTCAGGTTTTCAAAAGTTGAATGCTGATCATAAAGGTTGTCCATAGAAAGTACCGAGGGCATTTCATCCTTGAATTTCTATTGAACCATCTTTTCAAAAGATCTTATCATTTCATCTATTGAGAGGAACTTATGACCTTAACCAGTCAGAGTGCATGGGAGCTCTTCCAACCTGTGTAGAAGCACGATATTGCTGTCTTCATTGTTTTCATGTGCTTGGCATAAGTCATCAAGTAAGCCTTTTATTATATTGATACGATGAACACGAGATTCCTTCTAAGATAAGATTCCTAATTTGAGATGACCCCAATGGCTATCAGATTCTTTATCTTAATATTCTTCATCTCTATCCACTCCTCTAAACTTTCTTCCTGATCCTACAGTTCTTGAGAAAGTAAGTCAACCATGTTATCAAGCTCAGCCTTTTCTTTATCCATCTTTTCTTTCCTTTCTACGGTGGTCTTCAACAAAACTCTTCCTTGTGCTAGCAAACGCTCCACAATATCTCCTACCACTCTTCTTCTAGACTGAGCTTTTTCCACTTTTTGAATCAGAAGATCTTCTACCATTATTGCCATAGGCTCAACAATCTCAGATGATTTTACAATTTTCTAGAGAACAGGGGCAAGTTGTTCTGCTTTAGCTTTATACTGCTCTTTCTCCTTCTTGACTTCATCATATTTCTCAAGCAAGGTGCTGGCAATAGTTTCAAAATTTGCCTTAATGCCTTCATGAGTTAGCTTACCTAACTCAACTCTTGAGACAACATAATCATTCATATCAAAATTATCAATAGTAGCATCCTTTGATGGCTTGGCAATTTCTGCATATCTGATTCCTTTTTCATTGATGAGCCTGGAGACAGTCTTGGACTTTTTCTTCAGAGTCTTTGATTTAATAGGCAACAGTTTCTTAATATCAATTTCATCTGGTGAAATTGCTTGCTTCTTTCTCTTTGGGGTATATGTGGACAACAATGGAGGAAGTATAGAAGCTCCTACATTTGGAGAAGGATCCACTACCTATTTTTCTAGATCCATACTTACACCTGTTATTGTAACAATGGGACTGGTAGGGGTAAAAACAACAGTTGTGTCAACAACCTTCTCAGAACTATCTAGAAAATGTTCTAAAATAGTTTGTTCACCAATATCAAATAATGGGGAAGATAGGCTAGGAATGGAACCAAAAGAATCAAATACAGTCCCAAAACTTGCTCTCAAAGAAGAGGGGTACTATCAAAAGAAACAACCAAAATGGGTGAAATAGGAACTTTCAAAAATACAAGAAAACTATCAGAAACAATAACATGAAGTAGAGGTGTAGAAACTTGGGGGTTCTGATGGGAGATTCTTTTTAGGAGACTGATGTAGATCACCAAGTTGTTCCTGCTTTACATTCTCATCCTTACCTTGTTCTATTTCACCTTCCTCATCAAGCTTATCAGACATTTCTGCTTGTTGGGCATCATTAGATTTCTCAATATTTTTCTATTTAGTTTCAACATCTTCAACCTCCATGTGCTCAATATTTGAATCTTCAATACCTGTTTCAGTGACTTTAGAGGTCCCGACAACCTCCTTCTTATTCCCTCCTTTAGACACAAATTTGATTTTTGTTTATGTGTTTTAGAAGAGAAAGGAGACTCTTGTTTTTTGTCCTGTTCTCCACTTTCTTACCTGTTTTCTCTTGAATTTCAGTCTCTGATCCAGTAAGGAATTATTCCAAACTAATTCCTTTATTCTCCAACCATACATTTGTATTAGCCAGGATTGGCTAAAACCTTTTCCTTGTTGAAGTCTCCTCTTTAACTGACCATTTGACCTTTAGAAGAGGTGAGGCTTCAACATTTTTAGTATTATATTTGGGATCTAAAACATCCCCATCATCTTCCATTCCCTCCGGAATGTCCGCAATGCACAACTCTTCTATCTGACTCAAATGAAGTCTACAAAAGTCTAACTTCCTGATCTCATTTTGTGTCCTGAGGTCAGCCCAAATATCTTCCACCATTGGCATGTGGAATGTTGACTTTCTTTTGATTTTATCCTATACCATCTTGAAGTCAAAGTGATCTCTTTTCTTGAAAGTTTTCATTGTGACCAGTTGCATTTTAGATTCAACTGTTTTGGCTTTAGTAGCCACTGAACTGAGTACCTTCCAATTTCTACAGGAAACTTAATCCCTGACTTTTTTAGCTCCATTTGTTTATTATGTACCACAATCATTTGCCTACATAATTCCATGAGAATAATCCTGTTATTGGGATATCGTGGAAGTATATAGGGATAACCAGGATAATATCCTACTCTGATATATGTGAAAGTAGGAAACTGTAAGAACAAGCAGCCAATAGAATTTATAACTTCCCAAGATTCATCTTAAACTCTCTTTTGAACAAGCTCATTGTCCCATAAGCACATAAACGTTGAAAAGAAAACATCATTAACCCTACAGAAATGATGGATTGATCCTTTTAGAGTAATTTGAGGATAGTACTCATAAACGAGAACCAATCTCCTGTCACCAACCTGAGTAAGACCAGGAAAACCTCTCATGCTGGCAGCAACATACACAAGATATGAGGTCATATAAAATCTGAATGTTGTGTTGACCTTCACCAATTGCTCAGGCAGAGTATTACTGATTTGTTCTCCCCAAAATATTTTCTATGTGCCCTAGAGAATTACCTTGATGTATGTGTACATCCATTCCTGAAACTTGGAGGAAGAAGGGAGTCCTCTGATATGGCTCAAAAGTGTAATCAAGTCACAGACCTCCTCAACAAAGTCACTCCTTGGGAGATCTTTTGGCCATCTGGTCAAATTGCTCTGAGGAATCTTCAACCATTTATTGTTTATGTATCTTCTTGTGGCTTTCACATCTTTATCATAGTCTCTTTACCCTTGAGAAAAATCAATTTGTCTAATATTTACAATAGGATGACACATGAAGATTCCACATCCAGTCTCATAATCACATTCCCTTGAGAATCTAACATAGCCCTAGTATCCCTGTTGTAATGACTAGCTACTTGAAGAACAAACTCAGGGTTATTGGTAGCAACTGGAAAAGAGGCAACCAAGTGAATGTTACTGTAAATGATCTTCTACATATGTCTGGAAGGATTTGTTTGTTTGGTTCTGTCCATGAACTTTGCCGTATCCACATGCCCTATTTCTGTATCCCTGATTTCATCAACATTAGACTACACTAAAGTAATAGGGAAGACCCCTTGGTATTTATACTCTATTATTTTTGCCTTTGATGGGGATGGCTCTGACATTAGGTTTGTGGAGAAAAATTGGGAACGGTGTCTACCTTAGATGTTTGTTGGAACTGCAAAAATTCATGATCTCATAGTTAGGGAAAGATAGGCAAATTGGGGTTACTATGAATTGATGATCATGATTGGGGAAGCATGCGTTGAAGGACTTGAGAGCATGCAAATTGAGGTAAAAGGTGAAAGCGGGTCAATAAGCTTTGAAAGGCAAATTTTCCCCAGTGTTAGAAAAAATTTAGGAAAATGTGCATGGGCAGTCAAAATGACCGCTCCTGCACAAGGGACCATTCACTTACCATGTAAAGTCGGTCAATTTGATCGGACTTCAATACATGTGCAAGGTTGGCAAAAAGGACCGCCATTGCATGTGCTTGGTAAGATAATCATTTTTGATGTAGGGGTTGTCAAAAAGACCGCCCTTACATGAGGGAACAAACAAGTTTGATCTAGATGTGCACAAGCAGCAAAAATGCCTGCTAGTGCATATGAGGAAAAAATTTGAAGTGTAGAGTCAGTCGAAAAGACCGCTTGTGCAGGTGTTGAAAATCGCAAGCTATTATGTTAGAGAGGGGTTTTTTGCCGCTTACGCACATTGGGAGGTAATATATAAAGTTTGTGTAAGGGCAGTGGTTTTAACCGCCCTTACATGTAGGGAACACACATATAAGGTTTATGTAGGGGTGGCGAAAATCGCCGCCCTTACATGAGGGAATAGCACAAAAAATGTGAGGGTAGAAACGTGTATTAGCTGCGATAAAGACCGTCGATACATGTTAAAGAGAAAACCCAGAAAAACCTAAGCTTTGAACATGGGAAGTAAAAACCCCAACCCATTTAACCAATGCATTCAAAACAAAATGAAAAACTAGGGTTTAAAGAAAATGACAAAAAATTCATACACAAATGATACAGTTTTGCTAATCTATAAAAGAGAGATCAAAACAAAATGAAAGACATTTAATACATATCAAACCCTAGTTCTAAAAAAACAAGGAAAAGTAAAGACTTACCTGGCGAAAATGAAAACGCTAAATGCAGTCAAGAAACAGAATCCGCTTGGACCTGAAGTGCATGCGAGTACGGTGAAGAAAACTGGCGTGAAGGAGGTTTCAATCTCATCTAGAGGTTTCTAAAATTAATAATAAGTAAATTAAAATGAGTATAAAACACTTTAAAAGTCCTTAAAGTCATGCATTAAACATGGCATGAGTGCCATTAATACCCACTTTGAGTTCATCAATTTCGCGGGATCTGCTTGTTCGGCAAAAAACCCCGACACTACATATGCATTAGGTCATGTTGGAGCGGCGGATATGACCACCCTTGTACTGAAATCGACTGACAAGAAACATATGCCCAAGCGACGATTTTAACCTCTATTGCATATGTGACTAACAAACTTGAAACATGCATGGGTGGTGGTTTTAACTGCTCATGCATGTGAAAACAAAAATTTTCTAACACCCCCAAAACAGTCAAAATTAATATTGTGACAAGCTTAAGACCTAGTCAATTTTCATGATTTTCAAGGAATTGACCTAGGGGAATGTCGTAAGCCATTTCAACAATGTTAGATGACTTCATGTGAGGCCAAGAGAACTTGTCTCAATTTGTGAACTTAGAGTGTAGACTACGAAACAGACAAGTTTTGTAGGGGTTGTCTACAAAATTGAGCGTAGCTAACTTTGAGAACAACACGTTGATTGGCTTGGGCCTACACCACTGGTACTAATGTTTCCTTGTTTATAGCTACATCTACCTGCCTTAAAGGAATTTTGGCTACCACTTTTTCACTTGTAGCCATTTGGGACATATGAGATGAAGATGCCTGACTGACTGCAAGTACTGATGCATCCTCAATGGCTCTTCTCTTTGCCCTTGTATTGAATGCTATTGGACCAACACCTTGATTAACACCATAGTAATCATCAAGGGTCCAATTCATCAAAGTGGCATCATTTTGCATTGGTTCTTGTCCTCTCACCATATCTTGACTGGAATTAATTTGCCACTTTGAAGAAATAGATTGATTTTGTGCTGTCAAAGCCTAACTGAACTGTCTGCTTTGGCACAAATTCTGATCATGTGGCTGATTACATGGATCACACCACTCGTTATCCTAAGCCAAGTTGTTCTGTATGGGCACAAGAGGCTTGAATGTACTAGCAACATTTGGATGCACATCATTCAATGGTCGGATGTAGTTGGGATGAATAATAGGGGCCTCTAGAAATAGAGGCATTGGTGGCCTCAAGGTGATTTTTCCAGCTTGAATCAGACAATCTTTTGCCGTGATTGCTGTGTCATATGCATCTGGTAGCACCATTCCTCCCATTGATTGAATCATGACAACAATGTCAGGATTCAAGGATTTCAAGTAATAGATAAATGTTGTATTTGGGGAGGGCTTCACTAACAATGGGATTCTATCCCATGTCTTCTAGAATCTATAATTGAATTCCACCATATATTCATGTGGGGATATCTTGATTGTAGCCAACTACTCCATTAGTGATTGGTGGTCACTTCTGTCCTCAAAATGTAGCACAACTTAGTGCCTAGATCATCCCAGTTGTGGATGGAATTTGCTTGGAGACCCCTATACCATTACAAGGATTTTCCTTGAAAGAAGAGACTAGTAGTCTCACTGCCATGTTGTTAGCAGTGACATTGTGGACATAATAGTTGCTGGCTATATCTTGAATATGCTCAGCTAGGGTGGTGGAGTTCTCACCAGTAAAGAATGGTATAGCCTTTAAGGTTGATGGGGATATCATCATATTGAGCTAGGTCCAATTGGCTACCCCCATTAAAAGTAACAAATGGAAGATTCCTTGCCATATTGGGAATGTTCAAGTTAATTATGGGTATGCGTAGGGTTCTTCTTGAGTACTAAAACTTAACTTGGAAATTGAATGGAGGGGGTGTAGACTGAGATCTTGTAGGAGATGGAACCTCACTCCTATTTTCCCTCACAGGGGACCTAGATAGTCTACGTCTTCTTCTAGAATCAGTAAATGAAAGTACTATGAATTGGAAATTACCTCTAGAAGATGATCTTGTTTGCACTCCAAGCATGAAATGTTGACTTGATGTGAATACTGGATCAATAGACTCGCCAAGTGCTTGAATGATTCCATAGCAATGAATAAAACTAAGAATAACACCAAACCCTCAGCTTAGCTCCTACTTAGAGTGTAGAGTCCCACCGAGAGTACCAGGAACTATTTGTTGCAAGTATGTGCTAATCGGTGTTGTCATTGATGTCAACATGTTTGTGTTGTCATTGGTGTCAACTGTGTCTTCTGATGAAGTTATTATTGTCTGATTCAGTTGCTTTGTTAAAAAGTGAATTGGATGATTTGTATAGATGTTGAAGGTGTTGAGGATATGCTTATGTAGTTGGGTTTCCAAGTGCTTTTGAGAAAATTTGATTAATATTGGAAATAGTGTGTTGAAGGAGTCTTCTAGCTTACTGAACACCGTTTGAGTTTTTGCTCCACATTTCTTCTGTGATAGAGATCTATGTGTGTGGCTTGGATATGTTGTCAAGAAGTGTTTGAAGATATTAAATCTGAAATTTGGTGCTCCAAATTTCTGTGAAGTGAAAGTTATGTTCACCAGTTTGAAGACAGTGTCTAATAGTGTTTGTAGTGTATCTGGGAGAAAATGTTTTTCTCCGCATTCCTCTACCAAAAGGTTTTAGGTGCCATGGTTCTAGATATGTGTTCATGAGGTCCTTATCTATCTTCATTCCAGAGGGTTTGTGATTTGGTGCTCCGGAAAGCAAGTTTTCGTCTAGCAGAGTTTGACAATGTTGTTTGTAAGCAGTCTGTGAACTGTCTTCAAGTGAAATTTGTTGAGGTTGAATTTGATGGTTCTCAGGTGACTTCAAGTTGTTTGTGGATGTTTCCAAAATTTGTTAAAACTCCTTGCATGGTTTTCAAGTTATGGTTGTAATTGTGGAAGCGTGTGATGAAGAATTCCTTACATTTACATTGTTTGGCTGACCTTGAATGTTTGTGTTGATTAAGGAATTGATTCAGTGATTGTATGAGTGTTGTGTAAAGTTCTTCGATAGATTTATGTCTAAGCTAAAGAATAAAGTGGTTTTACTTCATTCCTTTGTGTCATGGAATGTTTATGTCTAGACTTAATTCAAATATTGTGTGTTTGCCGACCTTAGAGACTGTTTCAAGGATTGAAGATTTTGTTTCTAACCTTCGGGATTGATTTCAAGGTTGATGGTGGTATAAATTAGTGTCAAGAGGTCATGTGTCTGCAAGGATGAGGGATATGATGTGAGTGATGTGAAGTTGATCATGGCAGTAAGAGATTTCATGCATTATGCAACTGGATGCATTGAGCAGAAGGTGCCTACTATCTTTCGGTATAGATGTGAAGGTGATGTTTGTTATGCTTCATTGGAACTAAACCTATGCATGTGTCAGATGCAATTACATCAATTTATTCTTGGCAGTGAGCCTCTTCTTCTTTCTTCTTCTTCTGGACAATGAGTCCTTGGCAACGAGCCTATCTTTTGTGGGACATGAACCCTTTGGTAGTGAGCCTCTTGTAATTTGGTATTGCAACTACTTTATTGTGAGCTAATCCTCACTGTGGTTTTTCCTTTTTAGGGTTTTCCACATAAAAATACGGTGTTCTCTTGTGCATGGTGTTGATGTGTTTAAGTTTCTGTTATCTACTTTTCATGTTTAATCTTCATAACAGATTAAGGGTTTAAGTGAAGTGATGTGGATGTGATTATGTTTATGAGGGTTTGAAATTTTTGATACAACTGATTCACCCCCTCTCAGTTGTCTTGTGCATTCAACACTATTGTCATGTGAAATTGCACCCTGTTTGAAGCTGGTTCAAACACTTCAATGACACAATGGGGCTGATCTCAATGTGTGGGACCTTGCAAATGAGATCATACCTCTAGAGAAGGCTAGTTCCTCTTTCTGAGCTTAAGGCTCATAGAATTAAACTAAATCTAGTGCTAATGCTTGCAGGGGAAAAGGGTAAGAAGGATTGCTGGAATTGAGATAGGTGATGCACCAAATTGAATATGTTTAGCTGCAATTGACTCAACACAATAATAATCTCAAAACTGAAAAGAACTGACACAGACTCATATTAATTCTAATAGAGGCCAGGATAGAAAAATGGAGAAATGAAAAGGGACCATTTTGCCCACAATACACAACTCACGTTAATCAAAAGGGTAGATACATTGCAAGAATCATGAGAGAGTCAAAAATACTAGTTTGTATTGATTATAAAGGCCAAATAGCCATTACAAAAGGGAGAATAATGCACAATAAATAGACACAGAATAGTCAATTACAATAATAGTTGAACTATCAATTGGAAACATGAGAGGCTCAGTAGAAGAGCACAGTCCATCAGATCCAATTGGTTCTTGTAATTACATTACAGAGGCTTGGTTACAAGAATTCTCTAACCTACAATAGCCCAGAAGATTAGCTAACATAAATACATTACATTCAAATGTATTTATAACATTTTATTTTTCTTCTGCTAAAGTGGACACTAGAATTGGTCAATTGCCTAGGACAACCCACACTTCTATTAAATTTCTGACCCTAAAGATCTACTAAAAAACCTATGAATTGGGATGAGGCCATGCCTTTGATAGGCTTGTAGGCTTGTAAAATAGATTGCTTGAATTAATGGATGGCAGGCGCATTCAAGAGGGAATGCATATGTTTAATAGAAAAATGAGGAAAGGTGTCCAGATGATGTTTTAAAGCATTTGTGTTGATCCTCCTTTCACCACTAAACATTCAATCGAGTAGAGAACTCTACTATAGATCTCCTGTAACTTGAACATAGAGGAAGATTGGAATTGTGTGAATTTATTGTTTAATTAAGCCCAGTTATGCTCAAAACCCTAATTTTATGAAATCGTGAACAAATGGATAAATTACAAAAATGATTACACACAGAGATATCAAAAGACAATTAAATGCATACCATATTTTGAAGTTTAGTGTGTGGAAAAGTCAAGGACTAATGAGTGGGCACCCTAGTCCAGTGCAACAATTTTCTTTAGGATCTAGGAATCTTGTCTGTAACCTGTTCTTGTTGTTCCAGAGATTTTCCAGTTGCGAGAGCTAGAGGACTAATGAGTGGTCGCTTGAGTCTAGGTCCCTATTTTTTTCTCTGATCTATAATTCTGACAGTCTACACTACTCTCCTACAACACCACTTCTTTTTCTTTCACAATCTGTAACCTACAATCATGGAAAAAAGGGTTGGGGGTTGTGGTGTTTAGAGGCTTGCCTCAGTCAAGCCCTAGAGAGACATTCAAGTCTTCCAAACACCATTGTTAGATAAAGAGTGTGTATTCCTATAGGATAGAGGCAAAATCCAAATGATAAATGATAGAAAACATAATTGATATCACCTTGTAGTGAAGATCTCATGGAAGGAAGATTCTCTTCATGCCATGAGGAGATGGATGCCAAATCTACAAATACAAACACAAGAACAACACAAATTTTTCTCTGCAACACAATGAATGCCTTGAATCACTTTCACATAAGTCACACATTCATAATTGCCATCTAGTTTACAAATGAATTACTAATCATGCTTATATATGCAACTACAAACATTCCCGCTAAGAATTTTGTAATTCAAACTTACTGTGTCAGCATAGGACCTAAATAATGGTCATAAACTGACACTTTGAAATAGGTCCTGACCTAAAATAGGGTAGGACTAGGGTGCGGGAGCCCAAGTCCTCCCTCCTATTTCAGGTAGGAATTATCATAAATGTGCTCTCTAAGTCCCAATTGCCATGAAACTTCAAGGTTTTGTCATCGGGAGTCATCAAAATCATGCAAGATGCTCTAAATGCATTCTAAAGGACTCGAGAGATAAACCTTAAGAGGAAAAAGCCCCTAAGGTTACTTTTTTCAACATAACATTTAGCCCCCCACTTTAATGTATATATAAATGTAAGGCCAATACATGCATTAAAGTACGGTCAACAAATATAGTAAACACACCAAGCACAAAGAAGACATGCCAATCAAAGTGAAGACAGTAACAAACATGCAAAAAATGGAGAAGACAGTTACAGTCACGCAAAACATGGAGAAGGCAACATTGAAGACACATAAAACATAGTGAATATAGTGAATGCAGTGAACACAGTGATGATTTTCTTTTTCTTTTTCTCATATATAAAATGCAAATGCAAGTACAAGGAAAGTAAACACACCGCCCAAAATGCAGGAGGGACTCATCACCACTGGTCTTTAAAGTGCATATGGGGCAACACACACGCGAAACAAATCCCAGACTGTAGGAGGGACTCATCACCACTAGTCTATAAGACTGCACTTGAGAACAAACACGCCATACAAATCCCAAAGCATAGGAGGGACTCATCGCCACTAGTCTTTAAGACTATGCTTGGGAACAAACATACAATACACATAGGCACTTGGAAGACACGGAGAAAACATGATAGACAAGTGATGGAGTGTACATATTTCTAGGTTCATCACCATCTTAGGCACATTATAGGCACACACCGATGATTGGGCTTTGCCACAATAATTGCTGAAGACATGATTAAGGGTTAGGATAGTCACAGATCCACTCCCTGCCTCCATAAAGGACTTTTTATAAAATGATAGGATGTGCACTCTCCTTGAGAAATACCTCATCCCTACCTCCATAGAGGGATTAAGATAAAAAGGATATGCGTGAGATCCCACCTCCGCAGAGGGCTTAAATAATTGCAATAGATTTCAAACAAATCTCAGAGTGCATAAGGGACTCATCACCACTAGTCTTTAAACTGCACTTGAGAACAAACACACTTTACTAGCATCTAAATCAGACAACTTACCTTATATATGTCCCCACCTTAAGGTGGTTGATATTGTTGAATCACACAAGACAACTTATAAGGGGGTGAATCAGTTGTCACAAAAACTTAACTTCACATGAGTATCAAACCATCAACCACTTAATTACTGATAATCAGATTTAACCATGAATCCAAACTTAATCACAATCACACATTCAACACAATAAACACCAGATTTTTACAAAAATATATGAGTTATAACAATACCAAAAAATAGAGGCTCACTACCCTAATTGCTCACAACAAATAATGACTCACTGCCAAAGGGTGGCTCACTGCCAAGGGGTGGCTCACTGCCAAAAGATTTTTGAACTAAGATAATAGCATCTACTCCATGCCAGGGTTCAGTTCCATTTAAGCACAATACATTTCCTCTACTCTACCTTTACACTTCACACTTATCTTTGCATTTTTCTAACGATATATTTTTCACAACTACATTACATGTTTTTATACAATTCATCAACCTTGGAATGTACATCAAGGTCGGCATTACATTCATCAACCATTGGAACATTCTCCAAGGTCAACATTACAATAATACAAAGAATTAGGTCTGTACCTAAATAAGATTTGCTAAGTTAAAGATGTATGTGGATCACGTTATGCCTTAGCTGGGACTCAAATTCAATCTTCCACACCATGACACGCTTCCATAATCTTCAATGCATCTCCGTAAGAAGTGAGGACAACCAAGTCAACCAAGACTGGTGTTAACACTGGGTTTTCAAAGAACAGACTTCATCCACAATATGAATTTATCTTTGCAGACCAATCCAAAGGTAGGAACATGATTAGGAGACATCCACAAGCATGCTGTAATCACTAGGAAGAACTGCACGATCTCTAACCAATCTCTCAAGAAGATTCTTCAAAGCGGAGCACAAGAACAACACTGTTAGCCAATATCATAAAGAAAAGATAGCTTGCGAACCACCAAATCATGAACCATTTGAGTTGAAGGCACTTATCATTATTCCAGACTTAAGTATAGAACTGCAGATCATAAAACTTCAGTGCAGAGGAATGCAGAGCAAAAAGCCTTCTCCCTATCACTAGTGAATACCTAGAAAAAAAAGCTTTTACTCTTGTGAACATAACTCACTCAAATATTCATAGCGGAGGCTCAACCTTGAGATATAGCATATTAAAACATACCTCTAAATAAATTCCAATTCGCAGGCAAAGATATTCAATCTTCAAAAAATATGGAGCAAACTTCTAGACTATTCTCCTGGATACAATACACTGTTTTCACTGCAACACATTGTTTCCACTGGAGGAGCTAATTTTCTCAATATCCTCAAAATCAGAATCACTTACATAAGTAAATACAAAGTATCTCACACCTTATAAGCAAGCAACAAAAATAAGAGCACAGTTGACAATAATGACAACACAGATATGTTGACATCAATGACAACACCGATTAGGCACATGCTTGCAATAGATATCGTGTACCGATATCAAGCACATTAAGGTACGTAGAAAATACACAAGGGAACACAGACTATTGCAAAGCCCATGCCTCTAGAGGTGACATGTACTTTACGATCACCAAATGTTCACACAAACACATTCCTGCAAGAAAAGTGTTAGTGTCCATATAATCATGATAAACAATAATGCATATGATCGTTCACATAGAGAGCCAAGGTTATACTACAGATTTAGAGACTGAGTATAACCATGGGACTATACCACAGAAATCTCAAAATTGAGTGTAACCAAGGCAAGATTCAAAGATAAACAAAGTGCACGGAGCAATAGTATTGTTATGGTTTGTAAGTGTGATAAGACAACATCAAGATCACACAAAGTGATTCTACTAGCCAAGCATCAGATAATATATATCAACCCCATCATCATGTATGGACTTGGTCTTGTTGGGTTTTTATCTTCGAATCAACAGAGGGCTTGCTAGTTCCAATGCACAGGCAGATTTAGCCAACAAATACAGGAGATTGTGTGAGCTGCCTCCCCTTCACTTCTGGTTTTGCCACACCAAGGGGGGTATCCCTATAGCTAAAGATTTAACCTTGACTTGCCCAATGACAAAAAGATTTATCTTTACAACAACAGGTAGAATACTCTAATGCTTGGATTGATATTTGCATGATAAATCACAAGGCTGGAAATATTCTTGGACATATCTAACTGGTTAGGAATGAGAGTATGTAGGGGTCCTATTTCTACTCCTACAAACTAACAGATTAGAATTATGAAAAGATTTGTATTTATGTTTTGGATGCAAGACAGGGGGTTTTGGATCATAACTACTACACAAGGGTAGACCGGTGCCTATCTCATGGCAAGGAGTCAACTAGATGTATACAAGTGAATGATTTGCACTGGCATTCAAGTTTCAAGGGGTTAGATTGGTGCTTTCCTTACAAACATCACCCAAGAATGAGTATTTAGCTATCTCTACTTACAAACATCCCTACTACCATACAATCTTCTTCATACTTAACCTAAAACAATTTAATCCACTCCTTGAATGGAAGTTAGAGATCAAGAACACAATATAGAAAATCTATATCGTAGAATCTTAGTAACCCTTAGCAACCAGATTCAAAAGAAGGGATTCATACAGCCAAGGAGACAAATAGCTAAACACATGCCAGGAAGCATTTTTCATACAAAAACAACATGAAACTGAACATAGATGCAACGTGCATTCAGATGCAACTCATAAACTCCAAAAGAGACAGAACAACCCATAAAGCTCCATTTTTTGTTATTTCCTCCAAAAAATTTGCCCAAGTCTTCCACCACAAATGAGTGACATAGTTCTCCTATATACAGTAAGAATGTGTACTCAGCAATTAATTACATGGTCTTTTCAAAATGTCGCCAAATACAATGCACCATCAAAATGGTGCCTAAAACATTCAATGTAGCAGGCATAAGGAGAAGGAAGAGCAGGTTAGATCGGGGAACGTGCAGCCACCTAAAGATTTTCCTTTAAAAATGGTAGCTGGCCTATCCATTCAGACCCATACTTCTGTAAATTTGCCATTAATGGCCAACCTACTGATTTCTGGAAATGCACAGTTTGTGTGTTTTTGAAGTTTCTTCTATCTGGAATGCAGTCGCAAACAGACATAAATTCCTCCTTTCATGAAAATTTGAATGATGGCCATTGATTTTTTTCCTCCCGCTGAGATCTACAGCTTCAAATCATGCTGA
The DNA here is from genome assembly GCA_027924645.1 of Cunninghamia lanceolata. Classification (NCBI taxonomy): domain Eukaryota; kingdom Viridiplantae; phylum Streptophyta; class Pinopsida; order Cupressales; family Cupressaceae; genus Cunninghamia; species Cunninghamia lanceolata. Next base: position 27,782,219 of record BSBN01000254.1, read on the forward strand.
AAAGTCCACAACCAATGAAAACATGCCACACAGGCACATTATCCCCTTTGACTTTTCACATCGCGAACATACATTTTGCCTTTTCGCCCTTTTTACCTTTTTCGCTTGATGCACATTCAAACTTTGTATATATAGTTGCACATACATACAAATGCATTTGGACACGTGGCAGCCTGCCATTGGATCACCATCGTTGTGCATTTGCATGTTCATCAGTCGTCGGAAAGACCCTGGAAGTGTCTGTCGATAGGCATTGTCCTGCCGACAAGCTAATGTATCTTCTCTTGCATCTGTGGTTGTATATGAGATTGTATGCACATACAATCACCCTGCATACAAGGCGGACCCCAAATCCTTATAAAACAAATTGCAATCTCTATCAGGTCCAGGCCTTGTATCTTCATTCTTTGTATATCTCATTATATATCGCACATACATACAACGTGCAACATACAACCCGCAGACCTCAACCACCTATCTGCCACAACAAACTTTCCTTCACGTCTGGGATTGTATGTATGCTTTGTATCTTGCATTGTATATAGTACATACATATAATCCGAGACATACAACTGTGCAGGCCCACCATGCTTTTTGAAGACTGTTGACTTTGACCGCAACCTGCTTTGCATATTTCATTATATCTGCGCATTGTATATCTCACCTTGTACATGCAGTTGTATGTATGAAACAATATACAACGGAGGATATAAAACTTTGACTTTTTCAACTTTGCCTTGTATGTATGCTCACTAGGTACAATTTGATAACATTTGAAGTCCAGGATTGTATATTCTGCTTTGTATGTTCGATTGCATGTGCAAACATACAATTGTATGTATATACAATTGGTGGACCCCACCCTTTGGTTCTTGCCTTACATGTATCTTTTGTATCTTCATCGGCCCGTCAGAGAAACCTTGGACAGAGCCGCCGATGAGTGAAGTCTCGCCGATAAAACCTTTGTATGTCGGCCTTTGCATATTAAAAATACATATAACAACATATACAAAGAACCAGATGTACATTTGCCTTTGTATATGGCCTAGATACAACATACAATGCATAAAAATATGAAGGCCGACAGACTTAGAAATTTGAGGGTTTAAATAAAAAGACCAATAGATTTTCAAGCTCAAAATCCTAACCCTAGGTAGGCACACCAATAGGTCCATTTATTGATTTCTCGCTAAAGGGACACTAGGTTTGTATCAATATAATATGTTTTTTGTCATTTGCCCGCTAGATAGAAAGACTAGAGGAAGAGAAACAATAAATTGAGAGAGGAAAAACAAGTGCCTTAGGGCTAGTCACGTAGGAGGGTGCCCCTAAGTCACCAACCACAATGCTATGTCCATAAGACACAACACACAATAGTGAAAATAGAGGAGAAGCAATATAGAAGAATAATGATACAAATAGAAGAAGGTCACAACAGAGGCAGTCTCCTAGCATCCTGGACCTTACAAGAGAATTAAGGGTCATCCCAAGAGGCCTAAACAACACATAACACATCACGGGGGAAACACAACATGGAGGGGAGGTCACATACACGAGACGATCATGCTATCACATAGGTGACCACCAGGGTTAGAAATATTTACCTATTTCATCCTAATGTTAAGAACTTACACATCTAGGAAGAGGCCCCCCTTGAGAGCAATTATAATACTTGCTACAACGAGTGTGGCTTAAAGATGGAAGGATGTTTACCTAATTTAAAGGGATGCTTCCCAGTGGACAATTCTTGTCTATCACCCCAGGATATCTCACATGTCGTTTTAGCCTTGTTGAAATTGCGTTAACATTGAGTTTAGGATGACGAGAGGCTTTCTTTTCTTTAAAAGGATTATATCCAATGCCGCTTGAGTAATGTCTTGAAGTAGATTCTATAGGTACTCGAATCCCTTGTTGATTTATAGCACATCCCTTACCTACATATTCACAGTTGTTATAAAGGATATTAAATCCTTGACCATAGAGGGATGTTATTTCTTTAGGGGATAGTGAAGCCTCATAGGTCTCGTAATTTCTAGTATAAGTGAGTGTATTGTCTTTATTTTCTACCAAGGGGACTTTAGGTTTCTCAAGTGCTTCAAAAGATTGCTTTGATGAGACTGATGCTACTTTTGATGTGTCAAGGCTATTAATTTTATATTCCCCTATACCACAAGGATTAAAATCTAATGAGCCCCAATCGTCACCAAAGAGTGCATTTGATGGTGCAGAGTCGTGCACAACACTATTCATGGCAAGAGGCATTGATGAATCAACTTATAAATTATTTAAGCTTATATAATTGTAAACTTGTTTTTGCATTTCAATATGTAAACAATTATTTGGTTCAGGATCAACATGAATAGTATGAAGTTTATCATTGAATATAAATTTGATTGAATGATGTAGGGTGGAAGGAACCGGCCCCAATGCATGAATCTAAGGTCTACCAAGAATCATGTTGTAGGATAAAGAACTAGGCATGACATGAATCAGGGTAGATACATCATAGGACCCACTTGTATAGGTAAGGTCATAGTACCTATTGATTGACTATTATGATTATCAAAGCCACGAATGCTAAGTTTATCTGGTTTGATTTTTGATGTGTCAGCCTTGATTTTGTGTAGTAGGTCAATGCTACAAACATTAAGAGCCAATCCATTGTCAATCATAACTCATTTTATCAATGTTTTATTTATTGTGACAAAGATCATAAGTGGATCATATTGGTTTTGAACTTCAATTGACGGTAATTCATGTGGTTGGAAGAGAATATCAATTTTTGTCACATGCATACTATCTAATACAACTGCTACATCATTAGGCTAAGCAATAGGTGGGACAATCACCTTTTGTAAAGCTTCTTGGAGCATTCCATGGTATGTAGGTGAAGTTTGTATTAAATCCCAATGAGAGATCTTAGCCAGAGTAGCGCGAAGATGTTCAACAAGATCATATTCTTGACCACTTTTATAAGTAAGACAAGGTGGTGGAGGGAGCATAGGTTGAGAATATGGAAGAAAGATAGGCACATGCGGTGCTTGCTTACTTTTCTTGTTATTATGGGTGTTGTATATGTGAGCAATTATGGGATGTTGCGGCACATTTTAAACACCTTGACTTGTTTGAGTAATTTGTTATGTATATTTGTAGATGTAATCGAGAGGTCTACCTTGAACCGTAATCACCAGCTTTAAGCAAGAGGGTGCACTAGGTGCCCCTTGAACAATCATCTTAGGAATATTGCTACAAAGTCTATTAATGAAGATCGAATTAACATTGTTTTCCTCTTGATTATACCCAATATCTATCCCTAAAGGATTTAATGTGAGAGACCTTTTCGCATCCACTAATGCTACATCTTGGCCAGGGAGAGCATTGGAATGAGAGGAAGGTATAGTGTTTGTAGGGAGATTAGGTATTGTGTCATTTATAGAGTTATCCAGTCTTCTCATCTAAGGTCCTTGGACATTCAACTATAGGAGAAGTAGGATAACTTATGGAACCATCTTCATCATCATCACCATATGTTTTGGCTATTAATTCCAAAGCATTAGGAGGAGTTTCAAAGTCATTATTCTTAATGTGTCTTGTTAAATCTTCTACTACCCAATGGTATGTACTCACGAGAGATATGAAATTGTCATAATCAGATACATAGTCAAGGATTTCAAATGAAGAGCATTTACATATATCCTTGTGATACATATAAGAAATTTGTAGAAACTCTCAAAGTTTTTGATATATGTGTAGACACCTAAAATTGACTTGCTTCGCAAACCAATTTCCCATGTCTCTACACCACCAATTATCCCTCCTATTAATTAAATAAATTCATTTAATTAATTTATCCATAATCATCTACTCTTAACCATCTACCCATCCCTTGTGATCAATTAATTCATTTAATTTATCACTATACCTTACAACACTATCCCTCATTAATTAAATAAATATTCCCAATATTTATTTAGTTAATTTGTCCATCCCCCTAATCCTTATTAATTAGATAAATCATGGTTATCTAATTAATCTAGCCTATTAATCAACCTATCCCTATTCTAGTTAATTAAATATCAATTATTTAATTAGCTACCCTAGCCTACCTATCCCCTAGACCTAAATTAATTAAGCTTAACACTTAATTAACCTTGATTATCCCATCCTCCCACACACCTTTGAATAAAAATCAATTTTTTATTCAAAGGGTCAAATCTTCCTTACAACTCATTTATCACCCTCTTACACATGTAAGTGTACATGTGTCCTTCAACCTTCACATCCCCACATAAAAGTGAATTTTTAATTCACACTCTCCCATGAGTTGAATTTTTAATTCACTTGTCATATCCACTCTTCCCAAAAATGAATTTTTAATTCATTTTTATCCTCAACACCTTTCCCCATGTGAATTTAAAATTTACAAATAATGAGAACCCTCCAATCCAATTGACCAAATCTCAACCATTGATCTCTCTCATCCACTCCTCTTGTGACACTTGTCACAAGGCTATGGTTCCAATCCAAACCCTAACTCTCAGTCATTCATAGCCCTTGATCTCAACTTTTAATCCTCACCCTCCATCCCTTTTCCAAAAATATATAAATAAAACCCTCACCCAAGCCATTCATAACAACTTCTTCTTGCATCCAAACTATGCCCAAATTTCTCTCAAATCTCCTCATCATACCATCATAATGCCAAAATCACTCTAGCCTTATCTCTCATCTCTATCCAATCTATCAATCTATCATCCAATCTCTCATCTACATTGTGTTGAATGCATTGAGAAACCCACATTAATCTACTTGGGTAAATCTAAGGAAGTTTGGGTGCAACTCCTTCCACCCTATCAAGGAGAAGGATCACATTTGAAGGTATAACTTTGTGTATTTATGCATTTGGTTTGTATTTCTAATTTCATTTGTTTTCTTAATTCACAATATGCATGTAAAGATAGAAAAGAGAAATGAGATGAATATGCCATGGTGAAATGTCTTGTAACATCAATGTAAAATTAGATTTTAAAATCTTTTCAAAAGCTATGCAAGAAACAAGTGCAAAACTATATGTGAAAATGACCTAAAATGCTTGATTTTTTCAACTATTTTCAATGCAAACAAGTGAAAGAAAGGGTGTTGTATGGAAATTGATGAAGTGAAGAAAGTAATATGTCTGATATCAATCCAATAAATCAATAATATCTTTCACAAAACACCTTTGGTGCAAACCTAGAGTGATGACAAGTCAAAACCTAGTAAAAATACACTAAAATATGTAATTTTTCACCAATTTTCAATGCAAAGACCCAATAAAAAGGGGTGTTTTAAAAAGTTTTAGGAGGTTTAGAAGATGATAACAGTAATATTAGTCACCTAAAGTGATAAAATCTGACACAACACGCTTGGACTGCAAATCTAAGTCAAACCCTAGTGAAAATATAGCCAAAATATGTAATTTTTCACCAAATCTAAATGCAAAGGCCCAATAAAAAGGGTGTTGCAAAGTATTTGATGAAGTGAAAATTATAATAACCCTAATAACAACCAATAAGTACAGAAAAATCCTTTACAACATGCCTATGATGCAAATCTAGAGAGACGATAAGGCCAAAATCTAGTGAAAAAGCAAGGTTTTCAAACCCTAGACATGAAATTTTTTAAGAAAGCCACTATGATGAAACACTATAGTTAGAAATAAGTCCTAATGAGTGTTTTAAAATGGAAGTAAAATATGAAACAAGATTTTTACTACAAACCCTAGCTAATGCAAAACTAGGATATATCGAGAAATGCACAATTTCAAACAAATTTTAACAATTTAAGCATGAAAATGAAATCTAAATGAATGATGAATGAAAAATTTCTGTATTTAAAATAATATATGATGATAATGATAGAAATTTATTGAAATTAAATGCCAACTAACTCAAATTATTTGAAAACGCAAGCTAAAAATGCTAATTTTTTCAAAATTTTTAAATTGTTTTGTAATTTTTCAAATGCAATAGGATGAAAAAGGAAATGAAGGAATGAAATGAATGTAAATTTGAGGCACAACACTTATCAAGGTGCAAAAAGTCCAAAAATACAGGTTCACCATAATGTTTAATAGAAAAAGGAGGAAATGTGTCCAAATGATGTTTTTAAGGGTTTGTGTTGATCCTCCTTTCACCACTAAATATTCAAGGACATTAAATCGACTAGAGAACTCTACTACAAATATCTTATCCCTTGGAACATAGGGGAAGATTGGAATTGTGTGAATTTGTTGTTTAATTAAGCCCAATTAAGCTCAAAACCCTAATTTTGTGAAATCGTCAACAAACGGATAAATTACAGAAAATGATTGCACATAGAGATATCAAATGACAATTAAATGCATACCAAATTTTGAAGTTTAGTGTGCAAAAAAGTCAGGGACTAATGAGCGGGCATCCTAGTCCAATGCCATAATTTTCTTAAGGAATTGGGAATCTTGTTTGTAGTTTGTTCCTGTTGTTTCTGAGATTTTCTAGTTGCAGGGTCTAGAGGACTAATGAGCGGGCACCCGAGTCCAAGTCCTTGTTTTTTATTTGATTTTAAATTCCAATAGTTTGCACTGCTCTCCTGCAACTCCATTTCTTTCACTTTTGCAATCTGTAACCTGCAATCACAGAAAAATGGGTTGGGGGTTGTGGTGTTTAGAGGCTTGCCTCAATCAAGCCCTGGAGAGACATTCAAGTCTTCTGAACACCGTTGTCAGATAAAGAGTGCGTATCCCTGCAGGATAGAGGCAAAATCCAAATGATAAATGATAGAAAACACAATTGATATCACCTTGTAGTGAAGATCTCATGGAAGGAAGATGCTCTTCATGTCATGAGGAGATGGATGCCAAATCTACAAATACAAACATAAGAACAACACAAATTCTACTCTGCAACACAATGAATACCTTGAATCACTTTCACATAAGCCACAAGTTCAAAATTGCCATCTAGTTTACAAATGAATCACTGATCATGCTTATATAGGAAACTACAAACATTCCCACTAAGAATTTTGTAATTCAAACTTACTGTGTTGGCATAGGACCTAAATAATGATCATAAACTGACACTTTGAAATAGGTCTTGACCTAAAATAGGGTAGGACTAGGATGTGGGAACCTAAGTCCTGCCCCCTATTTCAGGTAGGGATAATCATAAATGTGCTCCTTGAGTCCCAATTGCCATGAAACATCAAGGTTTTCTCATTGGGAGTCATCAAAATCATGCAAGATGCTCTAAATACATTCTAAAGGACCTGGGAGCTAAGCCTTAAGAGGAAAAAGCCCCCAAGGTTACTTTTTTTGACATAATAGCATAAAGTCCTATTTTGTACCTAAAAATCTACTTTGTAGTTATATTTGTACTCTAGCATTGAAGAATTTCACTATTCCATCCACCCTCATTCAGCCCCGACTTGCATAAATTTACTATTAGTACCTCTCCCTGAAGAAATAATGTGATTTAGGGAGAGGCAATATTTTACAACACTTCAATGTGTTGTACTTGTTTTCTTGGTGCCTTTGCATTTGTCAAGGTAGGAAACCTCTCTACATTTATATTTGCCTATTCCTAATTTTTCCTTTGACTGGCGAGTTCACTGCTTATGGAACTATCGAGCTCCATATTTGTGTCTTTAGATGGAAAATCTGCTCTCTGCTGAACTGCATTCATTTGGTTCATTTTCACCTTATTGGTGAGTTCTGCATTTGCTGAACCTTCCTTTGCTTTATCTTTTATCTCCTTGGCACAATTTTCCCTTATCGGCAAATTACCTATTTGCCAAACTATTTCTGTCTTCTTCCTGCTTGCTTTATCGGTGAACTACCACTCTTTTTGAACTAAACCTTTAGTGTCTTTTTCCTTGTCGGCAAAAGTACCTTTTGCCAAACTTCATTTGACTCATTTTAGCCTTGTTGACAATTTTGCACCTTCTTGAACTTTTCTTTCCTTTTGACATTTCTACCCTCTCGACAAACTATTCATTTTTTGAACTTGGCCTTTGCATTCATTTATCGGCTAATCACCTTGTTGGTGAATTTGAGAAATTCTGAACTAGCCGACAAGTTCCCTCTTTAGCTGATTTGCCGATATGCCTTTCCCTTAGCCATTTTCACCCTTATGGTGAACTCTCCAATCTTTGAACTGAGATTGCCTTAGCCAATTTATGCTTTGCATCCTTCCTTTGTCAAGAAAACTGGGCCTTCTTGAATCATGCTTCCCTGTTGACAAAATCTGACTTTGCCAAACCATGCCAATTGTTACTTCTCTTCGCCCTTTATCGGCAAAAGTCACCTGTCAATGAACTCTCACCAATCCAAACTATTTCATTGGTTTGGCCTCCTACTGATTTCCTGACAAAGGGAAACTTTCTTTCTATGCCTTTAGTCAATTTTGCCCCTTGTTGGCCCATCACCGCCTTATCAACAAACTTTCTAATTTTCAAACCTTGGAGGTGAGTTCACATTTTTTGCACTTTACCGATAAAGGCAACATTTCCCCTTTCATGCCTTAGGCAATTTTTGTGCCTTTTGCTTTATCAATGATCTCCCTTCATTTTAGAACCCAACCATCTTTGTCTTCTTTGCCTTGTCAAAAAAGGCTCCGTCGGCTAACCACAAATATTTTAAACTTTGTCAAAAAAAGGCCTTCCTTGCATACTTTTAACTTAGCCAAATTTTCATGTCTCCTCCCTTGCCTTCCCTTTATCTGAGAATCTCCCAGTTGGCGAATTGGTGAGATTATGAACTTTGCCTCAAGTTCACACTTTGAGCATTTTTCCAATAAAGGCATTCTTTCCCCCCTTCATACCTTTGCCATTTTTTGAAGTCCTCTCTCCCTGCCTATTGTTGGCGAATCACCGAATCAGTGAACTTGCAAAAAAGTGAACTCGAAGAAGAGTTCATAAAAGATAAAAATTACCAACCAAATTAAGGGACAAAACCCTCTTTCATGCCTTAGCCAAAATTTGATTTTTCTGTTAGTTCAGGGACCTGGACTTTTGCTGATAAAGGCCAAAAGGGCCCCAAAAACTAAGATAAAGGCCTAGATTTTTCTAGGTTTTTCTCAGTTTTATGAGAGGATTCTCCACATGAAATTTTGAGGATTTTTGCAAAGGAAATCACTAGAGTTTGAAGGATTTTAGGTTTTGCCTCCTTCTATTTAGGCTTTCTCTGATTGGATATTTCTGAAAGGAGGGATCCTAGAATATTTTGGGCTAAGCAAAATATGACAACATTTACATTCTGCTAATACATTATAAGAGTTTGAAGGCTAATAAGGATTAGAATAGCATTGAGGGTTTAATGTTTTAATGTACAATTGATTCACCCTCCCTCTTAATTGTCCTATGCATCAAACAATTGGTATTAGAGCAAGGTTCCTTGAAGAAGCTTAATTGCTTGAGGAAGATCTGGATGGCACACAAGAAAGGTATTGAGATTCCCTTATTATATGGAACAAATTATGCTTTTTGGAAGATCAAGATGGAAATCTTTCTTGTCTCATTAGGGTATGGCGTATGGAAATTAGTTGAGAAAAAATATACTATACCTACTAATGGTCCAAAGGATGATGACGAGATTAAAGACTATGAGAACAATGGCAAGGCAAGGAGTGCTCTTATCAACAATCTTTCTGATTCAGAATTAGTGAAGGTAATTAGCTACAAAATTGCTCATGAGATCTGGAAGAAGCTGGAAAGTATCTATGAAGGAGATGCCAAGGTCAAGCAAGCAAATATGTATAATTTGAAGACCAAGTTTGAAACCCTAAAGATGTCTGAAGATGAAAATATCACAAGCTACATGCAGAGAGTAGATGAAGTTGTCAATTCCATTAATGGTCTTGGTGGAAAGCTGGAGGAAAGTGAAGTGGTAAAGAAGGTACTAAGAACTCTTCCAAAATATTATAGTGCTAAAGTTTTCTGCTATTGAAGAAGTTCAAGATTTGGATAATTATACTAGGGATCAATTGTTTGGTACTCTAACTAATTTTGAATTAATAGAATTTGGTTAAGATGATTCAAGAAAAGAGATTGCTTTTAAGGTTAACAAGATAGAAAAGAATGATGAGTCAAATCCAGATGATTTTGATGAAGTAGAAGCAAATTTTGTAAGTAGACTAAAAAAGGGCTCTAAAAAATACAGAGGTAAGTTACCCTTCAAATGCTTCAGTTGTGGAAAGATAGGTCATTATGCTTCAAAATATCCAGTCAAAATTTCAAATGAAAAATACAAGGATAACAAAGGTAAATTGATCAAGAGGAGTTATTATGTTAAAGAAGATGTTAGCATATCTGATGATGAATCTGACTATCTAAATGATGAAAGTGATGAATGCTTGTTCATGGATTTGAATGTTGGAACTAATTCTATTGACTCTAAAAGATGTATGAAGGAAATTGCTCCAAAATAGGGCACAATATCAAAGGAGATTTGGTAACCTCTTTTCATGTGAGAGAAGAGGAAAACTACTGGATAATTGACAATGGATGTTCAAATCATATGATAGGTGATAAGAATAAGTTTTTTAAGATTGAAAAGTTTAATGGAGATTTTATGAAGTTTAGAGATGATGCATCTGCTAAGATTTGTGGAAAAGGTTCAATTAGTTTTGATGGAAAGCACAATACATATGATGTTCTCTATGTCAAGAGTCTCCAACATAATCTTCTAAGTGTAGGACAAATGTGTAGCAAAGGATATAACCTTGTGTTTCAGGATGATGGCTATGAAATAAAAAAAGAAAACTCTAGAACTTTGATTGTTATAGGAACAAGGACAAAAGGAAATGTATATCAGCTCAAAGGTGTTAATGGTATGTGCTTTATGAATCAAATCAATGAAAGTTGGCTATGACATAGAAGAATGTGTCACATCAATTTTGATAGCCTAGTGAGGATCAACTCTACTCAAGCTATGAGATATTTGCCAAGAATTACAAAGACTATCAATGCAATTTGCAAGGAATGTTAGATTGGGAAGCAAAGAAGAAATAATTTCAAAATCAAAGAATATTATACCACATGACCCTTGGAGTTGGTACATACAGATCTATGTGGACCTACAAGAACATGAATCTTTCAAGGTGATAGGTATTTAATGTTGTTAATTGATGATTACTCTAGAATGACTTTGGTAACCTTTCTCAAAGAAAAATTAGAAGCTCTAGATAATTTTAAAGCATTTAAAGTTATGGTTGAAAATGAAATAGATTTGAAAATCAAGTGCTTGAGGTCTGACAGAGGTGGTGATTTCACCTCCAATGAGTTTAACTGCTTTTGTTAAGATCATGGAATAAAAAGGCATTTGTCAGCCGCTAGGACTCGTCAACAGAATGGAGTTGTGGAAAGAAAGAATAGGATAGTTTAGGAAGAAGAAAGGAAAGTGTTGAAAGAAGCAAATCTACTGGATATCTATTTGAGAGAAGCTATTCACACTACAGTCTACATAAAAAATAGAGTGCAAGCATGGGTCAACAATTCAAAAACTCCATATGAACTATGGTATGGAAGAACTCCTACTGTAAACTATTTTAGAGTGTTTGGAAGAAAGTGCTACATTAGGAGATATGAAGAAAACCTAGGAAAGTTTGATACAAGATTAGATGAAGGAATCTTCCTTGGGTATTCTACAAAGAGAAAGGCTTACAGGTGTTACAACAAAAGCTTAAAGAAGTTAGTTGAAAGTGTAAATGCCAAAGTGGATGAAGAACTACATCAAAGTTTAGTGCTAATAGATGGATATGAATTTGATGAAGTCCCCTATAGAGAAGAAGAAAGAGAAGAAGAAAAGGAAAAGGAGATGCAAGTTGATGAAGAAGATGCTCCGGGAAGGATTCCTAAGACTCCCAAATATGTGCAGATAAATCATTTTGAGGATCAAATAATTGGAGATAAGAACATATGTGTATTAAAAAGAAGAAAAATTGCTATGGTAGATGAACAAGTAAATTTGTGCCTACTATCTAAAATAGAACCCAAAACAGTGACTGAAGCATGTAAAGCTAGACAATGGATCAAAGCTATGGAAGAAGAATTGATGCAAATTGAGAAGAATTTGACTTGGGAAATTGTCCCAAGACTAGCTTAGACAAAAATGTGATAGGAACTAAATGGGTTTTCCGTAATAAATTGAATGAGAATGGAGAAGTGTTCAGATATAAATCTAGGCTTGTGTGTAAAGGCTACTCACAAGTAGAAGGAACAGATTTTGAGGAAACATATGTTCCGGTGGAAAGAATGGAGGCCATTAGAATGTTCTTGGCCTTTGCAACTCATAAGAACTTCAAAGTTTATTAGATGGATGTGAAATCTGTATTCTTGAATGGAGAATTGGAAGAAGAGGTATACATTGAAAAATTGGAAGGTTTTCAGTTATCAGATGATCCAAATATGGTCTGCAAATTGAATAAGGCATTGTATGGACTCAAATAGGCTCCTAGAGCTTGGTATGCAAGATTTGATAGATACCTGCTATAGAAAGGATTCAAAAAGGGCAGTGCAAATAGCAATTTATACTTCAAAGTTGAAGAAGATCAAATCCTGATTGTGGAGGTATATGTTCATGACATAATCTTTAGAGGAAATGAAGGTATGTGCAAGAGATTTGCAGAAGAGATGTAGAAAGAATTTGAAATGTCAATGTGTGGGGAAATGAATTTCTTTCTTGGATTTTAAATCAGTCAATCAGAAAAAGGTATTTTCATTTCATAATCAAAGTATGTTAAGGAAATGTTAAAGAAGTTTGGAATGGAGGACTCCAAATTGGTATGTACTCCCATGACTACTAGTTGTAAGTCAAGCAAATATGATGAATCCCCTAAGGTTGATCAGAGCAAGTACATATCAATGATTGGTGGACTATTATACCTAACTGCTACTAGACTAGATATCATGCGATTATTTTGTCTTGTGGTTAGATTTCATGCAGATCCCAAAGAATCAAATGTTACAATAGTAAAAAGGATATTTAGATACTTGAAAGGCACTCTAGATTTTGGCTTTGTTAGGTCACAAAAATGCATGTTGTTAACCCTAAGAGGTTGCCAAGCTCTCTTAACATTTTTGGCTAAGGACATAGGGTAGATATGGCTTAAACCCCCTTCACTTCAGGCTTTGCCAAACCTAGGTGGGTATACCTTAATGATTAGTGCAGACTTGACTTAACCTTCATGGTGGCAAATAGGTGTGAAGTAGATGTAAGGTTTGGATGTATTTCTAAGATTAAGGTTTGCAAATGAGTAAGTTATGAAAGTTGATAATAAATAGGACCAGTGCTTTATCAATTGGGCAAAGAAACCAAGAGTCAATGGTATAATGGATCTTTATACTAACTTAACTCAGATTGTTAGGCACTTATATAAATCTGCATCTTGTACATATGTGCAAGAATGTTGAGATGCAAGATTCTTCTTATCAAATCCCAATGATATTTCCCCAAATTTCTATGACCCAGAGAAATGATTTTAATTCTAACAGGAAGGAAACCAACTAAGATAGCTTGTTCAAAGGATTTTAACCCTGGGCAGAGACCAATAAACATAGACTACTCAGTAGGACTTAAATCAACTTTCCATAGAAACCAATCACACAGATCATACAGTAACAACAAATGTGTATTGAAAAATTAATGATATCCTTGATATATTAATTTAAACAACTTGAGAAACCACTCTGGAGACAATGATGCAACTCATAAATATTAACATTGACATAACAATTGAACATCAATTTTCTAATCCACCAAATAACTCTGATTCCTTTTATTAATTCAAAAATTTATATTGGTTTGAAAGCATGGATAGATATAAATAGATTCTTCAAGTACTACTTTTATATTGCATATATGTCTATAAAAATAGATGAGATCTTATATTTTAAAATGGCCTTGGTATCCTATTTTATAGGATGCATACAAGCTTCAGGCCCTAAACATTGTGTCATTTCATAATTGCATCCTTTCAATTAACTAATGCGTAATTAGGAAACATAAAGAGAAATAGAAGCATATGCAGTGATCAATTTCTAGCTCCATTAATCATCGTAGAGTGACTCGTGACCCATAGGTCTGGCAAGATCAACCTCATCTCCATGAAACAGATTGATATACCTACACTGCTTGTTGTATGACAAAACTGTACTACAACCACTTCCTCACACTTCCCTGAATATGAACAAATTTATCCTGCCAATATGATCGATGTAATCTTGATCAGTGCAGGTATCTATCAAAATTAGATTATTCATAATTAACTCCAGGGAGAATATCTTCCCAAGCATGTATAAGTATTTCTTGTCACCCTTTCTTCATTATTTATATTCTCAAGCAATGCTGGCAATAATCCATTCAATTCATCTTTCTAAATGTCCTTATCTCACAAACTTCCATTATTATTGAAAAAAATTGGAAATGCCATGTTAGGATGTTGGTCAAAGTCATTCAAATCTTCTATTAATATACCATTAAATCTTTCACATTCACTGATCAAGTCATCATATTCCATGAACACTTGTTTTTCAACATTGGATTAACATTTAATTTTTCTTTTGTTTCCAACATCCTAAGGTGCAGCCTTTTGTGTTCTTGATACATCTGATGAGTTCTCTTATGCAAATCCCAAACTTTGCCACTATTTTCCATCATTTTGTCAAATCATTTTTGAATCAATTCATAAGCCATATTATATTTAATTGTTTTCAATTTAGTCTCCAATTGTTCACTTCTCTTTTGAAATTTCTCTGCTTTAAGCTTCTAATAATTAGCATCTGCTTTGGCTTCCATAACCCTCTGGTAAGCTTCTAGGTATGGTGAATAGTTGTTAGATGAAGGCAGTTTATCTTTGTATGTGGCAATTTTCTACCTGAGCCTTGCATTTTCTGCCATATAGTCATTATTCCTCCTTACCAACTGCTCAATATGTGCCTTGGTAAATCTTGCAACATTTACATTTAGGTTGGCAGTTTCAATAGGGTCTTCTTCCTCAACCCTTTGAATCATTAGGTGACCAAAGACTTCATTAGGATTGCTTATAACTTGAGGCTTTTTGTGTGGGAGAAATAGTGACCATATTAGCAGTGTTTGCTTATTAGGATCACCCGATCCAAATTTGATTTTTTCTAGCGCCTCAATACAAAGTTACATCTTTTTGTCCTAGTTTTATCTGAAAGTGTCAAACACAATTGTAGAAATCATATCCCATCCAGGTACCAATATCACTCCTGCTTCCTGGAGCAATTCTTTGTCCTTTTTAGGAGTCATATCTTCCAGGGCTTTATCAATTTCTGACTGAAGTTCTTGCAGAACTTCATCTTGGATTTCAAGAGTGATGTTTTGCATTCTTTCTCTAGCTTGCTTTCCTTTATACTCATATGAAAAGGACTTGAATTCTTTAGTCTTGATGAATTCATCATCTGTAATGATTTTTTTACTGGCCAGATACCTTACATCCTCTGTTACCTCATCAGAGGTTTCTATTTCAACCTCTTCTCTTTCCTTTGAAGGCTCATATTCTTCTATAAGGGGCCAAGATGCTTGCAAGTCTTTATTTTCCCCTTCCCCTTCTTCTTCAACATCAAAAGAAATATCAAGAGCTGGTTGAGGAGACAAAAGAGCCATTGGGATTTCATCCTCTACCTGTGTTTCTCTGACAACTCTTCCTTTTCTTTCAAAGATATGAGGAGGAACATTTTTAATCAATTCTGAAGCATTTTCAATTAATGCATCTATCCTCTTGATAGGATCATTTATGTTCATAGAAGCCCCTGTGTAATTGGGGTTTTTGGCTACTCTTCAAGCCTCAGCCAACATTATCTTATGGTATAGGCTTCTTCTTTCAACTGCATTGTGCTCATCTTGGTTTCTAATTAGGTCATCATCAACAAACAACACATGATTATACCTTTTGAACTTCTTGGTTTTGAATGTGCATATAAAATTCTCTGAGTCAAAATTCTCATAGCATTTCCTATAGGCAACCTAAAATACTCCAATCTTTTTTCAATTAACTGATATCCTTTATCTGAAATTACTGTGAAGTCTCCAAAACACAACATCCTAGGCATGAAAGATTGTTTATTGGAACCTTTTAAATGCATAAAATCTGAGTAGGCAAGTTGTCTCACAATTTCTAAGCAAGCAATCCTGTCTGGACAAGTTTTAGGTAACAAGAGAGGGGGGCCTTCAAATCTAAATACCCTTATCTTAGTGCAATCACTGTAGGAGTACCAGTCACCCCAATTGTGACTAAAATTTCCTTTCTCGTACTTGTCCTCAAGCCTTAAAAATCTCTATATTTCTAGTGACGAGTTGTAGTCACAAGGGTGGCCTAACAATTTATAGACAGGTTTGTTGAAATGTGCCAGACAACTAAGAGGGGGGGCATGAATCAATTGTCCCAAAAAATCAATCACTTCTACACTTAAACATTAATTACTCATCCACATATATTATGATTTAACAATGAATATATGAAATCAAAAACTTAAACACATATGCAACATTAAACACAAGAGACACCGGATTTTTACATGGAAAACCCCAAGGTGGGGAAAAACCATGGAGAGGATTAGCTCCCAAAATATATTGCAATCTTGAAATAATGATGTTCAGGATTGGTCACTCCACGGGCCTAGAACATGCTAGTTCACTACCATGAAGAACAACTAGGTCTAGCAGGCTCACTGCCTCAACCCTAAACCTAGCAAGATTACAATAAGGGTTGTTAAACCCTACTGGCAGTTCACTGCCAAGATCAATATTTTTTTTAATGTATGATATTAATACATTGAAGTACAATAGTTCCTCTGCTTTGCTCTACCTTTTGCACCTTTTTCCTTATCTTCCCATCTTTGCACAAGGACATCTTTTCCATGACTCAACTACAAGTATTTATACACTTCATCAACCTTGGAATGATCATCAAGGTCGGAAACCATTGGAACAATCTCCAAGGTTGGCATTACAAACATTTACAAAATAGGTCTTGACCTATTACAACATTATGCAAAGGAAACAAAGTAAAAGTATATGCAGATCATGCCATGCCTTAGCTGGGATTGAAACATGATCTTCCATGCTACAACACGCTTCCATAATCTTCAAGGGATCTCCGCAATTGCTAGAATTAACCAAGTCATCTAAGACTAGTAACACGTAACGTTATCTGGGAACAGTCTTCAAACATGATCTCAATTCCTTAACATGGACTAATGTCAAGATAGGATCATGATTAGGAGGCATCCACAAGAACATTATAATCATTAGGAGCAACCGCACAAACCTTAACCACTTTAACCATAGGAATCTTCACACCAGAACACATGAACTTCACTATCTTCAACTGTCATAAAAGAAAGATAGTTTGTGTACCACCAAAACATGAACCATTGCAATTGTGGGCACTTATCATCATCCTAGACTTCCCTCTAGAATCATAGAGCAAAATACTTTATTGCAGAGGAATGTGGAGAAAAACACTTTCTCCTTGTCACTAGAGAATAATGAGAAAAAAATAGGTTTTATTCTGGTGAATGTAACTCTCTCAAATCTTCACACTGGAGGTTTAAAATTAGGATTTAGCATCTTCAGACATCCCTTCAAGTAACTTCCAATCCGCAGACCAAGATCTTCAAGTAGAAAGAAATGCGGAGTAATCTACCAGACTGTTCTTCAACATACAACTCATTGTTTACACTGCACTTCACTATAACTCACTTGAATCTTTCAGACAGACCAATTTTCTCAATATTCTCAACATATAAAGCTTCTAAACAAGTAATAGAATAGGATATAGTTGACACCAATGACAACAAGGATATGTTGACATCAATGAAAACACCAATTAGGCACATACTTGCAATAATCTCTTCCTTTGTCATTGATGGCAACATATGATGTGAAAACTACAACAACCATCAAGACAAGATTTTCCTCCTATCTCTTTACACATCTGCACTCTTTATCTACTTGAGTTTTTCACATGACTTCTCTCCCCCTTTGACATCAATGGTAAAGGGCACATATTTGCACTCTTCTGCTTTGATCCAATCTCTCTTCTATACTTTCTCACTACTCCCCCTGAGAAGTAGCCCTAAAAGCATTAATCCAAATCTTGATGTAGAACTCTGAGTACCACCAGACTAATGCACTCTTATGCATCTTTAGTTTAGAGTAGGAGGGATGATAACCCCTAACTTTTCTCTGAGATACTCAAAAGTATCCTTAGGCAGAGGCTTGGTAAAAATGTCTGCAGTCTGATCTTTTGTAGATACATACTCCAACTTGACTTCATTCTCTATCACTTTTTCCCTCAGAAAGTGATATCTTATGGATTTATGATTTTTCCTTGAATGTATTACTAGATTCTTTGATATGTTTAAGGCACTTGTATTTTCACAAAAGATTGCAGTTGGATTTTCATACATAACTTTGATGTCCTTCAATGTCTGCTTCATCCATAACACTTGAGTGCACAACTACATGATGCTACAATATACTCTGCTTCTATAGTAGATAGAGATATTGAGTCTTATTTCTTGCTTAACTAGGATACTAGCCTTTTTCCCAAGAAGAATGCACCTCCACTTGTACTTTTCCTGTCATCCACATCTCTAGCCCATCTGCATCTGTCTATGCACTAAGAGTGAAATCATTATCTTTTGGATAACACAATCCATAGTCTATTGTGCCTTTTAAATATCTCAGTATTCTTTTGACTGCCATCACATGTGATTCTTTAGGTTCTACTTGAAATATTGCCACAAGACAAACTGCATGCATTATGTCAGGTCTGGTTTGGGTCAGATTAAGTAATCCTTCAATCATAGATCTATACCTCTTCCGATCTACCATAGGTGAGTCATCATTTTTTGTCAACATACAACCAATTATCATGGGAGTGCTTACCAATTTTGAGTCCTCCATCCCAAACTTCTTTAACAATTCTTTCACATACTTAGACTACGGAATGAAGATACCTTTATCTGATTGATTAATTTGAAGACCTAAAAAGAAATCCATCTCACCAAACATTGACATTTCAAATTCATTCTGTATTTCTCCAGCAAAAACTATTCACATACCTTCATTGCCTCCAAATATGATGTCATCAACAAAGACTGCAACAATTAGGATTTGTTCATTATTAATCTTGAAATAGAGATTGCTGTCGGTAGTACCCTTGCTGAATCCTAACTGTATCAGATACTTATCCAACCTAGCATACTAGGCCCTGGGGGCTTGTTTTAATCCATACAATGCCTTCTTCAATCTACATACCATGTCACCCTGATGTGATGACTGGAATACTTCTGGTTGTTCAATATAGACTTCTTCTTCCAATTCTCCATTTAAGCATGTTGACTTCACATCCATCTGATATACCTTAAAATCTTTGTAGGTTGCAAATGCCAAAACCATTCTTATAGCTTCAATCCTTGCTACTAGTGCAAATGTTTCCTCAAAATCTATTCCTTTAACTTGAGAGTATCCTTTGCATACCAACCTTTCTTTGTTTCTTACCACTTCACCATTCTCATTCATCTTATTTCTAAAAACCCACTTGGTGCCAATTACATTTTTATCTGCTGGTTTGGGAACAAGACCCCAAGTCTGATTCTTCTCTATCTGCATCAATTCTTATTTCATAGCCTTTACCCAATTCTCATCATTGCAAGCTTCATTCACAGTCTTAGGTTCAGTCTTGGAAATCAGACAAAAATTTACTTGTTCTTCTGCAACTCTTCTTCTGGTTAGGATTCCTTTGCTCTTATATCTTATGATTTGATCTTCTAAATGATTAAGTTTCACATACCTTGGTGTCTTGGTAGCACTTTTTGGAGCTTGTTCCTCTTCATCTGAGCTGTCTTCATGTTGTACCACTTCTGAAGAATCTAGTTTATCTGATTCATATCCACTTGATTCTGGAGACCTTTTCTTGCTTTCATTGACTTTAACATTTGCATTCTTAATGATCTTATTCAGCCTCTTATTATAGCACCGGTAGGCCTTTCTCTTGGTGGAGTAACCAAGGAAGATTCCTTCATCACACCTAGCATCAAACTTGCCTAGATCTTATTTTCTTTTGATATAACATTTGCTACCAAAAACTTTGAGATATTTCATAGTAGGAAGTTTACCATACCACAATTCATAAGGAGTCTTAGAACTGTTACCTTTGACTTGGACTCTATTTAGAATATACACAGTAGTGTGAATTGCCTCTCTCTAATATACTTCTAGAAGATCAACTTCTTTCATCATGGTTATAGCAACTTCTTGAACTGTTCTATTTTTCCTTTCAACAACTCCATTTTGTTGTGGAGTTCTAGGTGCAGATAACTCTCTTTATCCCATGTTCTTCGCAAAAGAAATTGAATTCATTTGATGTAAACTCTCCTCCTCTATCATACCTCAAACATTTGATCGTCAAATCCATCTCATTTTCAACCATTTCCTTAAATGCCTTGAACTTATCTAGAGCTTTAGCCTTTTTTTTACAAAAAGGTAACCTAAGTCATTCTAGAATAATCATCAATAAGCAACATGAAATACCTATCTCCTTGTAAAATTCTTACTCTGGTAGGTCCACACAAATCTGTATGCAATGGTTTAAGTAGTCCATCAACTGATTGGTCCTTGCTTTTGAAACTTGTTCTTGTTTGTTTCCCAAATTGTCACTCCTTGCAAATAGGATTAGCAGGCTTCACAAGTTTAGGCAAATCTATAACAGCCTGTGTAGTACTTATCTTCATAATGTTATCAAAATTGATGTGACATAGCCTTCTATGCCATAGTCAACTCTCATCAGTCTGAGCCAACAAACAATAGTTATCAGTTCCTTTCAAGTGCTAAATATTACCTCTAGTCTTTTACCAGTTGCCATGACTATTTCGAAGCTTTCCCTGATCTTACATCCATTGTCCTTGAAACTTAAATCATAACCTTTGTCACACATTTGATCCACACTCAAAAGATTGTTCTTTAATCCTTTCACATACAAGACATCTTTAGTATTATGCTTGCCATCAAAAGAAATAGATCCTTTTCCACAAATCTTATCAGCTGTATCATCTCCAAACCTAACCAGTCCACCATCATATCTTTCCAAACTCACAAACTTAATTTTGTCACTATTCATGTGGTGAGAGCAGCCACTATCAATAACCCATTCATCTTTGTCTTCAATGACCTGAGCAGCCAAAGCACTTTCCACTGGTTTTTCTTCCTTCACACAGCTAGCAGGATTAGTAGACATAGGTTCTTCCTTAATAGAAATAAACAAGCATTCATTACTAGAAGTACTAACATTACTTGGTTCACCATTATCTGATACTCCTTCATCATCATCAAAATCTTCAACATAATAACGTTTCATTTGGATCGTAGGCCTGTTCTCATATCTTTTTCTATTTCTTTCAATTCTTTCAGGACATCTGGAAGTAAAGTGACCTACTTTACCACAAGAAAAACATTTAAAAGGTAATTTCCCTTTAAACTTACCAGATCCTTTTTGTAGTCTATCCACAAAGTTGGCTTCAATTTCATCAAACTTATCATCGGATTTCACCTTGTACTTTTCTGATTTGGAGGTTTTCCCAGAAGTACTAGCTTTGAAGGCAGTCTCGACTTTTGGCAGGGCATCACCATACTCTCTCATTTCAAAGGCAATAAGCTTACCAAGTAACTAATCTTTGTCAATAGTTTTTACTTGCATAAATTCTTTAATTGTAGCTACCTTATGACTGTAGGATTTCGGTAGTGAAATGAGAAATTTCATCACAACTTCCTTATCACCAAGAGTTTGCCCCATACATTTTATCCTGGTGACAAGTTCATCAACTCCCTGTATAAAGACTATTATGTTTTCATCTTCATTCATCTTCAAACTCTCATATTTCACTTTCAGACTTTGTATCTTAGCCTCCTTCACATAATCATCTCCTTCATATAGATTTTTTAGCTTCTCCCATACCTCATTTGTAGTTTCAAGATCCACAACTTTCGTCAATACTTAGTCATTTAATGAACTTAAGAGAGCATCTTTTGCTTTGACATCCATCTCATATTTTTTGATTTCATATTTAGTCATTAGACCATTTTGATGCATGGTGTATTTTACTTCTGCAACTTTCTATACTTTATAACCAAGACAAAGAAGATAGCTTTTCATTCACACCTTCCAAAGAGCATAATTCATCCCATCAAAATGCAGCACTTCCTTCTTATAAGACATTTTGGGTCTTCCTCAAGCTTTTAGACTTCCTTCAGAGGAACTTGGCTTTGATACCAATTATTGAAATGCGTCGGACAACTGAGAGGGGGGTGAATACATTGTCCCAAAAAATCAATCACTTCTGCACTTAAACATTAATTACTCATCCATATATGTTATGATTTAACAATGAATGCATGAAATTAGAAACTTAAACACAGATGCAACATTAAACACAAGAGACACCCAATTTTTACATGGAAAACCCCAAGGTGGGGAAAAACCACAGAGAGGATTAGCTCTCAAAATATATTGCAATCTTGAAATAATGATGTTCAGGCTTGGTCACTCCATGGGCCTAGAACATGCTGGCTCATTGCCATGAAGAACAACTAGGTCTAGTAGGCTCACTGCCTCAACCCTAAACCTAGAAAGATTACAATAAGGGCTGTTAAACCATGAGGGCTATTAAACCCTACTGGCGGCTCAGTACCAAGATCAACATTTTCTTCATGTCTAAGATTAATACATTGAAGTACAATAGTTCTGCTTTTCTCTGCCTTTTGTACCTTTTTCCTTATCTTAACATCTTTGCACAAGGACATCTTTTCCATGACTCAACTACAAGTATTTATTCACTTCATCAACCCTGGAATGATCATCAAGGTCGTCAACCATTGGAACAATCTCCAAGGTTGGTATTACAAATATTTACAAAATAGGTCTTGACCTATTACAGCATTATGCAAAGGAAACAAAGTAAAAGTATGTGGATCACACCATGCCTTAGCTGGGACTCAAACATGATCTTTCACGCTACAACATGCTTCCATAATCTTCAAGGGATCTCTGCAATTGTTGGAATTAACGAAGTTGACTAAGACTGGTTACACGCTACGTTATCTGGGAACAATCTTCAAACACGATCTCAATTCCTTAACGCTGACCAATGTTAAGATAGGAACATGATCAAGAGGCATCCACAAGCATGTTATAATCATCAAGAGCAACCACACAAGGTTTAATCACTTTAACCATAGGAATCTTCACACCAGAACACATGAACTTCACTGTCTTCAACTATCATAAAAGAAAGATAGCTTGCAGACCACCAAAAAATGAACCATTGCAATTGTAGGCACTTATCATCATCCTAGACTTCCCTCTATAACTGCATACCAAAATACTTTATTGCGGAGGAATGTGGAGCAAAACACTTTCTCCATGTCACTAGAGAATAATCAGAAAAAGTAGGTTTTACTCTGGTGAATTTAACTTTCTCAAATCTTCACACTGGAAGCTTAAACTCAGGATTTAGCATCTTCAGACATCCCTTCAAATAACTTCCAATCCATGGACCAAGATCTTCAAGCATAAAGAAATGTGGAGCAATCTACCAGACTATTCTTCAGCATACAAATCACTGTCTACACTACACTTCACTATAACTCACTTGATTCTTTCGGAGAGGCCAATTTTCTCAATATTCTCAACAGATAAAGCTTCTAAACAAATAATAGAATAAGATACAGTTGACACCAATGACAACACCAATTAGGCACATACTTGCAACAAGGTTTCACAAAGTATTCTTCAAAATAGAGGTAATTGGACTTCTCACACTGGCTATCCCAGATAGTGGTCCACATTTGAATAGGTTTAATGTCACCATTCTTGTCTAAATCTCTTACCCTTAGACATTCACTCCACATTCTAGAATTCTACCCTTCATATAGGATAAGGTGCATAAGTACAGAATAGTGACTAGACTTACTACCCCCTTCTTTCAGGGAGAGTAATTCATTCTGAAGGGCATTAGCTAGGAATTCAACATAATCAAAACACAATGCTTGTCGACTCTGTACATTAGCAGTTAAAACCATAGGATCAATCTCCATAAATAGGGAAGCCTCAACTCTAAGCAATTAACACATAGAGTAATAGGTGTATTGGAAATACTCTTCAAACATCTTTACAAAATATGGGGGATCTTCTATCACAGTGAACACTTCAAGTTTTTTTAATCCATCTTGGGGTCTGTGCAAGGGCAACCTCCACCTTTTATATTTATTGCTCATGTTATAATATTCATTGATTAAAACTTGGAGTCTGAACTTCACATCAAAGCTATAATCTAGTTGAAAGGCCATTGATATATAGTCTCTAGTGACAGGGAAAAAACCCGTTCCATCTCTTATTTCCACCATGTGGTTCTGATGATTGTAGCTTTTAGGTATGACTTTCAAAAATTCAACATTTACAAACACATTAGGCACTATAAGTTTTCCTAAATTCATTCTCCAAGGGTTTGACATTGGTGCATGCCTATACATTCTCCTGTAGTGATATATGATGAGGTCATAACCACTCATGGGTGTCCATACATCCCCTACATGTTTTTAAATGTCTTCCAATATCTCTGCATTGGGATTTAGTTGAACGTTTCTTCTAGACCTTTGACTAGATTTTGGGCATTGGTTGATTAGGTCTTGATTTAGGTGTCTCTCATCTAACTTTTATCTTGTAACCCTAGGGTTTTTAGATGTGTCTTCCATAGTACAATGTAAGATAATTCTACTTCTTTAATATGCAATTTGTTTTAGTAGCTATAGGTTGCGAGCTCAGAATACTCAAGAGTTTTGAGTTGCATTCATTGCAGAGGCTTCCTGTTGCTCCCGTGTATGCTTAATGAATCAAAATTCTTTTCGAATTGTTTTTGATATACTCTGTTCTATGTATTAATGGTGGTTTTCACATCGTTAAGAGGACATTAAATTCTCACAACGAGAATGTCTTGTCACCTCATCGAACCAAAAAATTCTACTTAAGGGGTTTATCATTTTTAATTATCGTCAGGATTTCATTATTACCCAAATGGATGTCACGCTGAAATCCCTTTTTCTTAAGTCTCATCGACATCTATTTATCCCTTCAATATGTTCCTTTTATTGTCATGTTTGCCTTTTCAAAGGGACAAGCTATCACCTCCCTTCGACATCCCGAATTCTCATCTTATGCCTTTCTTTATTTGGCATCTTCTTGACGACTTTTCGGTAGGACTAGAACTTAAGTCATTTTGATATTCTGAATCTTCTCAAATTATATGTCACTTATTTTATTGGTGGAATGTCAAACCAATATTCCTTGGTTTCTTTAATATGCCTTTATGCTCAGAATATTGAAGAGACTGTAAGAAGATTCACTTTGTTACTCCAACCTCATTTGTTCCTTCGATATTTTGACATTAGCTCGAAACAACACCTAGGTGTTTGTCTTTAGATTATCGGAGTGACTACAAGATAAGTCTCCCCAACATGGCGATCACTTCTCAATGTGTTTTGATATTTCATTATCACTTTATCAGTGTGACACATTCAGGTGACACACCGATCTCCCAATGTATCTTTAACCCTTTTTAGAGCATCGATGAGACCTCTAGGCTGGTCACTCTGATATGCCATGAGTCTTTTGCATGACATGGTTTTCAAATGATAGGGGTATTAAATGTGGCCTTTTTGATTTTTGAATGAAAGCGATTGATCGGGGGAGGGATTAGGGTTTAATCCTTTGGGTTTATGATAGGAATGAAATGCAAAATTTATTGTGATGGTGGGAAATGAGGTTTAAATGAAAATTTTAAAATCTTGTCCAAACAATGGCTCTATCTAGGGATGAGCGACTGTGAGGTCATTATAAGAATCCACAATCACTCTCAGGGATGCAGATTAATGGAGGTGGGGTATGGAAATGGAATCCTAATTTACTGTGCATGGAAAAATCTTAGAGAGAGAAGATATTTTAGGAATTGTCCATGCACTGGAAATTTCCTGTTCTTATTAAATATATTGTGCATGGAAAGATCTTATGAGAAGAAATGTTTTAGGAATTCTGCATGCACTGGCAATTCCTATTCTTCACCATTCATGTTCTACAAGTAATAAGAATCTTCACCACAGTTGCCAGTGATGACAAATGGACCTATCCATAATGCCTCAAACTTACCATACTTCCCTTTATCTTGTTCCCCAGCATTCCACATAAGGACCATATCATCCACCTTGAATTTTCTTTCCTTGGTCTTTTTGTCAAAGAGATATTTCATCTGTAGCTATAATTTTCATTCTATTTATGAGCTTGTGTTCTAATTTCATTTAGTTCAGCCAATTGTTCCAATCTTTCTTCCATGGGCTCAAGGATATCCAAATCTTCTTGAAGAATAAACTTATATATCAGTATAAGGTTATGCATGGGTAGTCTAGCCTGTGCACCATACACCAAATCAAATGGGGATTTTCCTATGGCCCTTTTTAATATGATCCTATCTGCCCACAGAGCCAACCTTAATTTTGAATCCTAGGCTTTCTTATTACTCTCCAGCATTCTTTTTATTATTTTGATGATGCTTTTATTGCTGGACTCTGCCTATCCATTGGCCTGGGGATGGTATGGTGAAGCATATGAAATTGTTATACCATAAGACTCACAAAATGACTTAAATTCTATCGATCCAAAGCACATGCCATTGTCTGTGATGAGTTTCACTGGTACTCCAAATCTAGTGATAACATTTTCCAAAAGAAAGTTTATCACAACCTTGCGGGTATCTTGTTTTGTTGGAATAGCTTCTATCCATTTGGTGAAGTAATCAATGGCTACCAAAATCCACCTATGTCCACCACTAGACCTTTCTACAATTTCTCCTATAAAATCAAGTCCCCATTGGTGAAATGGGGCTTCCACTTGCATTGGTTTGAGTGGTAGAGCTCCTTGATAGTTGAGTTTACCAAAAAATATTTGGCAGGCCTCACATCTTCTTACATAGTTGTGAGCATCTTTAAAAACTTCAGGCCAATAATATCCAGATCTTAATATCTTATGGGCAGTAGTTTTGGCTAAGAAATGCCCTCCACATACACCTTTATGCATCTCATGCAGCATTTTCTCTACCCGTGCATTACCCAAGCATAGTAACAAGACACCATCCCAATTTTTCCAATACAAGTCACCCTCCATAAAAACATATTTAAAGGCATTGGAGTTTTAATGTTTTTTTATTATCATTCAGGCCTAGGGGACATCTCGTGTTCTTTAAATAATACATTATGCTAGTATACCAAGAGGTATGTTCAATGCTTGCAATAGCATTTTTTTCTTCATTCATGTTTTAAATTTGTGCTGCTTCTAGATTTGAATCAGCCATTAATTTGGTTAGACCCTGTCCCCTAACCAGTTTGGTTATCTAAATGTCAATATTGAATTCTTGGACTCTATTGATCCACCTGCATCTTCGTCCAGTGAGTTCATTTTGGACAAACACATTATTTACCACAACATTTGGCACATAAGCTATTACTTGAGCTCCAACCAAATAAGGCCTGAATGCTTTGATTTCTTTCACCAGGGCATAAGCTTGTTTCTCTATTATATTATATTTTAATTCTGCCCCTTGAAGTGACTTGTTGAAAAATGAGATAGGTTGTTCAAAACCTTCTTTATTCTTTTGCAACATTACTGCAGCCACAATGTGAAATGAAGCAAAATAAAATATTTGAAATGGTTTGTCAAATTCTAGAGATTTTAGTACTAGAGTTTCTTTAATTGCTTTCTTAATAGCTCTAAATGCATCCACAACTTCTGTTACCCAGTCCAACTTTTCACCTTTCTTCAACATTTTGGAGATAGGTTTAACTATTTCTACGAAGTTTTGTATAAATCTCTTGACAAAATTAAACTAACCAAAGAAGAATTGTATGCTTTTACATTCTTTGGAATTGGGATTTTGTCAATGGCTTCTACTTTCTTAGGGTCAATTCTTACACCGTTCTGTGAAACTATATGGCCAAGCAATTTACCCTCTATTACGGAAAAATAGAATTTCTTTGGATTTAATGAGATGTCATACTCTAGAGCTCTGATGAATTTTTTTCAAGGTGTTCACAATGGTCCTCAACCTTCTTGAAATATGCTATTAAGTCATCTTGATAAACCACCATAATAACATTTATCAGATCAGCAAAAGCTACATCCATAGCTCTTTGAAATGTTGCTCCTGCATTTGTGAGACCAAATGGCATACTTACATACACATAAGTTCCCCATGGTGTGGTGAAGGCAATCTTGAATTATTTTGATTCTTTGACTTTTACTTGATTGTATCCTAGAAAGCCATCCATCATGGATAATAGCTCACATCCAGTTACTCTTTGCAACATTGCTTCCATATTAGGAAGAGGATAATTATCTTTGAATGAAGACACATTCAGGTTTCTAAAATCCACACATAATCTTATTTCCCCATTTTTCTTTCTTACAGGGACTAGGTTTGAAACCCAAGAGGAATGTCTGATTGGTTTAATGATTCCACCTTCCCTAAGTTTTGTAAGTTCTTGTTGCATTTTAAGGGCTAATGTAGGGTTTATGGGCCTTTGTTTTTGCCTGAATGGTTTAGCATTAAGTTTCAGAGGTATCTCATGTTGAAAAAGGTCTTCTCGACATGCATTCAAGTCATCATAAGACCATGCAAGTACATGTTTGTATTTTCTAAGCAGGGCAATGAGCATGCTTCTAATTTTAGGATTTAGCCTTTCTCCAATATATATATTCTTAGGAGCCATTAGTGTTCCAAGATTTATTTCCTCAACATCATTTTTCTTTACTGGAACATTTTTGATAATAAATTTGTCTTTTGCATCAAACACTCTCTCTAGTGCTACTAAACCTTTGGGTATCTTATTTGTTTTTAGTTGCACCACTTCTTGTCCAAAGAGGGTTTCCTTACCATCAACCTTTTCCACAAATGCATTAAAATCAATTTGTTGGGATTCATATTGATCCACACAGTGGAGGAATTTTATTAAGTTCTCATCATCATTAAAAACGTGCTAGTTGTAGATATTGTCAGGGATTGCGGGTCTAGATTTGAATTCTACTTTAGTTATGCCTACCAATGTGATGTCATCCCTTTTTAGAGCTATGTTTTCCAGGAAATCTGCCATTATATTCTTTTCTCTGTCTATCCAATTTATGGATAATGCATCAAATAGTTCAATATCATCCCAAACATCATTCCTGTACTATTTCAACCTCTTATGTTTTGATGAATACTTATTCTTGACCTGAGAGATGATCAATTATGAATCCCCATATACAGAAAGAAGCTTTATCTTGTGTTTTATAGCGATGTTTAGGCCTATAAGCAATGCCTCATACTCTGCTATGTTGTTGGTGCATTCAAATGCCAACAAGAATGAATGTTTAAAAGTCTTACTAGTTGGTGAGATGAATAACACCCCTACTCCATTACCACTTTTACTGCAAGCACCATCAAAGTATATTCTCCAAACACCATGTTTATCAAGTTGGGCTTCTTTATTTATTTGATCAGTATTTTCCAGTCCTGGGTGGGATTTCTCAATTCTGAATGTCCCAAGGTCTATATCACATAAGCAATTCATTTGACTTGGATCAATACATTCTATAATGTTCTCATACCTTGGCTCTCTGTATATTTTGACCTCTTTACCATTCACTAGTATGGTTGCATATGATAGGTCCAACTGGACATTCCCTCCCACTGATGTAGTCCATTGTCTAGATAATAACATACCATAGAAAGGTGGAGTGTCTATTACAGTAATATTAGTTATGTAGGTAGCTTCAGGGCATGAAGCTAATTTTAATTTGACATCCTTCATTACTCCAACAATAGGGATAGATCTATTATCCATGGCATAACATTTGCCATATGTTGTATCAACCCAAACCAACTCTTTCATGACAACAATTGGCATAATATTTATTGCTGCCCCAGAATCAATCATACAATTTCTTACTATCTTGCTGTTTATCAATAATGTTATGTAGAATGGGTCAACCTGGGCTGGGTTCTTTATCATGGCATTACCAAGATAGATTTCAGTGGCGTTCACAACTTCCTATACTAGATTATTTATCTTTTCATTTGTTCTATCTTTGTTTCTATCTTGATGTAGTATGCCATAAATCAACTTAAGGGCACTGTCCCTATATTCATCAATTCTCATCATCTCCACTAATGACACTGATATTTTGATTTGGGACAACGTTTGAGTTATATCTATTACAAGTATGTGCCTAATCGGTGTTATCATTAATGTCAACATATCTTTGTTGTCATTGGTGTCAACTGTATCTTATTCTATTATTTGTTTATTATCTTTGTATGTTGAGGATATTAAGAAAATTGGCCTTTCGGAAGAAACAAGTGAGTTACAGGGAAGTGCAGTATAGACAGCGAGTTGTATGTTGAAGAACAGTCTAGTAGATTGCTCCGCATTTCTTGTTGGATGGAGATCTTGGTCTATAGATTAGAAGTTACTTAAAGGAATGTTTGAAGATGCTAAATCTTGAGTTTGAGCCTCCGGTGTGAAGTTGTGAGAAAGTTGAATTCACTAGAGTAAAACCTGCTCATTCTAATTATTCTCTGGTGATAGGGAGAAAGTGTTTTGCTCCACATTTCTCTACAGTAAAATATTTTGCTCTGTGGTTCTAGAGGGAAGTGTGGGATGATGATAAGTGCCTACAATTGAAGTGGGTCATGTTTTGGTGGTCCGCAAGCTATCTTTCTTTTATGACAGTTGAAGACAGTGAAGTTCAATGTGTTCCGGTGAGAAGATTCCTATGGCTAAAGTGGTTAAGGTTTGTGTGGTTTCTCCTGATGATTATAACGTGCTTGGGGATGTCTCTTGATCATGTTCCTATCTTAACATTGGTTCGTGTTAAGGAATTGAGATCGTGCTTGAAGATTGTTCCCAGATAATGTAGTGTGTAACCAGTCTTAGCCAACTTGGTTAACTCCAGTAATTGTGGAGATCCCTTGAAGATCATGGAAGCGTGTTGAAGCATGAAAGATCATGTTTGAGTCCCAGCTAAGGTGTGGCATGATCCACATACATATTTACTTCATTTTCTTTGCAAAGTGTTGTAATAGGTCATGACCTATTGTGTAAATGTTTGTAATGCCAACCTTGGAGATTGTTCCAATGGTTGATGATTGTAATGTTGACCTTGATGATCATTCCAAGGTTGTTGAAGTGTACAAATACTTGTAGTTGAGTCATAGAAAAGATGTCCTTGTGCAAAGATGGGAAGATAAGGAAAGAGGTGTAGAGGCAGAGCAGAGCAGAGGGAGAGAAGAGCAGATGAACTATTATATTTCAATGTATTAATCCTAGACATGAAGAAGATGGTGACTTTGGTAGTGAGCCTGGTAGTGAGCCACCAGTAAGGTTTAACAACCCTCAAGGTTTAACAACCCTAATTGTAATCTTGCTAGGTTTAGGGTTGAGGCAGTGAGCTTGCTAGACCTAGTTGTACTTCATGGTAGTGTGCCAACATGTTTCAGGCACGTGGAGTGACCAAGCCCGAAACATCATTATTTGTAAATATTGCAATATATATTTGAGAGCTAATCCTCTCTGTGGTTTTTCCCTCCTTGGGTTTTCCACGTAAAAACTGGTGACTCTTGTGTATATGTTTGCAACCTATATTTATGCTTTTGAGTTTATGCTTTCATAAATTAATCATAAGATGAGCGGATAAGTTATTAATGTTCAAAGTGCAGAAATTGTCAAGGTTTTGAGACAATTGATTCACCCCCCCTCTCAAGTGTCCGGTGTATTTCAACAATTGGTATTAGAGCCAATTTCCTTGGTAGAAAGCTTAATCACTTTAGGCAGATCTAGGATGTCGTACAAGAAGGAAATTCTACAATTTGATGGGACGAACTATGCCCGTTGGAAGGTACGAATGAAGACCCATCTTATTTGTCTTGGTTATAAAGTATGGTTAGCTACACAGTCAAAATTTGTCATGCGACAAAATGGTCTAACAACGGAAGATGAAATCAAAGATGTTGAGATAGATGTTAAGGCCAGGGATGCTCTATTCAGTTCTTTAAGTGACTCAGTGTTGACAAAAGTTGTGGATCTTGAAACTACAAATAAGGTATGGGATAAGCTAAAAAATCTTTATGAAGGAGATGACTCTTTGAAAGAAGCCAAGTTGCCATGTCTGAAAGTGAAATATGAGAGTTTGAAGATGAATGAAGATGAAAATATAACAACCTTTATGCAAAGAGTTGATGAACTTGTCACAGGAATTAAAGGTATGGGAGGAACTCTAAGTGACAAAGAAGTTGTGATGAAAATTCTCAGATCATTACCAAAGTCCTACTATCACAAAGTGACAACAATTGAAGAGTTTATGTCAGTAAAATCCATCAACAGAGATAAGCTACTTGGAAAGCTCACAACATTTGAAGTGATAGAGTTTAGTGATGCCCTGTCGAAAGTTGAGACTGCCTTCAAAGCTAACTCTTCTGGGAAGACCTCCAGATCAAAAAAGTATAAGGTAGAATCTGATGATGAGTTTGATGAAACTGAAGCAAACTTTGTTGATAGATTGTAAAGAGGTTTCAGTAAGTTTAAAGGTAAGTTACCCTTTAAATGTTTTTCCTGTGGTAAAGTAAGCCACTTTGCTTCCAGATGCCCTGAAAGAATTGAAATAAATAAGAAAAGATATGAGAATAGGCCTAGGACCCAAAAGAGATGTTATTATGTTGAATATTTTGATGATGATGAAGGAGTATTAGATAATGGTAGTACTTCTAGTAATGAATGCTTGTTTATTGCTATTAAGGAAGAACCCATGTCTACTAATCCTGCTAGCTATGTGAAGAAAGAAAAACTAGTGGAAAGTGCATTGGCCGCTCAAGTTGTTGAAGACAAATATGAATGGGTGATTGATAGTGGCTGTTCTCACCACATGACTAGTGACAAAAGTAAGTTTGTAAGTTTGGAAAGATATGACGGTGGACTGGTTAGGTTTGGAGATGATACAGCTGGTAAGATTTGTGGAAAATGATCTATTTCTTTTGATGACAAGCATAATACTAAAGATGTCTTCTATGTGAAAGGATTAAAGCATAATCTTTTGAGAGTGGGTCAGATGTGTGACAATGGATATGACTTAAGCTTCAGGGACAATGGATGCAAGATTAGGGAAAGCTCTGGAATAGTCATTGCAACTAGTAAGAAGACCAGAGGTAATATCTATCACTTGAAAGGCACTGATAACTATTATTTGTTGGCTTAGACTGATGAAAGTTGGCTATGGCATAGAAGGATGTGTCACATCAATTTTGATAACATTATAAAGATAAGTACTACACAGGATGTTAGAGATTTACCTAATCTTGTAAAGACAATTAATCTTATTTGCAAAGAGTGTCAATTTGGGAAACACGCAAGAACAAGTTTCAAAAGCAAGGACCAATCAGTTGATGGACTACTGGAACTAGTGCATATAGATTTGTGTGGACCTACTAGAGTGAGAAGCCTACAAGGAGACATGTATTTAATGTTGCTCTTTGATGATTTTTCTAGGATGACTTGGGTTACCTTTTTGAAAGAAAAAGTAGAAGCTCTTGATAAGTTCAAGGAATTCAAGGCAATGGTTGAAAATGAAATGGATTTGAGGATCAGGTGTTTGAGGTCTAATAGAGGAGGTGAGTTTACATCAAATGAACTCAATTTCTTTTGTGAAGAACATGGGATAAAGAGATAGTTATCTATACCAAGGACTCCACAACAAAATGGAGTTGTTGAAAGGAAAAATAGAACAATTCAAGAGGCTGCTAGAACCATGATGAAGGAAGTTGACCTACTGGAAGTGTACTAGAGAGAGGCAATTCTCACTGCTATCTACATTCTCAACGGAGTTCAAGTAAAAGGTAATTGTTCCAAAACCCCCTATGAATTGTGATATGGAAAAGTTCCTACAACAAAGTACTTCAAAGTTTTTGATAGCAAATGTTATATCAGAAGAGAAGAAGATCTAGGCAAGTTTGATGCTAGATGTGATGAAGGAATCTTCCTTGATTACTCCACCAAGAGCAAAGCTTACCGATGCTACAATAAGAGGCTAAATAAGATCATCGAGAGTGCAAATGTTAGAGTTGATGAAAATAAGGAAGGGTATTTAGTAACAAGTGGGTATGAATCAGATGAACCAGAGGCCTCAATAAGGAAAGAAGTGGTGCAACATGAAGACAGTTTAAATGAAGAAGAACAAGCTCTGGAAAGTGTCACCAAGACACCAAGGTATGTAAGACTTAATCATTTTGAAGATAAAATCATAGGAGATAAGAGCAAAGGAATACTAACCAAAAGAAGATCTATAGAAGAACAAGTAAATTTCTATCTGATCTCTAAGATTGAACCTAAGACTGTGAATGAGGCTTGCAATGATGAGAATTGGGTAAAGGCTATCGAAGAAGAACTAATGCAGATAGAGAAGAATCAAACTTGGGATCTTGTTCCCAGACCAATAGATAAAAATGTAATTGGCACCAAGTGGGTATTCAGAAACAAGATGAATGAGAATGGTGAAGTGGTAAGAAATAAAGCAAGGTTGGTATGCAAAAGACACTCACAAGTTGAAGATATAGAATTTGAAGAAACATTCGAACCTGTAGCAAGGATTGAAGCAATAAGAATGGTTTTGGCATTTGCAACCTACAAAGATTTCAAGGTGTATCAAATGGATGTGAAGTCTACTTTCTTGAATGAAGAATTGGAAGAAGAAGTCTATATTGAACAACCGAAAGGATTTCAGTCATCAGATTAGGGTGACATGGTATATAGATTGAAGAAGGCATTGTATGGATTGAAACAAGCTCCCAGGGCATGGAATGCAAGATTGGATAGGTATCTGATACAGATAGGGTTCAATAAAGGTACTACAAACAGCAATATCTACTTCAAGATCAATGATAAACAAATCCTATTTGTTGTAGTCTTTGTGGATGACATTATTTTTGGAGGCAATGAAGGTATGTGCTTAGATTTTGCTAGGGAAATGCAAAGTGAATTTTAAATGTCCATGTTTGGTGTGATGAACTTATTTTTGGGTCTACAAACAAATCAATCAGATAAAGGTATCTTCATTTCTCAGTCTAAGTATGTGAAAGAGTTGTTAAAGAAATTTGGGATGGAAGACTCTAAACTAGTTTGTACACCTAGGATAACTGGTTGTGAGTTGAGTAAAGATGATAACTCACCCATGACAGACCAGAAAATGTATAGATCTATGATTGGAGGATTACTTTATCTGACTCAAACCAGACCTGACATAATGCATGCAGTATGCCTTGTAGCAAGATTTCAAGCAGAACCCAAGGAATGACATGTGATGGTAGTCAAGAGAATTTTGAGATATTTAAAATTTACAATGGATTATGGTTTGTGGTACCTTAAGAATAATGACTTTACTTTTAGTGCATATAGTGATGTAGATTGGGCCAGAGATGTGGATGACAGAAAAAGTACAAGTGGAGGTGCATTCTTCTTAGCAAAAAGGTTGGTATCTTGGTTGAGCAAGAAACGGGATTCAATATCCCTATCTACTGTAGAAGTAGAATACATTGTAGTAGAATGTAGTTGCACTCAAGTGTTATAGATGAAGCAAACTTTGAAGGACATTAGAGTTGTGTATGAAGATCTAATTGCAATCTTTTGTGACAGTAGAAGTGCCATAAACATATCAAAGGATCTAGTGATGCATTCAAGGATAAAGCACATATCCATTAGGTATAACTTTCTGAGAGAAAAGGTGACAAAGAATGAAGTCAAGTTGGAGTATGTTTCTACCAAAGATCAGATTGCAGACATTTTCAACAAGCCTTTAACCAAGGATATCTTTGAGTATCTCAGAGAAAAGTTAGGGGTTATCACCCCTCCTGCTCTAAAATAAGATGCACAATAGTGCATCAGTCCAGAGGTGCTCAGAAATATGGATTGATGATTTTTAGGGCTACTTCTTAGGGGGAGTAGTCAGAGAGTTCAAAAGAGAGATTGGATTAGGGCAGAAGAGTGCAAGTATGTGCCCTTTGCCATTGATGTCAAAAGGGTAGAGAAGTCATGTGAAAAAATTAGATAGACAAAGAGTGCAAATGTGTAAATAGAAAGGGGGAGAATCTTGTAGAAATAAAGAGTTTAGGTGTGTAAAGAAAAAAGGGGAGAATCTTGTCTTGATAGTTGTTGCATTTTTTCACATCATATGTTACCATCAATGACAAAGGGGGAGATTTTTGCAAGTATGTGCCTAATCGGTGTCGTCATTGATGTCAACATATCTTTGTTGTCATTGGTGTCAACTATATCTTATTCTATTATTTGTTTATTAGCATTGTATGTTGAGGATATTGAGAAAATTGGCCTTTTCGGAAGAAACAAGTGAGTTACAGGGAAGTGCAATATAGACAATGAGTTGTATGTTGAAGAATAATTTGGTAGATTTCTCCGCATTTCTTGCTGGATGGAGATCTTGGTCTATGGATTGGAAGTTACTTAAAGGAATGTTTGAAGATGATAAATCTTGAGTTTGAGCCTTTGGTGTGAAGTTGTGAGAAAGTTGCATTCACCAGAGTAAAGCCTACTCCTTCTGATTATTCTCTAGTGATAGGGAGAAAGTGTTTTTCTCTGCATTTCTCTGTAGTAAAGTATTTTGCTCTGTGGTTCTAGAGGGAAGTATGGGATGATGATAAGTGCCTACAATTGAAGTGGTTCATGTTTTGGTGGTATGCAAGCTATCTTTCTTTTATGACAGTTGAAGACAGTGAAGTTCATGTGTTCTGGTGAGAAGATTCCTATGGCTAAAGTGGTTAAGGTTTGTGCAGTTGCTCCTGATGATTATAATGTGCTTGTGGATGTCTCCTGATCATGTTCCTATCTTGACATTGGTCTACATTAAGGAATTGAGATCGTGCTTGAAGATTGTTCCTAGATAATGTAGCATGTAACTAGTCTTAGCCGACTTGGTTAACTCCAATAATTGTAGAGATCCCTTGAAGATCATGGAGTGTGTTGAAGTGTGGAAGATCGTGTTTGAGTCCCAGCTAAGGTGTGGTATGAACTGCATACATCTTTACTTCATTTCATTTGCATAGTATTGTAATAGGTTAGGACCTATTTTATAAATGTTTGTAATGCCAACCTTGGAGATTGTTCCAATGGTTGATGATTGTAATGCTGACCTTGATGATCATTCCAAGGTTGTTGAAGTGTATAAATACTTGTAGTTGAGTCATGGAAAATATGTCCTTGTGCAAAGATGGGAAGATAAGGAAAGAGGTGCAGAGGTAGAGCAGAGCAGAGGGAGAGAAGAGCAGAGGAAGAGTAGAGTAGAGGAACTATTGTATTTCAATGTATTAATCCTAGACATGAAGAAGATGGTGAGTTTGGTAGTAAGCTTAGTAGTGAGCCACTAGTAGGGTTTAACAACACTCAATTGTAATCTTGCTAGGTTTAGGGTTGAGGTAGTGAGCCAGCATGTTCCAAGCCCATGGAGTGACCAAGCCTGAACATCATTATTTGTAAAGATTGCAATATATATTTGAGAGCTAATTCTCTCTGTGGTTTTTCCCTCCTAGGGTTTTCCACGTAAAAATTGGTGTCTCTTGTGTGTATGTTTGCAACTGTGTTTATGCTTTTAAATTTATGCTTTCATGAATTACTCATAAGATGAGCTGATAAGTTATTAATGTTAAAAGTACATAAATTGTCAAGGTTTTGAGACAACTAATTCACCCCCCATCTCAGTTGTCCAGTGTATTTCAACAATAGCAAATGAAGGAGTAGCAATAACTTGTTCTAATTTGGGACCCTTTTCTTCAATTTGCTTATTCTTGTCTTTGATCCTATTTTGTTCAATTTTGGGTGATTCCTTGGGTCTAATTTTCTAGTTTTTTTCTTTCTTATGATCAACCATGGTCCCCTTCTTGTGATCTATTTCTTTGATGAACAGACTTCTAGGTGTTCCTTGGTCTGAATTTACAATCATGTTCCTCAAGTTATAATTATTTCTAGCTTGAGCCACAACAACAACTGTAAGGGCTTTCTTTTCTTCCTCAGTGGGTGTTCTCAATTGGAAGTGTGGGGTAACATGTGGTATAGGAGTAATTTCCTCATAGTTATCTTCTTGATCAGAAAAAACTTCTTTTTCACCCATGTTAATATTGTATCTTTGATTATTCACATCATACTCAAAACCATCTTCATCAGATGAATAGTCATCATTAATTAAGTGAGCTTTTAATCCAACCATATTTATAGTATGCTCATCTCTGCTTTGATCATATGGTATCTCATTTTCCTACAATGATTTAGCTACCACACAGTATTTTGGTAAGTGAGGAAGATTACATGCAGTACACCATGGAGTGCTATTTTCTACATGTGTCCCATGTTTCTTTAGGGGGTCAGGAGTTTCTTTGAAATTATTCTTCTGTCTATTGTACATATGCTTTCCATCTTTCTAGTTTGTGTTATAAGGCATATCATGTAGTCTAGGCCTTTCATTCTTATAATAATTTACTAGCTTTGTTTGATTGTTATTTGCATTAGGTAGGATTTTTGGATTATCCCTTTTCCCAAGCTTCCTAGCTGCTCTCCTATTGTTTTCAATAATGATGGCTGCCTTTTGAGCTTCTGCCAACATCATAGGAGCTTTGTTTCTAAGCTCATATCTAGTTTTAGGATCAAAAGCATTTAAGTAGAAAGCCAGGGCCATATAATTTGGAGGCTTCAGTTCTAATGGGATCTTATGATAGATCTTCAAAAATATTTAGTTGAAATCCATCATGGATTCATTATAGTTCTTCTGGATACTTGTCAATTCATGGACAACAAAATTTGGATTGAATTGGCTCCCATACTCTTCTTTAAATTGGTCCTTAAAATCTTCATAAGAATGGATTGATGCATCAGACAGATTCTTGCACCAGTCCCTAGCATCTTTAGCGAGGGATAACATGAATAATTTCATCTAAACATCTTCATATTGTACATCAAACTTATCCATGACTGTCTCAAAAATTCTAATGTGTTCTTCTACAGAGATGACATTGTTCCCAACAAATTTTGGGAGAGCATTCCTTAGATCATTATCAATAGGGTCAGGACATACTTGATATCTAGACAAATCAAGCTGTTTGTATCTATTGATGTTAAGAGGTCCTTGTAATTGTTGGTTTGGTTGGTATTGATTATGAGGTTGTTGATTTGTTTTATACTGATTATGGAAGTGATGTTGATGTATATTAGGATGTG
Source organism: Cunninghamia lanceolata (assembly GCA_027924645.1). Taxonomy (NCBI): domain Eukaryota; kingdom Viridiplantae; phylum Streptophyta; class Pinopsida; order Cupressales; family Cupressaceae; genus Cunninghamia; species Cunninghamia lanceolata. Next base: position 27,821,607 of record BSBN01000254.1, read on the forward strand.
GGTTCATATTTTGATTTTGAGGTGGAATATGTTTATGGCCAAGGGGTGGATAAGGGTTAGGTATATGATGGGATACATTATGAGTATTTGATGGTCTTGTAATTTGGGGTGGAACATTTTGCTGGACATGGCTTCCATGTGGCACCTGTGAACTACTAATATTCTGATGTGACCTTTGTTGAGTGCTTGTTAGAGCATACCCTCCTTGCTTATGAGGGGGTACATACTTTGAGCTAGCTACTTTAGTTCTATTCTTTACTTGTTGTAGTTCTTGTTTTAACCATTCTTCTCCCTCTTTTAATTTGGCTAGCTCAAGTTCCCCCTATAATTTGAGAAAATCTTGCTGCATTTCATCCTTATTCCTTATGTCTTTTGGTAGACTGTTATGAATTTGTGCATAGGTTATCTGATCCATGAACTCTTGTTGAGCTTCTTCACCCTGTTGTAATAACATCTTGTAATTCTGCTTGACTTTGTTCTATTTCCCTCATGATCTGTGCCTCATATTCAAGTTGTTTTTGAGTGTCAGGTCTGTATTGGTCTAGGATATCATTGGATCCATCATGATCATGATAACTTTTGGATTGAAATTCATTTGACTCTTGTAAGGGAGTGAAGCTATTATGAGTTACAATTGGTTGTTTTGAGGTATTTTCTTGGGTGTTTTGGTTATTAGTATGTTGAGATTGACTCGATATCCCAGTTTTGTTGATAGGGGCTTTTAAAGGTGGGGATGATTGCAATTTTTTACCATCAGTTTTAGATCTCCTACCATCCATGTTAAGGGATTATGATACTCCAAGACAAAATGATTTGTAGTTTGTATAGAGTCGCCACCTCACTTAAGAGGACTAATTAATTTTTTGGGTTTTCTTTTGACTAGCAGAGTTATGCCATTTAACGTTCTAACTCTAATGTTATGGTCTCCTACCAGGTTTCCTTTTGTGTTTCCCCAGTAGAGTCACAAATTCTGTTAGGTCACAAAAACACAGGTTGTTAACCCTAAGAGGTTGCCAAGCTCTCTTAACATTTTTGGCTAACGACACGGGGTAGATATGGCTTTAACCCCCTTCACTTCAGGCTCTGCCAAACCTAGGTGGGTATACCTTAATGATTAGTGCAGACTTGACTTGGCTTTCACGGTGGTAAATAGGTGTGAAGTAGATGTAAGGTTTAGATGTATTTCTAAGATTAAGGTTTGTAAATATGAGTAAGGTATGAAAGTTGATAATAAATAGGACCTGTTGATGGGAAAATGGATTTATCAATAAACAATATTAAAACCCAATACATCAATGAAATATACAAGTAAACAAGATTGAATAAACAAAAGCACAAAACTTACAAAACCTATTACCCTGCGGCTTCCATTGTTCACTTATCTGTTCTCGACCTTGATGATGAAGAAGATTGGCCCTCAGGGAGCTTGCTTCCTTGCTTGTTGATGGTGACAAGAACGGAATGGCTGTGATACTTGTTGTGTTGAAGATGAACTTCAAACACAGGGACAATGAAGGATATGAGATGGCTAGAATAATTTTGGCATTATGAGGGTATGAAGAGGAGAATTGAGAAGAAATTGGGCATGATGAGGATGCCAGAAGAAGATTTCCTAGAGGAAATTGGGCATGATAAGGATGCTAGAATGAAGTCCCAGAAGAAATTGAGCATGATAAGGATGCCAGAAAGAAGTTGTATCTAATGGTTTAGAGAGGGGTTTTATTTATAGAGTTTTGGAGATGAGGATGGAGGGTGAGGATTTAGAAGATGAGATCAAGGGCTAGGAATAAAAGTAAATCTTTTATTCATAGTGGATGAATTAAAAATTCATTTTTGGGAAGAGTGGAGGATAATTGAATTTTAAATTTAGTTAGTGGAGCATAGTGGGGGACAATTGAATTTTAAATTCAGTTAGTGGAGGATAGTGGGGGACAATTAAATTTTAAATTCAATTAGTGGAGGATAGTGGGGAACAATTGAATTAAAAATTCAATTAGTGGAGGATAATTGAATTAAAAATTCAATTAGTGGAGGACAATTGAATTAAAAATTCATTTAGTGGAGGACAATTGAATTAAAAATTCATTTTTAGATAATGGAGGATATTAGCTAATTAAATATTAAGAATATTTAATTATATGTGCCACATGGTGAGGTGGAAGAGATGAGGTGGAAAGATGAGGTGGATTGATGAGGTGGATTTTGTGAGGTGTATTTAGGACTTGAGACATTAGAAGAATTTAGGGAATTTAATTAAATAAAATAATTTTATTTAATTGTAGGATAATGAACCAATCAAATAAACTTATAATATTTATTTAATTGACAGAAGAAAATAAAAATTAAGATAAATATCAAAATATTTACTTAATTCAACCTGAGCCAATTTTAGGTGTATACAGGACCAATGCTTTATCTATTGGGCAAAGAAACCAAGAGTCAATGGTATAATGGATCTTTATATTGACCTAACTTAGATTGTTAGGCACTTATATAAATCTGCATCTTGTACAGATGTGCAAGAATGTTGAGATGCAAGATTCTTCTTATCAAATCCCAATGATATTTCCCCAAATTTCTATGACCCAGAGAAAGGATTTTAATTCTAACAGGAAGGAAACCAACTAATATATCTTGTTCAAAGGATTTTAACCCTAGGTAGAGACCAATAAACATAGACTACTCAGTAGGACTTAAGTCAACTTCCCACAGAAACCAATCACACAGATCATATAGTAACAACAAATGTATACTAAAAAATTAATGATATCCTTGATATATTAATTTAAACAACTTGAGAAATGACTTTGGAGACAATCATGCAACTCATAAATATTAACATCAATATAACAATTTAACATCAATTTTCTGATCCACCAAATAACTTTGATTCCTTTTATTAATTCAAAAATTTATACTAGTTTGAAAGCATGGATAGATATAAATAGATTCTTCAAGTATTGATTTTATATTGCATATATGTCTGTAAAAATAAATGAGATCTTATATTTTAAAATGGCCTTTGTATCCTATTTTATAGGATGCATAAAGATTTAGGCCCTAAACATTGCGCCCTTTCAACTAACTAATGCGTAATTAGGAAACATAAAGAGAAATAGAAGCATATGTAGTGATCAATTTTTGGCTTCATTAATCATTGTAGAGTGACCCATGACCCATAGGTCTGACAAGATCATCCTCATCTCCATGATATAGATTGATATACCTGCATTGCTTATTGTATGACAAAATTATACTGCAACCACTTCCTCACACTACCCTGAATATGAACAAATTTATCCTGCCAATATGATCGATGTAATCTTGATCAGCGTAGGTATCTACCAAATTAGATTATTCATAATTAAATCCAGGGAGAATGTCTTTCCCAAGCATGTATAAGTATTTCTTGTCACCCTTTCTTCATTATTTATATTCTCAAGCAGTGGTGACAATAATCCATTCAATTCATCTTTCCAAATGTCCTTATCTCGCAAACTTACATCAGTATTGAAGAAAATTGGAAATTCCATGTTAGGATGTTGGCCAAAGTCATTCAAATCTTTTGTTAATATACCATTAAATATTTCATGTTCACTGATCAAGTCATCATATTCCCTGAACACTTGTTTTTCAACTTGGGATTTAGCATTTAAATTTTCTTTTGTTTCCAAAATCCTAAGGTGCAACCTTTTGTGTTCTTGATACATCTAGTGAGTTCTCTTATGCAAATCCCAAACTTTGTCACTATTTTCCATCATTTTGTCAAATTTTTTTTGAATGAATTCGGAAGCCATATTGTATTTAACTTTTTTCAATTTAGTCTCCAACTGTTCACTTCTCTTTTGAAATTTCTCTGCTTTACGCTTCCAATAATTAGCATCTGCTTTGGCTTCCATAACCCTTTGGTTAGCTTCTACGTATGGTGAATAGATTTTGAATGAAGGCATTTTATCTTTGTAGGTGGCAATTTCCTACCTGAGCCTTGCATTTTCTGCCATATAGTCGTTATTCCTCCTTACCAACTACTCAATCTGTGCCTTGGTGAATCTTGCAACATTTACATTTAGGTTGGCAATTTCAATAGGGTCTACTTCCTCAACCCTTTGAATCATTAGGTGACCAAAGACTTCATTAGGATTGCTTATAACTTGAGTCTTTTTGTGTGGGGGAAATAGTGACCATATTAGTTGTTGGAATTAGATCAGACAACTGAGAGGGGGGTGAATTAGTTGTCACACAAAATAAACTTTTTCTACTTTTAACCTTCTTTATTAACTTACTATCAGATTAATAATGTAAACATTAAAGCATAGATCTATTGGAAACAATGCAGATAATTGAGAGGGGGGGTGAATCAATTATCTTAAATATCTTAACTTTCTTTTCTTCTTTAATATTAATGCAGCATCAAAACATAAGAGCATACATAATCATGAGAGAAGAAATAAAATCAACACACATAACACAAGGATTTTTACGTGGAAACCCTTGTTAAGGGAAAAACCATGGGGTGACTAACCCAAGATTGTATTCTTTGTTAAAAGAATAAGAAGTACAAGATGGCACTTGCCAATTAGGGCTCACTGCCTGAGCACACTGCTCACAAGAGGCACACTACCTACAAGAGACTCATTGTCTACAAAGTTTATAGAATGTAACCAGATGTTTGAACTAAAGAGAGGCATCCACATATGTTGAGGTTCAATTCTAGTTAGGCTCAATATACTGATCTAATGCACTTCATTCTTCCTCTGCTCTAATGCTGCTATTCTGTCACATACCGGACTTGTATTGCTACTTCCACACTTCTCTTTGCACCTCCTTACACACTTCCACACACACAACACCATGCTTCATACTGAAATCCATTTGGTATATATATCTACATCAAGGATTTCAACATCTTCCTAGTAGGCAACCGGAATACTAAAGATATTTCCAAGACATTGATTTGTCAGAAGAATCCATGCTTAATATGTGATACATATCAAGGATATAGACATAGAAGTCATTATTCATGTCAGACAACCATGTATGATCTCTTAAATAGCTTGACCACCATCAATTTCACATCCGGATTAAAGTCTGATGACCTGCCAGTCAGTTCTTTCTCAGTCTACTCTGTTTGTCAGGAACCCAACACTTAGGTGCTCATATCTTTTCACTCTTTCATCATTGGAGGCCCAATCTCTAGGATGTAGCAGTCATGGTACTCCTCTTGGCTTGCCCAAGTCGGTAACTTTCTGAGTTACACCATCTGAGAGATCCGGACTTGATTGTCAGACCTTGCTGCATGCTCTGTTCTTGTTCATCAGACCAAAACACTCTTCAATCTATCTTCCTGTATAGGCATACTATGTGCTGCAGATGTGTGGGATAGACTTTGTTGCCATCAATGACAACAATAATGAAGCAACACAGTGTCTCTTGCCAACAATCTCCCCCTTTGGCATTGATGGCAACACTTAGTGAAAAATGACTAAGTGTCGTAGCAAACTCCCCCTTGGCTGATGCTCTATCTTGTGCACTATTCTACTGGAGCTCCCTCTTAGCTAGATTCCACATTTTTCACTACTCCTCACTCCCCCTTTGACATCAATGGCAAAGGGTGGAATCCGTACACCAAAATTTGCAAAAATTATCTTATACATAGTCGCATAAGTATTTATACATGTTATACTTACATATACTTAAGTATATCGGCAAAAGGTAGTCTTCAACTGTACAACTTCTGTCACCTAACTCTGCTTCATCCTGTCCAAAATTGAAATGTGGCCACTCAACAAAAATGTAAAAGATTCTCCCCTTCTTAAGTCTTCCGGATCATTGGTCTGGGCTGTGGTTTGAGTATCAGTTAAGGCCTCATGCATGGCCTCTAACTTGGGGATAATTATCCCTCTTAGTTCACTCATCCTACTTATTATATTCTTCCTTTCTTTTTCAAGCCTCTTTATTTCATTTATAATGGCAATGGCCTGGCACTCTTGATTCATTAAAGATGTGGTGAGGGGATCAAAATTCTGAGATAAACTTGACAGTTTATCTTCTTGTTCTTTTACCTTCTTTTCAATATCCTCTGTCACTTTAGACCAAGATAGACAAAATTTATATATTTCTCCACCATCTTTAAGAGCATTTTCTAGGCTCTTTATGCCAATATATAGGGTCCTCCTATCATTAGTTATGAGTCCCTGCACTTCAGTGAATCTCTTTCCCAAAAATTCTTTCCGGACTTTCTCTTTTGCCAATTTCTCCAAAGAATCAAAATGGGTGCTAATAGAGTTAAAGATTTCAAGTTACCAGATGAAGAGGCTGAAAGATCCTTTTGGAAGGTTGGCATGATCTTCTCAAGCACACTAGATGCAATCTCTATCAGCTCACAGTCTTCCATGTGAGACTGCAAAAGCTTTTCTTTTGCGTTAGCTTGAGCAAAAGATGCTACCTTCATTGTCTGGACCGGAGAGAGGGAGTCAAAATTGAGTGGTCCTTGAAATAGTTCCGGTTCATCTATTTCCATCATCTCTTTGGTTAAGAAGTTTTTCACTGCTTCTACAGTGTCTCTTGCCAAAGACAGAGTCTTCTTTCCTTTTGCATCCTCATAATTGTCATCAAAGATCTTCTCTGTGTGTTCTTCTTCTCTTCCCTTTTCCTCCTCTACTTGACTCAATATCTTCTCTTTTCTTCCTTCTCCTTCAGTTCCAGAGTCTGCAGGGGGATCTGGAAGAGAGATGTTTACATCTTCATGGACTTCCTCTTCCAGAATAGAGGAATCCAAGTTCTTAGTCCTCTCCTCACCTATCTCCTTTGACTCTTCTGCAATTTTCTTAGTAGATTCTTCTTTTGATGCACTTAATCCTTCGACATCTATGACAGAAATTTCTTCATCTATTTCCTCTATGATAGGAAGATTGAATCTTTTGAAGGCATTTCAAGGATGTCTTTTGTTTCTTTTGCCACTTGATCAGTCTCTCCAAGCATAAGTTTGTTCATTCTGGCTTTGCTCCGGAACTCATCCTTGCAGTCCTTAAAGATCATGGTCATTTGTTTTGGAGTAATGGAAGGATAGAGATGAATTGCAATCTATTCACAGATCTCTAAATCCTTTTCTTTGGCATTCTCTTTTCTGAGTTCAAGTACCTTCTCTAGACTTTTGGGAATTAGAGAAATGATTTCAATGAATGCTTTATTATAAATGTTAAGGTACTTAACTGTAGCTTCCTCCAAAATTCTTTTGTCAGTATCATTGTAATCATCATAAAATTTAGTGACTGGTTGCAGGTTCCTGTCCACTGTGACTGCCTTGATGATATCATTAATAGAAAGAGTGGGCCTTTCTACAAATTCATCTACCTCTTCTTCTTTATTTTTTCCCGTAGAGGATTCCTTGGAAGTTTTCTTTTTCTTCTTCATTTTCTTAACCTCTTCATCAGTCTCTGTTTCTTCATCATCCTTTTGGCTTATGTATGACCTTGTGGCCTTTGTCGCCATTCTCTTCTCTCCCTTTCCGGATGTCTTGGCTTCTAGTTTTGAGGCTTTTGGGCTCTTAGAGGTGGCCAGTGTAGAACTCTTGGAGGATCTAGTCCGGGAGGAGGCTTGTACCAGAACACTTTCCTTTTCTGCTTCTTTTTTCTCTTTCTTATCTCTTTCTATTTTTTCTCTATTTGCATCAACTGCCTCTTTTGAAATGCCATATCTTTTGGCAACTTCATCTACTTCCCTTCTCACTTTTATTTTCATCTCTGGTTATCTCAGTTCAACATGTATTTTTACACTTAATTCTTGAAAGGTTCCAAACCTTTCTGCCTCAGGGTCCTTAGGCTGACTTAGCAAGTGTTGGACATGTAGTTCTAGGATTTTCTCATCTACCTCATAGCCCATTGGCATAATCTAGACTGTTCTGGGCTCAACTACCTCCATTAGGCATTGATCAGTGTCTACCATGAAACACACTGTATCTTTGTATTTTTCAACTATTGTTTGTGGAATTCTTTCTTTGACCTGCATCAAAGTTTGGAAGTTTTTGAAGTATCCCCAGAGTGCTATACTTTGAGCTTTGGCATCACCAAGCCCATACATATAATCTCTGATTTGTATGGCAACTGGTCTGTCATTTTGCCATACCCAACCACTTGATCCAGGTAGCTCATTCATATAGTAAAAGAATAAACATAGTATTAAACCACCATACTTGAATGTGTTCTTCTTGTCCTTCTTGATCTTTTGCAAGTTTTCTAATAGTTGGCTCAGGAGAACCTCACATAGATCATAGTCTGTACTTTCCCTTAGCCTCTAATATGCAGTATAAATTACAGTTCCGGACATAGAGTTCTCCTTGCTAGAATGATATATTTTATAGCCAATTATCATAGAGGCAAATTTGATATCCGGATCTATGATATCTTCTATTGTCATTACTCTTTTGTCAAACTTTGATTTGGTAGCCTCACTTACTATTTGGTTCTTGACCAATTTGAGAGCAGGCAACCCATCGGATGAGTGCAAACTAGTTACTACCTTAATTGCATCCTTTGTTATCTTGAAGGGCTTCAACAACCACATGAAGTTGTCATGTATTCTGCTAAGAACATACCGGACCCATTCATCTTCTGTAAAATAGGGAAAGTGGATACAATGTCCAAAATGTTTATCCCGGATGGCCTTGTATTGAGGTTTGAGTTCAAAGGTTTCATCTATTGGTTGTTTATGGTAGATATCCATCAGCGTTGATTCTCCAAATTCCTCAATATTTGCATGGATGTATACCCTAACATCTTCTATGTGCAGAACCCCATGCAAAATGCTAGAAAAGGCACCTAAGGGATCAACTTCCAGGGATTTGTAGGGGTGTTTCTTGAACTTTGGGTGTGGCCTATCAGTGATTTTAACAACCATAGGAGTAGCCATCTTTGCAAAAGATTTAGAGAGAGATATTCAGAAATCAAAATACCTTTTTACGCTTGATCTTTGATGTAACAATTCTAGGGTTCACAATATTGCATTCTAGGGTTCACAATATTCTAGGGTTGATCTTTGAGAAGGTTGTAACAATTTTGATGCAGATCTCTTCCTTTCCTTTTCTCGAATGCAATTGTGGAAATGATGAATATAAGAACCCTTTTATCTCTGCACAAACCCTAATTTCCTATTGCAATAAATGCACAACTTAAGTTATTTCAGTTGCTTTATTCTGAGAGAGATCTTTCTGAATCACTGAGATGCATTTAGAATTATTTTTAGTGATAATTGACAATGTATCTCCTTTCCTCCAATCACCCCATTTATCCGTAGATCAAGATATTTCAATTTTGAATCATATCAGATCTAATTGTGAAAATCCTACTTTTACTGGATGGCTATCAAACTAGATCAATCTTGACTGATCAGACTCTTCAAAACTCCTTGCAGATCTTTCATATTTTTACTAAGGGTTATTTGGACATTTCTTTGAGAGCCCTTTAATCCACAACATTCCATGTGCCAAATTTAGGCACCACTTGACTGGCTGGGGGAATTTATTTTCCTTTGTGACTCCCCCTGAGCCAGAGCTCATCTGTTTAGTTTCTAGAAGGAATATCAGCACCAGATTCTGGTGCGGATCCATCCCCAACATTTTATGTACTTCTCTTCACCCAAATCTTGTTCATCTCCCTTTGAACTTCATCCGCATTCACTTTTCCTTTTCCTTTGTCTTGATTTTGATTATGATGCACCAAACCCTTTTTATCCTGATTCTTACTTCTGTAGAATTTGGCAATATGACCAGATCTATTGCAATTGTAGCAAACAACATTTCTTTGCATATGTGACTGATATCCTCTAGATCTGCATTGATTAGCCATATGTCCCATTCTATTGCATGCAAAGCATCTACCATTGAATGAGTTGTTTATTTGCATATTTTTGCATTCATGAGATTTGTGACCATACCTTTTGCAGTTGAAACACTGTCCAGAGAATGATGAATTAGTTTGATTCATTCTTCTTCTGCACTGAGTTGCTTTATGACTGAAATTGTTGCAATTGTAACAGTATCCATTGAAGGATGGATATCTTTGAGCATTTGGTTGCCTTACTAGAGGTCTTCTAGGCCCGTTCCTTGGATTTCCTGATCCAGAGTTTTTCTGACTGGATCCAGAGCTTTCATCTTTCTCATATCCCAAGCCATGCTTGTCATCTACCCTCTTTTGGCTTTCAATAAGAACTTCAAGTTGAGTAGATCTTATCTTGAATTTCTCTTTGTATTCATTTATTGTTTGAAGATCCCTTTTAAGAGTGTCTATCTAATTCTCAAGTTGTTCTTCATTATCTCTAGCTTCTTCAAGATCAGATTCTAGATGCCTGATTATTCTATCCATTTTGTGGCAGTCCTCTGACTTCTCCTTGAGAGATTGTTTTAGATTATCTTTAATTTTCCTTTTCTCTTCAATTTCTTGGGTGAATCTCATAACCCCTGATTCCATTTCATGTCTAACCATAATGATCTCTTTTGATAGCTTCTCACATAGCTTGTTTTTCTCATTCAGATCTTCATTAGTATCATTGGCTTCACTTTGACTTGCTAATTGTTGAAGTAGTTCCTTTCTCTTTTTCACAGAGATACTCAGTTTTTCTTTTATCTCATTTATGAAATCATCAGCTTGTTTGAGTCTTTCTCTCAAGTTGTTGCCTTCAAAGTGAGATTGCTCAAGATCATCTAAGGCAGACTAAAGTTGTTCCTTCATACCATACATATCCATTGAGATTCCCAGGTCTTCCTCAAGTTGTTAGGCTCTATTTAGAGGAACTTAGCTCTAATACCAATTGTTGGAAACAATGCAGATAACTGAGAGGGGGGGTGAATCAGTTATCTTAAATATCTTAACTTTCTTTTCTTCTTTAATATTAATGTAGCATCAAAATATAAGAGCATACATAATCATGAGAGCAAAAATAAAATCAACACACATAACACAAGGATTTTTACGTGAAAATCCTTGTTAAGGGAAAAACCACAAGGTGACTAACCCAAGATTGTATTCTCTGTCAAAAGAATAAGAAGTACAAAATGGCACTTGCCAATTAGGGCTCACTGCCCGAGCACACTGCTCACAAGAGGCACACTACCTACAAGAGACTCACTATCTACAAGGTATATAGAAAGTAACCAGGTGTTTGAACTGATGAGAGGCATCCACATATGCTAAGGTTCAGTTCCGGTTAGGCTCAATATACTGATCTAATGCACTTCATTCTTCCTCTGCTCTAATGCTGCTATTCTGTCACATACCGGACTTGTATTGCTGCTTCCACACTTCTCTCTACACCTTCTCATACACTTCCGCACACACAACACCACGCTTCATACTGAAATCCATTTGCTATATATATCCACATCAAGGATTTCAACATCTTCCCAGTCGACAACTGGAATACTAAAGATGTTTCCAAGACACTGATCTGTCGGCTGAATCCATGCTTAATATGTGATGCATATCAAGGACATAGACATAGAAGTCATTATTCATGTCGGCCAAACATGTATGATCTCTTAAATAGCTTGAGCATCATCAATTTCTCATTCAGATTAAAGTCTGATGCTCTACTGGTCAGGTCTTTCTCAGTCTACTCTGCTTGTCAGGAACCCAACACTTAGGTGCTCATATCTTTTCACTCTTTCATCATCGGAGGCTCAATCTCTGAATGTAGCAGTCATGGTACTCCTCTTGACTTGTCCAAGTCCACAACTTTTTGAGTTACACCATCTGAGAGATCTAAACCTGATTGTCGGACCTTGCTGCATGCTCTGTTCTTGTTCACCAGACCAAAACACTCTTCAATCTGTCTTCCGGTATAGGAATACTATGTGCTACAGATGTGTGGAATAGACCTTTTTTCCATCAATGACAACAATAATGAAGCCACACAATGTCTCTTGCCAATAAGATCAACAACATATGAGTAGAAACATAATCAACACAATCGACACCAAGATTTTGAAGTGGAAACCCAGTTAAGGGAAAAACCACAGTGGGGGTTAACCCACAAAGATTTGTACCTTGTTAAAAGTACTTTAGAAAATAGAAGGCACATGCCTTTGGGTGCACTGCCCAGAGCTCACTGCTCAAAAGAGAGGCTCACTGCCTACAAAATTTATTTAGAACAGAAATAATTAACTAAGAAATAGCATCTACTTCATGCCTGGTTTAGTTTCAATGAATTCTCACAAAACTTCTGCTTTGCCCCAAATTATTCTTTACTAACTTTTCACTCTACACTACTCTCACTCCTTTTCTTCTCTACTCTACTTTTGATCCTTTATTTGAATTTAATTTGTTTTGCTCCAGGATTATTTTTAACAACTCTTCAACAAGTATTTATACACTTCATCAATCTTGGAATGATCCACAAGGTTAGCCAAACATAGATGAGACTTGAATCTTCCTCTACTAACATGCCATGCTTCATAAAATGATCTTTAGATCATCCGATTGGCCAAGACTGGGAAGAACATCAACTTCAAAGAGGAAATCTTCAATAACAAGGTCAAACTCCAATGTGGACCTCCAACATAGTAGCCACACGATCTAGAGACCTCCACAAGTATATTGAATTCACCAATAACATCCCCCCTAAACCAAATTACTAGAATCATTTGTATCTTCCTCCGAAACCTCAAGAACACTATCTGCCATGACTGTCAAACTAGAAGGATTACTTGCGGACCTCCAAACCATGAACCACTAGAGTTGATGATACACACTGACTTCCCAAACATGCCTTCAGATTCTTAGACCATAATATTTCATTGTGGAGCAATCTGGACCAACTTACTGTCACTCTATCCTTTCTAAATACTGCAACATCCGGTTCTACTCTAATGGCCATAACTTCTTTAAATCTTCATGCAGACTTCTTAATTCTTAACTAGAACAACCTCTGAAAATCCTCTACACAGTCATAAGGTCCACGAACATTAAGTCTTCATTAAATTTTTTCAATACCCTCAAAATTCTAGTCTCCTAAACAGGAAACAAAATAAGGCACAGTTGACACCAATGACAACAAGAATATGTTGCCATTAATGACAACACCTCTTAGGCACATATTTGCAACAATCTCCCCCTTTGTCATTGATGGAAACATATGTTGTGAAAAATTGATTCAACCATCATGACAAGAACTTCTCCCCATGTCTTCTACAACCACTTACTTTATTGCTCCCCCTGTCATTAGCAATTAGTTTTTCACATGTCTTCTCTCCCCCTTTGACATCAATGGCAAATGACACATATTTACAATCTTTACTCCCCCCCTTTTTTTAGACTAATCTTCAACATTTGCATGTTGACTACTCCTTAGAGTAGTATTTTATCAACATCAATCTGGATCTCAAGATATGACTGAGAATTCCACCAGACTGATGCACCTCAGTGCATCTTAGTTCTGATTCAGAGGGGTAATAACCCCTAACTTATCTCTAAGATACTCAAAGGTATCCTTGGGAAGAGGCTTAGTGAAGATATCTGCAATATGATATTTGGAAGACACAAACTCCAACTTGACTTCATTCTCATTTACCTTCTCTCTCAAGAAATGAAACTTGATAGATATATGCTTTATCTTTGAATGCAACACTGGATTCTTTGAGATGCTTATTGCACTAGAATTATCACAAAAGATTGTGACTGGCTCCTCAAACACAATTTTGATGTCCTTCAATATTTGCTTCATCCATAGAACCTAGATACAATTATTTGTTGCTGCTATATATTCTATTTCTATAGTAGACAGAGATATTACCTCTTACTTTTTGCTCATCCAAGAGACCAATCTTCTTCCCAAGAAAAATGCACCACCACTAGTACTTTTTCTATCATCCACATCTCCTGCCCAATCAACATTTGTATATGCATGAAGAGTGAAATCATTGTCCTTTGGATACCACAATCCATAATCAATTGTCCCCTTGAGATATCTAAAAATTCTTTTGAATGCCACAATGTGGGATTATTTTGGATCAGCTTGAAATGTAGCAACAAGTCCAATGACATTTATGATGTCAGGTCTGGCTGAGTTAGATAGAGCAATCCTCCAATCATTGATCTATACATTTTCTGAATTGTCTTGGGGGAGTCATCATCTTTACTTAACTTACATCTGGTTACCATAGATGTACCTATTATCTTTGAATCTTCCATTCCAAACTTCTTCAACAATTCTTTCATATACTTGGATTGAGATATAAAGATACCTTTATTTGACTGAATAATTTGCAGACCTCAGAAGAAATTCATTTCTCCAAACATTGACATCTCAAATTCACTTTTCATATGATTAGTAAATGCTTTGTACATACATTCATTTCCACCAAAAATGATATCATCAACAAAGACCTCAACAATTAGGGTGTCCTCATGATTAATCTTGAAGTAAAGATTACTATCAGCAGTACCTTTGCTAAAACCTATCTTAAGCAAATATTTATCCAATCTTGCATACCAGGCTCTTGTAGCTTGTTTGAGTCCATACAAGGCTTTTCTCAGTCTACAAACCATATCTCCCTGATCAGACAACTGAAATCCTTCTGATTGCTTAATGTAGACTACTTCCTCCAAATCTCCATTTAGGAATGCTGATTTGACATCCATCTGATACACTTTAAAATCCCTAAAAGTAGAAAATGTAAGAAACAATCTAACTGCCTCTATTCTTGCCACTAGAGCAAAAGTTTCTTTAAAATCAATTCCTTCTGCTTGAGAATAGCCTTTGTATACCAACCTTGCTTTGTTTCTTACGACTTCACCATCTTCATTTAGTTTATTTCAGAAGACCCATTTGGTTCCAATCACATTTTTGTCCTTAGGTCTAGGAACAAGATCCCAAGTGTGGTTCTTTTCAATTTGCATCAATTCTTCTTCCATTGCTTTTGCCTAGTTTTCATCATTGCATGCTTCACTTACTGATTTAGGTTCAATCTTTGAAATCAAATAAATCTCTTCTTAATTTTCAACAACTCTTCTCCTAGTTCAAACACCTTTATTTCTATCTCCTATGATTTGATATTCAAGATGATTCATTCTTACATACCTAGGGGTTTTGGGAATTGCTTTAACTTCTATTTCTTGAGCTTGTTCCTCAATATTTGTACTATTTTCTTGAGTTTCTAGAGTTTTCAGATCAATCTGAATCTGAGTCAGAGTTTGAATGAACCTTCCTTGACTTTGATTTTCATCTTGATCATCTAAATCATATCTGTAGAACCTAGAATGTCCTTCCTTGCTCTCATCACCATTAACATTAACACTTTCAACAATTTTTTTCAACCTCTTGTTAAAGCACCAGTAAGCCTTACTTTGAGTAGAGTACCCCAAAAATATTCCCTCATCACTTCTTGTATCTAACTTACCTAAATCCTCATCTCTTTTGATATAGCATTTACTACCAAAAACTCTAAAATATCTCATAGTAGGAGGATGACCAAACCATAGTTCATTAGGGGTCTTACCAGAATTACTTTTGATCTATATCAGGTTAAGAGTGTAGACAACAGTACTTACAACTTCTCTCCAATAAACTTGAGGAACATTTGTTTCCATCATCATGGTCCTGGAAGCTTCTTGAATGGTCCGGTTCTTTCTTTCCACAACTCCATTTTGTTGGGAAATCCTAGGAGCAGATAACTATCTTTTTATGCCATGCTTTTCACAAAAAGCATCAAACTCACGGGAAGTAAATTCTCCTGCTCCGTCGGATCTCAGACATTTCAATTTTTCACTAATCTCATTTTCCACCATCACTTTGAACACCTTAAGTTTGTTAAGAGCTTCTGATTTTTCTTTTAGGAAAGTTACCCACATCATCTTAGAGTAATCATCAATCAACAACATCAAATATCTATTTCCTTACACACTCCTAATTCTAGCAGGACCACAGAGATCAGTATGTACCAGTTCCAATCGTCCACTTGAAGCTTGTTCCTTACTTTTGAATGAAATTTTGCTCTATTTCCCCAATTGAAAATCTATACATGCTATTAGGTTTCACAAGTTTTGGAAGATCTCTTACAGCCTGAGTGGTACTTATTTTGACAATTTTATCAAAATTCACATGACACATCCTCCTATGCCATAACGAACTTTGATCTATCTGAGCAATCAAACAACTTTTGCCAGAGCTACTTAAATGAAAAATGTTACCTCTAGTTTGAGTACCAGATGAAATTTTAGTTCTGGATCTCTCCAAGATTCTGCATTTTCCATCCTTGAATTGAAGATCATAACCTTTGTCAACCAACTATCCAACACTGAGAAGATTATGTTTTAGTCCTTCCACATACATAACATCATTGGTCCTATTCTTACCATCAAAAGAGATGGATCCTCTTCCATGGATTCTACCAACTGAGTTATCTCCAAATTTCACAAGCCCTCCTTCATAATTTTCAAAATTCACAAACTTACTCTTGTCTCCAGTCACATGATGAGAACATCCACTATCAATCACCCATTCATCTTTCTCAATAACATGAGCAACCAAGGCACTTTCCATATTTGTATAGCTAGTAGATTCAGTAGACACCGGATCTTCTTCTTTGATAGCAATGAACACCCAATCATTTTTAGAGGAACCTCCATGATTAGATTCATCATCTATGACTCCTCTTCTCCAGCTTCTTAGACATAGTAACATTTGTTTTGATTTTTGTATCTATTAGGGTTTGGTTTTAAAAACCTCTCCGGACATCTTGAGGCAAAATGACTAATCTTATTACAAGCTAAACATTTGAGTGGCAATTTTCCTTCATACTTACCCAATCCTCTTGGCAATCTTTTGGCAAGAAGAGCTTCAAGATCCACAGTTTCAATTTCAACATCTTTAAGATCCTTCCTTGTCTTCACGAATATGTTTGATCTTGTAGAAGAGCTTTCACCCAGATCATATCTTTGTTTTCCAAATACACTAGCCTTAAATGCAAATTTAGACTTGGGAAGAGAATCACCAAACTCACTTAATTCAAAAGATGAAATTTTGCCAACCAATTGATCTCTTGTAACTTTTGAGATAGTCCTGATCTCCTCTATAGGAGCAACCTTATGTTTGTATGAATCAGGTAAAGATCTGAGCACTTTTGATAAAATCTTTGATCCTTCCAAAGTTCCACTAGCACACCTGATACCACACACAAGTTCATTTATCTTTTGCATGTAGATTGTGATGTTTCATCTTCACTCATCCTCAGAGTTTCAAATTTTCCTTTTAGAATTTGCAGCTTGGCACATTTGACAAATTTATCGCCTTCATACAGATTCACCAACTTTTTTGAGATTTCATAAGTAGTTTTTAGACCAAGGACATTTGTCATTTCTAAATCAGTTAGGGCACTCAATAAGTCTTCTTTAGCTTAAAGGTTATTTTCAGCATCTTAGATTTGATCTAGAGTTGAAGGACCTTTCTCTGGAGGTTTATAATCGACACTGGTTATCACCCAATAGGCATCGCCCATGCATTGCAAATGGCAGTCCATGCAATTCTTCCAAATAGAATAATTTGTTCCATCAAATCTCAGACTATCCTTCTTGTAGGTCGACATGCTAGATCTCCTCAAGTGATCAAGCTTTTATAAGAGGATCTGGATCTGATACCAATTGTTGGAATTAGACCGGACAACTGAGAGTGGGGGTGAATCAGTTATCACACAAAATAAGCTTTTTCTGCTTTTAACCTTCTTTATTAACTTACTATTAGATTAATGATGTACACATTAGAGCATAGATCAACAACATATGAGTAGAAACATAATAAACACACTTGACACCAAGATTTTGACGTGGAAACCCAGTTAAGAGAAAACCATGATGGGGGTTAACCACAAAGATTTGTACCCTGTTAAAAGTACTTTAGAAAAATATAAGGCACATGCCTTCGGGCACACTGCCCAGAGCTCACTATTCAGAAGAGAGGCTCACTGCCTATAGAATTTATTTAGAACATAAATAATTAACTGAGAAATAGCATCTACTTCATGCCTGGTTCAGTTTTAATGAATGCTAACAAAACTTCTACTTTGCCCCAAATTCTTCTTCATTAACTTTTCACTCTACAGTGCTCTCGCTCCTTTGCTTCTCTAATCTGCTTCTTATCCTTTATTCGAATTTAATCTATTTTGCTCAAGGATAATTTTTAACAACTCTTCAACAAGTATTTATACACTTCATCAACCTTGGAATGATCAACAAGGTTGGCCAAAATTAACACGGATCTTTACATTGTCAGCCAAACATAGCTGAGACTTGAATCTTCCTCTACTAACACACCATGCTTCATAAAATGATCTTTAGACCATCTGCAACACACTAGGAACATCCGGTCAGCCAAGACTGGGAAGAACATCAACTTCAAAGAGGAAAACTTCAATAACAAGGTCAAAATCTAATGCGGACCTCCAACATAGTAGCCACACAATCCAGAGACCTCCACAAGAACATTGAATTCACCAATAACATCCACTCTAAACCAAATTACCAGAATCATTTGTATCTTCCTCCAGAACCTCAAGAACACTATTTGCCATGACTGTCAAACTAGAAGGATTGCTTGCGGACCTCCAAACCACGAACCACTAGAGTTGATGATACACACTGACTTCCCAAACATGCCTTCATATCTGAAGACCATAATATTTCATTGTGGAGCAATCCGGACCAACTTACTGTCACTCTATCTTTTCTAAATACTGCAACATCTATTCTACTCAGATGGCCATAACTTCTTCAAATCTTCATGCGAACTTCTTAATTCTTAACTGGAATAACCTCTGACAATCCTCTACACAGTCATAAGGTTTGCAAACATTAAGTCTTCATTAATTTTCTCAATACCCTCAACATTCCAGTCTCCTGAACAGGCAACAAAATAAGGCACAGTTGACACCATTAACAACAAGAATATGTTGACATCAATGACAACACCACTTAGGCACATATTTGCAACAATTAGCAATGTTTTCTTATTAGGATCATACCTTGATCCATATTTGATTTTGTCTAGGGCCTCAATACTAAGCTGCATCTTTTTGTCCTGGTTTTTTCTGAAAGTGTCAAACACAATTGCATAAGTCATATCCCATCCAGGTACCAATATCACTTCTTCTTCCTAGAGCAATTCCCTTCCCTTTTTAGGAGTCATATCTTCTGGGGCTTTATCAATTTTTGACTGAAGTTCTTGCAAAACTTTATCTTGGATTTCAAGAGTGATGTTTTGCATTCTTTCTTTGGCTTGCTTTCCTTTATACTCATATAAAAAGGACTTGAATTCTGTAGACTTGATGAATTCATCATTTGTAATTAATTTTTTTACTGGCCAGATACCTTACACCCTCTGTTAGCTCATCAGAGGTTTCTATTTCAACCTCTTCTCTTTCCATTGGAGGCTCATATTCTTCTATAAGGGGCGAAGATGCTTGCAAGTCTTTATTTTCCCCTTCCCCTTCTTCTTCAACATCAAAAGAAATATTAGGAGTTGGTTGAGGAGACAAATGAGCCATTGGGATTACATCCTCTTCCTGTGTTTCTCTGACAACTCTTCCTTTTCTTTCAAAGATATGAGGAACATTTTCAATTAATGCATCTATCCTCTTGACAGGATCATTTATGTTCAGAAAAGCACTTGTGTAACTATGGTTTTTGGCTTCCTTCCAAGCCTCGACCAACATTATCTTATGGTACAGGCTTCTTCTTTCAACTGCATTGTGCTCATCTTGGTTTCTAATTAGGTCATCATCAACAAACAACACATGATATACCTTTACAACTTCTTGGTTTGACTGTGCATATACAATTCTTTGAGTCAAAATTCTCTCTAGAATTTCTTGTAGGCAACCTAAAATACTCCAATCTTTTCTAAATTAATTGATATCCTTTATCTGACATGACTGTGAAGTCTCCAAAACACAATGTCCCAAGCATGAAAGATTGTTTATTGGAAACTTTTAAATGCATGAAATCTGATTAGGCATGTTGTCTCACAATTTCTAAGTAAGCAATCTTGTCTGGACAAGTTTTAGGTAACAAGAGAGGGGGGCCTTCAAATACAAATACCCTTATCTTTGTGCAATCATTGTAGGAGTACCAGTCACCCCAATTGTGACTGAACTTTCCTTGCTCGTACTTGTCCTTATGTTGCAAGTATGGGCCTAACCGGTGTTGTCATTAATGTCAACATACTCATGTTGCATTGATGATAAGGATTGGATGAGCTGTATGCTGAGGATATTGAGAAAATTAGTTCTAATCAGGAACATAGAAGAACAGTGAAGACAGTGAACTAAAGATCCTAGCTAAGATGAAGATCATAAGATGTGGTTCAAAGGGTTTGTAGATATGTGTCTTAAGATGATCTAGCAAAGATTTCAGAGGTCCGCATGATGATCTAAAGAAGTTGTGGCCACTTAAGTAAAACGAACTCCAATAGGTGTTTAGAGGTGATAGAGTGACACAGATAGGTCCGGTGAGATCTGGAAATGCAATATCCTATTCTGTGGATTTGGTGGAGTGTTTAGGAAGTCCATGTGGAGTTACAACTGAAATGGTTCGTGATCTAGAGGTCCGCAAGCATCTATTCCATTGTGACAGTGATGATAGACTGTGTTCTTGAGGTTCTGGATGAAGGAGAGAAGGATTTCAATAAGCAGATGTAGTGTGGATGTTCTTGGTGATTTAGGCTAGCTTGTGGAGGTCTTTGGATCATGTCTAGTTCATGTTGGTGGTCCGCATTGAAGTTTGAGCTCGCAACTGAAGGATTACTTCCAGATGATGGTGTTCTTCCTATGTCTGGCCAATCGGATGAGTTACACATCCTGCGGATGATCTTGAAGATGTTATGTGAGGATTGGCGTGTTCCTAAATGAAGATTGAAGTCTCAGATCTATGTGGCCAACAGTGTGTTGATCCATGTGAAGTATTTTGTAATTAGTCATGTTGTATTTATGTATTTTCTTTGTAATGTTTGCCAACTTAGATGATCATTCCTAAGTCGATGTCTTGTATAAATAAAAAATTGTAAAGTCATTCCAAAGTGTATCTTGTGAAGATGAGGACATGGTAGAGAGGAGAAGAACAAAAGGTAGAACAGAAGTTTTGGGTTTAAATGGAACTGATTCAAGCATGGTGAAGATACTATTCTCTAGTTCAAGTATGTGATACTTATTATTTTGTAGACAATGTGTCTCTTGTAGGCAGTGGGCCTCTTGTGAGCAGTGTGCTCAGGTAGTGAGCCCTAATTGGCTTGTGCCATTTTATTCTTTATATTATTCTAGTAGAGAATACAATCTTGGGTTAGTCACCCCGTGGTTTTTCCCTTAACTGGGTTTTCCATGTCAAAATCTTGGTGTCTCATATGTGAATGTGTTTCTGCTCTTGATTTAATGCATTGTATTTCCATGATTGATTTATTATTATGCTACTGAATTGCAAAGTGGATTTAAGTGTTTAATTGGAAGAAAGTTCTGGACAACTGATTCACCCCCCCTCTCAGTTGTCTATCCTGAATCTAACAGCTTAGGCCTTAGAAATCTCTGTATTTTTGGTGACAAGTTGTAGTCACAAGGGTGGCCTAACAATTTATAGATTGGTTTCACAAAGTATTCTTCAAAATAGAGATAATGAGACTTCTCACACCGGCTATCCCAGATAGCGGTCCACATCTGAATAGGTTTAATGTCACCATTCTTGTCTAAATCTCTTACCCTCAAACATTCACTCCACATTCCAAAATTCTGCCCTTCATATAGGATAAGGTGCATAAGTACAAAATAGCGATTGCACTTACTACCCCCTTCT
This sequence comes from Cunninghamia lanceolata, assembly GCA_027924645.1. Taxonomy (NCBI): domain Eukaryota; kingdom Viridiplantae; phylum Streptophyta; class Pinopsida; order Cupressales; family Cupressaceae; genus Cunninghamia; species Cunninghamia lanceolata. The sequence continues at coordinate 27,843,425 of BSBN01000254.1, forward strand.
TTCAGGGAGACTAATTCATTATGAAGGGCATTAGCCAGGAATTTAGTAAAATGAAAACATAATGCTTGTTGCCTCTGCACATCAGCAGTTAAAACAATAGGAGCAATCTCCATAAACAGGGAAGCCTCAACTCTAAGCAATTGACACACAGAGTAATAGGTGTATTGGAAATACTCTTCAAACATCTCTATAGAATATGGGGGATCTTCTACCACTATAAACACTTTAAGTTTGTCTTCTCCATCACGGGGTCTGTGTTGGGGCAACCTCCACCTTTTATATTTGGTGCTCATGTTATAATATTCATTGATTAAATCTCAGAGTCTGAAATTCACATCAAAGTTGCAATCCAGTTGAAAGACCATTGATATATAGTCTCTAGTGAAAGGGAAAAAACCCATTCCATCTCTTAATTCCACCTTGTGGTTCTAAGGATTGTAGCTTTTAGCTATGACTTTGAAAAATTCAACATTTACGAACACATTAGGCACTATAAGTTTTCCTAAATTCATTCTCCAGGGGTTCGACACTGGTGCATGCCTTTACATTCTCCTGTAGTGACATATGAAGAGGTCATAACCTCTCAAGGGTGTCCATACATCCCCTACATGTTTGTAAATGTCTTCCAACTTCTCTGCATTGGGATTTAGTTGAGCGTTTCTTCTAGACCTTTGACCAGATTTTGGGCATTAGTCAATGAGGTCTTGATTCAGGTGTCTCTCATCTAACTTTTGTCTTTTAATCCTAGGGTTTTCAGATGTGTCTTCCATAGTAAAATGTAAGAGAATTCTACTTCTTTAATATGCAATTTGATTCAATAGCTACAAGTTGCAAGCTCATAATACTTACTTGAATTTTGAGTTGCATTCATTGCAGAGGCTTCCCGTTGCTCCTGTGTATGCTTAATGAATCAAAATTATTTTCAAATTGCTTTTGATATACTCTATTCTGTGTATTAATGGCAGCTTTCACATCATCGGGAGGCCATTAAATTCTCACAATGGGAATGTCTTGTTACCTCATCGAACCAATAAATTCCACCTAAGGGGTTTATCATTTTTTATTATCGTTGGGATTTTGTTATGACCCAAATGGATGTCACGTCGAAATCCCTTTTTGTTAGGTCTCATCGACATCTATTTATCCCTTCAATATGTTCTTTTTTTTGTCATGTTTGCCTTTTCAAAGGGACAAGTTATCACCTCCCTTCGACATCCTGAATTCTCATCTTATGCCTTTCTTTATTTGGCATCTTCTTGATGGCTTTTTGGTAGGACTAGAACTTAAGTCATTATGATATTTTGAATCTTCTCAAATTATATGTGACTTATTTTATTGGTGGAATGTCAAGCTAGTATTCCTTGGTTCCTTTAATATGCCTTTATGCTTGAAATATCTAAGAGACTGCAAGAAGACTCACTCTGATACTTCGACCTCATTTGTTCCTTCGCCCAAAACAACACCCAGGTGTTTGTCTTTGGCTTATTGAAGTGACTACAAGATAAGTCTCCCCGACATGGTGATCACTTCTTGATGTGTTTTTATATTTCATTGTCGCTTTATCATTGTGACATATTCAAGTGTCACACCGATCTCCCGATGTATCTTTAACCCTTTTCAGAGCGTCGATGAGACCTCTAGGCTGGTCACTCCGATATGGCGCGAGTCTTTTTCATGACATGGTTTTCAAATGATAGGGGTATTAAATGTGGCCTTTTTTGATTTTTGAATGAAAGCAATTGATCAGGGGAGGGATTAGGATTTTAATCTTTTGGGTTTATGATAGGAATGAAATGAAAAATTTATTGTTATGGTGGCAAATGAGGTTTAAATGAAAATTTTAAAATCCTATCCCAACAGGCTTATGGTATCCTAAAGATATTGATTTCTCTTTAAGTGCATATATAGATGCAGATTGGGTGGGATCTGTAGATGATAGAAGAAGTACAAATGGTGGTTCTTTCTTTCTTGGAATTAGACTAGTCTCATGGTTGAGTAAGAAGCAGGATTCAGTGTCATTATCTACCATAGAGGCAGAATACATTGTAGCAAAATCTTGCTGCACATAGGTATTATGGATGAAGAAGACATTGAAGGATATCAAAGTATCATAAGGTGAACCTATTCCTATTTTATGTGATAATACAAGTGCTATCAACATTTCAAAGGATTCGATAATGCATTCAAGAACAAAGCATATTTCAATCCGGTATCACTTCCTAAGAGAGAAGGTTACAGAGAATGAGGTGAAATTGGAGTATGTGCCTAGTAAGGATCAAGTTGTAGATATTTTTACAAAGGCTCTTCCTAAAGATACTTTTGAGTATCTCTGGTAGTAGTTAGGGGCTATGTTGAATACAATGAACATTGAGAGGTGGGGTGAATCAGTGTTCTACAAAACCATTTATGCACTTGCTCTTTTATCCATTTACCAAATTCAATTATGTGAAAGCATATTAAACAAATGAACAACAACATAACACATGAACACCATGATTTTTATGTGGAAAACCCAAGGAGGGAAAAAATATGAAGAGTGTTAGCTCTCAACATATTATTATAGCACAATACTGAATTACAAGAGGCTCATTGCCGTAGGGCTCACTGCTCAAGAGAAAAGGCTCACTGCCAATTAGAAGAAGAAAGAAGAAGAAGGGTGGCTCACTGCCAAGGATGAACTATTGTGATTGCATCTACATATGCATGGTTACAATTCCATTTAAGCTCATAAACATTGACTTAGAACTCTTCATTTCAGTCTGCCCCCATTTCTCTGCTCTACTCTTACATATGCTCAAGATCGCTCTTCATTTGCTGTGGCCACTCTATCTTCACATATTTTGCATCCTCATACATCACATCATACTTCTCTCACTCAACCATTGAAATCCATCCTTTATTTATATCTGCAACTAGATCTTTCTCATGATCAGGTCGGTAAGCAAACTATGAAACGTGTATACCAAGTGTTATAGCTGTTGGCTTGTTTTTATGTAAAATCTTCAATGTGGATCTAGGAAAACATGTTCATGTCTTCTTGTATGTCATCTCTAATCATACAACCACTTACATTTATCATCCAACTCATATTTCTTCCCCACATAAGGATTTAACCATCCTGTCAGCTTGTTCCTTCATAACATATATGATAGGTTCCTCTGTCACATAACAACTTATGCTGCGGACCAAATGGGACTTCATGAATCATATCTAGAAATCATTATTAATCTCTTAACATGTCTTTAACTCTGCAGAGCAAGATATTTCTATATGCCAAAATGCGGACCTTTGAACTGATGCACTGGCACACTGGAACACTGTCAAACTGGATACCGGTATTGGAGTGCATGTAGAATAAGATCTATTTCAGTTCTAGAGCTACAAACTTAGATTTAGATAGTCATGAAACATGTCTATACTACCTTAGAACCACATAACAAAATATGCTAATGCGGAGGAATGTGGACCAATTTACTCAGCACTGTTCACTGTCTCTGTCTTACTTCTATTGACTCAAACTTAGTCTTTTCATTAGATGAATTTCGGAGGAATTCATGACTTGATTATTGGAATGCAACATCAATAGATAACTATGAACATCATACCTAAGCTACATCTTCATACCTTCACTTGTGGAGGAGTGCTGATCCTTTTTCTGTCTCATACCTAAACACTTCCAATACTTAGCCAATTTAGGGCTTCTGGACTAAAATGCTTGTACCTTATTTCCACATTAGGATTGTCTTTTGTAGTAACATGTCTTTGCCATTATGATGAATGATATTTGCCTTGTTGCCATCAATGACAACACTCAAGTCTAATACATATCAGTATCTCTTGCCAACAATCTCCCCCTTTGGCATTGATGGCAACACTTAGTGATAAATGCTTGTCTGCTCCCCCTTAGTTGTTTCTCCCATTTTTCATTGATCTTCTTCTTCCCCTTTGACATCAATGGAAAAGGTGTATGTGCTAGAGTCAAAACCTATGTCAAAATTGCAAAAAATTCTATATTTTGCTGCTTGGATACATTCCTTGACTTACTTCTTTGTGGGTTACAAAATGTCACTGAAGATATCCTTGATTTGATCCAATACTTTGTCCCAATCTTTCTTTGTATTATCTAACATTTGAATTTGGTTTTTTATTTTGAGTATTTGATTCTTTGCCATCTGTGTATTTGTGGGTATGTCAGACAATCTCTAAATTTTTGAGGCCTCTGAGATTAGTTTTGCCATGCATTCTATTTTAAAGGTTGTTAGTCTTCTCAATTGACATACTCTATTTTTCATTTCTTCCTTTTTGCTCAATAAATCACTTATATCATTCTGTATGACTGCTATTTTCTTTTCTATGTTTATGATGGGGTCGGTTAATGGATCATAACTTAATGATTTTTGTCAATTGGAGCTCCATGTCTGTGACTTTCTCATCAAGTTCCTTGGTGACTTCAGGCCAAGATAGGTAGAACTTATACACATCACATGCTTTCTTGAAGGCATTCTCTAATTCTCTGGCATTACTGTCTAACAGTGCTTTGTCATTACCTAGTTTGGTTTTTAGTTCTACCAACCTTCTATCTTCAAATTCATTTTTGACTTTAATATCAGGAGACTTTTCAAATGATTCAAAGTTAGTACTTACAAATCTTATTAAGCTCTTGAGCTGATCAGATGATGATATAGATACATCTTTACTGTGTGAAGCCACCATTTTTTCCAAAATGTTAGATGTTTCATCAATGATCTCTTTGTCTTGTATAAATGTATTCAACATTTCTTCTTGGGCTTTTGCTTGCACAACCTTTCCAAAATTCAACTTCTGTAATGGAGACATTGAGTTTAGGTTGATTGGGCCCTTTAGTACTTCTGAAGAGTCTGAGATCTGAGTTTTCTATTGTTAAGCCAGAAGTTGTCTAGCATAGTCGGTCAAGATAGGGATGGCTGGAGTGTCTCTTGCCAATTCCTTCAATCCGATAGATAGAACCCTTTTTCTTTTGTTCTCCTCAGCCTGCTTGTCTTTCTCTACTTTAGTGGTGATAGATGAATCCCTTACTCTTTTCCTAGAGGTTGTAGTGGGCTTTCTGAGTCAGGCTTTTCAAGTTTACTTTCTGTAGCTTTTGGTGTCTTGTCTACAGGAACACTTATAGTTTCTATTTTGTTGTTGACTTCTTTTCTAATTTCTTTGTCTTTTCAAGTTCCATGCCAGACTTAGAAGTTAATTCTCTGAATGTTCCAAACCTCCCTTCTTTGTTATCTTTTGGCTTGCTTAATAATGTATTGGCCAACTCAGTCAACATATCTTCTATTGTCTCATATCCCAATGTAGGAACCCATGAAATCCTTGGTTTCACAGCTTCCATGAAACATTTGTCTTTGTTTACCATGAATACAATGCTCTTCTCATATTTCTTTATCACACTTTCAGGTATCTAGACTTTGCATGTCATCTTCTCTTGAAAATTTGTAAAGTATTCTTCTAGGACTTCATTCTGCTTAGCTGCATTTCCCAGATTCTGTAAGTGATTTCTTATTTGTGTGGCTATTGGTGCACCATCTACCCAGTCAACTTGTTCCAATCCAAGAATCTCCTTCAGAAAGTAGAAAAGTAGGAAAACAATTAATGTTCCATATTTGAAGGGATGGTTTCTTTTGTTCTTTTCATGTTTTCCATCAATTCATCCCGGAGTAGTTCACAAAGGTTATAATCAGTTTTGTTCTTGATCATATCATAAGCTGTGTAAATGGTTTATGCTGATACAAAGTTCTCACAATTTGAGCAGTATATTTTGTAGCCAATAACCATTGACACGAATCTAACAACCGAATCCTTGATATCATCCATAGTGAGTGCCTTTTGGTCAAATTTAGCTCCAGTTAGCTACATTACCAAATTATTCTTGATTTTCTTCAATCTTGGGATCTTGTTAGAGGAACACATACTTGTTATAGCTTTGATTGCTTCTTTGGTTATTTTGTAGGGTTCATCAAGCCACATAAACTCATCATGAATTCTGCTCAAAACATACTTTACCCATTTCTCACTTGGAACCATAGGAAAATCCAACCATGCATCTAAATTCTTTTCTCTCCAGACTTTGTACTCATCTTTTAAATCAACATCAACTGTAGTCAGTTCATCCAAATAGAGTTTATCTAGATTCATGTGGTCATATTCTTGTTTGTCAAACCCTATCCATCATTAATGCCGATGCTCCAAAAAGTTGTCTAACTTCTTTTGACAGACACAGTAAGTTTGGATTGCTCTGCAATTCATCATACTGAACGTATTCCTTCTGGTTTTTCTTTCATGAGATTCTTCAAGACAAATTCTTCATCATATCTTTGTGCCAGATTCTAGCACATATCATTTGGCTGGGGGATGTAGATTTTCAATGCAGCTCCCCCTGAGCTAGAACTTCCAATTTACTTCCCGGAGGAAGTATCTACACAAATCCTGGTGCAGATCCATCCTTGACCTCATTCACATCCTTTTTGATCCATATCATGCTCATCTCCTTCTTGGTTTCCATTGGATCAACTTTATTCTTCCCTTTAACATCTTTCTGCTCTATTTTCCTCTGTTGTGTAGGATAATCTCTTTCCACATTTCTACTTCTACAGAATCTAGCAAGGTGTTTGAACTTGTTGTAATTGTAACAAACAACATTTCTTTGACCTAGATTTCTTTTGACATTTGAATTTGGCGTTGATCTGCATTGGTTAGCCATATGCCCAATTCTATTGCATGAAAAACACTTGCCATTGAAAGATTGACCATTCCTTGAATAGTTTGGCACATTTCTTGACACACTTCTGCACTTATTTTCTTTATGACCAATCTTCTTACAATTGAAACATTGACCAGAAAAAGATGGAATTTTGATTCATTCTACTTCTACACTGAGTAGCTCTATGACCATACTTATTGCATTTAAAACAATAGCCATTGAAGGATGGGTACCTTTGAGCATTTGGTTGTTTGACCGGAGGTTTTCTAGGTCTTCTTCCTTGATTCCTTACTAGATGGTTTCTGCTTCTTCCTTTCTCTGATCTGACATATGAGCTTTCTCCCTTTTCAAATCCCAAACCTTGTTTATCATCAGGACTCTTTTGACTTGCAAGTAATCCATCAAGTTTTGCAGAGCTTGTTTTAAACTTTTCTTTGTAACTATTGGCTGCTTCTAGATCACACCTCAAGAGCAAAACTTCTTTTGCCAGTTTGTCACATTCAGTAGACTTGTCTTTCACAACTTTATTCAAATGTTCTTCAGTTTGGTTCTCTTCTTCAATCAATTTAAGGAGTTTATCTGTAGACTGATTTTCTTGATTTAGTTGCTCACATAGGTCTTTCCTCCTTTCTTAAGATTTGTTGAGACACTCCTTTAGTTTCAGAATACAATCATTTGCTTCCTTGATGTTTTCTTCTAACTCCTTGATGTCTGCTTTAGAGTTGTCAAGATCTTCTAGAGCTGTTTGAAATTGTTCATTGTCAACATATACATGATCACCAATCTGAATGCTATCATGTTGACTTGCTTTATGATAAGTGAGATACCTTTTAGTTGCCATGAGAACTCCTTCCCATATCTTCCTCAAGCTGTTAGGATTCTTCCAAGGAACCTTGCTCTGATACCAATTGTTGAATACAATGAACATTGAGAGGGAATCAGTGTTCTACAAAACCATTTATGCACTTTCTCTTTATCCATTTACCAAATGCAATTATGTGAAAGCAGATTAAACAAATGAACAACAACATAACACATGAACACCAGGATTTTTATGTAGAAAACCCAAGGAGGGAAAACCATGGAGAGTGTTAGCTCTCAACATATTATTATAGCACAATATCAAATTATAAGAGGCTCACTGCCAAATAGAAGAATAAAAAAGAAGAAGGGTGGCTCACGACCAAGGATGAACTACTATGATTGCATCTACATATGCATGGTTACAGTTCTTTTAAGCTCATAAACACTTAGAACTCTTCATTTTAGTCTGCCCCTGTTTCTATGCTCTGCTCTTACATATGCTCAAGATCACTCTTCATTTGCTGCGGCCACTCTATCTTTGCATATTTCACATCCTCATACATCACATCATACTTATCTCACTCAACCACCAAAATCCATCCTTTATTTATATCCGTAACTAGATCTTTCGCATGATCAAGTTGGCAAGCAAACTATGAAACGTGTATACCAAGTGTTATATCTTGTCGGCTTGTTTTTATGTAAAATCTTTAATGCAAATCTAAGAAAACATGTTCATGTCTTCCTATATGTCAGATCTAATCATACAACCACTTACATTTATCATCCATCTCACATTTCTTCTCCGCATTAGGATTTAACCATCCTGTTGGCTTGTTCCTTCATAACATATATGATAGGTTCCTCTGTCACATCACAACTTATGCTACAGACCAAATGGGACTTCATGAATCATATCCAACAATCATTATTAGTCTCTTAACATGTCTTCAACTCTTTAGAGAAAGATATTTCTATATGCCAAAATGCGGACCTTTGAACTGATGCACTGTCACACTAGAACACTGTCAAACTGGATATCAGTATTGGAGTACCTATAGAATAAGATCTGTTGTACTTCTAGAGCTACAAACTTGGATTCAGATAGTCATGACACATATCTATACTACCTCACAACCATGGAACAAAATATGCTAATACAGAGGAATGTGGACCAATTTACTTAGCACTGTTCACTTTCTCTATCTTACTTCTGTTGACTTGGACTTAGTCTTTTCATCAGATGACTTTCGGAGGAAGTCATGACTTGATTATTGGAATGTAACATCAATAGATAACTATGAACATCATGTTGATAACTGAGAGGGGGGGTGAATCAGTTATCTTAATTACTTCTACTTTCTGTTCTTCTTTAATAACTAGTGCATCATCAAAACAAATAAGCATCCATAATCATGAAAGTAGAAACAAAATCAATACACATAACACAATGATTTTGACGTGGAAAACCTTGTTAAGGGAAAAACCACGGGGTGACTAACCCAAGATTGTATTCTCTGTTAGAAGAATAGAAATACAAAAATCGCACTTCCCAATTAGGGCTCACTGCCCGAGCACACTACTCACAAGAGGCTCACTGCCTACAAAAGACTCACTGTCTACAAGGTACAAGGAGAGTAACAAGATACTTGAACTAATGAGAAGCATCCACATGTGCTGAGGTTCAGTTCTAGTTAGGCTCAATACACTGATATACTGCACTTCATTCTTCCTCTTCTTTGGTGTTGCTATCCTGTCACATACCGGACCTGTATTACTGCTTCTACACTACTCTCTACTTTTCTTCACACTTTACTACACACCATCCATCCATTCACATCTAAATCCATTTGGTATATATATCCACACCAAGGATTTCAACACCTTTCTAGTCAGCATCCAAAATACTCAATATTTTCCCAAACTCTAGTCTATCAGCTGAATCCTTGCTTATCAAGTGATGCGTATCAAAGAGATGCTTATAGAAGTCATCAATCATGTCAGCCAATAATGAATGATACCTCAAGAAACTTGATCACCATCAATATCTCTTCTGGATTAAGGTCTGATGCTCTGCCGGTCAGGTCTTCCTTATTCTACTCTGCCAAACAGGAACCCAACACTCAGGTGCTTATATCTTTTCACTCTTTTATCACAGGAGGCTCAATCTATGGAATATATCATTAATGATACTCCTCTTGACTTTCCCAAGTCTATACTTTGCTAAGATACCTCATCTGAGAGATTTGGACTTGATTGTCGAACCTTGCTGCATGCTCTGTTCTTCCTTACCGGACCACAACACTTTTCAATCTGACTTCCGGTAGAGACACACAATGTCCCGCGGATGTGTGGGAAGGAATTTTTTGCCATCAATGACAACATTCATGAAGTCACATAGTGTCTCTTGCCAACACATCATACCTGAGCTGCATCTTCATACCTTCACTTGCGGAGGAGTGCTGATTCTTTTTCTGTCTCATACTTGGACACTTCTAATACTTAGCCAATTTAGGGCTTCTGGACCAAAATGCTTGTACCTTATTGCCAGATTAGTATTGTCTTCTAGAGTAATGTGTCTACCATTGTGATGAATGATCTTTGCCTTGTTGCCATCAATGACGACACTAAAGTATAATACATATCAGTGACTCTTGCCAATAGGTTATTGCCCCTCCTTCTTTTGATTAGATGCATAAGTGTGTGCATCTTTTTGAGAAGCGTTTCAAGATACATTCTTAGTCCTAGATTGATGATGAATTCTACCTCTCAGATAGAGTAAGTAGTGGTTCTTCTGGTTGGTGCAGTCAGATGGAGCATATTTTATGCCCCTAAGGGGGAGAATGCATAAAAGTGAGAGTAGTGTAGAGAAAACAAGTGCTTGCCGGTGTTGCAAGTTTTTCCCCTTTCCATTGATGTCAAAGAGGGAGAGAGTTAGAGTGGATCAAAAACCATACTACAGGAAAGAGTGTGAAGAGTAAGAACTTCTCTAGTTAGGGGGGCTACTGCTAGGTGTAGGGTTGCTAATTAGTTGCTTTTGTTGTTGATGGTTTTTTAGAAAGTTGGTGTTGCCATCAATGACAAAGGGGGAGATTGTTGGAAGCTTCCTAGTGTTATCATCACTGTCAACCTCTAGTAGATGGTTCACTTGGTTTCCAAGTGCTTTTGAAAAAAAATGAATAAAAAGGTGTGTAATGTGATAGAGGTATGTTCAGTGTTATGCTCCATATTTATTCATGGTTGAAGATATGCTTGTGCAGTTTAGAAGAAATGATTAGAGGTGTTCAAAGGTTTTGTATCTAGAGTTTCAGGTTCTGGATTGTGTGGCAGTGAAAGCTATGTTTGACAAATTGTTTTCCTATGAAGAAGGTTGTCTAGGAGAAATGAGATTGCTTCACATTTCTCTGCATTGAGGTTTCTTGTCTTGTAGATTTGGGAACATGCTTATATTGTCTGTATCTACTTTCCCTTGAGGTTTCCAGTGTTGGGTTTCTCTGCAAGTTCAGTTCTTGTGTTGGAGTTTAGTAGTAGTGAATCTTGATGTGCAGAATGAAGGTACTCTTTGGTTCAGGTGGTTGCAACAGTATTAAAGAAGATTCAGATGTTACTAGAATATTTTGGAAAGATGTGTGGATGCTATGGAGTATTTCTTTGTAGTCCACATGATGTTTTTGGGACTTGGAGAGGCGTGCATGTGGATGCTTATGTGTTAGTTCAAGTTTGGCTGACATGGATTGCTAGCGCTATTTACAGAGGTACTTCGTGGATTGTGGATGTGATGAGTAGCATGATGATATAGATTTGGGTCCTACTTAACCCTTGGCATGGTCCACTTTCACGTCTTTCCACCATAGAAGTGTTTGGTTGCAACCTATTTCGGTGTTGCACATTTGAGGTGCACATGCCTCATTAAGGCTAACATAATTGAGATTATTTTAGGTCATGGATGGTATAAATGCAAGGTGAAATTTGAGTGGAGTTGTGCACAGAAGAAGATGTGAATGTGATCAAGGTTGGTGAATTGAGTGCAAACTTAAATGCTTATGACTCTCAGATGCAGTGAGCAGAAGGTGTCTATATTTTATTTTGCTTGAAGTTATTGGAGGCAGTGAGCTGAAGGTTGCAGATGACATAAAGTTACAGTGGTGGATTTCTCTTGTTCCCTTGAGATAGTGAATCTCTCTGTAACAATCCTCTTCGATTCTTCTCTCTTCTAGACAATGAGTCCTTTTGGTAGTGAGCCTTTCTTCTGGGCAGTGAGCCTACTTATATTCGGTGTTGCTATTCATATATATGTGAGCTAATCCTCACCGTGGTTTTTCCCTTCTTGGGTTTTTCACGTAAATATGGTGTTCTTATGTGTTTGAATGTGTTTGCATTGATGTCTCATATGTTTACATTCTGCTAATACATTATAAGAGTTTGAAGGCTAATAAGGATTAGAATAGCATTAAGGGTTTAATATTTTAATGCACAATTGATTCACCCCCCCCGCCTTAGTTGTCTTGTGCATCTAACATTTTGGACCATGTCTAATGCCAAGAGAAATCTAGGACTAGTCTCTCCATCCTATTTAGTAGAATGAATCCTATGCCAGTTAGACAAAGAAAGGTCTAATAAATACAAGATTTCTTATTAGCATACATTATCAAGTTCTAACTTTAGTGCTTCACATTATTTCATATTGGGAATATCACTATAGACATCAATGTCATTGTTTTTAAATGATTCACATGTTTCATCATCAGGTAAAATATTGCAAGTTATCATCTATGCTACTAGGATCTAGAAAATATTCTTTTTTTCCCTAATTATATCTATGTGTAGCATGGTATCATCACTACCCAATTTATCTATAGTTTCATGGTGTTGAACCTCTTGATTATCAAGTTTACCTATAACAATAGAATGTAATAAGTTTAGCATTTCATTTTCATTGTGATTGTTTGAATCATACGAATAAGGATGTATAGTTTTATCATCAATATTGCCCACATGATCATATTGATCCATATTTCCTTAATGAAATAGATTGTTATCGTTTACTACTAATATGTTTTTATGTTCTAGCCTTGGTGGCTTAACATTTCCATTTGGGGAACCAATTCAAGATCGTTCATTTCCTTTTGGACCATGTCTAATGCCAAGATAAATTTAGGACAACTAGTCTCTCCATTCCTTATAGTAGAATGTGTTGGGAATTAAGGTGTCTCAACCTTGGTAATTTCTTGCATTATTTATGTTTGTATTTATTAATTCACTGCCTATGTTGTAAATAATTGTAAATTCCATATTGTCATGTTGTGGATGTGGCACGGTGATGTGTCATCCTACATGGAAGATGATAACTTGTAATTTTGTCCTCACATGAGGAGATAGGCATCCCACTTTGTGGTAGGAATATTTTGCAATGTGTCGGCATCTTGGATGTTGTGTAAGAGAATCTTGACTGAAACGGTTATGACGGATTCCTATGACGGAGTTATGACATGTAAGAGTCAGAAATAGAAAGTTGTAAGACAGGTGAAGACATGTGTCTTGAAGCATCTTTGAAAAAGGCATATTTGGGCACCCCAAGGTGGACTATGACATGTTGTAAGAGAATATGCTATTTATAGCATGTGTATGACAGATTCTCTTATAGCTGTAAGTTGTAACCACTATGAAAGATTCTATGACGGTCGTAAGTGTCGTAAGAGCATTTGTCATAGCCCATTTTGGAAATAGGTGACCTCTTTGGGATGGGAGCTTAGCCAAGTGTCAGGTACATTCTACAATGTTGAACAAGTGTCCTTAGGCATGGGTTTTGGTCCATGAGGCCAAGTTGGATGCGCATTCCAAGATAGGACCAATATTGCCTTGTATATTCTATATAAACATGTGCTTGGAGGAGAAAATGTATTATAGGTTTTACAGGTACTGTTATGCTGCCGGTTTGACTCTAGACATGAGTGTCAAAGACCATTGAAGCTTGCATTGCAAGTGTATTGTAAACAACTTTCAGATTTGTTAATACATTGTGCGGGTTTCTAAGTGTGGGGTTTTTCACCCGATAAGGGTTTTCCCCACTGTAAATCTGTCTCTCTTCTTCTGTCTTCTTTTTGGTTCATGTGGATTGCTACAATATCTTGTTTATGTGTTTCATATTGTTGTAGTTGCAAGGATTAAATTGAATTTGTATAGCTCTCCCCTCATTAGATTAGTGTAGGAAGCGATTTTTGTACACCTTGCTTCCTTTCAATTGGTATCAGAGCTTGATTACCTTTGGTCCTAGTTGTTGGGTAGGGTTTTTTTGAGCTGATCTTAAGTTGAGTGGGAGTCTATGCAGAGTATTCTGAATCTTATTGTAGCAAGGAGATGGCAAGTACATCTAGAAGAATAGAGGTGGAGAAATTCAATGGTACTAATTTTGAGCTATGGAAGCTCAAGATGGAAGACATGCTTGTAGACCGAGACCTCTGGGAAACTATCAGTGGCACTAAACTAGCTGCAATGTCACAAGATGATTGGTATCTCAAGGATCAGAAGGCTAAGGGTCTCATAAGACTTGGTCTTGCTGATTCTATTCTGTTGAATGTCCATGAAGACGCTACTGCAAACTTGCTTTGGAAGAAGTTGGGAGATGTGTATCAAGCCAAATCCTTGGTTAACAAACTTTTTCTAAGAAAGAAGTTGTTTTCTCTTTGAATGGAGGACAAAGGATCTATTGCTGAACATATGAATGCTTTCAACATGTTGGTTGCACAATTAACCTCCATTGGTGTGAAGATGGAGGAGGAGGATTTTTGTATGACCTTGCTTTGTTCTTTGCCAGACTCATGGGATCACCTTGTCATGGCTATTGGAAGCACCACATCCACATTCAAAATGGATGAAGTGGTATCTTCATTTTTATCTGAAAAAATGTAGAGAAAGTCTTCTGAGGCAGACAAAGAGGCTCTTGCGGTTCATGGAAGACCCAAGGAGAAAGGGAAAAAGAAGGACAAGAAAGCTGAGAAGGGTAGATCCAAATCCCATGGGAGATCCAAATCTCTTGGAAAGTCCAAGGCTCTTTGTTGGAACTATGGTAAAACTGGGCATTTCCAAAAGGAATGCAAAGAGGAGAAGAAGAAGAAGAAGAAAGCTCCTGATTTAGATTCTGAAAAGTCATAAGATGATGGTGATGCTTTCATCGTAGCCCTGGTAACCCATGCATCTGATGATGTGTGGCTAATTGACTCTGGTGCATCATTCCACATGACGTTGAATCAAGACTGGTTTACCAAGTATGAGGAGTTTGATGGTGGAAAGGTGTATCTGGGTGATGACTCTCATCTGAAGATTATTGGTCATGGAAGAGTCTCTATCTGATTCCCTAATGGACGAGTGAAGGGGATCTCTGGGGTTATGCACATCCCAGGCTTAGCACATAACCTACTTTCTGTAAGTATGTTGAATGATGCAGGTGTGTAGGTTGTCTTTTCAAAAGAAGGATGAAAGATGACTAGAGGAGCTATGGTGCTTACTAAGGGTATTAGGAGAGGTACTCTATTTCAGCTAGAGGCATGCATTTCACAATGCAATAGTTCTTCTGACTCAAGGAAAAGGGCAGCAGTCACTTCATCCCCACCATTTGAACGAGCAGTGAAGAAATATGTTGTTTCTAATTCTAATGGTTGTAATCATGTCTTGGAAGGTAAGCTTCTTGCTGAAAAGACAATGTTATGGCATAAGAGATTTGGCCACATTGGTGAGAAGGGTCTGTGTACCCTGAAAAATAAGAACCTTGTTGAGGGGTTAGATGATTGTAATCTTAAGTTTGACTTTTGTAAACAATGCATTTATGTAAAACAAAACCATGTTCAGTTTTACTTGAGTTCTCATAAGTCTTTTGATGTGTTTGACCTTATTCATTCTGATGTGTTTGGTCATGTTAATGTTCCTTCATTATCAAAATTTGTATATTTTGTATCTTTCATAGATGATTACAATAGAAGGACATGGATTTATTTTCTCAGAAGTAAATCTAAAGTCTATAGTAAGTTTAAGGAGTTTAAGGCCTTTGCTGAAAATCAGACTGGTAAAGGATTAAGTGTTTGAGAATTGACAACGGTGGTGAGTTCTATTCTATAGAATTTGATAAATATTGCAAGGAACTTGGGATTGAAAGACACAAGACAACTCCATACACCCCACAACAAAAAAGAGTTGCAGAGAGGATGAACAGGACACTGATGGAGAAGGCTAGGAGTATGCTTAGTGGAGCTGACCTAGAACGAAAGTTTTGGGCTGAAGCTATTTCCACTGCTTGCTATCTGGTAAACAAATCTCCTACATCAGCTCTTGTTGGAAAGACACCCATGGAGGTGTGGTTTGGTAGAAAGCCTTCAATAAGGCATCTTCATCTTTTTGGTTGTGAGGCATATGCACATGTGCCTAGGGAGAAGTGATAAAAATTAGAGAACAAGGCTGTTAAGTGTATTTTCATTGGCTATGGTGTCAGTGTGAAAGGATACAAGCTTTGGGATCCTGTGGCTGAAAAAGTATTGTATAGAAGAAGTGTTATCTTCAGAGATCTTACACCTTCTTCCACTGTTTTGCAGCCAGAAGAGAAAGAGAAGAAAGAAGATGTTGTTCAGTTTCCTCCTACCCCTAAGAAGACTGAATAAAAAGACAATGTTGGACCTGATGATGAGGAGAGCTCTTGCAGCTCTAAAAGATCAGATGAAGAAGTTGAACCTCAACCTCAGCCCTTGAGGAGGTCTACATGGATAAGAAAGCAATCTGAAAGGTTTGGTTTTACATTGCTTGATTCTAGTTGTGCTTATGCTTTGCTTACTAACAGTGATGAGCCTAGAACTATATCAGAGGCTATGGACATGAAAAATGCAGGTTCCTGGAAGGAGGCCATGGAGGATGAAATGGCTTCTTTGGAAAAGAATCAAACTTGGGACTTGGTACCTTTGCCTCCTGGATGGAAACCCGTTGGATGCAAATGGGTGTTCAAGAAGAAAATTGGTGCAAATGGCAGTGTTGAGAAGTATAAGGCCAAATTGGTTACGAAGGGGTATTCACAAGTGGAGGGTATATATTATGGTGAGATCTTCTCTCACATTGCTAAGCTGACATCCATTCGATTCCTGTTGTCTCTTGTAGCATCCTATGACTTAGAGGTAGAACAGATGGATGTGAAGATAGCTTTCCTTCATGGTGCTTTGGAGGAAGAAATCTACATGTCATAGCCAGAGCATTACATGGTGAAAGGTAAAGAAAATTTGGTTTGCAAATTAAAGAAGTCTTTGTATAGTTTGAAGCAGTCTCCTAGAAGGTGGTACTTGAAGTTTGATGCCTTTGTGTTGTCTATTGTATTTGTGAGATCAAAATCAGATCACTATGTGTATTTTAAGTATGATGGTGATCGTATTCTCATTGTTGCATTGTATGTTGATGATATGTTGCTCATTGGGAAGGGTAAGAATATGATTTCTGATTTCAAATCTCAGTTGTCAACACAGTTTGAAATGAAAGATTTAGGGGCAGCTAGGTACATTCTAGGAATGGAAATCAGAAGAGACAGAGCAAACATAAAACTTTGGTTAAGCCAGAGTAAGTATGTGCAGACCGTGTTGGACAGGTTCATCATGGCAGATTGTAGACCATTGTGTGTTCCTGTTTCTTTGGGGGCAAGGTTGTTTGTTGAGGATTGTCCAAAATCTCCTAGTGAGGTGGAGGACATGAGCAGAGTACCTTATGCTAGTGTTGTTGGTAGTTTGATGTATGCTATGATCTGCACAAGACCAGACATTGCCCAAGCAGTGGGAGTCCTTAGTCGATTTATGGCTAATCCTGGACGAGTTCATTGGGATGTAGTTAAGTGAGTGTTTAGATATTTGAGGGGTACTTCTGAGTATTCCATATGCTATCATGGTAATTTTACAAGACCTCCACATTCTATTGATATTTGTGGATTTGTGGATTCAGATTGGGCAGGTGACATTGACAGCAGGAGATCCATCAGTGCTTATGTGTTTATACTGTTTGGTGGTGCTATTAGTTGGATGGGTAAGTGACAACCTATGGTTTCTTTTTCCACGACAGAAGCTGAGTACATGGCAGAAACTCATGCTTGTAAGGAAGCCATTTGGATTAAGAGTTTGTGTTCAGATATTGGTGTTGATGCAGGTCAGATCACGATTAGTTGTGATTGTCATGTTGTGGATGTGGCACGGTGATGTGTCATCCTACATGGAAGATGATAACTTGTAATTTTGTCCTCACATGAGGAGATAGGCATCCCAATTTGTGGTAGGAATATTTTTCCATGTATCGGCATCTTGGATGTTGTGTAAGGGAAACTTGACTGAAATGGTTATGACATATTCCTATGACGGAGTTATGACATGTAATCTATTCAGAAATAGAAGGTTGTAAGACAGGTGAAGACATGTGTCATGAAGCATCTTTGAAAAAGGCATATTTGGGTACCCCAAGGTGGACTATGACATGTAAGAGAATATGCTATTTATAGCCTGTGTATGACAGATTCTCTTACAGCTGTAAGTTGTAACCGCTATGACAGATTCTATGATGGTCGTAAGTGTCATAAGAGCATCTGTCATAGCCCATTTTGGAAATAGGTGACCTCTTTGGGATGGGAGCTTGGACAAGTGTTAGGCACATTCTACAATGTTGACCAAGTGTCCTTAGGCATGTGTTTTGGGCCATGAGGCCAAGTTGGACACCCATTCCAAGATAGGACCAATATTGCCTTGTATATTCTATATAAATAGGTGCTTGGAGGAGAAAATGTATTATAGGTTTTACAGGTATTGTTATGCTGCCAGTTTGACTCTAGACACGAGTGTCAAAGACCATTGAAGCTTTCATTGCAAGTGTATTGTAAACAACTTTCAGATTTGTTAATACATTGTGCAGGTTTATGAGTGTGGGGTTTTTCACCTGATAAGGGTTTTCCCCACCGTAAATCTGTCTCTCTTCTTCTGTCTTCTCTCTAGTTCATGTGTATTGCTGCAATATCTCATTTATGTGTTTCATATTACTGTAGTTGCAAGGATTAAATTGAATTTGTATAGCTCTCCCCTCATTAGATTAGTGTAGGAAGCGATTTCCACACACCTTGCTTCCTTTCAGAATGAATCCTATGCTAGCTAGACAAAGAAAGGTCTAATAAATTGATGGAGAGACACAAAATTACCATATTATTACTTAGTTTATGTATCATCTTTTGTATATTTTAAAGTCAAGGCTTGAGGTGGATGGTTGACTAGGTCTGGGTGTAGCTTTGGGATTGTCATCACCTACATCCATCTCATTGATTCAAATAGTATTTGTAGACACCTAGAAATGCATAGCAACATTTCCCCTACCACTAGATTAATTAAATTATATTAAAAAATTATATTCTAAAATTAATTAAATAAATTATATTCAATTAATTAATTAATCCAATTATTCCTCTCAAATTAATTAATCTGATACTAATCATTTCATGTTTTTCTTAATTTTTGGGCCTTGATGACTTGTCTGTTGACCTTTATTTGCTAGTCTTGTTGTACTAACATCATTTGTGTAGCAAATCGATGAGTCTAAGGTATTTTTTTCCAACTACTAATGTGTGGGTTGTAGGTTTTGTTTCAAAAAGACATATTTAAAATCCTCATTTTGTGTTTTGTTTAAGGAAAATTAACTTGTTTGTTAGATTAGTGTGTCCAAGGGTGTGTATGCTCTTACCTTGCACTACAAGGTGATCTTAGGAATCAAAATCATCCATTTTTCTTATTGGTCTCCACATCTCTTATTCACATTTGCTATGGGTAATGAACATGCTTATTGTGTTTGCATAAATAAGGGTGTGCATGCTCTTCCCTCACACTAAAAGATGATCTTGGGAATCAAAAGCATCCCTTAATTCACTTTTTGTTTGACCTAAAAGGCTAGACACATGTATTCTCTTTCCTCTTACCACAAGGCAATCTTGGAAATCAAAAGTGACTAGTCCTTTTCTTTATTTTCTTTTTAGTAGACCTAGCATAGATTTCATCACCAAGTGGTGACCTAACCCATGTGTTTTGGTGTGGTGCATAAATTTGAGAGAGAATTGAAATACTCTCCCATTGAGGTACATTTGACATTAGGTTAAGCTTGCAAGAAACTTTATAGCTCTCAAAGTGATGGTGGAGAGTGGGTTACCCTCTCATACCAAGCCATTAGACATACACCTTGTTTCATAGATTTTGGCCTCTTGTACCATAAGGTATATTGAGGACATCCTATTGTGACACCTCACAACATGTCCCTAATTTTTGCCAAATTTGGGGACCCTTCTCTTGTTGAGTTTTGTTGAGTAGTGTTTTTGGCACCCCTCCTATCCTTGGTCATTTGTGACTAAATTCCTTGGCATTTGTGCATTCATGATGCTTTGTCACATTATTTCACATGTCGCAATATGTTGCCTTTTCACATTACTTTTCCTATCGCATTGTAGATTGTGTCATAGTCTTCTTTATGCGTTTCTATGTAATATCACATGATTGGTTTCACTTGTCACATGTAATTCAAAGAGATGTTTTTTAATATTGAAAGTTTTGATTTCAATATTTCAATTTTAAAATTTTAAAATATTTTGACTAAATCTTAGAAGTTTAAATTTGAAAACATTGAAATTTAATATTTAAAAAAAAAATTTCAAATTAATTTAAATTTTCCATTCCAAGATGGTATTCATGATTAATATTTAAAATCATTTCAAATTAAAATGGATTTTTTTAAAATCAATATAAGTAAGATTTAAGTAATCCTAACGTTTATTCACTTGGTTTTGCAAAAGGAGCCAAAGCACTGGTGTATGCACAAAGCAGAATGCAAAAGAGGTTTAGGAGATTTTTGGCAAATGAAAAGAGAAATTTCAAAACCTTTGCCAACATCCTCTACACCTATCACAATGAGGGGAAGATATTATGGTTAGAAATGCTCTAGTAGACTTGTGTGTAAAATGTGAAAATTCAATGACAAGACACTCAAACTCCCCAAAGAGGTGATGTCTCATTATGCCACGTGGCCTGTTTGACAATACAATTGAAGGAATATGAACATAGTGTTGGAGCAACCAAGATCACTTGCAAGAAACCAAGAACTTCCACAAAGTTGAATTGGACAAATAACAAGCCAAATAACTATCATACTATGATCAAAATGTGGAGCATACAAAAGTAACCTCTAAGTGAGCTTAAGTGTAGTGTGAATAGGACCTAGTCAAGCTAGATAGGTAAAAACACTTTTCACACTAAGACATAAAATTCTCATAGTCTACAACATATTATTGATGATGAACAAAGGCCATGACTATTTCAAAGAATTATAGTTTCCAAGCACGCAGGTTGTGACATTTGGGGAATATAAGCTTTTTTAACAACTTTTAAGCCAATGTAATTGACAAATTGAATGACCTATCCAAAGATTCTCCATGGTTGTTCCAAAATATAACACTCAAAAAAATCATAATAAGGTGGATGGTTATGCAAATCTATGACCTTTTTTATATGAGATCACAAAAAAATGGTATCATGGCATTGTAGTTTGTAAGACAAATTTGTTGAAAGTTTTAAGAAAATATAATTAGAAGGAGTAAAGCTAGATTATTTAACCTTTCCAAGAATCCTCCGTGTCAATGTCAAATAAGGAGTTGTGGAATAAGGTAAGAACACCCATTAAAAGCATGGAAATGCTTTCTAATTTATGAAGGCATCGATCAGGTATGTGAACTGTTTGATAAAATGAAATATGCTCTAGTAAGGTTGTGGCTACTATAACACCATAGTAAAGCACTTGAACTATTTGACATAATGTCTCAAATAAAATTAAAGAAAATGAGGCACGTGAATCATTTGGGTTGCGACAAAGCATGTGAGCTATTTGGTAAAATACCTCAAATAAGTGAGGCCATGTAACTATAGAAATACAAAGCTATTATGAGAGTCTTATACTATATCATGGTCCAAATCTAACATCACAGTTGAATCCAAAGTAACTGAGAAAGTCAGATTTACCTTTTGTTTCATTAAATTTTGATATCAAAGGCCAAATCTACAAAGGTTTCAAGTAGGTGTTTTTTTCAAATATGATAGGTAGCCACAATTTTAGAGTGTTTTGGGTCAAAATAGACCCTACCATCATGCTTAGAAGGACTAAAAACCTTAAGATCAACTATCAATTTGTCAAAAATAGGCTCAGGAGCATCTGAGGCAATTTTTTTGATACTAGGGTTGTACAACCCCTATATGGCCTATATTGTGCATGATTTTCATAAAAAATTAAAATTAAAAAAGGTGCTACATGCCTTGATTAGGACATGTAGGCCTAATTTTGGTTTGATTTGGCTAGGCCTTTGGGCCCAAAAATAATGCCCAAATGAAGACACTCAGGTCACCACCCTTCCATCGCTTGAATGCCACCTAGTCAACTACTTGAATGCCACCTAGTCAACCACTTGAACATTTCCCTATGCTTGAATGCCACCCTACTGCCATTGACAAAGATACTAACATAGCACCCAAGACTTAGAGCTTAGTCATGTGGGTGACCAATGCCCAACCAAGGGGGGTTTAAGTGTTTTTTTTTTTTCCTTAAGGAAGGTGTTTTCTCTTTTTGGCATAACTTGGTCATACATTATCAAAAATTCACAAATGAAAAAGCATAAAAAATATGGTTCTGATAACTTTATAATGGTACTACTATTTTTTCTAGATTTTATAGCTGATCCATTTTAGTATTATTTAAATTCTAGATTACCTTTTTTACTTTTGAACTCATACCTTTTTCCCACAATCTCTAATTTTTGCAATTCTCGTGGCGTTGGAAAGGTATTGAGGATCTCTACACAACCACCCATGTAATTCTTTAAGCTTAAGACCCATGCATTTTTTATTCAGTTTGTCAGATATTTACACTTTATTTGATGTCAGACATTTTGGCACCTAGAATGTTCTATTTTCTTTAGTGGGCTTCATTTATTAGCATGAACATGTATTGATATTGTTGATCTCTAATTTTATCATTTGAGGAGATATCATGGGTTTTTCTATTCATCCTTTTGTGGTCACCCCGACTAAGACAATAATGAGTTTTGGAGAAAAGACATCTTGACACATTTTAGGTAGCTCAATTTTTTGCCTTATCTTAATGAACTCATACCTCAACTAGATACATCTGGTAGGAAATATGCATGGGGAAATAGGATTGATCATGTCATAGGATTGATTGGTTGTAGTGTTGATTTTGACACTATGTGTTCCATCTCATATATTGAGTGCCCACACACTCTTTGGACCGAGATTTGGGAGATCAATGAAGACCCACATCTCTCTCCATTCCTAGATGATCCTGCTATAGATTGCCTCATACACCTTGATGATGTAAATCATATACCGTTTGATGATGATACATAAGAGGAGATTGAATATTTAGCATGTATTGATCATTGTAATGACATAGAGACTTCTCTTGTTTATCCTTCTCCTATTAAGACCATATTTCCATCACCTATTTCTATTTTAGAGTTTAGAGCTACTTCTTTGAGAGCTTCCAGTAATTCTTTGCAATAGGACCAATTCAGTCTTTCAGATTCACCTCATTGGGATTCCTATTTATTATACATTACATACTTGTTTGTGGAGTATCACATTTCAGATTTTGAAGACACCTTTGAGGGTTTATCTTTCCTCTAATAGAAGTGATGTCATCACATCTTCAATGTTATTAGATGTAGTTCAGTATCTTTCCTCTATTGGTTCTACTTCCTTGATTGGACATTCAGTTCTTGATTTGGAGGAGGCATCCTTTTCTAGCATGAGGACACTTGAGTTGTATTTTGAGACACATATTTGGATTTGGATTTCATTTTCATCCAGATTATGGGAATGGATTCTACATCCAACATTAGATTTTTTTCCCAAATAGAGAAATGTTGTTTGCAGGTAATGGATTATGTTATGTCTTCAGGCATTCACCATTAGCATAGGAGCTACTTCTTTGTGAGGGATCTATCATCTCACTCTTTCTTTCCTATGGAGGGTTATTCATTGTATATTTGAGTCCTCTGTCCATGACTTCTTCCATGACTTCTTTCTTGTTCTCTCTTTTTTGGAGAGGGGTTTTTTCCTATGGGGGTTTCTCCTTTACTCTGTTTGTGAGAGATCTTTTGTACATGGGTACCCAACATAGCCTTGTAGTTGGGACCCATCCATCATCTCATCTTTTCTTCTCCCTAAGGTACACTTAAGGGGGGTGTTAGTGTGAAAAAAGTGTTTTACCTAGCTAGTTCATATTAGGTCCTATTTATAGTTGCATACTTAAGCTTGTTGGAGTAGCCAAGATCACTTGCAAGAATCCAAGAACTTCCATAAAGTTGAGTTGCACAAATAACAAGCCAAATAACTATCATACAATGATCAAAATGTGGAGCATACAAATACATTAGAGACCTTGCATATAAAGGCAAGGATGAGGAGGTGAGATGGTAGGATTGAAAGTCAAACTACCCCTCTAAAGGTGTGACACATGTGGACTCACTCGAGACAAGTGTGTGGACAAATGTTGTGTGTATATGAGGTGAGACAAAAGTTTAAATAACTTCTAAATGAGCTTAAGTGTATTATGAATAGGTCAAGTAGGTAAAAGTTAGCTAGTTTTCTAAAGCACATTTTCACACTAACACCCCCCTTAAGTGATACTTAGGGAGAAAGACAAACACTAAAAAATGCAAAGACACATAGAGGTACTGATAACAAGGCCTAGTGAGGTACCCATGTACATTAAAAGTCTCTCACAACTAGAGAAAAGGAGAAAACCTAGTGATAAATAAAACTCCTCTAAAGAGAGAATGAGAAGGAAAAATAAACCTCCTCAAAGCTGTCCTTAAAAGATAGGAACATGATGAACTCCTAAAGCATGTAGAAGCTATAAATGTTGGAATCAGGGTAGACAACTAAGAGGGGGGGGTGAATCAGTTGTCTTAAAACTTTAATACTTTCTACAGTTAATTCTTCCTTTTACCACTTAACAATAGATCAATAATTTAACCATGAAAAACAAGAATCATAAACATATGAGCAACAACACAATAACACACTTAACACCAAGATTTTTAACGTGGAAACCCGGTTAAGGGAAAAACCACAGTGCGGGTTAACCCATAAAGATTAATACTATGTTAAAAGTATTTTACAAATGGGAATGCACATGCATTCGGGCTTACTTCCCAGAGCTCACTGCTCAATAGAGGCTCACTACCTACAAAGATGATTACAAGAGGATAAAAAGAAGTTTGAACTGATGAATAACATCTACTAATGCAAGAATTCAGTTCTGGTTAAGTACAAAATACTGATCTTACACATTTCATCTTCACTCTGCTCTGTTTACTGCTCTGCTATCATTCAAACCTTAGATCTCTGCTCTTATCACACTTTCTACATAGTTGCATCACACACACACATCGAGTTCACTTAAATCCATTGGCTATATATATCTGCATCATGATATTCAATCACTTTTCAGTTAGCTTCAAGAACACTTAGAACTTTGTTGAAGACTCTGCTCTGTCGGCTAAATCCATGCATAACTTGTAACACAAATCAAAACTTGCATTCACAAATCATCAATCAAATCATCCAACTGACAACTTCCATTTATCTGGAACCAAGATTAATTACAAGGTTAGCCTGTTCTTTTGTTGTCTGCACTATCAAACTGTAACCCTATACTCAGATGCAATTAACTTTTAAATTGTTCATTACCGGAGATTAAAATTCTAGATTTAGATTACCCTGACAGTCCTTATGACTCCTTCAAATCTGCAACATACTCTGATTTACCACCACAGAGATCCGGACCAAGATACTAGACCCTATCACATGCTCTGTTTCTGGCTACCCAGACTTAGATAAATTCTGATTCTAACTTCTGGTATGAACAAATCATGTTATGCGGATAAGTGGAATAGTCTTAGTTGCCATCAATGACAACACCTGTCATGCGAATCAGTGTCTCTTGCCGACAATCTCCCCCTTTGGCATTGATGGCAACACTTAGTGAAAAATGACTAAGTGTTACTCCCCCTTACTCTATACTCTTATGCTCTCCACTGATTTTAGAGCTCCCCCTTTGTTGGATTCCTCATTTTTCACTATTCTTCACTCCCCCTTTGACATCAATGGAAAAGGATGGGGTCCACAAGCCAAAATTCTCAAAAATTATGTATATAGTGTTGCATATGTACACCCAATCATTAAGTTATATTTACATGAACTTGATAATATCTGCAAAACTACTTTTCAATTGCTCAAGTTTAGCGGCCCAACTTATTTTCATGCCATCTAAAATTGAGATGTGTCCACTTAGTAGAAATGTGTATGCTTCTGCCTTTGTCAGATCTAAAGGATCACTTGTTTGAACTGCAGTTTGGGCTTTTGATAATTTATTAAACATTATGTCTAGCTTGGGGGAAATCCATCCCCGGAGCTCACACATTCTCTTCACAATATTGCCTTTTTCTTTAACAAGCTTCTTTATTTCATCAGTCAAGCTAATTACTTGACATTCCTGACTTATAGGAGAAACTATTAGAGGATCAAAATTTTGAGATAGATTTGACAATTTTTGTTCTTGCTTCTTTATCTTCTTCTCAATATCCTCACTGACTTTGGGCCAGGATAGACAAAATTTGTATATATCACCTCCATCACTTAGAGCATTTTGAATGCTCTTTATACTGATATCAAGTATCATCCTATCATTCCCTATTAGGCTCTTTATTTCACTAAATTTCTTATCCAAAAATTCATTCTTGACTTTAGTCTCTGCAGACTTCTCAATAGACTCAAAATGTGTACTTACAGAATTTACAAGGCTCTTTAGATTTCCAGACGGAGAATCAGATGGATTCTTCTGGAAAGTTGGCATTATCTTTTCCAATATATCAGATGCAAGACTTAACAGCTCACTATCCTCTATGTGAGATTTCAATATCTTTTCACTTGCTTTGGCTTGTGTGAAGGATGTTATCTTCATCATTTGGACCAAAGAGAGAATATCCAAGTTGATTGCTCCTTGAATCAATTCTAGTTCATCAAACTCTAGCATCTCTTTACTCAAAAAACTTTTCACTACATCTACAGTGTCTCTTGCCACCATTTCTAGACCACTTTCTTTTCCTTGAGTTTTCACAGTATCAGGACTTTCAACATTTGCACCATCTACTTCTGCTTTATCTTCCTTACCTTTGACTTCTTCTTCTGCTTTGCCTTTTTCTGTGTTATCTGCAATCAAATTTTTTCCTTTGACCTCACTATTTACAACATGTTCCTGAGGATCTTGTGTAGCAGTAGTATTCTCAACATTATCTTCTTTTCTGGATTGATCGGGAGAAGTTAGAGTACCTCCTGCATCATCAGTTTGATCCACTATCTCTATATCTTCTTTGTTTATTTGTTCTTCTTCTGGAACATAGGAGTCATCAACCTTGGTTTGTTGTTCATTAGTTTTCATCTTTTCAATATCTGCGATTGATGAATAATTCCCATCATCAGTCTCCTCCTCAACAAATGGAAGATTGTGTCTCTTCAATGCACTTAGAAGTATTTCCTGTGTTTCTTTAACTATTTGGTCCAATTCTCCAAGCATCAGTTTGTTCATTCTCTTCTTTCTCCTGAATTAATCCTTCACTTCTTTGAATATCATATTCATTTGAACTTGAGTGATCTGAGGGCATAGTTTTATCAATACATGTTCTAAGCTCCATATCCTTGCCTTTTGCATTTTCTTTCTTTAACTCCAAAATGTTTGCAAGACTTGGAGGGATCTCAGAAGTTATTTCAATCAGGGCCTTATTATAGATATTTAGATATCTAACAGTTGCTTCCTCTAACACCCTCTTATCTATATCACTGTATTCATCATAGAATTCAATCATGGGTTTCAAATTTCCATCCACAGTGACTGATTTTATTACATCTTCCACAGAAAGTGTGGGCTTCTCAACATATGTATCTATCTTCTGCCTTTTGCTTGCCCTTTTTCTTATGGAGGGCTTCTCCTTAGTCTCCTTGGCAGCTTTTGTTCCAGAGGCTTTCAACTCCTTTACCTCGGCATCTGAATCTGTTTCTTCTAAATCAACTATTGTGCTCTTACAGGTTCTTGTGGCTTTTATTTTTACTCTTTTCCCTTCTTCTCCTGATGATTTTCCTTCCGCTTTCCCAGGATTGGCAGGTTTTGGGGGAACAGGGGCAGAAACAGAGCTTCTAGTAGTCCTTGATGTGGAGGAGGATCCTACCGGAGCACTTCCTTGTTTCTTATCCTGCTTCTCCTTCTCTATCTTTTTAGTTCTTTCCTTAAATTGCCTCACGGCTTCCTTTTGAAACCTAGATTCTCAGTCAAATGCTCAACTTCTTTCCTTACTTTTCTATTGGTTTCAGGTTCTCTGAGCTTAGTATGTAGTTTTAAACT
Source organism: Cunninghamia lanceolata (assembly GCA_027924645.1). NCBI lineage: Eukaryota > Viridiplantae > Streptophyta > Pinopsida > Cupressales > Cupressaceae > Cunninghamia > Cunninghamia lanceolata. Next base: position 27,871,458 of record BSBN01000254.1, read on the forward strand.
TAGCTCCTCATATGTCCCAAATCTCTTAACTGTTGTGTCTTTTGGCTTGCTTAGAAGATGTTGAGCATACATATTCAAAATTTTTCCATCTACTTCATACCCCATGGGCATGATCCAAATAGTTCTGGGTTCCATTGCTTCCATTAAGCACTGATCAGTGTCAACCATAAAACATATTTCATTCTTGTACTTCTCAATAATTGATTTAGGGATTCTTTCCCTTGAATGCATAATACTCTGAAAATTCTTGAAGTATCCCCAGATTACAGTTTTTTGAGCTTTATAATCACCAATGCTGCGAAGATGATCTCTGATCTGAATGGCAATTGGCTCATCATTAGTCCAGTGAGCACCCTTTACTCTAGGTACTTCATTCATATAGTAGAAAAATAAGCATAGAACCAATGTACCATATTTAAAAGTGTTTCTTATCTTTCTTGATTTTGTTCAAGTTTTCAATCAGTTGGTTCTGTAATAGCTCACATAGGTCATAATCTACATTCTCCTTCAACATTTGATATGCTGCATATATGGTAGTTCCAGATATTGAATTCTCTTTTCTAGAGTGATAGATCTTGTAGCCAATCACCATGGAAGCAAACTTCACATCTGGTTCTATAATGTCATTTATGGTCATAGCCCTCTTATCAAACCTTGCACCGGTTGCATCAATAACAATTTGGTTTTTCACAGATTTCAACATGGGTAATCCACTGGTTGAGTTTAACCCAGTCACAATTATGATAACATCCTTGGTAATCTTGAATGGTTTTAATAGTCATATGAATTCATCATGCATTCGACTCAAAACGTTTCAGATCCACTCATCTTCATCGAATGTTGGAAACCCCACAATCTAAACAAAATGTTTATCAAATAGTGCCTTATACTTAGGTTTAAGGTCATCATTTTCATCCCTGAGATGACTCTCAAACAAAACTACATACCTTAAGTCCCCAAATTTATCTATGTTTGCATGAATATAAACCCTAATATCTTTAACATGCATCACACCATATGCAACACTTGAAAAAGCACCTAATGGGTCAACTTCTATTGATTTGTGATGATGCTTCTTAAATTTGGGTCGAGGTCTTTCAGTAATGTCAACAATCAAAGGTGTAGCCATTGCAAAAAGATAACAAGTTCAAAGCTTCGCAGATAAATACCTTTTTCATGAAATTAGGGTTGACAGATAAATTCATCGGTTGCACTTCAATTTTTGTAATCTCAACTCAGACACTATTGTTCTTGCTTTCTTCAGGTGTAAAGTGACTCAAATGAGGAATGAACGACCTTTTTATGCTCTGCAAAACCTAATTTGCCTTTGTAATAAATGCTCTGCCCTAACACATCCAGTTACACTATTTTTGCATACAGTCGATCTTCAATTGTTTCGAAAATTGTCATATCCACTTTTTATCTTCTAGAAATCCTTTCAAATGATGTATACTAATCCAAATTATTTTCTCTCATTGTGCCAAATTTAGGCACCCATTTACTGGCTAGGGGAATTTAGATTTCATTGCAGTTCCCCCTGAGCCAGAGCCCCTAATTCAATTCCCAGAGGAATTATTAGCACCAGATTCCGGTGTGGACCCATTATTATTATTCACAACACTTTTCTTGACCCATGTCTTGCTCATTTCATTCTGGATCTCATTCACATCAATTTTGCCCTTGCCTTTGTCTTGTCTCTACTCATCCAGTTTTTTGTTTGTCAGACCTCTTCTTTCATTATTCCTACTTCTACAAAATCTTGCAATATGACTAGATCTATTGCAATTAAAGTACACAACATTTCTTTGCATATATACTTGATTTTCTCTTGATCTACACTGATTAGCCATGTGTCCAAATCCATTGCAAGTAAAGTAGTAACCATTGAAAGAGTTGCCATTTCCTCTAGAGTTATTCATTATAATACTTTTGCATTCATTTGATCTATGACCATACCTCTTGTTGACATTTCTTCTGAATCAGCATTAGGGTTTGCCACTTCTAATGCACAGGTAGATTCAGGCCAACTAAATACAGGAGGTTGCGTGAGCTCCTCCCCTTCACTTCTGGTTCTGCCGCACCAAGGGGGGTATCCCTATAACTCAAGATGTAACCTTGACTAGCTCAAAGATAGAAGGATCTAACTTGACAACAACAGGCAGAATACTCTCATGTATGGACCAAGATCTGTATGATAGATCACAAGGCTGGCAACATTCTTGGACATGATGTCTGGTTGGGTATGAGAGCATGCAGGGGGTTCCTAATCCTACTCCTACAACTAACAGGTGGAAGTATGAAGTGTTTTGATATGAATTTGGATGCAAAGCTGGACATGGTGTATAACACAAGAACACAGCATGATTGGTGCCTATCCAGGGCTTGGAGTCGGTAGACATACACCTGTGAATGATCAGCATAAACAGCTAAAACTGGATTTCAGGGGGATACACATGATATCTGCCCTACAGATATCTCCCAATATAGAGTGTTGAGCTATCTCTACTTATGGTATCCCTACTGCAGTATACCCTTCCCAATGTTCAACCTGAAAACAGTTTAATCTGCCCCTTGAGCAGAGGTTAAAAGATCAGACATTCAACATAGGAATTCTATGCTCTAGAATCTAAACATAAGCAAACATCCAGATCCAGAAGAAGGATACATGCAATACTGGAGACAGAATTAACACAACACATGCTAAGGTAGCATTACTCATATAAGATCAACCATGAAACCAGTGGATTCATGCCAAGTCCTACAACAGGAGATACATAAACTCACAGGATAACTGTACAGAGCAACCAGATCAGCTGGTTATGGATTACAGAGCCGAAAATCTACAACTTTCAACAACCCTGAATGATCAACACCATCTGCATTATATAGCAGGAGGGTGTCTTCAGCATTAACTACCAGGTTGACCAAAATTCCCGCCAGATATACAGTACCATAGAAATGGCGCTCAAACTTGAATGCAGCAGGTAGGGGAGGAGACAGGAAGATTTTTCGAGCCTTGCGCCGCCGCCTAGGGATTCAGATCTTCAATCAGGTACAACATTCGTCCACGCCATCACCCATACCTCTGCAACAATCGCCATTGATGGCGCACCAACCCGCGGCCTCGGGAAGAACATCAAACAGACAGTCGCAACCGCTTCCCGCCGAGATTCATCATCATGATATTTCGAATATGCAGGATAACATTATCCCACATGCACCCCGCAGCAACCTCCTTTGCACTTTATATACTAGGTCATGAGCATATATCATGTCGGTGCTTTTGCTCCTGACGACACTAGTATAGACTTCATCATCATCATCCTCCAGCAGCATGATATCCTGTTGTTCGAAATATCACCCTGACGTCATCATGATATTTGAAACATAACCTTCATGATAATCGGCACAACCTGATCCTTCGGAGGAACATCCTCCTGCTGAGCTTATAACAAAAGTCTGGCCGATGAACATCCTGATGACGTCATCATCATATCCTGCTGACGTCATCATCATATCTGCCTACTGCACACCTCCTCATATCCGGATGACGTCATCATCATGTTTGCAAATATCAGGAGGTCTCTTCAAGATGATCAGTGTTAGAAATATGACCCCCGCGGGACCTTGATGACGTCATCATCATATTAACATCATCATGATATTCGGAAGACAACCGGATATTTGGAAATATCCTCCTGATGTTCAAATATCAGGTTGCACTGTAGCTCCTCTATAAGATCGGGGCGATAACTGAATATGATGATACTGCTTGAAAAGATCACCCCCCGGAGATAATGCGCGAAGCCAACAGGCGGATATCTCCTTGATATTAGCATCATCATGATGCTCGAACAAACAAACTTATATCCGGGTGATATGAAAATATCACCCCTTCCTTCGGAATATCATGATGCAGTTAGGCAGAAAGAAAAATATCACCCTGATATACGGATGACGTCAGCATCATCAGGATGAGAAACAAAGAACAAGAAGTGATACAACATCATCAGGATGATATTGACTAAGATCATCCTGACGTTCGAAATATGATGACCCTAGTGAATATCGGGTCGTACTTGAAACTCTTCAACATCATCATCAGGATGATCATAACCAAGATCACCCGATGATAGAAATATCACCCCGGCAAAATATCATGAAGGCAGAAAATATGATGACCTCCACAAGCAGCAGGATGACAACTGAAAAAATGATGATGATGACGACCCTTAGGATAAAACAAGTTAGGTCGAGCAACTCAAAGAATAAGCAACATCATCATCATGCTCGCGCAAGGTGATAAATGGAAGATCACCGGAGACTTTGAAACATCACCCTCGCAAGCAGATAAGGGCGCACTGTAGCTCGTCAGCATCATCAGGATAGAACCCGAACATCACCTGACAGCGAAATATGATGATGACGATGAGAAACCGGTCGACGAAGAACATGATGATGCTGACCCTCATGGAAACAAACATGATGATGATGACCTCCTCCTCAAGAAAATATGATGATGCAGCTGAAAAATACTGAGGAGGTCCGTTACTTAGAGCATTTTTTGGATACTTAGGGAGAGTGCCTGAATGAAAATTGCTCAGAAAACCACCAGTCAATTCAGGCGTCAACAGTGGCTCTGTCTGGGGACGTGCAGGTGAAAGACTGCAGCGAGAACCCCAGATCTCTGGGATGCAGACCAGTCCCTTATCCATTGGGCACAGAGTCAAATACTGCACTGACCTGCATCACCCAACACACTTGATGGCCTAAGGCCACCGAGAAAAGAAAAACATGTATCTCCCTTTGTCAAATATCTTGTTTTCATCTGCATGCACTGGGTCAAGCTTGGAGATACTACAGACATCCACCCACAAACAAATCTTGTCATCTGCATATTCAATCCTCTGATTTGGTTTGTCATTATCCTTGTGCAGATAACCCTCAGCATCATGTGACATGTGGGTGCAGAATGTTTCAGGCAATGCATGCTCAAATGGTATGTAACACCTATCATCATCTGCATCAGCAGTATGCATTGTAAAATGATCTCCTAGTTGGACTGCAAATAGGAAACACTCAGAGTCCACCACACAACTAGGAAGATCAGGGCTCATTGTGTTATATGCTGGCCTATCAAAAGAAAAGCTTTCAAAATCACAATTGTGCACATCATGTACACAACCATCTGGTACACCAGGCTGGAAAAGATCAGGCTCTGACACCTCTTTACAATCAGGCACATTTTTACAATCACTTACCTGATGTATGTTGTTTCCTCTTTCATCAGGATGAGAAACAGAATCCAAGCCAAAAATAGTGTCTAGATCTTCACCACACTCAGACAGATCCTCATCACCACATGTGTCATAAATGGGTGGCCCAGGTACATCAGCTTCATCATAGTATGCCATTTGTTCATGGGCAGCAGAGCATACCTCTTCATCACCAATGGATTCATTCTGTGGAGGAGTATCAGCCTGTGTATCATAAGCAAAACAGCCATCAAATGAAAAACAGTCATGCTCTGAACTAGCACTTATTTCAATTTCTGACTGCTCTTCATGATCTCCATGTGTTTGAAAGATAGGCAATGGGTCACACATAGGACTGCCTCTCTCTTTGCTTATATCTTCTCTGTCTTGAGTACAATACTCACAATTTTCTCCACAGGTCCATTCTAAAAATTGCTCATTGCTGTCCACAACCTCATTGTTGTCTTCATGGTCAGATGCCTCATGATTGCAATGGGAATCCTCATTAGTCCTTTCACTGGCATCCTCAACATTCATCTTTTCATCTTCACATGATGCCTTCATGACTTGGTCATTTGCAGCTTCATAACCATTTTTCACACCAAGGCCTGGGGACAGGGGTTTCAGCAGGTGCATATTTCTCATTTCTTCTACATTCTCAATGAACCTGTATGCCATCTGCATACTTGTCACCTTGAAATCCCTCAGTAATGCACTAGAGCCCTCCTCAAAAGCTTCAAAGAATATGCCAACACAGGCTGAAATATCAGGTCTGAAACTTTCAGGGACATGTGAAAGGGCTACTGCAAACCTATGACTGAAATCAACACATGGCTCTTCATCTTGTTTTCTGATTCTCATCAATTCTGCAACAAGATCAGCCGGTTCTTTTGCAAATTCTTCTTTGAAACAATCAGCAAGTTCATCCCAACAGGCAAAGGATCTCTTTGGAAAGCTCAAATACCAGTCTTTTGCTTTTGCATCAAAGGACCTAACAAGAAACCTCATCCACATATCCTCATCTCTGAATGAATATTTTCCCATAAAACTTTGAAAATTTTGGATATGTGCATTCCCATCACATACATTGTGACCACTAAATCTAGGCATCTGACAGTATATCCTAGCAGGCATAGTTTCTACTTTATAATCTACCCATGACAAATCCAGTTGGTCATACAAAGGATCAAAAGGGCTGACAGGAGGTTTAGCTTTTTGACTGGCAGACACAACAGGGTTATTACTTCTTAACTTGGCCTGCTCAGCCTCTAAGAGTATCAACCTATTTCTTATCTCTTCAATCCCTTTATCCAACATTTTACCACTGAGTGTGGGATAACTCATACTTGGATTCATAAAAATCTTACTCCTAGACATCCTTTGTCTGTCTAAGACCTAAGGCTTCCCCTGGCATCTAACTTATGCAGTAAAACAGCAAATAAAGGGGAAGTAACAAGGTACCTTTTCTCATACAGATGCAGAAATATGTACATCTTTCAACCAATAACATACATCTATCTTTCATGTGCATTTAGATCTTTTTTGCAGAGTCGCCACCTCTCCAGAGAGGACAAAATTTTCAGCAGCTGAAAGCTACTTCTCCAGGTTCATTCCACCAGCAGAGCATCATTTTGTTAGTGACTCGGATGGGTCACAAGTATTATTCTTTATTTTATCAATCCTTCCCCAGCGGAGTCGCCAATTTGTTGACATTTCTTCTGAATCAGCATTAGGGTTTGCCACTTCTAATGCACAGGCAGATTCAGGCCAACTGAATACAGGAGGTTGCGTGAGCTCCTCCCCTTCACTTCTGGTTCTGCCGCACCAAGGGGGGTATCCCTATAACTCAAGATGTAACCTTGACTAGCTCAAAGATAGAAGGATCTAACTTGACAACAACAGGCAGAATACTCTCATGTATGGACCAAGATCTGTATGATAGATCACAAGGCTGGCAACATTCTTGGACATGATGTCTGGTTGGGTATGAGAGCATGCAGGGGGTTCCTAATCCTACTCCTACAACTAACAGGTGGAAGTATGAAGTGTTTTGATATGAATTTGGATGCAAAGCTGGACATGGTGTATAACACAAGAACACAGCATGATTGGTGCCTATCCAGGGCTTGGAGTCGGTAGACATACACCTGTGAATGATCAGCATAAACAGCTAAAACTGGATTTCAGGGGGATACACATGATATCTGCCCTACAGATATCTCCCAATATAGAGTGTTGAGCTATCTCTACTTATGGTATCCCTACTGCAGTATACCCTTCCCAATGTTCAACCTGAAAACAGTTTAATCTGCCCCTTGAGCAGAGGTTAAAAGATCAGACATTCAACATAGGAATTCTATGCTCTAGAATCTAAACATAAGCAAACATCCAGATCCAGAAGAAGGATACATGCAATACTGGAGACAGAATTAACACAACACATGCTAAGGTAGCATTACTCATATAAGATCAACCATGAAACCAGTGGATTCATGCCAAGTCCTACAACAGGAGATACATAAACTCACAGGATAACTGTACAGAGCAACCAGATCAGCTGGTTATGGATTACAGAGCCGAAAATCTACAACTTTCAACAACCCTGAATGATCAACACCATCTGCATTATATAGCAGGAGGGTGTCTTCAGCATTAACTACCAGGTTGACCAAAATTCCCGCCAGATATACAGTACCATAGAAATGGCGCTCAAACTTGAACGCAGCAGGTAGGGGAGGAGACAGGAAGATTTTTCGAGCCTTGCGCCGCCGCCTAGGGATTCAGATCTTCAATCAGGTACAACATTCGTCCACGCCATCGCCCATACCTCTGCAACAATCGCCATTGATGGCGCACCAACCCGCGGCCTCGGGAAGAACATCAAACAGACAGTCGCAACCGCTTCCCGCCGAGATTCATCATCATGATATTTCGAATATGCAGGATAACATTATCCCACATGCACCCCGCAGCAACCTCCTTTGCACTTTATATACTAGGTCATGAGCATATATCATGTCGGCGCTTTTGCTCCTGACGACACTAGTATAGACTTCATCATCATCATCCTCCAGCAGCATGATATCCTGTTGTTCGAAATATCACCCTGACGTCATCATGATATTTGAAACATAACCTTCATGATAATCGGCACAACCTGATCCTTCGGAGGAACATCCTCCTGCTGAGCTTATAACAAAAGTCTGGCCGATGAACATCCTGATGACGTCATCATCATATCCTGCTGACGTCATCATCATATCTGCCTACTGCACACCTCCTCATATCCGGATGACGTCATCATCATGTTTGCAAATATCAGGAGGTCTCTTCAAGATGATCAGTGTTAGAAATATGACCCCCGCGGGACCTTGATGACGTCATCATCATATTAACATCATCATGATATTCGGAAGACAACCGGATATTTGGAAATATCCTCCTGATGTTCAAATATCAGGTTGCACTGTAGCTCCTCTATAAGATCGGGGCGATAACTGAATATGATGATGCTGCTTGAAAAGATCACCCCCCGGAGATAATGCGCGAAGCCAACAGGCGGATATCTCCTTGATATTAGCATCATCATGATGCTCGAACAAACAAACTTATATCCGGGTGATATGAAAATATCACCCCTTCCTTCGGAATATCATGATGCAGTTAGGCAGAAAGAAAAATATCACCCTGATATACGGATGACGTCAGCATCATCAGGATGAGAAACAAAGAACAAGAAGTGATACAACATCATCAGGATGATATTGACTAAGATCATCCTGACGTTCGAAATATGATGACCCTAGTGAATATCGGGTCGTACTTGAAACTCTTCAACATCATCATCAGGATGATCATAACCAAGATCACCCGATGATAGAAATATCACCCCGGCAAAATATCATGAAGGCAGAAAATATGATGACCTCCACAAGCAGCAGGATGACAACTGAAAAAATGATGATGATGACGACCCTTAGGATAAAACAAGTTAGGTCGAGCAACTCAAAGAATAAGCAACATCATCATCATGCTCGCGCAAGGTGATAAATGGAAGATCACCGGAGACTTTGAAACATCACCCTCGCAAGCAGATAAGGGCGCACTGTAGCTCGTCAGCATCATCAGGATAAAACCCGAACATCACCCGACAGCGAAATATGATGATGACGATGAGAAACCGGTCGACGAAGAACATGATGATGCTGACCCTCATGGAAACAAACATGATGATGATGACCTCCTCCTCAAGAAAATATGATGATGCAGCTGAAAAATACTGAGGAGGTCCGTTACTTAGAGCATTTTTTGGATACTTAGGGAGAGTGCCTGAATGAAAATTGCTCAGAAAACCACCAGTCAATTCAGGCGTCAACAGTGGCTCTGTCTGGGGACGTGCAGGTGAAAGACTGCAGCGAGAACCCCAGATCTCTGGGATGCAGACCAGTCCCTTATCCATTGGGCACAGAGTCAAATACTGCACTGACCTGCATCACCCAACACACTTGATGGCCTAAGGCCACCAAGAAAAGAAAAACATGTATCTCCCTTTGTCAAATATCTTGTTTTCATCTGCATGCACTGGGTCAAGCTTGGAGATACTACAGACATCCACCCACAAACAAATCTTGTCATCTGCATATTCAATCCTCTGATTTGGTTTGTCATTATCCTTGTGCAGATAACCCTCAGCATCATGTGACATGTGGGTGCAGAATGTTTCAGGCAATGCATGCTCAAATGGTATGTAACACCTATCATCATCTGCATCAGCAGTATGCATTGTAAAATGATCTCCTAGTTGGACTGCAAATAGGAAACACTCAGAGTCCACCACACAACTAGGAAGATCAGGGCTCATTGTGTTATATGCTGGCCTATCAAAAGAAAAGCTTTCAAAATCACAATTGTGCACATCATGTACACAACCATCTGGTACACCAGGCTGGAAAAGATCAGGCTCTGACACCTCTTTACAATCAGGCACATTTTTACAATCACTTACCTGATGTATGTTGTTTCCTCTTTCATCAGGATGAGAAACAGAATCCAAGCCAAAAATAGTGTCTAGATCTTCACCACACTCAGACAGATCCTCATCACCACATGTGTCATAAATGGGTGGCCCAGGTACATCAGCTTCATCATAGTATGCCATTTGTTCATGGGCAGCAGAGCATACCTCTTCATCACCAATGGATTCATTCTGTGGAGGAGTATCAGCCTGTGTATCATAAGCAAAACAGCCATCAAATGAAAAACAGTCATGCTCTGAACTAGCACTTATTTCAATTTCTGACTGCTCTTCATGATCTCCATGTGTTTGAAAGATAGGCAATGGGTCACACATAGGACTGCCTCTCTCTTTGCTTATATCTTCTCTGTCTTGAGTACAATACTCACAATTTTCTCCACAGGTCCATTCTAAAAATTGCTCATTGCTGTCCACAACCTCATTGTTGTCTTCATGGTCAGATGCCTCATGATTGCAATGGGAATCCTCATTAGTCCTTTCACTGGCATCCTCAACATTCATCTTTTCATCTTCACATGATGCCTTCATGACTTGGTCATTTGCAGCTTCATAACCATTTTTCACACCAAGGCCTGGGGACAGGGGTTTCAGCAGGTGCATATTTCTCATTTCTTCTACATTCTCAATGAACCTGTATGCCATCTGCATACTTGTCACCTTGAAATCCCTCAGTAATGCACTAGAGCCCTCCTCAAAAGCTTCAAAGAATATGCCAACACAGGCTGAAATATCAGGTCTGAAACTTTCAGGGACATGTGAAAGGGCTACTGCAAACCTATGACTGAAATCAACACATGGCTCTTCATCTTGTTTTCTGATTCTCATCAATTCTGCAACAAGATCAGCCGGTTCTTTTGCAAATTCTTCTTTGAAACAATCAGCAAGTTCATCCCAACAGGCAAAGGATCTCTTTGGAAAGCTCAAATACCAGTCTTTTGCTTTTGCATCAAAGGACCTAACAAGAAACCTCATCCACATATCCTCATCTCTGAATGAATATTTTCCCATAAAACTTTGAAAATTTTGGATATGTGCATTCCCATCACATACATTGTGACCACTAAATCTAGGCATCTGACAGTATATCCTAGCAGGCATAGTTTCTACTTTATAATCTACCCATGACAAATCCAGTTGGTCATACAAAGGATCAAAAGGGCTGACAGGAGGTTTAGCTTTTTGACTGGCAGACACAACAGGGTTATTACTTCTTAACTTGGCCTGCTCAGCCTCTAAGAGTATCAACCTATTTCTTATCTCTTCAATCCCTTTATCCAACATTTTACCACTGAGTGTGGGATAACTCATACTTGGATTCATAAAAATCTTACTCCTAGACATCCTTTGTCTGTCTAAGACCTAAGGCTTCCCCTGGCATCTAACTTATGCAGTAAAACAGCAAATAAAGGGGAAGTAACAAGGTACCTTTTCTCATACAGATGCAGAAATATGTACATCTTTCAACCAATAACATACATCTATCTTTCATGTGCATTTAGATCTTTTTTGCAGAGTCGCCACCTCTCCAGAGAGGACAAAATTTTCAGCAGCTGAAAGCTACTTCTCCAGGTTCATTCCACCAGCAGAGCATCATTTTGTTAGTGACTCGGATGGGTCACAAGTATTATTCTTTATTTTATCAATCCTTCCCCAGCGGAGTCGCCAATTTGTTGACATTTCTTCTGAATCAGCATTAGGGTTTGCCACTTCTAATGCACAGGCAGATTCAGGCCAACTGAATACAGGAGGTTGCGTGAGCTCCTCCCCTTCACTTCTGGTTCTGCCGCACCAAGGGGGGTATCCCTATAACTCAAGATGTAACCTTGACTAGCTCAAAGATAGAAGGATCTAACTTGACAACAACAGGCAGAATACTCTCATGTATGGACCAAGATCTGTATGATAGATCACAAGGCTGGCAACATTCTTGGACATGATGTCTGGTTGGGTATGAGAGCATGCAGGGGGTTCCTAATCCTACTCCTACAACTAACAGGTGGAAGTATGAAGTGTTTTGATATGAATTTGGATGCAAAGCTGGACATGGTGTATAACACAAGAACACAGCATGATTGGTGCCTATCCAGGGCTTGGAGTCGGTAGACATACACCTGTGAATGATCAGCATAAACAGCTAAAACTGGATTTCAGGGGGATACACATGATATCTGCCCTACAGATATCTCCCAATATAGAGTGTTGAGCTATCTCTACTTATGGTATCCCTACTGCAGTATACCCTTCCCAATGTTCAACCTGAAAACAGTTTAATCTGCCCCTTGAGCAGAGGTTAAAAGATCAGACATTCAACATAGGAATTCTATGCTCTAGAATCTAAACATAAGCAAACATCCAGATCCAGAAGAAGGATACATGCAATACTGGAGACAGAATTAACACAACACATGCTAAGGTAGCATTACTCATATAAGATCAACCATGAAACCAGTGGATTCATGCCAAGTCCTACAACAGGAGATACATAAACTCACAGGATAACTGTACAGAGCAACCAGATCAGCTGGTTATGGATTACAGAGCCGAAAATCTACAACTTTCAACAACCCTGAATGATCAACACCATCTGCATTATATAGCAGGAGGGTGTCTTCAGCATTAACTACCAGGTTGACCAAAATTCCCGCCAGATATACAGTACCATAGAAATGGCGCTCAAACTTGAACGCAGCAGGTAGGGGAGGAGACAGGAAGATTTTTCGAGCCTTGCGCCGCCGCCTAGGGATTCAGATCTTCAATCAGGTACAACATTCGTCCACGCCATCGCCCATACCTCTGCAACAATCGCCATTGATGGCGCACCAACCCGCGGCCTCGGGAAGAACATCAAACAGACAGTCGCAACCGCTTCCCGCCGAGATTCATCATCATGATATTTCGAATATGCAGGATAACATTATCCCACATGCACCCCGCAGCAACCTCCTTTGCACTTTATATACTAGGTCATGAGCATATATCATGTCGGCGCTTTTGCTCCTGACGACACTAGTATAGACTTCATCATCATCATCCTCCAGCAGCATGATATCCTGTTGTTCGAAATATCACCCTGACGTCATCATGATATTTGAAACATAACCTTCATGATAATCGGCACAACCTGATCCTTCGGAGGAACATCCTCCTGCTGAGCTTATAACAAAAGTCTGGCCGATGAACATCCTGATGACGTCATCATCATATCCTGCTGACGTCATCATCATATCTGCCTACTGCACACCTCCTCATATCCGGATGACGTCATCATCATGTTTGCAAATATCAGGAGGTCTCTTCAAGATGATCAGTGTTAGAAATATGACCCCCGCGGGACCTTGATGACGTCATCATCATATTAACATCATCATGATATTCGGAAGACAACCGGATATTTGGAAATATCCTCCTGATGTTCAAATATCAGGTTGCACTGTAGCTCCTCTATAAGATCGGGGCGATAACTGAATATGATGATGCTGCTTGAAAAGATCACCCCCCGGAGATAATGCGCGAAGCCAACAGGCGGATATCTCCTTGATATTAGCATCATCATGATGCTCGAACAAACAAACTTATATCCGGGTGATATGAAAATATCACCCCTTCCTTCGGAATATCATGATGCAGTTAGGCAGAAAGAAAAATATCACCCTGATATACGGATGACGTCAGCATCATCAGGATGAGAAACAAAGAACAAGAAGTGATACAACATCATCAGGATGATATTGACTAAGATCATCCTGACGTTCGAAATATGATGACCCTAGTGAATATCGGGTCGTACTTGAAACTCTTCAACATCATCATCAGGATGATCATAACCAAGATCACCCGATGATAGAAATATCACCCCGGCAAAATATCATGAAGGCAGAAAATATGATGACCTCCACAAGCAGCAGGATGACAACTGAAAAAATGATGATGATGACGACCCTTAGGATAAAACAAGTTAGGTCGAGCAACTCAAAGAATAAGCAACATCATCATCATGCTCGCGCAAGGTGATAAATGGAAGATCACCGGAGACTTTGAAACATCACCCTCGCAAGCAGATAAGGGCGCACTGTAGCTCGTCAGCATCATCAGGATAAAACCCGAACATCACCCGACAGCGAAATATGATGATGACGATGAGAAACCGGTCGACGAAGAACATGATGATGCTGACCCTCATGGAAACAAACATGATGATGATGACCTCCTCCTCAAGAAAATATGATGATGCAGCTGAAAAATACTGAGGAGGTCCGTTACTTAGAGCATTTTTTGGATACTTAGGGAGAGTGCCTGAATGAAAATTGCTCAGAAAACCACCAGTCAATTCAGGCGTCAACAGTGGCTCTGTCTGGGGACGTGCAGGTGAAAGACTGCAGCGAGAACCCCAGATCTCTGGGATGCAGACCAGTCCCTTATCCATTGGGCACAGAGTCAAATACTGCACTGACCTGCATCACCCAACACACTTGATGGCCTAAGGCCACCAAGAAAAGAAAAACATGTATCTCCCTTTGTCAAATATCTTGTTTTCATCTGCATGCACTGGGTCAAGCTTGGAGATACTACAGACATCCACCCACAAACAAATCTTGTCATCTGCATATTCAATCCTCTGATTTGGTTTGTCATTATCCTTGTGCAGATAACCCTCAGCATCATGTGACATGTGGGTGCAGAATGTTTCAGGCAATGCATGCTCAAATGGTATGTAACACCTATCATCATCTGCATCAGCAGTATGCATTGTAAAATGATCTCCTAGTTGGACTGCAAATAGGAAACACTCAGAGTCCACCACACAACTAGGAAGATCAGGGCTCATTGTGTTATATGCTGGCCTATCAAAAGAAAAGCTTTCAAAATCACAATTGTGCACATCATGTACACAACCATCTGGTACACCAGGCTGGAAAAGATCAGGCTCTGACACCTCTTTACAATCAGGCACATTTTTACAATCACTTACCTGATGTATGTTGTTTCCTCTTTCATCAGGATGAGAAACAGAATCCAAGCCAAAAATAGTGTCTAGATCTTCACCACACTCAGACAGATCCTCATCACCACATGTGTCATAAATGGGTGGCCCAGGTACATCAGCTTCATCATAGTATGCCATTTGTTCATGGGCAGCAGAGCATACCTCTTCATCACCAATGGATTCATTCTGTGGAGGAGTATCAGCCTGTGTATCATAAGCAAAACAGCCATCAAATGAAAAACAGTCATGCTCTGAACTAGCACTTATTTCAATTTCTGACTGCTCTTCATGATCTCCATGTGTTTGAAAGATAGGCAATGGGTCACACATAGGACTGCCTCTCTCTTTGCTTATATCTTCTCTGTCTTGAGTACAATACTCATAATTTTCTCCACAGGTCCATTCTAAAAATTGCTCATTGCTGTCCACAACCTCATTGTTGTCTTCATGGTCAGATGCCTCATGATTGCAATGGGAATCCTCATTAGTCCTTTCACTGGCATCCTCAACATTCATCTTTTCATCTTCACATGATGCCTTCATGACTTGGTCATTTGCAGCTTCATAACCATTTTTCACACCAAGGCCTGGGGACAGGGGTTTCAGCAGGTGCATATTTCTCATTTCTTCTACATTCTCAATGAACCTGTATGCCATCTGCATACTTGTCACCTTGAAATCCCTCAGTAATGCACTAGAGCCCTCCTCAAAAGCTTCAAAGAATATGCCAACACAGGCTGAAATATCAGGTCTGAAACTTTCAGGGACATGTGAAAGGGCTACTGCAAACCTATGACTGAAATCAACACATGGCTCTTCATCTTGTTTTCTGATTCTCATCAATTCTGCAACAAGATCAGCCGGTTCTTTTGCAAATTCTTCTTTGAAACAATCAGCAAGTTCATCCCAACAGGCAAAGGATCTCTTTGGAAAGCTCAAATACCAGTCTTTTGCTTTTGCATCAAAGGACCTAACAAGAAACCTCATCCACATATCCTCATCTCTGAATGAATATTTTCCCATAAAACTTTGAAAATTTTGGATATGTGCATTCCCATCACATACATTGTGACCACTAAATCTAGGCATCTGACAGTATATCCTAGCAGGCATAGTTTCTACTTTATAATCTACCCATGACAAATCCAGTTGGTCATACAAAGGATCAAAAGGGCTGACAGGAGGTTTAGCTTTTTGACTGGCAGACACAACAGGGTTATTACTTCTTAACTTGGCCTGCTCAGCCTCTAAGAGTATCAACCTATTTCTTATCTCTTCAATCCCTTTATCCAACATTTTACCACTGAGTGTGGGATAACTCATACTTGGATTCATAAAAATCTTACTCCTAGACATCCTTTGTCTGTCTAAGACCTAAGGCTTCCCCTGGCATCTAACTTATGCAGTAAAACAGCAAATAAAGGGGAAGTAACAAGGTACCTTTTCTCATACAGATGCAGAAATATGTACATCTTTCAACCAATAACATACATCTATCTTTCATGTGCATTTAGATCTTTTTTGCAGAGTCGCCACCTCTCCAGAGAGGACAAAATTTTCAGCAGCTGAAAGCTACTTCTCCAGGTTCATTCCACCAGCAGAGCATCATTTTGTTAGTGACTCGGATGGGTCACAAGTATTATTCTTTATTTTATCAATCCTTCCCCAGCGGAGTCGCCAATTTGTTGACATTTCTTCTGAATCAGCATTAGGGTTTGCCACTTCTAATGCACAGGCAGATTCAGGCCAACTGAATACAGGAGGTTGCGTGAGCTCCTCCCCTTCACTTCTGGTTCTGCCGCACCAAGGGGGGTATCCCTATAACTCAAGATGTAACCTTGACTAGCTCAAAGATAGAAGGATCTAACTTGACAACAACAGGCAGAATACTCTCATGTATGGACCAAGATCTGTATGATAGATCACAAGGCTGGCAACATTCTTGGACATGATGTCTGGTTGGGTATGAGAGCATGCAGGGGGTTCCTAATCCTACTCCTACAACTAACAGGTGGAAGTATGAAGTGTTTTGATATGAATTTGGATGCAAAGCTGGACATGGTGTATAACACAAGAACACAGCATGATTGGTGCCTATCCAGGGCTTGGAGTCGGTAGACATACACCTGTGAATGATCAGCATAAACAGCTAAAACTGGATTTCAGGGGGATACACATGATATCTGCCCTACAGATATCTCCCAATATAGAGTGTTGAGCTATCTCTACTTATGGTATCCCTACTGCAGTATACCCTTCCCAATGTTCAACCTGAAAACAGTTTAATCTGCCCCTTGAGCAGAGGTTAAAAGATCAGACATTCAACATAGGAATTCTATGCTCTAGAATCTAAACATAAGCAAACATCCAGATCCAGAAGAAGGATACATGCAATACTGGAGACAGAATTAACACAACACATGCTAAGGTAGCATTACTCATATAAGATCAACCATGAAACCAGTGGATTCATGCCAAGTCCTACAACAGGAGATACATAAACTCACAGGATAACTGTACAGAGCAACCAGATCAGCTGGTTATGGATTACAGAGCCGAAAATCTACAACTTTCAACAACCCTGAATGATCAACACCATCTGCATTATATAGCAGGAGGGTGTCTTCAGCATTAACTACCAGGTTGACCAAAATTCCCGCCAGATATACAGTACCATAGAAATGGCGCTCAAACTTGAACGCAGCAGGTAGGGGAGGAGACAGGAAGATTTTTCGAGCCTTGCGCCGCCGCCTAGGGATTCAGATCTTCAATCAGGTACAACATTCGTCCACGCCATCGCCCATACCTCTGCAACAATCGCCATTGATGGCGCACCAACCCGCGGCCTCGGGAAGAACATCAAACAGACAGTCGCAACCGCTTCCCGCCGAGATTCATCATCATGATATTTCGAATATGCAGGATAACATTATCCCACATGCACCCCGCAGCAACCTCCTTTGCACTTTATATACTAGGTCATGAGCATATATCATGTCGGCGCTTTTGCTCCTGACGACACTAGTATAGACTTCATCATCATCATCCTCCAGCAGCATGATATCCTGTTGTTCGAAATATCACCCTGACGTCATCATGATATTTGAAACATAACCTTCATGATAATCGGCACAACCTGATCCTTCGGAGGAACATCCTCCTGCTGAGCTTATAACAAAAGTCTGGCCGATGAACATCCTGATGACGTCATCATCATATCCTGCTGACGTCATCATCATATCTGCCTACTGCACACCTCCTCATATCCGGATGACGTCATCATCATGTTTGCAAATATCAGGAGGTCTCTTCAAGATGATCAGTGTTAGAAATATGACCCCCGCGGGACCTTGATGACGTCATCATCATATTAACATCATCATGATATTCGGAAGACAACCGGATATTTGGAAATATCCTCCTGATGTTCAAATATCAGGTTGCACTGTAGCTCCTCTATAAGATCGGGGCGATAACTGAATATGATGATGCTGCTTGAAAAGATCACCCCCCGGAGATAATGCGCGAAGCCAACAGGCGGATATCTCCTTGATATTAGCATCATCATGATGCTCGAACAAACAAACTTATATCCGGGTGATATGAAAATATCACCCCTTCCTTCGGAATATCATGATGCAGTTAGGCAGAAAGAAAAATATCACCCTGATATACGGATGACGTCAGCATCATCAGGATGAGAAACAAAGAACAAGAAGTGATACAACATCATCAGGATGATATTGACTAAGATCATCCTGACGTTCGAAATATGATGACCCTAGTGAATATCGGGTCGTACTTGAAACTCTTCAACATCATCATCAGGATGATCATAACCAAGATCACCCGATGATAGAAATATCACCCCGGCAAAATATCATGAAGGCAGAAAATATGATGACCTCCACAAGCAGCAGGATGACAACTGAAAAAATGATGATGATGACGACCCTTAGGATAAAACAAGTTAGGTCGAGCAACTCAAAGAATAAGCAACATCATCATCATGCTCGCGCAAGGTGATAAATGGAAGATCACCGGAGACTTTGAAACATCACCCTCGCAAGCAGATAAGGGCGCACTGTAGCTCGTCAGCATCATCAGGATAAAACCCGAACATCACCCGACAGCGAAATATGATGATGACGATGAGAAACCGGTCGACGAAGAACATGATGATGCTGACCCTCATGGAAACAAACATGATGATGATGACCTCCTCCTCAAGAAAATATGATGATGCAGCTGAAAAATACTGAGGAGGTCCGTTACTTAGAGCATTTTTTGGATACTTAGGGAGAGTGCCTGAATGAAAATTGCTCAGAAAACCACCAGTCAATTCAGGCGTCAACAGTGGCTCTGTCTGGGGACGTGCAGGTGAAAGACTGCAGCGAGAACCCCAGATCTCTGGGATGCAGACCAGTCCCTTATCCATTGGGCACAGAGTCAAATACTGCACTGACCTGCATCACCCAACACACTTGATGGCCTAAGGCCACCAAGAAAAGAAAAACATGTATCTCCCTTTGTCAAATATCTTGTTTTCATCTGCATGCACTGGGTCAAGCTTGGAGATACTACAGACATCCACCCACAAACAAATCTTGTCATCTGCATATTCAATCCTCTGATTTGGTTTGTCATTATCCTTGTGCAGATAACCCTCAGCATCATGTGACATGTGGGTGCAGAATGTTTCAGGCAATGCATGCTCAAATGGTATGTAACACCTATCATCATCTGCATCAGCAGTATGCATTGTAAAATGATCTCCTAGTTGGACTGCAAATAGGAAACACTCAGAGTCCACCACACAACTAGGAAGATCAGGGCTCATTGTGTTATATGCTGGCCTATCAAAAGAAAAGCTTTCAAAATCACAATTGTGCACATCATGTACACAACCATCTGGTACACCAGGCTGGAAAAGATCAGGCTCTGACACCTCTTTACAATCAGGCACATTTTTACAATCACTTACCTGATGTATGTTGTTTCCTCTTTCATCAGGATGAGAAACAGAATCCAAGCCAAAAATAGTGTCTAGATCTTCACCACACTCAGACAGATCCTCATCACCACATGTGTCATAAATGGGTGGCCCAGGTACATCAGCTTCATCATAGTATGCCATTTGTTCATGGGCAGCAGAGCATACCTCTTCATCACCAATGGATTCATTCTGTGGAGGAGTATCAGCCTGTGTATCATAAGCAAAACAGCCATCAAATGAAAAACAGTCATGCTCTGAACTAGCACTTATTTCAATTTCTGACTGCTCTTCATGATCTCCATGTGTTTGAAAGATAGGCAATGGGTCACACATAGGACTGCCTCTCTCTTTGCTTATATCTTCTCTGTCTTGAGTACAATACTCACAATTTTCTCCACAGGTCCATTCTAAAAATTGCTCATTGCTGTCCACAACCTCATTGTTGTCTTCATGGTCAGATGCCTCATGATTGCAATGGGAATCCTCATTAGTCCTTTCACTGGCATCCTCAACATTCATCTTTTCATCTTCACATGATGCCTTCATGACTTGGTCATTTGCAGCTTCATAACCATTTTTCACACCAAGGCCTGGGGACAGGGGTTTCAGCAGGTGCATATTTCTCATTTCTTCTACATTCTCAATGAACCTGTATGCCATCTGCATACTTGTCACCTTGAAATCCCTCAGTAATGCACTAGAGCCCTCCTCAAAAGCTTCAAAGAATATGCCAACACAGGCTGAAATATCAGGTCTGAAACTTTCAGGGACATGTGAAAGGGCTACTGCAAACCTATGACTGAAATCAACACATGGCTCTTCATCTTGTTTTCTGATTCTCATCAATTCTGCAACAAGATCAGCCGGTTCTTTTGCAAATTCTTCTTTGAAACAATCAGCAAGTTCATCCCAACAGGCAAAGGATCTCTTTGGAAAGCTCAAATACCAGTCTTTTGCTTTTGCATCAAAGGACCTAACAAGAAACCTCATCCACATATCCTCATCTCTGAATGAATATTTTCCCATAAAACTTTGAAAATTTTGGATATGTGCATTCCCATCACATACATTGTGACCACTAAATCTAGGCATCTGACAGTATATCCTAGCAGGCATAGTTTCTACTTTATAATCTACCCATGACAAATCCAGTTGGTCATACAAAGGATCAAAAGGGCTGACAGGAGGTTTAGCTTTTTGACTGGCAGACACAACAGGGTTATTACTTCTTAACTTGGCCTGCTCAGCCTCTAAGAGTATCAACCTATTTCTTATCTCTTCAATCCCTTTATCCAACATTTTACCACTGAGTGTGGGATAACTCATACTTGGATTCATAAAAATCTTACTCCTAGACATCCTTTGTCTGTCTAAGACCTAAGGCTTCCCCTGGCATCTAACTTATGCAGTAAAACAGCAAATAAAGGGGAAGTAACAAGGTACCTTTTCTCATACAGATGCAGAAATATGTACATCTTTCAACCAATAACATACATCTATCTTTCATGTGCATTTAGATCTTTTTTGCAGAGTCGCCACCTCTCCAGAGAGGACAAAATTTTCAGCAGCTGAAAGCTACTTCTCCAGGTTCATTCCACCAGCAGAGCATCATTTTGTTAGTGACTCGGATGGGTCACAAGTATTATTCTTTATTTTATCAATCCTTCCCCAGCGGAGTCGCCAATTTGTTGACATTTCTTCTGAATCAGCATTAGGGTTTGCCACTTCTAATGCACAGGCAGATTCAGGCCAACTGAATACAGGAGGTTGCGTGAGCTCCTCCCCTTCACTTCTGGTTCTGCCGCACCAAGGGGGGTATCCCTATAACTCAAGATGTAACCTTGACTAGCTCAAAGATAGAAGGATCTAACTTGACAACAACAGGCAGAATACTCTCATGTATGGACCAAGATCTGTATGATAGATCACAACGCTGGCAACATTCTTGGACATGATGTCTGGTTGGGTATGAGAGCATGCAGGGGGTTCCTAATCCTACTCCTACAACTAACAGGTGGAAGTATGAAGTGTTTTGATATGAATTTGGATGCAAAGCTGGACATGGTGTATAACACAAGAACACAGCATGATTGGTGCCTATCCAGGGCTTGGAGTCGGTAGACATACACCTGTGAATGATCAGCATAAACAGCTAAAACTGGATTTCAGGGGGATACACATGATATCTGCCCTACAGATATCTCCCAATATAGAGTGTTGAGCTATCTCTACTTATGGTATCCCTACTGCAGTATACCCTTCCCAATGTTCAACCTGAAAACAGTTTAATCTGCCCCTTGAGCAGAGGTTAAAAGATCAGACATTCAACATAGGAATTCTATGCTCTAGAATCTAAACATAAGCAAACATCCAGATCCAGAAGAAGGATACATGCAATACTGGAGACAGAATTAACACAACACATGCTAAGGTAGCATTACTCATATAAGATCAACCATGAAACCAGTGGATTCATGCCAAGTCCTACAATAGGAGATACATAAACTCACAGGATAACTGTACAGAGCAACCAGATCAGCTGGTTATGGATTACAGAGCCGAAAATCTACAACTTTCAACAACCCTGAATGATCAACACCATCTGCATTATATAGCAGGAGGGTGTCTTCAGCATTAACTACCAGGTTGACCAAAATTCCCGCCAGATATACAGTACCATAGAAATGGCGCTCAAACTTGAATGCAGCAGGTAGGGGAGGAGACAGGAAGATTTTTTGAGCCTTGCGCCGCCGCCTAGGGATTCAGATCTTCAATCAGGTACAACATTCGTCCACGCCATCGCCCATACCTCTGCAACAATCGCCATTGATGGCGCACCAACCCGCGGCCTCGGGAAGAACATCAAACAGACAGTCGCAACCGCTTCCCGCCGAGATTCATCATCATGATATTTCGAATATGCAGGATAACATTATCCCACATGCACCCCGCAGCAACCTCCTTTGCACTTTATATACTAGGTCATGAGCATATATCATGTCGGCGCTTTTGCTCCTGACGACACTAGTATAGACTTCATCATCATCATCCTCCAGCAGCATGATATCCTGTTGTTCGAAATATCACCCTGACGTCATCATGATATTTGAAACATAACCTTCATGATAATCGGCACAACCTGATCCTTCGGAGGAACATCCTCCTGCTGAGCTTATAACAAAAGTCTGGCCGATGAACATCCTGATGACGTCATCATCATATCCTGCTGACGTCATCATCATATCTGCCTACTGCACACCTCCTCATATCCGGATGACGTCATCATCATGTTTGCAAATATCAGGAGGTCTCTTCAAGATGATCAGTGTTAGAAATATGACCCCCGCGGGACCTTGATGACGTCATCATCATATTAACATCATCATGATATTCGGAAGACAACCGGATATTTGGAAATATCCTCCTGATGTTCAAATATCAGGTTGCACTGTAGCTCCTCTATAAGATCGGGGCGATAATTGAATATGATGATGCTGCTTGAAAAGATCACCCCCCGGAGATAATGCGCGAAGCCAACAGGCGGATATCTCCTTGATATTAGCATCATCATGATGCTCGAACAAACAAACTTATATCCGGGTGATATGAAAATATCACCCCTTCCTTCGGAATATCATGATGCAGTTAGGCAGAAAGAAAAATATCACCCTGATATACGGATGACGTCAGCATCATCAGGATGAGAAACAAAGAACAAGAAGTGATACAACATCATCAGGATGATATTGACTAAGATCATCCTGACGTTCGAAATATGATGACCCTAGTGAATATCGGGTCGTACTTGAAACTCTTCAACATCATCATCAGGATGATCATAACCAAGATCACCCGATGATAGAAATATCACCCCGGCAAAATATCATGAAGGCAGAAAATATGATGACCTCCACAAGCAGCAGGATGACAACTGAAAAAATGATGATGATGACGACCCTTAGGATAAAACAAGTTAGGTCGAGCAACTCAAAGAATAAGCAACATCATCATCATGCTCGCGCAAGGTGATAAATGGAAGATCACCGGAGACTTTGAAACATCACCCTCGCAAGCAGATAAGGGCGCACTGTAGCTCGTCAGCATCATCAGGATAAAACCCGAACATCACCCGACAACGAAATATGATGATGACGATGAGAAACCGGTCGACGAAGAACATGATGATGCTGACCCTCATGGAAACAAACATGATGATGATGACCTCCTCCTCAAGAAAATATGATGATGCAGCTGAAAAATACTGAGGAGGTCCGTTACTTAGAGCATTTTTTGGATACTTAGGGAGAGTGCCTGAATGAAAATTGCTCAGAAAACCACCAGTCAATTCAGGCGTCAACACCTCTTACATTTGAAGCATTGACCGGAGAAGGATGGACCATTTTGATTTACTCTACTTCTACACTGAGTAGCTTTATGACCAAATTTATTGCATTTGAAGCAATTTCCATTGAATGATGGATATCTTTGAGCATTAGGCTATCTTACTAGAGGTCTTCTAGGTCTATTTCTCCTATTCCTTGGTTGAAAGTTTCTTTGTCTAGATACAGAGCTTTCACCTTTCTCATATCCAAGACCATGCTTGTCATCACCCCTTTTCTAACCTCCAAGCAGTGCTTCAAGTTTAGCTGAGCTTATTTTGAATTTCTCCTTGTATTCATTTGCAACTTCTAGGTCATGTATGAGAATGACAATTTATCTCTCAAGTTCTTTCTCATTGTCTCTACTTTCTTGTAGATTAGACTCTAGGAGGCCAGCTATTCCGTCCAATCTACATCATTCTTTACTTCTTTCTTTTAGATTTTGATTTAGGTCTTCTTCAGTTTTCTTCCTATATTCAATTTCCTTGGTTAGCCTCATCACCCCAGATTCCATCTCATGTTTTAGGACAATAACATCTTTAGCTAACTTTTCACATTCTTTTGTTTTCTCTTTTAGGGCCTTGTCCTTATCGTTGTCTTCATAATGATTTCCTCAATTTTTCTTTTAAGGTCTCAATGAAGTCTTCAACATTTTTAAGGTTCTCTTGCAGCTCTTTGGCTTTTGTTCTGGACTGCTCAAGATCTTCTAATGCAAGTTTATGTTGTCCTTGGAGGTTGTATTCATCCATTTTATTACCTTCCCAGATCTTCCTCAAGCTGTAAAACTTTTCAAAGGAACCTTGCTCTTATACCAATTGTTGGAATTAGGGCAGACAATTGAGAGAGGGGGGGTGAATCAGTTGTCTCAAAACTTCAATGCTTTCTACAGTTAATTCTTCCTTTTACCACTTAACAATAGATCAATAATTTAACCATGAAAAACAAGAATCATAAACATATGAGCAGCAACACAATAACACACTTAACACCAAGATTTTTAACGTGGAAACCTAGTTAAGGGAAAAACCATGGTGGGGGTTAACCTACAAAGATTAATACTCTATTAAAAGTATTTTACAAATGGGAATGTACGTGCATTCAGGCTCACTGCCCAGAGCTCACTGCTCAATAGAAGCTCACTACCTACAAAGATGATTACAAGAGGATAACAAGAAGTTTGAACTGATGAATAGCATCTACTAATGCAAGAATTTAGTTCCAGTTAAGTACAAAATACTGATCTCACACATTTCATCTTCACTCTACCCTGTTTACTGCTCTGCTCTCATCTGAACCTCAGATCTTTTCCCTTATCACACTTTCTACATAGTTGCATGACACACACACCAAATTCACTTAAATCGATCGGCTATATATATATCTGCATCATGATATTCAATCACTTTTCAGTCAGCTTCAAGAACACTTAGAACTTTGTTGAAGACTCTGCTCTGTCGGCTAAATCCATGCATAACTTGTAATGCGGATCAAAACTTGCATTCACAAATCATCAATCATGTCATCCACTATCACTGATAATCACAAATCATCCAACTAACAACTTCCATTTATCCAGAACCAAGATTAATTACAAGGTCATCCTGTTCTTCTATTGTCTGCATTGTCAAGTTCTGTAACCCTATACTCAGATGCAAATAACTTTTGAATCCTTCATTACCAGAGATTAAAATTCTAGATTTAGATTACCTTGATAGTCCTTACGACTCCTTCAGATCCGCAACATACTCTGATTTACCACCGGAGAGATCTGGACCAAGATTCTGACTTCCAGTATGAACAAATTATGTTATGCAGATGAGTGGAATAGTCTTAGTTGCCATCAATGACAACACCTATCATACGAAGCAGTGTCTCTTACCAATAGTAAACTCTATTGAAGAAGTACCGGTGTCTACTAGAATCAATGAATCGTCCAAAGGTGTAGATCAGGATAAGTGAGGCACAAAACTCTATATGAGTACCCTCGAAATGACACTACTCAACTATATATGCATAGATGGAAACAAGGCAAAACAATCTATGAAGTTGGAAGTATAAATGGTACAATAATCAAAGAGGTACAAATAAAACTACACGAATGACCCCATCAACACTAATGAAATGTGAAAGTGGTGCTCTACAAAGTACTAAACTAAAGTATCATGAATATTGATCAAGCAAAAATGAGAGGGGTGATGTGTCCAATACTCAACTAAAATCAAGAAGCATTAATATAAACATGTGATATCCCCATAATGTTATAAGAAGCGGTATTGATAGATTAATTGAAATGTGTGTAAGTAGATGGAGATGTAACATTGGGTCCAATATGATGTACAAGAAATTGGAAAAGGGTGTGCAAAAACAAGGCACACATGCATGAGGCTAGAATTAGATTTTCTGTTTTGATGGAGGTACACTCACCAGACAAGATTGTGATGGAAAATAATGATGCACTAACAGAAACCCCCATGGAACTTTATAAATTAGTGCATGTACAAAAGAGGCACTAAAGATGTGTAAAAAATCCCCCCAAAATGTGACACAAAATTAATTTTTGGCACTTTATATTAGTGTGTTTGCAAATAGATGTGTTGTTGGAGTTCTTACAAGTGTCAAAAAAGGAGGATTTTAGTTTATGTCAAGAGGTGACCA
The DNA here is from genome assembly GCA_027924645.1 of Cunninghamia lanceolata. Classification (NCBI taxonomy): domain Eukaryota; kingdom Viridiplantae; phylum Streptophyta; class Pinopsida; order Cupressales; family Cupressaceae; genus Cunninghamia; species Cunninghamia lanceolata. The sequence continues at coordinate 27,898,762 of BSBN01000254.1, forward strand.
TAAGAAGGCATATGCATTACAACCCTCAAAAATGAAAAAAATTGACAATTGATGCCCCCCAAAATAAATATTGTTGTAAATGATGCTCCCTAGAAAAATTACAAGTTTGAGTATAATTTTGCAATTTGAAGTCTAAATTGACAGTTTATAACACACAACAATTTTACAATTTTCTACGAAAATAGGAATTTCAACTAAAAAACTACATGTACCTATTGGTTTTTTCCTAGACTGGATGCTTATTCCCAGATTTCCCTACAAGGTAGCCATCAGTGATCAACAGGATCTCTGGGCCAGGGGCCAACAGTGTAGGAGATAGACTCTATATTTTATCTCCTCTTCTTCTTCAGGCTCTGCAAGACCTAGGGGGGTATTCCCTACTCAACATCCATGAGATACGCATACAAGGATTGGGATGCTGTCAGAAAGCAGATAAGTCCTCCTGTAAGTAGACCAAAACTGAAAGATAAGAGCAAAGGGGCTAGCTTTGGGCCTATTTGCAGTTGTAGACAAAGGACTGAGGATCCTAAAACTAATTCTAATGTCCTAATGGTTGTTTTAGAGTTTGATTATGATTTTAAGTTTGGATGCAAAGCTGGACATGGTTGTAACACAAACACAAAGCAAGATTGGTGCCTATCCAGGGCCTGGAGTCAGTAGACATACACCTGTGAATGATCAGCATGAACAGCTAAAACTAGATTTCAGGGGGATATATATGATACCTGCCTTACAGATATCTCCCAATACAGAGTGTTAAGTTATCTCTACTTATGGCATCCCTACTGCAGTATACCCTTCCCAATGTTCAACCTGAAAACAGTTTAATCTACCCCTTGAGCAGAAGTTAAAAGATCATACATTCAACACAGGAATTCCATGTTCTAGAGTCTCAAATATTGCTTAAATATCCAGACTCAGAAGAAGAATACATGCAATACTGGAGACAGAATTAACAAAACACATGCTAAAATAGCATTTCTCATATAAGATTAATCATGAAATCAGTGGGTTCATGCCAAAACATACAACAAGAGATACATAGACTCACAGGTTTAGCTGTACAGAGCAACCAAATCAGCTCGTTTTGAATTACAGAGCCAAAAATCTTCAACTTTCAACAACCTGAAAAATGGTAACACAATCTGCTTATAACAGCCAGAAAGTGTACCACAGCAATTAATTACATGGCTATTACAAAATATCCGCCAGATACAGTCCCTTCAAAGGAATGGCGCTCAAAATTTATTACAGCAACAGACAGAGGAACCTTGAGCCACGCGCCACTATCTGGAAGTCTTCATGTCAAAAAATCCCATACCTGACTATGCAACAGCTTGCCCATGCCCCAGCACAGTCGCCATTAAGGGTCTCAACCACCCGTTGTCGCTTAAAAAACTGTCGCTGCATACAAAAAAGATTTTCCGCCAAAACACGTTCAACCGCGGGTTCAAAATATACAAGGGAATAATCCCACATTCACGGTGAAGAGATCACTCCAGCGCTTTAAAAGCATAACCGCATTCAAACAAAATGTTGAGCGCTTTTGCCGCGCTCGACACACATGCCTTCGCCCATAGCCCATCGGCCAAACTTATACCATCGGCCTTCCTTAAAAATCTCCCGCCGACTCTAGTTGTCTCGTCGATCGCAATATCTCCACAAGTCACCAACATCCCCATTGGCCAGAGGAGAACCATCGGCCAGCTCTACAAAACTTACCCCGACCTCACTAGTCTCTCCAATCACACACATCCTCTGTTGGCGAGACCCTCAACCGTCGGCCAAGCAGAAACATCCTCTGCCGATGATACCATTCACACCGATGACCACTCCATGCTCCCCTCTCGGTGTGACCTACACTGATGACACCCTTGTCGGCCAGACACTCTCCATCGGCGGACCCTTCAAAACCTACGCCGATGCACCAAGTCATGCCGACGACACTTCTACCTATCGCCTCCGTCGGTGTGACCAACACCATCGGAGCAACACTTCAAACCTACGCCGACTCCAAAAGTCACATCGACGCCCATAAGCTAAATACCACCTATCGGCCAGACCACCAATTGTCGGCCCAACAAAAGACGCCTCTGCCGATGAACAAAGTCACACCGATGACCCTAGCCTCCCACCTCCGTCGGTGTGACTTACACCGTTGGGGCAACATCTCAAACTTACGCCGATGACGCCGATCACCCCGATAACCTTCAGAACATCCCTTTGTCAGTGTGACCTACGCCGATAACAACACATCGGCCAAACTCCTCACATCGGTAGCTCCTAAAAAAATGTTCGCCGATAGACAACTGTCTCGCCGATGGAGAGGAACACTTAGGGTTTGAAAGGAGAAATCCTCCAACAAACAAGCTCAGCCTCCAGGTCAAAACGAGTGCCAACACTGGCTCCGAATGGGGACGGCAGGTGAAAACCTGCAGCGAGAACCAGATCTCCGGGCAGACTAGGCAAAAAACCAAAAAGCACGAACTGCACAAGGCATTTACATTATATACATATTTTTACAAATGTGCACAGAGATAAGTCATCTATGCAAAATAGGACTTAAGGAATTGGCCATGCACAGGCAATTCCAGAACTTCACCATCTAGGGCCTAGAGGAAATAAGAATCCTCCCCATGAGCACTGCAAATCTGATATGGGCCCATCCATAAGGGTTCAAATTTACCATGTTTACCCTTTTCTTGACCTTTTGCATTCCAAATGAGCACCAGATCACTGACCTAAAATTTCCTTTTAGTAGCTCTCCTGTCAAACTGATATTTCACATCTTGTTGTCTCTTGAGATTGATCTAGTGGGCTTTCCTTCTATTTTCATCCAATGCAACCAGCTGGTTCACTCTTTCTGTCATGGAGTCTTCAATCTCCTCATCATTTTCCTGAATGAATCTGTAAACTGGCAGTAAATTGTTTATGGGCAATCTGGCTGATGCACCATATACTAGCTCAAAGGGTGACATCCCAATAGCCCTTTTCACTGTCACTCTGTCAGCCCAGATGGCTAACTTTAATTTTGAGTCCCAAGCTCTCTTGTTCTTGTCCAGTATCCTCTTGATAATTTTCATGATGCTTTTATTGCTTGATTCTGCTTGACCATTCCCTTGTGGGTGATATGGTGATGCATATGATAGATTTATCCCATACCTGTTGCAAAAATCAACAAATTCACCTGATCTGAAGCACATAGCATTATCAGTGACTATCTTGAATGGTACTCCAAACCTGATGATAATATTTTCTAGCATGAAATCTGTCACCACCTTACTTGTAGCTCTCTTAGTTGGAATGGCCTCAATCCATTTGGTAAAGTAATCAGTTGCCACCAAAATCCAACTGTGTCCCCCACTTGATTTGTCTGCAATTTCCCCTATGAAGTCAATTCCCCATTGCTGAAATGGAGCATCCACAGTTACAGTCCTGAGGGGTAAAGCACCATCATATTTCAACTTTCCTGAAAATCTTTGGCAAGGGTCACACTTCCTTACTAACCTTTGTGCATCTGAAAAGAGAGTGGGCCACCAATATCCTACTCTGAGAATTTTATGAGCTGTTGTTTGGGCAGTATAATGTCCACCACACAATCCTTTATGCATATTAATCAAAACATTGTTAGCCATATCCTCATCCACACATCTCAGCAGCACACCATCAGGGTTTTTCCAGTATAGCTCACCTTGAACAATAACATACCTGATTGCATGTAACTTTAAAGTCCTCTTTTGACTATCACTGAAATGGGAAGGACAATTCAGATTTTGCAAGTAGTAGATAATATCCTTGTACCATTCAGATCCTGATACATTTACACTCTCATTTTCGACTGCATTAACTTGGCATGCTTCCAAGTTTGACTGTGCCATCATCTTGGCTAATCCTTGTCCTCTTACCAACTTGGTAATTTGTATGTCTATGTTAAACTCTTGCAGTTTGTTTATCCATCTGCACCTTCTTCCAGTCACCTCCTGCTGAGTGAATATGTCTTTGACTGCTGCATGGGGTACATATGCAATTATATATGATCCTACCAAGTATGGTCTGAAACTTTTGATGGCTCTGACTAGTGCATATGCCTGTTTTTCCATAATATCATACTTCAACTCAGAGGCCTACAAGGACATACTGAAGAAAGCGATGGGCTGTTCAAAACCATCTTCATTTTTCTGTAGCAAACATGCAGCAACAGTATGAAAGGAAGCAAATGAAAATACTTGGAATGGCCTAGAAAAATCAGGGGATTTAAGAACAGGGGCCATCTTGATTGCCTCTTTGATACTCTGAAATGATTCTATTGCTTCACTTTCCCAGTGGACAGTTGCATCCTTCTTCATCATCTTGGAAATGTTCCTTGTGGTTTCTGCAAAGTTGGGAACAAATCTCCTAACAAAATTTATCTGTCCAAAGAAGGACTGAACTCCTTTTACAGTTTTTGGCATTTGAATTCTGTCAATAGCAGCCACTCTTTCTGGATCTATCCTGACTCCATCCTTGGAAACAATATGTCCCAAGAGCTTTCCTTCAACTACCCCAAAGGCACACTTCTTTGGATTTAAAGAAATACCATACTCTAGTGCTCTTATGAAAATCTGCTCCAGATGCAAACAATGTTGCTCTTCTTTCTTTGAGTAAGCAGTCAAGTCATCCTGATATACAGCCAGGATTGAATCAATCAACCCTGCAAAAGCAACATCCATTGCTCTTTGAAATGTAGCACCTACATTGGTTAGTCCGAAGGGCATTCTAACATACACATAAGTTCCCCATGGAGTGGTGAAGGTAGTCTTATACTGTTCTGATTCCTTCACCTTCACCTGATTATAACCTGAAAATCCATCCATCATGGATAAGAGTTCACAACCAGTCACTCTTTGCAACATAGCTTCCATATTAGGCAGTGGATAGTTATCCTTTAAAGAGGATACATTCAAGTTCCTGAAGTCAACACAAAGCCTAATATCACCATTCTTTTTTCTGACTGGGACAAGGTTAGACACCCAAGTTGAATGCCTGATTGGCACAATTATTCCAGCCTCCCTGAGCCTTTTGAGTTCTTCTTGCATCTTTGGAGCTAAGGTAGGATTAATAGGTCTTTGCCTTTGTCTAAATGGCTTAGCTCCAGGCTTCAATGGGATCTCATGCTGGAATAAATCTTCCCTATAGGCTTTTAGGTCCTCATATGACCAAGCAAAAACATGTTTATACTTTTTCAATAATGCAATCAGCATACTCCTAATGTGTGGTTTGAGCTGTTTACCAATGTATACCTTATGAGGGGCCTGAGATGTCCCCAAATTTATCTCTTCTAAATCTTCCTTATTTGTGGGAGATGTCCTTGTGACCAATTTATCTCTACTGTCAAAAGCTCTTTCCAAAGCTACTAATCCTCTGGGGATTTTATTAGTCTTCAATTGAATTATCTCTTTTCCCACAAGAGTTTCTTTTCCATCTATAGTCTCTACAAAAGCTTGGAAATCAATTTCTTGATTCTCATATTCATCTATGCAGTGCAAAAACTTTAACAAGTCCCTATCATCATTAAACACTTGCCAACTGCATATATTTTCTGGTACTGCAGGCCTAATTTTAACTTCTACATTTGTAACATCTGACAGAGTGATGTCATCTGGCCTTATTGCAACATTGGCTAAGAAATCAGCCATAACATTCTTTGACCTCTCTACCCAGCCTATTGAAAATGCATCAAATAGTTCAATGGTATCCCAAACAGCATGCTTGTATTGTTTCAATCTTTTGTTTTTTGAAGCATACTTATCTCTAATTTGGGATACAATCAGCTCAGAATCCCCAAATACCCTTAGCATTTTGATTCCATGTTTGAGAGCAATATTTAGGCCTAAGAGTAGAGCCTCATATTTTGCAATGTTGTTTGTGCAAACAAACCTCAGCAAGAAAGAGAATTTGAGGAGCTTACCAGTTGGAGACAGGAAAACAACTCCAGCTCCAGAGCCTTCTTTTGCACAAGCTCCATCAAAAAACATGGTCCACAAACCTTGCTGATCCAATTCTTCAATGCAGACATTTTTCTTTTTATCTTCTCTATCATCTGAGACTGCCTTGAAGTTATCACAGTCAGTGTTTACAAAGCATATCTGTTCCTCTGCTTCTTGGTCTTCCACTGTCTCTGATGATCTTTGTTCTCTGATTAGCTTAACATCCCTGCCATTCATTGGAATCATGGCATATGACAGGTCCAGCTGCATACTTCCACCAATTAGTGCTGCCCATCTTCTTGACAACAACATACCATACTGTGGCTTGATGTCAACCACTGTTATATTCATTTTATATCTCTTTTCAGGAAATGCTGCCAGTTTGAAATCTACATCCTTCATGATTCCAATAACTGGTACCTCTCTGGCATCCATAGCATAACATTTTCCACATGCCTTGTCAATTTTCAATCCAGCTTGTTGCATGATGGCCAAAGGCATGACATTTGTAGATGCTCCAGAGTCAAGCATACAATTTCTGATTATTTTTCCATTTATAACCAGGGAAACATAAAATGGTTCCACTTGTGAAGGACACTTTGTCATAGTCACTCCTAAATAGACTTCAGGAGCCTCATCTTCTTCATTACACATGACATGCTTCTCACCCTGGATCTGAACATTTTGTTTAGCTTGAAAGGGCACCCCTGAAAATAGGGATACTGTCCTATTCTTGATTTCTTCCACTTTCATGAGTTCCATAAGTGGAACAGAGACTTTTACCTGGGAGAGGACCTGAGCTATATCAAATGGAGCATAATTTTGTGTAACAGTTGTAGCTTGCTCCACAATCTTGTTTTTATCCTGAACTGATTTAGCTTTTACTTTCATAGTTCCCTGATCATCATTCTTGTCTTGGGAACCTTTACCTTGATCTTCAGCCTGAGGGATTCTATTTTCTGGTCCTTGGGATTCATGACCTGTTCTATGTCTGAAATTCTGTTTATTATTAACCCACTGCCTTTTTTGTAATTCCATCCCCTTAGTACCATGCACTAGCTGTCCTATAGTAACATCTTTTGGCTGATGTGGGCTGCTTACCTGATTTTTACCCCTGAGATTGTAGTTGCTCTTGACTTGAGCAACTGCTGCAGCTGTGAAGGCCCTAATTTCCTCATCAGAAGGTCGTTGTAAGTTACTCAGAAAATTGTGTGAGTTCTGAGCATAGGCATAGTTAACTTCATCATCTTCATCATATGGGAACTGTTTGCAACCCTGAGTTCCATCATTTGTACTCTCATCATCATCATAAAGAGTGTATCCATTGCTTATGGACATCATATTTACATCATCATCTTGCACATAATGTGGCTCATTGCATTCATTACAAGATGTAGTATTATCACACAAGGACTGAGCAATCATACACTGTGACTGTGAATGTGGCATCTGACAAATTATACACCATGGAGCATCATCAACAATATTTACAGCTTTCTTTAGAGGATCAGGAGTTTCTTTGACATGTTGAGCTCTTTGATTTGTGTTGTTACGTGGGAATATAGGTTTACCATCATGCCAATTGGTATTATAAGGCATATCATGCAATGATGGCCTCTTTTCCTGCCTTTGATAGACTTGCCTATCAGGACCTATCCCTTTTTCACTTCTAGCTAATCTATAGCTTAGGTCCTTAACAACATTTGCCAATTTGTCTATCTTATCTTCAGGGGAAGATGTATTACCTTGAGTGTTCTGAGGCTTGTTTGGATTCTGCAGAATTTTTATATCATCTCTTCTATTTGTCTTGCCCGATGCTTTCCTGTTGTTTTCAATATTCACTACAATTCTGAAAGCATCCCTGAGAGTAGCAGGACCTTTATCTCTTAATCCATATGCAGTTTTTGCATCAAAGGCATTGATATACAATATTATGCACATTGGTTCATTTGGCCTCATGTGATGTGGCAATTTGTTTAACACTTTAGTAAATCTTGCATTAAAATCTGCAACCTGCTCATTTGACCCTTTAGTGATATTGGTGAACTCATTTACAAAAAAGCTAGGGTCAGTTTTGTCACCATATTGCTCCTTGAACATCCTTTTAAAATCATCCCATGATGAAATACTCCGGTCAGGCAGATTCTTGTACCATTCTCTTGCCTCATCTATTAAGGATTGCATGAATGACTTCATGAAAACATCCTCATGTTCAACCTCAAAGTTATCCATGACATTTTGAAAGGCTTTTAGATGATCTTCTCCTGACACAGTGTTGTTTCCTGAAAATTTAGGCACTTGCAGCCTCAGATGCTTATCAATGGGGTTAGGATACCCAGGAATACCATCAAATACCAGCTGTCTGAATCTATCTAGCTGCATTGGCTGTCTGTTTAACTGATTAACATTAATATTTCTGTTTGCATTCTGGTTTCTTACATTGTTCAGTGGTATCCTAGCATCATTCACATTTTGTCTCTCATCATTATGCTGATGTTGCACTTCATTTCTCTGTTGATGTCTCTGCACATTTGCATTCTCAAGGGTAGGAATTGAATTATTCTGGGCAGTCCTCAAAGCTTGCACTTTCTGCCTCATGTCATCTCTGATTTTCATGGCTTGCAGATACTCTAATTCTGCTCTCAGATTTCTAATTTCTTCAGCTAATTGTTCTTCCTTAGGCATGGAGGTAGATGGTCTCATACCATTCTGGTCATCATCTTCATCATCCCTCAAAGACTCTGCCTCTTCAAATCTGTCACTAGGGTCTAGAAATGGGCGTTCTTGGAATACTTCTGACCTCATTCTCATGTTACCACCCTGTTGCCTCTCATATGCACCCTGAATATCAGCTTCTGCATTTGAAAAGCAGGGCGCATGCTGTCCTGATGGCCTAGGGTTATCTTGTATATCATCATTTTTTCTGGGGGACCCCTCATGACTAACTGAGACAGCTCCCTTTCTTCTGTACATCATTCTTCTTGTTACTGGTAACTCTTCAAATAAAGGATTTTGTTGCGATCTCCTCCCCTGCATATAAATTTTACTTTGACCGGTTAGGAGATTACTTCAGAGTCGCCACCTATTACTAGGAACTGTTTTCTTTTGAAAACCAGGGTTCTTTCACAATTCCCCAGCAGAGTCGCCAATTTCTGTTGGTGACTCGGATGGGTCACAGATATATTACTGGAGATGATTAGATAGTACTTTTACTTCTCAATCCCCAGTAGAGTCGCCAATTTCTGTTGGTTTTTTCCCAGACTGGATGCTTATTCCCAGATTTCCCTACAAGGTAGCCATCAGTGATCAACAGGATCTCTGGGCCAGGGGCCAACAGTGTAGGAGATAGACTCTATATTTTATCTCCTCTTCTTCTTCAGGCTCTGCAAGACCTAGGGGGGTATTCCCTACTCAACATCCATGAGATACGCATACAAGGATTGGGATGCTGTCAGAAAGCAGATAAGTCCTCCTGTAAGTAGACCAAAACTGAAAGATAAGAGCAAAGGGGCTAGCTTTGGGCCTATTTGCAGTTGTAGACAGAGGACTAAGGATCCTAAAACTAATTCTAATGTCCTAATGGTTGTTTTAGAGTTTGATTATGATTTTAAGTTTGGATGCAAAGCTGGACATGGTTGTAACACAAACACAAAGCAAGATTGGTGCCTATCCAGGGCCTGGAGTCAGTAGACATACACCTGTGAATGATCAGCATGAACAGCTAAAACTGGATTTCAGGGGGATATATATGATACCTGCCTTACAGATATCTCCCAATACAGAGTGTTAAGTTATCTCTACTTATGGCATCCCTACTGCAGTATACCCTTCCCAATGTTCAACCTGAAAACAGTTTAATCTACCCCTTGAGCAGAAGTTAAAAGATCATACATTCAACACAGGAATTCCATGTTCTAGAGTCTCAAATATTGCTTAAATATCCAGACTCAGAAGAAGAATACATGCAATACTGGAGACAGAATTAACAAAACACATGCTAAAATAGCATTTCTCATATAAGATTAATCATGAAATCAGTGGGTTCATGCCAAAACATACAACAAGAGATACATAGACTCACAGGTTTAGCTGTACAGAGCAACCAAATCAGCTCGTTTTGAATTACAGAGCCAAAAATCTTCAACTTTCAACAACCTGAAAAATGGTAACACAGTCTGCTTATAACAGCCAGAAAGTGTACCACAGCAATTAATTACATGGCTATTACAAAATATCCGCCAGATACAGTCCCTTCAAAGGAATGGCGCTCAAAATTTATTACAGCAACAGACAGAGGAACCTCGAGCCACGTGCCACTATCTAGAAGTCTTCATGTAAAAAAATCCAGTACCTGACTGTGGAACAGCTTGCCCATGCCCCAGCACAGTCGCCATTAAGGGTCTCAACCACCCGTTGTCGCTTAAAAAACTGTCGCTGCATACAAAAAAGATTTCCCACCAAAACACGTTCAACTACGGGTTCAAAATATACAAGGGAATAATCCCACATTCACGGTGAAGAGATCACTCCAGCGCTTTAAAAGCATAACTGCATTCAAACAAAGTGTTGAGCACTTTTGCCGCGCTCGACACACATGCCTTCGCCCACAGCCCATCGGCCAAACTTATACCATCGGCCTTCCTTAAAAATCTCCCGCCGACTCTAGTTGTCTCGCCGATCGCAACATCTCCACAAGTCACCAACATCCCCATCGGCCAGAGGAGAACCATCGGCCAACTCTACAAAACTTACCTCGACCTCACTAGTCTCTCTGATCACACATCCTCTGTCGGCGAGACCCTCAACCGTCGGCCAAGCAGAAACATCCTCTGCCGATGATACCATTCACACCGATGACCACTCCATGCTCCCCTCTCGGTGTGACCTACACCGATGACACCCTTGTCGGCCAGACACTCTCCATCGGCGGACCCTTCAAAACCTACGCCGATGCACCAAGTCATGCCGACGACACTTCCACCTATCGTCTCTGTTGGTGTGACCAACACCATCGAAGCAACACTTCAAACCTACGCCGACTCCAAAAGTCACGCCGACGCCCATAAGCTAAATACCACCTATCGGCCAGACCACCAACTGTCGACCCAACAAAAGACACCTCTGCCGATGAACAAAGTCACACCGATGACCCTGGCCTCCCACCTCCGTCGGTGTGACTTACACCGTTGGGGCAACATCTCAAACTTATGCTGATGACGCCGATCACCCCGATAACCTTCAGAACATCCCTTTGTCGGTGTGACCTACGCCGATAACAACACATCGGCCAAACTCCTCACATCGGCAGCTCCTAAAAAAATGTTCGCCGATAGACAACTGTCTCGCTGATGGAGAGGAACACTTAGGGTTTGAAAGGAGAAATCCTCCAACAAACAAGCTCAGCCTCCAGGTCAAAACGAGTGCCAACAGTACCAATGGATTCCTTGCATTTTTTGATAAGTTTCAAAAAAAAAATCCTCAATTTCAACATTGTAGGCAAAAGTTATGCCTCATCAAAAATATCAAAAAAGTAAAGCAAAAATGACTTTAGGAGGAAAATCTTAAAAAATATAAAAACTTGGGAATAATAAATTGCACCATGAGAAACTACATGGAATCAATTTTCTATTGACTATAAAAAGTCAAAAATCCAGCTCCTCGGGTGCAAGTTATGGCAAAAAGAAAAAAAAACAACCCCCTTACAAACATTGAAAGAAGGCTTGGGGGCTTATTTAACCACTAGAGGTTAGCACTAAATGCTAACAATTAACACTTAACCACTATAGATAATATTAAATGTTAAGGTTATAAAAATGCTACTTAAAATATTTATCTTAACAACATATGCTAATGACTTACATCCAATGTCAGAGTAAGCAAAAAATGCTAACACTAACGATAAATGTTATGATTACCAAAAGCATGTGAGTGCAACATTTAATGTTTCCTTAACAATAAGTGTCAATGTTTAGAACCAATGCACGATAAGTTTGGTAGTTTCAAGGGAATGGGGACCTAGTGGAGTGTTCAGACAAACAATAGAGTTGGTCAAAAATAAATTCTGTTAAATTTAACAATTAAAAACTAACCGTTAGTGATAAATGGCTTGCATAAAGCAAACAAAACAAGAAATGAGACCACCTTAGGGAACACAACCTCACACTAGGGCAAGCTCCAATGGTTGAAACTAAATTTGAGAAAACCATGTGAAACCCTTAAGCATGAACCAAGAATTATAACCAAAACTTTGATTGCTCAGCCTGAATGTAGGTGGTGACAACAATGGAGGCCAGGGGTTGTAGATGAAAATTCATGGCCACAAAATCAACCAATAAGGATTAAAAAATCACCATTGGAAATTACCTACCAACATTCATCACTGAATGCAACACCAAAAAATTTGAATTAGTCACGAGCTAAACCAAAGAATATGAGTTCAAACCCTCAAACTCATGAACCAGACCAGCAATGGTGGTCTGTAATTGTTTTATAGAGAGGCAACAAAATAAGGGTCGATTCAAACCCATGAATCAAGACCAAAAAATGCCACAAAATAGAGGAACCCTAATGGCAGTGGGATAAAACTAGTAATCTATCGACCACCAATCACCAAAAATTTGAACTAGTGATTTTTTGTAGATGGCGGCTGAGCTGAGGCTCTCCTCTACAAAAGCAAATCCATACCTGTATAGTCATATGGAAAATATAGAGTATAGTAATATGCAAGTACATGCAAATAAAATATTGATAGTTAATCTTTGCAGATTTGGGCCTTCTAGACTGAACGGTGAGTTCAATTTGGCTCTAGGATGAATTGTTGATAGGGCTATGTGCTGGATTCAACCAAAAATTGGAAGGGACTTGCAAGCTTGATCTAATACCATGTTGGAGAAGCCAAGATCACTTGCAAGAAGCCAAGAACTTCCATAAAGCTGAATTGCACAAATAGCAAGTTAAATAACTATCATACAATGATCAAAATGTGGAGCATACAAAAGTACAATAGAGATCTTGCATATAAAGGCAAGGATGAGGAGGTGAGATGGCAGGAGTGAAAGTTTGACTACCCCTCCAAAGGTTTGACACATGTGGACTCACTTAAGACAAGTGTGAGGACACATGTGTGCATGTGAGGTGAGACAAAAGTCTAAATAACCTCTAAGTGAGCTTAAGTGTAGTATGAATAGGTCAACTAGGTAAAAGTTAACTAGTTTTCTAAAGCACCTTTTTACACTAACAAAGCTTACTTAGTTCACTTATATTTTTGTCTCAAGCCATATAATGGAGACACTTGTCATAATATCATTTTGCACCATAATCAACTAATTTATCCTCTTGCTACTATCTTGTGGAAGGTAATCTCTAGTTTTGTAAACTATGATCTTGGGAGCTTGAGTCAATTGGTGACTCTTACAGAGGATGTCATGGTAAATTCCTAGAAAACAATAATTAGGAACATTTAGAACTCTATGAAGCATCTATTTTGAAAATGTTTAAAAAACAATCTTAGCAGTTGGTATAGGAGAAGAATTTTCAATTTAGCTCTCAAGTTATTGCTATGGAAAAAATGGCACAAGATGGGGATTTCCTCCTAGAGACGTGAGTGATTATGTAGTTAATGAGTATATTGGATTAGGTTCATTTGTGGTAATCTAGCATGCAAAGAACAAGTTCATTGATCTTGAAGTTGCTATTCAAGGAAATTGTAAATAGGAAACATAACAAAATGGTGTTATAGAGTATTGAGTTAGAAATTGACATTCTGAAGAGGATTGATCATCCAAATACTGTATGCTTGCTTGACATTGTTCAAGCTCCTAGTAAAATATATATTTGTTTAGAGTACTTGCCTTACGGTGATTTATCTACATACATACAATGTCTTGGATGAGTTTTTGAAGATAATGCCAGAAATTTTATGCATTGAATTGGTTTTGGCTTAAACATGCTTTTTGAACATCATGTCATACAAAGGGATCTCAATCCATAGGCCATTAAAACCTTAAAGATCATTTGAAACTATGTGTGACTCACCTCTTTACATGGCCCCAGAGATCACACTAAAACAAAAGTATGATGCTAAGGTAGATCTTTGGAGTGTTGGCACTATTATTTTTTAGATTGTAATAGGAAGGACATCATTTTTTGGGACCAATCATTTATAGTTGAAGCACAACATACTAAAATTGAAGGAATTATCATTTCCACTAGAAATAGGAGGCCTAGACACAAATTGTATTGATTTACATGTTGTAAATTAGTACATCAAAATCAAAGCATTGTTTCTTCTCGCCATATGAATTGCATCTGGTTGAGTATTTTGCAGATGAATTTAATAAGAACCTTGGGACATAAGAAAGTTTCCTAAGGGAATGGAAAATTTTAAGAAACAAGTAAAGTGTACATAAGAAATTCTTAGTGACAATACTGAGGCTCCTCTCTTAGTGGAGTCATTATGATTCGAGGAACACCATAAGTTGAAAAAAATTAAAGAGAGGAAGCATTTGTGCCTCTCAAAGAAGTTATTATTAATTATGGAGTTGATAGGTGGAGCAAAGTTCTCATATGCCAAAGCTAAAAATTATGTTACAAGATTTCCTTGGAAAAATAAATGAATTTAATAAGAAACTTGGGACATAAGAAAGTTTCCTAAGGCAATGGAAAAGTTGAAGAAATAAGTAAAGTGTAGAAAGGAAATTCTTAGTGCCAATACTGAGGCTCCTCTCTCAGTGGAGTCATTATGATTCTAGGACCACCATAAGATGAACACAATTAAGGAGATGAAGCATTTGTGCCTCCCAAAGAAGTTATTAGTAATTATGGAGCCAATAGATGGAGCAACTCATATGCCAAAACTCTAGGTTATGTTACAAGATTTCCTTGGAAGAAAAATTTGGACAAGCATCTTGATGCTGATAATGCTGTTGTACTTGGAGTCACACCTCATGCTACAAATGTGAGTGATGGAATAAAATTTGATGATTAATGGTGCAATGTATGGCATCATACTAGAACTAAATATTGATAACATGGAGAATAATCAATAAGTACTTATCCCATAGTTAAAGCAAAATCCTAGTAAGGTAAAAGACTTTAAAGAGGTGTGATATCTAGTCAAGGTAAGTAATATGTTTATTAGAATGATTCAATGAAATAAGATGAACAAATTCAATGAGTATTAATTATTAATTATGAAGTAGTGGTGAAGAATTTTTGTTGTTGTTTGTCGACCTTCCATTCTTTGTATTCTTACCTCTACACTGCCAAAAGGGGGAAGAGTAACTTGAAATGTAGATTGTTTTGAATTTGGAATATGGAAAACATTTTGAATAAATAGATGGACAAAGGGGATGAATAATCCCTTGAATGAGGTGAACTACAATAATTACTTGCTTTCTAGGAATCTCCATAATCAACACCCCTCACATCCCTCCAACAATTGACATGGGTGTGTAATTGATTTGCTATCCACTTTGTTCCTAGGTACACATTGAAGTGCATTAAAGTATGCCAAATCTTGATCTTGCATCTAAATTAGGAAAGCTCAATTTAAAAACAATATATTTTAGGCATCCAAGTACAAAATATCATTATGGAAGTGATTAATATTAAAAAAACACCTTTATGGAGGTGACTGATAAGTAACCAAATCAAGATTTCAACCTTTTCAAAATATGGCTTTGACATCCAATGTATTCAACCTCTAAAGCCAATTTAATACAATATATGTATCTATAATGGGATACAACATTGAGGAGATGAAATGAGGAACAAAATGGTTTTATTCTTTGATTTTGAATTGTTCAAGGTACCCATAGAGGTCCTCCATGTTGGAGAATCTATACAACACTCACATAAACTCTAGTATGAGAACAAAGTCTCTTTGATTTCTTACATTTGATGCTAGATGGATAGTCATTGACACCTTCCTTAAACTCTTACATGATGCTTCTACCACCACAACATCCCTTTTGAGTGAGTCCATATTCCTTTTTGTTTCATGTTGCCTTGTTCCACTCTCCTAGGGCTAATCAATCTATTGCTCACACTTGTTCTCACACAATAACCGCTAATATCTGCTCCATCACGCAAGCTCTTAGAAATTTATAATCATGTTGCTAGGATGTTTGTGACTACATTGTGTGGAAAAAAAAGAAAGACAAATTCTTCTGTATCAGCTTAATCATGACCCTTTTCTACTAAGAAATATTAAGGCAGGCAAGGTCAATGTGCATGGTGGTTATCAATGAAAGAAGCATCACAAGCCATGCCTAGCAAACCACTACATTAAATGAAAAGATTTCCAAAAATGTTTTCATGGCATGGGCAAAAGCAACACGTGACTAGTAGATAACATACATTAGTTAAAGAGTGAATTAGATGATGAAGAGCTTCTTGAATGAGAAGAGAGAAAGACATGTACCAAGGGGCGACAAGCTTTCAGCACATGGGCCACATGGCAGAACAATTTGAACCCAAATGAAGAGAATCAATCCTAGGCAAAGTGTTTAATGACTCAATCTTGACCATTGTTCTAAGAGCCAATCATGCCCATGTAAACTGAGGCCAAGGATATATAAGGCAATAAAAAATAGAAGAGAAAGGAGAAGAGAATGATAGAAAGAAGTAATGTTAGTATTAAGTAGGAGATTAAGGGTGAAATCAACAACCAATGAATGTTACCATGTTTGATGAAATAAATTGCCAGTGGATAATATAATTAAGCACTTATTCTAATTTAGGTTGACTATGTTGTGATTGTGTATGAATGCATAATGAATCCTTTAATAATCCCTTCAAATGGTTAATCACAGTAGTTCTGTGCAAATTATCATAACAACACTAATATGTTAGTGTAATTAACTCTCTGTAACTGCTGTTACCAACATGGAACTGCAGCTTGCTCTATGTTACACATGAACTAGTTGTTAACAACTTGCTTAGTATAAGCTAACTAATTTTTATTCTGTGATGTCCCTTACCTGGTTTGCCCTAGAATTCACTTGTGGATTAGATTTAGGGTTTCTTCTCTTTAAATATTCTCTTGGTATAGTACCTGTAACAACATATATATATGTACAAATCCATATTGCCATACGTCAGTTCTAATATCAATTACCCAACAATTCAACATAATCAACTTACAAATAAAAACACATAAGAAAGAAGAGTCACTCAGCATGCCAGGGAGGAGAAGTCATAAATCCTTAGTAGCCTAAGGCCTACCACAGTCCTATTGCCCAATCCCTTGACTCGGGCCTATGGTGGCTGGTCCTTTTGCCGAATCCCTCGTCTCAGGCCTAAGGGGCATGTTACAATGTGGGACCCCCATCCCTCCATGATCCAATCCCTTGACTCAGGCCAAAGGGGCATAATGCCC
Organism: Cunninghamia lanceolata; assembly: GCA_027924645.1. Classification (NCBI taxonomy): domain Eukaryota; kingdom Viridiplantae; phylum Streptophyta; class Pinopsida; order Cupressales; family Cupressaceae; genus Cunninghamia; species Cunninghamia lanceolata. Next base: position 27,916,108 of record BSBN01000254.1, read on the forward strand.
AATCCTGGTCTCGGGCCTATGGGGACGGAACCTAGATGGGGTTTATAGGCAATCTACTAAGACTTATGCATTCACCCCTCCTGGCTGAATCACAAACAAAATATATACAGTTTCCACACAGTTCCAAAATATACAATCACTACGAAATGAATCATATAGTAGTATATGATGCAGCATACGATATATCAGAGTGCAAATAGTTTCTAACCAATTTCAAATATGCAGTTATTCTTTTATCTATTTTCATTGTTCTTTCATTATGCTATAAGAGATTCAAACAGAAATGTAGATGACAGACAAAACAATAATCAGAGAAGTGATATTTATTCATAGTCATCCTTCTTATAGTTTTCTAGTTTTATGGCTCAGTTATGATAAACTACTATACAATATAACAGCCATCATTTATATACACCTGCAGATGGAAATTAGTACCTAGACATATCATAATGATCTATAGTTATTATCCTAATGAAATTCACAATTGCCATGACACAGTTCCCTTATTTCCTAGTTCCGATTTCCTCACAGCGGAATGAATTAAACCATGTCAGGGATAGGTTTATGCATTTTAAATAAGAAAGACAAAGCATATGAAATAATATTATTGTTGAATAGAGGGAACTAGATGCTAGGATTGAGTGAGGAATCTCACCTGAGCCTTGATGAACACATCATCAATTTCTTACGTCTCATATGAATATGCTGCAATTATTGTCTTTAATTTTATAATATAAATATATATATTCTAAACTCAAGAAAATATATATATCTTATTCCCTCTTGATACTGGTATGCTTAGTTATGTACTTCACTTTAGAATATATATACTCTTAATTTTAGTAAAGTATTTTATTCTCCTTTTCCTGTTGAATGATGATCTATGGTGATCTAACTTCCATTGCATTTCTGTTTTGTGTTTTTTTATTCTAATGAGATATCTTCACAATGCCCACCAATATTATCTTTATATCTTGATCGGTGCCTTTTCATCAATAGTCACCACTTTATATGGTGATCGCTGACCTATTTGTTCATTCACTGCTTAGTTAATATTATTTAATAATAATCACTCCTTTATTAGAGTGTCTACTCTCGCATTCGCTGCTTGTAAGGAATATTAATAGTTACTTAACAATTACTACTTTATTCTCTTATATGAGATATTTGCTGCCAAAAGTCAAGTCTTATATTATATATATAAATATGTTTATATATATTTATAATGTTATAATAATATTTATTTATATAAGATTATATATATATTTAAATTATAATATTGGATATTTAATATTTATGCTTATTTATATATTTATAATATAAAATAGTCATAATGATGTTATATTTATATATTATAAAGTATATAATAGTATTATTATATTATATAATAATACTTAAATCAATAATACAATAAATATATTGTATTTTCATAATATTAATTAATATTATTATATATGTTGATTAAATATATTTGACCAAAGCGATTTCTTTGTCCATGATGTTTAAATCTTTAATTTAAACAATGCCCTAATATGGGGACATGACATATTCCCTTTTTCCTCCTGGGATTCCTCTCCTACAGAGGCTTTATATTTGTATATTTGCATTTGATGAATACAATGAAGTCAGTTAATGCATTGTGTGAGTTGTTTTGTGCTTGTTCTCTATCTCTGATGATCCCCAGTTTCTTCATGATCTGAAGAATTCTACATGGTATCAGAGCATGTGGAGAGAGAAACGAGTCAGCTTTCAAAGTTTTTTTTTTAAAAACTTGCAGGTCGTGAGGTCTGTGATCTCCTTTATTTGATGCATTAGGGGTGTTTGATCGTGGCAGTAAGAAGCATTCTGAGGCGTGTGGATGGGCAGATAGTTGTTTTGACTGTAGATCTACGCCAAAGCTTCCAATATCTTTGGGCAACGCTGGTTTTTCTTTGCTCTTTGGCCTCTAGTGTACTGATCTCCCTCATGTGAGATAATTGCTCTAAAAAGGTTGAACTCTCCCACATAGATCTGCTTCCTCGTTGCATATCAGGGTGCATTTCTAAAATGCTTCTTCATGAGGCCGATTGAAGATTGATTGAGGCTTGTGTGCATAGGCCAAAATATTTAAAGGCTACATCCATAGACATGAAGGGTGAAGGTTTTTGTTATGGCAAAACCAGAGACGTTGCTTTTTCTGGTTGAAACTTCGATGCTCACCATTTTATTGTGGTCGCAGATTCTAGTTTGTTGTTCTGGTTTTCTTTGTGCCATGAGATAGGAAGGGGTTTGTGACTGTAGGGTTTGAAATGGGCCACCAAGCAAGGGAATGACGCCCTACAAGGGAACGACGCCCTGCAAGCACTTAGCAAGAGGGACGGCTCCCAGGATGCCACCCAACGTAGCCCAACACAACGTCCATTAATGGCGATGACCAGAAAAGACAGTGATTTTGTTTTGCATAAAATTTGCATAAGGTGTAGATTGTTTTGGATCTAAATGCCAATATGAAGTTGACATACCATCTATGCTTGCAGATTTCACCATCAAAACTTCCTATTTGCTTTGATCAGGCCAGTCAATGTTTGGATGCCTTTGCATACATTGAACTCGAGATAGAAATCCAAATCTGATGCCACTCCATCTGGTTGTTATAATCTCTATCTGCTTTCACATAAGTGTCCTTTTTATGCTTTTTGCATTCATTCTTGGGGGATTATACATGTACTTTATAATCACGAACTAATATAAAGTTCCATTTATGGGGGGTTAATCATGTCTCTTAAACACCATTTTCATCATTCTGTTGTTAGGCTAACTTTAGAGAACTTTTTGTCTTGGAAAAAAAGGATAAAGAATCATTGCCTTGAGCAGGATCTACTACCCTATCTCCTCAGACTCATTCCTGAGCCAAGTAATTATGATGAAAAGAATGCATGGTTTAATAATAATGACATAGTCTATGGACTAATATGTCTTACTATTTCTGAGGATACTCTACATCACATAGAGCACACTGAGTGCCCTTCTATTGCTTGGATCATCATCCAACAGTTGTATGGAGACATTGAATCTTCATTTGAAAGTGATGTTTCCTTGGAAAACTAGGCTATTGATGATATTGAGACTTATGCTACCTCATCTAATGTGGACACATCTTATATGGATGATCAGTTCATTGATTCCCCATCAACAATACCTGTTGCAGATCTAGATTCCAGAGATGCTTCTTCAAGAGCCTCCAGTGATTCAATGTAGCAAGATCATTTATGTCTTTTGGATTCAGATCATTGGGACCAATTTCTACTAGACATTTGTTTTTTGTTTGTAGAATCCCTCATTTCAGATCTAGATGACACTATTGAGGACATATGTCTTCTCTTTGAGGACCACTCTTTTGTCCTTGCATTTGCTGCTACTTTTGAGTTTTGTGTTGCTTCTTCGAAAGCTTCCAATGGCTTCTTGCGGTAGGGCATCCATAGTCTTCTCGATTCATCTTTCTGGGATGATCTCTTGACAAGAGTTTCAAACTTGTAAGTTATGGAGACTCGTATTTCAGATTTGGAAGACACATTTGAGGAGTTATCTCTCCTCTTTGTTGACAACCACATCAATGCTGTTGGCCCACCATCTTCATTGCCTTTGCAGCTTGCTCTATATCAGTCTTCACAAGATCTTGGATCGCCATCATCACTTTCCGACATGTGGACATGTGAGCAGTTTTCAGAGGCACACATCATCTGAATTTGGATTCCAGTATCACCCATCTTTTTGGATTGGCTTCTCCAATCACTAGTAGATCCTTTTCTTCGTATTCTTATATTCTCTCTATATTTGTGGGGGAATTTTATATGTACACAGATGCCTATAATGGCCTTGATGCCAGGACCCATCTTTGTTGGCTATATTGGCTTTTGTCTCCTTAGTCAGATTTAAGGGAGGGGGGCGGGGGGTTTGTTCCCATAGGGTTTTTCCTCTTTCCTCTTTCATCTCTTTAGGACTTTGTCTCCTTAGTTAGACTTAAGGGGCAGTGTTAGCACAATTAACTCTCTGCAACTGCTGTTACCAACATGCAACTGCAGCTTGCTCTCTGTTACGTATGAACTGCTCATTAACAGATTGCTTAGTATAAGCTAACTAATTTTTATTCCCTTTTTTCTCCTGGGATTCCTCTCCTACGGAGGCTTTATATTTGTATATTTGCATTTGATGAATACAATGAAGTCAGTTAATGCATTGTGTGAGTTGTTTTGTGCTTGTTCTCTATCTCTGATGATCCACGGTTTCTTCATGATCTGAAGAATTTTACATAATATACTAGTGTGACACCATTCTCCTTGTGTAACTCCAGGCAAAGGACTGAGCGCAAATATTTGAACTCCATTGCCGGACCCTAGCTAAATTTTCTTTCAAATTTTAGTACACGAGCAATTACTTTCATGTTTTAGTGACACTTCTCAAATCCTGACGTATCCCACTAAAGGATTTAGGTTCCGCGTAGAAATGTTGCACACAGATATGGAAATTCGTTGAAAGACAGCTAAAAGAGGAAAAGTTTGGAAGGAATGCAAAGAAAACATTCATCTTACTTTTTTGACTTTAATGCCATTTTCCAAAAGGTGTTACTTTTTTATTTGAATCTTATCATCCATTCCGGTTAAAAAATTGTCCCGTGTTTTAAAGAATGGGATGGATCTTGACTTGTGAACAAACCATATCACCTATGCTCATAATCACTGACATTCCAATGCACCTTGATTAGTGGAAATATTCCATCCCCCAGCACTACCACAAAGTACAGCCAAAACTTATAGAATTCAGTGTGTTTGAATAATGTTTTTGATTAAGGTAAATGTTTTTAACTGGAGTTACAAACTGGAGAGAAAAAAAAGCAGGGTCTCACCCTTTAAAAAAGCCAAAGATATCATAAAGGACATCCAAATTTAGTTTTTTTGAATAATGTTGAAAGCTTGCAAATATGAAATATAAAATGTTTTTTGAGTTCTTCAAAATGATATGTATCTCCAACATATGGAGAACAAGTATACTATAGCACCTATTAGTTATATTAAAAAAAATATGACCAAGTTGAAGCATTTTGCTTTTCATGACTTCCAATAACACTTAACTGAAATATATAATTACACATGGATCCTCATAGAATTACATGTAAAATCAGTGAGCAATTCACACTGCAGGCAATATGGTCCATTTACCTTGGAACTAAAGCTTAGTTTATGGACATTAACAATTATTAAATTTTCATGGAGCTAGGCCACATCTCTGCATTTTTGACCTTGCAAATGCTTTCCAAAATGCCAATGGGTGATATGTTCCCTGTGACTGTGACCTTCTTCTTCTCCAGATCTATGGCAATTGATGTAACCCCTGAGACAATAAACAGGAAACCTCTGTGTTCAGCCATAATATGATAATAGATAACCATACTTGATGGTTGGCTTTTTGCGTATTGGTTATTAGGGAAATCAGATAAATATGCATCTAATCATACATGAGATTAAAACTTCAATCCTGAAAGACCCACACCTTCTATTTTAGATATGTGTCTTCTCACTTTTTTGGCACATCCCTGGCAGTGCAATGACACTTTGAGCACCACTACCTGCACAAATCACTACCAAGATTTATGAAGACCATTCCACATGATGCACTGCACTGCAATATCCATTCAGTAGTTATTTTGAACTAGTCATTCCTTATATGACTGATCTCTTCTAAGCTTTAGTGATTCACTTGGCACTGATGCATCAGGTGGTGCTCACAAGGCTGAAGCAGTGGGATTGAAACTAGCCAAAGGAACCATGGTTTCAATCTCATATAGGGGAGGGAGAACCACCTGTTGCAAAGAGCATGCCAAGTGGACCACTCAAGCTCATTATAGATGGATCATAGCAGGAATGCATCTTCATGAATTTATGTCATTTAAGGAATTAGTATTTGTAAGCAGCTAATCCTGAAAAGCAATATGTAATAGCGCATCAAGAATTTCACTTTCATGCACTAAGAAGCAGGTCTATAATGCAGCTCAGCAGTTAACATACATCAAGATGATTTCCAATAATCAAAACCTAAATTAATGCTGATTTCAAATAAATTCAACCTTTGGGGTTTGCTTCAATGCTGGGATTCGCTCTTCAATTCTATCATGATGGGCATTTTTCCTATCCAATTTAGGAGTTCCAATCTCCAAGACTGCACTTCTCTGCCCCTCTAGAAGCCTTGTATGTTCAGAGATATCCCTGCCATGTTTCTTTGGACGATATTGTTTCTTCAGAGGACAACGAACTGCAGTGGAATCTGCAGACATACAGCAGGTCCTCAAGAAATTCATCCACTTCATATTTACAATCACAAAGGACTTACAAACAAACCCATGTGAGGGACAACTCCCTTTCAAAGAAATTTAGACAGAAGAAAGGATATCTTATCATTGAAATTGGGTGTGTTAGCTAGGTCAGGGTTATAAATAGAAATACACAATAACAAAGAAAATTTATAAGAAAAAAGACCATAGGACTAAGAACAAATGGGATTGAGGCACCGACACCAATAGGCCAAAAGACCAACATACGTAATAAGAACACATGTCCATATCAAGATAATTTTTTTACTGTTTAGAAAAGTTTCGAAGGCATTCAACAACTGCGATTACTGACATTTTCTTGATCAGAAACAATACCCAAAGACAATACAATTTTCCCTCCATCCATGTGCAAAACCTTTAAAATATTGTATACTTCATATATGATTGATTGGTCACGTATTTCTGCCAGACTGATGTCTTCTTCACATGGTGAAGATGCAAACATTCAATCTTAGTATGGCCAACAAAAACTTTTATATACATCAGATTGAAAGCTCATTTGATAAGTAAATTAACGACCAATTTGCATCTTGTCAAATTTGTGAGCTATTGAGTGTATTATAAGTCAAAGCTTACAGTGTCCACTGATAGTTTTGTTTGGGGAGGTGGGTACTCGCTATTTTTAAATATCATCCACTTTAATAGTTAAAGGTTAATTTTGGCCAATAAAAATAAGATAAATATTTACCATTTTTTATTGTGAATGAGCTGTAAAATTACTATTGAATGTTGAACCATTGAAATGGATGATATTTAAATAAAATGGAGCACCTATGAATAAGACAAAAAATGGATCACCCTCTGATCATTGGATTCAATTTTTCCTGTTCAAGATAATGTTTGAATTTCATAAAGTTAAAGTAGCAATCATCAATGCTTTAATTATTGGCATTGGACAGTGATTGTTGTTGTGCATGTATAAAATATTGTTGGGATGACACTTATTATATGGATGCCAATCAGTAATTATAGCATCTCTATAATTGTTTATGGTCGACGAGATTAAGTGAACGTTCTCTTTTTGTTTTAAAAAGTTTTTTCCAATTGAAATTGTTCACCTTGTATCATACAAAGCAAATGCAGATATAATATTTTAAGGTGTTGGTTGGAGATAAGGTATCACATGCAGTAGCCTTTCCTTCAATATTGTTTATGGCCGCCCCTTACAGAGAGTAGGGTGGAAGAGATACGTAGTTATATAGGGGTTAAAATAATGTTTTAACAGGCCTGCAAGGATATTATAACCATAAGAGGACAAATTACAGGGGTCAAAATAATGTTTTGATAGGACTGCAAGTATGTTATAACAATGGGAAAACAAAATATGTTTCAAACAAATCCTCGGTAGTGGTTATAGAATGTTATCTGGTTTGTTAACGCTGAATTGGGTTTTCTTTTCTCTGTAAAGGAGGTGTGGTAGAGGTCAATCAAGAAGTTTTACAGTTAAGAAAAGTACTTCTACAATTAGGAGTTAAAAGGCATATCTCCATATAATCAAGATATGGTTTTGATTAATTTTTTTTTTTTTTTAAAAAAAATTTGAAATAAAAAATATGTTATTTACTTAATTTTATTCTGATGAAAAGATTATATATTAAAATGAAATTAAAAATTATAAGTTTAGAGTAAATGTATTTGAGATTTGAATCTAACCATTTTTTTTTATGGGGTCATACTTTTACATTTAATTCACTTCTTTAACTTATGGTCAAGGATTAAGGGTATACAAGAATTGATTTATGATGACTTTTTTGTAAGATGTGTAAGGGATAAAAGTGTCTACTTTGCCCTTTTACCCTCCATTCTACTCATTTGGTCCTATTGTAAATGCAAGGTTGTAATTGTAACAACCTAAAAAGCTTGGACTCCTTTGAGTATCTTAGAGTAGCTTGGATAGGATAAGACTAAGATGAACTCTAAAATTGGCTATGTTGGAGATATTAAACTAATTGCAGATTGAGTAATTGATTATAATCAATATAGAAGTCTTACCTTCACTGCCTAATTTATAAGTGACTGTTCTTATTATAGGAATTGTGTAGGGTCTATGTGCGTGTGTGTACATGCACACTCACACATGCTTGCATGTGTGTGAGAGTGAAATCTAATATGTGATTTAGTACCTATGAATGTGTATGCTTAGCAATTGGATTAATTATATTAATGGGTGTATGTGGAAATAAAGGTTTAGATTAGTAGTTATGGGTTAAGGTTTATTTTATCCCATTTGATGTTGTGATGCTTTGATTTGAGTGCAAGAAAGTCTTGAGTGAATGTCAAAATCCAAACAAGGAAAAAGGTGGATTTTGTTCCATGGGATCATTTTATCGGTATTCTAAGTGGTAATGCAATGCCATGCCAGTAGAATATAGTGTTGGCAATTGACATGGCAAAGTAGCAGGGGTGGTGTTAGATTTAAAGAGTTAGGTGTTAAAGATTGAATAAATCACATGAGAAGAAACCTTTGGGTAGTAAGAAAATAGACCATTGGAAAATGAAAGCAGTAAGTTAAAACAACAAGCAATAAACATGAAAGCAAAAGGTAGGACATCAAGTGGAAAAGGTGGTTAGAAAAGAATCCAACCACTGGAATGGAGGCACAACCACACATCCTGAACAAAATTTCTAATCTTGCAGTTACTAATGTAAAAGAATTACAACGCTTTTTAGGCCTTGTAAATTACATTGCAGGATTTTATTATAAGCTTGCTGAAGATAGAATTGAGTTAAATAAGCTTCTGGGAAAGAAGCCACCACCATGGATAACTAAGCATGACAGTTTGATTTCCAGAATCAAACAAAAGTGTTCTCAGCTTCCACCTCTCAAATTACCAGGTAATGGTTTCAAAATTGTGGAAACAGATGCTAGTGAAAGTGTATGGGCCGGTGTTCTTAGAGAACAGAAAACAACATCTCACGATCCCAAAGACAAAGGTGAGATTGTTAGATATATTTCTGGTAGCTTCAAAAATAGTGAAGTTGACTACCATAGTACTCATAAAGAAATCCTTGCTGTTGTAAATACTTTCCAGGCATTTCAAATGTTCATTGCTAACAAGAGATTTCTCCTAAAAAGTGATCTTCAAAATCTGCGGGGATTCTTCAGAAAAGAATCAAAGAATAAAGTTGTCAAAGGACAACTCCTCAGGTGGGCTCAATTATTAAGTACTTATGAATTTGATTTCATTCACCTTCCTGGAGTTGAAAACATTTTTGCAGATTTTATGTCAAGAGAAGGCCATACTTCAGAACCTGTTCCATTTGAAGCCAATCAGAACCCTTCTGGGATTATCTGAATACTTAGGATAAGAGAACATCGTTGGTATGAAGAAAGCTGCCGAGAATGGAGTATGAATCCTTTTCAAAGAAGGGATCTTCATAACTTTCAAATGGCTAATGAATTTCTTTCAGATCATTTTAAGATGTTAGTAGTCAAACAACAACTAACATATCCAGGTCTATGGACTGAACGGCCATTCTTCTAGTTCTCAGCAGAAGCAGAACCAATTGACCCTGATGTGGGACATGTTCTCCAAAATTGGTGTGGGGACTTTGTTCTTCCTGTTAAGTTTCTCAATCTGCAGGTCGACAGACCAGATCAATGGTTGGGTGCTAAACATGGAAAAAAATTAATTAGAAATTTATTCCAAGGACCATATCCACCTGCCGAAGATCTTCAATTCAATGGGACTTCAGCTTATATTGGATTTGTATCTTCAAATTCACCATCAACTCACCTGAAGAAAATCCCATCAGTAGACATCTTTGTCAAGTTTATGGACTAGCTGGATCCTCCTCTGTTTTTGAACATTGGACAGTCGCCAATAGGTTAAGATTCTTCAATTCTCAACAGACTCCTATTTGGATTCATACTAAAACATATAGAATGGAACGCACGGATCCACGAGGAATGTCCTTTAGACTATATGGTCCTTATAAGATGAAAACCATGAGTATCATTTGGAAAGAAAATGCATCAACTCAACATGCTCCTGCAGGATGTATTCCACATTCATCCAACCAAACTTGTGCTAATTGCGAGTATGATCCACGAGATGATCCTCGAGTTCCCACCTTCAATACACCTGATCATCGTGCTCCTGACTGTACTCATCCACCAAGTGAATCATGTGAAGGTTGTATTTTGTATTTCCAACGCATCCCAAGTGACTCTGATCCAAGCACTAGCTAGTAGGCTAGGCATGTTGGTCACTGAAGATATCTATCTCTTCATGTCAAAAGATAGATGTGAGCCCTTCCACGGTAAAAGGGGAAAAGCTTACATGCCTCACAGTAAGCATGAGTTAACCTTCTTGTGATAAAAAAGAAGACATGTAAAAGCATATTCTCTTTTAGTCTTGTCTGTCTCCTCCTTTCTCCGTTCATGAGTTATTGGGACCCACCAGAAGATGCTTATCTTCATATGGGTAACTCTTTGATAAGGGAGTTGTTACGTGTCCACTTTCTATGGACGTATTTCAAATTGAATTTTTGAGATAAGGTTAAAGTTTCGCCCACACTCCCTATATAAGGCAAGAGGGCCGCCTTTATTTCTCAACGAATTCTAGGCGAGTGAAGTCTTAGGAAAGTACTTAGAGTCTAAAGTCAGTCTGTAAGTAAAAGAGTACCATTATCTTGGTTCGCTCTCTGCATATGTCTATCGAGTCTGTAACTAAGTCTTAAGTTTTAAGCTCCTCTTTCTGCATACAAGTTGTATTATGCCAGTGCGCATTGAATATGATGAATGTATTGTTCCTGAGTGTTCAAAATAATAATATACACAAGATCTATCTGAATGTCAGATACTCTGTTGATCCGCATATCATTTGTCATTTGCAGCTGTTGTTCAAAGTTGGTATCAGAGCTGATGATGTGTTCGTCTGTTGTTATCGTTGTTGTCTAACCATAATGACTCAATAGTGTTAATCTATTTATCTGTATTGCTCCTAATATTGCTCCTTGTATTGCTCATACAAATCAGATCCCTGTTGTAAGTCCTCTCCGTGTAAGTCCCGTCTAAGCTTGTTGCATCTAGGGCAGATCTGAGGCAATAATCTTGTATTTCGAGTGTAGGTTTGAGCGTTAGTGCGAGCGCAGAAATGGATAGAGCAAGCACTTATGGATCGAGTATGGAAGGCATCGACCACACTGCAGATCGCAACATAGAAGTTAAGTTCACAAACTTCTTTGCTGATAATGAAAGTTCATTCTCTACTGGTGAAAGTAGCATTAATATATTAGATGAAGTTTCTTCTAGTTAGTTTGATAATAAGGAATTTCGTGTGCCTAAAATTAAACCCTCTGAGATATATAGGGATGTTCCCAATAGTTTGGTAGATATGTTTAATAAAAACAAAGGTTTGAAAAACTGGTTTGGTTATAAAACATCTCAAAGATGTCATGTTGCAACTTTACAACATGTTACTGGAGGTAACAAAGGAAAATTGAAAATATTTTCAGATGCCCTTGTCTAGAAATTCCAGAAGGAAGCCGTAGCAAGTCCAGATAATCCCCAATTCATGTATTTGTCCTATGTTAGGATAGGTATCTGTGGACACTACCGTAAAGGCTTACCTATCATCATAATGATGATGTTGAAAGATACACGTTTCTACAAGTTGTCTCATGCCTTGTTAGGTGCTGGGTGTGACTCCATGGCTAAAGGAGCACTTTACCTAGATTGTCTATTAGATTTTCTGATAAGTTTAAAAGATAGCAATCTACAAGATGTCCTTGAATATAACTTTAAGACCATGAATCTTTTCATGAAAAAGAACTCAGTAGATCATTCCCTTGTCTTTTTGGTTCACTATAGATTATACAACAAGGTCTTACCCTTGATGATAAACCCCAAAAGAGCACAAGGTCTAGAAGGTCTTTCTACAATCTGGACATCTACTAGAGACAACACGCAGTTAACTGCACCCAAGATAGTCCGTCACAAAGATATTAAGTTACCAGAAGAATGGGCATTAGATCTTTGGGAAGAAGGTGAACAACCTGAAGAAGAGAAACAACCCCAATTGAGAGGTATCTCAATTGAAGAAATAGATGATCAGGCAGTAATCAGATTCTCATCTGGGAACCCGCCTGCTTTACGCAGCAGCCCTTCTATGAGAACAGAGAGAGTTTTCAACTATAACCAACCTAGTCCATCTGTGACTCCGTTACCGCGCACTCAGAGCGCAAGATTCCAACCCGCTAAGGGTTTTGAAGATTTGTTTAGAATCCCTTCCATTGCTAGGCCTAACAGCACTATACCTAGCAATTCTAAACCAAAAGCCAACTCTGCTAGCTCTTCTTGCTCCCACAAGTTTTATTTTGAACTTGATGATGGGATGTACAAGTGTGAAGACTGCTCTTTTGTTTTCAATCCTTCTAGAACTGGCCATTTTCGCATGTTTTTAGCCAAAGATATTGTCATACCTGAACAAGATATTAAAGAGACCAATGTACAAGTCCTCGCTACTCCTGCTGGTCCTTGTCTTGTACCCAGTGCCATTCCTAATTTCCATGATTTCATGCTATATGACACCACTGGCAAATACCAAGCTGATTTCTGGCCCTTGCATATATTTCCTATTAAAGATGCCATTCAAGGTTCCAGTCAGAGCAAATTGCTTAGCTGGACAAATATGTGTCTTAGGAAATCAATGTTATTAGCTGAGGATAGAAAGATCTGGCATAAGATTGAAGCAGTCAAGGCAGAAAAAGCCCGCCTTAGTACCCAAGAGAATCTTCATTCTCTTATTTCCACTCTTGAACACTTGGAAAAGCATCTTACTGATGAGAGAATGGCCTCTATTAACAAAGACCTCCAGGAACTCAAAGTTCAGTATAATGAGTTCAAAGCTCAAGCGGAAACATGGTGGGTCACTCACCAACAGTCTTTAGAATAGTAGAGAGAACTTCTGCAGAGAGTCAAAAGTGAAGTCAAATTAGATTGTGATGTGCTTGCTTCACAAGTAAATACTGTCAGTATACATGCCAAGCATAATGGACAAAGACTTGATGAAGTCAATCATGAAGTCCGTTCTATTACACAATCACAACTTCTAATAGGAGATTCCATCAAACAGGAATCTGTTGATATTCAGTCTGCATTAAAACAAGAATCTTTAATGATTCAGTCAGTAGTCCAAACTGTTAAGCAATAGCAGACTGTAAAGACAATGAATTTCCCTTCCAGTGCAAAGGGATACCTACAGGCTCAGTATGAAGGACCAAAACTGGTCACTAAGGTAAAGAAGCCTGTAATAGAAAAGATTTATGATCCCTCCACAGGGAATCTTAGAGATACCACTCAAGAGGAACGGGCAAAAGGAAAGTTCCAAATGACTCGTGGTAGTAGTTCAAATCCCAATGGATATGACCCTGTTGATCCATTTAAAAATATTCAAACTCTAAAAGTTAACACACCTCCCCTTGTCAATTTTATTAATTTTGAGGATGTAGCAAATACAAGAGGAATAGATGCCATGCGAGCCTGGATAACTAATTATTTATCCACTAATGCCACTGTTGATGAATCACAGGTGATTAAGCAAGCTCTCAATGCCATGACAGGTGTTGCACAAAGTGTCTGGGATAGATTAGATGACACTTTCAGAGAAAGCCTAATAGGCAGAGGTACAGATCAAGTCTGTGCTCAGTTGACACGTCTGTTCGTTGGAAGAATAGACACAAGAGAAAAGTTGGCCTACAATAAGTTCATCAAAGGTAAATGTAAAGATCTCAAATATTTCTAGAATAATTGTGAGGTTTAATATCAAAACTTTTATCAATCTGGTCGTGAACAAAATCATGATTTTATGTTCACAACTTTTCTAAAAAGTTTTGGCACTGTGATAGGAGAATTCTATCACAAGAAAGTTCTAGAAAATCTGGTAACAGAAAATATAGAAATGAAGAAACTAACCTTTCCTCAGTTAGTTCAATTTCTTACACAGATAAATGAAGAAATCTATGAGGAAGGAAAAGCAAAGAAGGAAATAAAAAGGGTACAACCTTTACTATCCTCTTCTGTATGCTACCAGATAATGCCTTCTAATCAGTTTCTCGAGAAAGGCAAATCTTCTTATTATAACTATGAAAAGTCAGAAAAGCCTTACAAGAAGAAAAAGAAAAAATATAGTAAATATCCTCATAAGAAAGGATATTTTAGAAAAAGAGATAAGAAGCAAAAGGGTTCCAAGAAATGGAAACCTACCTGCTATATTTGCAAAGGAGATCATTTTGTAAATAAATGTCTGGATAGAAATAAGAAAAAGGGAAAAAGTAAAGTCCGTGCTGCCCGAGAGGTAGGAGTGGCAGATGATGAATTTGAATTCATCAATGACTACCCATTAGACTCAGAGGATATCATGTTATCTAGTACTGATCCAGAAATAGAATCAAAGTCTGAAGAATATGCATCAGCGTCAGAACAAGCTCAGGTCAATCTGATGACTAAAGAAGTTCAATCTTTTGATGAAGATTCAAAAGTCTCCTTTTGCAGAATGCTGTGAAGGGACACCCATGCAGAATTGGACAAGGTAATTAAAGAAATTGTCCAAGCAGAGTCTCGTCTCCAAACAATGGATATGGGACAAGAAACATGGAAAAAGTTGGTCAACAAGCTTGAACAACTTAAAGCAAGAAAATATTTCTTGCTTCAAAATCTAGAAAGGCCTTCCAAACTTCTAGTTCGAAGGTCTCCTATTCTACAATATGGTATATCTGTATCCCAATCTGAAATTCTAGAACAACACGGATATAAACCATTGCAAAAAAGAGAACCTTGGCCTCCAGGTTCCCTTGCACAAAGACCGCCTCCAGGATCCCTGCACAGAGACCCTCAGGATCCTTTGAGCAGCAGTCTATCAGTAATGCTCCTTCTCTAGGAAGCATGGCTCGAAGAATATGGAGAAGAAACAGAAAATCCTTTCTTGAAAAGGTTATTACTCAAGCTCAGGCAGAGATCTCAGAAATTGATGATGAAGAAAATTTCTATCTCATAGATGGAATGGAGAAGGCTCCTGAACTTGATAAGTTTGTCAACTAGTTTAATACAACTGGAATCATACAGTTACATGCTCAAGTATCCTTTCAGGAAGAACAACTGTATTGTGAAGAAAAGCCATATAGCCCTCTCAACCATCAAGCTGTCGAAGAACAAGAAGAACCTAGAGTTACTTTTGAAGAAGGTTCTAGTAGTCGACAGATGAAAACCTACAAAAGGAGTGCCAAGCCTACTACTTCATGTCCAGGAATAATCTTGACAATTCACTTCCCAGGTATAATGGCATATCCCTTAGCATTTCTAATTGATACTAGAGCTGATCTAAACATTGCTAGGCATAATGCTTTTCCCAAAGATGCATGGATAGAAGGAACTACAGGTATTACTTTTGGTAAATCTGAAAAGGAAAATAGTTCTATAATCTGTGAAGCTCCTATTCAAATAGGATTTGATGGTTTTATGGATAAACTAACATTTGTTCAATATGAAGTAGATGGGTATGATGGTATTATTGGAAGCAAAGCTATTCAACAATGGGAACCCTTCACCATTGATTCAGATTTTATTATCATTAAGAATAGATATCAGCTTCCCAGGCTTTATTAGGATCTAGCTTATACATCTAAGCTAGAAAAGAAAACAAAAAAGAAACCAGTTAATGCAGTTTGGTTAGCCAAACAAATGGATGCAGGTCAAGAATCTCTAATAGAGGTTAAAATTGCCTTTGCTGCCATAGTGCTTACTAAAGATTTGAAGAAGCAGAAAAGGAACCTGACATGTGATCTCCCTCTCAAAAGAGATCCTCACGGTAATGAACTCATACCCAAGGCAAAAGCAAATTATTTTTTAATGAGTTCATCTGAAGCATTAACTTGTAGAATAGAAGTTGCAGACCTTGAAAAACAAGGTATTATTCAAACTTCTGAATCCCCATTCTCATGCCATGCAATGTATGTTCCAAAAGTTGATGAGAATGGTAAGGAATTACCTGAGAAATGGCTAGTTGTCAATTATAAGCCGTTAAATGACTGTCTTGTTGATAACAAACATCCCCTGCCAAGTAAGGATCATATCTGGTAAACTATTCAAGGTAGTCATGTATATTCTAAATTTGATCTTACAAAATGGTTTTGGCATATTGGCCTCAAAAGTGCTGACTTTTACAAAACAACATTTCCTGTACCATAAGGTCTCTATGAATGGACTGTTCTCCCATTCGGTATTAAAATCACTCCCTCCATTTTTTAGCAGAAAATGGATGTTATTTTTAGACCTTATGCCAAATTTATCCAACCCTATATCAATGACATTCTTGTTTTCAGCCAGGATATGCCCCAACATTTTGCTCATCTCCGCCAATTCCTTTCTATTTGCCAACATCATGGTCTTGCTAGAAGGATAATATTGTGAGGAAGAAACCCTAGAAAGATGCTTGAAGAATTAATATGAAAAAAACTAGCCAATTAGATGTAAGGTGGAAATTTGAGATAGAGAGGGAAGAAGCAAGTTATATAGAAGATAAATAAAAAGAACAACTTTTCTCACAATTAAGTTGTGAATTTCTACAATTATTTTTGAGCAATGGAAGGAGAAATCGGGAGGCATAACAAAAGAAAATTCAAAAGGGGTGATAATTTCTTGGAGTGCATAGTAATCTACAGGAGAGCAGAAGAGAGGGAGGTAAGAAAGCATAGGAGGAGAAAATATGTAAAAGGTAGTCATCTGATGTGTTTAACCAAGTATGCTAATTGATGTTTTGATAGTGTGAAAGGATATATTGTAAACCAGATATAAGGACTTTGAAAAAGTACCATGAGAGCTTATGTGACACATGAGAAATTATAAATAAAGTTGTACTTGGCTATGAGCCCTCGGTTGGTTAGGTTGAAGATGCAACCATTTAGAGATCGAAGATCTTGTACTTGTGGTTGGTGCCCATGTGGCTACCTTAGTTGGTGCTAGCTGGTAGATGGGTTAGGCTTTGATTTATCCATGCTTGGGCCTATATGTTAAGAAGGTGATTTGATGATTTTATTCCCTTTGGTTAAATTATTTTTGTTTTAGTGTCACACCCCAAATTTTGACTATGATTTACTTTTACTTGCATGTAATTAGTAGTTAATTATGCATGAGTTAATGATTTGACGTTATGTGAAAATGTTAGGATAAATCAATGATATCATGTTTTTATGTTTATATGATTAGAATTTAGATGTGTGATTATAAGATGTCATCATTATTTATTCATAAGGTTTATGGATTGACTAACGATGCACTAATCCTAGTTTGGCGATTGCAAGTTGTAACCAGGAAACATGTTTTCCACCCTCCGACAAAGAGAGGGAGAGCATCATCAAAGAGAAGAGAATAGACATATGGATAAGAATGGATTGTTTTCCATTTAAGTCTCGTCCTTTCATAGTTTAGTGAACCTTCATCAAGTATGGTAAGTTATGTTTAACCAATTGGTCTAAGTTTGGTTCTGACTCGACAAATCGTCAATTGTCAACTAGATTCATTAAGTTGAGGTTATTGTCGAAAACTAAGTCAGGTTAGAACTTGACCGTCGACAAGGAAATGGTCGATAGTTGTTATTTCTTGTGTGATATGAATATAAAAGTATATTACTAGAACAAATAAATACTAGTAGTTAAACTACTTTATCATCGGTAATTCCCAATTGGAATTCTATTATGTTAATCTATCTATTTTGACGTTTAAGCAATTTTGAGAGGGGAGAATACCTCCACCCCATTCTCATATCTTAGCGTGTGTCAGAGACAACATAAGTATACATTGTATACACCAATTTTTTGTTTTTAAATATCTATCTAATATGATCTATAAGTTAAACCAATTATTTTTTTGTTGTCGATGAGATTTTTAGGGAGCATGGTGTTGTTGCAACTTAATGCAAAACCACTTCATGTTCTTGTGGATGTCTACTCGACTCCTTTCCTCCATGTGGATTATGGAGAGAAAGGAGGAGTGTTATGAATAGTTTTGGGAGTGGTCTTTATGACCGGTAACTCCATCATCTTTTCTGCATGCCACCGTGGAGAGTATATAGGCATAGATGTAGGAGTGTAAAGCCTTTTAAAAGGCTATGTTAATGGGCAACAATGGCATGCGTTATGGAATAGTCTTATTAGTATTGTTGCGCCACTCTAAGTGCATAGGGGAATTAAAAACATGGACCTCTGTTATCATAAGGGTTCGTGGAGGATAGCCCAGTGAGAAGATACATAGGAGACAACAAAGAGGCTCTAAGACACAGATTGATCTATTACTCAGGCGAGTCTATCTTTTCATGGAAGACTATGATAAAGCCTGCAAAGATAGTTTTATGTTTATCTAGTTTAGTAAGCAATAGAGCTATGATAATAATGTTTTGTCTTATGGATGGCATCAATTTTTTCTTGCTCTTTAGTAACCATAAATGGTTTGTATGTGCTAATAAAGGTTAATGGAATGTTATTCATGTGTAAGAGAGAGCCTTATGACTATATTTTTCAATGTCTATATCTCTGTTTGATAGAGAAGCTCAATAGGCTATGTAGAGCCATAGATATAATGGCCATAGAGTCTTTTGAAAACTGAGTATGATTACTACCAAATGTAGTTTTAGATTGTTATATTTTATTCCTATCAATTGTGTTTATAACCATAAGATATACAGATCAAACTTATTTTTCCAGACCAACTATGTATACTTTAAAGGATTAATAGTGAAGTTTACAAAGGTACTTAATGATCATATGATAACCACTGTAGAAGTAACCCAACTGTGTATCTAGAGTAATCCAACTATGTATCCAAGTAACCCAGCTATGTATCTAGTAAGCCGAATAAGTATCCAAGTAACCTGGTTGTGTATTTAGTAAGTCGATTCTGTGTTGAGTAAGCTGACTATGTATGAAAATACTATATATTATTATTTTAGACTCAAACCTATTTAGGTTGAAAGATTGAATTTAGTCAAAAGATTAGTTATGATAATGATAGTATTCATTAAAGATATTATTTGAATGAGGATATACCTCGTTAACTATGTTTATACATGTTATGAGAAATGTGAATTCAAACAATGCCCAAGTGGTCAAGAGTAGACTAGAGGTTATTGTTTCCATGTTATATTATTATAAATTTTTACTTTTGGAAAACAAGAGTATTTGATATTACAATGTATTGGGTTAGAGAAGTTAAAACCCTAGAATCGACCCAGAAGGGTTTAGAAAATTTAAAAACTCTTAAATCGGTTATAACATTGAATTAGTCTATTGTTTATTATGGTCAACCGTGAATGGTCAAGAAACCATAGATCAAGATAGTATAATTTAGGAAGAGTCTAAGAAGAACTTATGGTAAAATAAATGATTTCATGATAGAGTCAGAAAACTTGATATATTACACAAGAGTGCTCAATTTTTGGTTCATTGAGTAGAATGACAAGAAGTCATAGACCCTAGTATTTTCAAGTATGCAAAGAGGGATTTTTTGAAAGGTTAAATACCTAAACCCATATATTATGTATATCCTAGATTAAGAATTAAATTCTAAGTCAGATTGACTAGGATTTGAGTTTAGTCAAGACAATTTATGTCTAGAGATACTAGTCAAACAAGTCATACTGTAGGATTTGGTAGTTTCCAAGTTGAGTTAGAGGTGTGTGAACACACAACTATTAGATGTTTATTGCAAAAGGTTTATGTATACAGAAAATTTGGCCAAAGTGATGCATTGTCTCTGCATGCATTAGTTGGTTCACCGTGTCTAGATTGTGTAACCTGTCAGAATGATCATACTTAGCTAGAAGATTGACTAGAGTTGTATGGTCGATTGAGTTACGTAGGACACAACACTAGGAATCAGATGGAAACTTGTTGGTTCCTTATGTCTATACTCTTCATGAAGGGTAGGGCCACTTCCAGGAAGGAAGGTGAGCGGGGGATTGCCGATCTATGGTTGGAGGAGAAGCACTTGGATGATGCTCTCCCTTTGCAATAGAAGACTCACTGAGACTTGTGAGACATATACTAGATTCTAGATGCAATATACTTCATGATATGATTTATGATTTTCAAACTTATGTAAAATTATTCATATTTCCAAGTGCAAATTATTTGTAAATGTAAAGTGAAATGATTTCACTATGATTTTATCTTTGAATAAATTGTAATTTCAAGGTTTATTAGAAAAGATATACATTTAATTCTATGTGATTATGTAAATGCTAGTTAAACATGTTCTTTTACTTTATTAGTAAATTTTGTGAGTAATTCCATGTTGTATGAGTTCATCTATGTTACTTATGGTATCAGAGCTACCGAGTTCAACACATGGGCCTAGGAGCTCACTACGAGAAAACTAGTCAACATTTAGTATATTGGCTAATGTTTGAATTTGGTTTTATGCCAGAATGGCGTGGAGAAGAACCAAGAAAACTGCCAGGAAGTCTTTTCCCTAGAACTTACCCAAGATAGTGGTTAAGAAAGAACCAACTGAGGAGGTAAAGCTCCAAGAACATATGTTGTTGAGGGTGCATGGCTGGAAGACTTTGAAACATTGGCTAACACTCTTAAGTGTATTCGACTAGAAAAGAAACAATGCAATGAACTGGCTAAGAAACCCATTGTTCCTAATCATGTAGTTAAACCGAGTAAATTGCCTGCTAGTCACGACATGTTGTTTAGGTGTGGTCATGATGCCCCTGCTTTAGGAAAAGTGGTGTTGGAGGAGTACTTGCGTGTACATCCACCCTCTAAGTTTGTTTTACTAGATTCTGATGGGGAAGAGGAACCCAAGGAATGTCCTTTAACTGACAGTGACATGCAGTCTTGTTTGAGTTATCTATCTAAATAAGGATGCATTTATACCCAAAATAAACTATAATAAAGATGATATTATTTTGCACAAATCTGAGTTTTATGAATAGATTTAATGATAAATTTTGAATTAATAAGATACATTATTTCTGAATTCTAATCTATAACTTAATACAAATATCAGGTGTGATATAGAGTATCATCATGGTTTGAACTCAAACAAATCTTGGAGATAGTTAGGGAGAGTTGAGTCCTTCTAAAAGCCCAATGACTAAGCTGGATCAGATATTGATCATACTGAATGAAACCAAGGAAAGGCTTGGAAACCTAGAATAGGAAGTGAGGGGCCAAGGTAGACCCAAAGGAGAAAAATAGGACTCAAATGTAGGGGATGATGATTATGTCCATGAGCCTAGTTCTCATAGTGAACGAAGGGAGGATGTTGATAAGACTAAGTCTTAAGAAGAAATGAGAAATAGACTTGCCTTAGACCTGTCAAAAGACATGAAGAAAGTGACGTCACCCAAGTTTGATGGAATAGTAAGTGCTGATGTTGTAGAAGCTCGGTTGACAGAGGTGGAAAATTATGTTGAGATCAAAAACAACTCTGAGATAACCAAGGTAGTATGGGGTTTCTATCAGTTGACAGGTGAAGTGTCCACGTGGTGGATGAACAAGAAAACCAAACTAGGGCTAAGTTCTCTGAGCTTAACCTGGGATTAGTTTTTGGTCATATTTCAACAGAGGTGGTTACCACAACTTTTATTTGACCAAAAGCTAATAGATTTTAAGAATATACAACAAGGAAAAATGTTAGTGGTTGAATATTGGGAAAAGTTCACTTGACTCTTGAAGTATGTGCCACGATATCAGAAGGATGAAAGGTTCTGAATTAGAAAATTCATCATGGGTCTGAATGCCTAGATAGGTGGAGAAGTGTATGTGCATGGTCCTACCACTATGGACCAAGTTTTTGAGAAGGCAATCAAACAAGAAAAAAAATTGAAGTCAATTTCTGCATATCGTGAGAAGAATCACAAGAGGTTTATTAAGTCACAAGCTTCTCAACCTTTCAAGAAAAGGAATGATAAACAAGATGTGAATAAGAAAAGTGATAAGGGATTCACAAATAATAGGAATGGACCCATAAATGAGAAGAAAAACAATAATAATTTTTAGAAGAATGATACAAGAAAACTTGTTGAAAAGCAAGGACCTCATAGGGGATGTTTCTCTTGTGGTGGAGATCATTACGAAAATCAATGTCCAACCAAGAACCAAGGAGTTTATCAGTGTAGTAATGCATTAACTATTCAAAAAGTAGCTTTTTAGTAGAGGATCCATGCGGCCTTGGACAATCGCCAGGTGGAGTACCAGATTACTCCCATAGAGATGATAGGTACTTTGTTTGGAGTTCCTATTTCTATTTTAATTGATATTGGAGCAACTAGAAGTTTTATTTCTCCAAGAGTATTGAATAAATTTCCTAGAAGAGTTGGATATATGGCTAAACCTTGGTTAGTTGAATATGCTAACCAAACTAAATCTCAAGTAGAGCAATGCTTGTTTGAAGCCAAAATTGATCTTCCTAGTTTTCCAATCGAGTTGATTTTTTTTGTAGCCCCCTAGGTTCCTATGATGTTATCTCAGGAATAAATTGGTTATGGAGACATAGGGCCAATGTTGACTATTTTGCAAAAATAATTGAGTGTCTAGATGATGTAGGAAACAAAGTCTATTTACAAGGCATACAAAGAGAAGTCAAGATTAGACCAATCTCTGCTATGCAATTGAAGAGGGCTAGATGAAAAGGATGTCAAATTTTTGCAGTCAAAATGGAACAAGTAGAAGAGGATCCTAGTAAATAAAAGGTACCCTTGGAGAACTATCCTTTCCTTCAAGATTTTTGGGATGTCTTTCCAGATGAACTTTTGGGGTTACCTCCGAAGAGAGCTTTTGATTTCTCTATTGATATAATACCTAGATCTGAGCCAATATCAAAGGTACCATACCGTATGACTACTATGGAGTTGATAGAATTGAAAATCCTAGCTTCAGGAGTTGTTGGCTAAAGGGTTGATTAGACCCAGTGTTTCTCCTTGGGGAGCACCTGTGATCTTTTTCAAAAAGAAGGATGGAACTTTGCAATTGTGTATAGACTATGTATGTTCAACAAAGCAATGATAAAGAATAAGTATCCTCTACCATGTATTAATGATCTTTTTGATCAGATGTGGGGCGCAACAATATTCTCAAAGATCGATCTGCGATTTGGATATCATTAGCTGAGATTGAAAGATGAAGATATTCATAAAACAACTTTTAGAACAAGGTATGAACATTATGAGTTCACAGTTCTACCATTTGGACTTATGAATGCCCTTGCAACATTCATGAATTTGATGAATAATGTTTTATGAGATTGCTTGGATAAATTTATTATAGTGTTTCTAGATGACATTCTTATATATTCTAAGAATGAGGAAGATCACTTGCAACATCTGCGGTTAGTTCTGTAGCGGCTGAGGGAACATAAGTTGTATGGGAAGCTTTCTAAGTTTACTTTCTTTTAGAAAGAGATACAATATCTGGGATATATAATATTAGTTGAAGGGATTTCAGTAGATCTTACAAAGATCAAATCTATACTTGAGTGGCATGTGCCAAAGAATGTGCATGAAGTGTGCAGTTTCATGGGGTTAGATAGATATTATATGAAGTTTGTATTGAACTTTTCTAAGATTGCAAACCCAATCACTTCGCTTCAAAGAAAAGGAAAGCATTTTGACTGGTCAGAAAAATGTCAGGAGGCATTTAATCAGTTAAAAGAGAGGTTGCCAATTGCACCAATATTAAAAGTTTCTGATCTGGAAGGTCAATTTGTTGTAACCACTGATGCCTCAAGTGAAGGTTTAGGTGGAGTGCTTATGCAGAATGGGCAAGTGGTAGCCTATGAATCTAGAAAGCTGAGAGCATCTAAGAAGAATTATGCTCCTCATGACTTAGAATTAGCAGTAGTTGTGCATGCTTTACAAGTGTGGCAACACTATTTTCTAGGAAAGCCTTTTGAACTGAAGTCAAACCATCAAGGTCTTAAGTATATATTTTCCCAACCTCATTTGAATGCTCGACAAAGAAGATGGTTGGAATTGATATCCAACTATGACTTTGAGATAAGTTATATCAAACGTTTAAAGAGAACCGAGTACTAGATGCTCTGAGTCTACGGAGGCATATCTCATCAATTGTCTCTATCCACTCAAACTTCAAGGATTTAGTGTTACAAAATTCTATAGGTGATGAGTACTATGAGCAAATTAAGTAGGCTCTCACGATAAAATCCTCAAGACTCGAGGTATGATGGGTTCTATTTTGAACCAGATGGGATTTTGAGATATAGAGGAAGGATGTATGTTTCAAACTCTACAGAATTAAGGAACCTTGTGTGGAAGGAAGTTCATTCCACACCATATTCAGGTCACTCTGGAGTAACCTAACCCCTAGTTGATGTGAAGCCTCCTTATTTTTGGAAAGGAATGAAGAATGACACTGTAAGTTTTGTAGCAAATTGCCTAGAGTGCTAGAGAGTCAAGGTTGAGCATTAGTATCCAACAGGACTTCTGTATCCACATGATATTCTAGAGTGGAAGAGGCAGGTCATTAGTATGGACCTTGTGCAAGGTCTCCCAATGTCTCGAAATAGACATGATCCTATTTTAGTGGTGGTGGACAAAATCACCAAGGTAGCTCATTTTATACCTAGAAATCTAATGGATGGAGCACCAGTTTTAGCTTGCAAGTTTGTGCAAGAAGAATTTAGATTGCATGGAGTTCCTGAGAAAATTATCTCAG
The DNA here is from genome assembly GCA_027924645.1 of Cunninghamia lanceolata. NCBI lineage: Eukaryota > Viridiplantae > Streptophyta > Pinopsida > Cupressales > Cupressaceae > Cunninghamia > Cunninghamia lanceolata. The sequence continues at coordinate 27,941,150 of BSBN01000254.1, forward strand.
ACAGAGATGTGTGCTCATGACATCAAGATTTTGGAAAAGTCTATTCTTAGCACTGGGAACTCAAATCAATATAAGCTTGGCTTATCACCCTGATACAGATGATTAGACTGAGAGGGTAAATCAAGTTCTAGAAAATTTGTTGCAGATGTATTACATGGATTAGTAACACAAGTGGGAAGAATATCTACTGCTTGTGGAGTTTGCATATAACAACTCCTATTACTCTATTATTAAGATGGTTCCATTTCAAGCATTGTATGGAAGAAGCTATCGAACTCCTATAAGTTGGGATAAGCTAGAAGATAGGATTAGCATTGGTACAAAAATGTTATCAGAAATGGAAGAACAGATCAAGCTAATCAGAAATAGATTGGCGGAAGCAAATGATAGACATAAAATTTATGTTGATGCTAAGCATAGACAAGGGCAATTCTCAGTTGGAGAAAAAGTTCTTTGAGGTTCAAATCTCAGAAGAGTTCCATAAAATTTGGAAAGTCTTCTAAACTAGCTCCTTGATATGTAGGACCCTTCGAAGTTCTCGAAGTGATCAATTTGGTTGCCTACATAATCACTCTACCACTAGCTCTTGCTAGGATGCACAATGTTTTCATGTTTCATATTTGAAAAAGTATAAAATAGGTGATAATCATATTCTTGATTGGAATTCTTTATAGGTACAGGACCCAGGAGTGGTCATGATCGAGCCTCTCAAGGTGCTCAAAGTTTACAAACTTCGCTTTCATAATAAAGAGGTTACATAGTGCAAGGTCCAGTGGGACTAGTATGCAAAGGATAGTGCCACATGGGCATAGTACCATGATTTTTATCAGAGATTTCCTCATTTTTTGGGTGAGTGCACAAAGATGAGTACACATTTCATGGAAGTTTTCCACGCAAGGAAAAACACAATTGAGACAGGCACCCGTTTTGAAAATAATAGGTGCATGTTTAGGAACGGGAGCTCGAGCCTAAATGGGTGCCCATTAAGGAATGGGATCCTGTTTAGGATCAGGCACTCGAAGCAAAATGAGTACCCATTATGAAACAAGTATTAGAATAATAAGTTAATTACTTAATTAATTTAATCATATTGATTAGTTAATTAAGTCACCTTTACTTTATTTCACTTAAGCTAAACTTAGGCACTTTAATAATTTATTATTAATCCTAGGGTTCTCACTTTTAGGGTTTCAATCTCTTTTTATAAGGATTGATCTTATTGTAATTATTTATTCTTTATGCATTTTTGCTTCATGTTTGTAGAGAACCATTATTGTGCCTATTGATCTCCTTTATGTGATAGGTTATTTGCTTGCAGGTGTTCATTGGGATCTGTGAGGTTGGTTTATCAACTTCAACATAGTATCAGAGCTCCAGATCTACAACTTCCTATTCATTTTTTGAGGGATCTTTCCTTAAAGAGACATTTTAGTACATATTGAGTCAATTTGGACCTCACTATTGTGTCCAGAAGGTTTGAAATAGTCAAGATTGACCTTTGTTTCGTTAATTTTGGTTATATGGTGCCCGGTCTACGAGGGTTTGAAGTTTGAGAGGGTTTCTAGATCTAGAGGGTCCCTACAATCTTGGAGCATTTTCAATCCAAATGAACCTCACCATTGCGTCTAGAGCACCCAAAAACCCCAAAATCGACTGAAAAATCATCGAAATCAGACACAGTGACTCTGAGAGGCAGTTTTTTTCATTTCTAGGTCGTATGGCCTGAAATCCAAGAAAAAAATAAAAAAATATAGAGCTAACAGGCACCGCTGTTAGTTAACTACGGTTATCACTAGCGGTTAATGCTAGTGGCTAGCATAACCATTAGGCTTCACCCCAAACCCTTTTGGAGCAGTTTTGGTATTGTGGCCATATCTTGGGCGTATGAACTCGGATATTTGGAAACAAAATATTGACAGAAAGTTGGTTCCAGGCCCAGTCCAGTGGTGTAGGTGATTTTTTCTGGTTTTTCTATTTTGCTGCATTTATTTCTAGTCAAAGTCAGATCTTTGTTTCTGCGCTTCCAGAGGCATAACTTTTGTATACGAACTCCGTTTTTCAAAAATGAATAGGCGTTGGAAAGGTCTTCCAGTGCTCTTTGCAGATCTCTAGATTTTTTCATCATATAATTTACCAGTTATGTAAAGAATTGTCTAAAGTGATTTTTATTTTTTTTCCGCTTTCTAGCTTTCAGATTTGCATTGGGGTTTGGTTTTTTGTGTTGTTGGGGGTGCTTTTTTCTTGCTTTCTGTATATACACATCAGAGAAGAGAAAAATCTTCCTTTAAACACATTTCAAAAACTCAAACATCATGGCAGAAACCTCAACATTGTACATGTATTCTTTACATATTGGACATCATTGTGTTCGTTATTGTACTCGCACTATGATATAAAGTGCCATGGGGGGTTGATGTTTGCCTTTTGTTTTGCCATCACACCTTTGTCATATGTGTGTGCCTTGGTTTGCACACCCTTTTAGTTTCTAGTACTTTCATGTTTGCACGTTTAGATGTTCTTGTTTCTTCTACATGCACTTCTTGGTTTCACACAGTTTCAGTGTACTTGTCATGGCTCTCCCTTGTTTGCATTATGGGGGGGTTTCTATTGTTGGTGCTAATGTTTCATTGGTTTCACATTGGAGTGAGTTATGTATCTAGTATTTGTTCCTATATACTAGGCAGATGCATCAGTACATCAATGGCTAGTTACCCATGCATTTCGGTGAGATGGATCATTTATCATATGGACACTCTTGCATTCCTTTTGAGGAGGCAACCTTCTATTTTCACTTGATCAGTTCTTTAGACTTTTGGTACCTGTACCATTTGTATCTTCCAATTCCAGATGTTTTGCCTTTGTTTGCCATATGATTTGAGTAGTGTTGTTGGGGGCACTCATGCAGATTCTTGTCTTCTTGATTTTGATCTCCATCTTGTTTTAGAGGAGGTTCTTCTTTCAGCACTATAGCAGTCAGTCTTTGATAGTGTTTGCAATTTCTTCATGTTTCAGTGGAGTTCATCATGTTACTATTCTTTTGGGACATCCTTTGTGGAGGCTTCTTAGTCCTTCACTTTTTCTCTCTCTTGTAGGGAGGTTTGTTCTCTCTTTTGGGGAGGAGTTTTTCCCATGTGGTTTTCTCCTTTTCTCTATTTGTGAGAGACTCTTTTGTATATGGGTACCTCATCAGGCCTAGTTGCCGGGACCCATCTTTTCTTTCATGCATTTAGTCCTTAGTTTTTTTAGCTTCTCCCTAAGTTCATCTTAGGGGGGTGTTAGAGTAATAGGTTAATTAATTAATTAATTTAATCATATTGATTAATTAATTAAGTCACCTTTACTTTATTTCACTTAAGCTAAACTTAGGCACTTTAATAATTTATTATTAATCCTAGGGTTCTCACTTTTAGGGTTTCAATCTCCTTTTATAAGGATTGATCTTATTGTAATTATTTATTCTTTATGCATTTTAATTCAGGGTTGCAGAGCACCATTATTGTGCATCTTGATCTCCTTTATGTGACAAGTTATTTGCTTGTAGGTGTTCATTGGGATCTGTGAGGTTGGTTTATCAACTTCAACAACAAGTACTCATTTTAAAAAAGTATTTATTTTTTGAAACATACCTGAAATAAATTTCTAAAAGTTTGAAATTGCAAACCCATAGATTTGCATTGGTTTTAGGCTTGGAAACCCAAGCCTTAGCTTTGGACCTGCAACTAGGAGACCATGAAAACAACAAGAGAAAAAACTAGTTTCACCACTCTGGCTGACGACTTTTTTTTTCAGAATCTTTTAACAAGATTAAAACCCATTGTAGATTTCAAAGTCTAGTTTTCAAATATGTAATTTTTTATACTATTGGACATAATTTTTTATTTATTAATTATTTTTTAAATAAAGAGACTCATAAACTTGAAATAACATACGTTAAGTACTATTTTTTAATAACTTTTAATTTTGAAAGTTTCTTGAAAAAAAATTATGTTTAACCAATCTAGACATCATTCTCTACATGAAAAAAAATTAGTGAATTGATTAGTTTATCTCAAATTATGTTGGCCGTACACGAGGGGTTTTAAAAAACACTAATTAGTGTCATTAAAAAATTAATAAAAAATATATATCAAAAAATTATAAAAAAGTATCCTAACTAAAATTCAACATCGTGTGCATCTTTCCACAAAAGGAATTAGAAAAATACCTTCATTTAGGTCAAATTATGTTGGTCGTACACATGCATGCTTTGGCAAAAACAAGGGACTTTTAAAAAGCCACTTTTTGTACATCCTATAAAAAATCAACTTTGTTCATCTGGGTATTAGAAAAAATTACTTATTTGAAAACTAGAAATAAAATCCTACATTTCATATTTTTACATCATATTAATATTTTTATATCATATTAATATTTTATATGCAAGTGCTTCAAATTTTCACTCCAAGGATGATAAATTTTGAAAAAACAGGAAAAACACTTCCACTTTTTGGTAAAAAAAATAAACTTGTCTTCTTGCACTTACCCTTTTATGCTTTTTAAAGTTGAACAAAAACTTTATATTTTTATTTTATGATACACTAGATCATTGAGGATGATGAATCTTATGGGGGGAGATATCTCACACCCCAAATTTTGACAATGATTTACTTTTGCTTGCATGTAATTAGTAGTTAATTATGCATGAGTTAATGATTTGACGTTATGTGAAAATGTCAGGATAAATCAATGATATCATGAGTTTATGTTTATATGATTAGAATTTAGACATGTGATTATAAGATGTCGTGATTATTTATTCATAAGGTTTATGGATTGACTAATGATGCACTAATCCTAATTTGGTGATTGTAAGTTGTAACCAGGAAACAAGTTTTCCACCCTCAAACAAAGAGAGGGAAAGCATCATCAGAGATAAGAGAATAGACGTATAGATAAGAATGGATTGTTTTCCATCTAAGTGTCATGTTTTCACATTTTAGTGAACCTTCGTCGAGTATGGTAAGTTATGTTTGACCGATTGGTCTAAGTTTGGTTTTGACTCGACAAATCGTCGATTGTCAACTAAATTCATTAAGATGAGGTTATTGTCGAAAACTAAGTTAGGTTAGAACTTGACCGTCAACAAGGAAATGCTTGATAGTTATTATTTCTTGTGTGATATGAATATAAAATTATATTAAACTAGAACAAATAAATACTAGTAGTTAAACTGCTTTATTTTAGGTAATTCTCGATTGGAATTCTATTATGTTAATTTATCTATTTTGATGTTTAAGCAATTTTGAGAGGGGGAGAATACCTCAATCCCATTCTCATATCTTAACGTGTGTTAGAGACAACATAAATATACATTGTATAGACTAATTTTTTGTTGTTAAATATCTATCTAATATGATCTATAAGTTAAACCAATTATTTTTGTTGTCGATGAGTTTTTTAGGGAGCGTAATGTTGTTGCGACTTAATGCAAAACCAATTCATGTTCTTGTGGACACTCGACTCCTTTCCTCCACGTTGATTATGGAGAGAAAGGAGGAGTGTTACAAATAGTTTTGTAAGTGGTCTTTACGACTAATAACTCCATCATATTCTCTTCATACCACTGTGGAGAGTATATATGCATAGATGCAGGAGGAATTCATAGTTAAGGAGTGTAAAGCCTTTTAAAAGGCTATGTTAATGGGTAGCAATGGCATGCATTGTGGAACGGTCTTATCAGTACTGGTGAGCCACTCCTAAGTGCATAGGGGTGTTAAAAATACAGAGCTCTGTTATCATAAGGGTCCGCAAAGGATGGCTCAGTGAGCAGATACGTAGGAGACAACAAAGAGGCTCTAAGACACGGACTGATCTATTACTTAAGTGAGTCTATATTCTAATGGAAGACTGTGATAAAGCCTGCAAAGATAGTTTTATGTTTATCTAGTTTAGTAAGCAATAGAGCTATTGATGAGACTAGAAATGTCTCATCTAAATTCATCTCTATTTTCTCTTTAAATTAGCATTAAAAATAGATTTAAATGTAGTTTTACGAACTGTTAGCTTATTTAAAATATAATATAGATATATATTGGTTTGTTTCTTAGAAGTCTATTGCAATTTAATTGCTAATATTTTATAATGTTTATTAGAAAAAAAATAGAATGCAATATGTTTTAAAAATGATGCAGAATTAGTCTTGAAGTATTATAGCCTCTTTCAACCAACCTTGAAGCATTTTAAAATCACTTCCGGAGCTAATTTTGAAAGTATTCCAGCTTGATTTCAGCCAAAGGTGTTTCAACTCATTTGGCTTGAACCATGGATTTGATATTCTCTCAACCTTTTATTTTCTAAAAAGTTGAAGAAAATTGTTTTGGGAAAATAATAAAAGTAACAAAAATAAAGCATTTTTCCCTTAAAAGGATATGGATGTGTTGTCACTTTGTAATGAGGGAATAAAGGATGTTGTTCCTTTAACATAGGATTAATAGAGAGAATAAAGGAATTTGTTTCCTATATAGAGAGAGAATAAAGGAATTTGTTTCCTATATAGAGAGAGAATAAAGGAATCTGTTTCCTTTAGCATAGGAGTAGGAGAAATATGTGTAGAGAATAAAGAGAGTTGTTCCTTTATCATAGGAATCGGAAAGACAAGTGTATTTATGCTTTCCACTAGTTTAGGGAGTTGGGTGAAGATCTTCAATGTATAAATGAACCCCTCAACTCTAAAGAAAGGAGTTGTTATTTTGGCAAATTTTTGGAATAAGAAAGCCACAACAATTTTAGAAGTAAATTTGTAATATTTCGTTCAAGAAATAAGATATATGGAGCATTGAGCAAAAAATTGGGTGAATGATCTTGGTCCAATTCCAAGGGAGGAGCAAGTAAGTTGCTCATCTTGAGGAAAATGACAACATTTGGTACTTATTTTATTGTTTGTATTATTTTAGTTTTATGCATTTCTATTTATTTTAAATGTATTAAATTAAATTTTAGTGCAAGAGCTATTTTATTTCTATATTTTGAATTGATGGAAACATGTTTTAAATTTATAGTTTTAATTTATGCAAGTGTGTTTAAATTTTGCATGTGTGATTTCATTAGATTAATTTAATTTTTCTTTTCTGTTTTTGTTAAAAAGAACTGTTTAACAAAAAATATTTAAGATCCTAATGCATACAACCTTTGGACACCACCCTAGGTTGATAAATTAAATGAAGAGGATTGTAACGATCCTCGTCATCTTTGGCGTCGTTGCCAGGGACCATAGTGTTATTAGGAACTTTATTCTTAGATGTATTTCTTAGATTTGATTTCTTTCTCTCCCTAAAAGCATAAAAAATAAATTATTTTGTGACATCAGATAATTTATTTATTTTTGTATAAGGAGCAGTGGATTAATTTTCAATTCAGTATGCAATAGTTTAACTTTCTTTTTTCTGTAATTTCAATTTAGCATAAGTATTTAAATTCATAGATTAGATTCAATTTAGCATAAACATTTCAATTTGTAGATTAGGTTCAATTTAGCATGAGCATTTAAATTCATAGATTAATTTCAGTTCCAATAAATTTCAATTCAGTTTGTGTTTGTAATTTTGAAGAAATTATTTGGTAACAAGTAATCTTTTTTTTATGCCATAGAGAGTAGGTGTTGGGACCTAAAATTGCATACCAATTTTTGCAAAAAATTTTAGGTTTCCATGCAAAAAAATCAACTATAACTCTCAGAAGTACATTTGTGCAATCTACCCGAGGAGCTTTCTTTGAGGGATCATAATTCGGAGCCTGCTTAGTTTTATGCAAAATCACTTTGTAAACACATTTATCTATCATATGTGAGTGTGTATGTCTAATTTCAGCTCCACATGATCAGATTTGACCAGGTTTTGAAGAGAAAACCTGGAGGGTTCTGGGACTATTTTGTTGTTTGTATACTTTCAGGCCTGCGAAGTGGTCTCCTGTTCAGATTGATATTTCACAACTAGATAATTGTCATGGAAAATAGATTAGTGCTCTACATTCCCCTCATATTCATATGCTCCCTAATCTAGTTTCAGAGCCTCAAGATCGGATTTGCTATATTTTCAAGGCCAAAAGCAAATGTACTGTCATGTTTTAACACCTGCATGTTTCAGAGAGGTCAACTTTGACCCTGAATATCTTGTGAAGAAAATAAGTTGGAGGAAATCTCTCTTGTACACATGCTCAATGGATCTAAATGAACAAGTGTTTCCAGTGGTACCTTCCTAGGAGGAGATTTGATATTTTTGTAAGGTGACTTGGTGTGCTCAAGTTAGTTTTTTGGCAGATTTGGCACCCCAAAAAAATTACAAATTTTGAAATTTTGAGAGTTACCCAGTTGATACTTTGGCCTCAAATATCTCCAAGTCTGATTTCATTACAATCCAAGTTCATTTGGTGCATAATTTTAAAATTTCACTTTTCCCGCTACATGCTCCGGCAAGGTCAGTTTACAAAGGAAGTACCCCAATTTCGTGAGCTGCTCAAAATCTGTTGGAAACCCACTTCTGAAATAATTGATCGCGGTCCCCTACAAAATTTCGTGGCTCCAGGATGCTCCATGTGCCGGCAGTGAAATTATTTTGTTCTCCCCGCAGCCAAAATTAAAGTTTTTCCTATGTGCTAAAGTTTTAAAGGCATAAATTTTAAACATTCTTTAGATGTTTTAAAATAAGCATTAGGATGGCTTTGGAAGCCCTAAAAAATATTTCGAAGTTTATAAAGTCTAACTTTATAAAAAGGGAAGAAAGGAATTATTTCTCTAGGTCAAGTGAACAATTTGCAATTTGGCTCTTGAAGAAAATATTGGAAAACTATTGATAAATGCTTGCTGTTGGCATTATATCATGTACCAGTTCAGTAAAATGTGTCTGAACAAGCTGCAAATAATCCAGATGACATTCAATTAGAAGCTCAAATTCTGCAGAAAGAAGATAAAATTGGAGAGAAGAAACAAGTGGAGAATGACTGTAATTGGAGTAGCTTTTGCAAATGATGCATCACTATCAGGTTAGCAAAAGGTGAATACAAAATTAATGAGCCCAAACTGCGGTTAAATGGAGATACAAACATGGGTAAACATGCTTACAATGCAGAGAATTGGAGAAATATGTACAAATGATTATCACAGTTACACTAATGGTCTCAACACATAAAGTATGCCATTTAATGAATTCAATCCCAATAAGAGCAACAAATGTCAATCTATTGTTGTTCTTGATCATTCTTCTGTGGCATCGATCCTAGATCAGAGACATGGTGAAAGAGATCAGTTTGTCAATGCACTATAGGCTTCTATTTATCAGACTAAACAAATGGCAAAATATGAATGCATCTTCAAAAGGTAACCCTAATATTTCCTGCTCACTGCAGAAACCCTAAAATGACACAACATTGCAAACAAATATCTATCGGTGAGACTCTTACATATCGGTGTAAGTAAAAAGTGAGTCCCACCAATGTCCCGAAAGAAGCCAAAACATTTATTTGAAGAAGATTGCCGGGAAAAATAAATTATATCGACGGAATTAATATATTAGCGAAGATCCAAAATATAACGTGGGCCCCGAAAAGTATATTTTTCCGTGAGATGAATAGCCCAGATCATCGGGGGAAGAAGGCATATCAGTGAGTGTGTGCTGAGGATCTCCCTAATAAACCAATGGAGGAATAAACTAAGCGTGAATAATATTATTTTCCCGTGAATGAATTATTGGAATTCTGTGTAAAATGCCAAGTGAAAAAGATTTATTTAAAACGTGAGGTGAGAATGGGGAAGATATCATGATAAATATTGTTGGGAAGAAGTCATTGAATTTACTAATGGTGTAAATCATATGTTGCTCTATGGAACATAAGGATTTTTGAATTTGTGAAATACTTTCACTGAAGAATGAAGTATTTTATCAAAGATAATATAAGAAAAATAATTACCCAAGGAAAGAGTTAAAATATTTCAAGGAGTTAATCAAGTCAGAAAATTATTTTACCCGGAGAACATTTCATGTGGAAATACAGTGAAAAAATCTTTCACCAAGAAGATAAAGAAAGGGAGATCACTTTCAACCTAATGAATATTGAAAATACATATGAAAACATCAAACAAATATCTGCAAACCTAAAAATATTTTGTAGTGAGGTATTTTCATGGAAGAAGTTAGTGGAGGTAATTTTTTTCACCCAAATAAATACCTTGCTCCAAAGAAAAATGAAAAGGAACTAAAGACCAAAATATGGTGAAATATTTATTTTCTAAGGGAATGCAAAATAAAGGAAGTTAAGACTAATATTTTGATTTTACGGAAGGCAATTAATTAAAATAAAATGAGAAGCTACACCCAAAGGATGTTCGAAGGGTCACAACCCTAAAATTACAAGGTATAAAGAAGAGGCAAAGAATCAAGATCGAGATCATGGGCAGTAGATTAGAGAATCATCATCAGTAGGAGTTAGATAATTGGGTGGATTGATCAATTGCCGAAATAAAACATTATGTTGTATATTGTACAATCTTTTGAAATTGTATAATGGAGAAGAATGCATATATTGGTGATTTAATATTGGTGTCTATTGTTTGTTGAGCTGAACAATTATTTGGTTGTCTCCACATTGTTATTTCTCTATTATTTGAACCTAAGTTTCCAAGTTGATATTTCAGTTTCATCAAGACACACTTGTTGTTTTTGTGTAATTGAATTAACTGATTTCTATTAAAGAATTAAAATTATTTTGATTGATTAAAGTAACTTGGAAGTAACATTTGGATCAGTAAGAAGAGCCCTATAATTGACAAAATTGCCATACTGTCTCCAACTTGATATTATCTTGTTATTCAAACTGAGGATCTACTCCATTTGTCAATACACACTTGATACCATTGTGTGATTCTATTGATTGGTTCCTTTAAGGAAGGATTAAAATCCTTTCAATAAGTCACAGTAACCTGGTAGGATCGAGTGGATCAATAAGTAGAGTTTGTCAGTCACATTCTTGCATGTTTATACAAGGTATAAACAAACACAAGTGCCAAACAATTAGAATTGTAACAAGTAAGTAAATCATATATCATATACACCTTGATTCCATTATCCCAATAGAAATAGGCACTGGTCATACCATTTCCATTTTAGAATTCCACAAAATCTTATTCAAACAATCACATTTCAGATTTTCATAACAGAAGTAGAAGTAGTTTGCAAGCTCTCGTCTATTCCACACCATTTGCCACTATGGGTAGATCCATTAACTTAACCAAAATCACATATCCATTTAATTTGCTTCATGATTAAGGTCCACCCACCTAGGTTTAGCAGAGCCTAAAGTGCAGGGAGTCATCAACCATTTAGGTTAACTCCGTTAGTTGGTTCAAGAACGTTGCAAGTCTGATCATAGAGCCTGGCATCCTCTTAGGATTTGTAACCTACGTTTTTGAGACCTAACAGAAGGAATCAATATATTAGATAGATTTGATCTAAAAATTATAAGTAAACAGTTCTGTAGATGTTTTTCTTTTTTATGTCAAAAATTTATAATAAAAAAATTGTATGAACAAGTTCAGGGAATCTAAAAGATTTTTATCTACAACCCCTCCCCCCCCCCCAAAAAAAAAAAAGAGAGAAAAAAATGAAAACCTTATTGTAAATTTGCATCTCTTTTGAAGATTTGATCAAGAAGCCCAAATATTTTTGTTGCATTTCAGAAAATTAAAAAAATTATCAAGTTTAAAGAAAAACAGTCTGTTTGGTTGAATATTTGGAGGAGAAAAATCTAAATTTTTAAAATCTATTTATATGGGAGATATCTCTTTGAGTTGAGATTTAGATCCAAGTGGAATTGTGTCATTTCTAAATCAAACGAAAAAGTTATTCCCAAAATAGTGACTGCTAGTCAAAACTGTAAAAAACCGTTATAAACATGACTATTTTTTGCCAAATATGACATAGTAAATAAAATTATCTGAATGTTTATATGGGAGATAGCTCTCTGAGTCTAGATTTAGATCCAAGTGGAATCATGTCATTTCAATATCAAACTAAAAAGTTATCCTCAAAATAGTGACTGCTAGTCAAAACTGTAAAAACAATTGTTATAAACATGACTTTTTTTTTGCTAAATTTGACATAGTAAATAATTTTTTTTGAAAAATCTATTTATAGTGATGATAGACCTATGAATCTAGTTTCTAAAACATTTTGAATCATTTGATTCTGTTATTGTATAAAAAAACCGGAGCAAAAATACTATCTGCTGGTCTATCTTACTATTTAGAAAAAAAATGGCAAACTAGTGATTATTATTTTTCAAATGTGTATTTATTGCATATTACATTGAGGATTTCTAAATGAAAATCTCTTTCTTGCATGTGTCTCATTAGTTTCTAATTTCTATCCAATGCATTTATTCATTATGACATATATTACTATTATGATTTTGGATGGTGCAAAGTTACTAATATTTTTGCAGGATCAACAAAAAGAAGTTCAAATTCATGCATGCTAATAGGGATGTAATCAACACTCTGGAACTCAAGTTTTGTTAAGTATCTCCAGAGATCATAACTCTGAAGATTTGCTTTCCAAAGCTACACCCTGAGCTATCAGCATAGTTATGAAAAAAATGTGTTAAAAAAAATTCAAAAAAAAAAGTTTCATTGGTTTCTGAAAAATCTTCATGTATATGTCAGAAATTGTTTTGGAAGCACCCATCTAACAGTGCTTCGGGTGCATTTTTTAGATATTTCTCTAGAAAAATTTTGTTGTCGTTGTTTAAATTCTGGAAACATTTTTTCAACGATGCTTCGGAACCTCTTTTTGTTGCCTAAATTTTAGAAGCATCTTTTCAATGATGCTCTAGAACTTTTGTTGTCGTTCAGTTCCAAAAGCATCCTTTCAACGATGCTCAGGAACTTCAATGCTCTAGAATTTTTATGCTCCAGAACTTCAATGCTCTGAAACTTTGATGCTCTGGAACTTCTATTGTTATTCAGTTTTGTAAGCATCCTTTCAACTATGCTTCGAAACTTTATTGTTGTTTGTTCCAAAAGCATCCTTTCAATGATGCTCCAGAACTTTGTTACTATTTGTTCCAAAAGCATCCTTTCAACGATGCTCCAGAACTTTGTTGTTGTTTGTTCCAAAAGCATCATTTCAACTATGCTCCAGAATTTTGTTATTGTTTGTTCCAAAAGCATCCTTTCAACTATGCTCTGGAATTTTGTTGTTTGTTCTAAAAGCATCCTTTCAACAATGCTTCAAAAATTTGTTCTTGTTCATGCTAAGTTTCAGTAGCATCCTCCACCGATGTTCCAAAATTTTGTTCTGTTCGTGCTAAGTTTTAGTAGCATCCTCCACCAATGCTCTGGAACTTTGTTCTTGTTCGTGCTAAGTTTCGGTAGCATCCTCCACGGATGCTCTGGGACTTTGTTCTTGTGTTCGGTGGCATCTTTCAGCGATGCTCCAGAACTTTGTTTCTATATTTCGGTGGCATCTTTCAGCGATGCTTCGGAACTTTGTTCTTGTGTTTCAGCGGCATCTTTCAGTGATGCTCCAGAATTTTGTTATTGTTTGTTCCAAAAGCATCATTTCAAATGATGCTCTGGAATATTTGTTCGTTGTTGCTGTCCACTGTTTTGAAGTTGTCCACTGTTCTGAAGTTGTCCATTGTTCTGAAGTTGTCCACTGTTCTGGTGCTTTTCTGTCCAATATTCCAAAGCTATCCACTGTTCCAGAGTTCCAGAGCTGAACCTTCTAAAGGTTTTCTAACTTTTCAGAACTGAACTTTTCAAGATTTTCTAAAGTAGAAATTAGAATCAAATGGCACGAAGAAAGCAAGGATAACTTTGAAATACGACCAAGGTATATTCTAATATTTTATTTTTAAATATAGCTTTTAATTTTTTTAATTACAAATAAATCCACTTTTAGGAAAGCTAATTAAAAACATAAACTACCTGCACCGATTCACTTGTTGTAACTAAGAGATTTTTAGTAAAGGTGTTTTCTGAAGAAAAAAATTGAAGTGAGAATATGATGGCATAGAAAGAATCCAAATGCATAAAGGGAGGTGATGAAAAAAAAAGGTTCTTATACCCTGTCAATCTTTTTTGCTGTCATGATGGTACAAGCTATTTACAGAAAGAACTGCTCGCACATATTATGAAATCTCATCGAATGATTTTTGGGTTTTATTCTCCTCTATCTCAGCTTTCTAGAACATATTAAATTTTAAAATTTTATTGGGAAACATGAACGTTATGGCCATTTATGTCTAACAGGTTTTTTTTTTTTAAAATTAGTTGAAGAAAGTAAATCTGGAAAGGAGAGAAATTTTGTAAGAATAGATAAATTGATAAGCTTCAGTGAGTCTTATCATGGATGAATGTCATAGAATAATCAATGTATACTTTCAAAGATGAAGGGGAAAAAAAGAGAGCAGTAGCTTGCAGGAGTACCTGCAAGAATTTAGGTGTGGGGGAGATGATGAGACTAGAAATGTCTCATCTAAATTTATCTCTATTTTCTCTTAAAATTAACATTAAAAGTAGATTTAAATGTAGTTTTATGAATTGTTAGCTTATTTAAAATATAATATAGATATATATTGGTATGTTTCTTAGAAGTCTATTGCAATTTAATTGCAAACATTTTATAATGTTTATTAGAAAAACATAGAATGCAATATGTTTTAAAATGATGAAAAATTAGTCTTGAAGTATTCCAGCCTCTTTCAACCAACCTTGAAGCATTCTAAAATCACTTCCAGAGCCAATTTTGAAAGTATTCCAGCTTGATTTCAGCCAAAGGTGTTTCAACTCATTTGACTTGAACCATGGATTTGATATTCTCTCAACCTTTTATTTTCTAAAAAGTTGAAGATAAATTGTTTTGGGAAAATAATAAAAGTAGCAAAAATAAAATCTTTTTCCCTTGAAAGGATATGAATGTATTGTGACTTTGTAATGAGGGAATAAAGGATGTTGTTCCTTTAACATAGGATTAGTAGAGAGAATAAAGGAATTTGTTTCCTATATAGAGAGAGAATAAAGGAATTTGTTTCCTTTAGCATAGGAGTAGGAGAAATATGTGTAGAAAATAAAGGGAGATGTTCCTTTATCACAGGAATGGGAAAGACAAGTGTATTTATGCTTTCCACTAGTTTAGGGAGTTGGGTGAAGATATTTAATGTATAAATAAACCTCTCAACTCTAAAGAAAAGAGTTGTTATTTTGACAAACTTTTGGAATAAGAAAGCTACAACAATTTTAGAAGTAAATTTGTAATATTTCGTTGAAGAAATAAGATATATGGAGCATTGAGCACAAAATTGGGTGAATGATCTTGGTCCAATTCCAAGGGAGGATCAAGTAAGTTGTTCATCCTGAGGAAAAGGACAACATTTGGTACTTATTTTATTGTTTGTATTATTTTAGTTTTATGCATTTCTATTTATTTTAAATGTATTAAATTAGATTTTAGTGCAAGAGCTATTTTATTTATGTATTTTAATTCATGGAAACATGTTTTAAATTTATAGTTTTAATTTATGCAAGTGTGTTTAAATTTTGCATGTGTGATTTTATTAGATTAATTTAATTTTTCTTATCTATTTTTGTTAGAAAGAACTGTTTGCCAAAAAATATTTAAGTTCCTAATGCATACAGCCTTTGGACACCACCCCAGATTGATAAATTAAATGAAGAGGATTCCAACGATCCTTCAGCTATGATAATAATGTTTATCTTACAGATGGTAGAATTTTTTCTTGTACTTTAGTAACCATAAATGGTTTCTATGTGCTAAGAGAGGTTAATGGAATGTTATTCCTGTGTTGTAGAGAGCCTTACAACTGTATTTTTCAATGTCTATATCTCTGTTTGATAGAGAATCTCAATAGGCTATGTAGAGCCATATATATAATGGCCATATAGTTTTTTGAAAATTGAGTATGGTTACTACCAAATGCAATTTTAGATTGTTATATTTTATTCCTATCAACTGTGTTTATAACCATAAGATATATAGATCAAACTTATTTTTCCGGACTGACTGTCTATACTTTAAAGGATTAATAGTGAGTTTATGAAGGTACTTAATGATCATATGATAACCATTGTACAAGTAACCCAGCTGTGTATCCAGTAAGCTAACTATGTATCCAAGTAACCCAATTGTGTATCCATTAAGCTGACTAAGTATCCAAGTAACCCGACTGTGTATTCAATAAGCCGATTCTGTGTTGAGTAAGTCGACTATGTATGAAAATACTATAGTATTATTTTAGACTCAAACCTATTTAGGTTGAAATATTGAATTTAATCAAAAGATTAGTTATGATAATGATAGTATTCATTAAAGATCTTACTTGAGTGAGGATATACCTCATGAACTATGTTTATACATGTTATGACATGCAAATTTGAACAATGCCCAAGTGGTCAAGAGTAGACTAGAGGTTATTGTTTCCCTGTTATATTATTATAAATTTTTACTTTTGGAAAATAAGAGTATTTGATATTACAATGTATGGGTTAGAGAAGTTAAAACCCTAGATTCAACCCAGAAGGGTGTAGAAAAATTAAAAACTCTTAAATCGGTTATAACATTGAATTAGTCTATTATTTATTATGGTCGACAGTGAATGGTCGAGAAACCATAGAACAAGATAGTATAATAGACATCAGATTTCCACAGTCCATGATAATGTAAATTGTGCTTCTAGATTAAACTGTGTGAGTATTTTTTTTCTCAACGTTTCGGATCATACTCCATGATCCATCATCAGGAGAAAAGAGAGCAGGAGAAGAGAATTGAAAATAGTATAATTTAGGAAGATTCTAAGAAGCACTTATGGTAAAATAAATGATTTCATGATAGAGTCAGAAAACTTGATATATTACACAAGAGTGCTCAATTTTTTGGTCATTAAGTAGAATGACAAGAAGTCATAGACCCTAGTATTTGCAAGTATGTAAAGAGGGACTCTCTGAAAGGTTAAAGTCATCTAAACCCATATATTATGTATATCCTAGATTAAGGATTAAATTCTACGTCAGATTGACTAGGATTTGAGGTTAGTCAAGACAATTTATGTCTAGAGATACTAGTTAAACAAGCCAAAATGTAGGATGTGATAGTTTCCAAGTCGAGTTAGAGGTTTGTGAACACAACTACATTTATTGCAAATGTTTATATATAGAGAAACTTTGGCCAAAGTGATGCATTGTCTCTATATGCATTAGTTGGTTCACTGTGTCTATATTGTGTAACCTATCAGAATGATCATACTTAGCTAGAAGATTGATTAGAGTTGTATGGTCGATTGAGTTATGTAGGAAACAACACTAGGCCTCAAATGACAACTTGTTGGTTTCTTATGTCTATATTCTTTGTGAAGGGTAGGGCTGCTTATAGGATGGAAGGTGAGCGAGGGATTGCCGGTCTGTGGCTGGAGGAAAAGCACTTGGATGATGCTCTCCCTCTGCAGCAGAAGACTCATCGAGACTTGTGAGACAAATATCAGATTTCATATGCACTATACTTCATGATATGACTTATGATTTTCAAACTTATATAAAATTATTCATATTTCCAAGTGCAAATTATTTGTAAATGTAAAGTGAAATGATTTCACAATGATTTTATCTTTGAATAAATTGTAATTTCAAGGTTGAAAAATATGAATAGAAAAGATATACATTTAATTCTATGTGATTATGCAAATGTCAGTTAAACATGTTCTTTTACTTTCTTAGTAAATTTTGTGAGTAATTCCAAGTTGTATGAGTTGATATGTTACATTTAGCCTAATATATTTAATTTTTAGTTATAGACTAGAGTTTGTGTCAAGTCCTTAGTTAGGTTGAAGCCCAAGAGAGTGTTTATATAGGTGGAAGGAAATTATGAAATGAATAGTTTTGGTGATGTAGATGCTTGAGAGATTAGATTAGTTGTAATTTGTTTAACAATGATGGACCATGCATGTGCACCACTTTTAGTATTCCTATGGAACATGATACCCATTATGAGGGTGGATTTGTGGAACAAAATAAACACATGCTTTGTTTGGCCAATAGAAGTAACTAAAGGTAGCATATAAGGGGATATTTTGTGATATGAAGTTTAACATTGTGACAATGTGTTAGATAATCTCTAATGTTTCATCTGTACATGTGTGGTGATGAATAATTTTGATATAAGATACTGAATGGTAATTCTCTATGAGAGTACTAACTTACAAGGATGGATGACCTAGATAGGTGGTGTGGCAGATGCAGACATAACAAAAGGAGAACTTTTTTATTTAGGTGTAGATGATCTTCAAATTACTAAAGACAAAAGGGGCATCATGTCCAAGTATAATGGCTTAGGATTCTCTCATACATTGTAACCAAGAATTTAAGATGTGCTTGTAATTTGAATATTGTCATAAATATCTAGTTGTTGATATTTACCTAATATAGTGAAGTAGTTGTAAATAAATACAAAATCTATGGACTAAAATTAATTTCTAGATTTGATCTTAAGAGATGCATGTTGAGGTGTTAATGCAACATCTAATATTTAAGAGAACTTATCTAAGAGGATGAAATGTGTCCTGAAGGTTCATAGTGTTAGGAATATGTTGTATATTTTGCATGTTTTACATCCCTGATGGACTATACACTCATTCACAATATTGGGCCCTTTTTCAAGGTAGTTAGTTGACCCATGGTTTTAAGCCTATTATTTTATAATACCACATAGTGGCTTTGTATAGTGGTTCTTATAAATAATCACACATGTATTAGAGTTATAATGGGCAAGGATCATTGTATTATATAGTGAGTTTAGAGAAAGGTGAAGATGCCATATTCACTTTAGAAGATAGAGTTGAAGATCTAGATAGTAGCTCCTATTGAGAGTGCTAGAACTATGCATTTTATTGCAATTGTTGAGATTTATACATTAAATGTGCTTTGGAGGGTAGATTTTTCTTGAAAGGTTTTTTCCATCATGGTATATCTTGTATTATCTCATAGTTGTTATTCTATTAAAATTTGTATATATATATGTTCTTACTTGAACTATTTCTCTCATAGGATAAGTGTGAATCTATTCTAGTTTCATTTCACAAAGAATGAAAGTAAATTATACATGGATAATTGTTATTGATTTGTTTATTCCAAATACCTACTTGTAATGATTTAATTTCATGATCTTTAGAGAATGTGTGTGTGTATCCTTAGAAAAGCTAAATGGTTATCCTTTGGTCCATATGTGACTAGATTTATGTTACCCATACCTTCTATTATAATACATATGCTTGTGATTGGATGTAAACCTCAATTTTGTAGGATGTCTCTTAAGCATTTAAGATTTAGTTTGACCATCTTATTTACAATATGAAGAAACAACTATGGTTGGAGGTTAGGTTTCCATAGAGTTTTATTTTTCTCCATTGAAGTCAAGAACCTTATTCCTTAACCAAAAGTTTTAAGGAAGTCAAATTACTTTAGCTAGATACATGATTCAAGATCATGCCAAGTGCCTTGCCCATGGTGTAAGAGTGAGGATACATGTCAGATTCTATCCCATCACATTATTAGAGGCCTTTAATGTTTGATTTCCCTTGTACCATACATCATAATGTTGTCAAACCAAGACATAAAGTGACATCACATTTGAAGTCATATTGAACTTCTTCCACCCTATTTTGGTATTCAAGTGATCTCTAATTTGGTAAATGGATTTGATCTTGAAATTTATTTTAGTTAAATTAGTTGTTGAATACAAGAACCCCTAAATTGATCTAAGGGATCCCAAAAAAATATAGTGTTTATCCACAAGTGGTGCACATAGAATAATGAACACCATTGAGTTCTTTTATAGATTATTGTATAATGTACATCAATGTAGAGTGAAAGAATACACTGTGTGGCTAGAACCCTACTACAAGATTGATACATGTATCTCTTTCAGGGTCATTGGATTATTGACACCACTGGAGGCATTTCCTTAAATTTTAAGCCTTCTCTAGTCCAATATTGTAATTCTCCAAGCTTGCACTCCATACAGTAAAATATATAGACTGTAAATAACTTTTTTGTGATACAATTATGAATACAGTGTGCCACATTGCACACCTATGCACTCAAGATTCCATGACACAAATTAACAACACTCAAGGCATGCAACACCAATGTACCAAGCATGACAACACAAGCATAAGTATTAGGAGAAACTAGAAAATAGCCTTTTGTAAAGAATTTGTGCATAGATACAACCAAACTTAATTACACAACAATTATCACACTCATGTAACAATTGTAAATCTACTTGCATAGATATCACTTTCGCATACAACAATTACACACTTGCACAACAATCATAGACTTAATTGTGCAACAATTTCAAGTTTACTTGCACAACAACCACAAACTTACTTATGCAATCAATTATATACTTGCACAACAATCATAGACTTACTTGTGCAACAAAACTATCTTTTACAAAAGCCCTCTAAAAACATAAGAGATCAAGTCCAAACATAATGTTCTCATCAATTTCAAGTAATCATTTTGTGGTTCTTGGATGTTTTACAATTTCATCACACTCATTGTCTTCTTGACAAATGTCCTCTCTTCTTATGTAATTTGGAGATACATTGATTTTCATTGTTTCATCCATGTTATCAACCTCATCAATGTTATCAACAATTGGATTATGGAGTGCAAATTCAACATCATGAGGTTCATTTCCACAATCTTCAAGCAAATGTCTATATTTTTCTTCTTCTTTGTCCATGATATTGCTCTTATCAATAGGTGTTTCATAACATTTTGCAAGATTTTCATTTGTAATAACATGATCAATTTCATTTTTCTCTAACATTTCATTATATTCAACATTAACACCTTCCATTTGTAGGTCATTAGATGGAAAAGAAGAAGCTTCACCTTGGTGAGCATCCACCAAACCTGATCTTCCAATCCTCTTCCTTGCTCTATCCTTTTCCCTAATTGCTTCAATTTCCTCCAATGTAACTTTCCTCCTTTTTTCTTTATGGCAAATATTACTCCACATTAGGGGAACAAAAATATCACCCTAATGATTGAAACAAACAAATTTTGTGTCCAAAAGTGTAGAAAAGTGTAGAAAAAAAGTGTAGAAAAGTGTTTTTTTACTGTAACATGCAGAGATCACGGGTTTCTTGACAATAGAGGGTTTGTGGGTGCTTTTGTCGGGCCCAACAATATTATTTTTACCTTTTTTGGATATTAGGTAATGGATATCCATTCTCAAAATGGATATCTATTCCCAAAATGGATATTTGTTACCTAAAGCCCAGTTCTTTGGGTAATAGATATCTAGGTAATAGATATCCATTCTACAGATATTCATTTTGCCTATGTTATTAAATTGAGGCAAATTATAAGAAGTGAAAGAGATCTAAATTGAGAAGTAACTTGGTGGGCCTTGTCGACAAGATGAGGACCAAAGGATTGATTGCCAAAGGTAGAGTTATAGTTCCTAGATTAGACTTTAGGGAGAAACTAGGGGAAAAAAGGATGAGAAAGGAGGAGTTGATGAAGTCATTAGGAGGCACAGCCCTTTGAATTAATCACTTAGTAAATAAAATGGGAGTTCAAATGGATTAGAAATCCATTTGCGATAAGGGTATTTAGTAGAAAAAGGTGCCAAAGAGTAAGGTGATTTTTGGAGACACAACCAACATTAGGTTTAAAGAGGAGGAATAGTTTCCATATAAAAAATAGGTGATTATTCCATGGAACAATGGAGTTGTGGCTAGATAATCGACTTTGAATAGTTGGAGGGTGAGATGTTGTGAATGGACTATCATTGATTAAGTAAAGATATTGGTTTAATGTTGATGTGGAAAATTTGAAAATGATTTTTTGAGTAGATCAATGATGCTCTTTGGAATAATGACCTAATAGGGTTTAGATTATAAGGCTCAAGGATCAATAAGAAATAAGGTGGTGAACAAAACCAAAGTACTTATGTGTGGTTGAAAGAAGAGGATGTGATCTTCATTGAGGATTAGGAGGTAGAAGTGATACCTTAAGAATGAGACATTGGAGGATTGTGATCTCTAGATTGTTCCCATAGAAGGAGCAACTAAGTTGAAGGAAAAACTTTCCATGGAATGTGTCTATGGATTTCCATAGCCTTACGAAGGCAATAGTTCTAACTTCATAGTTGAAAACACATTTGTGAGAATGTGATAAGAGTTGTGTGGCAACTCTAAAATTATAGATATATGCTTTTCAAAAAAGTAGACAAGTTACATGTGTTGTCATAGGGTGTCATTTCGAGTGAATATACTAAGTTTGTGTGCCATGGTTAACATATATTGAGGAGTGAATATGCATATTTTGGTAGTAGCTTGGTGCAAACTAAAATTCCAGAGGATGGATCTAGAAGAACACCATTCCAAATGACTATTGGAGACATTGCCAAGGGTGTTGATGGCACACTAGAGATTTCAAGTGGAAAAAACACTAGTGTAACCTATGAAATTTTTATAGGGATCATATAGAATATCATGTATAATATACATATCAAGGAATGCATCAAGATAATTGGTATGAGTATGTGAGACTAGTAGAGTTACTTGGTTGGAAGAGGCCGAGTGTAGGAAAGAAGAGGAATTCACCAAGGTGTAGATGGACTAGAAATTCTAGATTAGAGGATATTGACATAGTCTATGATGACACTTGAAAGGATAAAAGACTATAACATGGGAAATAGGTGGATAAAATATGTATGAACCAATAAAAAGAAAATCTATGAGGTTGTGGTCAACACACAAATACCCATCAAAGGATGGAAAAGTAAGGCTACGAAGGCAAGAGAGGTAACAAAAAATGGTCATAAGAAGATGTAGATTGAAGAGAATAATGACATATTTTGTGCTTATAGATTTTTGGTGACACAACCAACATTAGGTAAAGAGGAGGAATAGTTTTCCTATAAGAAACAAGTGATTTTTCCATGGAACAACGGAGTTGTGGCTAGATAATCAACTCTGAATAGTTGGAGAGTGAGATGTTGTGAATGGAGTGTCATTGATTAAGGAATGATATTGGTTTGATGTTGATGTGAAAAATTTGAAAATTATTTTTTGAGTAGATCCATGATGGTCTTTAGAATAATGACCTAATAGGGTTTAGATTATAAGGATCAATAATAAATACAGTGGTGAACAAACCAAAGGACTTATGTGTGGTTGAAAGAAGAGGAGGTGATCTTCATTAAATATTAGGAGTTAGAAGTGATACCTGAAGAAGGAGATACATTGAAGGATTGTGATCTCTAGATTATTCCCATAGAAGGAGCAACTAAGTTGAAGGAACAACTTTCCATAGAATGTGTCTATGGATTGCCATAGCCTTAGGAAGGCAATAGTTCTAACTTCATAGTTGAAAGCACATTTGTGAGAATGTGATAAGAGTTGAGTAGTGATTCTAGGATTGTAGATATATGCTTTTCAAAAAAGTAGAAAAGTTACATGAGTTGTCATAGGGTGTCATCTCAAGTGAAGATACTAAGTTTTTATGCCATGGTTAACATATATTGAGGAGTGAACTTGCATATTGTGGTGGGAGTAAAGAGAAAGATACACAAAGATAAAAAATAAAGAGATTGAGAGAGGAAGATTGATAGAGAAAGAGAGCTTGTAGTATATATATATATAGAGAGAGAGAGAGAAGGAGATATAAAGAGACAGGCATAGGGAGATATAGAGATATATAGAGAGAGCAAGATTTATAGAAGAGGAAGAAGATATGAAATTTAGCTTTCAGGAACGAATATCTATTCATGGCTCTACAAAGATATTTGTTACCTTAATAACAAATATCCGTTAGTAATGGATATCCATTATGCCTCAGGAATGTCTTGGATTTAGGCTTGGGACTATCATAGTTGACTTTCTCTTAGCTCTAATGTGTTTACAGGTTTCACCCTCTTCTTCTGACTTCACCCTTTGTGCTAACGACTTTTTTAATTCAAATTTGATGAAACGAAAAGGGTTTATTGAAGAAATTGTCAGCTTTCTAAAAATATAAGATTTTCTTGATTATCATATTATTAAACAATCATTAATAATTTTCTATATAGAGTGTGTCTAAAATCTTAATGGACACACTGATTGAAAAACATCCATAACTTTCAAAACGTTTCACCTTTTTAAAATCTCAAAGATGTGTCACACTTTATTCTTTTCTAGCTTAGGTTTAAAGAAAAATTGAATTCAAAATTTTTTTGATCGAGTTAGGTTGGCTGGAAATTTACTTTTTTAGTTTTTAAAAAAAAGTCAGAGTAAAAAATTCATAAGTAATTATTTTCCTGAAAAAATTTTCAAAAAAATATGTGTCACATCCAGGCATGAGTCCTTTACTTATTTTAAAGATTAAAAAAAATATTTTTTTTGCTCATACTTAGGTTGGCTGGAATGACACCCCTTTTAATTTTTTTCTGAAAATTTTAATAGTTGTTCATTGAAATATTCATTTTTCACCAAGTAAATTTAGTTTTTTTGAAAAACAAATAGTAGCCTATAAACTAGATTCAATTCTCTATAAATTTTATCTTACATATTTTTCAAATTATGTAGATAATCCATTCAAATTTTCACATGAACTTGCTTAAGTCTATTTTTTAGTATTTTCATTGTCACTTAGAGGTATTGTTTGGCCCATCATGATCCTACACTCACCTTAGTATTTCTTTCTCTAGTTTTAATTGCTCTAATTCCAATCTCAATTTCTCTATTTTAGAGCTCTCCTTTATTTTGTTAGTTCATCGTCATGTTTGGGCTTCAATGTGGTAAGCTAGAGTGACCAGTTCAGAATAGGATGTAAATGTTTGTCCATCAAGGGTTGTCATAATTTATGGAGCTACCCATGATACAAACCATTCAATGCATTATTTTTTATATTAGTGGTTCTTCCAGTTTCCCAGAAACTTATTTAAATCTTTTATCAAAATATTTTATAGATTCCACCTCTTTTTGTACTAAATCTCTCATCTTGCTAACTCCTATAGGGATTTCAAGAGATTCAAAATTATCCAAGAATGATTTTCTTACCTCATCTAATTCTTTATCATGTTGTGGATAGGTTTTTCTGTACCAATTGAAAGTATCACTTCTAAGTGTTCCCACAAATCAAATAGTTTAGTCTGATCTCTATTTATGTTTCTCCTTTGTAATATTGACTCCAAGATGAATATGTGTTCTGCTACCTCAGTAATGGGACATTTACCTGGCATAATAGAAGGTGTGGAAATGATTCTATTTCTAAAAGGCTGGATAGGTTTCTTGTGTCAAATTTTTGGATTGGCAATAATTGGACTACTTCTTTTGAGCTCCTAGGGTGGAGAGGCTTAGATCATTGGCCTATCAAGTTGTCCTCCTCCCTATTCTCTTTGCCCAAAAAGCCTCCTTTTAAGTTTCAACTCATGTGGCTACATGATCATAATTTGCACAATCTTGTAGAGGCATGGTGGTTAGAGGGGAAGTTGACCTTCGATACTACTATATTTTCTTTCTTCAAGTGGCTCCAATTTATCAAACTCAAACTTAGAAAATGGAATAGAAACTCTTTTGGAAATCTTTTTCATATTAAAAACCATGTTTAGGACAGGTTTGATAGTGTCACTTTTAGATTCAAGGAAAAGGGAATGATAGAGGAACTGTTGCGGGAAGAGACTAGGTGGTCAAAGGAACTGGTTGAATGGGAGTTGCATGAAGAGATTTTTTGGAAACAAAATCCTTGAGTTGATTGGCTCCAGGAAGGGGATAAAAATACTACTTCTTTTCATCACCCAGTGAAGGATCATAGAAGTAGTAATTTAATGGATTATATCATCTCAGCTCAAGGAGAACAATTAACTTCTTTTCATCCTATTTCTGAAGAAGTAGTAAGGTTCGTTTCTTCTTTGTTCACTAAGAATGGTCCTCAAGCTCTAGTTGAGGCTCAGAAAATCACTCTTGATTGCATTCCTACTTTGGTCTCAGATGACATGAATAAATAACTCATAAAACCTATCTTTATGGAGGAGCTTGAGAATGTTGTGTTTCAAATGAAAAAGGTAAGGCTTCTGGTCTAGAAGGTTTTCCTATAGAGTTCTTCCACAAGTTTTGGGATATCCTAAGATCTGATTTATTAGAGGTGGTCAGTGAATCACAAACTAACAAGCAAATTCTCAAGTCCATCAACTCCACCTTTCTTGCTTTAATTCCCAAAAAAGAAGGTGCTAACTCTTTGGATCATTTTCATCCCATCACTTTATGTAATGTGACTTACAAGATAATCACAAAGCTCATTGCAGAGAGTTTGAAAAATGTTTGGTCCCTTTGATTTCTCTAGAATAGGGGGTTTTTGTGTAAGGGATAGATTTTGGATGGTATAGTGGTGGCAGTTGAGGCTATCCATTCCATGTCTATTTCCAAGGAGAAGGCCATGTTCATTGAATTGGATATGTCTAAGGCTTCTAACAGGGTTAAGTAGTCTTTTCTCCAAGACATTTTATTAGCTTTTGGCTTATGTTCAGAGTGGGTTAGATGGATTATGAGTTGTTTGTCTTCCTCTTCATTTTTAGTTTTGATCAATGGTATACCATCCTCTCTTTTTCCAGCCTCTAGGGGACTCCTCCAAAGAGATCCTTTATCTCCTTATTTATTCATTTTAATGGAAGAAGGATTAGGGTGCTTGTTGAAGCAACATTCAGAAAAAAGGTTTCATTCATGGCTAGAGCTAGGCTCAGGATTTGTCCTCTCAATTTCACCTCTAGTTTGTGGATGACACAACTCTTTTGGGACTTGCTAGAATTGGTGAGGCTATCAACTTTAGGAAAGATCTCAAGATATTTATTTATTTGCTTCTAGCCACCAGATTAATGAAGATAAATCTAGCATCTTCTTCTTTAATACTCTTGAGCCTATTCAACATAAAATTGCTAACATTCTTTACTTTCAGATTGGAAGGCTTCTTGTGGATTATTTGTGTATTCCTTTATCTTTAGGTATGTTGAATAAGATCCACTAGAAGAAGATTCTAGAGAAATTTCAGTCAAAGGTTAACCACTAGACTTTTCGATCGTTATCTTTTGCTAGCATGTTGATTCTTCTTAATATGTCTTGCAAGCTCTTCCTTTGTATAGATTTTTGGTTCTATCTGTCATGCCCACCTTTTTACGAGTGGCCACGACATGAGAAAACACATGTCATGCCACATTACCCATGTGGTCATGACATGAAGCACCAAAAAATTTCCCCTTACCCCTAAATCCCTGTCGCACAAGGTGGGGAAGGAAGACAAGGCGTGGAAGAAACATCCAAGACGCCTGGTCAAGTAAAACAACCCAAGTGGAAAATGATATTAAGTGCCCAAGGCAACAACCATGCAAGAAGAAATGATCCAATCATCCATATAACTAAAAGTAGGATATTACATACATAAGCAAATGAAATACAAATTCGTTCAATATTACATACAAGAGCATAATGAGATAATTCCTGAACAAAAAGATTAGTATCTAACACTGAGACATAACATAATGACATTGATGAATTAAGAGGACTTGTACATTAATATCAACAATTCGTAAGAAGATGAGGAACAACCTTTTTCCTTCCAAGCGTACCAGAACACCAAGGAATAATCTCTAGGCAAAAAGCGTAAGAAACTAACCCTATAACATAGAAAAGAATGATAAAGGGAGCATGAGTTCTATGACAAGCATATTACCATAAGGTAAGAATTAAGATCATTCATCACATCATACACTCCTACAAATTAAATATCAGTTTCTAAAACAAGAGATAATTCTTTACGATTTACAAAGTGAAAACTCCCTCCCAAACATGGGAGGATCATAACTCAAAATTAAATTACATAGATTAATAAATTTCACTGAATAATATACAACCTTAAATAATTACAACCGAGGTGTCCCCAACGACACAGTGGATCAGCAAGGGAATCTCACAATGGTACAATGTAAGGGCCTCGCCAAGTCATCCAAAGAACGTCTGATCGGAGACCAACGGGGGATGCTACTCACCACCCAACCATATTGCCATCATTGAATGCAATGGAAGTCCATTGCACCCTAGGCAACCCCTGAGCCACGGAGAGAGGAGATCAGGAAACCACTACTAGCATGGATGACTCTCACAATAAGATTCTAAGGAATGACACCAAGGAGGTTGATAGAATTAAAGGAATTCGACCACACCCACACCAAAGGAAACACTCCTACATCAAAACAAGCATAGAAAGCCATGGGGTTATTCATGACCCAAAACAACTAGTTGGGAACCAAGAATCAATCGAATGAAGGGTTAACCCATCCAACACTAGACGTAGTCCCATGGTAACTTAGAACAAAAACACAATAAACAATAACCAACCTATTCTGACCATTACACAACCCAACTAATAATTCACCCTCTAATATATATAAATCACTAATCGTTCATTCCTTACCTAATTAATAAATACAAACATTACTAACAAAACATATTTGCATAACTTCATATATAGAATTCCATTAATGTCAATACTATAAACCATCACAATCTACTCAAAAATATAACAACACTTGCTATTCTTATATAGTTATGTTTCTTTTAATCAGTGGTAATCTCATTGTAATGGATTTGTTCTAATGCTCATATTCTCAACACTAAATATTAAATCATGCATTAAATAAAACCAGAGGTTTAAAAGACTGTTCCATATGAAATGGGAGATTTAGTATAAATATTAACAAGATTGCTTCATACGCAAGGAGGGATTTATCTTTATATAATAGACCAACCAGTGAGATCTAAATGTTTTAAGAGGAAGACTACATCATATGATGGGGAAGATTTTGTAAGACTCCCACACACATGTTTGTCAAATAAAATAAACTTCATTTGAACAGTCGAGAAGTAAACTGCAGTTAAATAAACAATTCTGTAATTCTGACCATTTGACCTGTTAGTTGGGCAAACTTTTGTGGCCTACCGGGTAATCACACCATGTTGTCTGTCAAAGGGAGGCACACACTCATAGAAAGGCCATCGACAGACAAGGTGTCAAAGGGGGGGTGTGAGTATCCATAGTCATTGACATTGAGGCATTTGCACAAGGGAAACAACATCGGGCAAGGCAAACCCTCTGAGGCTGCAGATGCATCAAGAGGAACCTACAAGGAGAAGAGACCTCGAGGGTCGTGCCCCCAACCAAAGGGAGCTGCACCTATCACTTCTTTCCTAAATCTAAAAACATCAGTTTATTGCTACCTAAATCTAATATACACCAGGTTTTGCTTATCTTAGATTTAGTTTGTTTCTATGTGATTTATCTGTTGCACATCAATCTTTCTGATGCGCCCCATTTATCTACCCAGGAATGTTCTATATTTTGTTTTTCTTTTGCAAGCTATTCACAATACAGGTAAATCCCCAACGAAAGCATGTTAGTGAAGGAGCAAAGGAAGCATAAATTACGGTGGCCATAAATCCAAATGGTTACTTTAGGTGTTACAAGAACATAGCCAACACTCGAACGAGAGGCATTCAGGGTAAGAGGTCTGGTGGGATCTCATCCATTGCCCCTTTTCCTTTTTAAATCCATACTAAGTTAGAGATTTACAAATTTAAGGCATAGATGAATGCAGAAGCAAAAACACAGGGGAATACCTCCCCAACAATCCACTGTCAAATGACTACACATCAATGGAGTTTGCCCTTGCACCAACATTTCTCTTTGTTGTCCTCACCCCCAATCCAGTTGTACCCCTCTAGCTTCCCTTCCTTTGTTCCCTCAATTTACAGAAGATAAAAACAAAAATAGAGAGAAAAAATAACAGGTGAAATGCGTCATCGCCACTCCTGAGGGTGCCATAGTCTGCTGCCAGAAGACATCAGGTAGAGGCGGCCACCACCTAACCCTCCCCTATTTCTTTTCTTCTTCTTTTTTCCCATTTCTCTGTCATTTTTCCCCCCATAGCCGAGGCGTCCCTCCCCCTCTGCTTTCTCCTTTCCCTCCTTTGTTTCCTATCCCTTCCCCCCTTTTCTTTGTGTCCCCCCCCCCATTTCTTTCGAATATCCCCATCGAGAACATTAAACGACCTCCGACTTTCTTCCTCACCCCCAGTCCATTCTAATTTTGAGCTCCCGGCCAAATGTGGCTCTTCAAACCTCAGAACTCCATCACGGGGAGGAATCAGTAGTGGTACCCCTAACTTCATGCCTCTCAAAATCATATGTGGCAACCTTGAATCACTCCAAAAGTTTTACAGTAACTTACTTTGCAATGCCCTTGCTTATAACTAAGGTTTCAGGGTCACATCATCAATTATGATGTCGTATCAGCATGTTTTTTTTTTTTTTGTTGTTGAGGTGTCAATTAGTTCCCCAAAAGAAAAGTTAGACCAAAAGGTGTGCATTAAGTCTTGTTTTATTGGTAGGTTGATGTGGCATCACAAGATTGGTTGCTTTTAAAATTTAAAGGGCACATTTCATTCAATTAAAAGTACTTATAGTAACACTACAACTTTAAAATCACAATTACTAGTACTAAACTTTAAATAAAGTTGGACCTTAAATGCACATATATTGCCTCAGCCATTGGAACTATCTCACCTATTGGGTCTTTTCCCTTATGCCCAAGGAACCAATGTTATCAATTGGGAGGCTTAATAAATGAGACATCGAGGTAAAGTTATCCTTCTAGATTTCATAATTGCCTACTTGATGGTGGTGAATCTTCTCTATCGAGGAGGAAAAGTTGAGAGTCTACCTATGATCAAACTTCTTGAGGCAATAGACAACCATAACTAAGCTTTGGGCTTGTAGCAAGTAAGGCTATTACAAAAATACTTCATCTAAAGAGCTCGGGATGATAAACATATCTCTTTTGAAAGTATGTTATGAATTTGGATCAAGATTGTATCATGTCTTATGCCATATAGTCGCCAAGCAATTGTGACCCAAGTCTACAACATACTTTAAAAGAAAGTAAGCCTATATATATATATATATATATATATCCTAGAGGGTATATTATTAATTCTATTTGTTTCCACATGGACAATCTCTTAATCCCAAGAAGCAAATTGAGTATGCAACCATTAACAAGCAAGGAACCCCCACTACGAGAGGAAAGAAAAAGTCTATTTTGATTCCTTAATAATGGCACAAGAATAAAAGTGACATACCCTAGCAAGCATAACGATGGGTCATACCTAACATTAAAATGTAAGGGATTGACTCATGATGGTCACGAACCAACACAACCTCATATGTAGAGCATGAAGGATAATGACCACCACTCCTAGTAAGCATAAACAAAAACCAAGGCAGTGCAGGAGGCTTCAAAACAACTTTACTCACGCAAGGAACAACTCACTTAACAGGGATTCGACTCAAAAGTGATCTCAGTTAGAGGTAAGTGGAAACACTGGGAGTAGTCCCCTATACACAAGTAGATAACTTATTCCACTTCACTTTAAAAACACAAGGGATAAAAGCAACACACCATAGCAAGCATAACGACAAGTCATATCATGCCATTAAAAGCAAAGGACTAATCCACACTAGTCATTAAATTAAATTGACTTCGCCCGAAAGTAATGTGATTTGTAAGCACAACATGACCAACCATAGAGAAACCCAATAACGTGAATGAGAAAATAAGACCGCTAAACATCATGCATAGACATTTTATGGGGTTACACACCACAATAGGGATCGAACTCGTGAAGGATTTCGATTGATGACCAAAAGAGCAAACACTAAAAGTAGACCTCCATTCAAAAATCAAATAGGATGGTTAAATGTTTGACAAACCTCACGAACACAAGGTCAAACACTCAACCAAAGGACTAGGTAAGGTGAGATGGCTTGGTGATTTCATGTCTCCTCCTCCACATCCATCCATTGGTCAAACACCTGCATGCATAATCCTGCACACTCAATATGAACATTAAATCCAACAACGAAGACAATAGCCGAAGCAACATATAGTGACCAATGAGGATGCATAATCTAGCTAGGTTCGTATCCATCATACAATTATATCATATAATAATCAACTCATTTATAATTTGATCTAGAACTAATAAGATGAATCGATACATACCAATGAGATAAGGGTAGTCCTCACACTATCTTCCGCAAAGAGTATTCTCAAAGAGTTTGATGCTCTTGCTCAAAAAATTTTAATGGGCAAGAAATCTTGACAATAAAAAATGGAGCCTTGTGAGTTGGGACTAGGTGTGCAAGCCAAAAGAGGTTGGTGGTCTTGGGATTAGACAATCTAAACTCAATAATCAGGCTTTAGCAACTAAACTATATTGGTGTTGATGCAAATTTTTAGTGGTTAATTGTAAGTATCTGGGAGGAATAACTAATGAGGATATTCCATGAATGGAATTAGAAAGGAAGGGGGTCTATGATCTAGGACACAATTAAAAGGGGGCTCTGTGACTTATTAAGGAAGGTCTTTTTTGGATTATTCATAAGGGGGGTAAGGCTTTCTTTTGAACTAACTCTTGGGATGGTCACCCCCTATTCTATCTTCTTTTCCCCAGCTCTAGTCTTTAAGTGAAAATTTTTTAACGGTTGGGTGGACCATAGTGGTGAACTTCAAATCTTCTACTCTTGTTGGGGGGTCCTTAGTTTTTCAATTGTGGGACTCTAGAAGTTGGCCTAGAGGAGGGTCTTAGGAGGATCAAGATACTCTGGTTTATATTCTTGCTGAGAGACCTAGTTGTTCTTTAGAGGATAGGCATATACTAGCCTAGGGGCATAATTTCAAAGGTGTATATTTAGTGTCTCTCGGTTACACTTGTTTGGAGTAGCATTGAAGGGACCATAAAGAATTCCCTTGACCTATCCAAACAAATTTGGAACACATTCAGCTGGCCTAAGTGCAACTTGTTCTTGTGGATTTGTAGTTAAAATAAATGCCTTACCCAAGAAATATTAGAAATGAAGGCGAACAACTATAGAATAGAAATCTGATTACAACTGTAACTATTAATCTAGTGTAGAACCAAAAAGGAGATAGTATGAAATAAAAATAAATAAATAATGGAACAGGAGATCAAACACATAACACAATGTTTACGTGGAGAAACCCTTTCAAAAAAAAATCCACACAAGAAGAGATGCACCAGTCTGTATTAACTTCAATAGAGTTTACAATACAACACTATCAATCTCCTCTTAGGTCTTCAATCCAACAACGCCTTTAATATTCATACACAATCATAATACAATGCCCTCTTTAAAAGAGTATTGCCTTCTAGGGCAAAAAACCCTAACATAACCTCTACTGTCAGATCTGCAACCTAATGATGAATGGTCCAGATTGACTCCGAAATTACAATATTTTCCAAGGCAATTTTCTAAGAAGTTGTGACCACCACCCCCTTGGACCCCCGATGATAGTAGTCAAGGGGGAAATCCCCCCACACACCCCCCCATTGGGTACAAGGATCCAAAGTGTGGTTTAAACAAGATCGCTACTTGGTGAATACTTCACCCCTTATGAATGATTTACAAACAATATTAGGAGTAATTAAATACATAAGATTTACAAGGTTGATGGCACCTTAATCCTAACATTCTCCCACTTGACATCACACATTGTAAATACATCCATAGGAAATCATAAAACAACTAAGTACTAGGAACAAGGGTCGTGGCCTTCTTGTACCACATAAACTTTTCTGTGCTCACAGGTTTAATCAGTGAATTTGCAACATTTTCCTGAGTGTCAACATTCTTCAGCTCAATCTAAACATTA
The DNA here is from genome assembly GCA_027924645.1 of Cunninghamia lanceolata. Classification (NCBI taxonomy): domain Eukaryota; kingdom Viridiplantae; phylum Streptophyta; class Pinopsida; order Cupressales; family Cupressaceae; genus Cunninghamia; species Cunninghamia lanceolata. The sequence continues at coordinate 27,974,964 of BSBN01000254.1, forward strand.
GAAATCATTTCATGAATAAAATGGTATTGAACATCCACATGCTTAGTTCATGCATGATACATGGGGTTCTTAGAAAAATATATTGTACTCTGACTATCACAACCAATTAGAATAATCCTGCAATCAAAACCAATACATGTACACAATCTCCGTAACCAAACTACCTCCTTAGAGACATGAGTAGCAACCATATACTCTACTTTGGTGGTAGATAAAGCAATAGTGGGCTTCCTTTTACTCATCTAACTCATAGCTTCTCCAAACAAAGTAAACACATAGCCACTAGTGGACCTTTGACTATCCAAGTCACCTGCCCAATCTGCATCAACAAAATGCCTTATCCACAATGTTAGTACCAGAATAAACCAAATAGTAATCAGAAGTACCATGCAAATATCTTAACACCCTCTTTGTATAATTGTAGTGTTGTCTGCCAGGGTTAGACATAAACCTACTCAAAACTCCCACTACTTGGGCAATATTTGGTCTAGTGCAAGCCATTGCATACATCAAACTTCCTACAACACTAGCATATGGCACATCAAACATATCCTCTAAATCATCTTCATTCTTAGGACACATATCTAATGAAAGCTTAGTACCAACTAGTAAGGGAATTCTAACAGGATTGAAATCATGCATGCTAAATCTGTGCAAAATAGTATCAACATACTTACTATGCGATAACCAAAGTTTTATGTTTACTCAATCCCTTTTGATCTCCATTCCCAGAATATACATGGCTACCCCTAGGTCCTTCATGTCAAATGCACCTGAAAGTTGAGCTTTTAGCTCACTAATCATACCCTTAGTGTTACTGAAAAATAACATATCATCCACATTCAAGGCAATAATCAACAAATGATCATCAATACATCTAGTGTATACACAGTGATCTTCTTCACTTCTAATAAATCCCAATTTCAAAATAAATGAATCAAAATTTTGGTACCACATTCTGGGGGACTATTTTAAACCATAAAGAGACCTTTTTAACTTGCATACCTAGTGCTCTTTCCCTTTTACCTCAAAACCTGTAGGTTGTTGCATATAGATTTCTTCTTCCAGATCTCCATACAAAAATGTAATCTTAATATCCATTTGCTCAATTTCAAAATCATAGGCTACAATAATGGATAAAAGAAATATAATAGAAGATAATTTAGCAATAGGAGAGAAAATTTCACCAAAATCGACTCCCTCTCTCTAGGAGTAGCCCTTGGCTACCAATCTAGCCTTGTACTTCTATAATGAACCGTCTTCTCCAAACTTCTTCTTGAAGACCCACTTACATCATATGGCCTTTCTTCCTTTGGCCAAACGTACAAGATCCTAGGTGTCACATGAGTCTAAAACCATCATCTCCTCCTACATGGCTAGCTGCCAAATCTCACTATCATCTGCATGAAAAACTTCCCTATAGGATCGAGGTTCATCTTTAGTACTCAATAAAGCAAATACACAATAAAAATTTGGTGGGCTATACCTATCAACTGGATTTCATTGTCTTGTGGATCTTCTCAAGGGTGGAGTAAGAGATTCTTCCTCATGTTCTTATGTATGCTCAACTTCTTCTGTAACAATAAAGTCTACCTTATCTAAACTTTCACTTGAATCTTCTTCTTCTTCTCCATCCCCTAATCCAGCATTTTGTTCAAGTCTTGATGTGCATTTTCCTGTTGTAAATCAAAATGCACTATTCTCTTCCTTTCTTTTTCTTCTAGTTGTACAAGATCAGAAATAACTCTAAGTTCCATGAAAATCGCATCTCTAGAAAAAATAACTTTTCTGGTTAGAGGATCCCAAAGCTTATAACCTTTTACATTCTCACCATATCTAATAAAGATACATTTCTATGCCTTTGGATCCAACTTAGATTTCTTTTCCTTAGGCACATGAACAAAAGCCTCACATCCAAAAACCCTTAAATATGAAATAGAAGGTTTCTTAAATGTCCACACTTCATAAGATGTCGAATCAAGATCCTTACAAGGAGATTTGTTTAACAAGTAATAAGAAGTACTCACAGCTTCTACCCAAAAGCATTTATCCAACTATGCATCACTCAACATACTTTTGGGTCTTTCCATTATTGTTCGGTTCATCCTTTCTGTAACACCATTTTGTTGTGGTGTATATGGAGTTATATTTTGTCTTATGATACCTGCATGCTTACAGAACTCATCAAATTCCTTAGAGCAAGATTCCCCTCCATTGTCAAATCTTAATATTTTTATCTTAAGTCCTGATCAGTTCTCTACTAAGACTTTAAACTCCTTAAACTTAGTGAAAACTTCAGATTTATGCTTCATAAAATAAATCCATGTGAATCTGGATACATCATTAATGAAGGTAACGAAATAATGATATTTTCCAATAGAATCATTATCCAAAGGTCCAAACAATTCTGAATGAATAATTTCTAATTTCTCTTTCGTTCTATTGCTTCCTAAAGGAAAAGAATTTATGTTCTGTTACCAAACACACAATGTTCATAGAAATCAAAGTGCTCATCAGAATAAGAGAAACTATCCAACAAATTTTTATTCATAACTATTTTTGAAACATTTTCACCTGTGTGGTCCAATTTGTGATGCCACAACATACATGTATTTTCAGTAGTTTCAGTTACATTAGTGGATTTACAAGCTGTAGTGGCCTCAAGACTAAACAAAGTTCCCATCCTTGTTCCACTGGCTACCACCAAGCTTCCTCTCACCAATTTGCAACCATGCTTATTAAATGTTACATGCATTCCTGAATCATTCAACTTTGAAACAAGAATAAGATTTTTAGTCAATCCAAGAATATGTAAAACACCAGAGGGGGTTTTAATCCTCCCATCACTGAAACATAACTATACCTTTCCCTAGTCAACAATCAGATATGTAGAGTTTTCCCCAAGGTAAACATTACCTCCATCATATTTCTCATATGTGGATAACCATTCCTCATGAGGAGTCATATTATACGAGCAACTTGAGTCAATCAACCACTATTCATAAGTCATAAAATTACATGCAGAAAGTAAAACTTCATCACCTGCATTTGAAGACTTTTTAGTAGAGGAATCCCACTATTTCTTTGGATTTCTACATTCTTTCTTCACATACCCCCTCTTACCATAGTTCCAACACTTACTCTATTTTTCTTTCTAGGAGTTTTAGACTAAACTTTTGATTCCTTAGGCCCCTTATGATCTCCTTTTAGTCCTCTTTCCTTAGACCTCCCACTGACATTAAGAGCATCCATCGAGCTATCTATAGCCTTCTCCCTCATTTCCTGTGATAGAAGAGTTGCAACAAGGGCATCCATCTTTAGATCTTCGAGATTAGTAGTGATAGCAAGAATGAATTCTCCCAAGACTCAGGCAAAGAACATAGAAGCATAATACACTTATCTTCATCATCTATCTAAACATCCACAGAAGCTAACAGACTCATAATCAAATTAAATGTATTCAAGTGCTCAGCTATCGAATCAACCTCCTTCATTTTAAGGGAAAATAACTTTCTTTTGAGATACAATTTATTTACTAGGCTCTTGGCTTGATATATTTCACCCAAGCTCTTCCATAACGCATGTGTAGTCTTCTTAGCAGAGAAATTCAATAGGACAAAGTCTGCAAGGCATAACCAGATTGTACATCATGCCTTTTTGTCCATCTTGTCCCATTCATCCTGGCTGATAGTATTAGGTTTCTTCTCTTTTGTTGCAACCAACCATTGATCTTTTTCTTCAAGGAGATCCTCCAATTTCAACTTCCACAACTCATAACCCATTCCATTGAATCTTTTGATGTCCAATTAGGATGAGTCTGCATCCATGGCTTCTACACAAATCTACAAAATAAAATTAACTAGAAGTCCCACTACAACTCAAAAAACCCTCACACTTCCACCCAAGACACAGAACTAGCCAGGCTCTGATACCAAATGTTAGAAATGAAGGTGAACAACTATAGAATGGAAATCTGATTACAATTATAACTATTAATCTAGTGTAGAACCAAAATAAAGATAGTATGAAACCAACACAAATAAATAATAGAACAAGAGATCAAACACATAACACAGTGTTTACATGGAGAAACCCTTTCGTAAAAAACTCCATACAAGAAGAGATGCACCAGTCTATATTAACTTCAATAGAGTTTACAATACAACACTATCAATCTCTTCTTAGGTCTTCAATCCAATAGTGCATGTCATATTCATACAAAACCCTAATACAATTCCCTCTTTAGAAGAGTGTTGCCTTCTAGGGTAAAAAACCCTAACATAACCTCTATCACCAGATCAACGACCTAGTGATGAACAGTCCAGATTGCTATGAAATTACAATATTTTCTAATGCAATTTTGTAGGAAGCTATCACCACCCCCCTTGAACTCCTGATGGTAATAGTGGGGGAGGCAACCCCCCCACACCCCCCTATCAGGTACAAGGATCCAAAGTGCGGTTGAAACAAGATCGCTACTTGGTGAATACTTCATCCCTTAAGAATGATATACAAACAATATTAGTAGTAATTAAATTCATAGGTTTTACAAGGTTGATGGCACCTTAATCCTAACAGGAAAACATCAGGAAAAGAGGTTTCTTTGATCCTTTCATTTATCTTCTTTGTGGTTGTAGTGAAGAAAACATAATTCATCTTTTCTTTCAGTGACCCTTCTCTATGGAAATTTGGGGTTTATGGTGGAAGTTATGGAACAGACCTTTTTTTCAAGCCACATCTTTGTTTGAGTTTTGGGATAATATGGGACCTCCTCTAGAAACTGTTGTCTTCCTTGTGGTAGCTTTGGGAGTTTATGTTGTCCTTTATCTATTGGCAAATCTAGTTGGAGTGAAATCACTGTATCTTTGAAGAGTGCCAAAGTGGGGTACTACAGGTTTGGTATGAGGTTAAGAGCATGCTTAGGGAAACTATTGAATCCAAGTTTGCTCTAGAGGAGTCTCTTTCTTCTTTAGATACTTATATAGCTAATCTTCTAGAGTTTTCCCTTCCCATTGCTTTATAGGTTCACCCTGGACATAGAGTGCAACCTGAACTAGAAAGGTGAATAGATCAGATAAGTGGAGTCATCCTCCTGATGACTTTTATAAGATTAATACTGATGGCTTTGCTTGGGGAAATCTAGGTGTGGCTGGGATTGGTGGAGTTGGCCAAGATAGTAGTGGATATGTTTAGTTCTTTTTCTCCACTTTCATGGGTGTGCACTCAACTAATCAGATGGAGGCTTGGGCAATTCTAAAGACTTTAGAGAAATCTTGTGATTTAGGTTGAAGGAAGTGGTTTTTGAAACAAATTCTATGATCCCGGTTTCTCTAATTAATAAGAGAAATCTTTAGGATTCCTCCTAGAGACTGGCTTTGATTTCTAATAATATACTTTGTAGCCTCTACCTTTGATACTATTTCCTTTGTTCATGTTCCCAAGGAATGGAATAAAGTGGTTGATTATTTGGCCAAGTGGACCTCTAAGCAAATGGATTTATGGTAGTTGGTGGATTGGGGACATTTAGATCAGACTAAAGGTCAACAACTGCTTCGGATTCTTCATGATGATAAAGATGATTAACACAAGTTGGATGGATAGGAAGGACTGTAATTTTGATAATTTGGAGTGGTATTGCAAGTACCCCCTATGGGTCCCTCTTGTTGTGTATGTCCTGATGGCTATTGCTATTTGGAAGTTGTCTTGGTATATATGTAAGTAATTTTATTTGAATAAAGTTGTTTTATATGAAAAGAGGGACGATGGGGTTAAATGGCTAGATCCTCCTTTCACTACAAACATTTAAGGGCATTTAACCGAGTTGAATCACAACTTTTGTAAGAGGATACACCTATAGGTTGGGTGTCACTTGGAACGATGTGGAAATTTAGAAATTGTCAATTAATGTATTAATTTAATGCTCAGGTATGCTAAAAACCCTAATTATGCAAAACAGTAGGCAAATTGATAAATTATGACAAATGCTTGTAGACTAAGATAGTAGACAAAGATTAGTTACTGACCATTTTTTGAAGTTCATGAAACAGAATATTCAGGGACAATGCCCTAGGTGCCCAAGTCCAAGGTACAATTTTCTTCAGGGAATTAGGGACTCCTTCTGGCACTGATAATCACTATTCTGTCTATTTCTATCACAGGAGATGCAGAGGACACTGCCCTAGGTGCCCTAGTCCAAGGCAGACTAATCTTTGGGATGTCGAGGCTTCTTCAGATGCTAATTGTCACTGTCACATAGATTCCTATGTTTGCAACCTCGGAGGACATTGCCCTAGGCACCCTTGTCCCGAAAGTGCTCCAAACTACTTCTTTCCGCTGGATCCAAAATCTTTATCTTTTGCAACCTTCCTCTACAACTTCACTCTACAAAATTTGATACTTGTAACCTACAATCACAAGGAGTGTGGTTGGGGGTTGTGGTGTTTAGGAGCTTGCCTCAATCAAGCCCTAGAAGAACACTCAAGTCTTCTGAACACCGTTGTTAGATAAAGAGTGTGTATCCTTGCAAGATAGAGGCAAAAACAATATAATAAATGATTCAAACACAAATTGATATCACCTCAGAGGTGTAATTGTCATGGAAGGAAGAATCTCTTCATGCCATGAGGAGATGGATTGGTGACACTAAATCTACAACAAATAAACACAACAACAACACAATACTGCTCTGTAACACAATGAAAGCCATGAATCACCTTAGCATAAGATCACAAGTTTGCATTGTCTATCTAGCTTACAAATGAAGTCCTAAACATACTTATATATGCAACTAAACATATTCCTACTTTAAATTTCATAATTCAAACTTAAGATGTCAGCATGGGACCTAACTAATGGTCACATAACCAACATTCAAATTTGGTACCTACCTAAAATAGGATAGGACAAGGGCGTGAGTGCCCATGTGCCAGGTCCCCTTTTTAGGCCAAGTCTAAAGAAAACAATGTCCCTCAAGCCCCATTTGACATGGCTTTCAGGCCATTTTCTTCCAGAAGTAAAAATGAACATGCAAGATGCAAAACAAGGGACTTGGGAGCTAAACTTAGGAGGGAAAAAGTCTAGGGAGACATTGTCTGACATAACATTTAGCCCCCACTTTAATGTATATATGAATACAAGGTCCATACATTCATTAAAGTATGGTCAAAACACATCAAACACGCCAGGCACTTGAAGCTAATGCATACACAAAGAATGAGGAACTATTTCTAGCCCCCAGTCTTAGGTAGACATTAGAGAAAATACATTACAGACACGTCAAACACGGTGAAAATAGTCTTAGGCACACAAAACACGGAGAAGATAGTAATAGTCATGTAAGACACGGAGAAGATAGTATTGAAGACACGTAAAACACAGTGAACACAGTGAATACAGTGATTATTTCTTTTTCATTTTCATATATATATATGAATGAATGTAGATACACGGAAAGTAAAAATGCAACACACAACCCAAAATGTAGGAGGGGAATTTTGCCACGCTCTTTGGACTACATATGAGGCAATAGACACGCAATACAAATCTCAAAGCACGGGGAGGGACTCATCGCCACACAACTTTAGACTACGCTTGAGAACAAACATGCCATACAAAACCTAAGGTGTAGGGAGGGACTCATCGCCACACAGATTTAGACTACACCTAGGACAAACACGCCATACAAATCCCAAAGCGTAGGAGGGGCATTTCATCATGCTCTTTGGACTATACTTGGGAACAAACATGCAGAAGACACAAGCATCGTATAGCATGCCAAAGACATACTATACGTCTAAAACACGGAAAACAAGTGATAGAAGGAGCCTATTGCTAGGTTCACCACCATCTCAGGCACATTACAGGTGTTGGAGTATGGGAAACATGCAGAGGGGGGGTGAATCAATGTTTCAATAATCAATTTCAACTTCTTAATGATCAAAACACCTAAATTCTTTGCAAACAACAAATGTTCAGTTTCAAGAATATAACTATATGTGATACGCAACCTTTGGATTCTTAAACAATATGTAAACTCAATTGCTGCAATATCAATAAAACAAATAGGAAGACCAGAAATGCATCCACAAAAGAATCATAACACAGTATTTTTTTATGAGTGGAAAATCCTCACAGGGTAGAAAAACCACTCGATAAATGACTCACTGGCTTAATCAGAAAAATCACCAAGTACAGAGCCTCACTGGCTTTTATGTCTTGCTGACTTATATCACTGCCTCACTAGCATTTTAATGCAATTGCCTCACTGGCTTATCATTTTTACTGCCTCACTGGCTTATCATTCTCACATATACAATGAAGATTTAGAAAACAATACAGAGGGTTGCTTTGTTTCTTTACAATGCAGATCTTGACTATCTCATTTATTTGAGACTCAAGAACTCAACCATAACTATGCACATCAACTCATGAATATTCTTGCATTAAACACACTGTTGTTATCTCAATGATAATGTAAGTACAATATCATCAATATCCCAACACAGTGTTTTGCATCACCACCTTTTCATACTATCTCACAACCTTTTTTCTTTTTCATTAAACAATTTGTATATGTAATTGAACTAGTTAAACTAACTGTGGCATTTTTCCTTTGTACCAATAACTGTCAAAGGTAAATGGTCGACTAGAGTCATTTGGAGAAGTTTGAGTTATGTAAAACAACCTTTCACAATGCCCTTGTATTAAGTTATTACAAATAACAAAGGTTAATCAAAGTGTTTCTTTTATATTACAAACTGTTTGCATTAAAACCATGGTCATCTCTAACTACAATCAACATCCTTTAATCACATCTGAAGCAGGGTTAGACAAATGCCATCAAAATTGTTTCCAAATGTATTTCATGAAACCCTAGCATCATATGCATGTGAGTGAAATATTCTTAAACTTCCATTCAAAAGAAACCTTAGCCAAGAGGCTTGCAAACCCTAACTAATGTCTGAGTAAACAAAACACAATCAAATTGTTCTCGTTCTTTAACTACTTTTCAACGGAATAGCTAAGTGTAGTATAAATGAACCAATAAACCCCATTTCGAAGTCAAAGACTTCATAAAAGAAACATCATATAATTTAAGCCTATCACCAAACAACTCAAAGCTCAAGAAGATATATGAAAAAACAAAGTAAAAGTTTAATATGCACTCATAAAGGAAAGATATCACCTGTGGCTGCCGACAAGTCAAGATTTTTCCGTGCCTTTGAGTTCTAAAAGACCAAATTAACTACCAAGCTCCTTTCCCATTATTTTCTGCTACTCTCAGTGAGTTGAGCACTATCAAATCTCATAATATCTGCATTATGATTACAAGAATCTTCAAACTTTGCAAGTTGTTAAAACCCTAAGTTGAGAGATTTCATGTCTCAAAGTTTGACCTTATCAAATGAGACTCAAAAAACAAAATTTTTACATTGTATACCCTATTTACCGACAGTCCCAGTGTGCCCTAAAAGGGTCGGTAACTATTAAGCATCAACACCAACTTTTTACCTGCTAAACTTGTTCGACACCTGCTTGGTAGGTTATCAACTTAAGTGACCCGAAATGCCTTGAGTTTCAAATCAAAACAATATTATTTAACCTTTCATAAATCAAATGAGAATAGCTATATGATGCCTTCTTCTAACTTTGAAGTTAGATAAAATAATAACCCCTTTCATACAAGTGATGACATTGAAAGATGAGCAAATATAACTTTTGCTTTGTATCACTTTGAAATTAATCAAGATTTTGAAGATAAATGAAATAAGAACCCTTCATATCAATGATGACCTTGATAACTAATACCTTTGTTTGCATATTGAATCAAGTGAAAACAATCAAGTATCTTATTCAATTGAAACAAGATCATAACCTTGCACTATCACATGACACAGAAAATGTCATAATGCCAATTGTAACAACATTGAAACACAACTATATTGCCAAGGAGAGAGCATTATAAAACACTATGCAAGTGGAGGAGATCATGCCATACTACCTTGATACAGGTTCGACATCCTGATATCATGTCAATGATAAGATTGTTGGATTTAGGATAGACAACTGAGAAGGGGGGTTGAATTAGTTGTTACCAAAATCTCTGTTACTTTAAGACTTCTTATATTTCAACAACATATCAAAGATTAATCAAGGAAGCATAATGCAATAATTCAAGAGCAAAAACAAATTCAACACATATAACACCAAGATTTTGACGTGGAAAACCCAGTTAAGGGAAAAACCATGGGGTGATTAACCCAAGATTGTATTCTCTGTTAGAAGAATAAGGATGAATAAAATGGCACTTGCCAGTTACGGCTCACTGCCTGAGCACAGTACTCACAAGAGGTCCACTGCCTACAGGAGACACATTGTCTACAGAATAATATAAATATTACATACTTGAACTAGAGATCAACATCTTCACTATGCTTGAGTCAGTTCCATTTAAGTCCAACACCTCTGCTCTGCCTTTATTTCTTCTTCCTCACCACCTTCTCATCGTTACAAGGATACTTTTGAATGACTTTGTAATTCTTATTTATACACGACATTGACTTTTGAATGATCATCAAAGTCTGCACAACATACATTTATTTTATTACAGAGCAATTACAAAAATACAACTTGACTTATTACAAAAACTTCATGCACATCACTACAATGTCGGCCACACACAGCTGAGACTTCAATCATCTTCGAGGAACACTCCACACTTTGTAAAACATCTTCAAGATCATTTGCACCATGCTTAAATCATCTGGTCAACCAAAACTGGGAAGAACGTCAACGTTCAAAAGTAAATCTTCATTTGCAAGCTCAATCTTTAATGCGGACCGTTAATATGAATTGGACACAATCTAGAGACCACCACAAGCTTGCTTGAATCACAAAGAACATCCGCACAACTTCTACTTACTGTAATCAATCACATCTTTACCCAGAACCTCAAGAACACAGTCAATCATCACTGTCATAATAGAAGGATTGCTTGTAGACCTCCAAACCATGAACCAATTGAATTGTCAATGCACATTAGCTTCCCAAACATGCCACCAAATCTGTAGAACATGATATTGCATTTCCAGACCTCGCCGGACCTATTTGTGTCACTTTGTCACCTCTGAACAGTTGCCAGAACCAGTTTTACTCATATGGCCATAACTTCTCCAAATCTTCATGCAAACCTCTCAGATCTTGACTGGATCATCTTCAGACACATAGCTACAAACACTTTGATGCACATTCTCTGATCTTTATCTATTTGGGATATTCACTTCATAGAGCTTCACTGCTTACACTGATTTTCTCTGTTTCTGATAGGACTAGTTTTCTTAATATCCTCAGCACACAACTCATCCAATCCTTGACATCAATGCAACAAGAGTATGTTGACATCAATGACAACACCAGTTAGGCCAATACTTGCAACAAAGACCACCTATCAAACAAATACTGTAGTAACCTTTGATAATGATGAACCTTCTTGGCAATAAAGTCATAGCCATAATGAAGCATGGCAAAGTATGAAGCAATAAGTACTTTGACCAACATACATGATCCTGGTACAACATAAGCATCCAAATAGAGACCAATCAACTCAACCAACCAACATAAACATCTTGATTATCAAAGGAGACTAAAATCAACTCTATCAATATCTTGAAACCAAGCATGAACCAAGCAAGCACCATCTCATCAAACGGCAATACATCCTTGAACAACATAAACATGGATCTTGTAACATGAGGTAAAGATAACTCTGTGAAGGAAGTAACAACCCAACACTTGACAATACTTGAGCTCAAAAACATGCTGCCAATGACTAAGATTACTAAGATCATCAAACACATCTCACTAAAAACATCTCACTGATATACCTTACTAAGATCATCAAACACATCTAGCATGAAGATACTATGTCATATAACCAAGTCTTCCCCTCCTGAAAGGAACCTTGTTCCATCATCAACTTCACCTGAGTCATATCCTAAATCACACCAACAATACACATCAATAATGAATATGAACATGAGGAAACCTAATCCAGTTGACATCAATGACAAACTGGCCATCAATCTCCCCCTTTATCGTTAATGGAAAAACCATTTCAACTCCTATTTCTCACTCCCCCTTTTTGTTATTAAGTGACAAAGAGATGACAAAGCTGCTCTCATATCTTTGTCTGAAACAAGATCTGTCATCATGGGTTAGTCAAATACAAAGTCCAACCAGGTTCTGCTGCTGTAAACATACAAATTACTTCATCTCCTGATGATGCCAAACCATATTAAGACCAAACCAAGAAGTCTTGATGTAGGACATGAACATTAAATCAATCATGTCACATCTAATAAACACATAAACTTAACAAGAATCAACACTTGAAAGATGACATCCCCCAAAATAATCTGAAAGTCTACAACTTTTATTATCAAAATACTCACAAGTGTACATGAAACAATCATGCTAAAGCACAAAGCCACCTTGTTTTTTGAGGATCTTGTTTTCTCTATAGGCAAAGGAGAATGACAAACTAAAATTCCATACACTGTCCAATAGAGAAGTGATGATGCACCTTTGATTTCTTATTAATATCATCTTCAAAGTAAAATCTGAGTTGCATTTGCACACTATAAACATATCAGTGAATCATGTTGGATCTAAACCAAACTCTCAAAGCATGAAAGCATGTCATGAGAACAAGACATGATAGCATATGTATGATAAAGAGGATCTTGAAACATAAAGTTTGAGGGCATAAAACACAAGAAACATGAGATGAAAAACTCTAATAGACTCCTTGATCAATGAATGCCATCACATGTAAGATATTTCTGCCACATATACCATGAAAAGATAGTCACTCATAAGGATAAGCAAGGTAAACATGATGTGCATTCATTGTACCCTTGATTGAGACATGAAAAAACATCAACAAAACCATGTCAACTGCATTTTTCCCAATAGTTTTAAGGTATTTTTCAACCTACAATCACTGACTTAACATTATTGTCATCACAGATGTACACACTATTTGATAAAGCAATCCCTTTTTGATATCATATCAAAATGCAAGTAAGGTTTTCACTTTCTTAATGATAATTGACCTTATGATACTCTTCATTATACACTCTATGAAGTTTCTTTATGACCCTATCCAAGCACTCCTATGATCCTTTTTAAACTATGATAAATGGCATACCCTATCCACTGTCACCATCAAACAATGCCAACTTACCAGTCACAAATCAAGTACCAAAGAACTATCACTGAAATGCCACTCAATCACTGTTAGAACAACAAGCATGAAGTGTTGATCAAGGGAATGAAGGATGAAGACAACAGTAATGAACATCATCAAGCATTACTATAAGAGCATCAAGTATCACTGTTAGAAACATAAGAGCATCAAGGAAGCATAAAAACTGATCAGATCAAGTAACCAGACCATCAGAGCATCAAAGATCATTGTACAATAGAAAAGATATATCAATACAAGAACAAAGATAGATCACTTGAAATATCACTGTACCACAACAAAGATCACCTGCAACAGGCATCAAAGATCACTGGATATCATCAAATAAGGATCACTATAACAGCTAATCAATGTATAACATCTGGTATAATAGTAACAGCTAATCACTGATAGAGAGCATCAGTTGATCAAATGAACATCAAAGCATCATGAAAACTAATCAGATCAATATACATCAACTTCAAGAACAATGTCAACACTTAAGAAACTCATGATCATCATAACAACATGATTACCACACATGTATGCTAAGCAAGCTGTAAAGAAAAAGGGATCTCCAAGTTTTAAAGTGTGAGAACCATATTGCAAGAAGAACAATGTCACTAGCATAATGCAATCGGTCAAAGCAAATGTTTATCATTGTATGTTTACTGCTGATATAGCTCTATCATCAATACTCTGTAAGGAAAGCATAGGTGCGGAAAACAGCTTCCCTAATGTTAATTCCCAGGGGACAGTGTAGACCAGTCACTTTTCAAAATAAATAACTCAGATAAGTACATGAGAGAAACCAAAAATAGACAATATTTAGAACACAGACACACAGTATTACGTGGGAAAACCCTTACGGGTAAAAAACCCACCACCATAGAATAACCCTCTTTATTTCAGTAAACAAAAATTACAAATAAAGAAATCTACTCAACTGTTCTTCTGTTCCTATGTACTAGAACGTTTATTTCATCTACACATTCTGCAAGAAATAAACTATACAAAAGAATTTTATCATCACTCCTCACTGACGCCAAAAGATTAGTTTTAACTTCAGTCTGCAAGAGCATCGGTTACCCAACTATCACCCTAACTGAACGTGTCGGCTTCTTCCAGCATCGTGGCATGTGTAACAGTCATAACCGTTCATATTCCCATAGGATCAATAATCCCACATGCATTGGGTTGCAAACGCTATTCCGGTTTAAAACCGTCAATGAACCAAAGAGTATTATTGGCAATTTTGTTGCCGACAATACCAAGCCTTCAAGTCCATCGGCATAACAAACCCCATCGGCCATCAGACTTCATCTCCCACCGATAAGCGTAGTCTCCCTGATCACCAAGGTTACCATCGGAATGACTTTCACCATTAGCAAAAGATACAGCTCTCGCTCCGACAATGCTTCGTCTCACCGATACCAACAAAACCTCCATCGGGATGACCGCAGTACATCAGCTCAAAACCTTTAGGCTATGCTGGCAGGTATCCTCTCGCCGATGTCCTAAAGCACCATCGGTATGATAACTCATATCGGACAAGATCTCAAAAGTCACACCGAACCCCAGACTCCCGCCGATAGGCATAAGTCATCAGAGTGACTACTCCTATCGGAGTAACTCCATATAGTTTGGCCGAAAGGCCTTGTCTTGTCGACGATCCATTGAACGCTTCCATTGGGGTGATACTCCGCATCGGACAAACCTTCGATGCTTACTCTGACACACTTGTCTTACCGATGCCAAACCAAAACCTTCGTCGGAGTGACTAGTGTCCATCGGCCCAAAGATATAAAGCTTCGCCGATGGTCTTCGTCTCACCGATGGTCACTACGTAATAAGTCAACGGTGGTCTTCATCAAGGTCCTGCCGATATCACTTTGTCACAGCGATGCCAACTTTGCATGTCCTCGAACCAATGAACCAAGGAACCGTTGAACTAAAGTCATTGAACCTACCAAATGAACTCCAGAAAGGTTCAACGAAGAGGTTCAAAGAATAGGTTCAACGAAGAGGTTCAAGCAATAATTTGAGACACAAGTTCTCTTCAATCTCCCACTTGTTGAAGAGATTACTACTACCTCTTAGTCCTCATTCGATTATTGAGAACTATGGGCCCGAAGACCCATTTCATTTGAACACCATTTGAACTTGGCCGTGCTCACTGGTTTAGTTAAGGCATCAGCGACATTTTCCAAAGTGTCAACCTTTTCCAACTTCACCTTCCTGTCTTCCACCATATCACGAACAAAGTGATATTGGACATTAATATGTTTTGTCCTAGCATGAAAAGTAGGATTCTTTGCCAAACAAATGGCACTTTGACTGTCACAGCGAATTTGTATTTGCCCTGCATTAAAACCAACATCAGAACACAACCTCTTCAACCAAACAGCTTCTTGGCATGCACGAGTAGCTGCCATGTACTCTGCCTCTATTGTGGACAAAGCGACTATAGCCTGTCGCTTGCTCATCCAACTGATAGCACCACCATATAACATGAACACGTATCCACTGGTGGATCTCCTACTGTTAATGTCCCCTGCCCAATCAGAATCAACATATCCTTGAATGCTGACAGATCTCTTAGACCCTTCTGAGTTTCCATGATAGAAAATAGCATAGTCAGAAGGTCCCTTCAAATACCTCATAACTCTTTTCACAGCATCCCAATGTGATCTGCCTGGATTCACCATAAACCGGCTCAAAACTCCCACTGCTTGGGCAATGTCTGGTCTGGTACAGACCATTGCATACATTAAACTGCCAACAACACTTGCATAAGGTACTCTCTTCATATCATCAATGTCATTTGAAGATTCTGGACAATCTTCAACAGATAATTTTGTTCCCTGCAAAACCGGAACACCTAACTGTTTAGAATCAGATATATGAAACTTATCAAGAACATTGGTAATATACTTCCTCTGGCTGAGCCAAATTTTTCTCTTAGATCTGTCCCTTTTGATCTCCATTCCCAGAATGTACTTTGCTGCCCCCAGATTTTTCATTTCAAATTTCAAGGACAACTGAGATTTTAATTATGAGATCATCCCCTTACCATTGCCAATGAACAACATATCATCCACATATAGTGCAATTATAAGAATCCAATCACCTTTAGTTTTATAATAGACACAATGATCAGATTTAGATCTCACATACCCCAAGGATAAAACATACGTATCAAACTTTTGATACCACATTCTGGGAGACTGTTTCAAACCATAAAGAGACTTTTTAAGTTTACATACCAGATGTTCTTTACCTTTTTCCACAAAATACTCTGGTTGGGACATATAAATTTCTTCTTCAAGTTCTCCATGAAGAAACGCTGTTGTCACATCCATCTGCTCAATTTCAAAATCATATGCTGCTGCAAGTGACAACAGAAATCTAATGGATGTCAGCTTAGCTACAGGAGAAAAGATTTCTCCATAATCAATACCTTCCTTTTGGGAATACCCCTTAGCAACCAGTCTTGCCTTGTACTTCTCAATACTACCATCTGGACCATATTTCTTCTTAAATACCCACTTACAGCCTACAGGTTTTCTTCCTTCAGGCAAGGGCACCAGATCCCAGGTTCCACTCTTCTCCAATGATGTCATTTCACTATGCATGGCTTCCAACCAAGAATCTGAATCAGGTACACTAATAGCTTCTTTCACAGTCCTAGGTTCATCAGTATCAGTAAGTAAAGCATAGGCACAAGTTGAATCAAGTACTAAAAATCCATACCTATCTGGTTGTCTTCTTTCACGTGTAGATCTCCTCAAAGGTTGAGGTGCAGGTTCAGGTTCTTGCTCTGGATCTGAATCTTCGAAGCTACTCGAACTCACATCTGAACCATCTACACTTGGTGTTTATTGTTGTTCCTCTTTTACAGGGGTCAGAGGAATATTCACAACACTCTTTTCTTTCTTCTCTTCTATCTTTTCCGGCTGAGAAATACTAACCATAGGTTTTAGCTCTCTGAAAATTACATTCCTGCTGTAGATTACCTTTTCAGTTTCAGGATTCCAAAGCTTGTACCCTTTAATACCAACCCCATAGCCAATAAAGATACATTTAACTGCCTTGTTATCCAACTTAGATGTTTTAACTTCAGGAATATGAGCATATGCCTCACAGCCAAAGATTCGAATATGTCTTAGAGAGGGCTTCTTACCAGACCATGCTTCCATAGGTGTCTTATCAACCAATGCTGATGTAGGAAAACGATTCAGCAAGTAACACGCTGTAGCAACTGCCTCAGCCCAGAACTTCTGTTCAAGACCAGCATAACTCAACATACTTCTTGCTTTCTCCATCAATGATCGATTCAACCTTTCAGTAACTCCATTCTACTGTGGAGTATAAGGTGTAGTTTTATGTCTTTTAATTCCATGGTCTACACAATACTTATCAAAATCTGCATTGCAATATTCACCACTGTTATCTATTCTCAAACATTTTAGTTTTCTACCAGTCTAATTTTCCACAAGAGTTTTAAATTCTTTAAAATGACTGAACACTTCTGATTTATTTTTCAAAAAATATACAAATGCCCTTCTCGAATAATCATCAATAAATGATACGTAGTATCTTGACTTAGATAAAGAAGGAACATCAATTGGACCAAAAACATCAGAATGCACATAGTCCAGAACACCAAAAGATTTATGAGAACTAGAGTAAAATGAAACACGGTTTTGCTTTCCATATATACAATGTTTGCAGAAATCGAACTCCAGATTACAATCAATCAGCCCATCTACCAAGTTTTTGTTTTTCAAAGTTTTTAAACCTTTTTCACCTATGTGACCAAGTCTATGATGCCAGAGCATTGTTTTCTCTGCAGGAAGTTTAACTTCCATAGAATTTACATCATGTGTTACAATAGTAGCTTTTCCAGATTTTGCAAAGACATTATTACAGCACACTGGTTTAGCATCTAACCTATACAGAGTTCCAATGCGTTCACCTTTTGCCAAAACAATAGAACCTCTAGTCATCTTACAGCCACCATCCACAAAAGTAACTTGCACTCCAACATCATTAAGCTTACTAACAGAAAGTAAATTTTGAGCCAGACCTGGTATATGAAGAACTCCATTCATTCCCTTTATTTTGCCATCCGAGAACTGGATTCTGACTCGACCTCGGCCAACAATTTCCAGCGTTGAATCACTAGCCAGGAACACCTTGCCACCAGCATAGGGTTCATACTTAGTGAACCACTCTCTATGAGATGTCATATGAAAAGATGCTCCTGAATCAATCAGCCAAACATCTTCAGAAGCAGGTGTTGCCAGAGCAGCAATGAAAGCATCAGTATCACTGTGTGAAGACTCAGAGTCAGAGAAGTTCTTCTTCTTCTTTTTCTCCTCTTTGCGGTCTTTCTTGACGTGACCTTTCTGCCCACAATTCCAGCACTTCACCTTGGACTTCTTGCCAGGAGATTTTGATTTCCCCTCTGATTTGGACTTAGACTTCTTGTCCTTCTTCTTGCCTCTTTCCTTTGATCTACCACGAACTGACAGAGCCTCTTTGGTCATTCCAGAAGACTTCCTCCGCATCTCTTCAGACAACAAAGAGGCAACAACAGTTTCCTGTGAAAACGTAGTTGTTGTACTTCCAATAGCCATCACCAGATGGTCCCACGAGTCAGGTAAGGAACATAACAGAAGCATACAGCAATCCTCCTCTTCTATTTTTACACCTATAGAAGTCAACTGAGTAACAATCATATTGAATGCACTCAGATGTTCTGCTACAGATGCACCTTCATCCATCTTCAGAGAATACAATTTCTTTATGAGGAAAAGTTTATTCACCAAGGACTTGCCTTGATAAATATTATTCAACTTCTTCCACAAATCACTTGCAGACTTCTCCTCATGGATGTTTAATAGAACAGAGTCAAATAAACTCAATCTTATCAGTCCTTTGGCTTTTCTACATATCAAATCCCAATCTTCTTGCTTCATGCCTGTAGGTTGAACTCCAGACACAGCAACCCAAAGATCTCTATAGACTAACATGTCTTCAACTTTAAGTTTCCACAAATCAAAGTTTGTGCCATTGAATTTCTCAATGTCTATTTTGTCTGATGTACTAGCCATCTTTATTTAATTTAAAAATAACACTCTACAGAACTCCCACACACCAGAATTAACACAAAAAATCCAAACTCCCGACAAGGATAACACAACAGGCCAGGCTCTGATACCACTTGTAAGGAAAGCATAGGTGCGGAAAACAGCTTCCCTAATGTTAATTCCCAGGGGACAGTGTAGACCAGTCACTTTTCAAAATAAATAACTTAGATAAGTACATGAGAGAAACCAAAAATAGACAATATTCAGAACACAGACACACATTATTACGTGGGAAAACCCTTACGGGTAAAAAACCCACCACCACAGAATAACCCTCTTTATTTCAGTAAACAAAAATTACAAATAAAGAAATCTGCTCAACTGTTCTTCTGTTCCTATGTACTAGAACGTTTATTTCATCTACACATTCTACAAGAAATAAACTGTACAAAAGAATTTTATCATCACTCCTCACTGACACCAAAAGATTAGTTTTAACTTCAGTCTGCAAGAGCATCGGTTACCCAACTATCGCCCTAACTGAACGTATTGGCTTCTTCCAGCATCGTGGCATGTGTAACAGTCATAACCATTCATATTCCCATAGGATCAATAATCCCACATGCATCAGGTTGCAAACGCTATTCTGGTTTAAAACCATCAATGAACCAAAGAGTATTGTCGGCAATTTTGTTGCCGACAATACCAAGCCTTCAAGTCCATCGGCATAACAAACCCCATCGGCCATCAGACTTCATCTCCCACCAATAAGCGTAGTCTCCCCGATCACCAAGGTTACCATCGGAATGACTTTCACCATCGGCAAAAGATACAGCTCTCGCTCCAATAGTGCTTCGTCTCACCGATACCAACAAAACCTCCATCGGGATGACCGCAGTACATTGGCTCAAAACCTTTAGGCTATGCCAATAGGTATCCTCTCGTCGATGTCCTAAAGCACCATCGGTATGATAACTCATATCGGACAAGATCTCAAAAGTCACACTGAACCCCAGACTCCCGTCGATAGGCATAAGTCATCGGAGTGACTACTCCTATCGGAGTAACTCCATATAGTTTGGCCGAAAGGCCTTGTCTCGCCGACGATCCGTTGAACACTTCCATCGAGGTGATACTCCACATCGGACAAACCTTCGATGCTTACTCTGACACACTTGTCTTACCGATGCCAAACCAAAACCTTCATCGGAGTGACTAGTGTCCATCGGCCCAAAGATATAAAGCTTCGCTGATGGTTTTCGTCTCACCGATGGTCACTATGTAATAAGTCAACGGTGGTCTTCATCAAGGTCCTGCCGATATCACTTCGTCACAACGATGCCAACTTCGCATGTCCTTGAACCAATGAACCAAGGAACTGTTGAACTAAAGTCGTTGAACCTACCAAATGAACTCCAGAAAGGTTCAACGAAGAGGTTCAAAGAATAGGTTCAACGAAGAGGTTCAAAGAATAGGTTCAACAAAGAGGTTCAAGCAGTAATTTGAGACACAAGTTCTCGTCATACTCAAGATACCATACCATAGCATTAGTGGACTGTGAGTAGAACACCAAACATGACCAACCTATAAACAACACTGTTAACACCATTCCAATTATGGACTGATATGTGATGATAGATACTATATATTTTTCAAAGATCTCAAGAAGAACACACTGAATTCATTGCTGCAAAAAGAAATCATACAACTTTGTCAAGTGCTTTATAAGTCCCTACCATTAATCAATTCTAGATGCAAAAACAAACACATCAGTCTCATGACATCCTGATATCATCACAATGAAGCATTGTTATATCAATTCAAAGCAAAGAACACCAAGTCATGAGACAAAGCAACCTCTATTGTTGATTGTTTAAGGGGTTTGAAGGATACATTACAAATCAACTCCCCCTTAATTCATGCTACTCTTTGAACACTCATGGATATCTCTTGTGCAGTATGCACAAGCTTAGACCCTTCCTTCTCCTATTTTTGGTTTCTTCTCCAAACTAACATAGAATCTTTGTTTTCCTTGTTCAAGGTATTCACTTGCTTTTTCTTGAACATGTAACCTCTAGATGACTTTATCAAATTTCCTCTACACCATTGTGCTTTGTACCCAAACATATTGCATCTATAACATAAAATATTGTAGTCTTGACCAAGAGAAAAATAGTTTCTTCTAGGTGATCTGAGAGAACTTATATAATCATATCTTTCAGGTACCACACAATTTCTTGCTAGATGGCCAACTTTATTATAGTTATAACACACATGGTTATAATCCTTATTTGACAAACTATAAAATCTTTTCTTCTTATTCCAACCAAAACCATTTCTTTCACAATCTCTAGCCCTCTGACCATAAATATGACATGCATAGCAATAACCATGGAATTGAGAGTAATTGTACCTCATTATTTTCTTGGTGGGTAGAGATCTTGTGGACTTGATTGTCCTTCCTCCTTCACCTTCAGGAGTAGCATGATCACTCAAATCTACCTTCTTTGTAGGTGTCTTTCTTGCCTTAGAAGACTGACCTTCCTCATATCCTAAGCCTATTGTATCCTTATCATGTTTTTGTTTGCCCAACATTTCATGCAACTTGCTTGTGCTCTCTTCAAATTCCTAATACTTTGTTGACAAAACCTTAAGACCTTCATAATCCTTTCTCAAACTAATTATTTCTGCCTCTAACTTCAGACATTCTATTCTTTTAACTTCAAGATCAGATTTAGTCACATCTATTATTCTTTTGGCTTCCTCAATCTCAATTTTTAAGCTAATAATTAATTTGTCAGAATTATCAACATGACTCTTTAAGTCTGCAATCTGATTTCTAGCCACTTCAAATTCTAAAGAAACTTTTGCAAAATCTGCACATACCTTATCTTTGGAATCTTTTTCTTGTTGAAGTTGGTCTTCTAATCTCTGATTCTCCTTTCTAAGTTGCTTGATTTGATCTAAGGCACACAAGAGCTCTCCTTCAACATTAACTTCACAATCATCTTCATCAAACTCCTATCCATCTTCATCCACATAGAGATCTCCTTCTGCATCATCAATCTCAACAACAAAGTCATTTTCTTTATCACACTTTGTGTCAACTTTCAGGGATGACTCATGTAACAACTCATTACTTGACTTGACTGAGGTTTGTTGTACAACCTTTTGCTTGGCATCTTTCTTTCCTCTATTTCTTCTACACTTTCCCATAGTACTCCACTATCAGGACCTACCCAATCTTGTTAGACTTCTATAGGGAACCTGTGCTCTGATACCACTTGTTGGAGTACAGGAAACACTGGGAGGGTGAATCAGTGTTTCAATAATCAATTTCAACTTCTTAATGATCAAAACACTTAAACTCTTTTCAAACAACAAATGTTCAGTTTCAAGAATATAACTATATGTGATACGCAACCTTTGGATTCTTAAACAATATGTAAACTCAAATGCTGCAATATCAATAAAAGAAACAATAAGACCATAAATGCATCCATAAAAGAATCATAACACAATATTTTTTTATGAGTGGAAAATCCTCATGGGGTATAAAAACCACTCAGTAAATGCCTCACTGGCTTAATAAAAAAAATCACCAATTACAGAGCCTCACTGGCTTTTATGTCTCGCTGACTTATATCACTGCCTCACTAGCACTTTAATGCAATTGCCTCACTGGCTTATCATTTTTATTGCCTCACTGGCTTATCATTCTCACATATACAATGAAGATTTATAAAATAATATAGAGGGTTACTCTATTTCTTTACAATGCAGATCTTGACTATCTCATTTATTTGAGACTCAAGAACTCATAACCATAACTGTGCACATCAACTCAAGAATATTCTTGCATTAAACACACTGTTGTTATCTCAATGGTAATGTAAGTACAATATCATCAATATCACAACACGGTGTTTTACATCACCAAATTTTTATATAGTCTCACAACCTTTTTTCTTTTTCATTAAACAATTTGTATATGTAATTGAACTAGTTAAATTGATTGTGGTAGTTTTCCTTTGTACCAATAACTATCAAAGTTAAATGGTCGACTAGAGTCATTTGGAGAAGTTTGAGTTATGTAAAACAACCTTTCACAATGCCCTTGTATTAAGATATTACAAATAACAAAGGTTAATCAAAGTGTTTCCTTTAGATTACAAACTGTTTGCATTAACCATGGTCATCTCTAACTATAGTCAACATCCTTTAATCACATCTGAAGCAGGGTTAGACAAATGCCATCAAAATTATTTCCAAACATATTTCATGAAACCCTAGCATCGAATGCATGTGAGTGAAATCTTCTCAAAATTGCATTCAAAAGAAACCTTAACCAGGAGTCTTGCAAACCCTAACCAATGTTTGAGTAAACAAAACATAATCAAATTGTTGTCGTTCTTTAACTATTTTTCAATGGAATAGGTAAGTGTAGTATAAATGAACCAAGAAACCCCATTTCGAAGTCAAAGACTTCATAAAACAAACATCATATAATTTAAACCTGTCACTGAACAACTCAAAGCTCAAGAATCTATATGAAAGACCAAAGTAAAACTTCAATATGCACTCATAAAGGAAAGATATCACCTGTGGCTGCCAAAAAGTCAAGATTTTGTCGTGCCTTTGAGTTCTAAAAGACCAAATTAACTACCAAGCTCCTTTCCCATTATTTTATACTACTCTTAGTGAGTTGAGCACTGTCAAATCTCACAATATCTGCATCATGATTACAAGAATCTTCAAACTTTTGCAAGTTGTTAAAACCCTAAGTCGAGAGATTTCATGTCTCAAAATTTGACCTTATCAAATGAAACTCAAAAAACAAACTTTTTATATTGTATACCATGTTTACCGATAGTCCCAGTGTACCCTAAAAGGGTCGGTAACTATTAAGCATCAACACCAACTTTTTACCTGTTGAACTTGCCTGACACCTGCTTGGCAGGTTATCAACTTAAGTGACCCAAAATGCCTTGAGTTTCAAATCAAAACAATATTATTTAACCTTTCATAAATCAAATGAGAACTTCTATATGATGCCTTCTTATAACTTTGAAGTTAGATAAAACAATAACCCCCTTCATACAAGTGATGACATTGAAAGATGAGCAAATATAACTTTTGCTTTGTATCACTTTTAAATTAATCAAGCTTTTGAAGATAAATGAAACAAGAACCCTTCATATCAATGATGACCTTGATAACTAATACCTTTGTTTGCATATTGAATCAAGTGAAAATAATCAGTCTTATTCAACTAAAACAAGATAATAACCTTGCACTATCACATGACATAGAAAATGTCATAATGTCAATTGTAACAAGATTGCAACACAACTATATTACCAAGGAGAGAGCATTATAAAACAATGTGCAAGTGAAGGAGATCATTTCATACTACCTCAATATAGGTTTGACATCTTGATATAATGTTAATGATAAGACCACCTATGAAGCAAAGATTGTAGTAACCTTTGATAATGATGAACCTTCTTGGCAATAAAGTCATAGCCATAATGAAGCATGGAAAAGTATGAAGCAATAAGTACTTTGACCAACATACATGATCCTAGTACAACATAAACATCCAAATAGAGACAAAATCAACTCTGCCAACCAACATAAACATCCTGATTATCAAAGGAGACTAAACTCAACTCTGCCAATATCTTGAAACCAAGCAAGCATGAGCCAAGAAAGCACCATCTCATCAAATGACAATACATCCTTGAACAACATAAACATGGATCTTGCAACATGAGGTAAAGATAACTTTGTGAAGGAAGTAACAACCCAACACTCAACAATACTTGAGCTCAAAAACATGTTGCCAATGACTAAGATTACTAAGATCATCAAACACATCTCACTGAACACATCTCACTAATATACCTTACTAAGATCATCAAAAACATCTAGTATGAAGATACAATGTCATGTAACCAAGTCATCCACTCCTGAAAGGCACCTTGTTCCATCATCAACTTCACTTGAGTCACATCCTGAATCACACCAACAATACACATCAATAATGAATATGAACATGAGGAAACCTAATCTAGTTGACATCAATGACAAACTGGCCATCAATAGGCACACCTGATGGTTGGGCTTATGCCACAACAACTGCCAAAGACATGCTTAAGGGAGGATACACCAACCCCACCTACTCGGATGACTTTTAGAATAAAAATGATGTGAACTAGCTCAAGAGATACACCATCCCCACCTCCGCAGAGGGCTTAAAATGAAAGGATATGCATGATATCCTACCTCCATAGAGGGCTTTCTCATTGCAATATAAAATAAAGATGTGTACTCACGCGGAGATACATCATCCTGCCTTTGCAGAAGACTTACAAACATGCTTCATTAGTACCAAAATCATTAGACAACTTACCTTATATGTCCCCACCTTAAGGTGGTTGATATCTTGTATCGATATTAAGCACTTTAATGTAGAGAGAAAAAACACGAGGGAACAAGAGCTTTCACAAAGCCCATGCCCCCAAAGGTGACATGTACTTTACGATCGCTGGATGTTCCCACAAACACAATTTCCTGAAAAAGAGAGGTTAGAAATCTTTCTCTAAGATAATAACCACATCACATGAGAAAAGCAATGCTTAAACATAATCACATCAAGAGCCAAGGTTATACTATGGATCCAAAACCTGAGTATAACCATGGGGCTATACTGTAGAGATCTTAGAACTGAGTGTAACCAAGGCGAGACCCAAGATAAATAAAGTGCACAAAGCAACTATATTGTTATGGTTTGTTAGCAAATATTAGACATCATCAAAATATCACACGGAGTGATTCTATTAGCCAAGTGTCAAATAATATATATATCAACCCCATCTTCATGTATGGACTAGGTCCATTTTCGCTTATGTACTAAAGGGACACATGGTCCATATTAGTCTTATTTGTTTTTCGTCATCCGCCAACTAGATAGAACCACTAGAAGAAGGCAAACAATAAATAAAGAGAGGAGAAACAAGTGCCTTAGGGTCGCCACGTCGGAAGGTACCCCCAGGTCACCAACTGCAATGCTATGCCCCTAAGACACAACACACAACAATGAAAATGGAGGAGAGGAGCAATATAGAAGAACGATGATACAAATAGAAGAAGGGTCACAACAGAGGTGGTCTCCCAGTATCCTTGAACTTACAAGAGTATCAAGGGTCATCCAAGGAGGCCTAAACAACACATAACACATCACAGGGGAAACACAACACAGAGGTAAAGGGTTAGAAATACTTACCTATAAGTGCAACCGAACTAGAATTTGTGACTTGCGAGCATCTTAGAAAGATGCTCCATCAAGTTTTATGTGAATCTTAAGTGGTTCATATTAGATTGTTCTTTGTTGTCAGAAAGTTCATGTGGTACTTGTTTCCTACATCTTTGTAAATTTGAAATCTTTTGTTGCTTGTGAGGTGGAGAGCCACTATTGTTTCCTACTGATGATAATCATCTTATTCTTTTCTGATCCTTTGATTTCTTGTTTTATTGGATTTGTCTATCATAGTGAGAAGGACTATCTTCCACCGTATCAACCTTTGCTTTTGTCATAATCTCTTGTTTCAGATGTTCTGTTTGTCTTTCTAATGCATTTTGGTTATCTCCTAATCCTTGAAGGGATAACAGAGGAGGAACCTCGACATAGATACCATTTCTTCGTGGATGAGGTAATACTTCAGTATTTTCCTTATCCACGTCTATTGTAGCAATTATCTTGTCATAGTTTAGATAATCATCTTCTACTTCTACTGTATTTTATTCCATCATGTTGTTATCAATATGCTTAGGAAAGGGATTAGTAAAGATCTGTAAATTCTGATTTAGAGGAGAAACTAACTTATTTCCATTATCATTCACACCGAATACCTATATAACATTCAAGTTGATGAGGTCTTGTATTTCATGTTTAAGACACAAACATCATTTAGTATCCTGTCCTTGTTGCCGATGGTAATGACAAAAAGCATTAGCATCAAAATAAGGTCCTTGCATTCTACTAGGATCCAATGGTTTAATCAGAGGAAGCTTCAAGTGGTTATTACTCCAGCTTGATTCATGATAGAATGTAAGGAGTCAGATATCAGATGAATTGTCTTTGTTGTTGTCGATTCTGAAACAGTGTCCTCTTCAGATTAGTGATAGAAGACACTTGTGAAAAATTATTTGAATTGTATCCATTAATCTTGATGAAACTCTTATTATTCCTCTTAAAGTTGTTTTGTGAAGGTCCACCCGTGGATTGACCAACTTGAGCTGATGAGTTTTGGTTTTCATACTGACTAGAGGGAAGTTGGTAATCTCAAAGGGCGATGCATAAATGTTGAAAAGAGTTATACTTCATCAAGAGAATCTTATAATGGATGTTAGGTTGTAAATTTGTAATGAATAGTTTCTGAACATCTTCATCCTTCATCTAATATTGAATTTCTACATAAAGAGCTTGATATTGACTAATAAATTTAGTTAACTTCTCTTTCGGACCTTGTTTACAATGAACTAAATCAATTAAAGAAACTTGAGGTCCAATGTTTGCTTGAAAATGTTGTAAGAATTGATCAACTAACTGCAAAAAAGAGTGTATTGAATTCAGAAGTAAAGAGCAAAACCATTCTAAAGTAGTATCATTGAGAGATCATGGGAAAAGTTTTGCTAACAAGTCCTCTTCAAAGTAGAAATCACTACACATAACCATGAATGCTGCCACATGAGTATTAGGATTACCTTTTCCACCATATTTTTCAAAGTGAGGATTTTCAAACTTCTCAAGCATAGGATTTCTCAAGATTGCATAAGATAGGGGATTACGAGCGTGATAAGTTGGTATATTAGGTTGTGAGGAATTTTTCAAGCTTGTCACCTTTTGTTGTAAAGAAGTCATGTCTTGCAAAAGTTGGTTTAGGAGGGCATCATTAGGCGATGCAGTTTGATAATTTGAAGTTGTGTGCATGATATTTTGAGGGGATTGATTGTGAGTAGAAATGAAAGGTGGTTGAGAGTAATTTTAAGTGGAAGGTGGTTGCGAATAGTTGTATGTAAGAGGTGGTTGAGAATAAGTGGGATTGAGAGGTGGTTGGGAATGATTATTCATAAAAGAGGTCACCTTAGGTGCTAAGTTTTGATAGTTGAATCCCACAACTTTGTAATTTTGTGAACTAGTGCCATTAGATACTCCAACACTAGTGGTAGCATTGCTACAAGCATTTGCATTAGTAGTTAAAATTGTTGATGTAAATGTAGACATTCCAGTAGTCGGTGTAGCGTCTTTACAATGCTTGGTAAACTTGGTGGTAATCACATAATTCAAAGGAATATCCTATTGAACAATCCACTATAACTCTTGAAAAGGCCTTCATCGAAATGTCAACCAGGGCTCATAGGCTTGTGATGGCACTTGCACTGTATGTGCTTTCAGGGATCAAACTATCTAACTTATCTAATACAGTACTAAAAATTAGGCTACTTATTAACAAGAGAAAGTAATGTTGCTACAACTGCTACGGATACTTTGCAAGGTAAGACTGTAACAAAAGATATTTAAGGAATGAACTCTAATTTGCTAATGACAACTTTTCCTATCCTCTGGAGTATCACAAGTCAATTGAACTAAGCAACTTAAGAATCTAATTGATCTTGTATTCATAAAATAACTACTGGAGCAATTATAACGTACAATAAATAAAGTGAAGGATAGCTATCTTGAGTGGCCCTTGCTCAGGTGACTACCTCGCTGCTTAAACTCAAATCTAACTCTTTTAAATCAACACAATCATATTGAATCTAACATACATTACACAATCTTTTCAAATCACATAAAATCTTGCTAAACTATAATATTCATAACTCATAATCAAATAACATTGTCTATCTAATCTAGAAAAGATTCAGATAGCTATATCTGCGATAGAGCAAAAGCTATTCAAAACTGAACTTAACTAACTAACTTCTACCTCAACCATTGAACCATACATATAGGTACGAGGGAGTTTATTGAAATAGGTCTCTTAACTATAAACATAAAACACCACTCCGTAGGAACTAGAGTGTAATGAATGCTAACAACAATAACTGAAAAAAGGAGATAAGTGTCCTAATAAAATTAGAACTCTCTGCTGAAATAGGGGAACATGTATCAATTGAATCAGTTCCATTAGTCTTCTAGTTGCAACAGAGTCCTTCAAGCTTCCAATCATCTTTATTGATCACCATCATGATGTGTGATTATGTCCATCAAGTGTCTTCATGCCATGGTTGCTGCACTTAGTGAGTCTAGAATCTTCCCTGCTCTGCGCCTAGAAATGTTGTGGCTACGGGCTGCACCTTACAGTTGCTGCAAGTTACAATCCTTCTTTTAGTTGCAAGGTTAGTCCATAAACATGTAAAAAGTACTAACAACCATAATCAACACAAATATTCTCAATAATCCATACATTCCCACATATAACATACAATTTCATCATATTATAATCATATCTCCATATACTTAATTAACCAAGTTCAGGTCTGCCTAATGATCACAAGGGATAACATAACATAGAAATATGCTTAAAATAATGTTTGGGAATGTCTTTCAACTTGCATAAAACTATAAGAAAATAGGCTAATAACTAGGCTCATCAATCGGTATAGGTGTCGATACTTGCATATGAGTCAGTGATGACATGTTATTAATAACGTTCGCACATCCAATCACTAGCATAACATTATGATGCACTATATGCATTAATCCTCGAATTGCATTAGCACTATCTTGTCCTTCTTTTAACAATTCTTTTATGTTATGAATCACAGGTATGGCTTCATCTGATATCCTTTCATTTTCCATAAATGCTTGAAAGTCGGCTAGTTCTTTATCAAGTTTGTTTATTTTCTCATTAGGTACATGTGTTACTACATCAATAGGGTCCTCAACATCATGAAATATTTGTTCTTTCATTGTAGTTGTAGGAGGTATAATATCTTGCAAAATTTGTGTCTCTCCTTTTGTAAAGAATGTGTTCAATGGATTTTCAGAGGTAGGAATGATGTTGCTTTCAGGAGCACTAGATCCCATTAGTCTAATACGTCTCCTAAAAGGGATATTTCTATTAGGGTAGTGGGTTATACGACTCATGCAAAAGTATACAACATTCAATGAACAAACTAATAAAATAATCCCAAGGAACAAGATATTTTTAAGTTCTAAAATGCTTGATTTTTCACTTTTTTCAATGAAAAACACTAAAAGAAGAGGTGTTGTGAAGAAATTAAAGAGGGACAAAAAATAATAAGGTCAATATCAATCCAATAATGCAACAATATCCTTCACAATACACCTATAATGCAATTCTAGAGAGATGACAAGGTAAAATCTAGTGAAAATGCAAGGTTTTCAAACCCTAGACATGAATTTTTGCATAAAGGACACTATAATGAAACACTAAAATTAGAAATTAGTCCTAAATGAGTTTTTTAAAAGAGTAGTAAAATCTGAAACAAGATTTTAACTACAAACCCTAGCTAATGCAAAAATTAGGTTTTTATGAAAAATGCACAATTTCAAGCAATTTTTAACAATTTAAGCATGAAAATGCAATGCAAATGATAAAATAATGATGAATTTATGTAATTTATATCAGATCTAATGAAAATAGTAGAAATTAAATTAAATTAATGCAAATTATGCCAAAATGCAAGCCTAAGATGCCAATTTTTTCAAAATTTTCAAATGCAATAAGATGAATGAATATAAATCTAAAGTACAACACTCAGCAATGTGCAAAATTCAAATAAACATGGGTTCACCAAAATGTTTTATATGAAAAGAGGGACGACAGGGTTGAATGGCTAGATCCTCCTTTCACTACAAACATTCAAGGACATTTAATCGAGTTGAATCACAACTTTTGTAAGAGGATTCATCTACAGGTTGGGTGTCACTTGGAAAGATGTGGAAATTTAGAAATTGTCAATTAATGTATTAATTTAATGCTCAAGTATGCTAAAAACCCTAATTATGCAAAACAACAGGCAATTGATAAATTACGACAAATGCTTGTAGACTAAGATAGTAGACAGAGATTAGTTATTGACCATTTTTTGAAGTTCATGAAATGGAATATTCAGGGACAATGCCCTAGGTGACCAAGTCCAAGGTACAGTTTTCTTCAGGGAATTAGGGACTCCTTCCGGCATTGATAATCATTGTTCTATCTGTTTCTATCACGGGAGATGCGGAGGACACTGCCTTAGGTGCCCTAGTCCAAGGCAGGCTAATATTTGGGATGTTGAGACTTCTTTAGATGTTGATTGTCATCGTCACAAAGATTCTTGTGTCTGCAACCTCAGAGGACATTGCCCTAGTTGCCCTTGTCCCAAAAGTGCTCCAAACTACTTCTTTCTACCAAATTTGGAATCCTTATCTTTTGCAACCTTTCTCTGCAACTCAACTCCATGAAATCTGATACCTGTAACCTGCAATCACAAGGAGTGTGGTTGGGGGTTGTGGTGTTTAAGAGCTTGCCTCAGTGAAGCCCTAGAAGGACATTCAAGTCTTCCAAACATCGTTGTCAGATAAAGAGTGTGTATCCCTACAGAATAGAGGCAAAAACAATATGATAAATGATTCAAACACAAATAGGTATCACCTCAGAGGTGTAGTTGTCATGGAAGGAAGAAGCTCTTCATGCCATGAGGAGATGGATTGATGAAGCCAAATCTGCAACAAACAAACACAACACAATACTACTCTGCAACATAGTGAAAGCCTTGAATCACCTTAGCATAAGATCACAAGTGCACATTGTCCATCTAGCTTACAAATGAAGTCTTAAACATGCTTATATATGCAACTAAACACATTCCTACTTTAAATTTCATAATTCAAACTTAAGATGCCAGCATGGGACCTAACTAATGGTCACATAACTGACATTCAAATTTGGGACCTGCCTAAAATAAGGCAGGACAAGGGCACGAGCACCCATGTACTAGGTCCCCTTTTTAGGCTAGGTCTAAAGCACACAATGTCCCTCAAGCCCCATTTGACATGGGTTTCAGGCCATTTTCTTCTGGGAGTAAAAATAAACATGCAAGATGCAAAACAAGGGACCCAGGAGCTAAACTTAGGAGGGAAAAAGTCCAAGGAGACATTTTCTAACATAACAAAAGTTTTTACCCCTTTTTAAAAAATATGCCCGCTAAATTGGTTTTCATAATTCCTTTGTTCCATCTGATTATTTTAGCTAGTAAAGATGCTCCTTTTACACCCACTTACAACCATCAAAAACTATTTCACAAATAATTATGAAGATGTTCCTCCATAAAACCAATTTGTAACTCCCCCATTGATTTCTTGTCATAGAATATGTCAGAATACTCTATCATAGAATATGTCCTAATAGAACTTGTCATAAAATCTATCATAAAGGAGATTTCAAATACCTTGGGGCTTACACGATGCCTTCATTATGAATTTTCATGCTCCATTTTGGGCAAATACACATAATTAATAATATTTTAATATTTATTTGCCTATCTTTTTAGATATAAAAATCAATAATTTGTTGATGCCAAAATTAATAATTATTTCCTTAGCAATTTCCCCTTAGCCCATGAGAAATATGGGAATGGGCTTTTCAGTCCACCAAAATGAATTAATTAAAAAGGGGACACTACAATGAATTTAATCTAAAATCACATCGACCACTAGAATGGAAAAATTATCCTTGAAGATAATTTTGTTTAGGTTTCATAAATAAATGCAAAGCCACCAAAACCAACCTCTTTTGCACACCAATAGGACCAGGGAGGAGGAAAGACTAGTGCTTATCCTAATAACCCCTTAGTGTATTAATTATTGGGTTAATTTCTTGATCTTAGTCTTTTACAAAATGGCTACTTGTAAGGGTGAAGGAGTGCTACCAGATAGTAGCTTAATTAAATGATCTTCAATGTGGTTTGGTGGTTTGCTAATTGGTTCGAGAAGACAACTAAATGGTGGAGCAAAAGTTCTTGAAGATCCTTGGGGTGGCTTGAGGTGGAAGAGTCATGAACTAAAGAGCAAACTAACATGAACAAACACATGATGTAAAAGTTTTTATCTTAAATCTATAGAAAGAACAACTACGATGCATGAACTGAAGGAGAAACTAAGACAAGCAAACACACAAAGGATAGAAAGGAAAAAATAAGCTATTCTATTCTATTGCAAACATAATGAAATGAAAGTTACTCTAACATATGCAAATAAAAAAGGATTAGTAGTAAGATATTTTACATTCAACAAATGAAAGAGCCTAAAATTAAAGATTCTTAAGTGTTGTACTACTTATATTTTTTCAAATGTACAAGTAAATAGATAAAACAAGACCTTTTTCATGAATCTAATCCTAAATACTAACACTAGAGCTAGGACTAACAACTGGAGTGAAAATGGAAACTAACACTTACAAACTATGGGAAACTGATAAAGAACACTAAGTAAGTTCATGTGCTCCTGTAGATATAGATGATAGTTACAAAAAAATCTTCTAGAACTATGCAAAAGTATAACTAAAATTTGGATGTGTTCATGGCTATGGACTGTCATCAAATAAAAATTAGGGTGCCTACGAATTGGCCTTGTCTAGTTCGTAGAATGATTAGAAAGTTGTGCTAGTCTATAATAGTTTGTTGATGATTTCTTTCAATGGACACCTATAAAGAAATAGAATAGAAAATAGGCTAAAATAAAAAAGGTTCATAGTCTAACAATATAAAAGATGAAAGAAAACTAGTAAATTGGAAGGGTTTCACCTAATAAAAATAGACTACAACTTTCAAATGTGATTGTTGAAACATTATAGAGGGTGCTTGTGAAATCTAAAGGGTGTCCCTTGTAAGGACAAGGCCACCCAACTAAAAGCAGGGTGCCAAACATGGTGCCTCACTCTAAGGGAAACTTAGTCCAATGCTTGGAAAAGCCTAAACTTATAGATGACCTTCATTACATAATTTTAAACTCTTTTCTCTTTAGACACACCTACTAGATCTTTACAAATTCTTTTGTAAATGACCTACAAGAACAAATTCAATGTAGAAGCCCTACAGAATAGAATAGTTAAAGGGGATTCTACCTTAGTTAGATCCCTTGTGGGTATTCAAACTTGATCCACTTGATATGATAATGATAAATGGATTATTCAAATATATACTGTGAAACCATACAAATGCAATGTATAGAATGGAAACCCTAATTGGAAAAGGCAATAGAAACTAAGAGATGGAGGAAGGAAAAGGAGCAACAAATCATAATAAAATTGATAGGAAATAGTTTAGGGATGACAAGGGATGAGAGAAGATAGAGAATAAAGGAAAATATGTAGAAATTGGGTGAAATCTAATGGAAATGGAAGAAAAAATAAACTAGGGTAGTGAAAAACAAGGAGAATAAGGACTTAGTGAGAGAAAAACACTTGTGGAAATGTCTAAAAGCCTCTAAAAAATATTGTAGAGCTTCAGAGGGAAGCCCCAATATTCTAAAAAGATCTATAGCTCCAATAATGAAAATGCAAGAGAATTCTTTTCTCCAAGGAAAGAAGGGAAAAGAAATTGATAGCTTTAATGTTAAAATGGGGGAGATGATGGGATATTTATAGGTTTTTTATTAGATTTAAGGCACGAGAATGGTAGAAATGTGTTAGGGTGACATCAAGGAATCTAGAAATTAATTTTAGTGGCAAGGGGAAATAAGGACAAAGCAACCACATCATACACTTGAGGGTGTGGCATAGTCCCTAGGCTCGAGTAGGCTCAATTCTCTAAGTAAAGCTAAGGGAAGGGAAGGCTATTGAAGATTGGTGATTTCAAGATAAGAGAATAATTACAATGTGAGATTTTACGAGTGGAAAGGGAATGGTAGAATACAGTTGAGGATAGTTATAAACATTAAGTGCAAGGGTTGGAGAAGGATAGATACTATGCAAAAATGCTAAGAAAGGGGTTACTTAAGAGCTAAGAAACACAACAGAAGGTGGCAAACACATGGGAAATGGGAAAGGAAAGGGAAAGTGTTAATCTAAAGCTAGACAAGGGGCTAAAAATGGGGAAAACGTCAAGGCAAGGGAAACACTAAAACAAGTGCAAGGCATTTTAAAAAAAATTGCAAAAGGTTGCAATTTTGTTATTATATGATTGTCTTAATTTTTTAAATAAACATCTCTAGTTGTGAAACAACCCTATTTTTTTAAGTTATGGATTTTGTATTTTGATTTTTGTTTATCTTTTGCAAGTAGTTGTGGGGAGATATTTCTTGTACTTATTTATCAAAATAGATTCATTATTTGGAATGGTTAACATCATTGTGTTTATTGTTTCTAATATTTTGTTTTAGTTTGTGAAGGTTTAATTTTGATTCTTTGTTTTAAATAGTATATCATGTGAGTTTGTGAAATGATTGTGAGATTATTCTATACATACTCTAAGTGACTTATTGTGTAGGTGTGTGTTGGACTTGTTTTTGGGGAAGTGATTATATACTTTTGTTAGGTTTCAATAGTTAAAATTTGGAGAACACAACATTTGTTATCTAATGCCCATATCTATATTTTTATTTGTAAAATCAAAGACAATCATTGTAAGAAAAATTATCTTCATTCAACTTCTAGGCAATGTATGTTTGCTAAATTGGAACATGATCATTAATTTGTACATCATCATCATTCATACATGTATGCAAGTGAGTGCTTTGCATCTTAAGCAAGAATTGCTTTGCAAAAGGATTGAGCTATATAATGTCTCAAGGACTAACTATCATATTCA
This sequence comes from Cunninghamia lanceolata, assembly GCA_027924645.1. Taxonomy (NCBI): domain Eukaryota; kingdom Viridiplantae; phylum Streptophyta; class Pinopsida; order Cupressales; family Cupressaceae; genus Cunninghamia; species Cunninghamia lanceolata. The sequence goes on from BSBN01000254.1 coordinate 28,011,126, forward strand.
TGATTTGTTAAATCAATAACATTTGGTATTGAAAAGATGATGTTGAAATTACTCCTTTGTATGATGAAAATATTACAATTTGTTGAAGGTCTTTAAGTACAATAGTTTCCAAAATTACAAATAGTTTGCCTTATAACATATTGAACAATATGTGTACAATATATATCAAAATTTTCTTATAAAGAAGTAGTTCAAAATGTCCAAGAATTAGATTTGTATCATGTAATAACATTGAATATGGTTGCTCATGTGAGTTCTGATTGAAATGTAAAATTTCTTTTTTGAAAAAGGTGAAAATCACCCATTCCATATAAATAGAGGTACAAAATTTGGAGACCCAAAGATGCCGAGATCGGAGACCCCAATACATGTAGATATCAATGGCCGATGGCCCCAAAAGGACTGTGCTAGATGGGATGACACACGCCCAGAAGCCTTTTGGCATTATACACAATTGTCACCGATCAGGAAATAGAAGAAGCTCCATTTTGAACAGCCCACCCACTGGGGCATCGTCGTCCCATAGATTATGGCCATCCAGCTCTGACTTCCAACAGTCCGAGTGAGTAGGTAATTGTAAACAAGACCAAATCCAATTGAAATGTAAATATTGTTTTGCTTGTTTTAAGGACCAAACACATATTTTTATGATGGCCAACGAATGCAGAATGTGTCTCCCTATCGTCCATAATTTGTCAATTTGATTAGGGATAACAAAGAGTCAATTTTGTTAAGGGTAAAGTCCCCATTGTTGATTGAGATGATACCGACTCTGATTGGGCAGGGGAGGACGACTCTATGGAGGTGCTCTCCACTCCTCTTTCCTCTGAAACAGAGGTTAAGGGTTACATGAAAAAACAGAAGAGGACTTGTGAGAAGAAGGCTCCAACCCAACAGGGCAAAACAGGGGAAAACTCTTGGTCTATGGGTAACATTGTGGAGGAAGCCGGGGATGAAGGGTTAGCGGAGAAGAAGAGGGGAAATCAAAGGAAAGTTAATAAGGAGGAGGACAAACAAAGCCATGAAGATGTGGAGAATATTGAGAAGAAGAGTACCGGGGAGAGAGGTAAGATAATTGATAAACTTAAGCTTAAAATGGGGAAGGCCGAGAACCCTGAATGTCATGGCAGGGGTATGGTTATGGAGGATCCTGGGATTGGGGTCATTTTTATTCCTGTTTTGGATCCTTGTATTAAGCTCCCTGAGAACTTCCAGTTCCTTGTGTCTTTTGCTTCGAACAAGGAAGAGCTTTCAGACGCTCTGGATAGGTAAATGACCAACACAGGTTAACTAAAGGGTTCTTTATTGAGATAAATAGGATCAATATCAGATTGACTGCTATTCAGCAAAGGCTAGGAAGGGGAGTTGAGATAGATGATAAAATGGATGAGGAAATTCAAATGTCTTGGGAGGTCGTTCCGAAGGTCAACCAGCTGGAGAAGGATCTGGTTTCTCATTGCCAGGATCATGATAACTGCATAAGCAAGGTGGAAAATGAAATGAACGAGGTCAAGAAAAATCTGGAAAGGATGCTTGAAATAAGTAAATGCACAATTCAGAATAGTGCGGAAGTTGAGAAGCTAAAGGAGATGAGGGAGAAACATATGGTTGGAAAGGGGGATGAAACGGACACTGAAGGGAAGCAGCAGAACATTGGCAACAAAGGAAAACAAGACAAAAGTACTGAGCGGGGGGGACAAATTTCCAGAACCAGAGGTAGTAAAAAGAGGAGCTTCCAGGAGGAAAAAGATGAGCTTCTTGGCTTTGTCAAACTGCACAAAGAATTCTACAAGCAGGAGCTGCCTGCTGCAGAAACTCTTAAGAGCATGTGACCATGCTGACAGGCTCCAGGTTGGTTGGTCGGTGGTCTTTAGTATGTTTGTTGTCACTATAGTTTATAGCTATATCTAGGCTCTGTTGCTTTTTGCGCTGTTTTTTTTTTTTTTTTTTTTCCTGCTATCCTACAATGTTTAATTTTTGGGGTAGCTTTTGTTTGTAGGGTTCCGGGGCTCTTCAAAACCTGTTTTCCCTTTTAATCAAAAAACAAAGAGTCAAATTTTGAAGAAAATAATGTTTGAATATCATGTAATCTGTTTAATTCATAAAGTGTTTGAGGGTACAATTCATAGTTATAATCCCATGTCCTCATGCACCTGTTTAAGTTATTTTTCTGCTTAAATTTAACCAGTTGAAGAGGCGCCATGGAAATTTACAATTATGGGACAAGGATAATATAGAATCTTCCCCTATATAATTGTAAAGGATAATATAGAATCTTCCCCTATTTTTGTGGAGTAGCTACTATTTAGGAATTGTAAATAGGTTTGTGGAAAAAATGGGGGTTGGAAATAAGAGCCACTGCATAATGAAAAATATGCCATGTGGCTGCATATATTTTCTTCCCTCCTTTTTTTATTTTCTTCTAAATTAAGATAATTAAGATAAAATAAGCAGAAAAATAAAATATTCATGGGGTCACTAGCTCCACAAATATCTCCTAACTAACTCCACAAATATCTCCTAAAAAATTTGAGCAGTGATTGCTAGCCAAAATAAGCTAAGCAACTGCATGGGGACATCCTAAGAACTTATTGCTTTTAAGTCAAGGTGACTGCAGAAGTAATCAATTGTCCCATTACATAATTCAAAATATGTATGTAGAAAATGAACCAAAGTTGTAAGGAGTCTCCTCATTGCATACAAAGGGATTTAATTTAAACATATTATTCTATTGTAATATCACATTAATATTAGGAAGTTGTGATTCATTTTTTGTTTTGTATTCATCTATATCTATTGCTTATATGATCACATTTTGAGAGTCTTTTTTACTTTTCATATTGTTCGTAACATAATAGAAAATAATGGAGTGGACAAATATTAAGATAGTTTCTTACCTATTGTATATGTGTTTTATTGATGAGTGATTTTCTTTTTCTTCTATATAACCAACAAGATTACAATATTAGTGTCATTTATGTAAAACTAGTAAACAATAAACATCATTTAAGGTGTTATGAAAAATATTGAACTAAAACTATCAAAAATGTTGATGGAAAAAAAATATTGTTTGCAATGTAAAAATAAATTTCTTTATAAATTTATATATTAATACAAATCAAAGAATTTATAGAATTGTGGAAATATGAAGAAATATATAACATAATTAAAATTATATATATTTGTAATTATTTAATTTAATAGAATAGTTAATAATTTATATAAATAAAAAATAAATTATATAATTGATATAATAATCATATCAATTATATATTTTATTTTTTATTTAAATAAATTATTAATTAATCTATTATGAATAATAGAGATAAAGATGATTTGGGTTCATCAAAATATTATTAATGTACCATAATGCCTTTTTTAGGTTCTCTACTGATTGTTGTTTCCATTTCCCATTACCTCCATGTATATGTCATTTGTCAAGGCTTTTTTCACTTTACTGTGTGAAGTATTTTATTATAGAATCTTTAGGAAAAAAACAACTTTGGGAAGAAGCTCTTGCTGCAGATAATTATACTTATACATGTGCTAGCCAGGTATTTGAAACTTAAACTGAAAAGAAAGGTGTAGATTAGAAGTTAAGAAAACACCAATTAGGTAGGTTTCTCATCCAGATTTCATATATGATTTTGTTTTAAAAACTAGGGCAGATCATCTACAATGATAGCGTTTCGGGCCAGACATTTCAGGGCAAGCCTTGCTTTTGAAAGGGAAAACGTAGATGACAGGATAAATAGAGTATCATTTTTTCCCTGTATTGGCTGGACCATATTAGTTAGGGCATGAATAAAAGATCACTTCACAAATTGAATATGCTGCACACAAATTTTTCGCATTCAGTTAATTCTGTAAGTCTAAACCATCAATTAAATATGCTTTAACAGTTGGCGCGAGATGAAAACTAAATTGTATTTGTTAATCATCAACTTTTGTAAATGCTATTTGCTTATTTAATCATGAAGTTTTTTTTCAATAATGGAATACATTATAGATCAATGTGGCAACAATACTATATACGAAATGTGGAGGCCTCAGCTTCGAGGAAGTCACCTTAAACAACCCCATTATCAGTAAAAGCATATTTGATAAGCTGGTCAAGCTTTCATCTATGGATCCTACCTATCATGATATTGGTGGCGTTTACAGAAAGTATAGTTTGAGAAATTAAATTAAAATCGAAAAGAATAGGCAATAATTCAAGTATATATAAACATGCTTTGAATACACACAACAATGTGTCACTTAGGTTCTAATTTTCTTTAGATGTAATGTATTGAAGATTTGTACCAGCCTCTAGCCACTATCCTTTGTTCTTTCACCTTTGGAAACAACATTTCTTAAACATCATTCAGTTCAAAGTTAATTTTGACCAATAAAATCAGGATAAATATTTACCACTTTTTAGTGTGAATGAAATGTAAAATTGTACTATTGATGTTTGACCATTCAAAGGAATAATGTTTAAATAGAGTGTTGAACGATTGATAAGTCTGTTTGAATGTCCTCCTTGTTATATTTAATTGTTATATGTTTTGATAAACAAAATATTGATACGTATATAAAGTGTCTTCTCATATACTTGTACAATGTAGTGAACAATAACATTTTGGATCTGTTATATATAGTCAATATTTGATGTATGAAAATAATGGAGAGTGATTTCAAATGGACTTTAAGATTTCCATTGTCTTCCTATTGAAAAGGAGAAAGCAAGTCTTGAACAATTCTACTTAATCATCATCCACTTCAATGGTGAAACAGTCAATAGTTGAACACTTGAATGCAAGTTTTATTATTATTTTTAAGTCACTAGTGGGTCATATCAGTTATATCAATTAAATTACTAGATTTGATCCTTTTGCCTTAGAAAAATATTTTATTGTAAATTTGTAACTTTTTTAAACTTTAAAAAGTCTAAAAATTAAAACCTTGCATCTGACTCACTCAAATATTTGATACAAGTAACAAAACTTTGATACAGTTTTGGCTATTTACAATGCAGTCACTGTGATTATACTTTCTCATTGATTTTTCTCAATACCACATTGGTTTCCTAATTGCTTGAAATTCTAGATTATGTACCATTATACTAATTTTGTTAAGATTAGTTTTTTTTGGGGAGATTTTAATTGAGCTTTTTAAATTTTTGATACAAGTAACAAAACTTTGATACAGTTTTGGCTATTTACAATGCAGTCACTGTGATTATACTTTCTCATTGATTTTTCTCAATACCACATTGATTTTCTAAATGCTTGAAATTCTAGATTATTTACCATTATACTAATTTTGTTAAGATTAGTTTTTTTTTGGGAGATTTTAATTGAGCTTTTTAAATTTTTGTAAAGATGTCTTGGTTCCAGCCAGATAGAGGGGGAAGGGCCGAACCACTGGCACACCATCCATTAGTTCAATCACACTACCACCATCCGTTAGTTCGATCACACCATCGCTAGATGCCTATAGTTTCTTATGGGGCGATCACACCGTCATCCATTAGTGAATATGTGGCTCATTTATCATTATACTAATTTTAATAAAATTGGTTCTTTTTAAAGCTTTAAATTGGAATTTTCTCTCATTATGCAGTTATTCATTTCAAATTAATCTTACCCTATATGGTTCAATTATAAATAATAAATTCCATCTTCTCTTTATATAATCTTACAAGGACTATTTATAATTAACATGGGAAATTACAACTATTAATGTGTTTATTTGTGATATTAAAGAGGATGTCTTAATATACAAATCGATTGCATAAAAAAGGATATATCTAACCATTAGCCATTATAAAACTAAAGCATCTATTAAAGCATGGAAGAAGGTCTTCAACCATGCTTTACATGTCTCCAAATATCAATTTAGGGGCATAAAGTGTAAACTTTCTGCCATGAGCTATACCTTCTAGTATGGATGTGGTTTCTACGTAGTGACTTTTGATCTTCTATAGGTGATTTCTAGCTTGTTTGCTCACAAGGAGCTTGTACTAGTCTTTATTAAGTACTCACAAGAGCTTGTATTAGTCTCACATATATGCTTGTATAAGTAGACTATTTGTGTTGGAGTACAGGACCACTAATTCACCCCCCCCCTCTGTTGGCAAGAGACACTGTGTGGCTTCATGATTATTGTCATTGATGGCAACAAAGTTTATCCCCCACATCCGCAGCACATAGTATGCCTATACCGGAAGTCAGATTGAAGATTGTTTTGGTCCGGTGAACAAGAACAAAGCATGCAACAAGGTCTGACAATCAGGTCCGGATCTCTCAGATGGTGCAACTTAGCAAGTTGCGAACTTGGACAAGTCAAGAGGAGTATAATGACTACTATATTCCAGAGATTGAGCCTCTGGTGATAAAACATGGAAAATATATGAGCATCTGAGTGTTGGGTTCCAGACAGGTAGAGCAGATTGAGGAAGAACTGACCGGCAGAGTATCAGACTTCAATCCGGATGAGTAATTAATGTTGATCAAGCTATTTGAGGGATCATACATGGTTGGCTGACATGATTGATGACTTCTATGTCTATGTTTTTGATACGCATCACATATTAAGCATGGATTCAACCGACAGATTAGTAATTTGTAAATATATTGAGTATTCTGATTGCCGACTAGAAAGTTGTTGAAATCCTTGATGCGGATATATATACCAGATGAATTCCAGTCTGTTGAAGTGTGTGTGTGTGTACAGATGTGATGAAATAAAGTGCAAAGAAAAGCAAAGATAAGTGTGGAAGCAGCAATACAAGTCCGGTATGTGACAGAGCAGCAACACTAGAGCAGAGGAAGAATGAAGTGCATCAGATCAGTATATTGTGCCTAATCAAAACTGACCTCCAGCATTTGTAGATGCCTCTCTTCAGTTCAAACACCTGGTTACCTTCTATAAGTTATGTAGACAATGAGTCTCTTGTAGGCAGTGTGCCTCTTGTGAGCAGTGTGCTCAGGCAGCGAGCCCTAATTGGCAAGTGCCATTTTGTACTTCTTATTCTTTTAATAGAGAATACAATCTTGGGTTAGTCACACTATAGTTTTTCCCTTAACAAGGTTTTCCACGTTAAAATCCTTGTGTTATGTGTGTTGATTTTATTTCTGCTCTCATGATTATATATGCTTATATGTTTTGATGTTGCACAAATTATAAAAAGAAAAAGAAAGTAAAGATATTAGAGATAATTGATTCACCCCCCCTCTCAGTTATCTACCTTGTTTCCAACACTCTCAGTGGTCCTGTACTCCAACAAGTGGTATCAGAGCATAGGTTCCCTATAGAAGTCTAACAGGCTTGGGTAGATCCTGATCGTGGAGTACCATGGGAAAGTGTAGAAGAATTAGAGAAAAGAAAGATGCCAAGCAAAAGGATCTATAGCAAACCCCAGTCAAGTCATGTGATGAGTTGTTGCATGAGCCATCCCTGAAAATTGACATAAAGTGTGATAAAGAAAATGACTTTTCTGTTGAGATTGATGACAAAGAAGAAGACCTCTTTATGGATGAAGATGGACGGGAGTTTGATGAAAATGATTGTGAAGTTGATTTAGAAGGTGAACTCTTGTGTGCCTTAGATCAGATCAAGCAACTTAAAAAGAAGAATCAGAGATTAGAAGACCAGCTTCAACAAAAAAAAGACTCCAAAGAAAAGGTATGTCCAGATTTTGCAAAAGTTTATTTAGAGTTTGAAGAGGCAAGAAATCATATTGTAGACTTAACGAGTCATGTTGATGAATTTGACAAATTGATTATCAGTCTAAAGACTGAAATCGAAGAAGCCAAAATTATAATAGATGTAACAAAATCTAACCTTGAGGTGAAAAAAATTGAATATCTAAAATTAGGGGCAGAAATTGTCAATTTGAGAAAAGATTATGAAGGTCTCAAGGTTATGTCCAAGAAATATCAGGAGTTTGAAGAAAGCACAAACAAGTTGCATGAAATGTTGGGCAAACAAAAACACTATAAGGACACCACGGGCTTAGGATACGAGGAAGGACAGACCTCTAAGGCAAGAAAGACACCTAAAAAGAAGATAGATTTGAGTTTTCATGCTGCTTCTCCTGAAGACAAGAAGAAGGCAGAAGATCAGGTCTTTGATAGAAGGAAAAGAAGAGGAGACATCAAGCAACAACATTCAATGAGGTACAACTATTCTCAATTTCATGGTTATTGCTATTGTTGTCATGTTTATGGTCATAGAGCTAGAGATTGTAGAACTAACTCAAGAAATGGTCTTGGATGGAATAAGGATAAGAGTTCTTATAGTTTGACAAAGTAGAACTATAACAATGTTTGTTATAACTATAATAAAGTTGGTCACATAGAAAGGGATTGTTGGATGCATGCAAGGAAAATGAGATATAATAAGAACTCCTTTGAATGGTCAAATAGAAGAAACAAAATCACGCGCTTTAGATGTCATAAGTTTGGACATATTGCTAGGTTTTGTAAGAGTGATCCAATGAAATCATTCAATCACCATAAGATGATAGGTGTTAAGATGGTTTGGAGAAGAAAACAAATGAAAGAGAAGGTTGAAACTAATCTTGTGCATGCTGCACAAGAAACATTTATAACAGCCTAAAAAGTGCAACATGGATTTAGGGGGAGTGATCCAATGTTTTATCTCTTAACCCCAGGGAGTTTTTAGAAGGTTTCTTGATGTATGTAGAGTGTTCATACATATTTGGTTGATGCATGAGTTCTTGAGGGATATCAAGTTATTCTTTACCATGGTGCTAGTGGTCGTGTCTTGTTCATCATACCTAATAATGTTTGATGGAATGCTTCATGTTAAGAGGTGCACAAGATTTGTTAGATTGTATTATCAAGGGCAGTGTCACAGTGGAAAGTGCAGCAATGATAAGCATTTACATGTTTTCATTCATTAGTACACTTCATGTTTTAAACTTCTTTAAAGAGTTGTATGTGGCAGTTATAGTGAGAATATGTTGATATGTGCAACTGTTTATATGAATTCATTTGGTCCTTCATCAGTCTGGAGTTGCAGTAGGCTGACGTGATGGTGTGCTCTTATGGGATCTATGAATCAAGGTGGTTAGTTTTTGAAAACATATCATGTTGACAACTAAGCTTGCACATGATTAATGGAGTTTGGAAGTGTTACAACAAGTATGACAATGTACAAGGAATTTAGGTTCAGGATAGATATGGCAGTTAGTGTCATTACTTTTGGGATAGTGATACCAAGTTTGGACAGCATAACAATGAATGCCTATTTGTTGTAGACCTTTTGACAGTTTGGTGCAGGGTTTATGGTTCGGCATAATGTAGTTTTCTCACACTGAGTTGATGGAATGATAGTCCAACATATGCAATGCTTGTCATGGTTCATTGATACCTGATGATGCTGATTAGTAGTGTGTTGCAAAGTGTTGCAGACCTTGTTAGCTTATCTTGTCATTGAGTGCCAAGGATTGATTCTAAGTCAAGATTTTGGAATGGTTTGCTTTGTAGAGCAAGATTTATTGATTAGGTGTATCAGCAATAAGTGATAAGTCTTATCAGCAACATGACTACCATAACAATGCACAAAGACAGTATATTGGTTTAGTTCTTTTTGTGTTTTATTGAAAGCTTGATCAAACAAATTCATTTTGGTCTTCTCTCTAAGTTGGAAGCCTCGAGACAGGGTCCTAGATTTGCTGTGATGATGTGCCACATTGTGACAAGGTGCAATTCATGTCTGCCTTAAATGTTGTCATACAAAATGATTGTTAAGTGATGTTTTGACAAGTTTTTAGAAGTCGTAACTGTCAGTGGTGTTAGAACTTAAAAATGCATATGCCATCTCTCTCGTAGCTAAATAGAAACAAGGTTTGATTAATATACATCATGAAAGAATGACAGTGACTTGAAGCAATGTTTTTGGATCTGGTTCATCTATTTCTAACAGTGATTTTGCAAGTGGTCTAAAATAATTTTAGTTTTTGATAGTGAACATTGCTTGGTTGCCAGTGTTATGGTACACTGTATACCTTGTGACAGAATGTTTTGATGTTGTGTTTGTTATTTAAGAGGTCTATTACTCTGAAGGGTTTTCATCTATTGGTTTTGATTGAGATAGTACTTTGAAGATATGAAGAGTTCATTATGTCTCAGGAGATCAGGAGATTAACATTTCTCTCAGCCAAGGAGGATTAGTCATTGATAAGTATTTTGTCAATAAGGCATGGGGTAAGTGCACAAAGATGAGGGACCAAAATGGGGTTTTAAGATGCCACTTTTTTTTTTCTGAAATTAGGAAACATTGATGTTGGATGAGAAATTGAAGATAGCTACACTCAAAATTTGAAGATGGAACAAAAAAAAGAGTTGTAGTGCTTTGAATCTAGATTCTAAACTACAATTTTTTTCCAAAAATGGTTGAGATTAAGGGGCTCAAAAAGGGGGAGCACACAAATTGGTTCAGTTTTTCTCAAAAAAACATAACATAGCGTCTAGTGTGCTCCCCCTAAAATGTTAACTTTTTTTTAGTATTTCAATAATCGCTCCAGTGAGAAATTAGCTAACACCATGTAGTTTATCCATGATTTTTCTGATAATTTTTTCATGAATAATTGTTTTTTAGTAATTTTTAAGGTGGACACATCCTGAAAAATAGAAATTTGAGCGTGCTCCCCCCTAAAATGTTTGGAAACTAATCAAAAAATCAATTTTTTTTGAATACGTGTAGAATGGAGTCTAGTTTTCAAAAATGTAACTTATTTCAAATTTTGATGAATGGTTAAAAAAAAGTAAAAAATTCTAGACACTGGTTTTTGACAAAAAATGGACACACTAACAAAAGAAATTCAAGATGAAACCCCTTAACATACTCAAAATGTGAAAAACATTATATGGTTAGATAGCTAACAGACATTAAGATTATGGTTGTATTTTTTTTGAGTTTTCATCGAAATAAGTGCAACCTGATGGGGAGCACACTCTAGATTATGTGGTTTTTGCTACAATCTAGAAAAACATGTCTTTGGATGTCCTAAACACAGTCCAAGACTTTGGGTTAGAATCCCAAGACAAATCCAAGCCTTAGGCTTGGAAATAACCAAGGCAATGCAAAACAACGTGCTTGCATTTTGTGCATTCACATAACGCAAGTGTGTTATAATGCGCTTGCATTATGGTGAACTAAAACTACTCTCTCTCTCCCTCTTCCTCTCCCCCTCTCTCTCTCTTAGAGGTAGAGAGAGATAGGGAGATAGGGAGAAATTGATATACGGGGACTCTCTCTCTCTCTCTGAGGTAGGGAGAGATAGGGAGATAGGGAGAAAGTGATATATAGGGACTCTCCCTCTCCCTCTCCCTCTCCCTCACTCTCGTTCTCCCTCTCTCTCTCTGAGAGGCAGAGAGAGATAGGGAGATAGGGAGAAAGTGATATACAGGGACTCTCCCTCTCCCTCTCCCTCTCCCTCTCCCTCACTCTCACTCTCCCTCTCTCTCTCTGAGAGGCAGAGAGAGATAGGGAGATAGGGAGAAAGTGATATACAGGGAGAGAGAGATAGAAAGAGAGTCAGTTTTATTTTTTCCATTTCCTTCATCGATAAGGGAGAGGGAGAGATAGGGAAATAGAGGAATGATAGGGGAGGAGGTAAGAGATATGGAGATAGTGAGAGATAGATAGGTAGAGAGACAGGAGACAGATAGGGAGAGGTAGAGGAGAAAGAGGGGAGAGATAGGGTGATAGAGAGTGAGTGAGATGTCCAGAGAGATAGGGAGATAAGGGAGATATAGGGAGATAGAGGTTTGGGGTTTCTTGGGTTTAGGGTTTAGGGGTTAGTGGTTATGATTTAGGGGGGATTATTTAGGGTTTAGGGGTTTAGAGAGAGAGAGAGAGACTGCTTTTGGCATGCAACCCTAAACCCTTAACCCAAGCAACCCTAAACTCCTAAACCCTAAATAATGCCCCTAAACCCTAAACCTGAGAAACCCTAAGCCTCTAAACCATAAATAATTCCCCTAAACCCTAAATCCTAACCCCAAGAAACCCTGAATCTCTATCTCTCTATCTTTATCATCCCTCTACCTCAATCTCTCTCCCTAAACTTGAGCAACCCTAAACTTATAAACCCTAAATAATGCCCCAAAACCCTAAACCTAAGAAACCCTAAACAACTCTCTCTCTCTCTCTCTAGATAGAGAGTGAGGGACATGTCCAGAGACATAGGGAGAGAGACTGAGAGGTAGAGGGATGATAGAGACAGGGAGATAGGGGAGAGATAGGGAGATAGAGGTTTAGGGTTTAGGTGTTTGGGGTTTGGTGTTTGGGGGTTTAGGGTTGCTCAATTTTAGGGCTTAGTGTTTAGAGCTTAGGGGAATTATTTAGGTGTTAAGGTTTGGAGGTTTAGGGTTTAGGGAGAGAGGACTAATAGGGAGATATAGAGGACACCAAGAGGAGAGATAGGGAGATAGAGAGTGATGGACATGGCCAGAGACATAGGTAGAGAGATTAAGAGGTAGCTGGATGATAGAGATAGGGAGATCAGGGAGAGATAGGGAGATAAAGTTTTAGGGTTTCTTGAGTTTAGGGGTTGAGAGAGAGAGACTTGTGTTTAGAGTTTCTCATGTTTAGGGTTTATGGGCATTATTGAGAGATTGAGAGGTAGAGGGATGATAAAGATAGAGAGATAGAGATTTAGGGTTTCTTGGGTTTAGGGTTTAGAGGAATTATTTAGGGTTTAGATGCTTAGGATTGCTTTGGTTTAGGGTTTAGGGGCATTATTTAGGATTTAGGGGTTTAGGGTTGGTTGGGTTTAGGGTTTAGGGTTGCATGTCAAAAGTAAACTCTCTCTCTCTCTAAACCCCTAAACCCTAAATAATGCCCCTAAATCATAACCCCTAACCCCTAAACCTTAAACCTGAGAAACCCCAAATCTCTATCTCCATATCTCTCCCTTATCTCCCTATCTCTCTGGACATCTCACTCACTCTCTATCACCCTATCTCTCCCCTCTTTCTCCTCTATCTCTCCCTATCTGTCTCCTCTCTCTTTCTACCTATCTATCTCTCGCTATCTCCATATCTCTTACCTCCTTCTCCCCTATCATACCTCTATTTCCCTATCTCTCCCTCTCCCTTATCGATGAAGAAAATGGAAAAAAGAAAACTATGACTTTTTCTATCTCTCTCTCCCTATATATCGCTTTATCCCTATCTCGCTATCTCTCTCTCTGACTTAGAGAGAGATGTTTATGGTTTCTCAAGTTTCTCTTTCTCCCTCCCTCTCCCTCCCCCTCTCCCTCTCTCCCTCTCTCTCTCTCTCTCCCTCTCCCTCTCCCTCTATCGCTCTCGCTCTCCCTCTCGCTCTGTCTATTTATGTCTTTGTCTCTGTCTTTGTCTCTCTCTATCTCTCTCTTTGTCCTAGTTTTCTTGTTTCCATTTTCTTTGTTGATAAGGGAGATGGAGAGGGAGGGAGAGGGAGAGAGGGGGGAGAGAGGGGAGAGAGAGGGGATAGATAGGGAGATAGGGAGAGAGAGAGTCCTAGTTTTCTTGTTTCCATTTCCTTTGTCGATAAGGGAGAGGGAGAGATAGAGGGGCAAGATAGGGAGATAGAGGAATGATGAGAGAGAGAGAGGGGGAGAAATAGGGAGAGATAGAGGAGATAGAGGGGAGAAATAGGGAGATAGAAAGTGAGTGAGATGTACAGAGAGATAGGGAGAGAGATTGAGAGGTAGAGGGATGATAGAGATAGGGAGATAAGGGAGAGATAGGGAGATAGAGGTTTAGCATTCCTCGAGTTTAGGGTTTAGGGGTTAGGGGTTATTGTTTAGGGGCATTATTTAGGGTTTAGGGAGAGAGAGAGAGAGAGAGAGAGAGAGAGAGAGAGAGACTACTTTTGACATGCAACCCTAAACCTCTAAACCCTAAATAATGCCCCTAAACCCTAAACTCTAATCCCAAGCAACCATAAACCTCTATCTCTCTATCTCTATTGTCCCTCTAACTCTCAATCTCTCTTCCTTTGTCTTTGGCCATGTCCCTCACTCTCTATCTCCCTATCTCTCCCCTCAGTCTCCTCTATATCTCCCAATCGGTCCTCTCTCTCCAAACCCTAAAACCTATACTTCTAAGCCTTAACCCATAAAACCATAAACCCTAGACCCTAAATAATGCCCCTAAAACTTAACCCCTAACCACTAAACCCTAAACTTGACCAACCCTAAACCGCTAAACCCTAAACCCTAAACCTCTATCTCCCTATCTCTCCCTATCTCCCTATCTTTATCATCCCTCTACCTCTCAATCTCTCTCCCTATGTTTGGCCATGTCCCTCACTCTCTATCTCTCTATCTCTCCCCTTGGTCTCCTCTATATCTTTGTATCAGTCCTCTCTCTCTAAACCCTAAACCCTAAACCTCTAAACCCTAACCCCTAACCTCTAAACCATAAACCATAAACCCTAATCCCTAAACCCTAAACCTAAGCAACCCTAGGAGAGAGAGAGAGAGATAGAGGACATGAGGTAAATAGGGGAGGGAGAGAGATAAAGATAGAGAGATTGTTTTTGACATGCAACCCTAAACCCTAAATAATTGGACCCTAAACCCCAACCCCTAACCCATAAAACATAAACCCTAAACTTGAGCAACCCTAAACTCATAAACCCTAAATAATTCCCCTAAACCCTAACCCCTAACCCCTAGACCCTAAACCCCTCTCTCTAAACCCCTAAACCCTAAATAATGAAAGGAAGCAAGGTGTGCAGAAATCACTTCCTACACTAATCTAATGACGAGAGAAGAGTGCAAATTGTTTTTAACCTTTACAATTATAGAATGTTTAACACAACAACAGAGATATTGCAGCAATGCACCACATAAGAATGTAAGACAGAAGAAGAGAGACACAAGATATACGTGGGGAAAACCCTTATCGGGTAAAAAACCCCACACTCCAAAACCTGCACATTGTACTATCAAAACTGTAATGGTTTACAATACACTTACAATGCAAGCTCTCAGGAGTCTTCAACACTCGTATCTAGAGACAAACTAGAAGCATAACAACACCTATTAATCACCCTCTTACATCTCCTCTCCAAGCACCTGCTTATAATGAAGTTTTCAAGGCAAAATTGAACATATCTTGGAATGGGCATCCAACTTGGCCTCATGGCCCAAAACCCATGCCTAGGGATAGTTGTTCAACACTGCAGCATGGTCATGACACTTTTCATATCACCCCATCCCAATATGGTCACCTATTTCTAATTTGGGCAATGATAAATGCTCTTACGCACCAACCGATTGTCATAGAATCTCATAGCTATCATAACTTACAGCTGTAAGAGAATCTATCATAAACAGGCTATAAATAGCATATTCTTTTACAACATAACAAAACCCTCCTTGGGGTGCCCAAAGATGCCTTCTTCCAAGATGCCTTGTGACACGTCTTCATCTGTCATAAAACCTTCTATTTCTGACTCTTACATGTCATAGATTCTGTCATAGGAATCTGTCATAACTGTTTTGGTAAGATTCACTTACACACTAGTCAAGATACTAACACATGGCAGAAAACCTCTACCACACAAAAGGGACGCCTATCTCCACATGGAGTGAGTTGACCATCCTAGTCACCTTACAAGTAGAGTGACAATTCATCGTGCCATTTCACACTAGATGACAAAACAGGATGTCCAATAAAATTACAACATAGGCTAAGTAAATAAATTACATTACAATAATAAATGCAAGGAATTATCAAGGTTGAGACACCTTAATTCCCAACATTCTCCCACTTGTCGAACACCTTGTAAAAGCCAATAGAAATAACAGGATTTAACTGCTATAGGCCGAGAGGCCCATAGACTTCGAACATCATCTGAACTTCTCTGTGCCCACTGGTTTCGTTAATGCATCTGCAACATCACACTTTGACTGTCACAATAGATAGTAAACTGTCTCACACCAACACCAATATCTGAACACAATATCTCTTAAGCCAAATGGCTTCCTTGCAAGCATGAGTAGCTACCAAATACTCAGCTCAACTGAACTCCACTATGCTCACTAGCTTTACAAAAGCACCTGTAACATCTTCCAAGTGATCACCAACATGACAAAAAGATTAGTATGCCAAAAATATGATGAAACACTAAATACCACATAGACACACCAATGTATCCAACTTCAAACCGATTAACAAAACATAACTTTGAAGTCCAAACATCTTCAAAACAAGATCGAGCACGTAAGCTCCAAAACAGTTAGAACAACAACCACAGCTAGTTGTTTACACCCAACTAAATAACCACCATTGATAGAACTTTTACACATGACATATTCAACCCATACTGCAACTCTCATCCCTGTATAATCCATTATCCTACACAAAGTTACCGTCTCCCATGATAACAAACATACTAATAACCATTAATGTGCAAAATATCTGAAGACCTTTGATACTGTAGTCCAATGAAAAACAAACTACCAAAGATATACATACATTCTAGGAATCAAACTACATGAGCAATGCCAACTGAAGTAACTCAAAATCTACCAATTCGAACTTACATAAAAAGATGGCTAATAATACAAACATATAATACAAAGAACAATTACAATGATCTACAAACTACACCCAACTACTGCAAAACAAAGCATACTTCCATAAACGGTTTTCCGCTCACTTTCTCACCTCTGATCTCCTCCACTTCTCCCAAGTCCACATCTAAAAAGAACACATACTATTGCCAAAAAAACAAAAAAGTACAACAGTAGTAGATGACCACAAATCCAGCGATCATAGTAGATGAATAAGAAACTCTAGGAAGAAGAATGAGACCATAAAGAGAAACTGCAAACCATAACATGTCCTTCTACCCATATCACCAAGTGCTAAGTTGTGCCAACATGATCTCCTTCACAAAACCCCAACTGAAAAGCCTCAACAACATTCAACCATTCAATCTCATAAGATCAAATAAACATCAACATGGATGTAAGCCTCTCTAATCAAGGTAGATCAAACTCATAACCATTCCATAACAAGGTGAAGCCTAAACACATCTCCTAAACTCCACATAAATGAACATCATAAAGCAAACTATACGAATCAAGAAGATAACCATGTATCATCCCTCAAATGAAATCTCCAGAACCAATAACAGTAGCTCAAGATTCATATTCATGAGAAAACAAAGCATAAAACAACATGAATCTGAAATAACCTGGGCAATACCTATCAGGACATTTTCTGCCAACTGAATTGAGAGTGGGGAATGAGATTGATCCACTGAGATACACCGAGTCTCATATACTCTCTCCAAGAATAATCTCCTCTCAAGTTCAAATATGAACTCACGTCCATAACAAGTGAAGGCTTCTTGGTATTTCTGTTGAAACTTAACCATTCCAACACATAATCCCTACAACAAGAGATCTCAAGCCTCACCTCAAGTCTCTTTAGTATCCATGAGCATCCATCAACCAATACATGCCAAATTCAAATGCATCCTACAAAATCATGAAGCTTCAAGCAAATGATTAATACTCAAAACCAAACAGAACAAACAAGATCACTGTCAGAACTCCCACTGCACATTTGCATGATCAAGAAGCCCATCATGACATCATGATCTAACCATCTCCTCGTAAGAAGATCACATACAACAAAGCGTACAATGATGCATACATCCTGTCTCAAGAGAACATGTATCATGCCAAAACTTTAAGCTAGCATCAAGAGTAAACCATGACATAGTAACATCTCTAATCAAAGGATAAACATGTCATACTGAAAAATCATAAACCCGACTCCTCAATCAAGATGCCAACATCTTAAAAATATGAAGATAACCATCTCCTGACAACAAAATTGAAAATTTCGAACTCTCAAAACCAAGAGCTCCTCCATGACACCAATATCCACTGCAGAAGATCATCCATCACTTATGATGAATCCAACATCACTGCCGAAGCTCCCATTGAAACTGTGATACCGAGCTTATCAGGGCATTATGATAACCATCCTCTCAATGAAGATCATCCATGGCTCTAACACAATCAAACAATTGTCCTGTGCAATATCAGCAACACAAAAGAATAAAGTAGAACCAAGATCTCCAAGTCAAGAAGATAAAACCATCACTATCAAAAGCTCACACTAAACTGTGTAACCAAGCTATCCATGACATTATGATAAACATGCTATAAGTCCCAATAACTGATTATCCATGCACTCTAATTATCCATCCTCTTATCCCAAAGCAACATACCAAATACACAAATGACCACAGACAAGGCCAACTAACAAAGTCTACATAAATAATGAATCAATCTTGTGGATATAGACAGTCCACATCCGAGTCATCCCATTGCAATCAAATAGGTGATCAGCCCACAAAATTGCATAACTCATAGATTCCAAACATGAAACATGCAAACTCATCATCACATTAGTAACTTGCAAACTGAGATACCAAAGAAGACAATTTGTAGACTTCAAGACTCAACCATCAAATCAATTCTAGATTCAATTTGCTAGCAAGTCCACAAACGAGTGATTGTAGTCAAGGAACTAATCAAGCATATGCTGTAGAAATAATGAGTGATAAATCACATGCCAACATCTCCACACTGAGAAAGATACAAACCTCCTCACATTATGCACGAAGCATACATACAAATCTACAACTATCTTACATCGAGAAACACTCTCAAGGAATTATAATCTAAAAAATAGTTTGTCTATAGATTTACAAAACCACAAGCTCTGATTAACCATGTAAAACCTACAAAACCATGTCACTGACATACATGCAAATCCATATCCACTTATCATCTGGAAAACACACCGATTTGAAAAACACCAATAGTTAAACTAGAATAATGGAATAACATAGATAAGCATAACCATAGATTTTTGAACGAAATATCTACAAAACCATCAGATCAAATCAATATGAAACTAAGACATGCAAGTACAACCAACTAAATGAAATAGAGGTCTAGGAACTTCAGGCCCATTTGTAGGCCAACTCCACAACCATCACCATGTACAAGCATATAAAGGAACTAGGTTGTTCTAGAAGCTTTCAAACCATCCAAAGATTAACTCCAAAACCTACATGCATTCAGTGTTAACAAGACAATGTCTTCCAATCCTAGGGACTAAAACCAAGCACCCAACATAAGCACATCAAACCATAGCCATGGCAACCCAAGTTTCTCCATGTGATCAGGGAGCCAAGAACAAACACCCAACATGAATACTTTGTTGTAAACGACCATAGAATGATAGAACATAACCACCATGCATGAGGGTTATTGCATACTATCAAATAGGAGCTCCAAATCAATATCATACTAAATGTAACCACATGATCAACTCCACAACACTCCATCTTAAGTTTCCATAACTCAAAAATTGTGCCGTTAAACATCCCCATCTCTATTCTTCCAGATGTGCTTGCCATCTCATTCCTGCAACACGATTTCAGAATACTTTGCATGGACTCCCACTCAACCTAAGATTAGTACACAAAACTCCTATCCAACAACTAGGACCAAAGAGAACTTAGCTCTAATACCAACTGAAAGGAAGCAAGGTGTACGGGAATCGCTTCCTACACTAATCTAATGAGGAGAGAAGAGTGCAAATTATTTTTAACCTTTACAATTACAAAATGTTGAACACAACAACAAAGATATTATAGCAATGCACCACATAAGAATGTAAGACAGAAGAAGAGAGACACAAGATATACGTGGGGAAAACCCTTGTCAGGTAAAAAACCCCACACTCCAAAACCTGCACATTGTACTATCAAAACTGTAATGGTTTACAATACACTTACAATGCAAGCTCTTAGGAGTCTTCAACACTCATATCTAGAGACAAACTAGTAGCATAACAACACCTGTTAATCACCCTCTTACATCTCCTCTCCAAGCACCTGCTTATAATGAAGTTTTCAAGGCAAAACTGAACATATCTTGGAATGGGCATCCAACTTGGCCTCATGGCCCAAAACCCACACCTAAGGACACTCATTCAACATTGCAGCATGGTCATGACACTTGTCATCTCACCCCATCCCAATATGGTTGCCTATTTCCAATTTGGGCAATGACAAATGCTCTTATGCACCAACCGGCTGTCATAGAATCTGTCATAGCTGTCATAACTTACAGTTGTAAGAGAATCTATCATAAATAGGCTATAAATAGCATATTCTCTTACAACATGACATAACCCTCCTTTGGGCAGCCAAAGATGCCTTCTTCCAAGATGCCTTATGACACATGTCTTCACCTATCATAGAACCTTCTATTTCTGACTCTTACATGTCATAGATTTTGTCATAGGAATCTATCATAACCGTTTCGATCAAGATTCACTTACACACTAGTCAAGATACCGACACATGGTAGAAAACCTCTACAACACAAAAGGGACGCCTATCTCCACATGGAGTGAGTTGACCATCCTACTCACCTTACAAGTGGAGTGACAACTCATCGTGCCACTTCACACTAGATGACAAAACAGGATGTGTAACAAAATTACAACATAGGCTAAGTAAATAAATTACATTACAATAATAAATGCAAGGAATTATCAAAATTACAACATAGGCTAAGTAAATAAATTACATTACAATAATAAATGCAAGGAATTATCAAGGTTGAGACACCTTAATTCCCAACAAATAATGCCTCTAAACCCTAACCCCTAAACCCTAAACCTCTATCTACCTATTTCTTCCTAATCTCCCTATCTCTATCGTCCCTCTACCTCTCAATCTCTCTCCCTATGTCTTTGGCCATGTCCCTCACTCTCTATCTCTATATCTCTCCCCTTGGTCTCTTCTATATCTCCATATCGATCCTCTCTCTCTCTATCCCCTAAATCCTAAACCTCTAAACCTTAACACCTAACCCCTAAACCATAAACCCTAAATAATTCCACTAAACCCTAAACCCTAAACCAAGAAACCCTAAACCTCTATCTCCATATCTCTCCCCTATCTTCCTATCTCTATCGTCCCTCTACCTCTCAGTCTCTCTCCCTATGTCTCTGGACATGTCCCTCACTCTCTATCTCCCTATCTCTCCCCTCTATCTCCTCTATCTCTCCCAATCTCTATTGGTCTCCTCTCTCTATCTCTTTCTAAACCCTAACCCATAACCCCTAAACCCTGAATAATTCCCCTAAACCCTAAACTTGAGCAACTCTAAACTCATAAACCCTAATAATGCCCCTAAACCCTGACCCCTAAACTCTCTCTCTGTCTCTCTGTCTCTCTCTCTCTCTTGCATTGGAGTTTGAATCACCCATGTCATTTTAGAGAGAGGGAGAGGGAGAGGGAGAGGGAGAGAGAGGGAGAGGGAGGGAGGGAGGGAGAGAGAGAGAGAGAGAGGGAGAGAGCGTGAGAATAAAAGGGAGAGGGAGAGGGAGAGTTTTTCTTTTGCAAAACGTGCTCGCGTTATAGGCTCGATAATACCGAGCCATAGCGCGAGTGTGTTATAATGTGCTCGTGTTATGACTTGTATGGGACCAAAAAGTCATGTGGCAACTTTTTGGTCCCTCATCTTTGTGCATATACCCTAAAGAGGAAGGTCAAATATTCTACAGGAAATTATGCTTGGATGGCACATGTCAGCATTGCAGTGGCTTGCAACGTATGCCAATATGTGAACTTATGGAAAGAACACATGCAGTTGGAAATGAACTAGTAGAGTTTGGCAAGTATAAAATAGTGGTATACAATATAAGAGATGGTAAAGAAGCAAAGAGGTGTGAATATGTTATTCAGAAGATTCCAGTGTATCAGTTTATGCCTATATTTCATGACAACATAGTGTATGAGTATGTAAGACATGCCCATAGAGCTCGATGGTTGGACTTGAAATTCAAGTTATGCAAGGACACATTTCCAGTTGGTAGTATTGTTTCAGTCATCGACTTTGCAGAGAACTACAGTCTACAACCATAGTGTGAGGTGTAATCCCAATATTATAACTCAACATAGGTTTCTATATTTGTGCACATTGCATTCATTCATGCGAATGATAGTACAGAAGATGAAAGAAAGATCATAAGGGAGTATCATTTTATATAAGCAATGATCGCACACATTCCGCGGAGTTCGTGCAAGGTTGTTTTTAGGTGTTCTACAATGATCTGGCTAGAAGGGGCATATCATTCAATCAACATATCATATGGTCTCATAACTGTGCATTACAATTCAAGAACTTACAGAATTTCTATTGGTTGAGCAGGAGGCATAATATTACAGGTGTTCAGGATATGTGGAATTTTTGTGAGGCCGAGCATGGAAAGGGGGAGCATGATGGTGCAGGAGCGTGTATCAAAAGAGCCATAGCACAAGAAGAGTTAAAGTATAAAGACAATGCAAAGTTGACATATGTAAAATCAATTGTCGAGTGGTATAATGCTTCGATGGGTCCAGGTAATGAAGGTAAGTCTTCAGTTCGTAGATTTTTTTGGTTGATAGATGATACTAGCATTGCACCATATAAGGATTGTTGTACACTGACATGATCAAGTGAGCTACACTCTATCAGAAGCTCAATTGCAGGTTCATGGAGTATACATACGCAGAAGATGGCATGCTTTTGTTCTCCATGTACAATTCAAGCCTGGAATGAGTGCGATTCAAGGGAGTGGGTTGACGAATGGCAGTTTAGTTATCTTAGCCCACTTGACACGTATCGACCCTCGACGACACTAGAATTGACAGAGATGGAATCGTCAGTTGACTTTGACCACATATCAAATCTAGTTCAACTAGGTAATATATCTACTTGCATAGTTAAATTTGAAATTCCTAATGTTATCTTAAACTTTGTAGTATTTTTGTAATGTTGACTAATTTCATCTAATTTGCTGCACATATCATTGTAGAGCATGTTTATGCAGTTATTGCAGATGAAGATAATGAAGAGGGAACATATTATTACTTGTGCCATTGTGTTGAGGCCAAAAAGAAATTGGAGGCCCCAGTTAAAGAAATTGGAGGGCCCAATTATAGATGGAGAAAACATCGAATACCCTACATGCTCAGTGGTTGTTACTGGGACATGGCTTAGAAGGTACCCACATAAGAGTGTTAATGTTTGGCTATTTGAGGACTTTGACATGCATCAGAAGATTCTTCATTACTCCAACCTTGTCGTGGCAACCAATGTTCATTTGATACAATATCGAGGTACACCTTTGAACAAGACCTTGTGGAAGGTGTTGGTGTTGGAAATAAGCCACACTCGGACTGACAATGGACTGGTCCAAGAAGGGCTAGTAGCTCAGTGGTAGAGCACTCCAGCAGTGAATGGAAGGTCCTAGGTTCAAGTCCTAGCTGGTCCATGTCTCAACATGGTAACAGAGCCAGGCCCAGACTAGGAGCCCCAAGCACACGAGAGGTGTGGCTTAAGGGGGGTGTTGGTGTTGGAAATAAGCCACTCAGACCGACGATGGACTGGTCCAAGAGGGGCCAATAGCTCAGTGGTAGAGCACTCCAGCAGCGAATGGAAGGTCCTAGGTTCGAGTCCTAGCTAGTCCATGTCTCAACAGAAGGTGCGTGACTCTAACCATGAGGCCATACTTGACACAATAAAGAGTAGAGAAGACCCAGATGGTTCGTTGGATTAATTTGTAAGTATGCATAAAACTTTCCTAGATGGTTACTTGTACTTTGTTTTGTATATAAATAGTAGTATGAATTGCTTCCCTCCAGTATATTTATATTTAGTCAATTTTTCTTTTTGATGCTTCTCATAGGAGGTCACAACTCCAGTCCATCCAACTATGGACAAACAAGCTCGATAAAAGATGATGGAGAGTGATCATCAGATGGTGGTAAGTGATCGATTACATAAGTGATGTTATATATTTCATGTACATTTTGTTATAGTAATGTGTATATTATTTTATTGTATTAACAGGTAGAGCTGCATGAGCTTGAACTGTCAAAGAGGTATACTCGACGGCAAAGAGAGGATGAGTCATGGATATTTTCGTATATATGCCTGTATGGCTTTGTTTGGACATGCCTATATGGCTTTGTATGTAAACTAGATGTTATGTTCATGACATTATGTATACGATAGTTTATATTAAATATTTAATATGATGATAAATTATCCTTGAGCAGTGGTATGAACTATGGGCAGTGAAGGCCTCATGTTTTGTTTGATTTGTTTTCTATGGTATACATTTGATGTTTGCATCATCATCATGTTATGCTTCATGGGGTTAGATCTAAGTAATGGATGAAGTTGATCCTAATTGGTCTTAATCATGTTCACTCATGTTTGGAAAGGTGCTAGGAGTGACATTTTGCATTCCATAGCTCGTGGGTCCGAACAGACTTTGCCAACACATCGGGGTGCGTGAGTAAATGCCAAGGGAGGTCTCGTTTCATGTGCCAAGCGTCACATTCGTTCGGGGCAGCAAGCTACCGGCAAAGTCCCTTAAGCTCCCTAAGATGAAAAAATTGTCAAACTTTGACGGGACAGTTCTCAAAATTTGTGGTAGCTGGGAACGTTCTGTTTGGACCTATAGGTGCATATGGAGTCCATCCACAATAACCTCTCTCAGTTTCTTTCAACTCC
The DNA here is from genome assembly GCA_027924645.1 of Cunninghamia lanceolata. Classification (NCBI taxonomy): domain Eukaryota; kingdom Viridiplantae; phylum Streptophyta; class Pinopsida; order Cupressales; family Cupressaceae; genus Cunninghamia; species Cunninghamia lanceolata. The sequence continues at coordinate 28,035,748 of BSBN01000254.1, forward strand.
AGTCTGTTTGACCGTACCAAAATCAAACGCATTCTTGCAAAATGCTTCAGTTTCATGCAGTGGAAAGGTGCCAGGAGTGACATTTTGCATTCCATAGCTCATGGGGCCGAACGGACTTTGCCAATGCATCGGGGTGGGTGGGTAAATGCTAGGGGAGGTCTTGTTTCATGTGCCAAGCGTCGCAGTCATTCAGGGCAACAGGCTACCAGCAAAGTCCCTTAAGATCCCTAAGACGAAAAAACTACCAAACTTTGATGGGACAGTTCTCAGAATTTGTGGCAGCTGGGAATGTTCCATTTGGACCTACAAGTGCATGTGGAGTCCGTCTACAATAACCTCTCTCAGTTTTGGTCAACTCCAGTGTGTTTGACTGTGCTGAAATCAAACACATTCTTGCAAAATGCTTCTGTTTCATGTAGTGGAAAGGTGCTAGGAGTGACATTTTGCATTCCATAGCTCATGGGGCCAAACGGACCTCGCCAACGTGTCGGGGTGGGTGGGTAAATAGTAGGGGAGGTCTCGTTTCATGTGCCAAGCATTGCAGTCATTCGTGGTAGCAGGCTACCGGCAAAGTCCCTTAAGATCCCTAAGACAAAAAAACTGCCAAACTTTGATGGGACAATTCTCAGAATTCATGGTATCTGGGAATTTTCCGTTTGGACCTACAGGTGCATGTGGAGTCCGTCTACAATAACCTCTCTCGGTTTTGGTCAACTCCAGTCTATTTGACCGTGCCGAAATCAAACACATTCTTGCAAAATGCTTCAGTTTCATGCAGTGGAAAGGTTGCCAGGTGCCATATTTTTTGTTATGCTCATTGTGGGGCTGAATGGACTATGCCAACACATCGGGGTGGGTGGGTAAATCCTAGGGGAGGTCTCGTTTCGTGTGCCAAGCATCCCAGTCATTCTGGCCTGCAAGCTACTGAGACCTAGCACTTTTCGAGTTTACCGGTAGCTTGCAGTCTGGAACGACTGAGACACTTGGCGCATGAAAGGAGGCCTCCCCTAGAATTTACCCACCCACCCCGATGTGTTGGCGCAGTCCATTTGGCCCCACGATGAGTAGAACAAAAAATATGGCACCTGGCAACCTTTCCATTACATGAAACTGAAGCATTTTGCATGAATGCGTTTGATTCTGGCACGGTCAAATGGATAGGAGTTAAAGGAAACCGAGAGAGGTTATTGTCGATGGACTCCACATGCACCTGTAGGTCCAAACAGAATGTTCCCAGTTGCCACAAATTCTGAGAACTGTCTGGTCAAAATTTGGTAGTTTTTTCATCTTAGGGAGCTTAAGGGACTTTGCTAGTAGCCTACTGCCTCGAATGACTGCGATGCTTGGCACATAAAACGAGACCTCCCCTAGCATTTACCTACCCACCTCGACGCGTTAGCGAAGTAGATTCGGCCCCATGAGTTATGGAATGCAAAATGTCACTCCTAGCACCTTTCCACTGCATAAAAACTGAAGCATTTTGCAAGAATGTGTTTAATTTCGGCACGTTCAAACAAACTAGAGTTGACCAAAACTGAGAGAGGTTATTGTAGACAGACTCCACATGCCCCTATAGGTCTAAACAAAACATTCCCAACTACCACGAATTCCAAGAATTGTCCCGTCAAAGTTTGGTAGTTTTTTCATCTTAGGGATCTTAAGGGACTTTGCCGGTAGCCTGCTGCCCCGAATGACTGGGATGCTTGGCACACAAAATGAGACCTCCCCTAGCATTTACCCACTAACCCCGACATGTTGGCACAGTCCATTCAGCCCCATGATGAGTAGAACAAAAATATGGCACCTGGCAACCTTTCCACTGCATGAAACTGAAGCATTTTGCAAGAATGTGTTTGATTTCAACATGGTCAAACGTACTAGAGTTAACCAAAACTGAGAGAGGTTATTGCAGATGGACTCCACATGCACCTACAGGTCCAAACAAAATGTTCCCAACGGCCACGAATTCTGAGAACTATCCCATCAAAGTTTGGTAGTTTTTTCGTCTTAGGGATCTTAAGGGACTTTGCCGGTAGCCTGCTGCCCCGAACGACTGTGATGCTTGGCACATGAAACGAGACCCCTAGCATTTACCCACCCACCCCAATGTGTTGGCGAAGTCCATTTAGCCCCATGAGCTATGAAATGCAAAGTGTCACTCCTAGCACCTTTCCACTGCATGAAACTGAAGCATTTTGCAAGAATGCGTTTGATTTGGTACAGTCAAACAGACTAGAGTTGACCAAAAATAAGAGAGGTTATTGTAAACGGACTCCACATGCACCTATAGGTCCAAATGGATCATTCCCAGCTACCACGAATTCCAAGAACTGTCTCGTCAAAGTTTGGTAGTTTTTTCATCATAGGGATCTTAAGGGACTTTACCGGTAGCCTGCTGCCCCGAAAGACTATGATGCTTGGCACATGAAACGAGACCTCCCCTAGCATTTACCCTCCCACCCCGATGCATTTGCAAAGTCTATTCGACCCCACGAGCTATGGAATGTAAAATGTCACTCCTAACACCTTTCCACTGCATGAAACTGAAGCATTTTGCAAGAATGCGTTTGATTCTGGCACGGTCAAACGGATAGGAGTTGAATGAAACCGAGAGAGGTTATTGTAGATGAACCCCACTTGCACCTATAGGTCCAAACAGAATGTTCCCAGCTGCTACAAATTATGAGAACTGCTCCATCAAAGTTTGGTAATTTTTTCGTCTTAGGGATCTTAAGGGACTTTGCAGTAGCTTGCTGTCCCGAACAATTGCGACACTTGGCACATGAAACAAGACCTCCCCTGGCATTTACCCATTCACCCCGACATGTTGGCGAAGTCCATTCATCCCCACAAGCTATGGAATGTAAAATGTCACTCCTAGCACCTTTCCACTGTATACATGTTCACAACTTATGTAAAATGAACTCAAATGACTCTATTGACCTTGCACATGGTCTATTATGACCTTATTTGACCAGAACAAACTCAATTACATGTGAATCAAACAACCTTCAAAGTGCCTAGTCTCAATCTTCATACTTTTCATGTTTCAATCAGGCCTAATCTAGTTGGACATCAGACCCTATTTTTGGGGTTTTTCTCTCAAACTTTCCAAAAGACCTCCCAAACTAAATACATATTTAGATACTCATTTCCAAGTTACATAACATATCTCAAAACCAATAGTGGATCCTTTGGACCATGTACCTCAAAAATGGCATTTTTCGTTGTCTAAAATAGGCTAATTAGGCCTAGTTTGTGATAAAACATACCTCTAAACATCCAACAACCCCCTAGACTTGATGATGCAGCATCTCCCATGTGTCCAAACTCTCAAAACCAAAATTAGTTTCAGGAGAAACCTTCACTAACATACCAAACCCCAAAAATCCTCAATCTAGGCCAATTTGAGGAGGGTTTATTAAAACTCTACCTTCCACACACTCTCAAACTTTGCCAACACTTGAAACACTTCAAAAATAGTCTGTATATGCTTTAGGAACCATCTCCTAGTACTTTCCAACCTTCTTTTAACAAACCCTAGCCTAAAACCACCCTTTCTTGCTTGGAAACAAGGCAAAACTTGCCTAGGACAACACCATAGTTTGGTCAAACTCCATCTATTGCTTCTTTGACTTCATGGGCATCTGAAACACATCCAAACCAAACCATTCCACTAAACATATATGCAAAGTATGCAAAGTGTGGAAGCATATACTTGATGAACATGAACTGTTTAACATGATGCCTCAAAGAAATGTTGTCTCATGGAATGCAATGATTGCAAGATATGCATGAAATGGATTGTTTTGGACAGGAGGCTCCAAATTCATGACAGTTCAGTTTGAGACTAGGCCTAATTAGGCCTCCTTTACAAGGCAACTACTGTGCCAATGCAAACCCACCACACCAAACCACTTAGGAACCCTAGCGTGCATGGAAAAGGAACCAAATTCACTAGTTTTGGCCTTTGAAACACTTGTTAAGGCACTATTGTATGGACTGCACCCTCTTTTTGCCTAATACATGGTCATATTAGGCCATTGCATCCTCATACTCTGATATATTCTTGTTTCCTGACCTAGGGCTTATTGTGAATAGTGATCCTACCTTATTCCATCCCATTCCACCAATCTAGAGTGATTAACTTGGTGGAATGGTAAAGAAATACATAGTTTCTAGCCTCAAAACCCTAGTTCAGGGTTTTATGACAGTTTCCAGAAAAATGTGATTTTTTCCCTCCAAATTCAATGAAAATGCCTCAAACAAGATGCAAATAAAAGGTCGTTCACTCCTCTTCACAATTCAGGTGGTTTCAAACCATGACAATACTGCACAGATGAGTAGTACGTCCTAGAATAGTCCAATTTTAGAAAAAGGGGTAGAAAACTCAATTTTATTCAACTTTGCCCTTCAAAACCTTCTTCACCAGCCCCTCCTCGGTGTGTGTGAAGGTTTTTATACATGTTTACAATAGTTCTAGTTGATCATAATTGACTTTCAACCTATTTGATCATTGGGTAACCTCCTTATTACATGATTTGTTAAGTTGACAAAGCAACTTCTTACCACTACTTGCATTATTAGACTTTTTGTTTGACAACAACATAAAACATGACTCCAAACACAAATGACATTGGTCATTTGACCTTATTACATGTAAAATGATGACACAAGACCATCAACTTGTCCTATGATGTCCTAGGACCTTGTTATGACATGCTCCTAGCCAAGATTGGCTATGGCTAAGGTGCTCCTGCACCATGAAATATGTTTCCATGGTGTTGAGTCGTCCTCCTTACCTACTATATCACCCTTGTAGACATGTATGCAAAGTGTGGAAGCATAGACAAGGCACATGAACTGTTTGGCATGATGCCCCAAAGAAATGTCACCTCATTGAATGCAATGATTACAAGATATGAACAAAATGGATTTTTTGATAAGGCATTAGAAACTTTCAAGCAAATGCGATTGGCAGGTGTAAAGCAAAATTCCATAACCTTAGCCAGTATCCTCCTTGCCTATGCCGAAATGGACATCCATCAAAAGGACAAAACATATGGGAATTTTGTTAGATGTTTTAGTTGCAACTACCCTCAGAGACATGTATGCAAAGTGTGGAAGCATAGACAAGGCACGTGAACTGTTTGGCATGATGCCTCAAAGAAATGTCGCCTCATGGAATACAATGATTGCAAGATATGAACAAAATGGATTTACTGATAAGCCTTTAGAAAGTTCCAAGAAAATGCAATTGGCAAGTGTAAAGGCAAATTCCAAAACCTTAGAAATGGTATGTTTGGAGCACGGTATAGACATCCATCAAAGCATAAAGGATATAGGAATTTTGTCAAATGTCGTAGTTGTAAGTACCCTGCAAGACATGTATGCAACTTGTGTGGAAGCATATATAACGAACATGAACTGTTAGACGCGATGCCTCAAAGAAATGTTGTCTCATGGAATGCAATGATTGCAAGATATGCACGAAATGGATTTTTTATAAGGCTTTAAAAACTCTCAAGCAAATGCACAAAAATAATTTTCAACCATTTACATAAATTTTGGCACATCCAAAACCAAATTGCACAACCTTAACCAACTTCCTCCTTGCCTATGCTATAATGGGATCTAGAGAACATGGTGTGGACAACCATCAAAGCATAAATGATATAGGAATTTTCTCACATGTATTATATTTGCAAAGTTGCCCTTGTAGACATGTATGGAAAGTATGGAAGCATAGACAAGGCACGTGAACTATTTAAAATGATGCCTCAAAGAAATGCACAGTACGACAGCATTCAATGATTGTAAGATATGCACAAAATAGATTATTTGAAAACGATTCATAAACTTTCAAGAAAATGCAATTGGCACTTGTAAAACCAAATTCCTATAGCAATCATTGATTATCATATTAAATATTTAATATAAACTGTCATATACATAATGTCAGGAACATAACATCTAGTTTATATAAAAAGCCATGTAGGCGTGTCCAAACAAAGCCATATAGGCAAATATACAAAAATATACATTGGATTAACTTATAAAAGTATGTATACAAAGACATCTAGGCATACAAAAAAGTTCCCAAAAACTAGTTTCCTATGGACTTTTAGGAAATAATCGGTGGCCCTTCTTTGACTGTGAAGATGGGGAGCCAGTCAATGACACATCCTCTCTCTGCCGTCGAGTAGACCTCTTCGAATAAAGTTCATCCAGCTACACCTTTTAATACAAACAAACAATATGCACATTAGTATAGAAAATGTATGAAATATATAATATCACATATGTAATTGATCACTTACCGCCAACTGATGATCGCTCTCCATCATCTTGACTCTCTTTTCATCTGTGGTTGGACAGACTGGAGTAGTGACCTCCTATGAGAAGCATCAAGAAGCAAAATTGACTAAACATGAATATCATTTATGTACATCAAATGACATGAGACAAAAAAAGAAATACAAAATTATGATATTTTCATGTTATTGGCTCATACCTCAGTCAAAGGATTTGCAGACATCATGGCTACATCAATGCCTATCTGCGTTGACTCACAAAGATGAGGAGGAGTCTCCACTGTATTCAACATCTGAAAATCAAGTTCAAGATTATTAAAACAAAATAAATACATAACATTATTTTTAAAATAAATAATGATTAGAAATGGTTAACTTTACCTCCGTAAAAGTGGTGGTTTGGCGTCCAGGGGACCAAGGAAACTGTGGAGGTGCTGGTGACTGTTGAAATCATCAAATCGAGTCACAAAATAATATTACCATTGACATATCTACAATAATTATTAATATGTGATAAATTACATACCTGTTTACTTGACCTCCGCTCATAAGCTACCAATGGACGACTAACAGAGGCAAGATGAAGACTGACCCAAGAATTTCATTACGCAAACAATTACATACATTATTTTTTACTTATAATATAGATAATCATATAAAATTAATTACAAATTTCAAATAACAATATACTAAATCAAGATGAAACTTGTAACAAATTACCTGAGAGTCACTACCAAATATATGCTATAAGAGATCGTCACTGAGAACAAAATCATCCAATATGTCTTGCCCCTCTGTCGCATCATGCTACCCCTATGTTGCAGCATGCTGCCCCTATGTCGCAGAGTCCTGTCGTGCCTCTTGCGTCCCATAATCACATAGGTTCCCACATGTACTGCACAAATATGGGAACACATGACACCTACTACTCTCACCCTCATCGCCCTGGGTAAAATCATCTGCATGCTGTGATAGAGTTTGGGTGAGAGTAGTTAGTGAATATAAAATCTCCAGCTCAACACTCTCCTTCAAAGCTAAAGGAAGTGACCTACGTTCTAGCCTCACTCGGGGTATAGGCACATGTTGTTCATCTCGCTGAGCCTTGGGTCTATCTTGGGCAGAGCCACCACCTCTACCCTAGAACTCACAAATGTCAAAATAATTTAGAATCTTGTTGAGGACGAACTCACAATAGAGTTTCCTCAAAAAATATTGTGGTACCTCGTCATTGTTGCATGGCCACTCATCGAAAACCATGTACCATCTATCTGAAAAGTTTTGGGATATGTCTTCATTCCTACACCAATGTATAGGAAACCGTTTACAACTTTCCTCTAATGTTTGGCCAGTTTTGGGATTAATAAATTATGCACATAATTGAGATTTGTAATTTTTTCCTTCTTCACTTGTTCATATGACAACTTGTTGGCATAATATTGCCAACTCCTCTCCCTATAGTCTTGGAATTCGATGATTTGTTTCATCACCAAATTTGTGTGGGAAACAATCTCCTGTAGTGATTTTGCAAGTGCCCTCCTATGCTTAGTGGTTCCACTTGGGTTGTTTAGGGTTTGAATAATAGTTTCAAGATGTTTCTTGTTTTCTTCTATTATCCCTAAGTAGTGTTCTTGATTATCCCTTATATGCAAAGGAGATGAAGCTGGGTTTTGAGGGTTTGGAGGGTTGTTTTCACCCTCCTCAAATGGATTTAGATTTTTTGCTTCTCCAATAACTGTAAATACAATATAAACATAAATCAAACATTGCAAAACTAAAAAAATGTTCTAAAATTAACAAAATCAGACAAACCCTACCTTTTTCTGTGCTGGAGACTCCAAATTTGCACGACAATGTCTTTGGCAGCAAGGTGGCATTGTGAATTTCTTGTTTTCTCACATGCACTTGATTGAATCTCCTCTTTTTCAACGCGATCATGTTTTGCTTGGTTTCTTTGCTACTATCAAGAGAAAAGTTGCACGGTGAATGTGCAGAAAATGGTTTTTTTTTTCTTTTATTAAAATAAAAATGCGAGCGTGTTATAATGCGCTCATGTTTTACTTTAATTTTGGAGATGGTGTTGACTTTTTGGTCCCACATCTCCTTGCATTTACCCAGGTGATAGATTGCATATGCTTCACAGTGATATACCAATGTTTTCAATGGTCATCTTCTTAGTCAATGGTGAATTTGTAGATTACGACTTAAAGAGTAATATGATTTCTTCTTCCTAGGGGGAATGTTTATTTAATGAACAAGTATCCCTTTGTCATTGTTGTCAAAGGGGGAGATTGAAGTTGCAGAAGCTAGGCAGTATTTGTTTTGACATCAATGCCAAAGGGGGAGTTTATTGGCATTGAAATAATGGTTTGTCATTGATGTCAAAGGTAAGAAGGTATCAGTTTGGTATGAGGTAATGTCAATGATGTTAAAGAAGGTATCAGTTTGGTATGAGGCAATGTTGAGTTGTTGATGATATGACTTGTTTGTTGAGATGTTGATGCCTTCAGAAGATGGTGACTTGAGGTAGCAATGTTGATGACCTTGATGCTTATCTTGATGTTGATGTTGATGATCTTGGTAATTGATGATTCTGATGTTGGTATTTTCAAGAATTTGGTTTTTATCATTATACTGCATGGTTTTTGTTTGTCTTGATGTTGTTTGATTTATTGACCTTTAAGATGACACACAGAACAAGATAATGTTGCAGATCTCAGTTGATGCAGACCATGATAAAATGTCACAGCTTGACACAGTTCTCAGAGCTTGTTTATATCCATGGTATTTGGAACAAGGAACTTACATGGTTTGGTTTCAGGATGCTATCTTCATTATGCCTCCATTGGAACATGATGTCTTTATTCATGATACAGGATGATCTCAAGTTGTCATAATGATATCACTTCATATGGTCTATCATGCTTAAAAAATTTGGAAGCATTACAAGTCAGAAAATGTTACAAGTACCTAAAGCCCTAAGAAAGATTTCTAAGGTCTAGGGTTTAGTGTTGACTATCTAGGGTTTATTGTGCCCCCTAATACTTAGAACTCTAATATATCTTCATTTCATTTCTGTCATAGTTAGGGTTTGCTAATCCTAAAAGTTTTCACTATGTCTCAACTTTCTAAATCCTAAACCCTATAAAACCCTAAACAAAAATGCTTAAGACATACTTTGCATTATCTCTTGTTTGCCCGTCTAGTAAACAATGCACTTTTTCTTTTAAAATGTTGGTGACTTGCTATCAGTGGTAAAAGCCACTTAAGTCACCTTTTGGAGGGTTGTTAAGCCATTTTTTTGACTGGCTCCTTTTGAGGAAACCGGCCCACTAGGTAACTTGGGCACCTGATTTGAAATCAAAGGTTCTAGTTTAAAAGTTAAATAGCACGGATAGAAAATTGAACGATGCAGGTTTAAAGTTTTTTTCAAACACCAATGGTTCCCCTGCGAGGTCAAAATTTGACGGGAATTTGGAAGATGAAAAGCCTAACTGTCTAAATAGTTATGAAACTGAAGTAGATGAGCCAGAGAAATATATAACTCTCTCTGTGTGACAGATCATGTGATGAGATTTGGATGGATGTAATATAGAGTGTGAGCTCTATCTATTCATATAGAGATTATGCAGTTTTGTCAGAGGTGACAGAGGTTTTGAATGGCTTAACATTGAAGTATGTTTTCAATATGCAGGAGAGGGTTTTGACAAAAGTATCTGTAGGGGAGATAGAAGTATACTTTTACATATGTTGAATGTGAATTGTTGAACAGGTTGAAGGTGTGATGTAATGCAGAGGGCCAAGAAAATTTATTCTCAGAACTGTATGATGTTATTGGTGATTTTGATCAATGATATGTGATGTTGAAAGTTGAACCTACATGCCAATATGCAAATTGGTCAGATTTGTGAAGAATATCTTGGTTTTTGTAATGTTTGAAGTTTGAAGACCAGTCGCAGTATAGAGGTTATTATTCAATGTAAGAAATGAAGCTGCAATTTGATTATACAAATATATTGGTACTTGCAAAGATTGAAATATGTTTCAAAGATTAAAATAAGGTTGAATGGTTTTTGATTGAAGGATACTTTGGTGAGTGGAAACAAAAGGGGATATATGGTTTTTCTATGTAGAGAAACAGAGTTTTCCTTTGTATATGTTCATATTCTTGTATTTTGGGTTGGTTCCCTTGGAGTTGGTGTTCCTAAATGTGCTAGGGTTGGTTCCCTTGGATTTGGTGCTCCTAAATGTATTAAGGGTTGGTGCTCCTTGAAGTAGGTTCTTCTAAACAATCTAGCTAGTGAGGGTTTGTAATCAGTGGGATTTTGTTAAGCCAGTGAGGCAATTTTCCAGAGTGGTTTTTCATCCCTATGAGGGTTTTCCACTCATCAAAATATGTGTTATGTCTCCTCTTGATGGTTAATTATGTTGTACCTATTGATCATCCTTGTTCAAGTTTTATATCCTAAATTGCACATCTTTGTGACTATATTTTCAATAGGGTTCTTTGTATAAATCTGATGTGTTAAGTTTTGAAATGTTAAGGTTTTTAGACCACTGATTTACATATATTGAATGTGAATTGCTGAACAGGTTGAAGGTGTGATGTAATGCAGAGGGCCAGGAAAATTTATTCTGAGAACTGTATCAAGCTATGACATTTTATCATGGTCTGCATCAAACTGAGATCTGTAGCAGTGTCTTGTTCTATGTGTCATCTTGAAGGTCAATAAATTAAATAACATCAAGACAAAAAAGCACCATGAAGTATAATGATACAAACCAAGTTCTTGAAACTACCAACATCAGGATCATCAATTATCAAGATCATCAAGATCAAGATCATCAACATCAAGATAAGCATCAAGATCATCAACATTGCTACCTCAAGTCACCATCTTATGAAGGCATCAACATCTCAACAAACAAGTCATATCATCAACAACTCAACATTGCCTCATACCAAACTAATACGTTCTTTAACATCAATGACATTGCCTCATACCAAACTAATACCTTCTTACCTTTGACATCAATGACAAACCATTATTTCAATGCCAACAATTTGGACACAACAATATATGCTTGAAGTAATAAATATTATTTAAGTTTGGAAAGTGCATTAAATTTTTTGTTTTCACCTTAGTTATATTTTCTTTTAATTTTGTAAACCAAAAATTACTTTATTAAGAACATCATTTTGAAGCCCTAATCATAATATACTTTTTTAATTATGTACTTACATCTGGGACCTTAGAAGAATTTTGCCAATGAAATTAAATCAATATGCTTTTCTTCCATGGGAGTATAGTGTTCTTGGCCGTATTGATACTCATAGATAATGTCTCACATTGTGTGCCAAGTAGATAATTAGAACCCTAGAGGATAGTGAGGCCTAAAAAATTCTTCCTTGTCATTGTATTGCTTTCAAAACCTTTCACAGTAGACAAGCTTAGAAAGGTCCAATCTTCCACTTTGTCCTCATTATGAGGGAGCTTGTGCACATTCAAGGTATTTTTGTTGCAAAAAGTACATGGAAGGCTAGGAATCCATTAAGCTTTGGCTTATTTGGCATAGGTATGATTTCAAAACTAGGATTTCCATCAACCAACAATTTCTTTGGTGGTTTCCTATGATTATTTTCTAAGACCGACCTCTTGTCAAAGTTCTCTAGGTTCATGCATTGAAGTTTTTCAATCAAGGGATTTGCTATATTTCACACCTCTTCTCTAGAGCCACTAAGTGTTGGATGTCTTGGATTGATTTTAAAGCTAAATACAAACTTGGCAATCATGATTATGAATACATTCAAACTGTTGTGGATTTGGTTTCTTCAAAAATGCTTCATAAGGTTGGGATTCGATGTATCAAACCCTATTGGAAGAATTAGAGGTGGTATCTAGACACTCCTTTCAGGAATTTCAAGCCTTTTAAAGGATATTAATGTAATGTCCCAAACAAAATATTTGCATCCAACAATCAAATCTGAAAATAAAATTTTAAATAACTTTCAAAACCCCCAATTTTCCCCTACACCGATTGATCCTGAAATTGACAATTTTAACACAAATGCAAAGGGGAAACTTCTTAAACATAAAATAATGATAATTATCTTCAAATATCAGTAATGATATGGCCTCATGCTATTACATATCATAAATTTTCCATATTTAATGACAAACACAAATCTGCATACAAAACTAACAATTTCACCACACTCGATTTCACTCGGAAGCACATAAATGATAATGAATGAGCCCAAGATTATATTAACTAATTCTCTGCTGAAAGTACAGTGAAATGGTACTGATTTATAGTCACAATAACAACATCAACAAGCTGAAATAAATCTGGAAACACCACATTGAAAACTACTCAAACTACACACTCCAAACCTGCAAACACACTACCAATTAACACTCTTTTGCCCAAACTGCAAATATAGCTCTACAACATTGGAAAACTATATGGTAGGGAAAATAAACAGCCAAAAACTGATCTAAAACAGCAGCAATTCACTTTTGTAACAACAACCAAATCTGGATACAACACTTGCTAAAATACCCACAATAACTTCTAGGAAACACAATGCTGAAACAACACAGATTACACACAATCTTCGCCCAACTGAAAGATGGATACAATGATTTATGGTACTGATCTGAAACAATATGTGAACACAAATAATATGCTCCACAACATCAAATCAATCTACAACACACAACACCAAAACCACATCAACTTCTCTCCAAAACTTAACCTGCAACCTGCAACACACACAACATTTGAAACTATTGAACTAACTACAAATCCTTAAGCTCCAATGCAATTTATGAGTGAAATTTCTCTTTGAACCAAAGGGGTTTCATCCTTCGATTCCAATCTCCAATGGGTTTTCATCCACAGAAGATTTTGTATGAACACAAGTGTCCAGACAATTTTCGGCAGAGTTTCTGTATGATAAATTGACATGCCTGAAATATGTTTTTTCCTACAAATATATAGAGGAGAAAACCCAAACGACCCCCTCTTGGAAAAATAAGTAAAATAATGTTATTACATTATTTTCCCTCCAAAATAGGCCCACCATAATGACCGCTGCAAGATTCCCCACCAATATTAAATGATAACTCCCTACATGCAAGTTGTCATAAAAACTGCCAAGGAATCTACTAATAATAGACTGCCACCTAAACCTGGAGGTTACAAACCTTCTCAAATGAAATAGCACGCCCCTCCTTGGGTAAATAATCCAAAATAATAATATTAAATTAATTATTTGACCCTTTTTGTCATAATTAAGAATTAATAAATGATTCAGGCCCAAATAACCAATTTTAGATATAATCATTTTCCAATTTCCATACCTTAGCCCAAGGAAAAATATTTGGAATTGGAAAATATCTCCTCCACCATGAATTAAATAAAAGGGGACATGACAAGTCTGCCCTTCCCAAGATTGCTTGTCCTCAAGTATTACAGACTCAAATTTCTCAAAAACCATTGTTCCATTGTGATAAGTCATGCTATACTGCTCATAAAGCCTCGATCTTGTACCTGTCAAGTGTGACAAATTTTTCCAAAGAGCATTGCAAGATTTACCCTCTCTAACATGCACAACATCCTTGTACAACTCATGTATTATGATCACCTCTTTGAAAAACAACTTGTCCTCTTGAGGATAAATTACAAAGAAATGTACATAACTCATAACATCATAAATGCTCACCTTTAGGTAATCCGCAATGAAATGCATGATTAAACCTTTCCATATTTGACTCAGATCAAATAATGAAGAAAACCAAGACCCTTCATGCTCCTTCTTGATGTGATGATGAATTATGCCTTCTCTCCACATCTCAAACTGATCAACATCCTCCTGTAGGGCTTCTATAAATTAACCCAATGCTACTTTACCCAACTTCCTCTGTAGCACTTTGGTAAATATAGGAGCTAGAACTCTCATGGTTATGTAGGGATGAGTAATCTCCAACCTTTTAGCTATATATGTCAAACCAATGAAAGTTAGTGCACCATAAACACATAATGCCTCAAGTGGAATCATACCAATGAACATATGATGTGTAGCATTGTAGCAACAATCTCCAAGGTGCCACCATCTAAACCATGCAAGAAACATGTTATATTGTCCATAAGATTTGAATCCCATAATTTTCAAATAGAATAACCAATGCCAACAATTGTGGTTATAGTCCTGAGCTCCAATGGGTTTCATAATGTCACTATGAATTAGACTCTCAAAATCATGGCACAAATCAATTTGTATGTAAGCTAAAAACAAAACATTACAGTCACAAACCTCCCCGAATCTCCTCCCAATTAGTGTTATTATGGATGGAATAATTGTCACCAATAGTGGAGACCTTCTACTAACATCACCAAGCAAGGAAGCTTCCTCCAAATGCACCAATATAGTGTTGTCCATAATTGAAATCATCAAAATCAGCCATATACAAATGATGCAATAACTGAACAAATGATAAACCTGAGCAAGAACCATCCATTTAGTCAAAGTAACATTTATGGGAGATCATGTATGAACTAGAAACTTTCCATTAGTGGTCACAAACTACAAGATACTTTTTCCCAAGATTGGAATTCCCACTATACGATAGGTTGCAATACTCATAAATGTGTAACAATCATCTCGTATGCAAGTGTGCATGATTGCAATCAGCCATTCAAAGTCAGGAGACATTAAAATCAAAAATATATGCAATATGGAAGCTACAATTAACCATGCAATGATAAAAAATCCCTTCACAATCATTTGCACACTTCTGAAACCCTTCAAAATCAACAACCCTGAAAGTAGTAGATTGTAGTACTTGTGAATGCAAATAACAAGTCTCATACAACTTTGAATCATGTAAGAAGTCTTTTTAGCTATGACCATTCTCGGATTTTCCTTAGTGACACCTCCAAACATGACATCTATTTCTTCAGGTGTAAACTTGAACTCCTTAGATCGGTGAACCTGTAATAACTTACCAAAGAAATGCAACCATCCTTCATCCATAACCATGCTAATTTTTCCCAATACATCAACATAGAAATCATCACTTTCTACCACATCATTAAGCACTTTATGAATCATATCCATAATCATATTTGATTCATTTCTCAACTTAAAATGCAAACTTACATAACTCTTTGTCTGGATTGAAAGTATTCCACTTGAACCCTTGAGATGCATGAAAGTGAAAGAATTACTATTTCCCATGAATGGCTTCAAGAACTATAGACACTGAACTTCCATAACCTTGTTAGTTCTCATAACATAACATTCAAAACATACCTTATTCTCACTCAAGGTTGTATTAAATTTTCTACTTCTCCAGGTGTATGGAATGGTGAATCTATTTGCAAATCCATCAAGAATTTCAGCCTTCATTTGTTTCTCCATATTCCTTTTTTTAGCTCTTTAGAATAAGCACCAAGATCCCACACCATTATGTATGAGAAACTTTGATTTTTTTCATCCTTCATATGATGCTTTTCATGATTACAAGAAAATTGTAATGATAGATTATAAAGCATCAAATCTTTTCTAGTATTATTACTTTCATGCCATAATCTACAATCATGAAGATAATCAAATTGCATACCACTAGTTGCTGATCCAACAATTTCAGCAAGCTGAAGTCCAACCTTAGTGTCTGGTGAAGAACTTTCCTCATGTACATACCTCTCAATATGGTCATCCTGAAACTCCTCATAAACTATTTGATTTATGACATTATTTTCTCTTTTGTAGGAATTCTCCACATGTAAGTCTTCCCTTGTTGAGACCTTTGATACAACACCATCAGCCTGATGACATAAAAGATTTTTCTCACCTTCAAGTTTACAAATATCTTGTAGATCTCCCTTATGTAGAATTGATTCAATCTTTTGAAGATTTATTGGAGATTTTTGAGCAAGAGAAACTTCCTCACTTTTGTATTCAACAAGTGATATTTCCTCCTTGACTTCATCAATATTCTCCTAACACATGCAAACATTAGAAGTCAAATAAACATATTTTATGACAAATAAATTTTTACCTTCAAACTGTATGGTGGATTCCTCTAAGTTTTGCTTCCTATCAATTTCTTGCAAATCTAATTTCTCTTTATACTGCACCATCACTATTTCTTCCTCATATTGAAGTCGTGACTTGGGTGTATCCATCACCCCTTCTAGTTCAATTATCTCCTTTTCAAGTTCTCTTGGTCCCTCTTCTAGCTTTCTCTCTTCATTGCTCCCACATCTATGACTTGGTTCCCAAGGTTCTTTGCATGTAAAACAAAGCCCTTTTCTTCTCAATTCATTTTTGGTGTCTTTATCCATCTTCTTTATAATAGTTAGAATTGTATTCTTTTGTGCAGGTGTGGGTGCATGATATGGCTTCTTCTAGAATCAATCTTGCAGAGCGGGGCAACGGGTCGTGGAAAGCTGTTTAACAATCGGCAGTTAACCAACCACTAACATACATTTTCTGCGTATGTGTTTTTTTTCTACCGTTACGCCGATATGAGTATTTCCCTTTGGTTGAACCTCTGAACCAACCGTACCATTGAACCAATCATTTTATTTAACCGGCGCTATTACCGAGGCTATCGCTTGTGAGCTGAACCGTTGAACCGCTGGCCCATTGAACCGTTGAACCGGTTCAATGAATGGTTCAACTGTCGCTAGCTCTTTAGCACTGTCTCTGTCACCAAACAGTTGAACCATTGAATCTTTCGCCAAAGGTTCAATCAAAGACTTCCACCAAATTTCAGCTAACTGTGAAACCCGATAATAAAACTTATATCGATGCTTCCTCCATTGAATCGAAAGACCATTGAACCTTTGAATTTGGTTCAAACGCAGAGATTTTACTTGTCTGCAATGCCAATCTACACATCCAATATCCTCACGACTGCGCCAACATGTACCTTCTCCAAACATATAGATTTCTCTAACTTTAACAACCTAGGACATGAAGATGCTAGGATTCATCTCAGCATGCTGCAAAACTTGATCCAGCGAAAACAAAATAGAAAACCTAATCTAATATATATAGCCATTCCACCAATTACGAAGTAATCAACTGGTGGAATGGATTAGAGAACCCATCTCGGTTGCAAATCAGAAAATTAACTACACAAGGAAATCAAACACCAGAAAACAACACAAACAGGATCCTTCTTTTATTGCTTACAAAAATTGTTACAGATATCTGATTTCACAGTTTTTGGACTTAGCTGCTCTCTATAACAATTTCAATCTATCTTCCTCTCTATCTCAATCTCAATCTAGGCTGAGCTATTTAACTACTTGCCAACAGTAGTACAAACTTGATTCCCAACGGCTGGGAGACAATTCCAAGTGGCTGGGGGAGGTAACCAACTAACAAACTCTTAACAAACTAACAACCTTATTATGACAGCTCGATAAGGGTCCTAGGGAATTACAAATAAAAATTGAATTGCAAACACTAATGACAAGTCTGGTCAAATAGACCTTATTACATTAAATATAGAAAATGCATACGACTCTAGTCTTCTTGGGGTGCTCCTGCACCATACTCCCCGAGAAAAGAAATCTCAAGTCCACTTGAGATGAGAGTTTGAAGATCTGCACCCTGTTTGATGATCTGCTCTTCAGTCATCCAAACTGCCTTTGAATCAGGTGTCCCTTGCCAAGCCACCAAGTATTCCATATACTCTTTGTTCCTGGTCTTCTTTGCCACTCTTGAGTCTAAAATCTTCTTCAATTTTGGTGGATCATGTTTAGGAATATCATCTTCTGTTGTACCCTGCAATGGTTACTGTTCTATATCTGCATTATGTTTGTATGTAGTCAAATCACATACATTGAAAATAAGTGACAATCCAAGATCGGAAGGAAGTTCGATTTCATAAGCATTTTGTCCACATTTCTTCAAAATTTGACATGGTCCAATCTTCCTCTGCATTAGTTTGGTATGTTTTCCTTTTGGGAGTCTGTCCTTCTTCAAATTAACCCACACCAAATCTCCAACATCAAATTGTACATCTCTCTTCTTTTTATCAGCATATGCTTTGTACTTCAAAGTAGTTTGCTGGAGTTGGGTCTTGACTTGTTCATGCACCTCTTTGATTGCTGATGCAAAAGCTTCTCCATCTGCACTAATAGACTCTCCTGTAGGTATATCTCTTAACTCCAAAATTCCTCTGGGATGAATTCCATATACTACCTAAAAAGGTGATTTTCTTGTACTTCTATTGATGGTGTCATTATACGAAAATTATGCCTGTGACAGGCTGTTATCCCATTTCTCTCCATGCTATCTTGTTAAACATCTGAGTAGATTTCCCAATGATCGATTGACCACTTCAGTCTGTCCATCTGTTTGAGGGTGATAAGCTGATGAGAAAGACAAATTGGTTCCAAGCTTCTTCCAAAGAGTCCTCCAAAAATGACCAATAAACTTCACATCTCTATCTGACACTGTGCTCAATGGCAATCCATGTATTCTCACTATTTCCTTGAAAAATAGATCTGCAACATATGAAGCATCACAGGTGGTTTTGCATGGCAAGAAATGTGCCATTTTACTGAATCTGTCAACTACAACAAAGACACTATCATATCCCTTCCTTGTTCTAGGTAAACCCAACACAAAATCCATGCTTATGCTTTCCCATGGTCTAGAAGGAATGGGCAATGGCTGATATAAACCTGCATTAGTGGATCTTCCTTTTGCCTTCTGACAGATCACACATGTCTCCACAAATTTTTGATATCTGACTGTAGCTTTGGCCAAAAGTAATGCCTCTTCACTAGATCAAGAGTCTTATCCATACCAAAATGTCCTGCCATGGCTCCACAATGCTTCTCCTTAATGATATTCAGTCTCATAGAACACCGTGGAATGCACAATTGTCCACCTTTGAACAGTAATCCATCTTGGATCAGAAATTCAGAGTACTCCACATGATATTTGTCTCCAAAGGAAGTGCATACTTTGTAGATCTCTCCAAAATCTTCATCAACATCATACATAGTCTTTAAGGAATTAATCCCAACACTTTCCAATTGAATCTGATTTATGGTGAGAGCCCTCCTACTCAAAGCATCAGCTACCTTATTCTTGACCCCTTTCTTGTGCTTGAGTGTGAAAGTGAAAGCTTGCAAAGTTTCCACCCACTTGATGTGTCTATGGTTCATATTTTCTTGGTTGTTTATGAAACTAAGGGCCTAATTATCTGTGAACACTATGAATTCTTTTGGCATCAAATAATGCCTCCACTTTTTGAGTGACTAGACTAGGGCATACATCTCCAAATCATAGGATGAATATCTTTTCTTAGCATCATTTAATTTCTCACTGAAAAATGCAATAGGCCTCCCTTCATGACTGAGTACTGCTCCAATTGTCGTGTGACTTGCATCACATTCGACCTAAAAAATCTTGTTAAAATCAAGAAGTGCAAGGACTGGCTGTTGTGCCACTTTCTTCTTCAATGTTTCAAATGAATCATCTGCCTTCTTTGTCCAAGTAAATATGCACTTCTGTCCTCCTTTTATGGTGTCAAGGATGGGTGCACAGACATGACTAAACCCTCTTATGAACCTCCTATAGAAGGTTGCTAACCTATGGAAACTTTTGACATCATTCATTGTTCTGGGAGTTGGCCAAGACAATATGGCACTTACCTTTTCTTGATCCATTTTTAGTTTTCCCTGTGAGATGACAAAACCCAAGTAGATAATCTCTTCCTGCATAAATAAACACGTCTCTAAGTTTATCATGAGCTGCTCTTCATGTAACCTTTTGAGAACTAGGTCTATATGTTTGAGGTGTTCTTCCCTTGTATTGCTGAAAATTACAATGTCATCAAGATATACTATGACAAATTTGCCTTTAAATTCTCTCAAGACCTCATTCATCAATCTCATAAATGTACTAGGAGCATTGGATAAACCAAAAGGCATGACCTTCCACTCATACAACCCTTCATTGGTCTTAAATGCAGTTTTCCATTTATCGCCTAGCCTAATCCCGATCTGATGATAGCCACTTTTCAAATCTATTTTTGTAAAATATTTGGCACCTCCTAAACAGTCAAGCAAATCCTCTATCCTAGGTAATGGGAACCTATACCTGATTGTGATCTTGTTAATAGCCCTTGAATCAGTGCAAAGCTTCCAAGTGCCTTCTTTCTTTGGTGCTAGTACAGCTGGTACTGCACATGGACTTAAACTTTTACCTATTAGGCCTGTGTCCAGCAATTCCTCAATCTGTCTTGCTACCTTTGCATTCTATTCTAGGGTGAGCTTGTATGCTGCTTTGTTTGGCAGTGTAGATCCTGGAATCAGATATATGCAATGGATGATATCTCTTATAGGTGGTAGAGACCTTGGCATTCCATTAGAGATGATGCCTTTGTATTTGTCCAATAGCTCTTGGACAGCTAGATCTATAAACCTTTGTCTTTTCTCTCCCTTGACTTCTTGCTGTTATTCCTCGTTCACTTGTAGGCATGGAATTAGAGCATATGCAATTGTTCCTTCTTCTGCTATTTCTATCATGAACTGTTTGCCTTCTACCAGCATTACCTTGACTTCTTTTCCTTTTGGTTCTACCTCCTTCTCTATCAATGGTAGTAATTCTATCACCTTACCATCCTTGGTGATTGAATAAGTATTTCTAACTCCATCATGTTGTGCTCTCAAATCATATTGCCATGGTCTTCCAAATAAGAGATGGCAAGCATCCATCTGAGCTATGTCAAACAACAACCTATCCTTATATGGTCCAATTTGAAACTCCACCCAAGCCTGTTCTTCTACAACTATTTGTTGATATTGAGTGAGCCATGAAATCTTGTATGGGCAAGGATGTGGCAGCCTCCTAAGCTTAAGCTTTTCTACCATTTCAACAGACACAAAATTTTTAGTAGATCCAAAGTCAATCAGAACTTTACATACCTTACCTCCAGCCTTGCAAGTAGTTTTGAAAAGAGACTTTCTCTGTGGGGGTTCTCTGTCAGGCACCTTCATGGTGGTCATTGCTCTTCTAATAATCAAAGATTCTCCTTTTTCAAGATACCCATAACCATCAGGAGCATTCACACTTTGATAAGTGGTTGAGCTTGTCATACTTTGACAATCAGATTCTTGGATCAGATTTATCCTCCTGTCTCCCATTGAAGTTGTTGCTTTTTCTGGACATTTGCTGGCTATGTGGCCTTCTTGATTACAATTGTAACATCTGAGAGGTCCTCTGCCCTGAGATCTCCCTCTAAATGGTGGTCTTCTGCCTCTAAAATTTCCTTTTTGATTGTAACTTCCTTGAGTTTGATTGTTGTCTCCTTTGTTGCTTTCTTGATTTGATTCACCTTGGTGTCCAAATCCATTTCCTCTACCTCTAAAAGGACTTCTTCCCCCTCTTTGTTGTCTTCCTCTTCCTTTACTGTTCTGCTCTTGTCTTCTCTTTAATTTATCTTCCACTTTAAGTGCCAATTGGTAGCACTTCTGAACTGTATATGGACTATGTAGATTTAAATCTTCTTGGATGGCAAATCTCAACCCATTTAGATACCTTGCTACCCTCTCTTCCTCATTCTCCTTGACCTTTGTCTTGACACAGAGTTTCATGAACTCTTCAGTGTATGAACTGACATCTAACTCCTTCTGCTTCAAATTTCACCTCCTCTTATGTAGTTGGATGTTGTAATCCAATGGAACATAGGCTTCCTTCACTAAAGCCATCATCTTCTTCCAAGTAGCAACTCTGTTCTTTCCTTCTTTCACCCTGTCATCTTGGATGAAATTCCACCAAGTTAGTGCAGCCTCTTTCATCTTGGATTGGGCCATCTTTACCCTTTGATGTTCTGGTATTTCCTCTGTTTCAAAGAAATTATTCAAGGAGTCTATCCACTCCATCACTGAATTAGGATCCATCTTGCCTACAAATACTGGCAGGTCTATTTTCATGTCCATGGTCCTTCGCTCCATGGATTTGAGGGCATTTAGTAAGGGTCTCTGGTCTGTAGGAACCTCTATCTCTTCCTGCCTAGGGATCTCCTCTTCATCCCTATCTTCCTCACCAGAATCTTTTCTTCCATTTCCTACTTTGTCCCTTAACTTATCTTACTCATCCTTCAAAGCCTCATTCTGAGCTCTAACTACTTTTCTTTCTACAATCTACTTCTTTACCAGGACAACCAATTCGGCATTGGTCATCCTTGCTGGAAACTCTGATGTTCCCTCTGTATCAGACATTTTGTCTTCACCTTTTCCCAATCGCTACAATCCTTTGCTCTAATACCACTATGATGCAGAGCGGGGCAGCCGGTCGTGGAAAGCTGTTTAACAGTTGGTAGTTAACCAGCCGCTAACATACATTTTCTGTGTATGTGTTTTTTTTCTACCGTTACATTGATATGAGTATTTCCCTTTGGTTGAACCTTTGAACCAATCGTACCATTGAACCAATCGTACCATTGAACCGGTGCTATTACTGAGCCTATCGCTTGTGAGCTGAACCATTGAACTGCCGGCCTGTTGAACCGTTGAACCATTGAACCGGTTCAACAAATGGTTCAACTGTCACTAGCTCTTTAGCACTGTCTCTGTCACCGAACGGTTGAACCAAATGGTTGGTTAAGCTGTTGAACCTTTCACCAAAGGTTCAATCAAAGACCTTCCACCAAATTTCAGCTAATTGCAAAACCCGATAATAAAACTTATATCGACGCTTCCTCCATTGAATCAAAAGACCGTTGAACCTTTGAATTTGGTTCAAATGTAGAAATTTTACTTGTCTGCAACGCCGATCTGCACAGCCAAAATCCTCGCGACTGTGCCAACATGTACCTTCTACAAACATATAGATTTCTCTAACTTTAACAACCTAGCACATGAGGATGCTAGGATTCATCTCAACATGCTACAAAACTCGATCTAGCGAAAACAAAATGCATAGAAAAAAAACAGAAAACCTAATCTAATATATATAGCCATTCCACCGATTACGAAGTAATCAACTGATGGAATGGATTAGAGAACCCATCTCGGCTGCAAATCAAAAAATTGACTACACAAGGAAATTGAACACCAGAAAACAACACAAACGGGATCCTTCTTTTATTGCTTACAAAAATTGTTACAGATATCTGATTTCATAGTTTTTGGAATTAGCTGCTCTCTATAACAATCTTAATCTATCTTCCTTTCTATCTCAATCTCAATCTAGGCTGAGCTATTTAACTACTTGCCAATAGTAGTACAAACTTGATTCCCAGCGGCTGGGAGAGGTAACCAACTAACAAACTCTTAACAAACTAACAACCTTATCATGACAGCTCGATAAGGGTCCTAGGGAATTACAAACAGAAACTAAATTACAAACACCAATGACAAGTCTGGTCAAACAGACCTTATTACATTAAATATAGAAAATGCATAAGACTCTAGTCTTCTTGGGGTGCTCCTGCACCACTTTATCCATCTTCTTTATAATAGTTAGACTTGTATTCTTTTGTGCGGGTGTGGGTGCATGATATGGCTTCTTCTAGAATCATCCCTTAAACTTATTCCTCAACTCCCCATTACCTTGAATATGGTAATGCCCTTGATCTCTTCTCGAAAGTTCACTCTTCCTGAGGAACTTCACATACTCTCCCCAAGACATCAACTTTGATTTCATTAGTCATGGAGTTGTATTTTGCCCGCCATTGGAGAACTCTCTCATTATCATCTTCAGATAAAAATATGGATTTTGGATCTCTAGGGGAAACATTATTTACTGCACCATTGTTTGAAGAACCTTCTTCTTTTTTAGATGTTTTAGTTGGAAATAAATTTTGCATGTTATCCTGCAACTTTGAAGTGAATGGATCAATTTATCTTGGTTTCTTCGTATTTCCATCAGTTTATTTGTATTTTTCTCATCTTTTAAAAATCTCAAGAATCCTCCCATGATAAATAATTCAATGTACCCTACAGGCTAGCAAGATCATGCTTTGATACCATCGTAATTTCCCAAACAAAATATTTGCATCCAAAAATCAAATCTGAAAATAAAATTATAAAATAACTTTCAAAACCCCCAATTTTCCCCTACATCGATTGATCCTAAAATTGAAAATTTTAACACAAATGCAAAAGGGGAAACTTCTTAAACATAAAATAATGATAATTATCTTCAAATATCAGTAATGGCATGGCCTCATGCTATTACATATCAGAAATTTTCCATATTTAATGACAAACACAAATCTGCATACAAAACTAACAATTTCACTACACGTGATTTCACCCAAAAGCACATAAATGATAATGAATGAGCCCAAGCTTATATTAACTAATTCTCTGATGAAAGTACAGTGAAATGGGACTGATTTACAGTCATAATAACAACATCAACAAGCTGAAATAAATATGGAAACACCACATTGAAAACTACTCAAACTACACACTCCAAACCTGCAAACACACTACCAATTAACACTCTTTTGACCAAACTGCAAATATAGCTCTACAACATTGGAAAACTGTATGGTAGGGCAAATAAACAGCCAACAACTGATCTAAAACAGCAGCAATCCACTTTTTTAACAACAACCAAATCTGGATACAACACTTGCTAAAATACCCACAATAACTTCTAGGAAACACACTGCTGAAACAACACAGATTACACACAATCTTCGCCTGACTGAAAGACGGATACAATGATTTATGGTACTGATCTGAAACAACATATGAACACAAATAATATGCTCCACAACAGCAAATCAATCTACAACACACAACACCAAAACCACATCAACTTCTCTCCAAAACTTAACTTGCACCCTGCAACACACACAACATTTGAAACTACTAAACTAACTGCAAATCCTTAAGCTCCAATGCAATTTCTGAGTAAAATTACTCTTTGAACCAAAGGGGTTTCGTCCTTTGATTCCAATCTCCAATGGGTTTTCGTCCACAGAAGATTTTGTATGAACACAAGTGTCCAGACAATTTTCGACAGAGTTTCTGTATGATAAATTGACATGCCTGAAATGTGTTTTTGCCTGCAAATATATAGAGGAGCAAACCCAAATGGCCCACTCTTGGAAAAATAAGTAAAATAATATTATTACATCATTTTTCCTCCAAAATAGGCCCACCATAATGACCGCTACAAGATTCCCCACCAAAATTAAATAATAACTCCCTGCATGCAAGCTATCATAAAAACTACCAAGGAATCTGCTAATAATAGACTGCCACCTAAACCTGGAGCTTACAAACCTTCTCACATGAAATAGCATGCCCCTCCTTGGGTAAATAATCCAAAATAATAATATTAAATTAATTATTTGACCCTTTTTGTCATAAATAAGAATTAATAAATGTTTCAGGCCCAAATAACCAATTTTAGATATAATCATTTTCCAATTTCCATACCTTAGCCCAAGGAAAAATATTTTGAATTGGAAAATATCTCCTCCACCACGAATTAAATAAAAGGGGACATGACAATTCATGGCTTTCTCCTCACCTATCCATGGTTCAAAAACATAAAGACAAATGAAAGCTTTGGTCCACTACCACTTAATAGCACCAAAGGTTTTAAATAGTTCGGTTTGCCTTTTGGAGCCCAAAGTGGCTTATTATGCTTGGTACCAAGGTCTTCCTATTGGACCTCAGCTTATCCATCTAGGTCTTCCCAAGCCACTCTATCCTTTTGTGAACATACAAAAACTCTCAAGCATCTCTTTTGGTTTTGCCCATGGGCTCAAGCTATGTGGACCTGGATAAATGATTTTTTGAAGCCTTTTCAACTTGAGTTTTTCTGCTAGCATATAATTCTTCTAGGCAATTGGCCTAAAATACCTTTCAAATTCACCCAAATTTAGCATGCTTTGAGACTGGGAATTTTATTCACCATATGGAAAGATAGGAATGTTGAATTATTTTTAGGAGCTATTATGGATGCTCATTTTTTCATGTATACTAAAGCTATGTGATAGGCTCTAATGTTATGCTACAATTTAGGTCTAGACCAATAAATTTTCTTTGGAGGTTGCCCATGTTTATACTTCCTACGTATATTGTTGCTTGTATGTGTTGGGAATCAAGGTGTCTCAACCTTGGTAATTCCTTACATTTGTAATGTTTGCATTTATTATTTAATTGCCTATGTTGTAAATATTTGTAAATTCCATATTGTCATATTGTGGGATGTGGCACGGTGATGTGTCGATCCTACATGGAATATGACAACTTGTAATTTTGTCCTCACATGAGGAGATAGGCGTCCCACTTTGTGGTAGGAGCATTTTGCCATGTGTTGGCATCTTCCATGTTGTGTAAGGGAATGTTTGACCGAAACGGTTATGATGGATTCCTATGATGAATCTATGACATGTAAGAGTCAAAAATAGAAGGTTATAAGACAGGTGATGACATGTGTCATGAAGCATCTTTGAATAAGGCATATTTGGGTGCCCCAAGGTGGAATATGACATGTTGTAAGAGAATATGCTATTTATAGCATGTGTATGACATATTCTCTTACATATGTAAGTTGTAACCGCTATGACAGATTCTATGATGGTCGTAAGTGTCGTAAGAGCATCTGTCTTAGCCCATTTTGGAAATAGGTGACCTCTTTGGGGGGAACTGTGGACAAGTGTTAGACACATTCTACAATGTTGACCAAGTGTCCTTAGGTGTGGGTTTTGGTCCATGAAGCCATGTTGGATGCCCATTCCAAGAAAGGTCCAATATTGCCTTGTATTTCCTATATAAATAGGTGCTTGAAGATGGAGTTGGTATTACAGGTTTATAGGTACTATTATGCTACCGAATTGACTCTAGACACGAGTGTCGAAGACCATTGAAGCTTGCATTGCAAGTGTATTGTAAACAACTTTAAGATTTGTTAATACATTGTGCAGGTTTCTTAGTGTGGGGTTTTTCACCCGATAAGGGTTTTCCCCACCATAAATCTTTGTCTCTCTTCTTTTGTCTTCTTTCTAGTTCTTGTGTATTACTGTAGTAACTCTGTTAGATGTTGTATGTTGCTGTAGTGATAAGGAATAAATTGAATTTGTATAGCTCTCCCCTCATTAGATTATTGTAGGAAACGATTTCTGCACACCTAGCTTCCTTTCAGTTGGTATCAGAGCCTGGCTAGTTTTGGTCTTAGCTGTTGGGTAGGGGTTTTTTGAGCTGATCTTAAGTTGAGTGGGAGTCTATGCAGAGTATTTTGATTTCTATTGCAGCAAGGAGATGGCAAGCACATCAGGAAGGTTTGAAGTGGAGAAATTTAATGGCAGTAATTTCGAGCTGTGGAAGCTCAAGATGGAAGACATGCTTATTGACCGAGACCTTTGGAAAAGTGTTAATGGAACTAAACCAGCTGCAATGTCACAAGATGAGTGGGATCTCAAGGATCAGAAGGCTAAGGGTCTCATAAGACTTAGTCTTGTTGATTCTGTGTTGTTAAATGTCCATGAGGAGACTACTGCAAAACTACTTTGGAAGAAGTTGGGAGATGTGTATCAAGCAAAATCCCTGGTTAATAAACTTTTCCTGAGAAAGAAGTTGTATTCCCTTCGAATGGAGGATGGAGGATCCGTTGCTGAACGTATGAATGCTTTTAACATGTTGGTTGCACAATTGACATCTATTGGTGTAAAGATGGAGGAGGAGGATCGATGTATGACCTTGCTTTGTTCTCTACCAGACTCATGGGATCATCTTGTCATGGCTATTGGAAGCACCACATCCACATTCAAAATGGAAGAAGTGGTTTCTTCGATGTTGTCTGAAGAGATGCGAAGAAAGTCTTCTGAGGCAGCCAAAGAGGCCCTTGTAGTTCATGGAAGACTTAAGGAGAAAGGGAAGAAGAAGGACAAGAAAGCTGAGAAGGGTAGATCCAAATCTCGTGGGAGATCCAAATCTCCTAGAAAGTCCAAGGCTCTTTGTTGGAACTATGGCAAAACCAGGCATTTCTGAAAGGAATGCAAAGAGGAGAAGAAGAAGAAGAAGAAGAAAGCTCCTGATTCAAATTCTGATAAGTCACAAGATGACGGTGATGCCTTCATCGCAGCCCTGGCAACCCATGCATCTGATGATGTGTGGCTAATCGACTCTGATGCATCATTCCACATGACCTCACATCGAGACTGGTTCACTAAGTATGAGGAGTTCGATGGTGGAAAGGTGTATCTGGGTGACGACTCTCATCTGAAGATTGTTGGTCATGGAACAGTCTCTATCTGATTCCCTGATGGTCGAGTGAAGGGGATCTCTGGGGTTATGCACATCCCAGACTTAGCATGGAACCTACTTTCTGTAAGTAGTTTGAATGATGCAGGTGTGTAGGTTGTCGTTTCGAAAGAAGGATGCAAGATGACTAGATGAGCTATGGTGTTTGCTAAGGGTACTAGGAGAGGTACTCTGTTTCAGCTGGAGGCATGTATTCTACAATGCAATAGTTCTTCTGACTCAAGGAAGAGGGCAGCAGTCACTTCATCCCCACCATCTGAACGAACAGTGAAGAAATCTGTTGTTTCTAGTCTTGATGGTTGTGTTGACATTTCTTCTGAATCAGCATTAGGGTTTGCCACTTCTAATGCACAGGCAGATTCAGGCCAACTGAATACAGGAGGTTGCGTGAGCTCCTCCCCTTCACTTCTGGTTCTGCCGCACCAAGGGGGGTATCCCTATAACTTAAGATGTAATCTTGACTAGCTCAAAGATAGAAAGATCTGACTTGACAACAGCAGGCAGAATGCTCTCATGTATGGACCAAGATCTGTATGATAGATCACAAGGCTGGCAACATTCTTGGACATGATGTCTGGTTGGGTATGAGAGCATGCAGGGGGTTCCTAATCCTACTCCTACAATTAACAGGTGGAGGTGTGAAATGGTTTAATATGAATTTGGATGCAAAGCTGGACATGGTGTATAACACAAGAACACAGCATGACTGGTGCCTATCCAGGGCTTGGAGTCGGTAGACATACACCTGTGAATGATCAGCATGAATAGCTAAAACTAGATTTCAGGGGGATACACATGATATCTGCCTTACAGATATCTCCCAATATAGAGTGTTGAGCTATCTCTACTTATGGTATCCCTACTGCAGTATACCCTTCCCAATGTTCAACCTGAAAACAGTTTAATCTGCCCCTTGAGCAGAGGTTAAAAGATCAGACATTCAACATAGGAATTCTATGCTCTAGAATCTAAACATAAGCAAACATCCAGATCCAGAAGAAGGATACATGCAATACTGGAGACAGAATTAACACAACACATGCTAAACAGCATTACTCATATAAGATCAACCATGAAACCAGTGGATTCATGCCAAGTCCTACAACAGGAGATACATAAACTCACAAGATAACTGTACAGAGCAACCAGATCAGCTGGTTATGGATTACAGAGCCAAAATTCTACAACTTTCAACAACCTCAAAAGAATAACATCATCTGCATTATATAGCAGGAGGACGTATTCAGCATTGACTACCAGGTTGACCAAAACTCCCGCCAGATATACCGTACCATAGAAATGGCGCTCAAACTTGAATGCAGCAAGTAGGGGAGGAGACAGGAAGATTTTTCGAGCCTTGCGCCGCCGCCTAGGGATTCAGATCTTCAATCAGGTACAACATTCGTCCACGCCATCGCCCATACCTCTGCAACAATCGCCATTGATGGCGCACCAACCCGCGGCCTCGGGAAGAACATCAAACAGACAGTCGCAACTGCTTCCCGCCGAGATTCATCATCATGATGTTTCGAATATGCAGGATAACATTATCCCACATGCACCCCGCAGCAACCTCCTTTGCACTTTATATACTAGGTCATGAGCATATATCATGTCGGCGCTTTTGCTCCTGACGACACTAGTATAGACTTCATCATCATCATCCTCCAGCAGCATGATATCCTGTTGATTGAAATATCACCTTGACGTCATCATCATATTTGAAACACAACCTTCATGATAATCGGCACAACCTGATCCATTGGAGGAACATCCTCCTGCTGAGCTTATACCAAGAGTCTGGCCGATGAACATCCTGATGACATCATCATCATATCCTGCTGACGTCATCATCATATCTGCCTACTGTGCACCTCCTCATATCCGGATGACGTCATCATCATGTTTGCAAATATCAGGAGGTCTCTTCAAGATGATCAATGTTAGAAATACGACCCCCCGGACCTTGATGACGTCATCATCATATTAACATCATCATGATATTCGGAAGACAACCGGATATTTGGAAATATCCTCCTGATGTGAAAATATCAGGTTGCACTGTAGCTCCTCTGTAAGATCGGGGCGAAAACTGAATATGATGATGCTGCTTGAAAAGATCACCCCCAGTAGATAATGCGCGAAGCCAGCAGGCGGATATCTCCCTGATATCAGCATCATCATGATGCTCGAGCAAACATATATCCGGGTGATATGAAAATATCACCCCTTCCTTCGGAATATCATGATGCAGATAGGCAGAAAGAAAAATATCACCCTGATATACGGATGACGTCAGCATCATCAGGATGAGAAACAAAGAACAAGAAGTGATACAACATCATCAGGATGATATTGACTAAGATCATCCTGACGTTCGAAATATGATGACCCTAGTGAATATCGGGTCGCACTTAAAACTCTTCAACATCATCATCAGGATGATTATAACCAAGATCACCCGATGATAGAAATATCACCCCGGCGAAATATCATGAAGGCGGAAAATATGATGACCTCCACAAGCAGCAGGATGACAATTGAAAAATGATGATGATGACGACCCTTAGAATAAAACAAGTTAGGTCGAGCAACTCAAAGAATAAGCAACATCATCATCATGCTCGCGCAAGGTGATAAATGGAAGATCACCGGAGACTTTGAAAAATCACCCTCGCAAGCAGATAAGGGCGCACTGTAGCTCGTCAGTATCATCAGGATAAAACCCGAACATCACCCGACAGCGAAATATGATGATGACGATGAGAAACCGGTCGAAGGAGAACATGATGATGCTGACCTTCATGGAAACAAACATGATGATGATGACCTCCTCCTCAAGAAAATATGATGATGCAGCTGAAAAATACTGAGGAGGTCCGTTACTTAGAGCATTTTTTGGATACTTAGGGAGAGTGCCTGAATGAAAATTTTTCAAAAAACTACCAGTCAATTCAGGCGTCAACAGGTTGTAATCGTGCATTGGAAGTTAAACTTCCTACTGAAAAGACAATGTTATGGCATAAGAGATTTGTCCACATTGGTGAGAAGGGTTTGCGTACCCTAAAAAATAAGAACCTCGTTGAGGGGTTAGATGATTGTAATCTTGAGTTTGACTTTTGCAGACATTGCATTTATGGAAAACAAAACCGTGTTTAGTTTTACTCAAGTTCTCATAAGTCTTCTAGTGTGTTGGACCTTATTCATTCTGATGTGTTTGGTCTTGTTAATGTTCCTTCATTATCAAAATCTGTATACTTTGTATCTTTTATAGATGATTACAATAGAAGGACATGGATTTATTTTCTCAGAAGCAAATCTAAAATCTATAGCAAGTTTAAGGAGTTTAAGGCCTTTGCTGAAAATTAGACTAGTAAAAAGATTAAATGTTTGAGAACTAACAATGGTGGTGAGTTCTATTCTACAGAATTTGATAAGTATTGCAAGGAACTTGGGATTGAAAGACATAAGACAACTCCATACACCCCGTAGCAAAATAGAGTTGCAGAGAGGATGAACAGGACACTGATGGAGAAGGCTAGGAGTATGCTTAGTGGAGCTGGCCTAGAACAAAAGTTTTGGGTTAAAGCTGTTGCCACTGCTTGCTATCTGGTAAACAGATCTCCTACATCAGC
The DNA here is from genome assembly GCA_027924645.1 of Cunninghamia lanceolata. Taxonomy (NCBI): domain Eukaryota; kingdom Viridiplantae; phylum Streptophyta; class Pinopsida; order Cupressales; family Cupressaceae; genus Cunninghamia; species Cunninghamia lanceolata. The sequence continues at coordinate 28,067,963 of BSBN01000254.1, forward strand.
TCTTGTTGGAAAGACGCCCATGGAGGTGTGGTCTGGTAGAAAGCCTTCAATAAGGCATCTTCATGTTTTTGGTTGTGAGGCATATGCACATGTGCCTAGGGAGAAGCGGTCAAAGTTGGAGAACAAGGCTGTTAAGTGTATCTTCATTGGCTATGGTGTTGGTGTGAAAGGATACAAGCTTTGGGATCCCATGGCTTAAAAAGTGTTGTATAGAAGAAGTGTCATCTTCAGAGAGCTTACACCTTCTTCCACTATTTTGTAGCCAGAAGAAATAGTAAAGAAAGAGGATGTTGTTCAGTTTCCTGCTACCCCTGAGAAGACTAAACAGAAAGACAATGTTGGACCTGATGATGAGGAGAGCTCTAGCAGCTCTGAAAGCTCAGATGAAGAAGCTAAACCTCAACCTCAGCTCTTGAGGAGGTCTACACGGATAAGAAAGCAACCTGAAAGGTTTGGTTTTACATTGCTTGATTCTAGTTATGCTTATGCATTGGTTACTAATAGTGATGAACCTAGAACTGTATCAGAGGCTATGGACATAAAAGATGCAGGTTCTTGGAAGGAGGCCATGGAGGATGAAATGGCTTCTTTGGAAAAGAATCAAACTTGGGACTTGGTACCTTTGCCTCCTGGACGGAAACCTGTTGGATGCAAATGGGTGTTCAAGAAGAAATTTGGTGCAGATGGCAGTGTTGAGAAGTATAAGGCCAAATTGGTTGCGAAGGGGTATTCACAAGTGGAGGGTATAGATTATGGTGAGATCTTCTCTCCCATTGCAAAGATGACATTCATTCGATTCCTGTTGTCTCTTGCAGTAGCTTATAACTTGGAGGTAGAAAAGATGGATGTGAAGACAACTTTCCTTCATGGTGACTTGGAGGAAGAAATCTACATGTCACAGCCAGAGCATTACATGGTGAAAGGTAAAGAAAATTTGGTTTGCAAACTTAAAAAGTCTTTGTATGGTTTGAAGCAATCCCCTAGGAGATGGTACTTGAAGTTTGATGCCTTTGTGTTGTCAATTAGATTTGTGAGATCGAAATCGGATCACTGTGTGTATTATAAGTTTGATGGTGATCGTATTATCATTGTTGCACTGTATGTTGATGATATGTTGCTCATTGGGAAGGGTAAGAATATGATTTCTGATTTTAATCTCAGTTGTCAGTACAGTTTGAAATGAAAGATTTAGGGGCAGCCAAGTACATTCTAGGAATGGAAATTAGAAGAGAGAACCAACAGAAAACTTTGGTTAAGACAGAGTAAGTATGTGAAGACCATGTTGGACAGGTTCAACATGGCAGATTGTAGACCATTGTGTGTTCCCGTTTCTTTGGGGACAAAGTTGTCTGTTGAGGATTGTCCAAAATCTCCTAGTGAGGTGGAGGACATGAGCAGAGTACCTTATGCTAGTGTTGTTGGCAGTTTGATGTATGCTATGGTCTGCACAAGACCAGACATTGCCCAAGCAGTGGGAGTCCTTAGTTGATTTATGGCTAATCTTGGATGGGTTCATTGGGATGCAGTTAAGCGAGTGTTCAGATATTTGAGGGGTACTTCTGAGTATTCCATTTTCTATCATGGTAATCATGGATTTGTGGATTCAGATTGGGTAGGTGACATTGACAACAGGAAATCCATCAATGCTTATGTGTTTACACTAGTTGGTGGTGCTATTAGTTGGATGAGTAAGCGACAACCTGTTGTTGCTTTGTCCATGACAGAAGCTGAGTATATGGCAGCAACTCATGCTTGTAAGGAAGCCATTTGGCTTAAGACATTGTGTTTAGATATTGGTGTTGATGCAGGTCAGATCACGATCAGTTGTGACAGTCAGAGTGCAATTTGCCTTGCGAAGAATCCAACTTTTCATGCTAGAACAAAGCACATTGATGTTCAGTTTCACTTCATGCAAGACATGGTTGAGGATGGAAAGGTAAATTTGGAGAAGGTAGATACTTTGAGGAATGTTGTAGATGCATTGATGAAACCAGTGGGCACAAAGAAATTCAGATGGTGTTCGGAGTCTATCGGCCTCTCGGCCTATAGCAGTTAAATCCTATTTTTCTATTGGCTCTTACAAGGTGTTCGATAAGTGGGACAATGTTGGGAATCAAGGTGTCTCAACCTTGGTAATTCCTTACATTTGTAATGTTTGCATTTATTATTTAATTGCCTATGTTGTAAATATTTGTAAATTCCATATTGTCATATTGTGGGATGTGGCACGATGATGTGTCAATCCTACATGGAATATGACAACTTGTAATTTTATCCTCACATGAGGAGATAGGCGTCCCACTTTGTGGTAGGAGCATTTTTCCATGTGTCGGCATCTTCCATGTTGTGTAAGGGAATGTTTGACCGAAACGGTTATGACGGATTCCTATGACGAATCTATGACATGTAAGAGTCAGAAATAGAAGGTTATAAGACAGGTGATGACATGTGTCATGAAGCATCTTTGAATAAGGCATATTTGGGTGCCCCAAGGTGGAATATGACATGTTGTAAGAGAATATGCTACTTATAGCATGTGTATGATAGATTGTCTTACATCTGTAAGTTGTAACCACTATGACAGATTCTATGATGGTCGTACGTGTCATAAGAGCTGTCATAGCCCATTTTGGAAATAGGCGGTCTCTTTGGGATGGGAGTTGTGGACAAGTGTCAGACACATTCTACAATGTTGACCAACTATCCTTAGGCGTGGGTTTTGGTCCATGAAGCCATGTTGGATGCCCATTCCAAGAAAGGTCCAATATTGCCTTGTATTTCCTATATAAACAGGTGCTTGGAGATGGAGTTGGTATTACAGGTTTACAAGTACTGTTATGCTGCCAGATTGACTCCAGACACGAGTGTCGAAGACCATTGAAGCTTGCATTGCAAGTGTATTGTAAACAACTTTCAGATTTGTTAATACATTTTGCAGGTTTCTGAGTGTGGGGTTTTTCACCCGATAAGGGTTTTCCCCACCGTAAATCTTTGTCTCTCTTCTTCTATCTTCTTTCTGGTTCTTGTGTATTATTGTAGTAACTCTGTTAGATGTTGTATGTTGCTGTAGTGATAAGGAATAGATTGAATTTGCATAGCTCTCCCCTCATTAGATTAGTGTAGGAAGCGATTTCCGCACACCTAGCTTCCTTTCAGTATGCCACCATCTCCTTCTAGTAAGGATGTTTTTCATCCATGTGGGTGTTATCATAGTCATTGACATAGTGTTTGTTTCTAGTGTAGCTCTCATGGATCTCCTCAACATAGAAGACATGGCTAGTTGCCTCCACCACATGGCTAGTCTTCTGCTTCTCAACATGATCATGGCATTCCTAGCTAGCAAGATAGTGAAAATTTCCCTTTGCTATATCTCTTGTTCACAAGACTCATGTTGATTGCTCACAAAAAGATAAAGAAGACACCATCATGGGTTGGGATTCATTCTGAATCATTGGGGAAACCCACCTGACCGAGACCCCTTCCTCATTCCATTGGAATCACTTTAGTTGGATAGAGATACATTTCCATGTAAACTCTTTCATCGACTTTTAAAAATGTGATCAGATTTCACCCACCTTTTATGTGAACAAATATATCATAATTTTATATTTTTAGCTGATAGGCTTATATGTGGGACATTTTTGTCCTGGAAAAGTGTCTGACGCCAGAAAGTTGTCGGATGCCAGTCCAGATTCCTCTTTCCGTCAAACAAATTTTTATCTTTCACTCTTCTCAATTCTCTGTCATCTCATAATTGTCGGCTAAAAAAATATTACATTTAATGCAAAGAGTGAAAGGTGCATGTATTTGTCCATGCAATTAATGTCCTTAAATTTAAGGGCATTTAAGAATTTGAAGGGAAAGAGTGCCAAATATTCCATAGGAAGACATTTAAAGCCATGTGTAAACGCGAAAGGTGTGAGGTGAGGTCCACCTATATCATTATTTCAGGAATAAGTTGGAAGGCACCTTCATCGAAATTCCCTTTTTAAGGGATTAGGGTACACTAGTGGATATGCAACTAACTTACACTTGGCCATTTTTTTCCTTTTCTAAAATAGAGACCTTAAAGTTTTAAGAGATGACATACAAGGTAGGTCATCTTAAAAATGTGGTAAGCAATTATTTTTATTAGCCGATAGGCTTATATGTGGGACATTTTTGTCCCGAAAAAGTGTCTGACGCCCAAAAGTTGTCGATACCGGTCCGGATTCCTCTATCTGTTAAACAAATTTTAGATGCATTTCATTTTTATGTGGAGTCATTAACTCTAAACAATAATAATAATATGCACCGTGTATGGAATTAAATTAGCCGATAGGCTTATATTTTATAAACAAAATATACTTTAAATTTTTAAGTAAAAATTACTGTTCATTGAAATTTTGAAATTTAAGTAGAAAAAAATTGGTTGAAGGAATTAAAAATATATTATAATAATATTTTGACGTAGGAAATTATTTTTGATTGTAATTTTTTAAAAATATCTTTATTATTTTAATGATATGTTACATTTAATCATTTACATTGTTAAGTTGAAAAAATATTTTCTTTTAAATTTGTTACCAAAATTTTGTAAATGATATTTTTACACTTCTTGTTTCTTTCACATTTTCTTTAAAATACTATTATACTAACTTTAAGACAACAACAAAAAGATAATTTAATTAAAAACTAAAACGTATATAATTATTATTTTTTAAATGTTATATGCTACAATGATTCTCTTTTTTATTGTTTAGATGGTCCAATGAAAGTTGCAACTTGGGAAATAATTCAAATTATAATATATAGTTAAAAATTGAAGTGTTGTTTTTAACCAAGATATTAACCCCACTGATAACAATTTTCAATATTCATTTTTAAAAAAATCCACATGAAAACTTTTTTTTATATTAAAATTATTTTAATACAAATTTTTTTTACTTTTTAAAAACAACAATACAATAAATAGTGTTTACATTAGACTTTTTATATAAATAAAAATAATAAAATAGTGTTTAATAATTAAAAAAATTATACTTTTTATATAAATAAAAATTTGTTAAAAACAAGAGCCTTCTACATGTTCCTTTCAAACAATTAAATAAATTAAAAAATTCAATGGTTTAAAGAATGTCTTTTTTTAAGGTAAACTATAATATTGATTGAATTTAAATAATTTTAAATAATAATTAATAATATTTTATTATTCAATAGGTCGATAAGGGCATGGTTCAGTGGTTAAGTCGCTTGGTTGTAGTGGCGGCCACCAGAGTTCAAACCCCCGCTGGGCCAACGAGCTCGCAGGTTTGAAGTGTTCTTGGAGTCGGAGGGCATGCCGCAATAGCGTCGCTGGTTACGTTAAAAAATTTACCAGGCGCATTATGAATTTATTAAGGGGGTTTATTTTTTGTGAAAGATATAGAAACACATAGTTATATAGAAAAGGTTCTAAGGTGATAGGTTAAACTAGGAGAACACAAAAGAGTCAATGTACTAATAACATAAAACTAAGTACAAAGTTAATCTAATAGCCACATATAGGAGACATCATTGGTTGAACCCTACAAATGAGAATTCAACTAGCATTCTATGAGATGGAAACCCCCATGGAGGATTAGTTTCACCACCCTTAATAGAATGTCACAGCAATCCAACAATGATATATTTTTTTTTTTATTAAATATTATTTTAACATTTTTCACAATTTTAAAATTTTATAAAATTTATTTATCTAAATTTTTTTTATTGTTGTTTTTTTATTTCTAAACAAATATTCTTATTTGTTGTTACTTTTTTTAATAATTTAATTTATCAAATATATAGTTGGAAACCATTAATTTTCCACAGTCCATGATGTTGTATTGAGTGCTTGTGGATTAAACTATGCTGGAGTTTTTTCCTCTAATAGTTTAATGCAGAAGCACAGTTTAATCTAGAAGCACTCAATACAAATATATAGTTTTCAAGTTATACTTTTGTAGTAACTGTTGCAAGGTGTGGCCCTTGGTCTCCTTGTTTAGCGTTGCGCTGCGGTGGTTTGCAACAAGGGCTTAACTGCCTCCCGTGCTTGTTAAGTCAAGTGGTTGTATCGGGCATTAACAGGTTGATCTTTTGGTACAACGACAACTAACAATTGGTATTAGAGCTGAGGTCACGGGTTCAAACCCTGTGCTTGCGCTAGGGGGGATTGTTGCAAGGTGTGGCCCTTGGTCTCCTTGTTCAGCGCTGCACTGCAATGGTTTGAGACAAGGGCTTAACCGCCTCCTATGCTTGTTAAGTCAAGTGGTTGTATCAAGCATTAATAGGTCGATCTTTTGGTGCAACGGCAGCTAACAGTAATTACATAATTAAATGTGAAAATGATAGTGTGGACTTTTAAAGTGCCTTTTTTTAAAATAATGATGTAACTATATAATTAAATGTGAAATGGACAATGTGAAAATATAGAGTAACACAAACAACACAATTTTAACATATATTTAGATTTTTATAATTGCTAGCAAAGAAGATTGTGAAATGATAAAAAAACTTAGGAAAGTATTTAAACTTCTAAAAAGTGTTATGACTAGCTTCCACATTTTTCTTTACATTTTGAGCTATCTTAACTACCTTAAATGTCCACTCATAAGATATATGATTTATATTCTCAATAACATCATTAATTCTTTGCTATATTAGTAGCTAGGATATAAAAAGCTTCCAACTTAAAATATAAATCAAAAAATACAATGAAAAATAAATGATATTTTATATAGGTAAAATCCCTTACCTTTTAATCTTGCTTTTAAAATCAATTAATTTAAATTCATTGCATAACTTTAAGAGCATTTACAGCACTAATACAATCATTTCTTCAATGTAAGAGTGATTATTATATAAATTCTCCATATATTTTGAAACTCAATTAGTATTAAACCTTACATAGATTTTGCAAATGACATTTCAAAGATACAAAATATTTCAAGGGAACATGTATCTCATGTTACAATATATCTAATTTGCCTAATTTATAAATTATTAAAAAATATCAACATAACTATATAACTTAAATAAATAACATCACAATTTAGCTTTAAAATCTCCTTAGAGTTGTTATTTGGAAATATATATTGTTATTTATGTTAACTTCAATGGATCAAGTAATTAGTTTTTTTAGATCATAGTAGTAGGGATTTATAAGGTACCCAACCCATAAAACTAACATAAAATAAGAGTATAATATGAGAAGAACTATTAAAATGTTGTCATAGAAAATCCACGTAGGGGTTGTAGTAGGCAAAGAGAAAAATGAAACAACAAATTGGAACTAATAATAAACAAAAACTGAACCAACCATATACCACCAACATAGACCAAGCTACAAGAGTTCAAAAAGACCCCAATGATTGACACCAACATTAGACCCAAGACCCCAGACTCCCTGCCTAACATGCAATTATTCCAACCCTTAGCTACCATGATCATCCATTTTGGTTTCATATCACCATTCCCATCTAGAAGACATAATAATTTAATACCATGAATAATTTTTTAGCACTCTAAAGCTCTATGTAGGTGACCACCATAAAGATGAGGCAAAGTATATACATTGGTAACTTCAAGAGTGCCTTTATTATGAGAAACCAATAGGAATTTGACAACCAAACACAAATTTTGACAAACAATGTAAGGGCCTCAAATCCATTATTCATTGCACACAACTCTTCCTTAATCACTTTAAGTTCAACACTATCCATGTTGGTGTCAACCAAATTTTTTGAATTAACCATGACAACCTCTACCTCCTCCAAATCATCCTCTACCACCATTGCATTCTTAGAGTGGAAGAGTAGAAGTTCCAACCTGTAAAATCAAATCGAACTTATAATCTCAGACTTGGATATCTTCTGAATGTTGGATATTTGTATTGTAGATTTAATTTATTACTTTCTTTTGTTTAGCAGATGCAATTTCCACTTCTCATACACTTCCGATTTCTGTGTTGATTTCTGTAATTGCAGGGCAAAACGTTGATATATATATATATATATATATATTAGCAATGGTAGGAGTCACATCTGTGATAGACGTGACTCCTCAAGGAGTCACGTCTATCACAGGTGTGAATCGTCATTTAGCGATTGCTAATCATTGTTTAAATCATTCGATCATGCTATATTTAACATAGTTTATATTCATGCATTATCTAATCAAAGCTACAAACAACTCAACACTCCCTCTTAGCTCGGGAAGATAACAATATCACAATAATCTTTGTGAATATCAATTATCTGATCTGTAATGAATTACTCAAAGTAATTTAATATCACATAACTCATGATATATAGTATCACCTACCTCGTGATACGTAGCATCACCTACCTCGTGATACTAAAGGATATACTATACTCGATAATATTACATTCTCCTTATATATCCCAGTTATGGTATGTGCACTAACATTAAGTTACATAATGTCTACCATAACTTAATCATGATAACTCCATGATTCATACCAATATCAAGTCACATGATATCAGTCTAATGAACATTATAAGATCGTCACCTTATAATGTTAGGTACAAGTGTAGATTATCCAAAAGATCGTCACCTTTTAGAAATAAACACAGAATGGGTAGGCCCATAATGTCATAGAGTCACACATATGACACAAGATGTTTACACATTAAACATCTTTAATATATTAGTACAAATCAATTAGAATTTTACATTTCAATCATACCAAGATTTTCCTTGAAGTATTCAACTTTTACCTTGAGGAGTGGTTTGGTAAGAATATCTGTAGTTTGATCTCCTGTACTGATATACTCCAACTGAATCACATTCCTTTCCACCATATCACGCACATAGTGATGAGGAATCTCAATATGTTTAGATCTATCATGGAATACTGGATTCATGGATAGCTTAATACAGCTTTGATTGTCGCAGTGGATGATAGTTGGTTTCAGAGGTTTACCAAATAATCCCACAAGCAGTTTTCTAAGCCATACTACCTCTCTAGCAGCCATAGAAGCTGCAATGTATTCGGCTTCTATAGAACTCTGAGCAACTAAAGACTATTTTCTACTGATCCACGATATCATTGCTGACCCTAAACTGAAACAACATCCGGAGGTGCTCTTCCGGTCAGTTACATTTCCAGCCCAATCTGAATCTGTGAATCCATGTAGATCTAAGTCAACCTTTTCATATTTTAAGCCATAATTTAGAGTACCTTGAAGGTATCTCATTATATGCTTCATAGCCACAAGATGTATCTCCTTGGGTTCACACATAAACTGACTTAAGGCATTTACAACATAGCAAATATCAGGTCTGGTATTAACCAAATACATCAAGGATCCAATTATCTGTCTGTAAAGAGTGGGATCTACCAACGGAGAATCTGCTGCTGCTTCCTTCAATTTATGAAGATTTGTTTCCATGGGGGTAGACATAGGTCTACATTCCATCATACCAAACCTTTTTAATATATCAATTGTGTACTTCCCTTGGTTTAGAATAATACAGTCTGATTTCTGCCATACTTCTAGTCCAAGGAAGTAGTGTAATAGACCTAAGTCCTTCATGTCAAATTCTGAAGCTAGATCTTTCTTACACTGATCAATAAGGTGATCTTCTCCTGTAATCAATTGATCATCAACATATAATATCAATATTAACATATCACCTTTGCTTTGTTTGAAGTAGAGATTTGGATCTGCATCATTCTTTGAGAAGCCTAATCTCAAGAGGTAACTGTCAATTCTTTCGTACCAGGCTCTGGGGGCCTGTTTAAGTCCATATAGAGCTTTCTTTAATTTACATACATGGGATCCTGCATTGTGAATCTCAAATCCTTCAGGTTGCTCTAAGTAAACCTCTTCTTCAATGGTTCCATTTAAGAAAGTAGTTTTTACGTCCATTTGATGGACTTTCCACCCTTTGGCTGCTGCAATAGCTAGAACTGCCCTGACTGATGTATATCGAGCAACAGGAGCGAAGGTTTCATCATAATCAATTCCTTCCTTTTGTGAAAATCCTCTGGCTACAAATCTTGCTTTGTATTTCCCTATACTGCCATCTACAGCATGTTTGATTTTAAATAGCCCATTTTGAAGAAACAACAGATTTCCCTTTTGGTCTAGGTACTATATCCCACACATCATTCTTCAGGATGGATTGATACTCCTCTGTCATGGCATCCTTCCATGCTTGGTGCTTAAGAGCTTCTATAGCACTAGAAGGTTCTGATTTAATGAATTCACTCATTAAAGCTACATAACTAGAGAATCTCTTAGGTCTTGTGCTTTCCCTAAAAGTCCCTGATGGGGCGGCATAATTTTTAGCTTCTTCCATTGTTTTGGTGGCCCAGAGTGGTCTTTTCTTGGGATTTTCTAGTGATGTGATTTGTTCATGGTTTACATCTTCCTCAGTATACTCCCTCTGAAACTCAGGTGTAGGATCCTCTTCTATGCCTGAGTTGGAAGTTTGAATTTCTGTCTCGATATAATTTCTGGCTCTTTTGAAAGCTATGTCTTCCTCAAAAATCACATTTCTGCTTAGTTCAATCTGTCTTTGACCAGGTATATATATTCTATAAGATTTTGATGTTTGACTATAGCCTACAAAGATGCCTTTTTTTCCAGAAGGTTCTAGCTTAGTTCTTTTCTCTTTGGGCACATGAATGTAAACAGGACAACCAAATATCCTTAAATGACTAATGTCTGGTTTTGTGCCAGTGAAGGCTTCTTCAGGAGTTTTGTCATCAATATGAGAGTGAGGACATCTGTTCTGTATATAGACAGCAGTACTAGATGCTTCTGCCCAAAGTGAAGTGTGTATATTCTGATCAAGTAACATAGCCCTAGCAGCTTCTACAATGGTTCTATTTTTTCTTTCTGCAACTCCATTTTGTTGAGGATTATAAGGTACAGTGAACTCCCTCTTAATCTGATCATGCATTATCTGATCGAAGCTACAAACAACTCAACACAACCAACCATGAACTTCTATTTCTACTTCTAAACCACCTCCTCAAGCTTCTTCCAAAAAAAACAACAATGGTGGCCTCAAAAATTAAGGACCTATTATTAGCAACTCCCTACTCCCTTAAAATGAGCTTCACTAGATTCAACAACATTAAATTAGGGCATCAAAAGATCTTACTCATATGATGGTTGAAAAGCCAACCATGCTTTAGGGGGGCCTTACTACCACTTTCCATAATTCCAAGCAATACCACTTCACAAAAACCAAAGACCATGCCAAGATCATTCTCACACCACCACCCAAATATCCAAACCCATAACAAGATAAACCAAAAAAGACACCTATCAAATTATTGCAAGGAGAGTGAGGATTCAGGAAATGCCATAGCTAAAACCACAACACATGCACTAACCTTGCCACATTTAAAATCAAAATTAATATGATCTATGGGACTTAGGAACTATCATTACCAAATCACCCCACTTGGGAAGCCAACCAAAAAGGTGTACTACAAGGCACCTATAACACTAATCATGATGGCTCCTCTTTAATTTCAATGTCATATAATCCTTCTCGCTCTGCCGCCCTTTAGTTGACTAAAGAGGAAAAATGTGTTTGTCTAATCCTTTGTTCACAAGCAAATACACCACTTCATTCCATTCACAAAAATAATGGGAGAAGGAAACAAACTCATTTTTTTTACAAATAAGAATAACTTCTTCTAATAAACCACATAGTTTCCAATTAGGGCAGTACACTTTACATCAATCAAAAATATTGTTGGTTTGTTTTGGGCATGTTTTGGGTTTCAGTTGGAATCTATCTATGTCAAAAACACTCTCCTATGGTTAAAATTGCATTTTTGGAGTTTCCACCGAATCACCGTGTTGAGGCTCTGTAGGGTAGTTTTACATAAACAATTGTTTCTGGAGTTCTGTAAGAAATGGTCAAAAACCATTTCAGGGGAAAAATTTTTAAAGCATTTTGCCTAAATTTCAAAAGGAATCGATGCAAAATGCCTCACCATTTGAAAGAATTTAATGTCAGTAATTTTTGTTGATGGGTTTGTAGAAAGTTTAAAAATTCACAATTCTTGTAAGTAGGAGCGAAATAATTTTGCAAAGGACCTTGGGACATCATTTTGAGCCTGCTAGCCAATTTTTGTTCAATTCCGAGAAGTTTGTATTTTATGCCTGTCGCACCCGATTCTGCACATTATTCTCTGGTTAGGTGAATATTATTTTCAACTATGAACACACTTTCTACAGAAGAAATTCTTCTTTAATTGACTATAACAGCATGGTTTTCTTATTGTTTTTTAAGAGTAGCGACAAATGGGAACCAACTGGTGCTACTTCCCATTTGTACTTGCATTTGTTTTTTTCTTAAGCTTTCTCACTGTTAAACTAGTCTCTTCAAAGTTGAAGTAGCTCTATAGTATTAAATCTCCAAATATTAGAATAAAGATGAGTCAATATTGTTTGCATAAATATTTTTCCTACACGCTAAAACTACTTAGAGGCTATCAATTACGCTTTAATACACTCTCAAAACAATGGAGGCAACTAGACAGATACACTAGAAAACAAGCATGGTCAACCATATAATGCAATGTGGTCTCCACCTTCCTAACACTTTTCAAAATGACACTACTTAGAGAAGAATAATGATTTCACTATACAATTAAAGTTTCAATAGTGCTTTCTACTATTTGCCAAACACGGGGCTAAAATATACTCCAAAACATATGAATCCAAATGAAATGTACAAATTCCTTCTCTTAAAGATATACGTACAAAATCTATTCGACAATCCGCTCGATGCGTCCAATTTTGTGTCAAGGTTTGTCAAAGTAGTAGTATGTAGTCACTCAAAATATTACATAGCTATTTATTACACAATAGAGTGTAATTAAAAAACCATATTTCTAAATTGCAAAATATAGCATGACAGCTGATGCCATAGACAATTTCAAGAAGGATGCAGCAAAAAACTGACTATATAAATATACACAAGAGGAGCCACTATATTGTGAGAATTGATACTCCCTTGCAATGCCTATAAATCACAATTACACTACCTTCCTCAAACAATACAATGCCAACAAGTCATGAAACACAATGACTTCTCAAAAAACATTTACTTTACAAACAGATACTCCCTTACAATATCTATATATCACAAATTACACTACCTTTCTCAAACAATGTAATGCCAGCAAATCATGAAACACAAACACTTCTCAAAAACCATTTAATTTACAAATGCCTATGGGCAAAACCGTTGCGCGTCCATCAAATAATGAAACACAAACACTTCTCAAAAAAAACATTTAATTTACAAATGCAACTGCTAGTAATATGGGAATTGCACTGCTCATTATAAAAATGCTTGGCTCTTATGAAAACACCCTGTTTGTCTTGCGGTCTTTTAGGTAGTGAGTGATTGAATGAAATTATGAACAATAGGTATTATTTTAATAATAATGTGCCGGTGCCAAAATTAATGAAAGTTGGAGTAGCTTTCCTACCGGGAAAATACCAAGACGTTTCTTAAGTGATGAATCTTGTTTTATAATACTAAGGCTCAGCGAACAAAACGTATAGCCAGAATATTCCTCTGCGTTATTTTTAAGAAACCTATATATTCATTAATAGAATAATTGATAAATTAATTATTTATATTTTCTAGAGAAATTTGACAAAATTAATATTAAATAATATGATCAAAATATTTAATATTCATTTTTCATTGGGTGAACATTTAGGACTCAGCAATTGATGTCATTGAGCAAATAGTCCAACGTATGTGCAGGACAAATTCCAAATAAAATCCACCTAAGCCCAATCTGGCATCCCCCAAAATTGCATTGAAACTCAGAAATTTGTTCCTCTTAATTTCCTTTGCTGCTGGTGTGTTATCCATGGCGGAGGAGAAGCTATGGTCACAACTGATTGCAGGACAGAGCAAACAGACCCTCAGTAAGTATATATCTACATTTTTCATTCTTTAGCCCAATGTTAAGCACCCACTAGCCTGAAAAGACCCCCTTCCAGATATCTATGAAAGATTGGTTCCAAATTGTGTTGTCAGAGGTCAGCATATTTTTCCATATATACTCTATGAAATTATGAATGCACCCACATAGGGATTATGTCTGGTCCTTGTTGCTACAGGATAGAATATATGCACTGTATGTATATACTCACATAAGGATTATTTCTGGTCCTTGTTGCTACAGGATAGAATATATGCACTGTATGTATATACTCACATAAGGATTATTTCTGATCCTTGTTGCTACAGGATAGAATATATGCACTGTATATATACCCACATAAGAATTATTTGTGATTAATGTTGTTTCACGCGAGAATATGTGTGTTTATAGGTAGTTATACCCTGTCCATATACAAGGACATAAGATGGCTTGTAATTTATGCTGTTGAAGCTTACAATACTAGGTATATACACTAAATATACAGGTCAAAATCTATATGTCCATAGCTAAATATATTCATTGTATATTTACACAACCAGGTCAGGACAGAATATATATTTCCATAGGTCAAAATAGCATATAATTCCTACGTGAGTGTATATATCCAGCTATGGAAATATATATTCTGAGTCCTGACCTGGTTGGGTAAAATACAGTGTATATATTTAGCTATGGACATATATATATTTTGATCCTTTACTACATATACAGTCTACACACCCATACGGATTATATATGTGTTCATAGTGGGATATATATATATATATAGCCATACAGGGTATATATATAACTTGTGTTGTTACATATGTTCATATTGGGATATATACATTGTATATATAAAGCCACACAGGGATGATTTGTTTATTTATGTTGGAAGAGATCAGAATATATATGGGAATAGTTAAATACATACCCTGTGTGCATGCATCTATATAGAGATGATTTGTGGTTTATTTTGTTACAGGTTAGAACATAAATGCCTGTCTCTAGATATATGCACTGCATACAGAGAGACATATAAAGATTCTTTGGTTTATGTTGTTACAGGAATATGCTTCCATAGCTAGATATTTACATTGTATATATATACCCACATAAGGGTGACTTAAGTTTATGATGTTGCAGGTCAGTTCAGTGAAAAGCAACTGAACAAACCGTTTGGAGTGATCACTGATCCACTCAGGACATGGCCAGAGGTTGTGGGTATGTTAGGGGAGGAAGCCAAGAAGAAAATTCAATCAGAAATTTCAGGCTTAACTGTTGTGATAATCCCCGAATTCTCTGCTGTTACAGCAGATTATCGTCCAAAGCGTGTCAGGGTATTTGTTGATTCCAATGGTAAAGTGACCCAAATCCCCATGATAGGTTGAAGATGTCTGTTTATGTATATAAATGTTGAAATGGTCTTTATTATTATTACATTATATATATATGTGGACTATCGGGTCCCAAGCTAGTATGTCTTGACATGGTTTTAATTTGAACTTCAATGTAATGTATTTCATAAGCACTCTCAAGATTAATGTTTATTGGTAACTTTAAGAAAAAATAAATTATGGGCCTCTAAAATAATTAGTTTTATTGAAATAAATTATGGGCCTCTAAAATAATTAGTTTTATTGCACTTGAGTTGGAGCAGTATTGGGATGTGTGACCTTTTGGGACGCTGTGATGCTTCACTCGTGAGCATCACCTAAATGTTATAAGTACTAAGTGGACCATTCATGCTCATGAGTGATGGGTTCGTGTGAATTATTACTCATGAAATATGGGTCAATTAGTTTGACTCAAAAACTACATAGTTGAATCCTGATAAACCATCATAATTTGACATTGCTATGATCCTTCTTGCAAAAAAATTAAACAAATAACTAAAATACAAAAAAATATGTTTCAAATACAAACATGAACAATAAGGCATTGAAGATTTCGCAAGATTCATAGTATAATTTATCATTGCCCTCCTCAAGGGGGGCAACCTCATGGAACAATGCTCTTGAATACAATATAATTCATGGATAACCCATTCTCCTATCAGAACCCTCTATTTAAACTATTTCTACCCAATAAAACTACTACCTCCCATGTATGTAGGATAAACTTACTTAGTAAAAGGGATGACTTACAATGCATATGTGTCCAATGCTTTTATTAATTCTACCTTAATCCAAAAGTAATTAACTAGAGGAAGAAATAGTTAGGCCTACAAGTCCTAACACACCATCCCTTTTAAAAATCTTTGTCCTCAAATTTTAATATGACAAAATTGTTGTTGCAATTAGAAGAGGGGTTCCCATGTTGCATCTTCTCTAAGTGCATACCATGCCATTGGATGAGGACCTATGTGATGGTATGGTTGTGGAGTTGGCATGATTGGTGACTGAGAATAAACTTAGGTGTCAAGAGGATAGATCTTTTTGTATCCAACTCAGATAATGCACTGGGCATGAATTTGTTAGCCAAGAGCCTTCTTCAAACAAGGAACATGGAAAACTAGGTGGAGCTTTGAGGAGAGAGTAAATTCCAACTTTTAGGAAACTAAATTGATTTGTTGCAAAATTTTATAGGGCCTGTAAAACCTAGTGCTACTTTCTAACAAACCTTCATCTTCAAGTTTAATTGTTTGTATGGTTGGAGGCAAAGAAAGACCATGTTACTGACAATGAAAGTGCATTCTAAGTGGTGTTGTGATATGTGCAAGTTGTCCATAAGGGTGTGGAGAATGGTGTCACATGTGCAAAGGGTGGAATCTATTGCACGTACCTTTCAACTACCAAGTATATATGTCTAGATAAATGGTCAAGATTGATTATACACTACTTCATATGTATCATGTCATATTGGTTTCTATGTGATAAGTGGTATTATATCATAATTTTGCCAATGGTAGCCATTTGGTCCAATGATGTTAGTGATATGAAGCAAAGCAATGTAAGAGTATGTGCATGGAAATGGGGGACCAAAAGAGGGTCAAAAGTGGCCACTTTTTCTGAATCAATAAAAAATGATCTTGGATGAGAAATTGAAGATAACCATACTCAAAATTAGAAAAAAGATGTGATAAAAACAAGATTTATAGTGCTCAAAATCTAGTTTCTAAACTAATATTTTTTTTAAATGATGGAGATTAAGAGGTTCAAATAGGGGGCACACACAAAGTGCTCCTATTTTTGTCAGAAAAATGTAACATAGCATCTAATGTTCTCCACTAAAATGTTGACTTTTTTTAAGTATTTCACAAATCGCTTCGGTGGAAAATTAGCTAACATCATGTAGTTTATGCCCAATTTTTCCATTAATTTTTAATGAATATACAATTTTTTATGAATTTTTAAAGTGGACACATCTTGAAAATGAAAATTTGAGCGTGCTTCCCCCTAAATTTTTTGAAAACTAATCAAAAATCATTTTTTTTCAATGTGTATAGAATAGATTCTAGAATCTAAAAATGTATTTTTTAAAAAATTTTGATGAATGTATAAAAATTGACACCAAAAATACTACACAGGTTTTCTATAAAAAAAGAACAGATCAGCAACAGAAATTGAAGATGGAAACCTTAATGTTATCATATTTAGAAAACATTACATGGTTAGAAAGATAATAAAAAATTTGAAGTCATGGACTAGCATTTTTTGTATTAACATTGAAAACCCTGTAAACCTAATGGAGAGCATGCTTGGGATTTAGTTGATTTTTAATGTTTTATTGAAAACATGTCTTTGGCATCCAAAAGGCAGGTCCAACCCTTGGTTGATCCTACAAAGAAGAAGGAGAACTCCCTTCTACATATGGAGCAACCACCATAAGAAAATCAAACGGTTTGAAGAAAATCGCCTTAGAACCTTGCCTCAACCAAAATAGGGGACGGCTCAATCTCTCCTGAGCCACCCACTTTCTATAACACAGGAGAATAGGAAGGAGGAAAACCCTCCTTAGAAATCATTCAGGGATCTCTACCCTGTTGCAAGTATGAGGTTATCCAGTGTTGTCATTGATGTCAACATACTCATATTGCATTGACAAGAAGGATTTGATGAGCTGTGTGCTGAGGATATTGAGAAAATTAGTCTCAGTCAGGAACAGTGAAGAACAGTGATGAGAAGAAGGTAAATGTACTGTATAGGATGAGAACCGAAGGATGCGGATTAAAGGGTTAGTAGATATGAGTCTTGAGATGCTACAGTTAAGATTTCAGAGGTCCGCATGAAGATCTGAAGGAGTTGTGGCTGCCGGTATAGAACCGGGTCCGGCAAGTATCCGGAGGTGACAGAGGATCACAAAACGGTCCGGTGAGGTCCGAAATTGTATTATCCTAATCTGCGGATTGGAAGGAGTGTTTGGGATGTCCTTGTGATGTGTCATCCTGATTTGTGTATGATTTGGAGGTCCGGAAGTACCTCTTACATTATGACAGTGGCGACAGACTGTGTTCTTGAAGTTCCGGATGAGGAAGACAAGAGATCCCAGTAAGCAGAGGAAGTGCGGATGTATCCGGACATTCAGACAAGCTTGTGAAGATTCTTGGATCTTGTTTAGGTTGTGTTGTTGGTCCGCATTGATGGTAGAGCCCGGAATTGAAATTATTCTTCCGGATGAAGTTCTTGTTCTATGTAGCCGACCGGATGAGTTGTTCATCCTGCGAATGTTCTTGTGATGGCCGACCGGATGTGTTATTCATCTTGCGGATACTCCTATGGTTGTTTGCCGACTTAGATGTTTGTTCCTAAGTCGATGTCTTGTATAAATAACGGTTTGTGAGTTCATTTCAGAGGGAGGAGTGAGGATGAGTATGGTATAGCGAAGAAACATGCGAAAGGCAGAGCAGAGATTGTTGCACTTAATTGGAACTGATCCGGACATGGTAGAGATGTCATTCTCCAGTTCAAGACTGTGATTTTCATCACTTTGTAGACAGTGTGTCTCCTTGTAGGCAGTGGGCCTCTTTGTGAGCAGTGTGCTCGGGCAGTGAGCCCTTATTGGCATGTGCCATTCATTTTTCCTTATTCTTCTAACAGAGAATAATTCTTGGGTTAATCACCCCGTGGTTTTTCCCTTAACCGGGTTTTCCACGTCAAAATCTTGGTGTTCAATGTGTTGATGCTTATCTGCTCTTGTGTTTATGTATTATGCTTCCATGGATGATTATTTGATATGCTGCTAACTAACAACAGTGAGTTAAGTGTTTGAATGAGAAGAAGTTTTATACAACTGATTCACCCCCCCCTCTCAGTTGTATGCCCTAGATCCAACAATTGGTATCAGAGCCAAGTTCCTCTGACAAGAGCTTAACCGCTTGAGGAGATCCAGGATGTCGTCATACAAGAAGGATAGTCCGAAGTTCGATGGAACCAACTTCACTCTCTGGAAAGGTCGCATGAAGTGTCACTTGGAATGCATGGGAAAAGCATACCTGGGTATGATTTCAAAACCATATGTACCTCCACAAGGTGGTCCGACAACTCTGAATGAAATCACAGAAGCTGAAAACAATCTGCGGACCAAGGAAGCTCTTCTAAGCGCATTGAATGACTCAGATCTCTCGAATGTCATTGACCTACCCACTGCATATGAGATCCTAACTAAATTGGAACTTCTATATGAAGGAGATGAGTTTGTCAAAAGTGCAAGGTTGCAAAGTCTGAAAGGGAAATTTGAAAGGTTGAAAATGAGAGATGATGAAAACATCACTACCTTTATGCCAAGAGTAAATGAGCTGGTATGTGGAATCAGAAATGCTGGTGGAACTTTAGATGAAAATGAGATTGTCTGCAAAATCCTAAGATCCCTTCCTGCTGCCTACAAAATCAAAGTTGCTGCCATTGATGAATTCAGAGCCCACACAACTGTCACAAGAGAACAACTGGCTGGCAAACTAGCTGCATTTGAAATGACCGAGTTTGGAGATGATCCTCCCAAGACTGAATCTGCTTTCAAAGCCAGTGCCTATGTGAAAGGCAAACAGAGATTTGATCCGGGTGAAAACTCATCAAGGAAAATGTCATGGTATGATCAAGCAAGAAGAGACATGGAAGAAGAAGAAGCAGAAACAGCTCAACTTGAAGCCCTCATTGCAAAGAGACTGCCAAGAGGATCCGGTAAGTATGAAGGAAAACTACCCTTTAAGTGTTTCAACTGCAATAAGATTGGTCATTTTGCCTCAAGATGTCCGGAGAGATCTGCAAGATCTAATACTCACAGACAAAGGTTTCAAAAGAATTGCTATTATGTTCATGAAGAAGATGACAATGAAGGAGTAACAGATGATGAATCAGAACCAGGAAGCAAATCCGGAAATGAGTGGGTGTTTATAGCCATCAAGGAAGAAGATTCCATGCTCTCTGAATCTGTCAATCACAAAGTTGTTGAAAAAGCCTTGGCTGCTCAAGTGGAAGAAAAGGATGATTGGGTTATTGACAGTGGATGTTCTCACCATATGACTGGTGACAAGAATAAGTTCTTAGACTTGGAAAGATATGAAGGAGGAATGGTAAAGTTTGGTGACAATTCTGCTGGCAGAATCAGAGGTAGGGGAACTATTTCCTTTGATGGTAAGAGCAAAACAGGAAATGTACTGTATGTTGAAGGATTGAAGCACAATCTTCTCAGTGTTGGTCAGTTAGTGGACAAAGGCTATGATCTCCGGTTCAAGAATGGAAAATGCAGAATCTTTACAAGCTCCGGAACTGAAATTACATCCGGTACTCAGACAAAAGGTAACATCTTTCATCTGGTTGGTTCAAATAAAAGTTGTTTGTTTGTTCAAATTGATCAGAGTTGGTTATGGCATAGAAGAATGTGTCATGTAAATTTTGATAACATCATCAAAATAAGCAATACTCAGGCTGTGAGAGATCTTCCAAAGTTGATAAAACCTACAAATAGTGTGTGTAAAGAATGTCAGTTAGGCAAACAAAGCAGAGTCTCTTTTAAAAGCAAAGATCAGTCTTCTACCGGATTATTGGAATTAGTACATACTGATCTATGTGGTCCGACAAGAATCAAGAGTCTGCAAGGTGATAGATATTTCATGTTGTTAATTGATGATCATTCCCGGATGATGTGGGTTACCTTTCTAAAAGAAAAATCAGAAGCTTTTGAGAAGTTCAAAATCTTCAAAGCTATGGTGGAGAATCAAACCGGATTGAAACTAAAGTGTCTAAGGTCTGATAGAGGTGGTGAATTTACATCTGGTGAATTCATTGACTTTTGTGAGAAACAGGGTATAAGGAGACAGTTGTCTGCTCCTAAGACTCCACAGCAGAATGGAGTAGTTGAGAGAAAGAACCGGACCATCCAGGAAGCTGCTAGGACAATGATGTTGGAAGCAAATGTTCCTCAAATGTTTTGGAAAGAAGCTATCAGCACTGCAGTCTACACTCTCAATCGAGTTCAAATCAGAAACAACACCGGTAAGACCCCCTATGAACTCTGGTTTGGCATCACTCCTACTGTGAAATATTTCAGAGTATTTGGTAGCAAGTGTTATATTAAAAGAGATGAAGATCTAGGAAAGTTTGATGCTAGAAGTGATGAAGGAATTTTCTTGGGCTACTCCACTCAAAGCAAAGCATACCGGTGTTACAATAAGAGATTGAGGAAGATGATAGAAAGCACCAATGTGAAGGTTGATGAAGGAATTGAGAAGCCTTCAAGATTTTATGAGTTTGATGAAGATGACCAAGACAGTGTTCAAGGACCTCAATCCTCTCCGGTGAGACAGAGTCAGCCTGATCCGGTAAATCAGGAAGAAGAGTTAGATTTGAATGAGGTTGATCAAGAAACAACAGTGCTGGATACTCCCAAAATTCCAAGGTATGTAAGACTGAATCACTCTGAAGATCAGATCATAGGTGACAGAAGCAAAGGTGTACAAACTAGAAGGAATATTGCTCAAGATCAGAATGAATGTTGTCTGATTTCAAAGATTGAACCTAAAACAATAAATGAAGCCTGCAATGATGAAAACTGGACCAAAGCAATGGAAGATGAACTGATGCAAATTGAGAAAAATCATACTTGGGATCTTGTTCCCAGACCTAGAGACAGGAATGTAATTGGAACCAAGTGGGTCTTCCGGAACAAACTAAATGAAGCTGGTGAAGTAATCAGAAACAAAGCTAGATTGGTCTGCAAAGGCTACTCTCAAATAGAAGGAATTGACTTTGAAGAGACTTTTGCTCCGGTAGCAAGAATTGAAGCAGTCAGATTACTTCTTGCATTTGCTGCCTTCAAAGACTTCAAGGTATATCAGATGGATGTCAAGTCTGCCTTCCTAAATGGTGATCTGGAAGAAGAAGTCTACATTGAACAACCGGATGGATTTCAATTGTCTGATAATAATGATATGGTCTGCAAGTTGAAGAAAGCTTTGTATGGATTGAAGCAAGCCCCAAGAGCATGGTATGAAAGGTTGGATAAGCATCTTGTGCAGATTGAATTCAACAAAGGTACTGCTGACAGTAACTTATATTTCAAAATTGATCATGAAAACATTCTAATTGTTGAAGTGTTTGTGGATGATATCATTTTTGGAGGAAGAGATAGTATGTGCAAAACTTTTGCAAATCAGATGAAAAGTGAGTTTGAAATGTCTATGCTTGGTGAAATGAATTTCTTCTTGGGTCTGCAAATTACTCAAACAAAAGAAGGGATCTTCATCTCTCAGACCAAATATGTGAAAGAATTGTTAAAGAAATTTGGTATGGAAGACTCAAAGCCTATGAACACTCCTATGGCAACCGGATGTAAGTTAAGCAAAAATGATGATTCTCCAAAGGCAGATCAGACAAAGTATAGATCAATGATTGGTGGATTGTTGTATCTCACTCAAACTAGACCAGATATAATGCAGGCTGTTGGTCTTGTGGCAAGATTCCAGGCTGATCCTAGAAAATCTCATGTTATGGCAATCAAAAGAATTTTTAGATACTTGAAAGGAACAGTTGAGTATGGTCTATGGTATCCTAGAGATCCGGATTTCTCTCTTCATGCTTACACAGATGCAGATTGGGCAGGAGATGTGGATGACCGGAAGAGCACTAGTGGTGGAGCATTCTTTTTGGGGAAGAGATTGGTTTCTTGGCTAAGCAAGAAACAAGATGCAATATCTCTGTCTACAACTGAAGCAGAATACATTGCAGCAGCAGGTAGTTGCACTCAAATCTTGTGGATGAAGCAGATGCTAAGAGACATTAAAGTTGAATATGAGGAGCCTATCACTATTTTCTGTGATAATTCAAGTGCAATTAATATTTCTAAGAATCCGGTATTGCATTCTAAGACTAAGCACATATCTATCAAATTTCACTTTTTGAGAGAACAAGTAAACAAGGAAGAAGTCAGATTGGAGTATGTTCCCTCCAAGGATCAGATTGCAGATATCTTTACCAAACCTCTTCCCAAGGACTCCTTTGAATATCTCCGGGAGAAGTTAGGGGTCATGGCCCCTCCGGTGATGAACTAAGATGCACTGATGTGCATCAGTCCGGTGGCTATCACAGTCATATCTTGTGATCCGGACTAATGAGGAGCTGCAACTAAGGGGGAGCAACTAGTATGATTCTGATGCATGAGAATTGCAAGTATGAGCCCTTTGCCATTGATGTCAAAGGGGGAGAGAAGACATGTGAAAAACAAGTGGTTGATGATCAAAGGGGGAGCAGTAAAGGAAGAGAAGACATGAAAATATGAAGTTCTTGTCTTAATGGTTTTTCACATCATATGTTGCCATCAATGACAAAGGGGGAGATTGTTGCAAGTATGAGGTTATCCAGTGTTGTCATTGATGTCAACATACTCATATTGCATTGACAAGAAGGATTTGATGAGCTGTGTGCTGAGGATATTGAGAAAATTAGTCTCAGTCAGGAACAGTGAAGAACAGTGATGAGAAGAAGGTAAATGTACTATATAGGATGAGAACCGGAGGATGCGGATTAAAGGGTTAGTAGATATGAGTCTTGAGATGCTACAGTTAAGATTTCAGAGGTCCGCATGAAGATCTGAAGGAGTTGTGGCTGCCGGTATAGAACCGGGTCCGGCAAGTATCCGGAGGTGACAGAGGATCACAAAACGGTCCGGTGAGGTCCGGAATTGTATTATCCTAATCTGCGGATTGGAAGGAGTGTTTGGGATGTCCTTGTGATGTGTCATCCTGATTTGTGTATGATTTGGAGGTCCGGAAGTACCTCTTACATTATGACAGTGGCGACAGACTGTGTTCTTGAAGTTCCGGATGAGGAAGACAAGAGATCCCAGTAAGCAGAGGAAGTGCGGATGTATCCGGACATTCAGACAAGCTTGTGAAGATTCTTGGATCTTGTTTAGGTTGTGTTGTTGGTCCGCATTGATGGTAGAGCCCGGAATTGAAATTATTCTTCCGGATGAAGTTCTTGTTCTATGTAGCCGACCGGATGAGTTGTTCATCCTGCGAATGTTCTTGTGATGGCCGACCGGATGTGTTATTCATCTTGCGGATACTCCTATGGTTGTTTTCCGACTTAGATGTTTGTTCCTAAGTCGATGTCTTGTATAAATAACGGTTTGTGAGTTCATTTCAGAGGGAGGAGTGAGGATGAGTATGGTATAGCGAAGAAACGTGCGAAAGGCAGAGCAGAGATTGTTGCACTTAATTGGAACTGATCCGGACATGGTAGAGATGTCATTCTCCAGTTCAAGACTGTGATTTTCATCACTTTGTAGACAGTGTGTCTCCTTGTAGGCAGTGGGCCTCTTTGTGAGCAGTGTGCTCGGGCAGTGAGCCCTTATTGGCATGTGCCATTCATTTTTCCTTATTCTTCTAACAGAGAATAATTCTTGGGTTAATCACCCCGTGGTTTTTCCCTTAACCGGGTTTTCCACGTCAAAATCTTGGTGTTCAATGTGTTGATGCTTATCTGCTCTTGTGTTTATGTATTATGCTTCCATGGATGATTATTTGATATGCTGCTAACTAACAACAGTGAGTTAAGTGTTTGAATGAGAAGAAGTTTTATACAACTGATTCACCCCCCCCCCTCTCAGTTGTATGCCCTAGATCCAACATACCCATGCTACCCACATTACCCATAGGGCAAGATGCCCCCGCACGCACTCCATCCACTCACACTTGAAGAAGGAATCCTCTGCGAAGACCATGGCTCTCAACACCATCATTAACTACTTTTTTGCACCCTACAAAGCTCTAGATTCTACAAGAGAATCCTCTTGGTGCTTCTTGGAGCTGGTAGAACCAGCGCTCCTACAAGCTTCGAGCCACATGTCAATCAATTGCACGTCTTCATCCTCTTCGAGAAACCCACAACAGTCTTCTTCGTCCCCTACACTATTTGGATCATCTTCAGTGCCCTACTCATCATTGCTTAGATCACTCTCATCTTGTGCTATAGTAGAGAATTTCCTACTCGAATCCCCGCTCCTTTCCTCACTCTTCTCTGCCATTTATTGATGCAAAAGCATCCCGGGTTGCAGAGCAATCTTGCATCAACCAAAAACATTTGCATGCCTTTTATTTTCTTTCATTTTCCAATTTAGTTCAGTCATAAGCAGTTTCAACATTTTGTACCGCATTTTGCTACATTATCATACCAGCTCTTGTGGAGTAGGACTTAGCATCCTGACATCATCAGATACATCATATCCAAAATTTAGATCATTTGGACCAGTTTTTTGAAAGATATCGCTATCAGAAGATCACCTATTTTCATACAATAGAGCAAGATATCGCTATCAGATCACTTGTTTTCACAAAATAGACCATACAAATAGCCAGTAGAAGGAGAAGGATTGCAGAGCACCTCCATGACTTGTGGAGCTAAATGAAACATCATTCAAGATAGTTTGAGTCCTAGCTGACCTTCCTTGAGATCCGCATCAAGTTTCCATCATTTATGAAGCCTTAATAGATGTTTCAGACTGACCTATTCATTCCTACATGTTACACTTTCATTGGAGATTGTAACTTTTTTCTTGGTCGACGAGGAAGAATTTGTGAGCTTGAAGATGATATATAAGAAAGTCTTAGATGCCTAGGAAAGCAATGAATCATAATATGATGTTTTAATCTTAGGATTTATTCTAGAAAGGTGCTTCAATGCCATATCTTTCTGATCTGTAATCAGTCCTATGAGCCCTATTTTGTATCCCACATGTTGCCGGCATATGAGCATTCTGAATTTATATGATATATTGAGCATTTGGATCATTCATTGCATTCTATATTTGTGTTGTTTCCATTGTGTTTACTCTTGTCGCACGGCCTAGACAGTTCACTTTGTGGACCCTCCGACGCTGACTGCACCATTTATGTGTGTTGTAAAGCAAGTATGTTGCTCATTTATCATTATACTAATTTTGTTAAAATTGTTCCTTTTTAAAGCTTTAAATTGGAATTTTCTGTCATTATGTGAGTCATTCATTTCAAATTAATCTTACACTATATAATTCAATTTTAAATAATAAATTCCATCTCTTTATATAATCTTATGAGGACTACTTATAATTAACACTAGAAATTACAACTATTAATGTGTTTATTTGTGATACTAAAGAGGATGTCAAGTTTCAGCCAATGCCTCTACAACATTTGAATGTAACAAGCCTTAATATACAAATGGATTGCATAAAAGGAGATATATCTAAACATTAGCCATTATAAAACTAAAGCATCTATTAAAGAATGGAAGAAGGCCTTCAATCGTGCTTTACATGTCTCTAGTTCTCAACTTAGGGGGCATAAAGTGTAAAATTTCTACCATGTGCTATCACTTCTAGTATGGATGTGGTTTCTAAGTAGTGACTTTTGATCTTCTATAGGTGATTTCTCGCATGTTTGCTCACAAGGAGCTTGTATTAGTCTTACATATATGCTTGTATGAGCAAAATATTTGGACACAATAATATATGCTTGAAGTAATAAATATTATTTAAGTTTGGAAAGTACATTAAGTTTTTGGTTTTCACATTAGTTATATTTTCTTTTAATTTTATAAACCAAAAATTACTTTATTGAACACATTATTTTGAAGCCCTAATCATAATATACTTTTTCAATTATACATGTGGGACTTTAGAAGAAGTTTGTCAATGAAATTAAATTAAAATGCTTCACTTCCATGTGACTCTAGCATTCTTGGCCATACTGATACCATTGATAAGGCCTCACATAGTGTGCTAAGTAGATAATTAGAGCCCTAGAGGATAGTGAGGCCTAAAACAATCTTCCTTGTCATTGTATTAGTTTCAACACCTCTATGGAAGACAAGCCTAGAAAGGTCTAATCTTCCACACTGTCTTCATTATGAGGGAGCCTATGCAAATTCAAGGTACTTTTGTTGTCAAAAGGATATGGAAGGCTTAGGAAGCCATTAAGCTTTGGCTTATTTGGAATAGGTATGATTTCAAAACTTGGATTTCCATCAACCAACAATTTATTTGGTGGTCTCCTATGATTACTTGTAAAGATATAGGCCTCTTGCCAAAGTTCTCTACATTCGTGCCTTGAAGTTTTTCAATCAAGGGATTTGCTATATTTCAAACTTCATCTCTATAGCCGCTAAGTGCTAAATGTTTTGGTTGGGTTTGAAAGCTAAATACAGACTTGGCACTCATGATTATGAATACTTTCAAACCATTGTGGAGCTGGTTCCTCTAAAAATGCTTCATAAGGTTGGGATTCGATGTATCAAACCCTAGTGGAAGAATTGGAAGTGGTATCTAGACACTCCTTTTAGGAATTACAATCCTTTTAAAGGATATTCATGGCTTTCCCCTTGCCTACCCATGGTTCAAAAACACAATGACAAAAGGAATCTTTAGTCCATTGCCACTCAATAGCACCAAAGGTTTCAAATAGTTTGGTTTGCCCTTTCGGAGCCCAAAGTGGCTTATTTTGCTTGGTGTCTCCTTTATCAAGGTCTTCCTATTAGACCGCGATTTATCCATCTAGGTGTTCATGGCCCCCTCTATCCTTTTTGTGGACATATGGAAACTTTCAAACATCTCTTTTGGTTTTGCCCATCGGCTCAAGCTATGTGGACCTAGAGACATGATTTTTTCAAGCCTTTTCAACTTGAGTTTTTATCCTAGTATATGATTCTTCTAGGCAATTGGCCTAAAATACCTTTGAGATTCACCCAAATTTGGCATGCTTTCAGAGTGGGAACTCTATTTGGCATACGTAAAGATAGGAATGTTGCATTATTTTCAGGAGCTATTATGGACACTCACTTTTTCATGTATACTAAAGCCATGTGATATATTCTAATGTTATGCTACAAATTTAGGTCTAGACCAATAAATTTGCTTTGGAGGTAGCCCATTTGTAGACTTCCTACATGTATTGTTGCTCGTATGCCACCATCTCCTTCTAGTAAGGATGCTTTTCCTTCACGTGGGTGTCATCACAGTCATAGCCATAGTGTTTGTTCCTAGTGTAGCTCTCATGAATCTCCTCAATATAGAAGACATGGCTTGTCTCCTCCACCATGTGGTTAGTCTTCTACTTCTCAACATGATCATGGCAATCCTAGCTGGCAAGATAGTGGAAAATTCCCTTTGCTAGACCTTGCTATATCTCTTGTTTACAAGACTCATGTTGATCAAGAAGAACTAAAAGATAAAGAGGACACCATCTTGGGTCGGTATTCTATTCCTAATGGCTATGATCCTTCAGATGGCTAGGGTAACCCCTGACCAAGACCCCCTCCTCCTTTCATTGGAATCACTTTAGTTGGATGGAGATATATTTCCATGTAAACTCTCTTATTGACTTTTGAAAATGTGATCAGATTTGGCCCACCTTTTATGTGAACTAGTATATCATTTTTTTATATTTTAATATGGGAAGTGCACTACTCATTATAAAAATGCATGCTTGTGCTCTTTACGAAAACCTGTTTGTCTTGAAGTCTTTTAGGTAGTAAGTGATGCAATGAAATTATAAACAATAGGCACAGCGAAAAGAATGTATTGTCAGAATATTCCTCCACGTTATTTTTAAAAAACTGATATATTCGTTAATAAAATAATTGATAAATTAATTATTTATATTTTCTAGAGAAATTTGACAAAATTAATATTAAATAATTTGATCAAAATATTTATTTATTATTTTTCATTAGGTGAACATTTAGGACTCAGCAATTGATGTCATTGAACGAATAGTCCAACATATGTGCAGGCAGCAGGACCAATTCCAAATAAAATCCACCTAAGCCCAATCTGGCATCCCCCAAAATGGCATTAAACCTCAGAAATTTGTTCCTCCTTGCCGTTGCTGTGTTAGCCATGGCCCTCAGTAAGTATATATCTACACTTTTCATTCTTTAGCCGAATGTTAAGCACCCACTAGCCTGAAAAGCCCCCCTTCCAAATATCTATGAAAGATTGGTTCCAAATTGTGTTGTTAGAGGTTAGCATATTTTTCCACATATACTCTATATGAATGCACCCACATAGGGATTATGTCTGATCCTTGTTGCTACATGATAGAATATATGCATTGTATGTATATACCCACATAGGGATTATGCCTGATTCTTGTTGCTACAGCATAGAATATATGCACTGTATGTATGTAGTCACACAAGGATTATTTCTAATTCATGTTGCTACAGAATAGAATATATTCATGTTGCTTCAGAATAGAATATATGCACTGTATGTATATACTCACATAAGGATTATTTCTGATTCATGTTGCTACAGAATAGAATATATTCATGTTGCTTCAGAATAGAATATGTGCACTGTATGTATATACTCACATAAGGATTACTTCCGATCCTTGTTGCTACAGAATAGAATATATGCACTGTATGTACATACCCACACAAGGATTATTTGTAATTAATGTTGTTTCATGCGAGAATATATGTGTTTATAAGTAGTTATACCCCGTCCATATACAAGGACATATGATGGTTTGTAATGTATGTTGTTGAAGCTTACAATACTAGGTATATAAACTATATATTTCCACCCCCATCTGGATCATCTGTAATTTATGTTGTTACAGGTCAAAATCTATATGTTCAAAGCTAAATATATTCATTGTATATTTACACAACCAGGTCAGGACAGAATATATATTTCCATAGGTCAAAATAACAAATTATTCTTATGTGGGTGTATATATCCAGGTATGGAAATATATATTCTGAGTCCTGACCTAGTTGTGTAAAATTCAGTGTATATATGTAGCTATGGACATATATATTTTGATACTACATATACAGTATACACACACTTATGCAAATTATATGTGTTTATAGTGGGATATATATTGTATATTGATACAAGAGCATCCAGGGTGTAAGAGCAATCTTGCATCAACAAAAAAAAAGTTGTTTCTTTTCAATAAGGGTTAAATTTCGTAGGGTTATTATTTTTAGTAAGTTTGCATTTGTGCACGGTTGGATACAAAATCTTACACAGACCTCTAGAATGGTAAATTGAAGCTAATGGTAAAGAAATCACTTCAATATCATTTGTCATTTGTGAGATATTAAAATTTCAAATTCCAAAAATCCTATTGAAATATTCAAAGTCAAATTTGAAGCACTTAGAAGCTCCGGATAGGCCCAAAATTTAGTGGGAAACCCAAGCAGTCTATTTTTTGATACTAATTATACACCATCATCTTTTTAAGAGCTTTCCGAAAAGGTATTATAATTGAAAAGCCAACGGTCGGATCGAAAGTTATGGCCCCGCAAAGTTGACCTATTTTTGGAGAGAGATGCAAATTTTGAAATTAAGCTAGTGGCCGCCAAAAAGGGCTATATATGACTATTTTTGGGAACCCTTGGGGTAGTAGAGTTAAGGGGGAAGGTGTAGAGTTAAGAAAAAATGGGGAAAATAGAAACCCTAGTTGATTTGGAGTTATAGAAGGTTGAAGATCCCAGAGTCTTGAGAGAGGGAGCTGTAATATGTTGCAGCCTGTAGGGGATTCATCATCTGATTGTATTTGAGCTTCTGTAATATAATGTTTTGCCCATATTAATAAAATACCATTATATTTTCTGTGTGCAATTTATGTTATTGTGTGTTTTATGATTTACCCCCTTCATCATATACATACAGCCATGTACAGGGTATATATATAAATAAATAAATTTGTGTTGTTACAGGTCAGAATATATATGTTCATATTGGGATATATACATTCTATATATAGAGCCACACAGGAATGATTTATTTATTTATGTTGGGACAAATCAGAATATATAAATGGGAATAGTTAAATACATGCACTGTATGCATGTATCTATATAGAGATGTTTTGTGGTTTATTTTGTTACAGGTTAGAACATGCATGCCTATCTTTAGATATATGCACTACATATACACACAAAGATGCTCTAGTTTATGTTGTTATGGTTTATGTTGTTATAGGCATATGCTTCCATTTACATTGTATATATATATATATATATATATATATATATATATATATATATATATATATATATATATATATATATATATATATATATGCCTACATAAGGGTGACTAAGTTTATGATGTTGCAGGTCAGTTCAGTGAAAAGCAACCGGACCAACCCTTTGGAGTGAACACTTATCCACTTAGGACATGCACATGTACACAAATGCTTTGGTTTATGTTATTACGAGCATTTGTAACCATAGCGAGATATTTATCATTTTATTTAAACATCATCTAGTTCAATGGTCAAATACTCAATAGCAATTTTACATCTAATTCATACCAAGAAGTGATAAATATTTGTCCTAATTTTATTGGTCTAAATTGACCTTTGACTGTTGAAGTGGATGATGTTTAAGAATAGTCGATATTTACATTGTATATATATACCCGCATAAAGGTAACTAAGTTTTTTATGATGCAGGTCAGTTCAGTGAAGAACAACAGAACAAACCATTTGGAGTGAACACTTATCCACTCAGGACATGGCCAGAGGTTGTGGGTATGTTAGGGGAGGAAGCCAAGAAGAAAATTCAATCAGAAAACTTAGGCTTGACTATTGTGATAATCCCCGAATTCACCGGTTTTACATCTGACTATTCTCTAAAGTATGTCAAGGTATTTGTGGATTCCAATGGTGAAGTGACCAAAATTCTTGAGATAGGTTGAACATGTTTGTTTATATATATAAAGGTTCAAGTGGTCTTTATTATTACATTATATAGATAAAGGTTGAAGTGGTCTTTATTATTACATTATATAGATAAAGGTTGAAGTGGTCTTTATTATTTGTTGATTCCAATGGTAAAGTGACCAAAATTCCCAAGCTACTATGTCTTGGCTTGGTTTTAATGTGAATTTTGAAGCAATGTACTTCACTAGCACTCTCAAAACTAATGTCTACTAGTAACCTTAATAAAGAATAAATGATGAGCCTCTAAAATGATTTCAATTTGTTCGATAACATAGATATGTCCTTACTTTGTAATATATATTTTTTTTGGGCCATAGTTAAAAGCTAGTTGTAAATTTGGCCTGCGAGAGACCCCTTTGGAGATACACAAAAATATTTTTTCATTACCATATGTGTATATATACATACATACACACACTTATAAAATGTAAATAATAAATATCACTTCAATTTATATATATCTATCTACCTGTCAATAAGATACCTGTAAACAAAAATCATAAAATTCAAAAACAACAAATAAGATTCCAATCTTAAAAAACTAAATAAAAACTAACAAATAAATATGAGCTATAACGAAAGGAATGCAGTTAATCTCTTAATAAATAAGAGGCGTTTCACAAAACTATTCAAAACATGCGTTTCAAAAAACCATTCTTGGCACTAGCATTTGCAGGTGGCATTTAAAACTATTTAAACCATGCATTTCAAAACACCATTCTTGGCACTAGCATTTGCAGGTGGCATTTTCCAATATTAACAGGGGCTTGAAGAAACTTCTTGGTCCTGCAAGAGCTAAAAGATTCCATAATTTACCTGTAAACAAAATTAAAAATAAGAAATAAGATTCCTTTCAAACGTATGGACAACAAGGATGAATGACATAGATATTATCAAATATTTGTTATATTTATTATTATAATATATCATATATTTTTATCAATATAATATAATATATTACATTATAATATAATATCATATTATAATATAATATTATATTATATTATATAGAATATAATATTATATAATATATAATATATTTTTATCAATGAAGATAATGAAGAATATATATTATGAAATTATGTATATTATCACATATTTAATATATTATAATTATTATTTTTGAAAATATAATATATAATATATTATATTATATATATAATATATTATATTATAATATAATATTATAATATTAAATGTTATAATGTTATCTTAAAGTGCTAAAATAACAACATCTAATTGTAATGGACTTTTCCATTTTATTTTTTTGAACTTTTGTTGAACTTATTACTATATGCATATTTATATTCTAGAATTTTTCTAAATTATAAAAAATATTCTAATTTTTTAAAAAGATAGTATAGAGTAAAAATAGTTTAAAAAATCAAACTAATATATTTAACAACTTTTTTTTTCTTAAAACTTTTAATTGTTTAATTATATTCCTTAACTATATGCATATTGATATTCTTTAACTATGCTATAGGTAGTTTTTGCTTCCAATTTATTTTTTTGTTTTATATAAAATGTAAATTATATATTTATTAATTTATTAAATCGTTTTCATACAATTTAACCCTGTGCTTCCTTAGTCTCTACCAGCATATAAAATTAATATATTTTTTTCAATTTCAATACATAGATCCAAAATAAAAGAATGTAATTTTATTTTTGTACAGAGTAAAATTGATAACAATAAAAATGATAGACCTTAAATAATTAAAACACCATCATATATAGACTATATGTGTAAACACCACTAAGAAAATTGAGGTTTATGGATCTCAAATTTTTTGCAATCTTTTGTTCCCTGCAATCAAACCCTAGCTAAATATCTCATCTTCCGTCCTCTTAGCACCTACATGCATACCATCTTCAATCATGCAGCTGCAATGAAAATGACATATATACAACTAAACTATAAAATAGTTAAAATAATTTGTAAAACACCTCAATTGCATGCAAACCAAGAAAAAGAAATTTGAGAGCCTAAAAAAAACTTCTCATTGTGTAATCCTCATGCAACTAAGAAGAAAAAATTTGAGAGCCTAAAAAAACAACTATGGAGAAAATTAAAATAAGGTAGTGTAAAACTATAGTTTTTATATCATTTTGGTAAGTTTTAATATTTATTCCACAACTCCCTATTTTCTACCTAATGTGATTTAAAATTAGATTAATGTGCAGTAGTTATGTGATTTTATTTGAATCATATACCTGTATTTTAGGTAAATGACTCCATAACTTATGACTTAATGATTGTGATGTGATTTTAAATAGATTTATTTGTTAGATGTGCTTTAAAATTGAATTTTATTATTTAATTATGGAACCCCTTGTTTTATGCAATGTGACTTTATGATCTATTTGTTATATGTTACATTTATTCCAAATTAGAAGAATATAAATTAGCAAGACAAGTTTTATTTAATAAAAACACAAAAACAAAAGTGCAAATTAGAAGAATATAAATTAGTATAAATCTTTTAAAAAATGTATAGTGTTGTTTAACTTTATTTATTATTTTCAAAAAAAAGTTGTATTTTATTTATTTTAGAAGAAAACTTAAATAAGTTGAATTTTATAGTTATTAGATTAAAATTAGGATTAGGGTTAGGGTTAGGATTATAATTAGGGTGGGGTTAGGGTTAATGTTAGAATTGGAGTTAAGGTTAGGTTTACAATTAGAGTTAAATTTAGTATTAAGGTTAGGGTTAGGGTTTCAATTAGGATCAAGCTTAGGGTCAAAATTCAGATTAGGGTTAGAATTGAAGTTAGGGTTAGAATTAGAATTAGGGTTACTAAATTGAGGTAAGCATTAGAATTAGGGTTATGGTTAGGGTTAGGGCTACAACGAGGGTTAGAATTCAGGTTAAGATTATGGTTAAAATCACAGTTAGAATTATAGTCAGGCTTAAGCTTAGAGCTACATTTAGGGTTAGGGTTAAAATTAGAGCTATGTTTAAGGTTAAAATAAGGGTTAGGGTTAGGGTTAAGTTTAAAATTAGGATTAGGGTTAAGTTTAGAATTAGAGTTAGGATTACAATTAGCAATGCGGTTAGGGTTAGGGTTGAAATTAGGGTTATGGTTATAATTAGGGTTATGGTTGGAATTAAGGTTAGGGTTAAAGTTAGAATTAGGGTTACTAAATTAGAGTAAGCATTAGAGTTACAGTTAGGGTTTAGGTTAGGGCTAAAGTTAGGGTTAAAATCATAGTTAGAATTAGGATTAGGGTTAGAATTAAGGTTATTCTTAGATTTAAAATTAGGGTTATAGTTAGGGTAAAATCAGGGTTATGATTAGAATTAGGGTTAGGGTTAGTGTTAGTATTAGGGTTCCTATTACAATTAGTGTTAGAATTAAGGTGGTTACTTTACATTTGGTATCAATATTATAAGTTACATATTTTAAGAAGAGAGTTAAGTTCAATTAAAGATAGAGAAAGAGATGGTGAGGGATGGTGGGAGAGATAGAGAGTGTGAGAGGGACAAGGAGAGATAGAGATAGAAAGAGGGATAGATAGAGAGATAGAGGGGGGGAGTGAGGGAAAGATAGAGAGGGGGAGAGGGAGACATAGAGAGAGAGAGAGAGGGAGATATAAGGAGATGGAGAGATATAGATAGAGGGAGATATAGACAAATATAGAGAGAGTGTGTGTGGATAGAGATATAGAGAGGGGGAGAGGGTGAGATTGAGAGATATAGATAAAGAGAGGGATAGAAAGACAGAGTGAGTGCGTGTGAGAGAGAAGGGGATATAGAGAGGGTTTATTTCTAATGCTTTATTGTTGATGTTTTGGGTTTTGGGTTCACATTTAGGGAACTTAGATTTTAATATTAAGTAAGAGGGAGGTAAAGGGAGGGTGGGAGAAATAAGGAGAGGGGGAGAGAGAGGTAGAGAGATTGGAGAGGGGGGGAGAGAGAGATAGAGACATGAAGAGATAAAGAGAGGAAAGGGAGAGAGAGGATATGAGAAATAGAGAGATAGAGAGGATCTCTCGCTCTCTCTCTCTCTCTCTCTCTTTTCATTTCTATCTACTATCTCTCTATCTTTCTTTTTATCTATCTTCTCTCCCTCTCTCTCTCTATCTCTCCCTCTCCTCTATCTCTCATTCCATCCCCCTCTATGTGTGTGTATATATATTTCTATATCTCTCCCTTTCTCTACCTCTCACCCTCTCTATCTCTCCCTCTCTCCCTCTCTCTATCTATTTAGTTTTGTTTTTCTTTATTGACTACAAAACATGATCGCATTATAAATATTGTATGACCTTATCCCCTATCCAATGTATTAGTTTATGATTAAATGAATTTATATATTGATATTGAATCAAAAAATTTAAATGATTTTATATTGAATTAAAATTATTAAATAAATTTATATATAAAAAATGTGATCACTTTCTAAAATGAGATTGGGTTATAGAACGCAATCATGTTTTATATTTTTTCAAATTTTTATCCCACCCTTTTAGGCTTGGAATTGGCTTGGGCAACTGAGCCTAAGGATTGGACCTTTATGAGATGTGTTTTTCATAGTTAATAACATTTTTTAACTTTCACGTCATCAAATTTATTCATTTTATAACAAAATTTGATGAAACCACCACCAAAATGACAAGGTGGTTCTTAACTTTCTAACTATATAATTTTTTTTAATTTTGAATAAGTTAAGGTACTTATTTTTATTTTCTTTGAATAATGTCATCATATTCCTCAATCACATATTTATTGATTTTTCTTTATAACTTTTGATCCGCTTATCAAAATTTAAAAAAATATAGGATTGTTCTACACTTCATTCTTTATAAATTCAAATGTTTTTGTGCAATTTATGTGATGCGCACACTCAAGGATGCAATTTTTAGGATGCATCCACTTTGAAAAATCACAAAAAATATTTAATAAAAAAATATTAAAAAATATATAACTTCTAGTATGCACTCTTAACTATGTTTCTACCAAACAATTTTAAAAATACTAAATGTAACAAAAAAATAAGGGGGCGTACACTGAACACTATGTTATATTTTAGTAAGAAAAACAAGAACACTTTTGTGTACACACAACATTTTAACCCTCTTAATCTTAACTATTTTTTAAAAAATAGTAGTTTAGAAACTAGATTCAAGGTACCAAAATTCTTATTTTTGTTGTATCTTTAAATTTTGAGTGCATGCATCTCAAATTACTCATCCAAGTTTAGGGTTAGTTAATTTCAAGAAAAAAGTGATCACTTTTGACCCCCTTTTTGTCCCCCATTTCCATGCACTTACCCTAATGTAGATACAAATTCAAGCCAATAAAGTTGCAACTAAAGTTGCCCACCTTTGGGTGCTTCTTGTTCACCAAAGAAAAATGTCATGTATAGTTGTTACAGTGCCACTAACCTCCCCTCCTACTAGCAAAGACCAACCCCCTCCACAGGGGTGTTAAAATGACAAAAGTCAAAATTCCTATGGGCATGATGGTTCTCATACCTCATAGAGCTGATAGTCTTAGTGTTCATGATTAGTCCTAGTCTTCTCGCTAGCATTCAACTTCTCCAAGAATAGACTAGTTGATCCCATAATAAGGTGTCACACTTATCAAATATCCTAATTTTTATTTGAAATCACATGTTTTCTAAAAAAATAATGATTTAAGCCTTGGCAATTCCATCTAAGGGGGTTTGATCAAAGGGGGTTTATATAACCCCCTTTAATCAAACCCCCTTGGATAGAACTACCCTAAGATTAAATCAAACCCTCGACATAGTCTCCTTTTCACTTATCAAATGCTAACCAAAAAGTAATTTTGCTTCACCTTTTGAGGGATAAAATGAACTTGTCATTTGAAAATGATATTTTTTAAGTATGTAGCCCCTAGTATTAGTTTTCCAACAATTATAATATGTATTAATTTTTAATATATTTTTTTTAATTTTATAATGAATGTAGGTCCATCATGAAAAAAAGACATTCAAGACACTAAGAAAAATAACAAACATTGTTAGAAAAAATCTTTTTAAAATGCACTACACTCCACATAAATGTCTTTATTTCAATGGAAAAAAAAACTTAATGTTGATATATATGCTAAAAGAAATCGGATACAGAATAATATAAATCTAAAAATTATGTTAGCACTAATTCAAAAATTAATAAAAAATAAAAAATTCTATAAAAAATTGCCAAAAAATACATGCACTAGACATTAAAGTTAATAAAAATTATGTGTTATGGAACAGTGTACTCAATAAAAATAATAAAAGAATAAAAATAAAAAATGATAGAAATAATTTCTTTAAATATTTTTTTAAAAATTATAGCTTGAATCTACATAGAAAACATCATAACTCATTAGTTTACATCATCCTTAAATTCTTGACCATTTGTTCTCTATAATTGACACAAACTGAAGAACATTGAAAAATATTAATTTTGAACATCTCACTTAAGCCAAAAAGTGGGACACACTATTGTAGGATCACCCTAGCATTGTAGCAAAGGAGATTTTAAATGGCTAGATAGTGTCAAATTTTCTCATCTCGACTATTTCTCCTCCTAGGGCTACTAGTCAACCGC
The DNA here is from genome assembly GCA_027924645.1 of Cunninghamia lanceolata. NCBI lineage: Eukaryota > Viridiplantae > Streptophyta > Pinopsida > Cupressales > Cupressaceae > Cunninghamia > Cunninghamia lanceolata. Next base: position 28,106,627 of record BSBN01000254.1, read on the forward strand.
TAGAGGAAGTGCATACTACTAAGGATAAGGCTCATGTGGGTACTCTTAGTGATTGGGAACCCATCCCTCACGCTGATAACCCTAATGCACGAAGACTAAATAACTATGACCTACTTCCTGCTATAGTGTCTATAGCTCTTGTTGCTTAGTAGCTTTTTTCTTTCTAAATTTGATGTTTAATGTTTAAAGCTCCACTTTGCCTAGACTTCAAAGTGTGACTATCTCCACCCATTTTTTGTGATATAATATATTTTAAAAGACTTTTATAATTAATGCAATGCCTTTTTCATCAATAAATAATAACAATGAAACTTTCACTTAATCACATTAAATAATCATAATAATTAATCACAATTATCACTAATTTAGGAATAAAATAAATGATACGTCAAGCTATTCTTAAACATCATCCACATTCAAACTTCAATTCTAGCCAATAAAAATAGAACAAATATTTAACACTTTTTAGTATAGATGAGGTGTAAAATTGCTATTGATTGTTTGACCATTGAAATGGACAATGTAATCGTCATTGGTTTCACAATGGTTCTATTATTAGAGTTCAAGCCATCTCACCATGGAACTATGCCTTTGGCTGTTATAATCGGAATCCATGGCTCTATCTTTCTTTCATTCATAACACCATCAATTTTCCATGAGCGAAAAAAATTGATGTAAAACATGTGAAACTTCGAGTTCTTCCCCCTTGTTTGCGGTCACCAACAACCCCTCGTCCAAGGATCAAAATCACCATGATATGCTGTTCGAATCGATCCATCTATGGAGCTACGAGCTGATACACTAAAGGCTTTATGTTGGGAAAAAGAATTGACCACAAAACATACGATAGCTTCATCATGCCACGAAATGGCCTCTGAAAATTCCAATGTCAACCAATCATGGCTATTAAAGCTGCCTTCTTCCCTAGTAGTGGAGTCAACCAGTGTAAGGTTCGGCAAGACAAGCGAGCTTATGATTGACTCCACCCCATCCACTGCCCTTGCACTTACTATCATTTCACATGGCCATTTCTGCACACCACTAAACATTCCATCAGTAGTTGACAAAATTATCTAGAGGAACAGGCGGTAGTCATGAATGTTTGTAAATTTTATGCAAAACAAATGTAGGTGAATTCAGTTGAGAATTGGAAACTGACAACGTTCTTCAAAGTATTGCAACAAAAAGTAGTTTTGTATTGTCGTCCTGCTTGGTTCATTTCCCTTAAAATAATATTGTAAGAATTACAATAAATTAGAAACTCACAAATAAAGCACTAGGAATAACAATTATATACCTTGTTTGCATAGGCATGCCTGTTAGAAGGATTTTTTTTAAAATTATTAGAGATTGTGAAAGCTTCAACTCAGTGTGTTAAGAGGTAGATTAGAGAATAAAAGAAGTAGATTTGCTGTCTGCTGGGACTAGTTCAACTGGTAAAAGCAAATATCGTACGTAACATATGTTAAAGGTTCAGAGAAACTCTTCGGAAAAATACCACATTAAAACTACACATTAGAACAACAAAACACTTTCAATAAAAGCTCAACCAATTAATAATCTACATATAGGAAAATTACCTGATTAAACTCTAGACTAAAGTTATAGAGACTCAAAACAGCTACTGATGGGATAGGTCGCTTTATTTGAAAGAGAATTTTTTTAAGATGGGCATTTGATGCTGCACTGCCCCGTATATAAGGAAATAAGGCAGAAGCATTCAATAAGGAATGCAAATTTCAATAGACTGCATGTCTTATTAGGTAACTGGGCAGTTATTTTAAGAATGTTTTAGATAGGTAAATTTCTTATTAGGTAAATTTCTTAAAATAAATTTCTTATTTGCAAATGTCTTATTAGGTAAATTTCAATAGACTGCATGTTTGAGTTCACAGCAGGAGTCTCAGTCAACATTAGATAGGTGAATGTTAGTTTCAGTTTCGCAGGAGTTAATTGATCCTTTTAGAGATTATATAAAATATAGAAGTATTTTGTGTGCAACTAGCTTCATCTTGTATTGTTGCATCTCTCAAATTTTCACATGGTATGAGAGTGGGACTATTGTAACTGGAGTGCCTAGGAAGATGAGGCCCTGTGAGATGTAGTCCTCCTTAGAGTAGATAGGAGAAGTCGTAGATTGGAGTAGAATAGAAGGTGTTAAAGATTCATTTGCAGGGTTTTTTTTTGCCACCCTGAAGCTTCTATATTCTTCATCTTTTATATTCTCACCTGATATTAGTTTTAGTTGAAGCTCAAATGATTTCCTTATCCATTTGAAACTATATTGATAAGTGTTTTGATGGAAAATATGAATATAAATATGCCTCAAGCTAGCTGTTTTTGGATACTATTGGTTATATTGCAAAATTTTAAATGCACGGCCAGCAAAATGAACTCTTATTTGTAATTATGGGATATTCTAGTTGTTTTATGGAATTGAAGCTATGAACATATTGTATTAGCTGGGTTGAAGCTTTGCTGATGCAGATTCACTTCCACTACTGCAGCAATCTACCAAGGAACACACACAAAAGGAAAACAATATGCTACTCTCTGTTGTTCAACCCAAAATTAAGTGACTCATTTGTATATCTAGAACAATCTTTTAAAGAAAGACAATGCTGGTTATTCCTGAACATAGCCTCAGTTTACAGTCTGAACAGTTTATGTATTCATCAATACAGAAGTCCAGAACAGGGCATACAGATAGAAAAAGGACCAATAAGCTTCTACTATTGAACATCAAAAGGAAAGTTAAAATTTACTACTGGCATAGCTCTGTCTCTGAACAGAGTTTATTTTCTTCTCTGACGCTGAATACTAGCTAACTCTATTCCCCCCTCCCCCCACCAAAAAACAAAAAAAAAACCAAAAACTAAAAAAACCCATGTGAACTACATGTTGTGACCTAATCACACATCGCCCCATTGCAAATGGGGACCCACCTTTTTTTTACAATTTTGAGCTTGTAGGACCCTTACTAAGTGTTGTTAGACCTAGTCTCTTCCATGAAATGAAAAATGAGCCTCTCTGGATGCAGAGTGAAATGAATCAAGTGAGTCAAACAACGTGCAATTGAGAATACTTAAGCTTGTCCTTGAGATACTGAAAATTGACTAAATCCGATGTCCTGAAGTATGATGCCCTGAAATCCTAAAAACTAAGTCTGAAATTTGGGGGATCCTCAAAAATCTAGAATCTGCATGTTAAATCCCATAGATCTGAGACCTATCTCAAATATCTCAAATATCCTGAAAGTACATTTCAAAATATTTAAAGTATAGAAAATCGTTAAATATATTTTGAAATATACTTGATTTTGTGTAATGTCCCCTTCTAGCAAGCCAAAATTTTTGTAACCTTGCAAACAATTTCAACTTATAAAAGAGTACATTAGTATACAAATCATTTCATCATGTTCACATAAAGTGCTTAACAATAATAAACTCTATCTATTTCATATCCTTTCCAGTCATATATCCGTGTTCATGATCTATCTTATATCATTAATCACACATGAGTCATGGACATACCTCGGGGAGGACATTCATAATCCTACCCATTAATCAGACCACTCACCTAATATAAGAGGGTGTGTTAAGGTTTCCAAGACCCATAGCCGTAGGCCCAAGGTTTTACCTCAATATCCGGAGGTATTTCACACTTGGCTCGGAGGGGCTTAAAGCCAGCTCGAGGTTCACCTACCATTAGGCCATTAACACTATCTAGGTCCTTCGCAACCATAGGGTCAAGAACTTCATGCTACACCCAGAAATACTTCATTCTTACCCTAGGTCTAAAAGCTTCATGCTACACCCAGCAATACTTCGCTCTTAGCTCAGAGGGGCAATGACTTGCCAGCTTGAGTGTTAGACACTAGATTCCCTCTAACCACCAGTCTCATACTTATAAGGTGTGTAGGTGGATTAAGAGGAAGGCTACTAATCCTAGCCTAGTACTCCATGGTCATGTTGATTACTTATTAAAGGTTATCTCATAATCAATCCATTTGTAGAGATATACTTATTATTCTAGGCATCAACATGCCTTCAATTTAAAATCACTATCTTGGATATTCACAATATCCACTAGTATATTGTCATTTCTCTTTGAATGCTTATGTCTTCATGGCTATGAAACTAGATGTTTACACTATTACTACTAACTTTGGAATTACTCTAATATGAGATTCAACATTAAGAGTTATATAACATCCAACTGATTAAAACATTCATAACATTCATATAACCTTTATGAAATGCATCTATTATTTAAGTGTCTTATCTCATGGTTACTTCTATCATTTTAAACATTCTTATAAATCCTATATTTAATAATTATAAAATAAACATATAAAATATATTTACAAATAATAAGTAAATATAAATACTTACTTACCTACAAGAGCTTTACCTCGTATTTCTTACCTATCGCTACAGTATTCTTTCTATTTTCCAATGTTTTCCTTGCTCAATGGGATGACTAATATAATTTTTATTGTATTGTTGTTGTTTATATATTATATAATATATACTTTTACTCCCCCCTTCCCATCATACTCCCTTATGCCCTTTTATATATTTCCAAGGGTTTACCGTGGGTAAAAGGATATATCCTTTCCAACGGTTGCGGCTTTAATAATGTTTGTCTTTTTTTATTTATTATTTACTAAGGTGATCGATGGGGTCAACCAACTTAATAGCCGCATACATACTTTTATTTATATTTGATTGCCTTATCTAAGATCATTGATTTTATTTCATAGGAATTACTTATATAATTATAGTATAGGATAATAATAATATTATTATTTATTAGATAATAAATATTAATTATAATATATATTTACTTAAATATATATTTTACCAAAGCAATTTCACCGAATTTTATATGTTGTTTAAATCTTTAATTTAAACAATGTCTTAATAACTGGTCATGATAGACTTTATAATATTTATAATAATTAACTTATAATATTATTTTTATGTTTATTCTTATATAATATAATAATATATATATTATAATAATATTTATATTTATAAACATGTATTGTTATATTATAATCATAATAATAATTAATATTTATATTTATATTTATTATCAGATATTGTTATTATATAATAATAATATGCTATTTTAATATTTATATTTATATTAATGATTATAATTGTTATTTATATTTAGAATATTTATAGATAATAACATATAATATAATATATATATTTATTAATGAACTATGGCTAAATCTTCAGTTCCTTGATATCGGGACATGACAACCCTTCCCACTCAACATTGCTTGTCCTCAAACAACTATAATTAGGTGTCCTAAAGTAATATTTTATAACATTATATTTTATTAGGTTTCTTTTTTATATAAAATAACATTACACTCATCAATAATAAAAAAACCTCTATAAAATGTAACAAATGAATATAGCTAATAAACTATAGTGCCAGAAATAATATAGTGCCCTAAAATAATAATTTATAAATAGGGTTTTATCTTTTAAATTTTCAGCTCTATATTCTACCCATAGGTGAAATATATTACTTTTTTTCACCCCGTAGGTTACCCATAGATGAAAATAACTTTATGAAATATATTACTTATAAGAACTAAATAGAGATGTCTTAATATATATATATATTAAAAGTTGTTTTGTTTTTATTTTTATTTTTTTCTTTATTTACTCATTATTTATTATATATTTATAAGTAAATTTTAAATTTTTAATGTTGCATCATAGATATATATATTTTTTAAAATATTTTAGCAATGTATTAAACACCATTATCCAACAATTCATGAAATTCATATGTACGATTTTCATTGATTCTTCTTTTTTTTTAATTTTATTTATTTATTTTATTTTATTTATTTATTTTTATTTAACTATTATTCACAGGATGACTGCTTTTACCACTTGTAATGTCCCCTTCTAGCAAGCCAAAATTTTCGCAACCTTGCAAACAATTTCAACTTGTAAAAGAGTACATTAGTATACAAATCATTTCATCATGTTCACATAAAGTGCTTAACAATAATAAACTATCTATTTCATATCCTTTCTAGTCATATATCCATGTTCATGATCTATCTTATACCATTAATCACACATGAGTCATGGACATACCTTGGGGAGGACGTTTGTAATCCTACCCATTAATCAGACCAGTCACCTAATATGAGAGGGTGTGTTAAGGTTTCCAAGACCCACAGCCGTAGACCCAAGGTTTCGCCTCAATATCTGGAGGTACTTCACACTTGGCTCGGAGGGGCTTAAAGCCAGCTCGAGGTTTACCTACCGTTAGGCCATTAACACTATCTAGGTCGTTCACAACCATAGGGTCAAGAACTTCATGCTACACCCAGCAATACTTCGTTCTTACCCTATGTTTAAGAGCTTCATGCTACACCCAACAATACTTCGGTCTTAGCTCAGAGGGGCAATGACTTGCCAGCTTGAGTGCTAGACACTAGATTCTCTCTAACCACCAATCTCATACTTATAAGGTGTGTAAGTGGATTAAGAGGAAGGCTACTAATCCTAGCCCGGTACTCCATGTTCATGTTGATTACTTATTAAAGGTTATCTCATAATCAATCCCTTTGTAGAGATATACTTATTATTGTAGGCATCAACATGCCTTCAATTTAAAATCACTGTCTTGGATATTCACAATATCCACTGGTATATTGTCATTTCTCTTTGAATGCTTATGTCTTCATGGCTATGAAACTAGATGTTTACACTATTACTACTAACTTTGGAATTACTCTAATATGAGATTCAACATTAAGAGTTATATAACATCCAACTAATTAAAACATTCATAACATTCATATAACCTTTATGAAATGCATCTATTATTTAAGTGGTTGATCTCATGGTTACTTCTATCATTTTAAATATTCTTATAAATCCTATATTTAATAATTATAAAATAAACATATAAAATATACTTACAAATAATAAGTAAATATAAATACTTACTTACCTACAGGAGCTTTACCTTGTATTTCTTACTTATCATTGCAGTCTTCTTTCTATTTTCCAATGTTTTCCTTGTTCAATGGGATGACTAATATAATTTTTATTGTATTGTTGTTGTTGTTCATATATTATATAATATATACTTTTACTCCCCCCTCCCATCATACTCCCTTTTGCCCTTTTATATATTTCCAAGGGTTTACCGTGGGTAAAAGGATATATCCTTTCCAACAGTTGCGGCTTTAATAATGTTTGTCTTTTTCTATTTATTATTTATTAAGGTGATCACTGGTGTCAACCAACTTAATAGCCGCATACATACTTTTATGTATATTTGATTGCCTTATATAAGATCATTGATTTTATTTCATAGATACTACTTCTCTCATTTTATATAATTATAGTATAGGATAATATTATTATTATTTATTAGATAATAAGTATTAATAATAATATATGTTTACTTAAATATATATTTTACCAAAGCAATTTCACCGACTTTTATATGTTGTTTAAATCTTTAATTTAAACAATGTCTTAATATCTGGTTATGATAGACTTTATAATATTTATAATAATTAACTTATAATATTGTTTTTATGCTTATTTTATATAATATAATAATATATATATTATAATAATATTTATTAATATTTATATTTATAAACATGTATTGTTATATTATAATCATAATAATAATTAATATTAATATTTATATTTATTATCATATATTGTTATTATATAATAATAATATGCTATTTTAATATTTATATTTATATTAATGATTATAATTGTTATTTATATTTAGAATATTTATAGATAATAACATATAATATTATATATATTTATTAATGGACTATGGCTAAATCTTTAGTTCCTTGATATTGGGACATGACATTTCAGGCACTAAAAAATGGCTAAGTATGGGAAATTTCCTCTCCATGAGTGGAAAGCGCCCTACTTGAAGAAAATTTCTTCGACTCTCAAGGAATCTGCCCTCATTAAGGAAATTTCTTCCCCATTAGAGGAATGTGCCCTGCCTCAAGAAACTTTCTTCAACCTTTGCCAAATGTGCCCTACCTCAAGAAACTTTCTTCAACCTTTGCCAAATGTGCCTTGCCTCAAGAAATTTCTTCTTCCTTCATCATATGTGCTTCAATTGGTAAAATTTCTTTAACAACTCACATATGCGCCCATTCCTGAATGACTCTGTGTGATATGCGCTCAAATTGTGAAAGGAAATATGAAAATGCGCCCAACAAATTACAGAAGAGAAGAGAAGGTCCGCCCAAGGAAAGGTATTGTAGAAGACATATGGAAACTCGCCTTGGATTATTGCACTTGGACATGGAAATCCTACCCTAACCTTGGCAACATTCCACTTCTACCATGAAATGTCTCCTAGGAAATGTCATTTCAAATGTGGAAGTTCGCCCAAGTCATGCTGCATTGCAAGCAAGGAATCTCGCCTTAGCCAAGTCATACTGCACTTCAAATGTGGAAGTCCTCCCTAGAGTCACAAATTGCAGTTCACAAGAGGAAATGTGCGCTTTAAATATTGCAAGACTTCATATGAATTGCGCTCAAGGAAAATTGCAAGAATACATGTAATCTACGCCCAAGAATTGAAAGAAAACCTCCAAAGTGTGCCTGAGACAACAGTGAATGAATTCAGGAAAAAAATTGAAAGAACATATCCTCCAACATGAAATTTCTCGATCATCATGCACATGCGCTCCATCCTTTCGGACTTGGTGCAAAGATTTCAAGACATCCTTCTTAAGAATTTCCTCAACACCTATCATATGCACCCTCCAACATGGAATTTCTCCTTACCTTGTCATATGCGCCCCAATTCAGGAAGACTTCTCCATCCCCTAGCATATGTGCTCAAACTTGGGAAATTTCTCCAACATCAGTGAAATCTGCTAGCAGTGAGGAAATTTCTCTACCCTACTCCAGACGTGCTCATCCTAGTAGAAATTTCCTTGACATCCCTCAAATGCGCTAGCCTTGAGGAAATTTCCTCAACATGCCTCCTATGTGCTCATACCTTGGATAGGTCGGCTCAAATTAGAAAAAATTAGAATATTTTAAAATTTAAAAAGCAAGAGTGGCCAGAGAAGGCCAACCTAGGAAGAGGTGGCATTTGAGTTAGTATAAATGGAAAGTTTTAAAACATGAGAACAAAACCTTCTTCGTTGTAGTGAGATCTAACCCAAGACCTTTGCAAGGTGTTTGGAAGTGAAAGGTTAGGAGATCTATGATGAAATATTGTTAATAGTTATCATCTTTTCAATTGAAAATTGTTTCTCTTTTGTAGGAACTGGAGGTAAGAAGTGCTTGTTCAAGGAAGATCCAATGTCAAAAGCAATCAAGGGAAGATTCAATCACACGAAGAACTCCAATAGCAATCCCCCTCAACTCAAACAAGGGAGAGAAAGCATCTAGTTTAATCATCCAAGGATGGAGCTCACTTCAAGGGAGGAGAATGGCAAAAGCTTGCACCAGAAACATTCAGAGCATGGAAGAAGTGTTGCTCAAGGTCAACAAGACATGCAGGAATCCAACACTAAGGTCATCATTGGAGGAGGTCCATTGCACGACACTTCATCACCCAGAAGCTCACATCCAGGAATCTAAGAATCTAGTTTCACATTCAAGCTCTGGAGCCATCCACTTTAATCATGAAGTCTACTCCAACAATTCACACCCAAGGTCTACTTCTTGCACCATATAGTCCTGCACAAGAACATGAGAAGAGAAATGAATCAATCATCAAGCAATCCATCAATTAAATGAAGAACTTCTAAGTTTCCCAAGTTTTCAAGTTTGAAAGATGCCAAGTTCTACAGGTGAAAATCCAAGTTGAAAGACTATTTCAAAAAATATGACAAAATTTGGGAAGATATTTCAAACAAGGTGAACACGGAGAAAGTCAAACCAGTTTGCAAGATGTTGAGGTGGCATGGGCACATCATCAAGCCAATCGCAGTCTACCACATCACCCATCCAAGATCAGTGTACCTACAACAAGCAAGAGGCTAAAGATGGTGCCCATGTGGAAGATGCTCCAAAGATTTCATTTCAAGTTTATCACATCGGAAAACTTGCCTTCATTGCCTCTCTTTTGGGTAGTTATGCATTGTACAATTGAGGTTGGAAGAATTAAGGTTGGAAGAAGAATCCAAAGTACAATTGAGATTAGATGACTTGTGGAGCAAATGTCTTCAATAAATCAATTCACAACCCAAAGGAGAAGACGTTCCCATGTTATTCAATAGTGAAGATAGCACAAGTGAACTGGATAATCAAGTCAAAATTCCATTTGCATACCTTCTTCCAAGTAAGAAGGAACCTCCTGCTAAAAAGGTTGAAAAGAGAATAGAAAATGTCCAAACAAAGGTAATTGATGAACAAGATGTTGATTCCTCCATCAAAGGTGAAAGTGATTTAAGTCGATTGCAAGAAAAGAAATTCCTTGAGGAATATACATTCATGCTACTAGAAAAGATCATTGAGAATGAATTACAAGAGATTCCAAGCATCCTTGAAAAGGAAGACGATCATGAGGGTGTGTTACGGACTGTCATCCACAAGCCCAACAATGAAAAACCAATCAAAGGGGTGCTCAACGCTCTCATGGATGAAGTACATCCAAAGTCATCCCAAGATGAAGAAATGGAGGCCAAATATACAAAGCAATTCGAGTTGGTGCTAGGCCCTTTATTGAAAATCTACAACAAACTTACAGGTGAAATGTTCCATGCTCCTAAAATTCAATTATGTTCACCTTTATATCTTGATATGCCCACTATTGATTATGATGTTGATTGCATATTTCAGACGTGAGTGGGATGATTATTCACCAACTCTGACCTCCCAATGCATTGATAAGTGACAAGCATGAATTTCCACTTGAGGATGACGACCATCAGGTTGTATCTCTCCTTTCTTTTAATGACTAAGATCATGAATTTCCAAATTATGAATTTGAAGAATATGAGTTTGATTATGGAAACATAGGGAAAACAACCTGCATTTGGATAAACCATGGTCCTTTTGAATTGCCACAGCTTATAATTTTAGGCAAAAAAATTTCTAAATATGAGAAATGTGTGGTGAGAGAATATTTTTCTGAGTTCAAAGATAAGTTTGCCAAATTGAGGACCATTGCTTGCAAACTGTTGTTGTTTTTTATTCTAAGAAACCATGCTAGATCTTGTATATATTTAGGTCTTTTGAGTCGTGTCCTCTCTTTGTATATAGCTTGCTTAGAGTAGGTTTTCTTTTATGTTGCTTTAGAATAGTTTGTCGTGTTTCAGTTAGTCTTTAGCTTTGTTTGCTTTCATAGTTTAGGTTGTTGCTTTAGTTTAAGTTTGCTTTCATGGGTTTTCCATTAGTGAATTGGGCGTTGTTATCCTTTAAGCACATTTAGCCCGATTCTTATCAAATGTTAAAGTTCATTTCCTAGATAAATGTTCATGAAATTCTTTGGATTCAAAGGATGATTTTCTTTAACTTTATCAACAAGCTATGATGTGTACTTGACTCAAAAAGGAATCATATATTGTGTCTAGACACTGACATCTTGTGATTATCATATTTAAAATGCCAAATCTTAATCTAATTATTAACCTCTTAGTTTTCCTTTGATAAACTTTCACCAAATGGATAGATTCATTGTGGACTCCATTATTAGTGTTTGAATAGCATGTTGCTTGCTCTTAAGAGATAAATCGACTGTGTAGAATGACTTGAAGTATTTTGAGATCTTATACTTTACACACTTAAAAATCTGGAAGTACCTAAGTGAGTCTTTATGAGCTTACATTAAGTGAAAAATCTAAGGTCCACCTTTTCCACCATCAGAATTCCACACCCACCTAGCTGAGTTATCAATGTAACTCGTGCTATTGAAAAGCATGTGTTGCAAGGGTAGCGGTACTGCATTGTACTCTACCAAAATTTAAGCTTAGTTGAAAATCCAAAAGAAAAAAAGAAAAGAAAAGAAAAGAAAATCACAATCACACACTATAACTCAGTTAGATGGATGATCAAGTAATCTCTACCGGGGCTATGGACATCTGACCGACAGTGGGGCTCTGCTCGAGTGGAATTACAAGACAAACCCGTCGGGGCTATAAACGCTCGCTGGCAATGAGGCAATGTCCAAGTAGTTCATGAGGTGTGTACTAATCACGTAGCTTAATGTAAAGGAGCTTAGATGACCTTAGTTGTCGATGGATGGGAATGAACTCAATTGCACACATTTGGATCTTCAGGATATGAATGGTTGTGCTAAACCTAGTGCAGGGGCACCTAGGTATATATTGTAAATAGGGGTAAAATATTGAATTTTATGTATTAAGTCCAATTTTGGTGTAATAAGGTCGAATAAGACCATGTCATATGCTTTTTTTTTCATGGGATCAATTTAGGTTAGTTTAAAAGTTATAAAAGTGGCATTTTTTGGTGTGTTTTTGGGAAGATGAAGAGTCAAGAACTTGAGCAGTCGATGGAAACTATTGGTTTCTGACGTAAAGCATGTAAAAATGCCTAAGAAGGTTTGAAGCTATCATCTAAAGACAGTTTGGAGGAAGATCAATAAAGTTATACTGTTGTTTTCTGCATTTTTCATTGTTTTCTATTGTTTCAGGATGTGGTACGACCCAGTACCGTACATTCATGACCCAAGACCACATGCATGTTGTAGAGCCATGACCTAGCTTTCATTTGAGCCTATTTTGATTAATTTTCATTGGAGTGTGAGTGATTTATGGCCTTTTTTTGTGAAAATAGCCTGTGACGCTAGGGTTTGAGGGTTTGAGAGCAAAAATCATGTCTCGAAGGCCATTCCACCGTTGGAAAATTCTCAAACTTGATGGAATGGAGGTAGGGATAGTGCTTTTCATGTTTCTTAAGGTTTCAGAGGTAGGGAATGGAGTTTGGACCAAGTTTGATCAAGCCCTAGCCTAATATCTCCTTGTATTAGGCTTGTTTGAGTAGGTTGAGATAGGGTTTTGAAAAAGGGTGATCTGGGTATTCTCCCAATTGACAAAATTGGTGGATTTAGACCCCACAAAATGTGTGGAGCACTTTAGAGTTGAGTTTTGGATTTTGGGTTTTGAATTTCATAGACTTGCTTTGCAAAATAGGGCTAATTAAGCCTAGCTGAATTGTAGCAGTTAATTTTAGAGGCTTTTGTTCCAAAGTAACCTTAGACCAAAATTAGATATGTTAAAAAGAAGCCAAATGGGTATCTGAAATGGTGAATGGTTTGTGGGTTTGTGGCCTTCTCCAAAAGATATGATGAAAAAACTAGGTTTTGAGGGCTACTAAGACAAGGGATAGTTATGAGTGAATGGCTATTGTTTGATGGTTCCAGACTTGAAAGGTGAATAAGTTGAGTTTATTTAAGTGTTCTAAGCTTCTCTACATCAAAACCTTTGATTTTGAAGCTTTGATCAAGTATTCATGTTTATTTGGCCTGATATGTGGGAGTACATGATAAATTTTGAAGTTATGATTCTTGTTTATCTTTGGAATGCTTAAGATTTTATATTAATCATTGTTTTGGAAATGTTTAATTTTGAAGTGTCTCGATCCAATCTATGATTCTTCTTCCCTTTCGAGTGTGTTTCCTAGCAGGTAGATGACTTTAATGGGAATTGTTTGACGTTTCTGGGTCTGGATTGGGTCTTTATCTTTGAAATGTTTAGGAACATTTATTTGAAGTGGCGCTAGATGTTGTGACCTAATCACACATTACCCCATTGCAAATGGGGACCCACCTTTTTTATGCAATTTTGAGCATGTAGGACCCTCAGGAAGTGTTGTTAGACCTAGTCAATTCCATGAAATGAAGATGCAGAGTGAAATGAATCAAGTGAATCAAACAAGGTGCAATTGAGAATACTTAAGCTTGTCCCTAAGATACTGAAAATTGACTAAGTCTGATGTCCTGAAATCCTAAAAAATGACTAAGTCTGAAATCTAGTGGATCCTCAAAAATCTAGAATCTGCATGTTAAATCCCATGGATCTGAGACCTATCTCAAACATCCTAAAATTATATTTTAAAATATTTAAAGTATAGGAAATTCAATATCTAAACATATACTTTAATATATTTTGAAATAGACTTGATTTCAGGCACTAAAAAATGGCTAAGTATGGGAAATTTCCTCTCCATGAGCGGAAAGCGCCCTACTTGAAGAAAATTTCTTTGACTCTCAAGGAACCCGCCCTCATTAAGGAAATTTCTTCCCCATTAGAGGAATGTTCCCTACCTCAGGGAACTTTCTTCAACCTTTGCCAAATGCGCCCTGCCTCAGGAAACTTTCTTCAACCTTTGCCAAATGCGCCTTGCCTCAGGAAATTTCTTCTTCCTTCATCATATGTGCTTCAATTGATGAAATTTATTTAACAACTCACATATGCGCCTGTTCCTGAATGACTCTGTGTGATATGCACTCAGATTGTGAAAGGAAATATGAAAATGCGCCCAACAAATTGCAGAAGACAAGAGAAAAGTCCACCCACATAAAGGTATTGTAAAAGACATATGGAAACCCGCCTTGGATTATTGCACTTGGACATGGAAATCCTACCCTAACCTTGGCAACATTCCACTTCTACCATGAAATGTCGCCTAGGAAATTTCATTTCAAATGTGGAAGTCCACCCAAGTCACACTACATTGCAAGTAAGGAATCTCGCCTCAGCCAAGTCATACTGCACTTCAAATGTGGAAGTCTGCCCTAGAGTCACAAATTGCAGTTCACAAGAGGAAATGTGCCCTTTAAATATTGCAAGACTTCATATGAATTGCACTCAAGGAAAATTGCAAGAATACATGCAATTTGCACCCAAGAATTGAAAGAAGACCTCTAAAGTGTACCTGAGACAACAGTGAATGAATTCAGGAAAAAAATTGAAAGAACATATCCTCCAACATGAAATTTCTCCATCATCATGCACATGTGCTCCATCCTTTGGGACTTGGTGCAAAGATTTCAAGATGTCCTTCTTAAGACTTTCCTCATCACCTATCATATGCACCCTCCAACATGGAATTTCTCCTTACCCTGTCATATGTGCCCCAATTTAGGAAGAATTCTCCATCCCCTAACATATGCGCTCAAACTTGGGAAATTTCTCCAACATCAGTGAAATCTGCCAGTAGTGAGGAAATTTCTCTACCATACTCCAAACGCGCTTAGCCTAGTAGAAATTTTGTTGACATCCCTCAAATGCGCCAGTCTTGAGGAAATTTCCTCAACATGCCTCCTATGCGCTCATATCCTAGACAGGTCGACCCAAATTAGAAAAAATTAGAATATTTTAAAATCTAAAAAGCAAGAGTGGCTAGAGAAGGCTGACCTAGGAAGAGGTGGCGTTTGAGTTAGTATAAATGGAAAGTTTTAAAACGTGAGAACAAAACCTTCTTCGTTGTAGTAAGATCTAACCCAAGACCTTTGCAAGGTGTTTGAAAGTGAAAGGTTAGGAGATCTTTGATGAAATATTGTTAATAATTATCATCTTTAATATTGAAAAATGTTTTGCTTTTGTAGGAACTGGAGGCAAGAAGTGCTTGTTCAAGGAAGATCCGATGTTGAAAGCAATCAAGGGAAGATTTCAACACACAAAGAACTCCAGTAGCAATCCCCCTCAACTCAAAAAAGGGAGAGAAGGCATCTAGTTTCATCATCCAAGGATGGAGCTCACTTCAAGGAAGGAGAATGGAAAAAGCTTGCACCACAAACATTCAGAGCATGGAAGAAGTGTTGCTCAAGGTCAACAAGACACACAGGAATCCAACACCAAGGTCATCATCGGAGGTGGTCCATTGCACGACACCACTTCATCATGCAGAAGCTCACGTCTAGGAAACTAAGAATCTAGTTTCACATTCAAGCTCTGGATCCATCCACTTTAATCATGAATTCTACTCCAACAATTCACACCCAAGGTCTACTTATTGCACCATATAGTCCTGCACAAGAAGATGATGAGAAGAGAAATGAGTCAATCATCAAGCAATCCGTCAATTACATAAAGAACTTCTAAGTTTCCCAAGTTTTCAAGTTCGAAAGATGCCAAGTTCCAGAGGTGAAAATCCAAGTTCAAAGACTATTTCAAAAAATATGACAAAATTTGGGAAGATATTCCGAACAAGGTGAACACAGAGAAAGTCAAACTAGTTTGCAAGATGTTGAGGTGGCATGGGCACATCATCAAGCGAATAATAGTCTGCCATATCACCCGTCCAAGTTCAATGTACCTACAACAAGCAAAAGGCTAAAGATGGTGCCCATGTGGAAGATGCTCCAAAGATTTCATTTCAAGTTTATCACATCAGAAAACGTGCCTTCATTGCCTCTCTTTTGGGCAGTTATACATTGTTGTCTTCATCCAGGCCGTTGATTTGCAAATCAATCTTGGTCGTTCATGTAATGTTGGAGCCTATATAAGGCCCATTTCTGTCATTTGCAAGGTTAGAAGTGGTTAGCTCTCAAGAGTAGGAGTAGATTAGAGGAGACTCTTCAGTGTCATTGAAGAGACATGAAATTATTGTAATCACACACTTCCAAAATCAATACAAGTTCATTGTTGCTCGCATGGTGATTTTGTATGATTGTGGAATGTTAGCATGGTTTCAAATTCTTGAATATGATGGAGATGTGTTTCTAGGTAGCTTAGAAATAGATTAGAAGTTCATTGATGTAATGAGTATATGCAAAGATATTTGATGAATTCCTTAATGTGTCATACTTTTTGTGGATTGTCGAAGGCAACTCACTTTGCAAAGTAAGTCTAAACCTCCATTTGCTTTAGTTCGATTGTGAATACTTGTTCAAGCTACACCAGCTGTGGGTGTTTGGATGTGTTTTTGCAATATGAAAATCATTATGTTACCTTAGAAGATTGCACCTGCTTCATGTAGTTGTTGGTTCTCATGGTGAAGCGGAGTCAGGTTTCATGAGGAATTTGTCTATCCTAGCATGTTTCATTATATCATTGTCCTTAGAATAGTTTTCTAAACCCTTTCCTTTTGCAATTTCTTTTCGTAGACGGTTAGAAGAAGTTCCATTCCATTTCATGAGGAAGTAACATATTGCGAGTGGAGTAGGGAGTCAATTCAGTAAGTCCCTTTGTGATTACCAGCAAAATCACATCAACTACTGAGTCTATCCATTGCAGAACATGAATCAGGAACCTTAGAGTTGTCTCATTGGATCACATTGTTTAGCCTTTGAGAGACTTTATTCAAGAGAGGATAGAATACTTAGTATTTTATTATGAGTTTTCATGTGCATAAAAAACACATCAACACTACACACTCCCAAAAAGGCTCTCAATCATCCCAACTAGTTCCCCGCTTACCTCTCCCACATCAGAATTGATTCCTACTTTTTCTCCAACAAACTCACCCACCTATCCATATTAACCGTTTGGAATCTTCTTCTCCAGTATGAGATGGAGTCCAAATGCACTCCACCTATCAATGCAAAACATAACCAAAGCCTACGTAAAACTGAGTCTTCAACTAATCCCTGACCTTCACGGAAAGTCATGGCATGAAATCTGCCTCATCGTTGATGCTCTACATCATTCTCCCATTCTTTTAAAATTTTGAACCCTGGGATGCTACTGCGTCAAGCATCCAAGTAAGTGTTTAGGCTAGATGGTAGAACCATCCTTTTGATCCAAAGAATAAGGCCATGGCTTTCCCTTCCACCAGACTAAAATCTTTGCAATTTTCCACATTTTCTTTGTCTTTGCTTCCAGCCTCTTGTTGGATCAGATTTGTCCTACTCTTCCAAATTGTGCTCTTTCTCTTTACCCAACTCTTTGAAGACTTATTGGTCTTCCAATCAAGACCATCATGGATCTTTGCATCACTCATACCACCTTTTGTTGCACCTGCACAAAAACCATTAAAAACATAAATAAAGTTAAGGGAATCAAAATTTCCCATCATTGCTTCCTCTTCTACATTATGCAATTTAGGCATGCTTTGCAATTCTTCTTTTATGAGGAGCTCTTCATTCCTATCTCTATATGATGTCATTCACAAGACAACTCCTTTTTTGCATTGTCCTCCTTTATTGCATTTTCTGCATTGTCCTCATTTGTACCACAAATGAACATATCTTTGTTTCTTCCTCCAGTCACTCTCATTCCTTCTCCAAGAAAGTGATGATCTTATACTCTCTTTTCATCAATAATGGGATTCTCTAGATGTTCCTCTAGCTTCTTTTGGTCATTTGTGTTCTCTAAAACTAATAAGATTTCATCACATATGGGGCTCCCAAAGATATCCATCTCTGTTGTAGCTTCCTCTCTATCATGGACTACTTCCACTACTACCACATTCTAGGCCTCCTCTTGTGATACGCTACATTCCTCTTCATTGCAGTCTTCAAACTCTTCTCCTCTTGCATTGTAATCTCTAATACCTTCCCCTTCTTTGAGGTAACACAACTCAACAACTTCATCTAGTTCATCCTCTTCATCTTCTCCCCATTCATCCTCTATCTCCAACTCTTTGCAAATCTCATTTATTGGCCTTTTATCCAATAATAATTTTTCCAACTCATCCAGGGATTTAATCCTTCCCTATTCCAAGAGTGTTATCCCTTGGCTAATCCTTGTCTCTATGGCCTTCCTCTCTGCATATAACTCTTGCTCATAAGGTGAATACTTATCCTCACCATTCTTTTTCACTTTCTCACAACTATTCAATGCCTTTGCTATAAATTTATTTTTCTTTGTCTTCTTTTTATTGATGCAAGTCTCACATTCCTCTAACATCCACCGTAACTCCTCCAATTCAAACTCTAATTTTTGTAGCTCCTTTTGTTGGTCTTCAGTTTACTTTTGTCTTTGTCTCTTCCTTATTCTTTCTTCTAAATTATATATCCTTCTTTTCACATCATAATAAAGCTCCATATTTGGATGCACAACCAAAAATCAAATACACAACTACAACTCTATAGTCTATACTATTAAAACTCTTCTCACAATTTGTCTACCAAAAGTTTGAGCTATTTCACGCATGTCAGTACAATCTTCCCCACACTAGGGCTACCTAGAAATAAGATACTCTCTCAACCTTTCTCCATTTAGATGCAAATATGTTAGAAGATTAATCTTTACTTGGTAAAGGATATTTAATCATTACCTCAGTAAAGGTTATATTTATTTATATTCATCTTATAATACTTGTATTTTAAATACAAGTATTTTATTTTATTATCCTTGTTGAACACACCCAAACACTGAGAGGGGGGCTGAATCAGTATTCAAACAAATCTCAAATCCTCCAGAGAAGATTAAAACTTAAACTTTACAGCACTAACATAACCATGAAAGATCAATACAATGCATAAAAACACATAACACCAGATATACGTGGAAAACCCCAAAAGGGGAAAAACCACAATGAGGATTAACTCACAATATATGAAGCTCACTAAAATAAAAGATTACAACTTTGTTTTAGTGCTACAACCCAAGGAATCTACTACTCCCTGCTGACTTTGTTTGAGAGTTACAATCCAAGGAAGCTACTACTCCCTAAAGAAAGGTTTTAGGGTCACTCCCAAAGAAGCTACAACTGCCTGCAGACTTTGTTTTAGGGATACAACCCAAGGAAGCTACTACTCCTTGAACTGAAATAAAACTCAGGAAAGATTGCAGTATTACAGTCCTTCTACTGCCTAAAATTGACAATGAAGCTCAAACCTTTTGATGATTGCACTACTACATTTTTACTCCTCTTTTGATGATTGCTCTTTTGCTTTGACAACTTCTGCACTTTCTTCAGTAGTCTTGTCTGTAGCTTACTGACTCACTGCTTTCAGCCTTCAAGAAGTTTTGCCTTTGGCTCACCACCTCCGCCAATCAATTAGGCACATTCTTTACTTCTCCTTTATCTCAAAGATGTCTTCAAGATGAATCAAGATAGCCCTTATTGTTTCTACTCTTTCTCCTTCAGTCGCACATCATAATGCATTACACATCCTTATTCTACTTTTTCATTTACACTTACACACCACCGCAATCACCTTGCAATCACACACACCTAGATCAACTAGGTTTACAATATATCCATGATATTACATTGATTACATTGCTTGTCAGCTAGAGACAACATGAATATTACATTTACAAGTCAGCCAGACATCAATTCACATGAAATGTGTAGAGGGCAAGCCTTAACATGAACTACACGCAACACCAGGAAGAGAAACATGCCTTGCAGATCGCAACACACGCTTAACATGGTCCTAAACATTCTTCGTAGAATCATCCTTCAAGGAATAACATCCGCACGCTTTGCACATTTGAATTAGGTTGCCCTTAAGCAAGAAAACATGAAGTTTGGTCACAACAACTCTGCCTTGAAAATTTTGTGCGGTACTGGAAACAAGAAAGATCTTCATGAAATTCTTTCAGATGAGTCAACCTAACCCATACAACATCTTCAAACACTTCTTGAACTCCACACAACAAAGACTTTGTGTCGCACACCTTCAATCATGTGACCTGAGAACAATCAGGCATCCAGAACTGTCAGTAGCTCACTGTCACTTGAAAAACTAAACTTGCGGACCACCAAAACACTTGATACCACAAAGAAGCATGAGTTGTACTTCACTAAACATGTCCACAAAACTGCATGGACAAACTTTCACTTCTGAAGGAATGCGGAGCATTCCAACAAGCCTTCATCACCACTTTACTCTACCAAAACATAGACAGGATCTCTGTCACTTATAACTTTCACTGCTGAAGATGTAATGACTTGAAACTTTGGAAATAGTACCTTCACAACCTACTGAACTTAACTTATGAACTGCATGACTTTATCTACAAAAGCTGAGGAATACAAAGCCAATCTTTGCACCACTGTGAGAAACCTCACAGAACCAACACTGTCTTCAAACTGTCATTTGCAAAAACTCTTCCTATAAACCAGACATCATGAAACTTGAATCACATGTGCATTGACAACACATGAAGCTATCTTCCAAACCGCAAGAGCACAACATCATCAGCGGAGAAATGCAGAGCATTCTCAAAGACTCTAGCAGGCTGCAAACACTACTAACCAAACTACAACCAACTCCAACAAAGTTCTAACTACAATAATCAACATCACTTCTAATCTTCTTCTTAGTGCTTTTGATTCCCATCTTAATGCCTCATCATAGTGCTTCTAATTCCCATCTTAAAGTATCATCATGATATCATCTCTGCTGACCATAAACATGCTCAATACCACTTTACTTAACATTGATCAAGGCATGACATCCAACCATGAACATCAGCAAGTCATGTCATCCAACCATGAACATCAGCAAGTCATGTCATCCAACTATGAACATAATTAACATCACTATTGGCATACCATCATAGTATATTATCAACATAATCATCAATGACAGTCCAAATAGAGTATCAAAACTGAGTGTTCCAAACTGAGTGTTAACATCAATGACAACCACACAACCACATCAGTGACAACCTTAGGCAACATATGTACAATGCTCATTAGTGTTGACATCAATGACAACCACTAGAAACACATGTGCAACAATCCTCACTTATGAGGATAATTCACATTCAATTCCTCTTTAGAGGATTTTATATTATTATTAGATTCCTCCTTAAGAGGATTGACAGTTTGCACACACCTTTATGATAGGTGGAAAATGGGAGTTGCATGCAACTTCCTTATCACCTCTATTTATGAGGTGCTTTCTCCTCTTTTTTCATATTCCTCACTTTCTCTCATTCTCTCTTCACGCTCATTCTTGAGGATCTCCTCTCTCTTTCTTTTCTGTAATGTAATAGGCTTTTGCCATCTTCATAATCGTGGGGATTTTTCTTTGCTTTTCCCCCTTCAAAATCTTTGTTTCCATTGTTAGATCTTTTGGTACATGCTTCAGCATTGCTTCTTCTTAGATGGTAAATTGTTTACTTCAATCAATACTCAAGCTTAGTTAGTCTTTCCTTTTTCTTTTATTTTTCTTAACAAAATCTATAGTTTATTCTTGTCTTGATTATGCGGCTACCAATAACTCACTTCACAAACCAGATATTAAGCTATGCCACACCTACTTCCACATCTTGAATAGACTTCACTCCTGCCTGTTGTGCTCTCTCCCATCGATCTCATTAATCTGTGGGTCTTGAAGCATTTAGCACCCCCTCGACTCTTCTTCATCTAGAATGGTAGTGGCAAAAGCTTCCCCTGCCTGTATATTTTCCTTCCAAGCCATCTTTATTTCTATCTAAACGTGGCTCTAGCACTTGCCCTAGTGTTTTGGCTTGCTACCAATTCCACTCGATGCTATATAAGATGAAAAATCCTTTAGAGCCTTCATTTTGGTCCTCTATCAATCCACTTTGTCACTCTATTCTGCAAAAATCCTCGGTGTCCTTGCTTTAAATGCTAGATGCCATAAATCCAACGCACCAAAGTTCTATGTTAGAAGAAGGCGTTGAACAAGGAAAACTCCACGGTCAAGTCAAAGACTGCATATTGTCGCCCTAGCATCTCATCATCGCACCTCACCACAAATTTCAGGCAACAATTAGAGATTGAAGAGGACCTGCAACAAGAGAAACAGGACTGCAGGGATCTGCAGGGATCTTTTCAAGTGCAGGGTTCTCTATCACTCATCCAATCTCCTTATCACTCTAATCACAAAACAATGGGCATGGACACAAGGATGATTTTCTCTGATACCAAACTGATGCAGATTCACTTCCACTACTATAACAATCTAACAAGGAACACACACAAAAGGAAAACAATATGCTACTCTCTCCTGTTCAACCCAACATTAAGTGACTCATTTGTATATCTAGAACAATCTTATAAAGAAAGACAATGCCGATTATTCCTAAACATAACCTCAGTTTACAGTCTGAACAGTTTATTTATTCATCAATACAAAAGTCCAGAACTGGGTATACAAATAGAAAAAGGATTGATAAGCTTCTACTTAGATTGAACATCAAAAGGAAAGTTAAGATATACTATTGGCATACCTTTGTCTCTAAACAGAGTTTATTTTCTTCTCCGTTGAAAACTAGCTAAGCGGTCCCATGGAGCTCCTAGAGGATCTATTTTTGTGGAGCAAAGGGTCCCATGGAACTTAAAAAAATTGCTAATGCTTAAATCAAAATCTTTTCCTCCAAAATTGGAGCAGCTATTATTTAGGAGGTTATTTTTGAGCAGGTGCAGGTGGGGTGGTGCTGAAACTTTCCCCCACCAGCTTAGGGAGATAACTACCATTTTTTTCATTCCCGCCACTTAATTTAGGGGAAATTTTGGAGGGAATTTTTCCAATTTGTGTTTTTATTTCCCCAACTTCCTAAAAAATCTCTACTAAATTATTTAGCATAAACTATTGTTAAAAAAAATTCATGAAACCCCTAGCTTCCATAAAATTTGGAACTTCAAATTTTAAGCATACCTACAACTACAAAATTCATGGGACCACCTGTTGTAAAATGCTCCTAAAAAATCTCAACAACATCGCTGAGATAATTTAGGAAGCCCCCTCCCATGGGACTGCTTCCTAACTCTATTTGCCCAAAAAAAAACCTAAAAACTAAAAAAATCCTTGTGAACTACACACTCCCAAAAAGGGTCTCAATCATCCCAACTGATTCACCGCTTACCTCTCCCATGTCAAAATTGATTCCTATTTTTTCTCCAGCAAACTCACCCACCTGTCCATGTTAACCATTTGGAATCCTCTTCTCCAGCTGAAGTTATGAGATAGAGTCCAGATGCCCTCCACCTATCAATGCAAAACAGTACCAAAGCCTACGTAAAACTGAGTCTTCAACTAATCCCCTACCTTCACGGAAAGTCATGGCATGAAATCTGCCTCGTCATGGATACTCCACATCATTTGCTGGGTCTGAATGATTTCCATCTTTTATCTATGGATAGAAATTTTCTTGAATAACATTAAGGCTATTATTTGTCCATTTTCATTCACAGAGCATGGTCTATATACAGTGGTATGTCTCACAGGTTCTTACTAGTGATGTTTTAGAGGCTTGTCTATTGTTCTTTGCCATTTTTTTTAGCTATCCTCAAAAGGATTTAAGAGTTTGATTGTAAGCAATGATTTTTTTTATTTTGAAGAGGATGAATCTCTGAGGCCAGAATGAAAATCTAAGAAGGTTTAGTTCAACATGGATTGATGTCCAATAATTAAGGAGATTCTAAATTCAAGAACTCATGAAGTCAGCAAAGTAGGAACTTCGGAATTATACTTATAAGAGGGTGATGAGACAACTTGATGAGTTTTAGAATGGTAAAGGAGAATTGCTAATGAAGATGAAGATTTCAGCTTATATTTTATTGTTATTTAGTTTAGTATTTTGTAGCGTTGAGAGGAGGAATTGGAGAATAAGGCTCCAATACAAATAAATGTAATAGTCTAGTATGTATAGATATGCTAGGTGAGTCTTAGAGTTAATCAATAAATGAATAAGCATACAGCTGACAGTTTGTTAGATTGCTGACAGTAGGAGTTCTAGTCAGCATTAGATAAGTGTGTTAGTTTCAGTTTGACAGGAGTTTGTTGATCCTCTTAGAAGCAATATTTAATCTTCTTCAATTGAATAAAATATTGAAGTATTTTTGTGTGTGATTCTCTTATCTTGTATCTCTCAGGTTTAACAGTGATGATGGTTGATTAAAAAGCTTAAAATTTCTTTCCACATTTTGTACCATAGATCCTATAGGGTCTTCCCCTCCAAGTAAATAAAATGTTCATCCATTCAACTTGTGAATCTTTATGTGAGAAAAATAATTGAATATTACTAAGAAGTTTTATTACCTTTATAGTCTGAATGCAAGTTTCAACAGCTGATCTGTTGGCTGCCACAAGTTGCAGTCCTATCAATTTGCCCATGTCCTCAAAACTCATGTTCCCCACTGTCCACCTGGTGTTCACCACTAGCACCTCCAATGATGTTAAATGTTCCAAGCCATCTATTTTCTTAATGTTGCTAGGAACATCAATTTTAAGGACATTTAAGGATGTCAAACATGCCAAGCTTGGTAGCTTATCCAACCAAAGACATTGAGTTATTATGAGCTTTTGGAGGTGTACGAGGCCACTAATACCAGCAATGTTCCTTAGATTAGAACAATCCATCAGCTTTAAGAACATCAGAGATTTTGGTAGAGCTTTTATCTCTTTTAGAAATGCATTACTTGTAAGTTGGATAGTTTCAAGGCTTGGACAACAATCTTCAGAAATTGATATGGTGGACACACGGGTCTTGTGTAGATATATACTTTTGAGGGACAGAAGCAGTGGGGATTCCACCGTATTCAGAGGTAGTTTTGTCACTGGGCTCTCTATAATCTCTAAGGTTTGAAGATTGGTCAGTTGCCCAAATCCTCTCAGTAAGTACTCCAACCTTTCACAACCCCTAATCATAAGATTGGTTAAGCATGACAAATTTCCAAGAGATGTTGGTAAGATTTCCAAGAATCAACTCCCTATCTCTACAACTTCTAGTTTGCTCAGGTTATATATGTTAGAGGGTAGCTCCCGTAACTTAGTACATTCCAGATAGAGCTCTCTTAATTACACCTGGTTTGTAATATTATGAGGCAAGTCTTCCAACTTCTGGAAAAATGTAAACTTCAATTTCTCAAGCTTCGTCGTATTCTCTAGAATAGCTTTTTCTATGGTGAGGCTTTCACAAAATGATAAATCTAGATGCTGCAGATGTTTAAGCTGCTTAAATGAAACTGGCAAAGCATTCAACTTGTGGCAACCCAAAAAATTTATGTACCGCCGATTAGTCAAATTTCTGAAATGGATAGGTAGTAATAATAAATTTATACAATTTCTCAACTCTAGGTGCTCCAGGGATTGGAGAAGACAGAGCTCTTTTGGCACACTAACAAACTCTTCGTAAGCATGCAAGCATATCTTTCTCAAGTGCTTCAAAAACTTTATAGATCTGGGAAAACATTTCAATCTGGAGGCCCCTATAATAATCATCTCTCTCAACTGGAATGGAGGCTGCAGCCCATTTGAATATAATTAGATGGTAAACAAGCGGCAATTAAATTGAAAATCTAGCTGTAAAATAATCATAAAGGAATATACTTACACGGTCATTAGTCTCCCACAAATCTTCCAAAGCCAGAGCATTAAAAAGTTCTAAAACTCTCAAGTTTCCCAAAGAAAGCCAGGATGGAAACTTTTTGTGATGAAAATCAAACCAGCAAAGCCAGACAAGGTCTCTTGAAAGTTGGGCAAATTGTTTGCTAAAGATATTGTCCTTAACAACAAGCAGTTGTAATCCAAGGGAGGAAAATGTGAGGCTACCTGAGATACTCAACTGCATCAAGTATTTAAAAGGTGGCTGGAAATGTGACGTACAATGAGAAAACTCCTCATTAGTGGTGACCGTCGTTATCCCTCAAATCATCAACCTTTGCTGAAAGAGATAGGTGACATTGTCAAGCTTCTAAAAATAGACCCAAAGCAAACAAACAAGGGTTCTATACTTATTAACATTTTAATGACAGCAAGTTAAAGAAGATGTTAGGCTCACCTCCCTTGCTTTCTGAAGATTGATGGTTTGATCTGGAACCCAAATACGACAAGGTAAATGCATGTCCCTTCCTAAATCTCGAAGAAGTTTATGCATTCTTATTCGGTTATTCTAGTCCAGTTCAACAAGACACTTATTCACAGGAGTTTGGAAACTGTGCAGACCACTCCAACCTTATCCATCCCATATTGTGATGGCCAAAGTAACCTTTTCTCCAATGAAGAAGCATGTGATATCCAAGAATATCTCTTTTTCTTCTTCATCTAGCGCATCGTAGCTTACTTTTACCTGATTTGTAATGTCTCGAGGCAACATTCTGGAGATCTTGTCTAATAGAGACTTCCAATAATCCTTCTTTTTTCCATAAAGCTGCCCTCCAAGGACTTCTATAAACAAGGGCAATCCATTGCAAGCAGTTAAGAACTCTTTAACCAAATCTTCGAATCCATGGACAGGGTAAGATTGCAAGAAAGCTTGCCAATAGAAAAGTTGTTTGGTGTCATGTTCATTCAGCCCACCCATTATATGTGTAAGGGACAGTCGATTGGCGAGCTGCTTGGTGTAGTGAATTGGCCCAAACTGGCACGTAGGAGATTTGATCTGCATCAATGCTGGATTTCTGATTCACTTCTGGGTATGCTGTAATTCTTACGCAGGTCATCGAGTTAGGAGGCAAACTGCTAAGTCATGGCGAGCTGTGTATAAGGCGAGCTGTGCAATCTGCATCAAGTTGGTCTCCATGCAAGTCGTCGAGGTAGGCGAGTGGATAAGTCGCAGCGAGCAATGTCAGGGGGCGACAGAGGCGAGTTGTGCTTCAACACTTAAAGCAATTCGCAATAGAATCAAGCATGTCGCTGGAGTCGAGCTCAAGCTGCTAAGTTAGATTGTGAGTTGGTTGTTGAACTGGGTTCTAAGCTGGGCGTTGGCATTGCATACAATCCGCATCAGCGCACAGTTAGCCGAGTTGGGCGAGCTTGCAGTTGAAACCAGAAAGTGAGGTAATTGTCGAAGACGGAAAGTGAGGTGATTGTGAAACTCGCACTCAGCCTTCCGTTGTGCCGCGTTTAGACTTCTAACTACTGTAAGGGGATGCTGTGTTGAGCTTGTATACTGCCGAGTTAGTAAGTGGCGATCCGGTATGGGATGAGGCGAGCTATGCCTACGCTAAACACTTGGTATTATTTTGCATTCGTCGTAGTCTGCATTTGCAACAGAGATGCTTTGGCAGCGATGCTAAGTTGAGTTGCTTGTGGCTGCATTGCTTCATACGGTTTTGGAGCTCAGGTTCCTGAGCAGGAACATTTGAGCGCATCTTGCGGAGTCATGTCGCATTGAAGCCGTTAGGCGTAGATGCTGAGTCAGATTCCTGAGCTGCTCGCTCTAACTGCTCGGTCGAGTTGTCATAACCAACACTGGAGTTCGCGAGGAGGATCCTGAGACACGTGTCAACGGATGCGGATTTGTGGAAATCGTTCGACAGTTGGTGCGCCTATATCTCCTGGGTGATTCCAAGAGTTATGCAGATTGAGAGAGAGGATCTGGATGTGAGGCATTGGCAAGAGATAGCTTTGAGTTCTGAGTGAGTTTAGTGACTGCTCGAAATTGTGAGTTGTCTTAGAGTTTTCTTGCAAGGTGCGTTTCTCTAAGTTTTGGGATTTGCTGGGCATAGTGTATTGATCGGGTGATTATCAGCTGAGTCTAAGCCCGCATCTTTCATGGGATTCTTGTTGTATTCTTTGTAAGTCTGTTTGTGACGCATTGCAATGGTTTGTGAGTAATAAACATGAATCTTTCCCTTACAATCTGAGTTATCTTTCTTTGCATTGTTGTTGCACTATATTTTCGTTGCATTATATTATGTGTTTGCATTGCTTGTGTATGAAGGCGTAGTCCAGGTTTGAATGTTTCCCGATTCGCAAGACGAGTTGCATTCCAACTGATGGTGTCACACGGGGGTTAGACCGTAGCCCCGTGATAGTTGGTATCAGAATCAACTCGACATGGTGTTGGTTCAAGTCTGAAAACCGAGCTGGAGTGGTGTTGTTGCATCACTGCCTGGGGAACTCTTCACTGCTGCTCTGTCTGAGGAAGCTGTCCATTGTTCTGGCCAATTTCGCCCATCTGGATATGGCGGCTTTGTGAGTCTTGACGGATTTCACCATCTGGGTGTATTGGATTCGTAGTTCTTGGCAGATTTCACCATCTAGGCGTGACAGATTTGTGGCTCTGTGCTGATCAGTTCAAGTGGGTATGCTGGGAAGAGCTCTGTGAGGCTAAATTGTGCAAGGCGAGCTCAGGCCAAGTTCTGGGAAGTGAGCTCTGTGAAGCTGAGCGCTACGAAGGCAAATTCTATATGTTGAGTTCCTACTTTTGACAACAAGTTCTATGTAAAGAACTCTGTGAGGCCGAATTTCTGTAAGGTTCATTTCTGTTGTTCGATTTCTTGGTTGATTTGGGGTCGAGCTGCTTTTCTTGGTTGAGCTCTTGTGCAAGGGTGTTTTTGTGCTGCTGGGTGCTATGCAGCTAGATTGGTGTTCCAATTCTTGGATTCTTAGAGGAATCGGTTCCGAGGTGGGTTATGTGTGGAGATTCTTGACTGATGCAACGAATTTGCATACTGGGTATCGCAAATTCTGCCGAGTTAAGTCTGCTGTGTGGTTCTTAGTTCCAGATTTGCATCGAGTTCTCTGTAGGACGAGTTCTTGGCGACATGGGGGACAACCTAGATAGCCAGGCCAACTCTGCCTCCGAGGCTGATGACGAAGTGAATGTAAGGCGAGGCCGTGGACACCATCTTGATCGGGAACCCCATACGAGGATGCGTGAGATTGTGGACAAGCTGGGTGCTCGACTAGGAGTCTTGGAGACCCAAGAATTTGACAAGCACATGGATGTGCTGGAAATCGAGGTGCAGCACCTCGTGAACGCGAGAAAGAAAATGAAAGATGAGATCATGGTGTTGAAAGCATTGGCCGCGCAAGGCGGTGCAAAGCAGACCATTAAGCCCAAGGAACCTAAGAGCTATGATTGGCAACGTGACGAGCGTTTGTTGGAGAACTACTTCTGGGATTTGGAGGAGTTTTTGTCAGACATGCCGGGCCTGTCAGACGCAAGTAAAATCAAGACGGCTGCCACCTACTTGACGGGGAGCGCCAAGCTTTGGTGGAGAACGAGGGCTGAGGACATCAAGGATGGCCGAACCATGTCAAAGGTAGACACATCGAAACAGTACAAGACAGCTCTGCGAGATCAATTCAGGTCGGGTAACTCTGCATGGGTTGCTCGATCAAGATTGCTAGAGCTGAAACATACTGGTATGGTCCGAGACTACATTAAGTCATTTTCTACGATAATGCTGGAAATCAAGGATATGTCCGAGATGGACAAACTCTTCTTTTTTATGAATGGGTTGCAAAGTTGGGCCCAAGCGGATCTATGAAGGCAAAATGTGAAGACATTGGCTACTGGTATTACGGCGGCGGATCGTCTGCTCAATTTCAAGGGGGATGCCTTGATGGGATTTGGCGGTGAGTCCGAGTCAAGCAAGAAACAGAAGACTTCAGAGTTTGCAAAGTCCAAGGGTCAGACCTGGAACAAGAAAAGTGGGAACAATAGATCGGCACAGACATCTCTAGATGGAGCTGAGTCCACGACGGTTAAGAAATGGGACGAAAATTACTTCACTTGTGGACAGCCAAGACACTGGGCTCGAGAGTGTCCAGAAAAGAAGCTGAATGTTGCCCAGACTGAGGAAGAGAAAAGTGCCATGCCGGGAATTGGAGCTATGCGACTCCTCAATGCCATAGCGTTGGAAAATTGGACTGAAGGTGATGAGTCCAAAACTTCAAGTCTGGAGCAGGCCGAGGAAGTTATGCAATCTGGCTTGGATTTGGAGAAGGTTAAGTGAGTTGCTGAACAGAACAGGGTTCTTGAGGGGACAGAGAGTCCTCCTCTTGCCAGGTAAATGACAAGATCTGTATGTGGGGGACTTAGTGGCTTACAGAGCCACTAGTCCAGGGGGTAGGGCAGTTTTGCATCACTACACCGAGGAGTTCGTGTTCTCTACACTTGACATCCATTGGAGGGGTGTGTGCCGGCATCAGGGCGTCGCCTGATTTGAAGTGGGGGAGGATGTAAGGGGATGTTGTGTTGAGCTTGTATACTGCCAAGTTAGTACGTGGCAATCCGGTATGGGATGAGGCGAGTTATACCCACGCCGAACACTTGGTATTATTTTACATTCGTCCTAGTTTGCATTTGCAACAGAGATGCTTTGGCAGCGATGCTGAGTTGAGTTGCTTGTGGCTGCATTGCTTCATACGGTTTTGGAGCTCAGGTTCCTGAGCAGGAACATTTGAGCGCATCTTGTGGAATCATGTCGCATTGAAGCCATTAGACATAGATGCTGAGTCAGATTCCTGAGCTGCTCGCTCTAACTGCTTGGCCGAGTTGTCATAACGAACACTGGAGTTCGCGAGGAGGATCCTGAGACGCATGTCAACGGATGTGGATTTGCGGAAATCATTC
Source organism: Cunninghamia lanceolata (assembly GCA_027924645.1). NCBI lineage: Eukaryota > Viridiplantae > Streptophyta > Pinopsida > Cupressales > Cupressaceae > Cunninghamia > Cunninghamia lanceolata. The sequence goes on from BSBN01000254.1 coordinate 28,137,771, forward strand.
GACGGTTGGTGCACCTAAATCTCCTGGGTGATTCCAAGAGTTATGCAGATTAAGAGAGAGGATCTGGATGCGAGGCATTGGCAAGAGATAGCTTTGAGTTCTGAGTGAGTTTAGTGACTACTCAGAATTGTGAGTTGTCTTAGAGTTTTCTTGCAAGGCGAGTTTCTCAGAGTTTTGGGATTTGCTAGGCATAGTGTATTGATCGGGTGATTATCAGCTGAGTCTAAGCCTGCATCTTTCATGGGATTCTTGTTGTATTCTTTGTAAGTCTGTTTGTGACACGTTGCAATGGTCTGTGAGTAATAAACATGAATCTTTCCCTTACAATCTGAGTTATCTTTCTTTGCATTGTTGTTGCACTATATTTTCGTTGCATTGTATTATGTGTTTGCATTGCTTGTGTATGAAGGCGTAGTCCAGGTTTGAATGTTTCCTGATTTGCAAGACGAGTTACATTCCAACTGATGGTGCCGCACGGGGATTAGACCGTAGCCCCGTGACAACTACTATAGAGGGAGAAGAACCCTCAAAGCGATTGAAAACTCGCTTCTACAATTGTTCACATATCTTCAGTTGAGCAGCAATAGTTTGTTCTTGTTCCTCCAACGAAGGTGCCAGGTTGGTTCTTTGACAAGGAGGCACACAGTATAGTTTTTTTTCCTCGCAACTTTGAGTGGTTCTGCAATGGATAGCCGAGACCAGCTGAAGTGTGAGTCGACATTGTTGTTTTGTTCTACAATACCTTTTGACACTTCCAGGCTCAAAGGACCGAGTCAGGAAGGCTTAGAATTGTCGTGAAGAGTTGTCCTAGTCTGTTTATAGCTTAGGATTTGTGCACACCAAAGTGCCAACTTGGAGAGTCAATGTAAGTCGGGGTGGGTGTCATTGTGTAATTTGGTTTGAGCATTTTCCGCATTTCCAGACTCAGCTGTTGGGTTTTCATATCTTGTTGTGGGCTTTTTACCATTTTCTATATCAATAAAAAGGAAACCTTACACCCCACCTTCTGTGTTCAGTTTTACATTGCTTCTTAACTCTTTACCTCATCTTGTATATATTTTATTTCCACTGTATACTTGTATATCTGTGTATACCTGTGTCTATGTTTGTAGAATGACTTTGACAGGTGTAGTCCGAATGCTCAAGCTCGCAATCCGTACAGTCTTTTTGAGTTGAGTTTGTTGGTGCCACACTGGTCTCCCCCAGGCCCGTGACAGTTGGTATCAGAGCCAACTTTGCAAACACCTTTAGGTCAGTCTTAGATTGTGCATAGCTAAAACCAAAAGACCAAAAACATATCCCTTCCTTGTCTTGTGCAGAGTTAACAATGTCTGAAGTGTTTGGGAGTCGGGCAGGATCCTCAGGGTCTGGCAGTCAAGGCAGAGGCTGAGTAGCGCGTCAGGCTAGAAGAAGAGGTGTAGATGGAGAGAGGGTTAGAACTCGACAATTGGTATCAGACTTGGAGGATAGAATTCTAGCATTAGAGACAAGCCTCATGGAGAGTAGAATGGGGAGTGTGGAGTGCGAGATCACAAATCTGCACATTGAAGTAGCTAAAGTGAATCAAAAAGTGGATGATAATCACAACCAACTATTAACAAAAGTCAACATCTTGAAAAATCTCACAGCAGCTCAAGGGACTGCAGTAGTTGTGACCATGACGAAGTCTTCACACAAGGTGAAGGCTCCAGAGTCATACGACGGTCAAAGAGATGACAAGATCTTGGACAATTTCTGTTGGGATATGACTCAATATTTGGCTACTCTTACGGGTTACTCGGATGAGGCCCAAGTGAGAACAGCAACTACCTTCTTGTCAGGGAGTGTAAAACTCTGGTGGAGGACTAGAGATGAAGATTTAATGGTAGGAAGGGCAGTGGTAAAAGTTGACAACTGGGATGAAATGAAGATATCTCTCAGGGATCAGTTTAAACCTGGGAACTCAGCATGGGTGGCTAAGAAACAGCTAAAACAGTTGAGACACACTAGCAAGATCAGAGATTACATCAGGGCCTACACTGCTTTGATGATTGAGATCAAGGAGATGGATGAATTAGATAGACTTTTCAACCTTTTAGACAGCCTGCAACCATGGGCCCAAGCTGAACTAAGGTGAGCTAATCCCCAGACTTTACAACTGGCAGTGGCGGCTGTAGACAGGATTTTGGACTACAAGGGTACAACCCAATATACTCCAAAGTCTAAATTAGGTAGTTCTCGGTTTGCAAGAAAGAAGTCCCCTCAAAAGGAGGTGAAGCCGTGGCCTAGCCCGGTATGGACTTCAAAGACTTCAAAGATTTCAAGATACTCTAGGTCGACAAACACTCAAAAGCTGGCTCTGAGCTATCAGTAATCTAAAGGTTCCATGAGTGGGCAGTCAAAGAGAAGAAGACCACCACCCTTGCAAAGACCTCAGGGAGGAACGTCATGCTTCATATGTGGTCATCCAGACCATTTTTCTAGAGAATGTCTGAAGAGACAGAGGCTAACAGCAACAACAGATGAAGTGACTCAGATATGGTCTACTCTCGGCATGGGAGCAATGTCAGTTCTTGGAGCTGTGAAGCAAGCAGCTCTTGCAACACTGGCTAACCCCGCCAAGGCAGAATGCAAGCATCACTTGTGTTTCATAGAGGTGCTAATTGGAAATCAGACTACGGTTGCAATGGTGGACACTGGAGCAACCCACAATTACATTTCGTTCAAGAGGGCACAAGAACTTGGTCTGAAGTTTGGTACTAGGACAAGTTCATTCAAGACTGTCAACTCACCACCAAAGAAAGTAGAAGGCATCGCCAGTGATGTGGAATTGAAGGTGGGACAGTGGGACGGCAAAGTAGATCTGTTGGCCATCATCATGGAAGATTTTGACATGATACTTGGTCAGGAATTTATAAGGGCAGGGAAGATTGTAGTAATACCACACTTGAGTAGTCTCTTGTTTTTGGATCCAAAGCAGATGTGCATGGTGAAAACAACACAGAGGCGACAGTCAAGAATGACGCAAATGATCTCATCAATGGGACTCAAGAAGGCATCAAGGAAAGGGAAAGAGCCTCTTTTCTTGGCTGCATTGTTGGGAGGTTGGGATGAAGTTGAGGAGTCGTGATCTACACCAATTCCAGCCAACATTGAGAAGGTCATCAATCAATACCAAGATGTTATGCCAAAGCAATTAGCTGCATCTTTACCACCAAGGTGAATGATAGACCACAAGATCGAGCTAGAGACAGGGGAAGACTTCCAGCCCAGGCACCATATCAGTTGTCCGGACCAAAGATGGTCGAGCTGAAGAAGCAGCTTGCTGAATTGCTAGAAGTTGGTTTCATACGCCCATCCAGATTACCTGACGGGGCACCTATTTTGTTTCAAAAGAAAAAGGATGGGGCATTGAGACTATGTGTAGACTTTTGGGCCTTAAACAAGATGACCATCAAGAACAAATATCCGCTACCCCTCATTGCAGACTGCTTTGATCACCTAATAGGGGCAAGATTCTTCACAAAGCTAGACCTGAAGCAGGGTTACTATCAAGTCAGGATTGCTGCAGGAGATGAAGAAAAAGTGAACTGTGTTACTCGGTATGGAGCATTTGAATTCATGGTGATGCCATTCGGGCTATGTAATGCACCCACAACTTTTTGCACACTAATGAATGATGTGTTAAAACCCCTGCTGGACAAATCAGTTGTAGTTTATCTAGATGACATCCTCATCTACAGAAGGACCATGAAGCAGCATAGGCAGCATTTGGCAAAAATGTTTGAGTTGTTGAGGCAACATCAGCTCTACGTGAAGAAAGAAAAATGTTCCTTCACTCAGGAGAGAGTGGATTTTCTTGGACATGTAATTGGTGGAGGGACCATTCGTCCAGACCCAGTGAAGCTGCAGGCCATCAAAGATTGGGAACCATTGAAAATGGTTCATGAAGTGAGGCAGTTTCTAGGCCTGGCCAATTACTATCAGAGATTTATGCAGAGTTACTCAAAAGTTGCATCACCTCTCACAGATCTTCTAAAGAAGGACAAGAAATGGTATTGGTCAGATAAATGTCAAGCAGTGTTTGATGAGCTAAAGAGGAGGTTGACAACTGAGCCAGTGTTAGCACTTCCACATTTTGTAAAACTATTTGAGGTCGAAACAGATGCATCAGATTATGCCATTGGGGGCGTGCTCATGCAGGATGGGCATCCGGTTGCATATGAGTCGAGGAAGTTGAATGATAGAGAGAGGAACTACCCCGTGCATGAAAAGGAATGACTAGGATAGTTCATTGTTTGAGAGTTTGGCGGCATTACTTGCTGGGTGTGCCGTTCATAGTCAAGACAGACAATATCTCCTCGACATACTTCAAGACTCAACAAAAGCTGACTCCCAAATAGGCAAGGTGGCAAGAGTTCCTTGCAGAATTTGACTTTGATATCCTCTTCAACGCCAGCAAAGAAAATGTGGTAGCAGACGCGTTGAGCAGAAAGGGTCAACTAGCCACCATAGCAAGTGAGTCCAGGGTGGTGCTCTCCGAGGCAATGTTGGAAAACTTGAAGGAGGGACTGCAGGAGGACCCAAGGACGGCAGAGTTAGTGAAGCAGACAAGGAAAAATAGGACTCGTAAGTTCAACATCAGGGATGGACTCTTGGTGTTCACTTAGGATAGAGTGTATGTTCCCATGTGGAAGAATTTGAGGCGAGATCTCATGAAGGAGTGCCATGACAGTTTGAGGGCTGGGCATCCAAGTCAAAAGAGAACACTTGCATTGTTAGAAAGGGGATTTTTCTGGCCCAACATGAGGAAGCATGTCGATGAGTATGTGAATGCATGCGGCATATGCCAGCAAGACAAGATTGTGACAAGAGCACCTGTTGGGTTGCTCTAACCCTTGCCTATTCCAGTTAGACCTTGGGCTAGCGTGAGCATGGATTTCATCACTCAGCTCCCCAACATGAAAGGGCTAACAAGTATTATGGTGGTAGTCGACCGATTCAGCAAATATGCAACATTCATCGCATGCAAGTCTCCATGCACTGCAGAAGATGCGGTCGACTACTTTTTCAAGAACATTGTGAAATATTGGGGCATCCCTTTGAGCATCATCTCAGACCGGGATGCCAGGTTCACAAGCAATTTCTGGACAGAGTTCTTCAAAATCATGGGAACCAAGCTGTTGATGTCGACGAGTCATCATCCAGAGACGGACAGGCAGACTGAAAGGATCAATGCCATTCTGGAAGATTACTTGAGGCATTTTGTTCATGCAGATCAATCCAACTGGCCAAAGTTGTTGGATGCAGCACAGTTCTCCTACAACCTACATAAGGATTCGACGAGTTAGTACTCGTCGTTTCAGCTAGCGACTGGGCAGCAGCCGCTCTCTCCTCACACGGTGATGAGTGGATACTATGGGGAGTGTCCATCTGTAGTTGATCATCTCAAGGAATGGCAAGATCAAGCCGACTTAGCCAAACACAACTTGACCAAAGCTGCAGAGAGAATAAAGTACTAGGTGGACTTGAAGAGAAGGGCTGTCGAGTTTAATGTTGGAGACAGGGTCATGTTGAGGATGGACCCAATGCAGTTCAAACCACCGAAGGGGCTCAGTCCTTCGTTGACGAGGTGATTTGACAAACCATTCCTAGTCATTGAAAGAGTGGGGAAGGTTGCATACAGGCTAAAGTTTCCAGAGCACATGAGGGTGCACAACGTGTTCCATGAAAGTCAGCTCCGTCCTCATAATGCAGATGCAAAGGACCAGAATCGTAACATACCTCCAAGGGGGCCTACAAATGTGATTGACAAAGCAAATGTAGAGGTGGAGGAGATCTTGCAGATGAAAGAGAGAGGCTTTGGAAATAGGAAAAGCAGGGATTTTCTGGTGAAATGGAAAGGTCAGTCCAGGGCAGATGCAAGCTAGGAACCTGCTGCTTCTTTGTGGAAATATGAGAAGTTGATGACGGCATTCTTGCGAAGCAAGACTGCCTTCCCATATAAGTGAAAGAGCTTTGGGGAGAACTCCAGTGTGCGGGCAGGCACACCGACGTCGAGGGCGTCACCATTTTGGAGTGGAGGAGAATATAAGGGACAGTCGATTGGCGAGCTGCTTGGTGCAGCGAATCGGCCCAAACTGGCACGTAGGAGATCCGATCTGCATCAATGCCAAATTTCCAAGTCACTTCTAGGTATGATGTATTCCTTACGCAGGTCGTCGAGTTAGGAGGCGAACTACTAAGTCATGGCGAGCTGTGTATAAGGCGAGCTGTGTATAAGGCGAGCTGTGCAATCTGCATCAAGTTGGTCTCCATGCAAGTTGTCGAGGTAGGTGAGTGGATAAGTCGCAGTGAGCAATGTTAAGGGGGGGACAGAGGTGAGCTATGCTTCAACACTTAAAGCAATTCACAACAGAATTGAGCATGTCACTGGAGTCGAGCTCGAGCTACTAAGTCAGATTGTGAGTTGGTTGTTGAACTAGGTTCTAAGCTGGGCGTTGGCATTGCATACGATCTGCATCAGCGCAGAGTTAGCCGAGTTGGGTGAGCTCGCAGTTGAAACCAGAAAGTGAGGTAATTGTCGAAGACAGAAAGTGAGGTGATTGTGAAACTCGCACTTAGCCTTCCGTTGTGCTGCGTTCAGACTTATAACTATTATAGAGGGAGAAGAACCCTCAAAGCGATTGAAAACTCGCTTCTACAATTGTTCACATATCTTCAGTTGAGCAGCAGTAGTTTGTTCTTCTTCCTCCAACGAAGGTGCCAGGTTGGTTCTTTGACAAGAAGACACACAGTTTAGTTTATTTTCCTCACAGCTTTGAGTGGTTCTGCAAAGGACAGCCGAGACCAGCTAAAGTGTGAATCGACATTGTTGTTTTGTTCTACAATACCTTTTGACACTTCCGGGCTCAACAGACCGAGTCAGGAAGGCTTAAAATTGTCGTGAAGAGTTATCCTAGTCTATTTATAGCTTAGGATTTGTGCACACCAAAGTGCCAACTTGGAGAGTCAATGTAAGTCGGGGTGAGTGTCATTGTGTAATTCAGTTTGAGCATTTTCTGTGTTGCCAGACTCAGCCGTTGGGTTTTCATATATTGTTGTAGGATTTTTGCCATTTGCTATATCAATAAAAAGGAAACCTTACACCCCACCTTCTGTGTTTAGTTTTACATTGCTTCTTAACTCTTTACCTCATCTTGTATATATTTTATTTCTACTGCATACTTGTATATCTGTGTATACCTGTGTCTATGTTTGCAGAATGACTTTGACAGGCGTAGTCTAAATGCTCAAGCTCGCAATCCGTACAGTCTTATTGAGTTGAGTTTGTCGGTGCCGCACTGGTCTCCCCTAGGCCCGTGACAATATGAATGGTACTGACACCATAGGATATAAGGGCATGCATGTCACGTGCTGTGATAATAATCAAGCTACCTGAACCAAGGATTACCCTTGAAGGCAATAGAGCATCTAGTTGGTCTACATGATCAACATCATCTAGAACAATGAGTACTTGAAGGGATCTCAAATGAGACTCCAGGATTTCCTTACCTTCCCTTATGTTTTTAAATGTGAAATTTGTGACATGCCCAAGGTCCTCCAGCAGTTTTTTCTGCAAGTCATCCAACATATTTCTGGCTACTACCTCTCTCACATCAAAAACAAAACTGCTCCTCTTAAAGGACAAGTTTTTCCTGTTGTACAACTCTTTTGCCAGTGTTCTCTTGCCGCATCCTACCATTCCCATAATCCCCACAACTTGGACATTATTATGAGCAGCTCAGAATATGCATTTTTCAAAATATCGGATGCGTTGATCCAGTCCAACAGGATGTTTAGCTACATGTAATGGAGCCTTTTGCATCATCTTCAATACGCTATTCACTATGCTCTTCAACAAGCTCCCCTCGTCACTAAGCGTTTCAAAAGACAAAAGAAAAAACCCATTGAGAAGCAGTTTGAAAAACTTAAGGAGATTAAAGATTGTGATAAGTGGATCGGTGAAGTGCTACTTACTTATTAATCTCATTGTGTTCCTAGCCAGAATAGAAGGAAACATTGTAGAGCACCAGTTTCCACTCTTGAAGCTTCTCAGGCTCATATCTGCCCTTCTTTTCATGTTGTGTGAATGCTTCAACATACACCCATTTTCCTTCCCCTGCCTATCGAAGATCAGAAGGGTGAACCTCGTAGAAGACGGGGATAATTTTTGTCCCTGTTTTGAGCATAAAGGACAATTCTGCCAAACACCAGGGGGACTGTGCATAATTCTTTGAAAATATGGCAATATGAAGGGAAGCTGTCCTCATAATGTCTTGTATTGCTCTTGGTAAGAAGTCTCCCAATTCCAACTCTTCCTTATCCAAGAAAGCTCGCAGTCCAGCACACTCAAGTGCACTATAAATGGAACTTGCTAGTCCCTCTTTAGTATCAATTCCACGATGATTAATGAAAACATCATAAACAAGAAGAGGTGACATGCTTGGTAGGAAGGGTGCAATGCCGTCAAATGCATTTGGAATTTCATTCTACTTTCGCAGGCCAGATGAAGATGAAGCCTCAGCAATAGGAAGTGAAGGGTTTTAAAAAATTGGGCACCTTAGCTTGGAGCTCTGATTTTTGAGTTTTGTGATGAAGGGATAACATGTTACACTGCAAAAAGCAGGGAGCTATACACTAAAATGGCTATTTTCTATTTTTAGTGACACCATAAGTCAAAGAAAGAAGACTTGAATGAGACAAAACAACAAATGGATGAACAAACGGAATATCTATTTGAATGTTTGCTCTACTAATAGCAAAGAGGTAAGGCTTTTGTACTCGATAAGTTCCCCAAGCACTTATGGGGGAAAGTGCTTAGGAGGAAGAAGAAATACTATCTTGACGAATTCAACCCTACTTATGACCATCAGCAAAAAGGGTACATAGGGGCTTGTATTTCATAGAGAGTTAAGATTCTTATTGCTCAATTAAGAACTAACTCTCATCAACTCCAGTGTGAAACAGGGCAGTGGAAAAGGTCTAAAGAAGCATGGGAAGAACATGTGTGCATTTTATGCACTGTCCAGAAAAACATTTTATTATGAAGTGTGAGACTTTCAAAGACATCAGGGACAATTATACTAGTAGTTTGGCAACTCTTTCTTGACATAAGTTTTTCAATGAAGAGAATGTTGTGAAGCTTGGAGGACTCATCCTCACTTTGAACAAGACTAAAACAGAAAGACTGGTGACCCCATAAGCTATTCTTAACCTCGTGGACTTAAAAGCTTTTCATTCATTCAGTCATTTGAACTGAACAGACGGTCGCAGAATTTTGCAGAGATATTTTTTCCTTTCTACAATAAAAAAATGCTAAAACAAGTTTGTGGCACCGTCTAAATCAATAGAATCGTAATAATCGAGAAAAACATGTTGGCAAGCTCAGTTTAGCAATTAAGCTTTTGTTTTTAATTGATGAGAGCGTCAACTTGCAATGTGAGATGACTTTTTATAATTAATTAAAAATAGAAGTTAGAAGATTTAAAGGTGGCTATCAAAAGAGAAATATTTAACTAACTACATAAAAATGTTCAATGCCATCTAAACAATAATTTATGACGAGAAATGTTTGATGACAACTAAGCAAGAGGAGAAATGTTCAATGTCAACTAAAATATAAGTTATTAGCATTGTAATGTCAAAATTATATAGTTATTTTGTTCTTTAATATTTTGGATCTATTTTGATTAGAGTATGGTTTATGTATTTATTTGGTTTGTAACATTACTCTGACCTATCTTTATTAGTATTAATTGTCAAGATCTCTTGCACACCATCCTTGATAAAATTTATGAGTGTAGAAGTGACTTAGGTCATCTCCATAGTTACAAATTCTACCCTCACACTTCTAAATTCAAAGGCCCTTGATAAACTCTCCCACTAGACATTATGAGCTAATTTAGTTCATGTTTGTGTGGATTGGGCATAATGTTGTTCTATTTAAGGACATTCATTTATTCATTTGAAATCAAAGGCAAAGGATCAAGAGGAATGATCAAGATCATTCACATGAGAATATCATAATGGTATTATCAAACCATTGCATATCAATATCACATCCTATTGCATATTTGTTTGTTGTCCTCAATCATTGTTTCAAAGTCATTGAGTCAATCACTCTAGAGGTCTGACTAAGGAGAACATGACCCTCACAATTCAACAAATTCCCTAAAGGTGTTTATGAACACCACTAGTCCGCATAGTTGAGATTCAAACATCAAAAGACTAAAACGAGTGAGTTCCATCCATCCACCTTTTATCAAATTAGATTTATGGGTATAGGTTCAAATTCACACACTTGATCACTTCCACAATTGCAAAGATCAGTTTCGTAGGCACAAATCTAACCCATGCAGATATGAAGCTACTTTACATACCTTCACAACTCCAAAGTTACCATATAATTGGCAATACATATTAGTAAATGGCTAAGGGCATAAATGTTGTATGCAATCCATCAATTCTATTGAGAAACCTAGTAAACTACTATAGTGACAGCATATGCAAATAGTGAACAAATCTTATACACCAATTAAAGTAACATGTGATCAACAGTTAAATTTAATAAGAAGAAGCATATGTAGGAACATATATCAACAAACTTATATGAAACACATAATGCTAGAATTTACATGGAGAAACTCTTTCGAAGAAAAAACTTCACAATCAAAGAGATCCTTAAGATTGTATTAATTAGATAAATATTGCTACATAATATAATCCACCCAACTCCTTAGTCTGATAGCATTCCAATAGCATAACATTAAATCACCTACAAAAGACCCATAAAACAATTATCCAATGAATTCAATTTATAGAGAGCCAAGAAGAGGAAACCACAAATCGTTTCCCAAAACCAACAACCAACAAAACCATGGCCTTGGAAAAACTCTAATGCCCTCCATGACCATGATTTATAATTATTTAATTAGTTCATTCATTTCTCTGATATTAATTAAATAATTCATACTTATTTAATTAATTAAATCATATTCCAACATTAATTAAATAGATCAAATTTTTATTTAATTAATTAATTTCAATCATATCCTCTTTGATTTCTTTCCATTTCTAACTCATGTATCTAATTAATTAAATCAATAGATAATTCTATCAATTATCTTCTAATCATCATCATCTTATCTATTTCTATTTCTTTCTATTTTATAACTCAATTACAACTAGTGAATTAGAAACAAATCAAAAATCCTATCCTTATCTACCTTGAAATCTTATCCTTACCCATCCATCAAAAAAATCTATAAATTCTTCCTTTCACTCATTTCGAAGGATGAATTTTAATGCAAAATAACTCTATTGCTTTTATCATTCAAAAATGTTAATGTAATGTTGCTAAGTTGAGCATCCACAATCTTGATTGCATCACTTCAATACGCTTAATCAAAGGTTTGTGTAAAGTTTGAAATTAAGGTTTTAGTCTTATTCTTTTATCTTATTTTATGCTTCAGATTTTTATTGCATACAAGATGAACTATCAAAATCACTTTCATCATTATCTATCTCTAATATGAATGTATGAAAATGCATGGTTCAAAATATCCTATGATATATCGAGGCATGGCTTAAAACCTTAGTCTTTATGGTTATATCCATAATGAACATTAATAGCCACAATAGCATTTTGGCCGTTATAGAGCTCCACCTTCCTTTCGTGAGTTACTTTTCTTATGGAATTATGAGAAAGTGAATGGAGTGGTTGATTTTGCGATTTTTTACTCTATGAGTATGTATTTGTTTATGTATATGTGACTAGATAGAAGCTAGCTCATGTGGGTTCAATGTATTATTTATGTGTTGGTATTTTGACCATTAAAACCTATAAGGTCATTTATATAGGTTAATTAATCACCCTATGTGATACTATAACAAGGTCAACCAATCCAAAGTTTGTGAATTCTTAGGACATCTTGATTATGTTTACATCTCTATAAGATGACCCCACATGTTAGAACCAAGTTTGATATAGTTGCAATTTAGTTGGTTGTCACCACTAGCATGCAATCAACAGATATCATGAGCTAATTGCCATATCTTAGAGATTAGTTGGCTTTCACCAATAGCATGCAGGTAGATTAGTTAGCTTTCACCAATAGCATGCAGGTAAATGATGTCAGGGGCTACCATGATATGATAGGGCTTAGTCAACTTTCACTAGTACCATGCAAGTGATAAATGTCAAGAGCTGCCCCATATCAAGTTGGACCAACTTTGGCCAGTAGCATGAAGGCAACATATGTTATGATCCACAAAGTCAAAAGGTTTTGTGAGTTGTGGAAATCCTATTAAGGGCCTCATGTTGTGTTTCATTACACTTATGCCCTTGTCGATGATGAAAAGTAGTATAGGATACTTGTCTCGTCATCACAAATGGTAGTGAACCAAGAAAAAAGGTGAGTCCCATGGTGTAGTATGAGATGCACCAACATTCCTCATTATAGTTGAGATATACTTAAGGACTTAGGTGTTAGTTAACCAGGTAAAGGGGAAGATGCATGTTGTAAAGTCACATCCATTTCCTTTTTGTCAGTTGGTCACTATGTGTACATGCGATGTATGTATGATTTAATATGTCATTGTGTAAATGTGATGCATGTAAGAGCTAATCATTATGTGTATATATAATGTATGCATGAGCCAATCACACTATGCATATAGGATGTATGTACATGATTTAATCACTATGTATATATGTGATGTATGCATGAGCTACTCACATTGTGCATATGTGATGTATGTATGAGTTGATCATTACATGTATATGTGATGTATGTATGAGCTAGTCATATTATGTATATGAGATGTATGTATAAGTTGACCCCTATGTGTATATGTGATGTATCCATGAGCTAGTCACACTATGCATATGGAATGTATGCATGAGTTGATTGCAATTGCTATATAATGTATGTTTGAGTTGATCATTATGTGTACCTATGATGTGCCTACTTTTATGTTCCTACTTGTTGACATTATACTAATATCTTCCTAGGAATGCTTGAGATCAATTGTATAGGGATTGAAATGTAAGTGTAACCTCAATTAGTGGTTGTGAATTACAAGAATGGTCAAAGATCTCATCCCAGTTGTGTAGATGAAGTCTCTCTATTTTTGGTGCGTGAACTACAAAGCCTCTAATTCCTAGAAAGGAATACGTAGGTGAAGCTATTTCGAATACACCCTTGAAGAATAAGTCTAGGTCTAGGGATTGTCCTTATATTGAGAGCTTATCCTATTTAGTACAAGAATGTAAAATTTTGGCATAGAGTTGTTGTCATTGCTATGGTTTGGTAAAGTTGTGAAACTAGCACTTCTAAATTAAAAATAAGATGCTTGGTTAATTAGATAGTACTTGAGATGTAATGAAATTAAAAAATTGGTAGTAAGTAATGAAATTAATAAATTGGCTCGAATTGACTCAACATGTCACTTGACTTGATGAGGAAGATGTGGAACCTAACTACCATCAATCAAGGAGTGAATAAGGTAGAGGTAGCATGTGCTCTCATCAATCAAAGATGTGACATGTACTCTTATTTCCTAATTTACCTAAATAAATAAAATTACTTAAGTAAACTTAAATACAATATGCAATAAACTAATTACATCAAAAATAAAATCACTTAAGTAAACTTAAATACAATATGCAATAAATAAATAATTACATCAAAAATAAAATCATTCAATTCAGCCTTCTGCAAATCTTCCAACTTGCATAAAATGGTTGTGGTTGATTCACCTATAACTGTCAGTATAATCTCCTACAACCTAGCAGGAGCGTGAAATGTGGATTTTGAACGTAATTCTGGAACATTTTAACGTTGAAAGGCTACATTACGTCCTCCGGCATTGTTCTCTATTGAAGAGATCTATTGTCTTGATAGTAGACATATCTATGCATCTCGACATGCATGTACATGTTCTTGTTGCAACAGTACTTGGTGACCAAAAGCTTCTGATTCAACGTTTTAATCGTACAATTGCAGGCCAAAGGTTCGTCGAATTGTTGCCACATTGATTTCCAAAATCATGTCATCATTTTTGTTTTTAATCACCTTATTTTGCTTGTCATAAAAGTCGATCGCCAACTTGATGAAACTTGGGTTCTCAAAACTATTTGGGACAACCAGTTTCCCCTATTAGTGTGAATCAGGTTACTTTGCTATCTAGCTCTTTCTTAGCATGCTCTCCACTTTAGTTCTCTTCACACTAGGTTAAGTTTACTTAGGGACTTTTTCACTTTATCCCATATTGGTTGTGTTTTTAGTCTCTTAGGTGGAATATCCTATATATACCCACCTCTTTCTCTCATATGAGCATCCTATTCTATTGTATTGTTTTGCATTCTCTTGAGTTGAATACAGTTTATTTGGCTCATATGTGATTTTTGTTTTTGCTTTCTCTCAATCACTTGCATTCTTGGGTAGAAATCTTACATGGTATCAAAGCGATTGTGAGTTGTGGGTTATAATTATTCTTAGAAATTTGAGAGTGTACATGGCTACCTTTTTCGAAGCACATGATTATGCTCTTATTTTGCATCTTCGAATGATTTGGAGAATCAAAAAAGTGTGTAGAAAACTCTAGTTTCTATGGGGGTTCTTATTTTGACTTGTTAGTTGCAAGTTTTTTGGAGCTTCCTAAAGACTTTTTGAGCTCACCATTGATTCCAAAGAAGTAGAGACAGTCAGGTTTGCCTTTCGTTTCGTCCTAGTTGGACATCGGAAGCCAGATCTATAAGGATTTGAAGTCAGAGGCTCATTGCTAGATTCAGCATTGAGCCACCATTTTGCAGCAATTTGGGTCAAATTTGACCCTACCATTGCACTCAGAAGGACCAAAAACCTTAAGAATGTCTATTCAAACATTGAAATCAAAGCTCAAAAATTTTTCTGGGAGGGTACGTCCTTTTGTCCAATGGTCTAAAGGGTGCTCCACAATTCATCCCTTTGTCAAGCGGTCTGAAGGGTGCTCCATAGGGTTCAACCTTTTATCAAACAGTCTGAAGGGTGCTCTGTAGTTTGGCCCTTTGTCCAGTGGTCTGAAGGGTGCTCCATAGTTTGACCCTTTGTCTAATGGTCCAAAGCGGGATCTGCAGGGTTCGACCCTTTGTCCAACAATCTAATGTGTGATCTCCAGGGTTTGGCCCTTTATGCAGCGGTCTAAAGTGTGATACGCACCATTCATCCTTTTATCCAGTGGTCCAAAGTGTGATCTGCATGGTTCAACCTTTTATCCAATAGTTCGAACGGTGTTCCACGGGTTCGGCCTTTTACCCAATGGTCCAAAGCATGATCTGTAGGGTTTGGCCTTTTATCCAATGATCTGTAGGGTTTGGGCTTTTATCCAATGGTTAAAAGTGATTCCCCATCCAACCCCCTTCTGATGGAGTTTTGTTTTTTGAAGAGCAACTTTTAAAGGCCATAACTCATGCTCCCGACGTCCAATTTCTGAGCTTTTTTTTTTATTTTGGCTATTTTTGTGCGCTCTATGTTCTAGTGCAGACAGTTTCTGATTTCAATGCACGATTTTTCCAGAAATCTCATATTCTCATAGGTGACTCTTCGTAGTTCCCATTTTGGGACTTTCAAAGGTGAATAACTTATGCATATGACCTCGGATTGAGGCAATTCTTTTTTTGAAAGTACATGTTTTTTCGTGTACTTCACAATGGTGTTGGTAATTTGTCTATGTTTTCTATTGACATTGTAATTTTAGTATATGCTCATTTTGTGAGGATTTGTAAAAGCATTGAAGTCAAGTCCACTCAACATTCTCTTGCTAGTAACCGCACTAATTATAAAGTGCCAAATCATTTTGCTTAGGGGCTTCTTGATTGAGTAATTCACAGGGGGGTCTCTTGGTGTTCTTGCTTTTGTTGGATTCAGTCTATTAATTAGTCTTATGTGTGACTAAATTTAAGGAGGAATCATGGGTATCACAAAGCATCCAGTTGTAATTGAACTAAAAAAAGGCAACTATAAGTCTTAGTAAGATGGTATGCTAAAACATTTCAAATGGCTTAATCTTCTACCCTATCTCTATGAACTTGTTCCTCAACTTGTATCATTTCAGAATGGTATGTCATCAAAAGAATGGTTATGTAGTAGCATTTCTTGATTCAAATGTTAGCTTTGACACAATGAGTACATTGACATGGGTTTCTTCCCCTCATACTTGTTGGACCAAACTTTGGGAGATGTATGGTGACTTGGATGAGTCTCCATTTCTAGAGGATCCTATTGCAGACTGTTTAAAACCCACTTGATGTTTTTCTACCATATGATTTTAAAATAGCTATGAAGCTTGAAGTCTGGAAAGCACTTGAATGTCCAGATGACATAAAAACTTCTCCTGATACTCCTCCTTCAGAGACTTCATGCAATCCGACATTAGTAGATATTTCACACGTTCATACTAAGCCATCTTGTGTGGACACATCATTTGGGGATGAACAATGTAGTCTGATGACATGCATTGAGATATCATCTCTCCTTCATTGCCTGTTGCTCTATCTGAGTCCAGTGTAGCTCCTTTCATGACTTCTAGTGATTCTATGCAGCACGCTCATATCAGTCTTCCAAAAGTAATTCCTTGAGATATATTCCTACCAGACATCTCATCCTTGTTTGTAGAGTCCCAAATTGCAAATTTAGGAGACACTATTGATTTCATTCATCTTCTCTTTAATGGAGTTGAGTCTTCTTCAGAAGTTTTGAGGGCACATTCAGACCCTCATGTTCCTTCTTTGCCTACATTTGCTTCTACAGTGACAGTTTCTGTAGATATTCATGAGCCCATATATCTAACTCATTCATCATTCATGTTGACATCCTTTGTAGAAGTACTAAATTCTCATTAGTCCAGTTGTCTTACCAATGGTGAGCACCATACATCCATGGTTATTGTACCTGAATATTCTATGATACCTGATCCATATCAATATTTGTCACAATTTGGCATTGGCTTAGATATCATTGAGTAGCATTTGGAGAAGGCATCCTTGTCTTCAGAGGAGATATCTTCATCTTTGGATCTTGTTCTATTTCAGTTTCCACTTGGTTCTGGGATGCCACTTTCATCAATTAGGTCTGAGACTCCTAATTTGGTCGTGGCATCTTTCGGCATCGACATGGAGACATATGAGCACATTTTTAGAGACTTTATACTTCTTGATCTTTCTTCTTTCATATTCCTTTTAGGAATGGGAAGACATTCAACATTCACCTTTGGTTTTATTTCTTCCCAAGGGGAGAAACATTGTTCGATGAGCATGGACCATCTTCTCCATCTAGTTTCAAGCGTCCACCATTGGCACAGTTTCTTCTCTCATGAGGGAGAGTTTTTTCCCACTGGGTTTTCTCCTTCCTTTTCTGTTTGAGGGGATCTTTTGTACATGGGTACCTCATCATGCCTTGTTGTCAAGACCCATCTTTGTATTTTGTCTACATTTCTCCCTAAGTTGCACTTAAGGGGGGGTGTTAGTGTGAATAGGGTTATTTTTCTATCTAGCTCTTTCTTAGCATGTTCTTCACTTTAGCTCTCTTCACACTAGGTTAAGTTTACTTAGGGACTTTTTCACTTTATCCCATATTGGTTCTGTTTTAGTCTCTTAGGTGCAATATCCTATATACATACCCACCTCTTACTCTCATATGAGCACCCCATTCTATTGTATTGCTTTGCATTCTCTTGTGTTGAATATACTTTATTTGGCTCATATGTGATTTATGTTTTTGCTTTCTCTCAATCACTTGCATTCTTGGGAAGAAATCTTACATCCCCAAATCTAAATTCTAAATATTACAAACAAGTGCCTTTGGTTCCTCTTATTCCATGCCTAATAGAATAAGTCCCAGCCAGAGAATGAGAGCAAAGGGTCTTGGGTATTCTTTTGCTTATCCTTTTAAAAAAAATCCATGGGTCCAGGTCCTCCCACAAAAAAGTAGCTTTTTTCATCTCTTTCAGTTGCACTATGGATTCTCTAGCTCCTCGTTGCTCAAAACCTTCTGGTCAACATTCTTAGTCCCAAAAGTATTTCTTTATGTGGTAGGTTTTAGGTTAGGGTTTTTCAATGAATTGTCTTCACTATACTATTGCAATTCCCAACCCCAAAACTATTCCACACAATTCAACTAAACTAGGAAGTAAACTTGCAAGTCAAGAAATAGAAGAAACGAGCCTTGTCATCCCAATTTAGACCAAACCCTAAGATTATCAAGCTGCACATGATAAAAGAACTCATCTTGAAAAAAGCTTGCACACTTGAGATTAATTTGCTTCAATTTGATCGCTGATTCACAATTCATACAAATTTGCAAGCAATAGCTTCACCCAATCGTCTTACACACAGAGTTCTTTCACAAATTCATGCCCTAACATTGTGAAAATGAGGGATGCCATTAACATGCTCCACATTAATTGGCATCTTTTGGCCTGTTATCATTTGAATTCAAAATTCCATACTCACTCTACTTTTTTGAATTTATCAATTAAATCGATGTTTCAAATCATCTTATTTGATCGACAATCCTCAGAATATGTGGAACAAAAATACACACTCCAAAATCCTACTAATAGGTCAGTAGGAAAAGCATCGTATGATCTCAAGGATTGGATAAATGATAGGTGTTTAATATGAACTTGGAAATGGGCCCATCATATGAATTTGAAAAACATCTGAAGCAAACCAGAACATGCCACAGAAGGAAATCAATGGTGGGATGGGGAAGATCAAATGAGAACTGGCTAGTGGGGCCTGCTCACTAATCATATAACAACTAAGGTCAATTACATGAGACCATGTGGAAAAAGATTAAACAATCTAACCAAAAAGTTTGAAGGTCATTGAAGCAGAAACTATTTAAAATAAACACTTTTTCAAATGGATGAAATTTATATATGACCACAACGGTCAGACTTAGGAAAATATTTCAATTTAAACCATGATCTAGAGTTTTAAATGGCAAGGGTTCTTCCAAACATAAAAGGTTGATCAAACACAAAACCCTAGAGGCACACCTTAGACCATCAAAGAATATTGAAAGCATATAAGAGATAAGGAACTAGTTCAAGCATTCAAGTGGAACCTAAATAAAAGAGCATATACCATATCTTTACAAATTAATTTGAGGAATAAATACAAGTGTTTGGTTGATAGTATTATAAATGATAAGTGGGTATTGTTGTGTATGACTCCTCGGTGTGAGAAGTTTGAGAAGGTATTTAGATGTTGTCTTATGGTTATTAGCATAGTCCAAGTTAATTTGCACATTTTTGTATATGGTATACTTTTGAGGGAGGTGTGTGTTGTGTATTTTTTCCTATACATGTGTGTTAATTACCTATGTGTATGTAAGCATCTATGTTTGTGTTGTAGATGTGCATTTATAGATTACATGATTGTGAATACAAAGGTCATTATGGAAGTTGAACCAGTTGAGCTTCCATGTGTGATGCTTCATCTCCCAATAGTTAACATTTTGGCTGCACATTGTCATGAAATGGCTCAAGAAGGTCATTGGATTGATGTACAATGTTCTATGTTGAGTTCTATAATGTTTGCAAAATACACAGGTGTAGATGTGGTGCAAAATTTAAAGAGAGTTATCAATGAAGCATTGAAATGATCCTTGGTGTTACACGAGTGGCAAATCATATAAAGGGTTGCACAAGAGTTGTCAACTATCTTCTAGGTTGTGTGGATGTATGAGATGGTTTACAATGTTGTGCACATGGTGCATAGTGCAAGGAATTGAGGTTGTGCCTTGTTGGGTAGGTGACTAAGGATAGCACATGGTCTTGCATGATAGTGCACACAAATCATCATATCTTTATTTACATTAATCAATTATAACTATTTTAGAATATAGGGTTTATCTCAATTAGGGTTTAGACTCATAAATATTTTATTGTAAGGTACAATTTATTTCCCTACATTTTGTTAAACCTATAACTTTCATGCCTATGTTGGCCAATCAGAGAGGGCATTTCTTGTTTTTCAAACCTTTCTATTTAGCTTTGCATTATTAGGTTAAACCCTAATCATGCCATGATGACTACCTTTATTCCTTCTATATCTTATGTCAATCCCATCTTTCTGTAACGTCAGAAATTGTCCTCCTATATGGAATGGTACAATTTCCCTTGGTTTAGCTCCTTACCCTTGGTGATCTCTCAACCTTTTCTTTTTTGACCTTCTCGAAACCCTGATTGACTTAGTCTAGGAACAGTCTATTCACTTTTTGAGGTAACTGATTGATAAAACCCAGAAAGAGATTTGAGATTAGGGCCCCTTGGACCCCCAAAAAGTAGATCTGAGTTGAAATTGGGGGCTAGGACTTGGGCGCTCACGCCCTAGTCCTCCCCCATTTCACGGGATTTTGAATTTTGTCGAGGTTTTGGTTCCCACTGAGTGCCTCGGGATTCTGTTTTCAAATTCTCAGTTTTCACACGATATTGAGACGTTATTTCAAAATTTGAATTCCCTAAAGCTAGATATAAAAAGACATTTGCAATTCATTTTAACACACACAATTCTTATGCAAGCTTGATGCCAAAACTCTGCTACAATTGCTATTGAAGACTAGCGACTTGTTGAAGCTATTCGAAGTATTCTTTATTTGCTATCTTGGAGACCATGGATGAAGATTAGGAATCAAGATCTTGAGTCTCTCTTGCTCATCCTAGGGTTTGTACACCCTTTGCATGATCGGGAGAAGGGTTGAAATCTCCAACAACAAGCTTGGAGATCCTCCGCGGACATTGCTGATTTGCCTTCTTGTTCATGCAAGTCTTCATTTATCCCCTCTCCTTGAGGTGAAGTTGTATGTGTTTATTGATGTAAAGCAAGTTGTTGATCTTCCCTTGATTGAGACATCTAGGGTTTGATTTTTCTGCATACTCACATTGTTAGGTTTGCACACACTTCTGTAAATCTTTTCCTTTGTCTATTGTTGAGGTAGGAATACCAAAGACGGGGCTTGACTGAGGCAAGCTCCTATATAGCCGCAACAATTTCCTTCTTTTGTATGTGCAGATCATGTTTTACAGGTTCCGACGAAAAGAAGCTACAAGAAGGATATTGTGGGTATAGTCGCAACAGACTTTCAGATTTTTGGATCCCAAGACTTGCAGGACATTGGAGCAGGTGCCCTAGTCCAAGTAGCCCTTAAAATCTGGGTACTATGTCTCTGAAACCCCTCCGCTGTACTTCTATGATCAGTTTTATCAGATACTTCATCAGTTTCTGTATATTGTTGATTTGAGGCATAATTAGGGTTTTGTTTGGTTGGAAGTACAACACTTGATAAACTCTTGATTAGGGCCTTAGGTTACAGAACCACGTGAGCATCAAAGGGAGGCAAAGTGATTAGAAGCTTGTTCCAAGCCCGATCCTTGTCTCCCCAATGCTTAGCGGTGGGAAATGGTAGCATATAACCTAGTAAACAAACTATCATTTTTCACCCTAAACATTTTGGTGAACCCGAGCTTTAAAGAATTTGCATCCTTTTAAACTTCATATTTGAAATAATTTATTGTTATAAAGCATAGTTGGATTGGAAAACCCCTTTAGTGAAATTTGCATATGTTAGATTGTGATTATATTCTTTATCGTTTCACTAAAAGAATTGGAAATTATCATTTACTATTGGATATTGTATTTCATTTGCAAAGGCCATCATTGTGCATTTAAATCTTGGTTTAAATAGAGCATGTTATAATGTCAGATTATTTTTTGCAATATTTTCATGCTTATGATGATCTGTTTAGTCGTGATGACTTCGATATGTTAGATGAAGTCCTTGAGGACTTTATCTCGATTGAACATTCCACTACAACCTCTAAGTCATCACTATTTCAAAGATTTGTAAATGCGGTTTATGTTCCTAAACATAAAGAAGAGATTGAAAACTGGAAATTGTGGTCACTCTATGTACAAATGTGGTTCAACCACCTTCTAAACCTGTGCTTGTTGTTAAAGGTCTTTCATCCTCTTCTCAATCTCCTGATCACATTTATGATTATGCAAAACAAATAGCGAAACAAGACTCACAAACTAATCATAATGTGGTTTCTCATGTGTATAACACTAGAAATAATAAACAAAGTACACAACAAACGAATGTTCCCATATCCTTACCAGCTTCTCAACATATGCTTCCTCAAGCACCTCGTTTAACATATAAAGGTGGTAAAGACTATGATCTTGTAGAGCAGCTTCGCTCTACCCCTACAAAGATATCTCTTTAGGAACTTATACAAACCTCACCTACTTACCACGGAATGCTACAAGAAGCTTTACAAAAGGTGATTATTCCTCATGTTGTTAAACCAAATGATGTTGCCGCTTTACTAGATTCTATGCATGCAACAAAAATAGATATTTTGTTTCAACAACATGAGTTACCATCTCTCGAGGTTCATGAGAAGTATGATCCTTTGGTTATCTTTATTACGATCAACAAAACATTGGTTAACAGAGTTATGATTGATAATGGGTTAGCGCTTAATGCTTGTGGTATTGATTTATTGCACAAGGTTAAAGTTGATATATCTGTTGTCAAACCAGAATCATTAAGTATCTGTGGCTTTGATAATGTTGGATGACAATCTGTGGGCACTATAACTTTACCAATACAAGTTGGACCTGTGATGGTGCCTACCTTGATTCATGCAATGCCTTGTTCTCTATCTTATAACATGATTTTAGGTAGACCTTGGATACATGCATTAGGAGCAGTTCCTTCTACTTTACACCATTCGATAAAGTTTATATTTAAAGGAAAATTGCATACTATCCATTTGGATCCTGAACCTGATAATTGCTTGCAAATGGAAGTGCATAAGCATGTTGTTGGTCCTAAGATTTTAAACAATCTGAAAGCTGAATTTTCAGCTCCTCTTGTCTCTAAAAATGTTATGCAAGAGCCCAAACAATCAAATGTATTTGTTGGTGACGACTGGGGTTCGTTATATTTTGCATCCTCCTCCACAGGAGAATATAAACTTAAAAACCCCATCCCTAAAACAACAAATATTGCATCAATCACATCACATGCTTAGAAGAATAAACATAAGACTTCTTTGTTGACAAATAAAGACAACACTCTGAGTTATACTACTACTTATGAGACATATGAAGCTCCGCCTTCCTCTAAAGAAATGGTCTCTCTCTATGGCAGATGATTCATAATCCTTTATAAAAATTGTGACTATGTAGGTAATGGTTGTGGCATAAATCAACAAGGAATCAAAGTCCCTATAGAATCTGCTTCGCAACATTACTCAAGTGGTATTGGATACAATCCTTTTAAGTAATCCAAAGCCCGCAAATGCCCTACTCTAAATGTGAACACCATATCAACACTTAGTTTGATATTCCCTCAGATGATTGCCACCAATTGTCCCCCAGGGTCACTTCTGTTAGATATGTTTGCGACAGATGAAGCGATAATAGATTTCTTAGGTGCCTATGATGGCATTCCTCATTATCACCACAAACGTGGCCTACCTTATTATTTGAACAATGATGCATACTTTGGAAAGACTACTAGCACAATAACTGCTACAGTAGAGCATAGCGAAGAACTTAAAGAACAATTACAATCCTACAATCCCCCTAACCATAGTACTCTCCTTAACAGAAAAACTATTGATGTCCTTATGGATAAGGATAACCCTGAAAAAGCTATCCCTATTGGTGATTGTTTAAATGTGGAAGAAAAAGAAGAAATGACTAAATTGTTAAATGAATTCTCAGAATTGTTTGCTTGGAATTACTCAAACATGCCTGGTATAGATCCTCATATTGTAACGCATAATATTGTGTTGAAGCCAGATGTTAAACCTTTCAAACAAAAGATTCGCAAGATGAATCCTAAGATTGCTTTGCCTGTTAAAGATAAAATAGAAAAACTCTTACAAGCTGGCTTTATTCGACCTATTGATTACTCTCCATGGATCTCAAATATTGTCGTAGTCACTAAACCTAATGGTCGTATAAGAATGTGCACACATTTCTGATATTTAAATTTGGCATCTTTAAAAGATAATTTTCCACTTCCTAATATCGATATGATTGTTGATTCCATAGCCGGACATGAATTATTATCTTTCATGGATGGATTTTCGGGATATAATCAAATCCTTATAAATCCTCTTGATCAATACAAAATAGCCTTC
This sequence comes from Cunninghamia lanceolata, assembly GCA_027924645.1. Classification (NCBI taxonomy): domain Eukaryota; kingdom Viridiplantae; phylum Streptophyta; class Pinopsida; order Cupressales; family Cupressaceae; genus Cunninghamia; species Cunninghamia lanceolata. Next base: position 28,161,996 of record BSBN01000254.1, read on the forward strand.
ATAACACCTTGGGGTACATTTTGTTGGGTAGTCATGTCGTTTGGACTTAAGAATGCAGGAGCTACTTACCAACATGCAATGACTCTTATATTTCATGATTATATGCACAATATTCTACAAGATTATGTTGACGACATCCTAGCGAAGTCTATTCATTGTAAGGATCATGTCACAAGTCTTCGACAAATATTTGAGCGCATACGAAAATATAATATGCGATTGAATCCCCGAAAGTGAGTTTTTGGCGTGGATAGTGAAAAGTTACTTGGATTTATCATTTCAAATCGAGGCATAGAAGTTGACACGAAAAAGATAGATGCAATTGTTAACATGCCAATACCGAAGAACATATCTCAACTTCGTAGTTTGTAGGGAAAGATATAGGCCATTCGCCAATTTGTTTCACAACTCATGGATAGGACTCGCCCCTTTATGCAACTACTAAAGAGGGATTCTCGCTTCCAATGGGATTCCAACTATCAAAAAGCTTTCGATGATCTAAAGGATTACTTAGCTAATCCACCTGTTTTGCAACCTGCTGTTTTGGATAAACCATTTCTGTTATACTGTAGACACTAAAAATTGTCTAGGTCTTATTTACACATGACCTTGTATGTCTTTGCCCTAGGTCCTAGTTACACAACACATTGTCGACATGACCTTGTGTGTTTTGCCCTAAGTCCTAGTTCATCCTAGTTCATCTAACCTCATCCCACTTAATCCCATTTATCCCTAGGTCCTAGTTCATCCCATCTTAATCATCTTCCTGATTGATTAAATAAACCCACTTGATCACATTCCTAATTAATTAAATAAACACGTTTTATTTAATTAATCTCCCCATTCACATGTCCTCACATAATTCAAATTAAATATTTGAATTATTTCCTCACCTCTCATCACATTGCGACACATGTCACGTCTCATCTCCCACTTAATAGGCATTCACATGTCAAACTAATTCAAATTTGAATTAGATTCCTTTCATTCTCCTTCGCACACTTGTCGCATGACTACACTTTCTTGATGTGCAAGGAAACCTAATCAATCTTAGTCATCCATGCCTTCCAAACCCTAATCAATCTTGTCCATTCATTCGAACTAGGTCTTTCCTATAAACCTAGCCTCTCTTGAGCCATTTTTGGAAAATGAATCTTCTTCTAGCATCCTTACTCTGCCAAATTTTTCTCTCAATCTCTCATCCATCTATCTTGCATTCATCCAATCATTCATCTATCCATCCCTATCTCACCGTTATGTTGCAGAATTAAGTAATCGGCATATTCATCTCTTTGGGTAAAGCTAGAGTGCTTTGGGTGCGGCATTCTCAACCCTATCGATGGATCGTGAGTCAATATGAGGTTTGCATTTGTTTAATATGCATTTGTTATTCATTTTCTTCATATTAGATTTCCACGATTTCATTTGGCATGCCTGGTTCCTTGGATCTAATCAATTATTTTTCTAGGGTTTTGTTGTCAAAATTTTTCATTTTCTAACCCTAGTTTTGTGAAGTTTTGCAAAATTTAGGAGTGAACTATTGCAGGTTGCGTCCTATGTAGAAACTGACCCCACCATCACGATCAGGATGTTGTTTCTGAGTTTTTTGACTGTAAATTTGATAGGTTTAGGCGACTGTAAATTTTTTTGAAAAAATTAAAAAAAAATAGTTTTGCAGGCCGTACCATACGGAGCCGTACGGCCTGCGTGATTTCTCATAGTGCAAATCTATATTTCATTTATGTCATGTCTTGCAGGCTAATGTTTTTTTGATTGCAGGGTCTGATCTTCTATTTGGGGTTTTAAACTATCATCAAAGGCTAGCATCCCTAGTCACTGCTGGTTATCTGCCACCATCAGTGAAACTTTCCACCACCTGCATAAACCGCATCCTCAGTATAGTCGCTATCCATAGACCTCAACTTGTCCAACTTTTCTGTCGGTCTCAGATCTGGTCACAACTTTAACGCCAACAGTCGCCATCACTTCTCTTCTTATCCCTCAAGTTGCCACCGCTTAAACATGTCCACTCAACCCACTACCCATCCTCCCAAATCCTAAGGTTATAAACTTTGATTATCAATGTATCGCCTTCCCCTAGGAAATGTATTGTAAGTTTGCTTTTATTGTTGTTATTTTTATCTGCAATAATGCTTTCCCATCACCCATCACGAATTCATGCATCAACATGATCTCCAATAGACCAAACCTAGCTACCCATTGATGCTTTATGTTGTTTTGCATGTGCCTCCAAATTTCATTATAGTCATTGGATGAGCCACTTGAATCCTAGGTGGTTTCTTCCTTTGCAGTAGCCATTTTGTTTACATGCCATCTTCATTTTCAACAATCTTGGATTTTGGAACTTGTTCAACCTTTGTTGGCTCATTGGCAGAGATTTTCAAGACTAAAGCCTCTCATTCACAGTCCGCAGCTGTGGTCATTTGTATTATATTGTTTTTGTTGGTCACAAGTTTTACAGAGATCTTTGGCCGCTCATCTTCGTTGTGAGGTCGACTTCATGTTTTACATGGACTGGTTGCTACCACTATGGAGTGGCCTTTAAACTTCATCAATCACCTTTTTACACTACATCACCACCATAGCACCATACATTTCTCTGTCGTTGCATGGAGTTCCACCATTCCAAGTTTTAGTCGCCGCCAACTCTCCCACCGATCGCCTTGTTTGAAACTTCAACCACTGTTGTTGCCCCTTCTAGCCTCAGTCATTTGTTTCAACATTTTCCTCTATGTTACCTCTTTCAATCCCAGTCACCACTTACAGGAGACCCATGCATTTCAACCCGTCGCCACCGCTAGTTCACTATTGTGGTTGCAACCTCGGTTGAAGACCCCTTAACACAGTCCACCACTCCTTTCAAACGATCTCCACTCATGATTCAGTCGCCACCCTTTAAGTCATCACCGCTACTCACTTTATGCTATTCCCCCCTTTGGCGCCATACACCAAAACCTCTAACATCACTATCAACAGTTTTCTTCCTGAGTCAAAAAACCCTAAACCGTCCTCTTCATCGCTGAACCACCACTACATTTGGTTGGTGCTTGCATTTTTAGGGTTTTAACACCCTTTGAAAACCTATGGTCAACCAACCATTTTAGGGTTTTAAGCCCTTCATGGCCCACAGTGACAGCTCACACGAGGAGTGCTAAGGCAGGGCCCGTGGTCCTCTTGGTGATTAGGAGTAGGGGCTATCAAAAGCCCCATCATATAATTTTTTCAAAACTTTAAACCCCTAGTCATATCAGTGACCAGGGGCCAATTTCAAACCCTTAACTACTGAACTCATACCTAAACCGCCAACACCTAAACCATTAACATGTGATCACAAATTGTTAGTGGTTAAGTGTAAACAACCAGCTATCTTTGTTGTCTCCATATGCCAAAGGAGGCTGATTTTTTTTCTTGATCATAACTAGAGCATACGGAGGCAAAATTTTGCAAACGAGGGCTCGTTGGAAAGCTGGGAGGACAATCTTCGCAATGGTGCTGATTTCATTAGGTGATTGTACCAATTTGATAGTTTTTTGCAGTCAAAGTCAAACATGCACATAAACTTCAAATGCTCATATCTTTTGCAATTTTGATCCTTTTTCAACGATTTTTTTTTTTAAATTGCATAGAATTTCATCTAGTTTCTGGATATGCAATTTTTTTTCTGCATTAGGCCTTTTATCAGATATTTTTATCAGATTACATATTTTTGCATTTAACCCATTTTGGCTTGCAAGTTTGGTTTTGTCTTGTCTTGGTGACTTTCAGGGGCATCTAAGGAGCTAGAACAGTGTTGGCATCATCACCTATAGCAAATTTGGAAAGAGAAAATAATCAAGTGCACACATTCCATATTTTATCTCTTAATCATTATTTGATCACACATTTGGACTTTGGGACATAAAACAAATCATTGTTTGCAATCACACATTAAATTGGGCTAAAATAAACAAGTGTCTTCTATCACATTTGGACTTGGATCTAAAAAGAACCATTGCATGAATTGTCTTTCACACATTCAATTTCTAAGGGTTAATTTACAAGTGCGAGTGTGAATCAAGTGTGCGTGTGTATGCTCTCTCCTCGCACCGCAAGGTGATTTTGGAGATCAAAAACACCTCACTTGATTTGCTTTTGTTTACCCTTTCCTAGGAGGCCTGCTAGGGGATTTCATCACCCCTAGGGATGACCTCATTTGAGGATGAATCGAAAGACACCCTCATTGAGAGTTGGAATCTTGTCACTCTTGGCTAAGCCCCAAAGAACTTTATACCTTTGGGAAGTGAAGGTGAAGGGTGGGTTACCCATTTCTCCTAGCTGTGTGGCAGGATTTTGCTTTCAATTCCTTAGTCAACCGCATGTAAACATAAGCCTAAGACCTAATTGGCCATACCCCACTTGACTAGTCATAAGGCTTGTTGATGTGTTTTCAAGTGCTTGCTTAATAATCATTACATTTCATTTTCAAAATCCAAAATTGCTTATGTGTCTTGCGTGAGTGAATCATGTTTGTACATGTGTGATCATTTGATTGAACATTGCCAAATCAAGCTAAACACCAAACACATAAGACAAGTCATATTACTCATTCTTCCAACACATTTAAATCCAATCACATTCATCCTAATCACCCATTCTTAGCCACTTCATTCCTAATCATATCCAAGGCACCATAATTCAACCCCTAATCATTCCAAACTACCTTCTTTCTAATCAACCCCTAACCTTCCTAATCATCCCTAATCATTCCATATCAAACCCTAATCATATCCAAGTCATCATCCCAACAAATCAACATCATCCTAATCATCCTAGCCATCATCCCATCAAATCAACATCATCCTACTCATCCTAATCATCATCCTAGTCATTACACATTATCCAATCATTCCAAGCCAAATCACATCCCAACTATTTTCATCCCAATCCAAATCCAAATCAACCCAATCAAAAAACAAGACCTTAGTAGATCATTATCAACCGTTATCCAAACTTGCTTGAGATCATTGGTCTACATTAAGTATAGAGAATCAATCCAATCAACCCTCTATTACTTAAGTGTCATTAGTCTACCTTAAGTATAGAGAATCAATCCAATCAACCCTCTATTACTTAAGTGTCATTAGTCTACCTTAAGTACAGAGAATCAATCCAATCAGCCCTCTTACTTGAGATCATTAGTCTATCTCAACCATAGAGATCCATCCATCAAAAACAAGACAAATCAAATCATCCTAAGGTCTTGAAATTTGATCCCAATCACCCACTATCCATTTCATCTCATACCTCTCTAACAACATGGATCCTTTGACCTCATACCAACCTTCATCATATCAATCTAATCCACCCACTTATCACATTCATGCCACATCACCTAATCCCACTTCATCATCCTATCAAGGCCATTCCACATCACCTCATCCACCATCTTTCCATAACAATGCCACATCCATACCACAAATCATCCTCACTATTCCTAGCAATACCCCAAACGCAAGTACTTCCATAAGTCTACCATCCAATGATCCTAACTCCATTGCCATCATATCCCAATTACTTTCTCAACAAACTTCCAACATCAACCTAACTCCACAACAATCTACCTCACAAAACCTTTCACCTACAAATCCTATCATACCACCTCATCACCAAACCTATCTGAATGGCAATCAAATATCCTTACAAGAACAACAAGCAAGTCCAAATGGCCCTATGTACATAAATCAAGAAAGTCCAAGTCATCTTATGCAAGCCCTAAAATCCTTTGACAAGGGAGAAACCAACCTAGCATGTACCTCCTTTGAGTCACCTTCACCATCCAATCATATGCCAACACATGAGCCAACTAGTCCTATCCCAACACCTTTATCAAGCCCTTCATAGCCTTCATCACGTTCATCCCCATGTTCCACTAATCCTTCATTAAAATATTCCATGGAGATACTTTTAGAGAAATTGGTCCAAGCAAATTTGATTGAGCTATACCCATTCAAAGCATATTCTCCATTTATGTTTAAACCTAATTGGTATAAAGAGGATGCATATTGTGCATACCATAGGTATAGGGGCCATACCATATCCACTTGTGTCTGATTTCAAAGATTGGTCAAGAATCTAGAAGATTGTGGTAAGATTGTCTTGGATAAAACCAATCCCTCTAATTCCATTATCTTTCCATCTAGCCCAAATCCTAATCCTAAGCCTTCAACTTCCACTATTATCATCCATCCCCTATATTGCCCATTCATCCATACCCTTGCAAAGGATGTGATCCATTGGCTACTAGCAAGGAATAAAACATTGTCATGTCATCAAACACCTATTCTTGATCCCCCCCACGAGTCTTTAAACACTTTGTCTAGTCTTCTAACCTCATCATGTGATCTACGAGCTATCAATATTATTAAATAACCTTCCACTTCCATTCAAGACAACCAAGAGTTATGTCAAGAGCATGATCCTAAGCATGAACAAACAATAGCCCCTAAATCTAATCAAGATCAAATCATCCTCATCCAATCTATCCATAACATGTACCTTCTTTATGATCAAGATGATACCTATGAAGAACCTATCCATGAACAACTTGATCCTAGTCATACCCCCTCAACTATCCATGAACAAGATACCCAAGACCTACATGCTCCATCTAATGAAAGTCTTGTTGACTTATTTGAACATTCACCCCGTTTCACGGCCTTCATTCAAAGCAAAGAGACCTCTCCACCTAGCCATGATCCCACAATATCCACTTGTCATGATGAGACACTTGTCCCCCAAACCAACATAGAAGATCAAACAAATAACTTGGATCTAAAAGAACATGATCAAGATCCTAATCATCCATCCACATCCACCATTGATCCCATTTCAAATCCATCATACCCTACTAGTCTATCCACTTTCATTCATGAGTGTTCCTCCTTAGAACACCAACAACCATTATCCACTTTACCTTCTCCATCCAATAATCAACTCAAGTCTAGTGTCCAAACTACACCTAGTCCTATAGTCAATCACATGCTCCAAAACATGAACTACCAAGGCAAATGTTTAGGCCTACATGAACAAGGCATTTTGGAGCCAATCCATGTCAAGGTCCCTCCTCGCTCATTTTGCCTTGGATACACACCCCAAGGTCAACAATCTAACGATGTTGGTACTTCCTCCACACTTCCTAAATCCACTTCCTTCCATCATAAACCCCATCATATTCCTAAAACATATGTTTCCATTCCACTTCCCTCATCCTATAAATGTCAAAAGCATGTGACCATTCACCTTCCACCATCCACTTTACCTCCACTTCAACCAACTCCTAATATCCCTCCATCCTCTTTGCCACCATTGCTACCAACACCCCCTTACCCAATCATTCATAAATATCCTAATCATGACCAACAAATGCACTCATTGTATAAACATAAGGCTTCCACTCATTCCACCCGTCACATGGGATTCAAAAATAAACATTTGGATGCCTCCTTCCATAAAGTGAAAAATCCTAAGGGTCCTAATGCCTTAGGAAATCAATCCAAAAATTCAAAGAAAGGTATATTCAAAACTCCATCCAAGCGCATACCTCTAAAAGCAAAGTCAAAAACTAAAATGATATGGGTCCTAAACAACTATCAATCAATTCAAATGAGGCATCTACCTCTCAAAAATCCCAACCATCCCCCTCCATTCAAAAATGCCATTCCATTCAAACATTTCAAACATCCCACATGAAAAGCAAAAATCAGAAAAATACTAAGTCCATGTGGGTTCCAAAAGTCCTAAATCATCCGTCTCCTAAGCAAACATTACCATTTCTTCCTACACCACCATCCAATCAAAAGCTTCCATGTTTAACATGGTGTGTGCAGCCATTGGTCATGATTCCTTTCCATACCTCCATCACTCCATCATTCACTCATTATCCTACATATCTTCCCCATCACCTTCCTATGGTCCATGCTTTTTTATAAGTCCATTTTAATCCACATCATAATCCACTTTTGATCCCTCCATAATCCACATCATAATCCACTTTCACCCCTACATAATCCACTATCTACCTTATCCATCTCACTTTCACGCAATCACCCTACCAACATCTTGAGCATAATGACTTGACATGGTACATTTGTGATGACATCCTTCTCTAATGGGACTATAATATTACATGGAACTAGACACTTGAGTCCCACCCATCCATATCCCCCCCTTTCCCATTCAAAAGTCAAAATAGTCACAAAAAATCAAAAAAAGTCAAAAAAAAAAAAGAAAAAAGAAAAAAGTAAAGAGAAATCCCTTCGTCCAACAGTGAAAACCTGGTAAACAGGCGCCTTGGATAAGTACCATGATGAAGACCCGGTAAACAGGCATCATGTGTAGGTCAATCTTCTATGTCACTTACACTTGGGGGCACCTTGTCTCATCCTTTTCCAAACTATCATACCATTTTCATACCATTTCCATATACATACCTATCACATTGCATCCATTCATCCTCCTTTCCTCTTTTGATCTTGACCAAGATTGGGGACAATTGTTGACAAGTATTTTGGATATCCCTTGACATACCTCATCCTTTCCAAATGAACCCTATCATCCAAGCTTTGTCATGGCAAATCCTATCATCCTATTGCCTTAAGCATTGTCATGAAAAATCCTGAGTCTACTATCTAAAATGGGGCATGTTATTCCTATGCAACATAGTCCTTGGAGATCACATCCTTTCTCTCTTACACATACATCCATTCCATTCCATAGCCTATCCTTTTATTGTAGGAATCAAGGGCAACACTGAGAGGGGGGGGTGAATCAGTGTTGTGTGAATTTTCAAATCCTTTTTAAACTTTAACTTTCAGAGCTCAAAAAGAAAGATACCATTTGATTTGTAAAATACATATGCACATGACAAGAGAATAAAAACTTCTTAAGTAAATCAAACAGACACAAGGAAGATCAATATGAATCATGACACAAGATATGCACGAGTGGAAAACTCATCAGGGGTAGAAAAACCACTCCAAAACTGCCTCACTGGCTTAAATGAAAAACTTCTTACAAATGTCTCACTAACATATACAAGGTCTCACTGACCACAAGCTTCACTAGCATAGAAAGGTCTCACTGACCACAAGCCACACTGGCATATTGTGCCTCACTGGCAAATCAAATTACCAACAAATGTAATAAGCAAATCAGAGGGATACTCTGTTTCCATTCAATACAAATATATGTCTGTCAAATACCCATTCTTATTCAATCTGACATCCGGATACACTCAACAATCCTTTATTCTGATCCAATCAACACTGCATATCAATCATGTATTCTAATCCATTCAACAACACTGCATATCAAATCTGTATTCTAATCCATTCAACAACACTTCACAACACTGTATGTTTCATCTCTATCCTTCTTAATTCATACATCAATGCACCTGGAAAACAAATTTATACAAGTTGAATGTCTTTTCACTGCCTTGGAACCTTTCACATTCCTTCATAAATTTCTCCTGCATCTGATCACACAAATTTTGCAATTATAAACAACAAGACTTTTGAAATTTCACTTCTCTGCAAAAACACATTTCCTTTTCTCCTGCAAATAAACTCTTCAATTTTTGATTCATATTCCTGCAAAAACATTCTCTCATTGCAAACAAAAATAATAAATCTTCAACAAGACAAATTATCTCCATTAAAACCTTTTCATATCTACAATCTCTGCATGATGTTTCATATTCTCCAAAACACAAAAAAAACTTCAATCTGTTCATCTTCTGCATAAAAAATTTCTTCAACTTCTTCCTTCAACTCCTTCATTTTTCTTTTCAAAACACATCTCTGCAAAAATAACTTTTCACAAATTTGTCTGCAAAAAAAAGTATAATCTTCACACTACAAAAAAATCTCTTCATAAAAATTCCTCAAAAAAATCCATCATAAATCTTCTAAATGTGAAGAGAAGATTTAAAATTAGAAAAAAATATTGTTAAAAAGAAACTCCACTTGACCTCATTTAGGAAGGCAATAAAATAGGGAATTTCTAATTTTAAAAAAAACTTAATCAAAAATCTCAAAAGCAAATTCGATGCTTTTCTTTCCATAAAAAATGATGTCTTTTTCTTTCCCCATTCGATGTATAAAGCATGCTTTTTAAACTCTCTATACAAAATATGTCGGGCTCCCACTATCCATATTCAATGCCCCTTTTAAAATTTAAACTCTCCTTTTGGCGCTCCACATATAAAAAGATGACCGGAGACAATGGTAATAGAAAGTTAAAAGGCCGGTAACCTCAACGACCTAATACCCCTTCAACAGGTTAACATAAGTGAAGTTAACCTGTCAAAACAAGTCACTTGTAGATTATAACAAAAAGATCTTTTTCTTATGGCAGGGTAATATAGATAATAATGACTTAGTTAAGTGTTACTACAAGGCATAGAATTTTAGAATTTAGACTAGGATTTTTATATTAATATCATAGAGATTGCAGAACCCTAACACACTTATGTCCAATAACATTAAGGTGGCATACCACTTATATGAACAAGGAGCATGATGATATAATGACTACAAGAAATATGAAGGAGGAACAAATCAACACCACTCAACATAGATCCTCAACTCAACTTAGCACTGATCCACTTCCCGACTTAGCCATAAAGCAACATATCAACCTGAAGTATCTGAGACCCAACATGAAACAAACTATGAACATCAACCATCTAATTACTGATATCAAACCATCCATGCTACTACATTTGTCTGTATGAAGATCAACTCACAACTGAAGACTATGATATCAGATAAGATCAAAGCAATGCCAACAACTTTATTGCAACAAATGTCATGAGATGAGCATGTAAAGATTTGCATGTAACAACTTTTTGTAATCTATATCTGCATGTAAAGATCATTTCATTGCTCTATCTTGATATTTTGTAATCAACACGTCCTTGTTCCAACCTTGATGACCAAGCATTCACACTGACCAAGCTGCAACATGATAACAAGATAAACACACAACCATACCATATGATAACAGAAAGGACACACAAGATGATGTAAACTCTACACAGGATGATGTGAACTCCTGCTCCTCCTGATCTTGCAACAACTATGGCAACTTTACATCATCAACTGAACAACCTTTTGACATCAATGACAACTTGTCACCATCATTTATCCTATCCATTTATCATGATCCTTTCATCCATCCACTATCGTCCATCCTTTTGTCCAATCCCATCCATTCCCTTGCACCTAGACTTGGTTTCCCCCCTATAATTGGTATCTAGCATACAGGCTACTCAAATTGTAAATCCAATGCCATCCCAAAACATCTAAAAAATCCAAAAAAATCAAAACATCTAAAAAATCCAAAAAAATCAAAACATCTAAAAAATCCAAAAAAAATCAAAACATCTAAAAAATCCAAAAAAATTAAAACATTCCAAAAATCCAAAAAAATCAAAACATCTAAAAAATCCAAAAATATTACAACATTTCAAAAATACAAAAAAATCAAATATCCAACAAAAAAAGAATCCACGCAATCAATCCCAATCATCAAATTTATCACATCATCAAAATCACAAGAAGTCTAATCACATCATCAAATCGAGCCAATCTATCAATCATCCAATCTATCAAACAATCAAAAGCAAATCAAATTCCAATCATCATTCAATCAATCTCAATCAATCCATAACTTGATCAATCCAATCCATATCATCCGATCAATAAAACACAAATCAGAACTACATCTCATTTCCATCGTTAAGTGCCTTGATCCTGTGGAAACGGGTATGTAGGCAGTCTGGAGCACGAAGGAAGTGCCTAGATTCAGGCATCAAACGATATTCCTCTTTCTTTGTTCATCATTCTTCTATCATCTATCTTCATCACTTCAACCCAATCATCACTTCACATCAAGTCATCAATCTCCATCAAATCAAATCATCCATTCATCAAATCAAATCAATACAAAAATTCCAAATAATAATCCAAATGCAAGTCATCATGAATCCATATCAATCAAGTGAATCAATCTTGTCAAATTATCCAATTGCAATCCTTGGTCTTGGTCCTAATCATGTTGTAAGCCAAATCAATCAATCAAAACATCATCATCATCAATGGGATATATCGTTCCCACATCCTCGTGTTTCTCTAGGGATATATCGTTTCCCGCCATGACAACACTATCTTTATCAAATCATCAATCAATCAATCACTTAATCATTGGTTTATAGCTTGACAGGGGCAATACCTTGTTTATTTTTGAATCATTTGTGCATGCTTGCTTGTGTGTGTTATCTTTTCATCTTGCATTTGTATCACATCAGTATCAACCCAGCTAATATTCATATCTTGTATCTAGACAAGGTTGTATTATGCTGGGGCATGAGACACATCGTCACCTTGGTCCTTATACCCTGGTGCATAATGTCTCGTGCTATATCAAACATCATGGTTGCTCACTTTCATTGCAGCATAATGCATCCTTCATTTCTTCTAGCCATTCTCTCAACTTTCTTCCTTGATCAATCCATTTCATTTCGAGAACATACTCGTGTTTGTCCAACCCACCTATCCTCTCGAGGGGACATCATCACCCTATCCTTTTCTTCTATCTGTTTCCTTAACTTCTTTGAAATGATGTTACTCGACTTAAATCTTATCATCTCGTAACATCATCTCAAAGAGGGGCAAATGTAGACACTGAAAATTGTCTAGGTCTTGTTTACACATGACCTTGTATGTCTTTGCCCTAGGTCCTAGTTACACAACACATTCGACATGACCTTGTGTTTTTTGCCCTAAGTCCTAGTTCATCTAACCTCATCCCACTTAATCCCATTTATCCCTAGGTCCTAGTTCATCCCATCTTAATCATCTTCCTGATTGATTAAATAAACCCACTTTATTTAATTAATCCCACTTGATCACATTCTAATTAATTAAATAAACACACTTTATTTAATTAATCTCCCCATTCACATGTCCTCACATAATTCAAATTAAATATTTGAATTATTTCCTCACCTCTCATAACATTACGACACATGTCACATGTCTCATCTCCCACTTAATAGGCCTTCACATGTCAAACTAATTCAAATTTGAATTAGATTCCTTTCATTCTCCTTCGCACGCTTGTCACATGACTACGCTTTCTTGATGTGCAAGGAAACCTAATCAATCTTAGCCATCCATGCCTTCCAAACCCTAATCGATCTTGTCCATTCATTCGAACTAGGTCTTTCCTATAAACCTAGCCTCTCTTGAGCCATTTTTGGAAAACGAATCTTCTTCTAGCATCCTTACTCTGCCAAATTTTCCTCTCAATCACTCATCCATCAATCTTGCATTCATCCAATCATTCATCTATCCATCCCTATCTCACTGTTATGCTGCAGAATTGAGTAATCAACATATTCATCTCTTTGGGTAAAGCTAGAGTGCTTTGGGTGCAGCATTCTCAACCCTATCGATGGATCGTGAGTCGATATGAGGTTTCCATTTCTTTGATATGCATTTGTTATTCATTTTCTTCATATTAGATTTCCACGATTTCATATACATTTCAGTATCACAATGCCCTAGTAGCTTTGTTATCACAGCATAATACTGAAGGCAAAGAATGCGTTGTCTATTACATCAGTCGTACTTTGCTCGATTATGAAGTGCAATACACATTCATAGAGAAGCATTGCCTAGATTTAGTGTTTGCCACTCAAAAGCTTAGACATTACCTCCTAAATGCTGAAGTGCACGTCATGGTGAAATTTGACCCTTTGAAACATCTCTTCATAAGAACAGATTTATCAGGTCGTCTTGCTAAATGGGTTATGTTGTTAAAAGAATTTGATCTTAAATTTATTTCACAAAAAGCAATTAAAGGGCAAGTGATAGTTGATCAGTTAAATGAAGCTCCCTCCCCCTTTTCTATACAAAATGTTGATGCTTTTCCTAATGAACAAATTCTAACAATCTCTATGGATGAAAAGTGGGAGCTATACTTTGACGGATCAAAATGTCGAACCAGCTCCGGGGCTGGTGTTATATTAATACCTCCCATTGGTAAGTTGATTCCCTTATCTTACCGCTTAGATTTCTTATACACAAACAATATAGCTGAATACGAAGCTCTCATCGCTGGACTTCATGTAGCCTTGGCTCTCAATATCAAGAACATCACAATATACGGTGATTCTCAGTTAATTGTTAAACAAATAACAAGCTCGTATCAAACTAAGCACGATAAGTTGTCTTAGTATCAAGATTTTGCATTATCTCTTTTGAAACAATTCAAATCGTATACGATTGATACCATTCCCAAGAAAGATAACCGGCATGCGGATGCAATGGCGAGCGCAGCTTCCCTTCTATCCCCTAATGGTTTTCCTGAGGAATTCACCTTGGTTGTTCATAATCTAAAGACTCCGATAATTGAAAGTCCTATAGTTGTGAATTTGGAACTCTGTGGTAATACATACACTGATGAATGGTTCTCCTACATATTCAACTATTTACGTGATGGAAGCATTCCGAACTCAACATCTAAGAATGCTGGACTCCGTTTACACAAATTAGCAGCACGATACATTATACTATCGAATGTCTTGTATCAACAAAGTTATAATGGCATTTTACTCCAATGTTTAAGTAATGCAGAGATTCTAATAGCTTTAGAAGAACCTCACTCTGGTGCCTGTGGAGGGCATTTCGGTGGAAAATCGTTGGTGCAAAAATTGTTACGTATGGGGTACTATTGGTAGCATATGGAACAAGATTCCTTCACTTATGTCAAGAGATGCCCGAAATGTCAACAACATAAACACCTCATCCACGCTCCTACTCAAGAGATTCATGCGCAAGTGTCACCTTGGCCATTTTCTATCTGGGGATTGGGTCTTGTTGGTAAGATTTCCCCGCCCTCCTCTTAAGGACATACTATCATAATTACTGCTACTGATTATTTCACAAAATAGATCGAAGCGGTTCCTTTGCGATCCATGACCGCCAATGTAATCTGTTGATTTATACAAGATAACATGATTTCTTGATTTGGAATACCTTCCTCCTTGGTTTCAGACAATGGTACACCATTTAAGAACAAGGATGTGAAAAAGTTCCTCGAAAAATATCATATACAATATCGCTTCTCTACGCCTTATTGTCCTCAATCAAATGGCCAAGTAGAAGCCTCAAACAAAGTTATTAGAGAGATTCTAAGGAAAATTGTTAATAAACATCAAAAAGATTGGCATACACAATTATCCTATGCCTTATGTGCCTACAAAACAAGTATTCGAACAACTACTAGTAACACACCGTATAATCTTGTCTATGGCGCAGACATGATAATGCCCTTGGAATTAGAAATTCCTTCCTTGCGAATTTCCCTAAGAGACATCATGGATGATGACATAGAATGAGAGAAAAGGTTACAAGAACTTGAGATGCTTGATGAAAGATGCATTAACACTCTTGAACATCTCAAGGCTTATCAAAAAGGAATACAACGGGCCTATAATGCGCAAGTCATACAATGTTCATTTAATGTTGGGGACAAGTTCTTTATGAAAATCAATGCAATATAAATGCATCGCCTGGTGAAAAAGGTAAGTTCAACCCTAATTGGCTTGGACCGTATATAATTACTGAGGCCTTTGGATCCAGAGCATATAAATTAGCCAATGAGCAAGGTTTGCCACTTAAAGAACCTATTAATGCGACACACCTCAAAATATTTTAAGCTTAAAGATCTAATGTTAAATGTCCCTAAGCTAATTTAGCACATAGATTAACTTCAATTTTGACAAGATAGTATTATTCTGTCTTAATTCATTTGGCATTATATCTTTGTTCAGTTGATCATTGTTGTATCGCATTTCAATAGTAATTTCTTAGAGCACTTTTGTATTAACTGAATATAGCATGAAAGTTAAAGTTATGTGTAAAATAATTAATCATTGTGTTTGTTACAACATGTTCTTTTTAGAATTGTTAGTATATCACAATAGCATTAATTATAGCATTTAGACATCATCACTAGTTGCATTTTATAAAAATCACATGTGATAGATCAAAAACCATTACACATAGATAAAATGAAATAAAACATCATATATATATCTCAGTTTCATGTATACATCCGAATTGACTATCCCTCGAAACAAAATCGTATGTCATAGAGCCTAAAGTCTAGGAATCACATAGCTGAGCCTCGATCGCCAGTACCCTCAGGCCTTCATGGTATGCAAGTGACAGAAGCCTGACCATGTGTGGTTACAAATCGCAAATGACTCCTAGAGATGCTTTGCGATTGTAACCCCCTGATCTCACCTCTCATCTCTATCATCTCCTCATATGCCTCTACTGGTCTCTCTCAGCCCGAGCACTATCTCTGTCAGCTCTTGCCTGCTGGACCTCCCGCAGAAAGAACTCACTAATAGCTGTCTCTCCCCCCGATGTAGGAACCGCTACTATCTGCTCTTGCTGTGCCCTGAGCTCAGCCTCGGCACGCTCAACTTGATGTTGAAACTCCTCTCTCTCTTGTGCAGACTTCTCTAACATGGCCTCTATAGCAGTCATGTATCTGGCAACAGGCATAAATAACTCAACATGGTTTCTAGTGGATGATCGTGGTATATGATCTACCTACACCTGCTACGTTGAAGCATCTACTGGTAACATGTCTCCTATGATGTGACTCACAAAGTCTCACCATGCATCGGTCCCAACTGCCAAACAGAGAGAGATAAATGTTAGACTCCCATATAAAAATCATAAATAAGAAACTATCCAAAGCATAAAATTAATAAACCAAACCTTACCTAGATCTCCATCTCGCCAGGATGGATCTCAGATCGCTGACGGTGTGACAAGCTCTGCTATCTGATCTGCAGCTGGGGGCATAGGCATGCTACTCTCCCCTCATTCTATCTGATTGGGCCTCGCATCGTCTGTAGGAGTAGGACCACGAGCCCTAGACCGTGGTCTCGACCTGGTCTCCTCGTCAATGTCTACCTCCTGCTAGCTTTGTCGCGATCTCACTCTGAAGATGTACTATGATGGGACCTCCTCGGACTCATCCTCGTCCTCTATACCATCCTCGAGATCGTAGTATCCTGCAAAGTCACTGATGTCATCCTCCACCCTTGTGTCACTAGTGTGACCTAGCTAAGGTCAGGCATCTCCTATAGGGTGCTCGGGTGGAAAGATAGGTGCAAGTCGTGTTGTGTGCCACCAGGGCTAATATGCTCAGGTACACTCGACATCATCTGCGCCCTATACTGGAAGTACATCCTCAGGACCCTCATCATCACTAAGTGGTATGTCTGCTATGGTCGTCCGTCAGACAGTATTGGCTCTAACTGCACTCCGAGCTGCACATGCATAGCTCAGATGAACTGTAGAAACATCTTGTACCTGTCCAAACTGTCATGCCACCCTATCAAAATAGAACCAAGATACACCATGATTGAGGTGACCGGCCATCAGTCGATCCCTCTGCATCTAAGCTAGCTGCCTCTGCTTGCCAGGCCATCTGATGTAGCCACGATACGGTCTCCAGACAACGTCACCAGGCTACAATCTGTCAAACACTACTCTCCAGTAGAACAAGTTGTCATGCCTCCAACACCTGACTAGTGGGTAGGCATAGACGCGTGGATAGGTGAATGTTGCCTCTATGGGATAACCCACCGGTTGTGTGCACCTGATGTGCTTAAAGGCCCAAACCTATAATAATGTGCAGACCATCAGACTCTACATCTCGTAGTGGACATATCGCCCTAAGTCACGATATAGGTGTGCAAGCATACTGCGCCCCCATGCATAGATAGTCTGATACTCCTCCATTGCTCTGATAGTGTGAACAAGACCCTCATGAAGGTGAGTGCCTCATCCATCTGGTGTGATGGCTAGTGAGACTATGACAATCATGATCGCCCATAGTAAGGGAATATCTCTGCATCCCTGCTCTAGTAAATGGAGTTGAATATGTCCTCGCTCTGCTTGTGAAATAGTGCGACCCAAGTAGTATAGCTGACTCTCTTGAGTATGCTCCTCTAAGTGATGTCCAACAACCCTCACTGTCTCTCCTCAGATCGGCAGTCGAAGGATCCTAAATACATCCTCCAATGTGATATTAATCTCACTAGTCAATAAATGGAATGTGGATGTATCTGCATCCCATCTCTCCATCAGTGCCATAAGCATCGCACAATGGAATCTGATTGTGGGCATCTCAAACACCCACCATAGGCCCACCATCTATAAGTACTCTCTCTACAGCTGTTAAAGCGCTAGCGCGCTCTCGTAGAAATGCCATCAAACGACCATCTGTGTGCTCCTGCATCTCAGGGACATCTTGTAGATCGAAAAGAAAGCAAGAGTATCAGAATCCTTGCTAGAAACCAAAATATGTTATCAAAGACTGAATAGAGTGCCTATGCCTAAGGCCTGTGTCCTCTGTGGACCAGGGCGCCCTAGGAAGACTAGGGCACCCCAGAGGGACACTGGCGCACCTGTGGGACTAGGGCACCCTAGAGAGACTCTGGCACCCTAGGTGGACCAGGGCGCCCCTGTTTAGGAATCCTATCCACCTTCCCTTTATGGCAGAGACATTGATAAATGTAAAAAGAAAAAAACATGACGAAAGACAACAGAAGGATGGAATCAAGACCCTACCTTGGCCTCAAAGCATCTCTCTGCCACTCAGGCTCAGAGCATCTCCAGTCATGCTAGATGGTATGGACGTCGGCTCGGCATGGTTGTCCTCCTATTCTTCTCTCTCTCTATAATGATAAGAAACAAGAATGAGTTAAGTGATAAGTGACAACTCCCTTTTACATCAAGTAAGTGAGAGAAATCCTATCCCTAACTAGGTGCAAAAGTGTGCTCTTTTCTCTTGAGCCCTTTTCTCAAGCTGTCAAACTCTAATTTTAGTGTTGTTTGTTGCATTGGAATCTTGGTTTCGCTCTTGTTCTTACCCTATGTATTATGGTCAAGCGTTGTTCTTCAAATGACCTCCATAACGCATTTCCCTTGAAATCAATGCGCGTGGATGTCTCCTTGTTTCTACTCTTGGAATGAGCAAGCAGAAACAAGGGGGCATATATCTCCCTCGATTTCCTCCCTCACCATGTTTCATCACTCAAACCCCTAAGCATTTTTTATACTGACTCATTGGTGTTGGTTGTAGGTTGACTTGATTTATGATTTTCTCTAACAAAGTGTGCCTTTGTAGGTTGTGGTTCCTGACTTTGTGGTCTTGAAGGATTGCAGACTTGGAGACTTCTTCCTTCTTGGCAACAGTGCTTCATCTTCCTCTACAGTATCCTTTTGGGTATCCTTTTCATGATTGATATATTTACTTTCCTTTAGTTGCATATGCACGTAGTGTCACATGGCCACTAAAGTGGGGCCTAAATGTAATGTCAGAAATTGTCCTCCTATATGGAATGGTACAATTTCCCTCGGTGTAGCTCCTCACCCTTGGTGACCTCTCAACCTTTTCTTTTTCAACCTTCCCAAAACCCTGATTGACTTAGTCTAGGAGTAGTTTATTCACTTTTTGAGGTAACTGATTGATAGAACCCAGAAAGAGATTTAAGATTAGGGCCCCTTGGACCCCTAAAAATGCAGATCTAAGTTGAAATTGGGGGGCTAGGTGTTGGTCTCCTACAATGGTTTAACAACTAAGCTCATAAAGTTGTGACTCGGAGATTGGACATCTGACCTGAATAGCTATCTTAATCACTATGGAGATGCATTTCACTTGTCAACCCAGGGACGTGAACTTGAAATGGGTCAGCACCGTATGTGCACTAAGAACTTCCAAAGTAGCCACTTCACTCTATAGCTAAGAAAGTCACAATGCTGAAAATAAACTGCTAGGAAAGAAATAACATGAATGTTGAACATCAACCAACAACTATTCTAAGCTCTAGTACATGAAAAAAAATAAAAGTCTAGGCAAACAAATAGGAGACTACTCTGTCTGCTTTGGCTGTAGGAACAGACACATAATAGAATTCTAATGGCTGCAGGAACATTCAATGCCAGATTTAACTAATTGCTTTAACAGAAAATACAAATCAACTAAAGGATGGAATGCTCACCAAGTGGGCCCCCTTGGATGAGTATTCCCTAAGACAAATGTAAACTTAGAAATGTGAACTTATAACTTCATTTTATTCATTGGAAACTTGAGTATGAATGAACATCATAACTGTATTACTAAATAATGTAAATACAATCTTTGATTAATCAACCCCTCAGAAGGAGCACCAGAGTCTTATTTATAGAAAGAAAACTACAAAATAAACTACCTAGCAAGGTGGTCAACTCCAACAGAATAGGAGGACACCACTTTAGGGAAAGCATAGAAACTGGAGAGGAGGTTACGCATGCGTGGAATCTGGTCAAGCAAGTTCCTTCAATGCAGATATAGCACAACAGTAACTCCTAAATTTTCTCAAAAAATAATTAAGACTAATTACAAGGCGGTTATCTTCCCTCCATTTGACATTTGAACAATCACCATGTTTGACTTTATGGTGAGCACCCAACCGGTAGAATCTTCCTCAACTTTATGGTTGCCAGTTATATCTGCATAACAATATTAGTACACACAATAATTGCACATCTGTAACTACCTTAGAGTAGCATTCATTAACCATATGTAAAATTAACATGGATAGTTCATATAGCATGTCATTTTCATAAAAGATTATAAGAAATAACCTATGTCCAACATCTTGTAGTTTTGAGGAAATGTCATAAAAAGATCAAGATCAAACCACCAAAGTCCAAGATAACTACAGCAAGTGGATAATAAAGTTTTAAAAAAATGAGTCATAAACTAGACTCATCACTAGGACTTGGGCACCCACGCCCTAGTCCTCCCTCATTTCACAGGATTTTAAATTTTGGTGGGGTGTCGGTTCCTACTGAGTGCCTCAGGATTCCGTTTTCAAATTCTCAGTTTTTGCGCGATATCGAGACGTTATTTCAAAATTTGAATTCCCTAAAGCTAGATATAAAAAAACATTTGCAATTCATTTTAACACACACAATTCTTATGCAAGTTTGATGCCAAAACTCTATTGCAATTGCCATTGAAGACCAGCAACTTGTTGAAGCTATTCGAAATATTCTTTATTTGCTATCTTGGAGACCATGGATGAAGATTAGGAATCAAGATCTTGAGTCTATCTTGCTCTTCCTAGGGTTTGTACACCCTTTACATGATCGGGAGAAGGGTTGAAGCCTCCAACAGCAAGCTTGGAGATCCTCTGCAGACATTGCTGATTCGCCTTCTTGTTCATGCAAGTCTTCATTTATCTCCTCTCCTTGAGGTGAAGTTGTATGTGTTTATTGATGCAAAGCAAGTTGTTGATCTTCCCTTGATTGAGACATATAGGGTTTGATTTTTCTGCATACTCACATTGTTAGGTTTGCACACACTTCTGTAAATCTTTTCCTTTGGCTATTGTTGAGGTAAGAATACCAAAGACGGGGCTTGACTGAGGCTAGCTCCTATATAGCCACAACAATTTCCTTCTTTTGTATGTGCAGATCGTGTTTCACAAGTTCCAGCGAAAAGAAGCTACAGAAGAAGGATATTTCAGGTACAGTCGCGATAGACTTTCAGATTTTTAGATCCCAAGACTTGCGGGACATTGGAGCAGGCGCCCTAGTCCAACCAAGTGTTTTCTTCGAGATCTAAAAGCCATTTTACAGTCTTAGACACCCTGTGCAGAAGGTTTTCTTGTTTAGAAATTTGTAGGACATTGGAGCGGGCGCCCTAGTCTAAGTAGCCCTCAAAATCTGGGTATTGTGTCTCTGAAACCCCTCCTCTGCACTTCTGTGATCAGTTTTATCAGATACTTCATCAGTTTTTGTATATTGTTGATTTGAGGCATAATTAGGGTTTTACTTGGTTGGAAGTACAACACTTGATAAAATCTTGATTAGGGCCTTAGGTTACAAAACCACGCGAGCATCAAAGGGAGGCAAAGTGATTAGAAGCTTGTTCCAAGCTCAATCCTTGTCTCCCCAATGCTTAGCGGTGGGAAATGGTAGCATATAACCTAGTAAACAAACTATCATTTTTCACCCTAAACACTTTCTATCTCTTCTGTCGATCACATGTATTCTAATGATGCATGGGTTGAATTTAAAGAAAATTAAAAGAAACAAGAGACGCTTGATAAGTTGAACTCCTTACACAATCAACTTGCTAACATAAATTATGATATATTCATTTCATTTGTCATTGATGAGATTACTAAGGTACTTCTCAGTAACCAACATGGCATGGATATAATCAAGGCTATAGGGAAAATCATGATACACGAGCTTATCATATGGTGGATGGTGCAGGGGCACCTTTAGGCCATATGGTCAAATTTTGGTTTTATGTTTTGTTTTGATGTGTTTGGTCTAATAAGGTCATTTATGACCATTTGGTATCATTTTGATCTATTTTGAAATGTTATAGGTCCATTGGTCAAAATTTGTAAACATTTGCAAAAAAGATGTAAAAGTTGTCATTGTGAAAGTTGTTAAAAAGTGCATTAAAATTGCAACTTTGATTAGGAAGTTAGTTGTGGGTGGTTGGTAGTTGGAAAATAATTGGGAAAGAATAAATACAGGTTGTAAACATGAATCCCAAGGTTGGAGAAGGTGGGAGTGAACATTTGAATGAAGATTGTGAATCATTTTGGAGCAATTTCTTTGCACTTTTCTATAACAATTCTGTTCTTTTGCTTGGTACGGATTTGTAAGGCCCATTTAATGATCTAAAACTAGTTGGAAAGATTGGAGACATGAATCTACTTCATTTTTCTTTTTGTTGCATCAATTTTCATGGATATTGGAATAAGTTATGGCATTTTTATTGAGGGTAGGTCTGTAAAGTTTAATTTTCTGAAAATGTAGTCTGAAAACATGCATAGTACGGCATAGTACGACCTCATATTGAGGAATATAATAGATGGATAGAAAGATATTTTTTTCTAGTTTACAATTATTTTGGTTGCATGTGATTTCATTATGTTTTGAATGAGTTATCTCATTTTTGGTGAAAGCAGTTTTGTAACAGTCCTAGGGTTTGCACAAGAACAGTCTTATTTTTGCCCTATTCTGTACAAAACAACCCTAGCCCATTTTGACATATGTTTAATAAGGGCCAAAAGGGTATTCCAAACATGTCTTAGATTTTGAATATCAAGTCTGTACTGAAAATTATGGTCAAAAATGTCTAAATTCTGCTCCATGGTTTAGAGTTTAAGAGCAAGTTGCCAAGAATGAACAAGAATGCACATTTGCATCATTTGTATTGGATTGTTGTTGGAATGTGTCAAGTTAGTCTTGTTTGAGTCCTTTCTTTGCATCAAATTGGTATCAAAGCCCAAAGATCTGGGCAAGGAAGTTTTGGGAGTTTGTGTATTATTTTTTTTAAGGTTGATGAGAAGAGCTTGGATACCAAAAGACTAGGCAAGGAAGAAAAGAAAAGAAAGCCCTAGGTGAGGTATCATGAAAAGAAGACAAGAAGACAGGGAGGATAGAAAGATGCAGCAACAAACTCAAAAGGAAAGCATTAAGAAGAAAGATGGACAAAAAGCATCATCATTATTAAATAAATTATTCAAAGTGGCAAAGAAGCTACAGGAGGAAGAAATGGAAAAGATGATACAGAAAGAAGAAATTGCAGCCAAGAAAGAAAGCAAGATGGAAAAGGAAAGCTTATTCCGGACTATCTGCAAGTCCAGAGGTAAATGTTGTCAAGTTGCGATTTCAGATATCTGCATGGATAATATTGTTTCTAAATACATGGTAGATAAATTGGATTTGGAAAGAATACCACACCCCACGCCCTATTCAGTGAGTTGGCTTCAAACAGGTAACTAGGTAACTGTACGTGAGCAATGCAAAGTTGAGTTTCACATAGGCAATTATAAGGATGAAATAGTTTGTGATATTATGCATTTGGATGTATGTCACATTGTGTTTGGAAGGTTGTGGCATTATAGCAGCGCAAAGAAGTATAACATGAAAAACAACACATATGAGTTAGACAAAGATGGGACGAAATATGCATTAATAGCCTTGAAGGGTGAGTGCATAGGAATTGAAAGCTTGTTGTTAGGTGAGAAGACAAATGTACGAAAGTATGAAGCAGAGACAAATGAGGTAATGGAAGAGGTAATAAGTTTTGATAACATGTTGTTTGATAAACTAGTTGAACAAGAAATGGAAGAAATTTCTTTTGAATTTGCTCAAACCAATGAAAGTAATGGTGACATTGATGTTGAAGTGGGTGATGTTCAGGAAGAAGAAGAAGAAGAGATAGCAAAAGAAATTGTAGAAGACTCAAGGATAGTCCAAAGAGAGAATATAGTCATGGAGGATAAGGAGGTAGCATGGTCCTCAAGAGAAGAACCGAGAGATGAGAATGTTGATGTCAAGGAGAACAAAAGAATGGATGGGCAATTTAAAAATACAGATGAATGGCTGAGTATGTTTGAGGTGAAGCCAAATATTTTGGAGCATAATGAAGAGAAAAGGATGTATGGAAAACAACATGAGGTGGATGAAGAAATGAAGTATGAAGAAGAAGAATGTGCTTTCTTTAATATGTTTGTCTCATGTGCAGGTAACAAAGACAAAGTGAATGAAAGAGACAATAAATTTACAATTGCAGTCCAAGTCAAGCTAGAACGAGAATACAAACAAAAGCACATGGCTACATTGTACCAAGTTGGCCTTGGCTCAAGAAGCATGTTATTGGACCAAAAAACACAAGTGCACCAATTGATACAAATGTAGTTGAGATCCAACAAAAAAAACAATGCGCACATGCAAAGGAACTGGAAGACAAAAAAGAAGATTCCTATTTGAGTTGGAACTCAAATTTTCTCTTCCCTGGGAGTATGGTGCAGGGGCACCTTCATGCCATATGGTCAAATTTGGTCAAATTTTGGTTTTATGTTTTGTTTTGATGTGTTTGGTCTGATAAGGTCATTTATGACCATTTGGTATCATTTTGATCCATTTTGGAATGTTATAGGTCCATTGGTCAAAACTTGTAAACATTTGCAAAAAAGATGTAAAAGTTGTCATTGTGAAAGTTGTCAAAAAGTTAATTAAAGTTGCAACTTTGATTAGGAAGTTAGTTGTGGGTGGTTGGTAGTTGGAAAATGATTGGGAAAGCATAAATACATGTTGTAAACATGAATCCCAAGGTTGGATAAGGTTGGATAAGGTTGGAGAAGGTGGGAGTGAACATTTGAATGAAGATTGTGAATGATTCTGGAGCAATTTCTTTGCATTTTTCTGTAACAGTTATGTTCTTTTGCTTGGTATGGATTTGTAAGGCCCATTTAATGATCTAAAACTAGTTGGAAAGTGTGGGCATGTGAATCTACTTCATTTTGCTTTTTGTTGCATCAATTTTCATAGAGATTTGAATAAGTTATGGCATTTTATTGAGGGTAGGTCTGTAAAGTTTAATTTTCTGAAAATGCAGTCTGAAAACACGCATGGTTCGGCATGGTACAATCTCATATTGAGAAATATAATAGATAGATGGAAATATATTTTTTTCTAGTTTACAATGCTTTTGATTGCATGTGATTTCATTATGTTTTGAGTGAGTTATACCAATTTTGGTGAAAGCAGTTTTGTAAGAATCCTAGGGTTTGCACAGGAACAGTCTTGTTTTTGCTCTATTCCATACAAAACAACCCTAGCCTATTTTGACATATGTTTAATAAGGGTCAAAAGGGTATTCCAAACAGGTCTTAGATTTTGAATATCAGGTCTGTACTGAAAGTTATGGTCAAAAAGGTCTAAATTCTGCTCCATGGTTTAGGGTTTAAGAGCAAGTTGCCAAGAATGAATAAAAATGCACATTTGCATCATTTTTATTGGACTATTGTTGCAATGTATCAAGCTAGTATTTTTTGAGTCATTTCTCTGCATCAGTGGATCATATTTCCTCAACACTTTCCTAACCCTAGCTTTATTCATTATACCCATAGTTTGCATATGAACCATCCAAGCCTATCCCAAAACCTTGGTACTTTACATCACTCACGTTCCCATAATTTGCCTTTGAGATCATCACCATCCTTCATGTCTACCTTCATTCCTCCCCTTTCTATGGTCCATTCTCATTCTTCTCCAAGTCCATATGTTAAACCCCTACCTACCACATCCATAACTACACCTTTCACTTCTATATATTTATCTAGCCATACCAACCTTATGTCTCAACCTATATACACTCTCACTTTAACTACTTATATATTTTTTGTTTTCTCCACTACTCCTTAATCCACTCATATGCCTTTAGTTTCTTCTATCGCACCCAATATTTTGGCCCCACCATGAGTGAGCTAAAAGATATAAACACATATATTATCCAAGATTTGTGAAAGTTTCTTAAAAATATCTAAGTGATCTACTACATGACCCATTGGCATATGACATGTAATCTTATATGTTAATAATGGGATTTTTAACGCCTAGTCTTGCAATGTGTGATGGTAAAGGAAATCATTTGGCTCACATATGATCTTTCAATGTAGTGTGCATACTACATTTATGATCATCAATTACTTGCTAAATTGTTTACATACAACTTTAGAGATAATGCACTTTCTTTTAACCTTTACCTTATGCTTCAATCCATTCCTTTACAAGACCTGGCCAATGTTTATCATTTCCAACACAACATTGGGGTTGAAATGACATTTCCAAATTAACACAATGTAAACAAGGACCAAATGAAACAATAATGATTTGTGCTGAGAGTTTAAGCTATGCTAGCCAATATGAGTTATCAACCCCTAAACATTGAGCTTCAAGGTTTATTTATTTATGGTCTCCTCCCAAGCATCAAAGAAGTGTGTTTTGCAATACGTATAGTTCATTTTTTGAGTTGTGTTAGTGTATTCCACTATGAGCTCAAGTTGTTACAAATAATCTCCTATATTATGACATCTCTAGCACTTCTCACCCTCATAAGTTCCAACCAAAGTCAAATTTCAAAAATGGAGGCAATAGGGATGGATTTAAATACAAACATAATGTCAATACAATCAATGATTCTCATATCAACATTATTAGCTTAAAACCAAGGAAACATAGAAAGTTCACAAGATTGATAGACTCCCCCATATAGTGTTACAACATTTTTTGCAACATCAACTTAACACCTTACCTCCCATCAAGTCAATTAATTCATCTAGAGGTGTCCCACAATATTTCAATGCTAATTATTTGTGTGATTACCATAGTACACATGGACAAACTACGGGTAGGGGCATAACACTCAAGTATAATATGAAGGTATCAAATTGACAATCATGTGATTCAAATAGAGGGTATTGAGAATAGAAACATTCTTTAACACCTCAACATGATGGATCTAATAATTAGAGGATAATGAGGATCCTCCCAATGTTAACTATTGTAATGATTATATTAGTTTTATTTAAAAAATTAATGCTACACCTAGCACATTTAACATAATAGTTATAAATGAAGATATCAAACATGATGACTATCAAAGAAAAATTTACATGCGAGTATTAATGGCACACCATGTGGTGATATGATGATTGACCCCAAAGCTCCAGTGAATATTACAATAGAAATAAGGGTATCTCAATGGGTTCAATGTGAGTCACAAATTATGAAAGATACATGATTAGTTATACATTCACATATTAATGTTCAATGTGCTAACACAAAAATATCTATCAAAAAATCTCAAAAGAAAGTACATGTAACACTAATGACATCTTAGCTTGTTCTCCAAAGATAACATCAAGCTTACAACATTAATACACCACTTTTGTTCATAAGGAGACACTTCATGATCATACATCATCACCATTGCCACTTGGGCATCATGGCACCATAGAGGATAGTTCCATATCAGACAATGATTACTAACACATTTTTACCCCATTTAACGTGACCCTATACCACCTGAGTGCATTGATACTATTGTGTGTATTTAGCACATGGCATACTCTTGAGGAAAAAGGGTTGTGTATTTTATCCTATTTTGTTCCTATCTCTCTATCTGTTATGTTACATATGTGCATTCATAGATCACATTTTTGTGAAGACAAAGGATCATTATGGAAGTTGAAACCATTGAGCTTCCATGTGTAACGCTTCATCTCCCAATGGTTAGAGCTCTAGTTGCTCATTACGCTGACATCTAGTGTGTCATGAAATGACTCAAAAAGTTCCACCAACTAGTGTTTGCATGAATTGAAATGTTTGGTGCAGTCCCAATGAAGAAATAGTTACATAATGCCTCTCAGAACAAAGATAAAAGGTTGCTTACCCTCAAGTTGGGTAGGTAGAAGGGGGATTGGGTGGGATGAGAAAGTTCCCTTCCATTCGATCCATCAAGTTGCCACCATCTTGAAAATCATCTTGCTTACCATAGTGGTTTGCCACACTATGAGGCCCCTTCTCTAGATGGGCATTTTCATTTCACAAGGCCAGTCAAACCGTAGGCATTGACTTCATACTCACACAACTAAGAATAAATTTTTCATTGGTATAATCTCTAATACATCTAGATGCATGGGCTTGTGTGTGTTTTTGCAACATGAATCCTAGCATTGCATAAGTGATGCATAGTACATGGAGTTTTGTGCAAGGTTGTGCACTATTGTGTGAGTGATCGAGATGGGAGCATATGCTTGTGTAATAGGAAGCAAATTATTCACCTCCTTAAAAGATAATTGTCCCAATTATGTTGAAAATTTGAATCCAAAATAGAGTCTACATGACATGTTTGAATCATGAAACCCCTTCAAAGATCGGATGTCTATATTACTTATTGACATTGTGATGCTCTAAGGATTGCTTGTGTAGATATAGGTATGGATGCCCAAGTATTATATATAGGAAACAATTGGGGTGACATCACATACTAACTCCTCGTGTAAGGGATAAATAGCATATGACAAACAACATTGATGTGTGACATGTATCCCTCTAGTGTTGTAGGAATTAATCTTATCCCAAACCGTATGGTTGTAGATAGGGCATGGTTGGTAAATTCAGGCATGTGATAGCGGCTTTAGAAATGAAGCTCTTCATGCTATTGACATCAACCAAAAAACCAACAATTGACCTTGCACCCACATGGTATAGGCACTCTAATTCAATAGCTAGAACAAATGTTGACATCTCCAGTGTATGTTTCTTCCATTTCCAGCTAGTAGGGACCCCTACTTTTGTGAAAACAAGTTCTACATGTGGCACACTACATGAGAGTGGTTGTTGATTTTGATTTTGTCAAACCATTAACTCTCTTGAACAATTTATTTTACCCAAAGAAGGCAGTATCTTCAATGCAGGGGATTTGTCTTGTTTGCCCTAATCTTTGACTTGGCCAACTTGAATTTGTACTAAACGAATGGTCTTAGGTTGCATAATACCTGAGGGCTCTATGCTAATCTAACTTGAGTGTAACCAACTTCACATAGACATTGGGTAAGGCATTATTCTAGGCATGAACTGATTACGCACATCCTTGCCACGATTGTTGCTACTAAATATAGTTGTCATCATAGACATCTTTAGTTGAGTATCCACATTGAAGGCTTCCAAGAAGTTCTCCTAGGTTGACTCACATCTTCTCTGTATCTTGTCCTCTCAGAGAGCATGGCATTGCCACCACTTCTTAATAGGTGAGATTTTCAAAAGTGTGATCTTAATTTCTTATTCATAAACAAAAGGTCATTCAAAGATAAATATGACTCTTAAGGTAGCCTTAAGGAGATTGACTTTTAGAAGTGCAATCATGATCTTTTTTCATCAAAAAAAGTCACTTGACAATTAATCCAATTGAAGCACCTATTCAAGGACTTTGGCAAACCAATTGAACAATATTTTGATTAGGATAAGTTAGTTTTTAAAGGGACCATTAACCCTGTACAAACCTCAAGTTTTGAGAGGACCCTGAAACCTTACAAAGTTCAAGCCAAGTTGCTCATGGGAACTACACACCCACAATACAAAGGGTCAACCTACACAATACCACATCCCAAATGAGCAATCCGCACACCCTTGACCTGAGGATTAAAGTCAGCCACCAAAGTGGGAAGACCCTTCTTCCTACAACAACCGTCCAAGAAACACCATTATCGAAATCATCTGATCAAGGAGAGAGGAGAGGGGGGTCCTCTACCACATCATCCACCAAAACCACCCTCTGCAAGAGAGAGAGTGACTAACCGAGGAAGTCAGAAGCCAAATAGACTCCGTAGAAAAATTTGGAGTAGGGGTCCCCATGCAACGACCTAGAATGGGAGTTGATGCGGGAACACCCAGAGACGAATAAAAAGAAGAGTTATCAACAGGAATAGAGGGAGTCTCAAAAACAACATTACCACTAGAGGAAGTTGCCACAAGTATGAGATTCATCGTAGGGGAAACCTAAGAAGGCATGTCATCTTGAGAGTCAAAATCACCCATAGTCAAGTGGTCAGTGCAGACATTTTGCCACCACGAAGTCGGGCTCACCTTGCAACAAGGACAATCAAATCCATGTGTCCAATGGAGAAGCAACACCTACAACGGAAGGGGAGACCCTCATAATCAAACAGGTGAATACATGACCTATCCTCCACCAACAAAACAATCTCCCTAGGAAGTGCCTTGGAGGTGTCAATATCCACTAAAATATGGCCAAAAGTAGGACAGCTCATGAGAGTGGTAATATCAGCAAGCTTCATAAATCAACCAATAGCATTGTCAATGGCCTCATAACAAGACTCAACCGAAAATGGAGAGGAAGATGTGGAAGTCATCGCCACACAAGTCTAATATTGAGAAGTTCTGAGAGCAAATTGAAGGCAGTAGACCATGGCTTGAGTGAGAGGGAATGTTCACCCCACATCCACACCATCTTGAAGGAACTAGTTAAACAATGTTCTTTAAGAGCCTTTTACAATTTCTCTTTGATCAATGTGGACTGCATCTTACACTTCTTCCACCTAAACTCATTTGAAATTGCTTGGGAGATAATATGATGGATCTTATAGTTTGATGTTGAGGCTCAAATACTCTAATCTCGTTTAATAAGACATGCAAGATGAAATTGAATCATAATTTCATCTCTCTACTCCTTATGTTACAAATGTACATATATAGATTGCATGTTTGTAAAGACAAAGGATCATTATCAAAGTTAACATTGTTGAACTTTTGTATGTGACGCTTCATCTCTTGACAGTTAGAACTCTAGTTGCTTGTGCTAACATCTAGTGTGTTAGGAAATGACTAGAGAAGTTATGCCCAATTAATGTTTGTGTGAATTGAAACATTGTGTGGTGTTCTACTATGTTGCACAATGTACTGCTCTGAGATTTGAACTATGTGCACTAACATGAGTAGGTGTAATGTGGAACTTCGACAAAGTTGCTTATGAAAATGTGAAAATGAACTTTAATGTTGTGTGAGTGGCACATGATGCAAAGGGCTATGCAAGAGTTGCATGACATTTTGATTGCACGACATGGCTCCAAGTGTTGCACATGAAGCAAGGGGATGTGCACATTGGGTGGCATGGTTCCCAACATTGCATAAATGATGCATAATGCAAGGAGTTGTGCATGTTGCCGCAACTTGAATCATGGTGTTGCCTGAGTGGTGCATGGTGCATGGAGTTGTGTGAGATTGTGCAATGTTGTATGAGGGATTGAGATATGCTTGTGCAATATAATGCAAATTATTCACCTCAAAAGTTAAGTGTCTCAATTATGCTAAACAATATTTGTGCAAAACAATGTCAATGTTATGCAACATGCTTGAATCATGAAACCATCTTAGGGACCCAATGTCTCTTACCATTCATCAATATTGTGATGCTATGGATTGGTTGTGTAGATACAAGTAGCAATGCCCAAGGATTATATCACAGAAATCAATTGGTGTGACATCACACAATAACTCATCGTGTAAGGGATGAATAGCATGCAAAAGATTTTGTGGATATGGAACATGCATGCCTCTAGTGTTCTGGAAATTAATCCATCCCAAACTATAAGCTTGTAGAGGTGGCATGGTTAGTAAATTCAAGCATGTGATAGTAGCTTTAGAAATGAGGTTATTCATGCTACTACCATCAATCAAAAATTCCAATGGTTGACCTTGCACTCACATCTACAAATGGAATTGTCGATCTACAACAATATTTGGAGCAATTATTGTGGTTGCACTAAAAAAAACATATTTGAGGCTTGTTTCTTCCACTTCAAGCTTGTGTGAACCCTCTAGTTTTGTGTGAACAAGTTTTGCATATGGCACTCTAAATTCAACTAGTAGTTTATTTTGTGTTTATCCCACCATTTCTCTCTTAAATATTTTGTTTTGTCCAATGAGGTCATTATCTTTAGCATGGGGAATTTGTCTCATTCACCCTTCATCTTTGACTCCTCAGCCATAATTGTGTAATGATAGCTTCTGCCCTCAACTTGACCTTGGCTAACTTCAATTTGGACCATAGTTCCTCAGAGTATGAAATAGGGGGACAAAGGGACAAGTTACAAGGACGGGGTACCAAGGACCTTGATTTGAGGATGGTGGGGGTACAACGAGGGTACCACAACTAGCAAAGGTTTGGTGGTAAAGCCCCTAACCGGCTTGAGGGACAATGCCACTCATAAGGGTTTGAGTTCCCCCTAGAAAAAGATGAGGGATATGCACTTTTTATAGCTTTTTTTAGTGTTTGAGGTGTGGATGGGGCCCATTAGACTATTAGGGTTAGGGTTAGTGGCCCAAATTTTCCAAAATATGTTTTTTTAAATCACTTTACGAAGTGCCACACATGGGGGAATACTACATGTTTCCAAGATGTTCGAGGGACAGTTGAGTTTCTTGGGGGTCATGTCTCGACATAGACATCCCCTCAGCTTCCCTATCTAGGGAGGATGCCACATAAACATCGCCTCTGAGGGATCATCCCAAGGATGTCTCCTACCTGTTGATGATGATGTTGGCACGATGCAAGGACATTTCCCTAGCATCCCACCGTCTCAAGAACATCCTTGTCTCTAGATAACCATTTTTCAAAGGTACACATCCTTATGGAACATTGTTTAGACTAAATTAATGGTTGCAAATCACTATGATACCAGAGGACTCTATGCTACTCTAACTCAAATGTGCCCAACTTCACATAGAGATTGTGTAAGGCATTGGTGTAGGCATAAACTAACTAGTCATGTCTTTGCCACAAATGTTGTTGGACATGGTGATGATCATAGACATCTTCAATGCAGTACTCAACATTGAAGCCTTCAAGGAAGTTCTCCTAGGTTGGCTCAAATATTCTTCCTATCTGATCCTTCCACAAAGTATAGGCTTGCCACCACTTCTTAATGAGTGAAAAGACTTTAGAAGTGTGATCTTGGTCTTTTCTTGGGGTGAACTCGAACCACTGAAAGTTTTACCTAACAATTAAGCCAATTGAACCACCTATTTGAGGACTTCAACAAACTAGTTAAAAAGAAATGTTCATTGTTATTAAAAACCCTTTATAATTTCTCTTTGATCATAGTGTGGACTACAACTTGTGCTTCTTCCATCTAAACTCATTTGAAACTACTTGGGAGATAATCTTCTAATGGATCTCGTGGTTCGATGTTGAGGCTCAAATACTTTGATCATGTTCAACAAGTCATGCAAGATGAACCACTCTAATACCAATGATCTAGATCCCAAGTAAGTCTAGGGAAAAACACCCTAGATGAGGGCCTAGATGTGGTGTGTGTGAAGAAGCAATATAGTGATGAGGGTTTGGACAAAGAAGAATACTAGAATTGAAATGAAAGTCCTTTTATTTTGTGCATTAATACATTGCATACTTTCGAAAGAGATGTATCGTTATGACTTTTCTCCTATATTTCTCTCTTTGTTGCTTTTGTTATAGATGTGCATTAATAGATTGCATGTTTGTGGAGACAAAGGATCATTATGGAAGATGAAGCAAGTTACGCTTCCACGTCGCTTCATCTTCCAATAGTTCAAATTTTGGTTGCTCATGCTAACAACTACCATGTCATGGAACACTTCTAGAAGTTGTGCCCAATTAATGTTCCCAAATGTTGCATAGTGTTTTGCTAGGAGTTTTGAAATGTGGACCTTATGTGCACTACCATAAGTAGGTGTAAATGCGGCGCAAAGCTCAAATGGTCTTACCTATGAACTTGTGTGGCATGAACCTTGGTGGTTTGCAAGTGGTTCATAATGCAGAGGGTTATGCAAAAGTTATATGATGTCTTCTAAAATTGGGCAACAAGTTTCCAAACATATTGCATGAGTGACACATGAAGCAAGGAGCTACACAGTTGGCATGGCATGGTTCTCAATGTTGTGTGGATGATATAATGCATGTAGTTGCTCGTGTCACCACCACATGATTTCTAAAATTGTGAGAGTGGTGCATGGTGCATGGTGTTGCAAATGAGATTGTGCACTGTTGTGCAAAGGACTGAAGTTGGCATGAAGGCTTGTGTGATAACATGCAAATCAGTACAAGCACAAATGAATAGGTTTGTAAATGCAGGTGGTGAAATTCTACAGTTGATAAAAGTACACATACACAATGTCCCAAGACTAGACTGCAGGTGTGGCCAAAATTTATCCTATCATAAGTCTCTAATCATTTATCCAGTCCCAAATTCTAATTTCCAAAAACACACTAAAAACCAAATAAGCTTTTTCATCCTTCTCAACACCATTTCAAATGTCCGTGTCTCAATTACTCAGATCTATGTTTACATTAATCAATCTAAACTCCTTTAAAATCTAGGGTCTATACTCCTAGATCTTCTAATGTAGGGTGTGATTTATTTCCCTTCAGATTCATTTTTGCCTTTGGTAATACCATTCTAACGTGGAATATTACCTCTTAGTAAGTCCAAAAATCCCAAATATACATCATGATACGTCATATTTTCATTAAGTATTTTTATTATAATGTGTCAAGATATCATCATAAACTTTGATTTCCAAGCCCTGGGTTGTAGCAAATAGCAACTTGTACTAACTATGAAGTCCTATCTGTGTGGGATTTCTATATAACACACATCTACGCGTTTATTACCCCATATAACCAATCTATTATTATTGCCATTATCCAACTTGAACAGATAAATGGAAAAAACATTTTGACTTCTGAATGGCCATGTGCAATATCAAATCTTAGTTTCCTCCTTTCTGTTATTAGTTGTGTTTAATCCTTTACCGGAGCAATAATTTTATGTTGAATGAGTTTATATTTGCAGAAAATAAGCAAAATTGTTAACTACATGCAACGAGTATCCGTACCATTCAAAATCAATATAAAAATTGTTTGTAGTACATATTTAAATCAAAATTTCAGCAAACCATTCAATCACTAATATCCCTATTACATGTTATAGAAGAACATTATCTTAAACATTAATTCTTTTAATGCAATGCGTCTTTAATTATTCTTCAATGTCCTTCGACATTATTCAACTGAAAGATCGGTAACCACAAAACAATTAGCTTTCATTTTCTCTATAGGGCAGTAAATATGTAAGGGATGTCCATAATCTAATGCAGAAAACTGCACCAGTTCAACCTTAGTACGCCTTTGAAAAGAAAAAAAAATTGGGTCCCCTTGAAATCCAATTTGAGTAATTAAAAAACAGTATGTTCAATCCAAATGGCAAAACATATATATCAATCTCCTTAAGGCAGCCAGACTAAAGATATGCAAAACCAAAAAGAATATAGAAGGCTGCAGTTTGAACATAATGACTTCATCTAATGCGGTCCTGCAAGTCTGCAAGCAGACTTGATGCAACTGATGACAGTTTTTTCCCAGTTTCACCAGCAATTGACTTCAGCGATGATACATCTTGTGAAGCCTATAACAATATATCAAGAACCGAATTTTAATATCCACTCAATCATTTAGAGAATGAGAAAATGTGCAAATTAATTATTACTCTGACGCATCTAGCATGTTTATATAGGCATTAGTAAAAGTGTTCCACTGAGGCAGAACCTCAAATTACAAGATACACAATCTCATGATGAAATTGCCATACCATGGTATCATGAGATTGCGATACCATGGTAAGACAACACACAAACATCATTCACAACTAACATGCAGAGTGGAAGATACAAACATAAAAACAATCGTTTGTTCTATGAATAAAAAGGTGTGATCCTCCACATCAACTATCCTTCTTCCAAACAAATACATCCTAAAGATTTTATCACATTAAGAAATTTCAGAACTTATAACAATGTAAATAGTCCAAATCTTGCACTTGCCCCTGGAACATTTATGCAGAAGTCAAAACCCTATCCATGAAGTCCAACCTCCCAGAATATAACATAAAAGCCAATTTACCCCTATTTGTTCATCTTAAATTATCATCCTAGAATCTCTTGATACATGGTAAATATAGAAAATGGATCTTTGAATCCAAATAATATTGCCCTTCAATAAAAAAGAAACAGAATATGTAATCGTATTCCAATCAAGATTCATAAAAGTAAACACAAAACAAGAAGTATTCCCTTCAATAAAAAACAAGTTCTTCAATACAAATATAAATAGTGTAACAACCTAATCCTAGATATCTTAAGAATAAAAATAAGTGTTATCCCAAAAATATTAAGAAAAGGAATCTGCTCATTGAAAAAACTGAGGAATGGTATAACCCCCTACCTAGCATCCCTACAATCACTACCAAATACATAGAATTGTGCAAACCATACTTGCAATAGCTTCCCAACTCAAATTTTAAAACTATTAAATCTAAGATATGCATAATTAGGTCCATAAATTATAAACACTAGAAAGCATGTAACTATGTTTGCTGGCAATCCTAACACAAACATGTTATAACTGGAAGATAGATGCTGCCAGACACTCGAGACTTTTTTTCCCATAAATATTCTGAAGTCACGATAATGTGTCCATCAGCACAGATATCTAAAGTCTACTATTGCCATAAAACTTGAATGAATATTTTACACAATGTGTCCCAACTACAAATTATAGTGACAAAATTTGAAGATGCCATTGGCAAAGAGAGTGACAAGGCATAGAAACTAAAATTCATCTCTAGCTGCACTTTTGCTGCTTCTTAGCATAACAACAACCTACACACATTGATATGTTCGGCCAAGTCTTGATCTCAACACTATGATATAGAGTTACTGAGAACAACATTAATTAATCCTATAGAAACCATTGCAGCAACTTATAGAAGTGTGCATGCATGTGTGCCAAGAGGAGACAAGACAAAGCAAACCCACTAGAAGGAACTGTGATGAAAAAGAAGGATAATAAACTTACCTACATACTTATATAAATGCCACTAATATAATATTCTACAGAAACAATGCATGCATAGCATGCTAAAATATTGTAGCATCTGTGTACATGATCTGTAATCAGGATGGTTATTCCACACCTAGATTCACTAATGTAAATTATTTTCATCCCTATTGTAACTTCATTGCATAAGTTGCTGTTCCTGATGTGGAAATAAGTAAAAGCAGTCCCTATTCTTGAATAATAAAGTATAGAGCAAGGTATTAAAGTATGGAAATGCACACAAAGTGCATAATAGGAATGAGAACCAGCAATTGATCTGGAGAAACCCAAATCGGAAAAATTTCCTGACAGGTAAGGTGGTGTTACTTCTTGCTCAAATCAAGCCTTACAAGGACTTCTTGCCTACAACAGCAATGTCATACACCATACAACTCTCTAATGCTCTTACTCATTAAACCTCTGCAACATTCTTCAAGACTCGGGCTGCTAAGAACAAGCCTTTGAAACCAGTTTTTCTTAAATAACACTAAGTAATTCAACGAATACAATGATCTTTTTTGGGTGTTTTATAATAAGAGAGTTACAAACGAGACAGAGAAGGAGGTTCAAACATCATAACAACCAAAAGGAATCTCGTGGACACATTTTGGAACTCTCAGACGCTGCAGACCCTGCCTCTGTCATATCTAAGGCATGTTTGACCATAGTCAAACCTACTCTGCTTGTCC
The DNA here is from genome assembly GCA_027924645.1 of Cunninghamia lanceolata. NCBI lineage: Eukaryota > Viridiplantae > Streptophyta > Pinopsida > Cupressales > Cupressaceae > Cunninghamia > Cunninghamia lanceolata. The sequence goes on from BSBN01000254.1 coordinate 28,200,137, forward strand.
AGTTTTTGACACAGATAATTTCAACTGTTGTCAAACTAGTCAAATGTGTCCTACCACAGTCAAACCCATCAGATCTGTCTTTCTCTCTGTCAGCTCCAACTCCACTGTATTTAGGTCCTTGAGTTACTTCTTCCTCTGTGTTTCCAGTTATCATCGGCATCTACAACTCGACTTATGTGTCATTTTCTGATGAATGAGTCTTTATGGTGTGCTAGGCATAAGTGGGCTTTACTGAGAACATAAATGGATAAGCTACTTACCAACTTGACTGATCCAATCACAGATAAGTACATATGGTGGGCACATAGAGAGACACTAAAGTGTGTGCACAATGAGCAAGCATTCGTATCCCATACCCACTTGATTATTTGTTTGTCTATGCATTTTAGAACCCTTAATCTGAGCCAAAAACAAAAAAGATAATCTTCGATAGCAAGATTTGGCAATTACTACTTAGCAATCATGTTTTGAATGCACCCAAGGAGTTTCCTGTGCCATTTGACTTGTTGAATGGCACAGCAGCCAAACCTGGGAATTATCTGATCACTCCTGTGCATGATAAATAAAAATGGTGGCTTGTTGAAAAACTCACAATTAAAGCATTATTTATTGAAAACTCACAAATAAACAAAAACACCAGGTTTTACCTTTTCACCAATTATATCGAGGCAAAAAAATTTCCATTTCATCAAGTCACTCAGAAATTTAGAAAGACTTGCAAACCGGATTTGCAGTCAATCAGTCAAACACTATCTCTCCAACAACATCAACTCAAAATAGGCACACCCTCCTCTACTAGGGTATGCTGTTTTTCAGATTTTCAAGTATGCCAATCTATCAGATTCAGCCGTCAGAAACCAGGTGGTAGTTTTGTTAATTTTCTCATGGAGCAAGGCTAGAACTCAATCAGAAATTAAATATTTCTTTTTAGTTTAATTATTGGGATTCTATTAACAGAGTCCCATCCCAGCTAGAAACAGAACATATACTAAATACAAACTGAAGCAACTGCATAAACAACCCTCTCACCTGGCATAACAGATAGAACAGTTTATACATATCATTTAACATAACCTACACAGACCATAATCAAAAAAATAGAAGACATCAGCATACCCAACATACATATAACAGGGAAAAGACAGACGCTCCAGCACCGAGGAACTGGGGCAATTCAGATATGCCCCATTGATCCATTCCTACTCTCATAGGAGCCATCTTCCAGCAGACGACACCATCACATGAAATGGCTACCTATTACATTATTGACACCACAAGACCAGATGCACTCTCTAGCCCATTGAACTTAACACCTTTTATTATTTCTGTGTGCCTTACTGCCCCAGATAGCCACTCATTTTCCAGCATAGGCACCATGTATTCACTAGTAATCTCCAAAACACCTTTGTAAGGAGATACTACCACCTGTTTCATGACCATAAGGAGATCCTAACAGAACTCTTCCAGTGTATGAACATCAACCATTAAAGCTTTGACTTAATCATTCATAGCCCTAATGTCTATCCTTGATGCCACATGAATAGCCTTACCCTTATTCTACAACGACGGCATTTCTTGTTTGATATTCACCATCTCCTCTTGCACCTCTACCTCCTCCATAGCCAAGCAGAATAGCAGATCCTGAATGCTTTCTCTTATTTCTAGATCCTTCACAGCCATCTTTAGTTTTCTCATAAAATCTTCCAATATGAACACCCACATCCTTACCATGCCATTATCATTTAATCATCCTGGCCATAAAATCCCCTTATCACCTTAAGGTTGCTTAGACACAAGCAGTTAAAAGTTTCCTTAAACAATGATCTGTTACCCTACCATGGCAGAGAGGGCCTCTGGAATTACTACCTCCTCACAAAACCTAAAACAAAACCCAAAGCACTAGTTGCATGTACAAACAAACAGATAGCACCACAAATTGATACTGCTATTAACTTAAACCTCTCATTGCATATCCCATGTACATTGAATGTCACCCCTTCTCCATATACGTGCAGAGAGTCCCTTCTCACACACAAAAGTTCAAAATTTTAATGTCGTAGATTATTTTGAATTTTGAGCACTCCACTTCAATGTTTATCTTGTTTTCATACAAACTCAATAATGTAAGTAATCTCAATGGAACCAGCCAATTGACCTTGATGATATTGGTCTTAATTTTGAACAGATTGCCTATTTTTTAATGTAAAGATATGGCCATCATGGATGAGGCATTGGTAGAATGTGAACCTGTAGATTCCATGGAGAAGCTTCTGTCACTGTGGGGTGCACATAAGATTTTTGTTAATGTGAAAACAAAGGTTGTGGAGTGCATATAAGATTTTTTTGTTAATGCGAAAACAAAGGTACAGAAGAGGTGCTTTGTGCAATTTGCCTCAATAAAAAGAACCAGGAGAAGTTGCAACTTTTGCAACCATTAAGCCTAACATGCATAACTAACTCCCACCTAACAATAGACAAATATAAATCTAACACTCAAAACAAAACTAAACGAGTCTAGACAATATAAGTCCAAGTCTAATAGGAGGTGTCTCTATTAAAAAAGAAGCATGCTCCTAGTATATTAAAACACCAAACACCCGGTGATCCAAAGACATCTGATCAAAAGCTCCCAAAAAAAAATTATAATCAAGGAGAACTCTTTGGACAAACACCAACTTGCCGAGAAAATTTATCAAACTTAAAGCCGATAAAGACGTTTGGTGAAGATGCCAGTTGTGTAATCTGCAGTAAAACAATAAAGAATATTCCAGAGTATTCTTGCAAACCAACATCTGTAAATAGTGATACTTCATTTCTATATGTTTAGTGTGTGCATGAAAACAAGATTCTTCCTCTTCTTGATAGCAGTCTGACTATCAATGCAAAGAGTATGAGTAATGTGTAAACACCAAAGATTGTCCAAAATATGCTGCAAAAATACAATCTCACGAGAAACATCCCAAGCAACACTGTACTCAAACTTTGTAAAGGAATTGGCCACAGTCTTGTTTCTTACTACACCATGCAATAGCATTTGAACCCGTGTGCATAGTGTACCCTGTAGCAGATATTATGTCAACAACACAATAAGCATAATCTGCATCAAATTATCCCACAAGTCAGAAATTCTTGTTCTGACAATACTCAAGGCCATATGTCTTCATTGTCTAAAGGGTAACAATGACTTTGTTTGGCTACATGCCAATGATTCTCCCTGTGCTCATGCATCAACCAAGCTAGATCAAACTTCCAACCAAAAACCTGTAAATAGTGCCATCAACAATAGCACCCTCACCATCCTTAGACAGCTTCAAGTTGTTATAGGAGTAAGAGCAGACTTAACATCTCTCATGTCAAACCGTTAAGTATGGCTGAAATATACTTAGAGTAGGAGATAAATATACTATGCTCACATTGATCTACTTCGAGTTCCAAGTAGTTGCAACAAAGACCAAGATCTGTCATGTCAAACCCATTATGCAATTCCTTCTTCACCCTCATGTTCATTTTCTCATCACTTCCAATAAGGTCATCCACATACAAAATTAAAATGACAATAAGATTATCCTGAACTGGAATATACAATGTATCATCTGAATCACTGCGTTGAAAACCAATTTTCTAGAGGTAACTATCAATCTTAGCATACCCTTGGTGCCTATTTTAGTTTATACAAGGCTTTCACCAATTTACACACCTTGGACTTAGAACCAACAACCTCAAAGCCTTGAGACTGAGCCATATAAACCCTCCTCTTATAAGTCCCCATTCAAGAAGGCACTCTTTTCATCCATCTGATGGACTTTCCACCCATTATGAGCTGCAAGAGAAAGCACAATTCTAACTATATGCCACTTAATTGTAGGTGCAAATGTCTCCTCATAATTAATCCCTATTGTTGCACATAGCGTTCTGCAACAAGTCGTGCCTTGTACTTATCACGAAAGCGATCGAACTTGTACTTAATCTGATAGACCCACTTAGAACCAGTGAGTTTGACGTCAGAAGGAGAATCAACAAGAATCCAAGTATTATTTTTTATGACTGCATCATACTCTTGTTGCATAGCATCTTTCCAAGTCCTCTCACAAAAAGCCTCATCAATGATATGGGGTTCTCTAGGAGATGCCACAAGGGCATAATCCACCTATTTTGAGTCTTCTGAGGCAAGGCAACCTCATGATCTGAATGATGTCCATTAAGCTCTGCTTGAGGGGAAGATGGTCTATCTAGTGAACTTAAAGAAGAATTAGAATTCTATGTGTGAAGAAGAAAAAGAAGTATTCTCCCCTTGTAATTCAGAAGTAAGGGAGGAGTGACTAAGTGGAGCAAGTCATCTCCTTGAACCCACAACCAGTAAAACTTTTTCTTTTTCTCACAATAATACTTTCAGTGAAGCTTACATTCCATCCAATTACAAAGTGAATCTACTTCAGTTGTGTCCATAGTCCCAAATTCATCAACTATCACATCGCCTCTTACAATAAGCTTGTGCCTATCATCAAGCAATCTGTACCCTTTCTTATTATCAGCATATCCAACAAAAATGCACTTTTTACCATGGGGTTCCAACTTCATCACCTTTGAAGGAACCAAAGTATAGCACATGCAACCAAAAACTCAATCAACAGCCAAATAGTACATTCACAATTGGTGCATACAAGTTACTTGGACCTCCCCTCTGAATTCTCTCAGCCACAAATTGGCTTTCTAAGCGAAGCACATCTTACAAGTTGCAGATGGGACAATTATTCAGCCCAACTATCTTCAGAAACATGTCTTATGGTTTGAGGATTCCTCTTGGCCAATTGTGAGTGTACTCCCATTAGCTTCAAGTTGAGACTAACCATATTTTTACAAAGTGAAAGGGTATGTTGCCTTTGTTTCTTTCCAAAACGTAGAGACCAAGGAGCATTTTATTTTTTGGTGTATGATCTATAACGAAACCCATGGGAGGTACCATTGTTCAAACAAAGATTCTGGTGGTTGTTTGTCCATTTTCTTTTGGTACCATGATCAGAGATGTTTGGCCCTTTTTCTTCATGAGGTCATCACATTTAGGCATAGATCTCTCTATGGAGGCCCAAGATCCACTAGATTGATTACTGCCTTCTCTCATCCCGTCCAAAATGTTGGAGGCATGTGATGTCCCAATGTTAAGGCATTGTTTAAATTAAAGATTTAAACATCATGATAAACGATGGAATTGCTTTCTTGAAATATGGTGTTAGTAGTGTCCCTTCCATCGTCAGTTTGAATGATAATTGTATATATATATAATATTTAATAGATAATATTAAATAATATATTATCTTTGATTGACAAGATATATTATATTATAAAATAAATATAAAGTATTTTATTATAATTATGATTATTAATATGTAAATAACATAAGTATTAAATTATATGATTATTATTAAAACAAATCTAATTATCAAATATTATTATTATATAATAATAATAATACACTTAAGGTGCAGCAATCCCAAATATACATTAAGTGCAGCGCTTAATAAAGGAGAAGGCTATTAATAAATGGACAGGGCCAGCGATTCTTAAAAGAGAATCATTAACAAAGAAAAGGCAGCGGACCAACTAAAGGGTGCGATCTATAGAGCAAACACAACTACTCCCAAAAGGCACCACCATTGGGAGATATAAAGGGAAGTACGATGAGGAGAGGGAAGCCATCGAAGGCAGACAAACATCATCAGTTCTGAGCTCTAGTCTGCAGCATTAAGCAGAAGAAACCAGCAAACAGGCAAGGTCATATATTAGTAAAAAGGCAGCAGTCTTGGTAATAGTTAATATGTATAACCATGATGCTTATGTATTATTGTTTTATTATCCAATATGCATGTAAACTAATATAAGATCTTTTCATAGTTTTATATATGTTTGAATTAATATGTTAATATGGAAATTTGTATGAATGATGCGATTACTATGATGGAGGAAATGTGGGGCAGGAAGGGTACGGCGATGGGGCACTCTTCTAGGTACACCACCCCTCTAGGGGGGATTGAATAATCCCATTGGGGCCAAGGAGGTACAAAGGGTATTGCCCTTGGGCTTAGAAAGAGATGGCTTCTGGGGCACCTTTCTGTGATCTCATTCTCCTATCATAGACATGCAAATTCAAAGGAACCAATCATAGGAGAAAGGGAAAGGAAATGACAAGATGAGGAGGAACAGGAAACGGATGCCTCATTAGGTAGACCACCTCATATGTATGGCATGCGCCACATGAGGCCAAGGGGGATGATATATCTGCTCTTGGGCCTAGGGTAGAGGATCCGAGACACCCCATCGAAGTCACGCTCTTCAACTCTCTTATGGTTGCCTCATATGTATGGCATGCGGCACATGAGGCCAAAGGGGATGATATATCCGCTCTTGGGCCTAGGGTAGAGGATCCGAGACACCCCATCAAAGTCACGCTCCTCAACTCTCTTATGGTTGAGTCTTCTAGATAGTTAGGTTTGGTTGGATTAATAATGCCATTATGAGTTTTTTTATCATGTTAACTTGACTATGAGAAATACTATCATAAGTATTTTCTAACTTGTTCGCAGGAATTAAATCAAGCCAAGGTACTCTCTAAATCTTTGTTTGCTTGGAAATTGATAATTTACGGTAAAATTAGTATTGTCCCTATAAGGGACATTACAAGTGAAGGGTATGTTGCCTTTGTTTCTTTCCAAAACGTAGAGACCAAGAAGCATTTTATTTTTTGGTGTATGATCTATAACGAAACCCATGGGAGGTACAATTGTTCAAACTAAGATTCTTGTGGTTGTTTGTCCATTTTCTTTTGGTACCATGATCAGAGATGTTTGGCCCTTTTTCTCTCATCCCGTCCAAAATGTTGGAGGCATTAAGCGTTCTTTCAATACTATTGATTCACGTATGAATAGAGACGGATCAATGAAGCATTGTTCATCTTTGTAGACTACTAAAGCTAAGGCTCCTAAACACTCTAGCTCTTCATCTAACGGTTGTGCCTCCCTCTCTTCTAAACATCAAGGACACTATAACTCCCCTCTTTCATGGGACAAATCTGGGAAGCAAGCTTACATTACCAATTTATTTTCTAGCATTAACAATTCTTCAACCTTGATGTTAAAGGAGATTCTATGCTGAATCAACTTGCCTCCTACGATTGTCTAGCCCTATCTCCTTAGCCTTAGACTTCCTTCCTCGATGGGCATTGTCAAAATCTACATTAATACTCCTATATTGATTGATGACAATATTATTGGCTCTTCTAATACATCCCAGAATATAGACACATGATCCCTACCTAGGTGAACTCCTCATACATTTATTTATATTTGCATTATTAGAGGATTATCTTTTTTTAGGTTAATCCCCATCTATCTATTTCTTCTTTTTTCTTGCTTGTCTTGTATTTTATTTGCTTCCAGTCTATGGCCTCCTTTTTGCCCTAGTTCTTTGCTATTGTAATAGTTGTACATTCCAGTTCCTTTGACCTATCCTTGGTCATTTACAGAAATTAGTATATTTCTTTCTTCCTTTCTTCATTTGTGGAAATTAATATATTTCTTTCTCCCTTTCTCTAGATGCCCTTTTATCCCAAATCAACAACCAAACTTATATTAAAATGCATACGTTGTTATAAAATTGCATACCACTGCTGATTAAAAAAGCCAAATAAAATGCAAGTAGTATTAAGAAATCACCAAGAGATGGGAGCTAATGTTTCAACATCTGAAACTAACAAGAGAATTTTCGACATTATTTTCATCATTTAAAATCAACAATCTACTGAAAAAAAAAAAAGAATAAAAAAGGTTTCTAAACTTCCCACCACTTAAATGAGTGCCACTTCCTAAATCACAACCCCTATCCAAAGAAGCACTAATTCCTTCCAAACAAGATGAGCTAAAGTGAAATCTAGCATGAGGCAAAGGGTGTATAAGAATAGTTTGCGATATGGGATCATCTTCAGTCACAGAGTCTTGGGCCATATTTGGAGTGGAATGCATTGATTGAAGATGGCATATTGGGACATCCCTTTCTCCTCCATGTTTTCCTCATATGCTAGAAGGTTCCTAGGCTGCAGAAGACTTTGATTTGTTGGATGCTCCTTGTTCTTCATGCTCCTGCTACTCCTTTGTAGCTATTTGCTTTGTCTTTTTCCTGAAAAAAAAAAACTTCAATAGCAACAATGTGGCAATCAAAAGCAAGTGTTGAGATTGTTGTTCTTGCCAATTGACAAAATGGGCAAAACAAGATTCAATGGTGGAATTGGATTGCCCTTCTCTATGACCTATTGGCCAAGTTGCTAAATTCTATATTCAATGTGTTAGAGTTGGCTATGATTGGAGCCACGAAATCTAGGACTTCATGAAAGCACAAGAGAGATCAAATGAGAGAATCATTCTATTCTATCAATGAATGCAAAAGATTGTTACAATGTACATGATATGCCTTGCTTATAAAAACAAGGATGAAATGTAGGATGTTATAGCCGTGTGACAAGTGTCTTAATCCTATGCCGTGACAACTATAGGATAAGATGACAACTATCAACAACTAGACACAACTAGAAACATCTAGTAGACTCACTAAGTCAACTTAACATGTGAATTATGTGTGATGTGTGAATATTATTTAATTAATAATAAGTTAAATAATATGAATTTTCACATAAGGGTAAACCGGTTAGGTAATAACCCTGTTCACACCAACACCCCCCCTTAAGTGCAACTTAGGGAGTAGTTGACTAAAGCAAGATGCAATGATGGATGGGTCTCGACTACTAGGCCATGTTAGGTACCCATCAACAAATCTCAAGTGGAGAAAAGGAGAAAACATCATGGGACAAAACTACTCTCCAAAAGTAAGAATGCATAAAATAATGAAAGTGAAAGAAGTGATAGTAGGACTCAACATGAACCCCCAAGGACTACTTCTATCACATATATACAATCAATTAGCCTCCCATAGGAGAGCAAGAGTGAGACTACAGGTCCCCCCCACAAAGAAGTAGCTCCTGCGTCGATGGTGAATGCCTGAAGACGAATGTTGAAGAGAATCTTGTACCTGCAAACAATATTTCTCCCCTTAGGAAGAAACCAATCCAAAGGCAAATGTAGAAGAAACTCCATCTCCAAGAAGAGATATGAGGGAAGAAGTCTCATGATGTGCGTCTCTGAAAAGTGTTGAAATGTCCACATGTCAGAATCAAAGAATGGCACAATGCAATGAGGTGTGACCAATCCAAAATCTTAGGTAGACTCATGAAGAACAACCTCCAAAGACGAAGTAGATGGTATGACAGTTGTGCTATAACTGTCATCAAAGAGGAAAGATATCCCCTCAAGTGTGTCCTCCAAATCTGCAATATGAGACTCACATAACAAGTCTCATATACCTACCAAGAAAGTATCCCACAAAGCTGTGTCTGAAAGACTTGAAGTATCCTGCTTGACCAAAGTAGAAGAAACCATGTCGATGTCGGTCTCTGAAGAAATAGGAGGTGGAGGAGATGGAAGCTCAGCACTAGTCTCATGAACCAAAGTGGATGAAAGAAGAAGGTTCAAGCGACCAAACTTCTCCTCAGAAACATGATTCACACTTGATGCATGAGTGTGAATATCAATCAATGGATCTACATCATCAGAAGAAGCAAAATGGGAGAATGTATACAAGTGAGATGCATGCTTAGCCATCCCCACAGCAATGATATCTCTATTCTCTAAGTCTCTTATGATCACTGAATCAAGAGTGAACTCAATTGTCTTCCTGCACCACAATGAGTAATTTGGTAGGTGGAAAGGAAGGTACACACAACACATTATTGAAAGTGCCTTTTCCAGGAAGCTCCTTTTCTAATTGCACGCATGTATGTATTGTTACCCATCAAAATAGGTGGCAAAGTACATGACTCAAATGAAGAGAACATCCCTTGTGAAGATGCCATATGATGAGAAGCTCCAAAATCAAGAAGCCATCTCTCTAACTGAAGACTTGTAGAAGCAAAGAGTGCTTGTCCTTTTCCTTTGTTCGTCCCATTAGCAATGTCTGTTGTCCCTGATTGTGTAGATGATGATGGTGTCGAAGAAGAGGATGTACTAGGTGATGATGATGGCATTTTGATATTGTGCTTTTGAATAATGTGAGTCAACTCATCAATTTTCTTCTCAAAACACTTATGATCATCATGTCCTAGTTTCTTGCAATATGCACACTTTGGTCTCTCCTTCTTAGATGATTCCTCCTTAGGAGAGGATGAGGACTTAGTTGAATTACTTGACTCCTTTGCTTGCTCATTGCTCTTGAAATCCTTATTTTTTTGTTACTTGCCTTTGCTAGTTGAAGCCTTTTGATCCTTTGTACCTTGATTAGCAAGAAGAGCTTGAGTTCTAGGAGACTTCAATGTGCCCATGTGTACTAACTTAGCTTGCTCCCTTGTGAGTGATGTGGCAAACTCATCAAGTGAAGGCATTGTGAAAGCTTTCTCAAGTGCATCAATAATAGCATAAAAGGTAGAAACAAAATCTGAATAGGCAGGACCAAGCTAGCAAGGATTGAAAGAATCGATTGAGTGTCCTCTTTCTCAATTCCACATTGTTTGAGTTGCAATCTAAGTGATTTTAGCTTTGTGAAGAAGTCTTGGATGCTTGCAAAGCCGGTTGGATTCAAACCAATTAATTCTTTCTCCAATTTGAAACCTCTCATAGTATCTTGCTTACCAAAGAGATTTTCTAAGGTAGTCCACATTTGATTAGGTGTATTACAAGATTCAATATGAAAAAGGAGATCAGGAGAGATAAACAAGCATAGTGTTCCATAGGCTTGATCACATCTATTGTACGACTTTCTCTTTTTTGCAGTTGTTGTTGGTTCAATTTTTGTACCCATTGTTACTCTGAATTTTCAAACTTCTTAAATGAATCTCCATTTTAATTTTCCACTCATGAAAGTTATATGGTGTGAGTAGAGAAAGTTTGTTTAGATCCATGATACAAGAGTACAAAAAAGAACACAAGTACAACCCCCCTTTTACTCAATCAAAGAGATCACCCCCCCAGCAAAAATGATTGTGGGACTTTGTGATCGGTCCAATTACAATTGCCACAAGCCAAAACAACAAAGTGGTCTTTGATTTTGGTACAATGCAAAAGCCAAGTTAGGCTAGAACTGAAAGTACAATTTCTGAGTAAAACTAGATCAAATTGATTGCAGATATGTAAAGTAGTCGAAAAATCATGCACTTTCAAAAGAACTTCACCAAAAAATGTTACCGTATGAGCCCGAATGAAGCCTTTGAATTTCTAAAAACGGGAACTACTGAGGTACAAGTGAGAGAAACTACAAATTCTGGAAAAACCTGACACCAAAACCAAAATCGAATGCCACCACTGCGAAGCCTGCGAAATTTTAGCCCAAATCAAAAAAAATTGCACCAAAAAAAGAGCAAAAATGAGCCAGATATGAACCTTTGAAGATCAGTTGTCAAACTGAACACTCCATTGGAGGGGGGTGAAAAAACAAAAAAATTTATTTCGCCAAATTTGGCAGAGCTGTCGCCAAATTAGCGGACCTACCAAATGTAGAGGGTCGCCAGATAAATTTACCATAACCAAGTTTAGAATTCCGCCAGTTAAATCTGGATATCTGCTAAATTGGAGCTGGTGAAATTTCTGCCAGATTTGGCGTACTACCAAATACAATGCTAAAAATAGCCCAACGCCAAAAAAACCACCAATATTGGTGGATCTGGATTGCAGGCAAAAAAAAATTTAAAATTTTTGGTTTAAGGTTGAATGGCCTCTCTGCTGCACATACGGATCTGAAGATATATTTTTTTTGTTTTAAAAATATATATTTAAAAAACAAATGGGGTCGCACCTCTTAAAGGTCTACAACCTTTGTAAAAAGGTCTGTGGAGGGGCCAAGCCCATGCCACGTAGCCTTTGCAGGGCATGCTGGCCCGTCATGGGCTACAAAGCCCGTAAGGGTACTCTGCAGTACCCTGCGGATACGTCGCCTACCAAGGCTACGACCCAGCGCCCAAGCACTTTAATAATTTTTTTTTTTTAATTTCTGATAAAAACTTGCAACTGCCACCATACAGCCTATGCATTGCTGACAGAGGGCATGCGCAATGCTGGCAGCTACAAATTCTTTTTATTTTTTATTTTTCAGAAAAATATCACACAGATCTACAAAAATTTTCAAAAAATAATAACAATTTTTTATTTATTTTTGATTGTGCAAGGTACCTGTACAATAAATTTCTGCAGGGAATATTCTACAGAATATTCTCATCCGTACGGCCTGTTGTGACCTAATCACACATCGCCCCATTGCAAATGGGGACCCCCTTTTTTTTGGAGCTTTGATGCTTTGCTTTAGTCTTGGATGATGTCTTAAATTTATTTTATGATGAAGTTAGTAGTGTTTGAGTCCAACAGTCCCCTGGTGTCTTGATATCCTGATGTATGTTCTGAGATCCTGAAAATGACTAAGTCTGGTATCCTGAAAACCCTGAAAATTGGCTAAGTCTAAAATCTGGTGGATCCCTCAAAATCTAGAATCTGCATGTTAAATCCGTGGATCTGAGACCTATCTCAAACATCCTGAAAGGTATATTGAAAAATATTTAAAGTATAAGAATCCTGAAAATTGGCTAAGTCTGAAATCTGGTGGATCCCTCAAAATCTAGAATCTACATGTTAAATCCAGTGGATCTGAGACTTATCGCAAACATCCTGAAAGGTATATTGAAAAATATTTGAAGTATAAGAAATTCAATCTCTAAACTTATACCTGTCCACGGGGCTTTCAGTTCTGGGCATGAATTTGCTTCAGGATCTTAGGCACATTTTCCCACTTGCAGAGACCCAAAAGTGCGCCTTAGGTGGAGACTTATATGTGCGCCTAGAAGAAAACAAACCTTTAACCATCCCAAGTTATGGCGCCTTCATTGGAATTGATATAAAAGGCCTTAAACATCAAAAAATTTGACAAAGGAATGATTCAAGAGTCTAGGCACCTTTTCATGTTCATATGATCATCAAATTGCGCCTTAGGTTGAAGTGAATGAGTTTAGGCGCCATTCCTTGTTGCTTTTGTCATTTTGGGCGCCTTGACGTGAGATGAGGTATAAAATCAATGATAGATAGCGCCTAAGGATGATCTAGTCTCACAAGGGTGTAAATAAGTGTTTAAGAGCTTTAAAAATGTCAAAGAGTAAGCCAGGTTCAAGTGAGGCGCCTTTTCTTGTCTAAACTATCCATTTTGGCGCCTAGAGGAGAATAAGCTTCAAATCACTTCCAATAAGTGAGCGCCTAGTGTTAGAAGCCTCCAAATGACTAAAACTTAGCATGAAGAACTTAGGCGCCTATTGTCACTTGTAACATCACAAAAGTGCGCCTAGGAGGAAGAAGATTCAACATCTATGTCAAGGCGCCCTTTGCCATCAAAACAACCTCACATTGGCGCCTTGGAGGGAATCAACTTTAAAACTACAAGTCTTGGAGGTTTTTCATGTTTTGATGATGTCTTTTGAGAACAATTACAATGACTGAAGGGGACTTTCTTAAACATGTAAGCATTGAGTAACAAGCATGAAGACTTTAGGCGCAATTTTCAATTCATTTTACCTTTGCTGAGCGTTTAACTTGGAGAGAACACCTATTAGCATCAAGGTGCTATTTCACATTTAGAACATCATGTATAGGCGCCTTGCAAAAGGAGGACTAGAAGTCATCAAATTAGGTGTCACCCTGAAGTAAAAGTCCTCTAGACACCTATGCATTAAGTTGAAATCATTAAATTGTCAAAGAATAGGCTAGATCAAGGCAAGGCACCAATTTGCAGTTGAACAACCTCAGTGAGCGCCTAGATGGAAATTGCATCCAATGACACCGTTGATTGAGCGCCTTGAAAGAATGAACCATCATTAGTCATGTTCAATTGTTTGGAGTCACAAAAATGACAAAATTAAGGCCAAAAGGGTAAGGCGCCTATTTCTACCTCTGCAACCTAGATTGGCGCCTTAGAAAAGAACACCTAAATTTGCATCATAAAGTGGGCGCCTTGAGAGGAAGGATCATTTTGAGCTATTATAATTGTTTGAAGTCATCTAAATGATAAGTATGAAGTTATCTTGTGCTAGGCGCACTTTGCTCCTCCTTACACCTAAATGAGCGCCTAGACCTAGAAAGGTTATTGAATGCTTAAACATGCTTCTTATGTTGTGAAATAAAATGTTTATGGAGTAATTGATAAAGTTTCTTTATTGTGTTGCAGGAGCATTGATGAAGCTAAGCATCTGGAGTCACCTTCAAGGAGTAAAGTGAAGTTGGAAGGCAAGCACTATTAAGAAGGAGAAGACATTGTGTTGCTGCTCCAGAGAATCACATCAAGTTTAACATACTTCATCTGGAGAAAGACATTCATCTATCAAACTTCAAGTTCCATTCATCAACTAGCTTCTTCATCCATCATTGCTTCAAGGTCAACATGGCAAGTGTACTACTTCATCTTCATCACATCATCAAGCAAAGATATTCATCTATCACTTCAAGTTCCCCCTGAACTTTCAAAGTCATAGAGAAGAGAGTCTCCTACTCCATGTTATCAAGGAAGTATCATCATCTATTCTCTACTACTCTCTATCAAGATGCATCTAAAGAAGATCAACTTACCTGCAAGAGAAGAAGAAACATCACAGTGTTAGACAAATGAGCAACAAACATCATATGTATCCAGATTACAAGGCAAGATCAACAAGATACATCTCAAGTGTTCATCATCAAAAGCAATCACATTCTAACACACCATACAGATGATACAATTTGGGAATATGCCCAAAAGCCCACAAGTTTGCTAAGGTGGCACCTACGTGGCAAGTACGCATCATCATCCAAATTTACCACATCACCTGACTACATTCAATGCATCTACAACAAACAAGAAGCCAAAGAGGACGTCCATGTGGAAGATGCTCTAAAAGATTCCATCTTATCTTATCTTCTTGGAAAGCGTGCCTTCATTGCCTCTATTATGTACTAAAAATAACAAGTTGTAATTACCTGCTGAGATGGCATGATCTGAGCCCTTGGTTACTGGATTGATCTAGGCCATTCATTGTATTTCTGGACCTCTATATAAAGCCCTTGTTGCCTCATTTGTAAATCAATAGTTCAGTAGGCAAATGGAGTAGAATAGTAGAATAGAAGAGACTCTCAAAATTCTTTGAGAGTACTTGAAGTTGTAAATATTTCTCAAGATTAATGCAAAGACATTGGAGTTCGCTTGGCGTTTAGTGTCGTCTTGTAGAATGACATGGTTTCTTGTACTTTGATGAAGTGGAGAGATGTTTCAAGTAGATTAGAAGTTCATTGATGTTATGCATGTTGCATTGAATATTTGATCAACTCCTAGCTCATTCTTTTAACATTCATCGTCGGTGAAGTGTTGTGTAAAGCTAGTTTGAGCCTCACAATTTGCATAAGTTTGATTGTGGATGCTTGTTTGAGCTGCGCCATCTAATGGGTGCTTGTATGAGCTTTCATGATTTGAAAACCTTTCGCTATCCTTAGGAGATTGCACCAACTCCATGAAGTTGTAGGCATCCTTAGCGAAGTGGAGTTAGGTTTATCAAGGAGTTTGTCTATTCTTGCATCACCAATGCTTCATTGACCTTAGATTAGTTTTCCTAAACCCTTATCTTTTTTTGTTTCTTCATTATTGAAACCTTGTACATATACCATCCACATTAAAGGAGAGATAAGCTAAATGAAATATGAAGAAAAAGTCTAACATAAGTCCCTTTGTGATAATCAACAAGATCACATGTAATCACTGAGTTTATCCACTGCGAATCATAAATTATAAGAAAAGGAACCTTGGAGTTGTCTCGATTGATCACTTTGTTTAGCATTCGAGAGGCTTTATTCAAGAGAGAGTGGGATACTCTAGTGTTTTACTCTATTGTTGACTTGTCTAAAACAATCAACACGGCCAAGGGGGCAAAAGAAGTTTTGCCTTTCGCTGCAACTTTGTCTGATTTCGACGAATTGACAGTCAATCTTGGGGTTTTTGGGACTCCTAAGCGCAATGGCGGGATCTAATTTTGCTCAAACTACTCCGAAAGATCAGGTACCTGTTGGATCTTACATGCACCTCCCAACTTCAAACCCTCATAGATTTGACCTCCGATGTCTGATTTGGATGAAACAAAAGGCAATCTTGACTATCTTAGACCTCCTGAACACAATGGTGTGCTTAGATTTGTAGCAACATGCTCCAAAATGAACCTACAATACAAGGCTACAAAGAGGAAACCATCACAAATCTGGTATTTTATCAAGTCTTTCTGATTCTCCAAGTCATCATTTGATGCAAGAGAAGAGCATACTCCACTATCAAGATCCACCATGAATTTGCACTCAAGATCTCTCAAAAAATGACTAACACAAAGTGATTCTTCCTAGAGCTCTAATACCATGTTAGAGTTGGCAATGATTGAAGCCACCCAAGATCTAGGACTTCATGAAAGCACAAAAGTCAAATGAGAGAATAATTCTATTCTATCAATGAATGCAAAAGATTGTTACACGATTGTACATGATATGCCTTGCTTATAAAGACAAGGATGAAATATAGAATGTTGTTGTGTGACAAGTGTCTTAATCCTATGACATGTGACAACTATAGGATAAGAAGACAACTATCAACAACTAGACACAACTAGAAACATCTAGTAGACTCACTAAGTCAACTTACCATTTGAATCATGTGTGATGTGTGAATATTATTTAACTAATAATAAATTAAATAATATGAATTATTCACACAAGTAGGCATGAGTTTTCCATAGTCCATAGAATATAGATAAAAATGCTTTTGGATTAAACTGTGTATTTTTCTTTTTGCTTCAAATACACAGTTTAATCCAAAAGCATTTTTATCTGTATTCACACAAGGGTAAATCAATTAGGTAATAACCCTGTTCACACCAACACAATGGTTTGGACGGAGTTTACAGGGAAAGAATCTTTTAGTGTACGTTCAAGCTTCTACCTGAAGATGGCGCTTCCACTTGAGGTGTTAGATGAGTGCCTTTTAAGTTTGTTAAAGTGGCATCTTTTTATTCATGCCCCTGATATATCTACTATGAAGACAAGATTGCTTGTCGTTGGTTAATGAATTTGCTAAATCCTATTGCATTCAAGAGTTATATTTGACCATCATAGCCTATTGAGCACAAGCCTTTAAGCTAAGATTCAACAAAGTATCTCTAATCATATTTATATGTATGTAACTAGGAAATACAATTATATTCCTGCATATAACCAAAATAAATCAATAGGACTCAAAATTACAGGCAATTACATTTAAAAAGTGCCAGGGTAAAAGGGATCCAAGGTTCCCCATTCCAAAAAGCAAAAAAACACTACAAGACTGTAATATCCGCATTTTCAGGTTCTCTTGTTGCACAGTCGGAGCTGACTTTTAGGGTTGGTGATAGCGTGATCAGAGGAGTATTTCGATGTCACCAATGTGTTCAGGTGATCTAGTGGAGTTGTATGACACTTTCCGGAAAGATTTCAAACAACTTGTTCGTACTTACAATTATAGTAAGTGCTTGCATGGCGACAATTTTTCTAGGTTTTTCTGGGTTTGTCCTCTTTGGTCCTCGGAGAACACTGCTATTTATAGTAAGTGTCAGTCTAGCATTGTTTTGGTGACTTGGCAATCAATCGTTGGCTATCTCAAATGTTGCATTGAACTCAATGATATCAGATGGTTTGTGGTGATGTCTTTCCAGGCGATTTCGGACTTTTGGGCCATTCTTACTATTTTTGGCAAATTAGGGTTTCTGTTTGTTTCAGGATTTTCAATGTTGGAGATGAAAAGTCTTGGCGAGACCTTTCCAACAGTTTATAGATCACTAGATTCCGAGATCATTTGGGCCTCCATTTTAAAGTCCGTAAATTATTAATGTTTATTCAATATTGGACTTTGAGTTATAATGGTTAAATGTCAAAAATGAAATATTAATAAAGTCACTATAGTCATAATGTTGGTGCACTCACCTTGGGATTATAAAAAGTGACTTTAATTAAATATTGCCTCCAAAAAGGTGAATCAACCCCCTTAGAGGAATTATAAAAAGGGGAAAAAGCAATTCATTTGGTATGCTTTGATTATTCATTTTGCTTTGGCGTTTGGCTCTACAAAGAGTTTGAGAGTTTTGGAGGAATTTGAAACCATGGATGTTGGGAACAAAAACTTCCATCAGTAACAGCATTCCGTAGGTGTGAAAGATCATCCAAGGGTGCTTAAAGAGGCAAATACACTCAGTGTTTGCATTTGTGTTTCAATGGTTGAATGCAGGTATTATCGCAGAGGAGATTTCAAAGAGATATCATCAATTTGTTGCCACTATAATTGTTGAGGGTTATTGAAGATCATATCCCAAGTTATAGACTGCATTTTTGAGGAGTTTGGTCATGCTTTTGGGCTCTTAACCTGGTTGTACCCTTCCCAATACCTAGCCGTACTTCATAGAGAGAAATATTGATATTTTTGGAGGGGTTTTTGCCAAGTTCTTCCTTCTAGCTTGGCGTCCAGCATTACAAATGATGTGCAAATATTTTGAGACAGTTTTGGAGGGTGTTTGATCCATTTATCAGCTGCTGTCACCTTTCCAGGGCCGTACCAACTCATAGTGGGAACGTGGGGTCTTGGAGACTTCTTCACTGATGGAGTTTATGCATTGAGAATCTTGTTTGGATCATGTCTTCATGTATTAAGGAGCTGCATGTTATTCCGATAGTGAAAAGATCAAGTTGTAACCTCCAAGCTGCTGTTCCTTTCTTTTTCAGACTTGTATATTGTGGACAGCAAACTGGGTATGTGAAATATGCTATGCTGTCAACATTTCACCATATGGGTATGCCTTTATAATTCATTCTGAATAATTTAATGAACTGGGTCTTGTTATTTCCCTCATATATGTTATAGTTTCCTGGGTTTCGTTGCATGTCATATATTACACTATTATCTGGTAAAACAATTACATACAAAACAAAAAAACCCTTCTGCAACTTCTGTCTAGTATGAAAGACCACAAAAAGAAAAAATTATAACATAATATAATAATCTAAAAAGAACAAACAGGGGCAGCACATTACAAAGACTAAAACAGTAAGCATTGAAATTTGAAATATACAAATATGATTAGAGGAAGCAAACCTAGAGCATTTATGATTTAAACCACAAAGCATATGATACAAGTAAATTTTGAAATAGCAATGGGAGAGAAAAGCTCTCTCAATAAGCACACAAAGCTGTAGACAAATCCCAGACAAATACAGAGAGACCTTGTCAATCAAAGATGAGATCCAAGAAGTAAGAAAGAGGCTCAACTCACTGGCCACCAGTTAATAGGAATTAAGGAGACTACAAGAGCAATTGAAAACAGGCTCCAAGAACCAAATCCTTGGTATTAATGGAAATTCTGAACCCAAGATTATAAGTATGTTGTTGGCAACACAATTTCTGGAACTTAATTGGATAAACAATATGCTCGCCGATATATAGAACAAGTACCAAAAAAGCAATCTTTTCAGACCTATGGTGCTGAAATCAATGTAACACTATGCTGTCCCCATAATTAAAGACATTCCTCAGTCACTCGTTCAGAAACCTCATGTGCTCAAGTTCAACATAATAAGATGGATGGGCAAAGGCAGCTCCTGCTTGAGGAGATGAATTGGTATTATTACTGCTAGTGTAGCTCCTGGTTATATATGTATACCATTTGTTTTCTAAATGAACTCGTACATAACATGATAATTCGTGTTCAATGATTTTCCTCTAGAAGCTAGCAGTATAGTTTCCAATCCCTCTGTAGTTCTGATCCATTTTTATTTCTTCTGGATTTAATGGGCCATGTTAAAATTACAAGTCTTGTTTCTAGAAGATATATGTTTTTCATGGAACTGAATATCTGTTGGGTTTGACAATTTATTCCCAAGAACAACTTTTGCTGCTATGGGAAAAACAAAGAAACAGAGCTTATGGTCTCTGTGACGAGTCGAGTTTGATTACTGTTACATTATATCATCTGCTTAAGGACAAAATAAAAATATCGATGCTAGAAAACTTAACTCAGACATGTACTGATTAATTGCCCTTACTATGTGTTTCTCAAAGGTCCACAAAAGAAGATAATAGATCTTTCAATAGGGAGAAATTACTTATTTATTCCTATTAGTTATCTATTAGGATCAAAAATCTATGATGAGTATAATAAATTAAGAAAGATAAAAATTTGACACTGGAAACCTGAAATAGCACACAAGTTCCATAAAGAAATAGAACCATAACACAATGGCAATAAGCTAGTCACTTTGTTGAGGAGAAACATGCTCACAAGAAACTGCATAAACTAGATGAAAATCTTAGTAATACTCTTTCTTGATTGCAGTCAACAATCCCTGGTAATGAAATTAAGAATTTACATATTTCACAGATATTGAAAATTATTAAAAACATGCCTCAAGAAATTAGAAAGTAGAATGTACCTGCATGGCCAGTCTTGATAAAAGCTCACTAGCAGTAATGTCAAGATTTGCAGCATTGGCGCCACCTTCATCCCGATCAAAGAACTGTGCACTTGATATCGAAGTAGATCCCTGCAGTAAGATTTCAATTACAGGAAATACGTTAGGAACATGACAAAAAAACTATAAATACAAATGTATATTGTGTCAATAATATGATTTTCAATTTTTTGCTATTAAATGCCAGCATATGCTATACACCCTTATTTAACATTTGAACATGTATTTTTCTAACCGGCTTTGTCAGGGTAGAGATCACATCTAATGCCCATCACTTGTTACATTGCTTTCAAGCACATGAATCTACTTTTAACTTAATCAACATTTTGTGCATCCAACTTTTCTTTTCAATAGGTAATATTGTGCTATAAAAAAATGCCATCAGTCATTTCCAATCTGCTTTCACATCTGTCCTTCAAGAAGTTAGTCATTGTTTTCAAGATATGTACGTTAATGCACAGTTGGACTAGCAAATACATTAACATTTATCACAAGAAAGTAAAAGCGGTGTTTTTTATGTGGTTTCTTGGGTGACACCTCATATTCTTTATAAAGGAGAGGATCATATGGCCCACTGCTCTTGAACCCCTTGATAGAACCTGGACTTGGTGTTGGATAAATGACATTTTCTTGTTTAGTGAGATGAAATGTTACATCCCTTTTTGATTGAACAATTAAATATTAATTAAGTTGTTAATTGAGAACAACTGTTTTCATATGGATGTGAAATTGTTCGTTGGGAGTATATATGATGATTTTTCTTTAATTGCAAATATTTTATTATATGAAATGGATTGATGAAAATGATATTAATTATTATCCAAACGATTTAACCTTCCTTAATTGTCTAAGTGGTTGCAGGACAAAACAAGTGGTTAAGAAAAGGGATATCAACAAAGAGAGGATGATAACAGGAATCGAAAAACTATAATTTAGCCAAAATCCTAAAGTTATCGTAGTCTTGGCCAAGGCGCATGAGTATATAAATATATAAATATATTTAAATAAGGAAAAAGATTTATCTCTTTTGTTTATCTAATAAATTACCTTGGGTCTTACCTTGTGGAGCAAATGAAATGTATGAGTTGAGTTGAGTCTTGTTTGTAACTCCTCTTTCTTTCCACTACGTGGAGCGGTTCTATTTTGATCAACTATTCTTTCTTGGCATGCATTTTTCCTTCATATAGCAGAGTAGAGAGAACATCCACCATTCAATGAAACATTTTCTATTTTCTTTCTGAGTGAGGGGACGGGAAAAAGAAGTTCAAGTTGTAGTTTCATTGGGAAGCATTACCTTTTCAGCGTGCATATTGTTGGCGTCTTGCTCTGAGAATTTTCATTGTGTCGTGCATTCATCAAGCAATCATTTGATACCAATTTTACTAAATAGATTAGTCGCAGCTAGCTATTCCGACTTTCAAAACACTTGTCAGGCAAGATCTTAAATCTTATTGATCAGCTTGATAAAAGTTTGATGATCTTAGCATTTTATATTATGATATCTTTCAATTCATATGAATTCTGAGATTCTGAATCAATCCTCTGAAATCAGCATTCGTATTTCTTATTTTAGTTTCTAAGATTTCTACAACCGAGATACTTTTGATATTTGATCTCTGTCTGTTATGCATTTGTACACACACACACACACATATATGTGTGTGTGTGTGTGTGTTTATCTATATACATGCTCAAAAAAATTCCATTGTTGTTACTGTCAGCCTGAGTATCATAATGAGCTGATAACAAGAGTCTGTTGTATTTTGGTGAGCAAATTTTTGTCTATGTGTTGTTGTTCTGATTTAATGTGAATAAAAGTTGCCAAGTAAGACATGTATGATGCTATGTAAATCCTGCATTCCAAATGAAAATAAGAAAGCTTTAAGTTAATAACAATGTCGAGCAAGGGTGAAGGTTGACGACACAGTAGTGTCAGATATATGTATATATATTTATATATACTAGAAAATCCTTGGTCAAGGTTACGATACAGATAAGCATTTGTCAGCGATCAAGTACCAGATATACCACTGGTCAGAATGATCTTTCCAGTTAGGAGGTACCTATAGGGAAAGATTGATCAGGAGGTATAGGTCTTGACACCAGGCTCAGAGGCATATTGTTGTTAATTCATTCTTGTTATCACCCTCGTGAAGGGTCGGGTTTCTTTAGTTGAAGAAGCACGGGAGACCAGTTGGTCTTGCTTGGGTGGATAAAACCCTTGTTGATATTTCTTTTCTTTTCCAAAATCCAGTGAAGGATCTGCAAACAAAATCAGCAGGAAGCTATACAAGTTGTACTTCTCTTAACCTCCTTTATTACTTGAAATTCAATTAATGAAAGATAGTTAATTGATGTTGAACAGTTAGAAAAGTTTACTTCAGCTAACAATGAAAGTTATTTTCGTGAAACTTTATTTCATAGATAGTTAATCAAGTTATCTGAAATTTTGTAAATAGATAATTTTATTTTCTGTTAATTAGAGTGGGTGTAACATGAAAAATGTTTTTCGCGAGTTCAACAACTTGACTTGCCACACTAGCAACATGTCAAAATCGTGGAAAAAAACATGGGCTAAACACTCCAAAAACTCTATTTTTTTGGCTTTATAAGCATTGTTTTTTGTCTTTTAAAAATTTATGAAAATGGTGTGCACCATCAAAGTCTGTGGTTTTGAAGGTCTTCATTTGGGCTTGGTGGGCTCCGCCCCTCGACCCTACCCTATATCACGACAAGGAATGCCCCAGGGGCACTGCCCCTAGACCCTACTGGGGGCATTGCCCCTAGACCCCCACGAGGGGCATTGCCCCTCAACCTCACCCCCATTGCCCCCTGTTAGCATACAGTTTTGTCACTGCAAAAACAACCCAATTCGCCCGAGAGGCAACAACAAAAGGTGCTAACAAATGGAGGAATCGTTGCGATTGCAACAATGGGGCAGCTCCCTCGTATGATGTATGTTTTAAATCTTAGGTACTTTTAACCAGAAAGTACGAAAGGGAAAGAGAAAGAGAGAAAAAGAAAAGGACTCTGTATGTGAACATAAGAAACATAATACAAATCCCCAAGAGAAAGAAAGGAAAACACAACAGCAAAAGCACAAAGTCCTTTGGAAATACCTGTATATCAAAGCAAAGGAGAAAATAAATGCAAAGAAACTAGTTAGACATAGGAATGACCAACTTCACGAGGAATGCAGACATAAGAACAACAATCCTTTATTGAAAATAAACTTAGAACACAAAGTTTCCAGTTTTTCCCCCCTTTTTCAAAGCTTCCCATATACAGGCAGCAAAAAGATCCCTTACAATGGACAACATGTCAGTTTTATAGACCTTCTTGTTTGGAACATCAAAAGCCATCCGTTGCCACAAAGAAATATGACAAAAGAAAACTGAAGAGTCCTGAATGACTCTTGGTGTTCTACTCCAGTTCATCAAATTCTTTATCTTCTATCCACTAAGAATGCTCGAGATGACACCACCTGAAGTACTCAGTTATGAGTCTTACAATAGTTGCTATATGAGACAACAATTGACTGCGAACATCCTTGATTGCATCATGCAACTTGTTGGAAAGTTTCAACCTTTCCAGCTGTCCTTCTGTTGAGACCTTTCTACATTCTTCTGTGAGCATTTGTTCTATCACTGTAATTTTCTGCAAAGAGCTTCCAACTTTTCACGGAGTGCTATGTTCTTCAATTCTAGAAACACAGTGTCTCTCTCTGCAAGAACTTGTAGATATTTCTAATGTAAATCCATTAGCTCCCTTTTAGGCTTGGTGTTCTCTTTGTTTGCTTAACTTCCATTTCACAATTGCTTCCCAGCTTCAAAGATCTTGAGTTGTCATTGCTATTATGCTGATCAATTCCCCGGGAGACTTTGACCTTCTTTTTGTCCAATTCAATCACTATGAGTGTTCTGTGGCGGCTCTATACTTGATCCTTCAGCTGTCAACAATAATAGTGGAACATCAGGATGTCTGTATCATCTTATACCTTATGCCATCATGGCTCAGAATCGGTGAGTACATCATATGGAGAAAGCCATCTATTTGATTGTGCGAGTCATGCCATGGAAGACAACAATACTAAAATAGACATCTAACAAAAAACACAATCTGCTGATATTGAAACCATATCAAACAATGAAATGAGAGATGCCTAGATTATAACAACGGGATTTGTGACATTATCTCTATTCAATAGCATGCATAAGTAGCTGTCTCATCTGGACCATCATTAAAAACCTATTCAACCATCTCACTGCATCAAATTCCTCCTTTGTCTCCATTCTATCAACCTTCACCTCAAGTGCTTCTAGTCTAGGATCTTTTGTATAAGGCGGTCTGTCAGCAGAAACAAGAACTACCTCCGCCCAAGAGTTGTCCGTGGTTTCGCATCGCATGTCTTACTTTCTGCGCGACTTTGGTGAAATTAAATTTCGAAGGATCAAAAGGCTGAAGCACCTGCTTAGCTTGCAATTTTATGGGTTCTTTCTTTAAATGCCACTCTTCATTTAACTGGGCAATGAACCCAAAGCTACCTGGAATGATCTTTGTCTCACATGCAGTCACATCATATTTCAACAGACCCTGGCTTGCTCGATCCTCCCACATTTTGCATGCAAATTTCTACAGCTTTTTCAACAGATCCATTCGTGCATATCTGCAATGATTTATATAAGATATTATCTTTGGCTTTGGCAAGGCCGCGGTCCTTTCAGTGCATGCAAACAACATTTGCGTGAAAGTTTCTAAAGCTTTTTGAATAAATCCATTTGGTGTATATCCCGCTATCATTGCAAAAAAAAAACACAAAAAAAAAAAGAAAACACAGCTTTTGTTATGTTTTCAAACTTCAAATGCATGTCACCAAAAATCCTTCCACCTACAAAATCTGACAAAATTGGCATTTTGAAGAAGTTATTTCTAATATCTATTTTGATACAGGCAGGAATTTGCTGGCAGAGGTAGTGGAGATTGGCGTTGCACCTGCCAATGGCATTTGCTTAAAAGTTTCTAAAGCCAATTCAACAAATCCATTTTGACATTTCCCCCAATTATTGCCTTCTAAGATAACATTCATCCATTTCTTTTTAAATGCTCTGTCTGTTTTGAAGTGAGCCGTGACATTGTCTGCATATATTTCCAGAGCTTTTTCAATTTTGACTATAATATGTGGCAAAGTCTGCATTGGATCTCCTATTTTGGCACAGCCAGAGTGGAAGAATACAGGCAAAGGTTACAGAATATGGCATTACACTCGCCAACTGCCATTTGCTTGAAGCTTCTGAAGCTTTTTCAACACGTCAATTTTGTGAAAAATCTGCAATCTCCTCAATCCAGATATAACGCTCTTCCCTTTTTTCTGAATGCCATTTATTTTTTGAACACACCACCACCTCTATATAAACGTCTTCTTTTTACTTCCCCCGCAATGATTTATGTCATAAGATATTATCTCCTTTCTAGCAGAGCCACGACTTTTTATATGCTGATTGCATTTGCTCAAACGTTTCTAAAACTTTTTCAGCAGATCTATTTTGGTGCCTATCCCGTGATCATTGCATTCCGTTGAGATAGTTTTTTGCTTTAAAATACACGTCGCGGCCTTCTTGATATCACATATGCGTTGGCCTTTGAAGTCTAAATATTCATCCTTTGATAGGCCATAGCAAGACTTTGATATTTGGGATTGGCTAAGAGTCGTCTTCTGAAACTTCTTGCAAAGCCAAAATATAGCATAACTGCTTCTCCTGTAAATACATTAAACCCCAGCAAGCTTCTCTTCTGGTCTTTGCAAGAGCTGGGAAAGGAGGTAAAGACCTTCATTTGAGGAGTGAAGACTTATCCCGCTATTATTATATGATAATATCTCCCAATGAGCATACAAGAAAGCACTAAACTCAAAATCACCTTGTCAATCTGTAGTCTTTGTAATCCTGCAACCAGGAATCCAAATACATCTCGATAGGCACCATTGGATATGGAGTAGGAGCATCATCTTCCTCGTTGTCCAAGGAGACATCATCTGATAAAGGCTCAACTCCCTCATGTACAGGAACTTTAGCAACATTATGGGAGTCCATTCCCTACTAACTGCTTTGAAAATCTAGGATTTGAGAACTGTCTTACCTGAACCCTTTGATGTCATCTTCCTTCTTTTACACCTACATGGCAACATTATATGCAACAACAAAATGGTGACTCCTTGCAAAAAGCCAATAAGTAACTATCTGCAACCATGAAAACATCTGTACTGATTGAGCTCCAAATCAATAGTTATTTCGCAACGTTCAAAACAATCTTCTTTATTTCTTCATCAATAGACTTCAAGGAGGCCGCACAAACTTCAACTCCATGGAAGAAGAAACATAGCACTCAGCTCTTCAAATGTCAAAGGTCTGTTCCTTTCTCCAACATCCTTCATCCACCTTAAATAAAAAGTTGAGCATGTAGAGAAAGTAAGTAACCAGTGAGCATTGAAAAGATGCAGGCTTGCAATGCTTGAAGGTATACACAAGAAGTTTCAGAGGAATGGTGGAGCAAACAAAGTATGCAACACTTCCTTCAATTGGTCTTCCCTGTACAAAGCTATAACATTGAAGGGAGCAATGAATGACAATGACATTTTATCATTGCCAAAAATGGAGAACTTACATGTTGCAATGTGAATTGATGTTGTACACAAGAATCGATCTGGTCGCAAGTGGCACTTCATGAATACAAAAATTTTAAAAACTTTCAAGTTCAAAAATTTTGGGTAACACCCCCAGACCCTCAACCAACCTTATTTGATACATTTTCTAGCTGTGTTTTGCATAAAATTTATGTTTTTTTCAAAATTTTAAGTGTTTTTTAAGTTGCCGAGTATTCCCTAAGTCGGAAATTTTGGGCTTGTCGAGTACTCTCCAAGTCCGAGTCTTCAAACTATGGGTGTAAATGCTGCAAGTAATAATTATGCCTCTTGCTCCTCTCAAGCAAAGGAGAAGAATAAGTTGTGGAATCTCCCCTCAAAATTTTGCAAAATTGAACTTTGATGGTGCCTCTCAAGGTAATCTGAGTAATCCAGGTCCTGATTTTATTAGCCAAGCCTGAAAGAAGGATGGGAGCTTTATTCACGGTGGTTCTCCTTTTTGGAGAATCCAAACCAACAATGAAGCAGAATAGGAAGTGTTGATGATTGTTTTTAGACAACTCAACAATAGAGTAAAACACTGAGTATCCCACTCTCTCTTGAGTAATGTCTCTCGAATGCTAAACAATGTGATCAATCGAGACAACTTCAAGGTTCCATATTCGTGATTGTATTGGATAGACTCAGTGAATACATGTGATCTTGCTGATAATCACAAAGGGACTTACACAGACTTCTTATCTCATTTAGCTTATCTCTCCTTTCAGTGTGGATGATGTATGTACAATGTCTCAATGATAAAGAAAAGGAAAAAGGACAAGGGTTCAGAGAAACTAATCTAAGGTCAATGAAGCAATGATGATGCAAGAATAGGCAAACTCCTTAATCAACCTAACTCCACTTCGCCAAGGACGCGTACAACTACATGGAGTTGGTGCAATCTCCTAAGGATAGCGAAAGGTTTTCAAATCATGAAAGTTCACATATGTACCCATTAGACGGCGCAGCTGAAACAAGCATCCACAATCGAACTTAAGCAAATGAAGCTCAGACTAGCTTTACACAACACTTCACCGACGATGAATGTCAAAAGCATGAGCTAGGAGTTGATCAAATATTCAACACATACATATATAACATCAATGAACTACTACTCTACTTCTAATCTACTTTGAAACATCTCTCCACTTCATCAAGATACAAGAAACCATGTCATTCCACAAGACAACACTTAACACCAAACAAGCTCCAATGTCTTTGCATTAATCTTGAGAAATATTTACAACAGCTTCAAGTACTCTCAGAGAATTTCAAGAGTCTCTTCTATTCTATTCTACTCTACTTTCTAACTATTACTTTACAGATGAGGCAACAAGGCCTTTATATAGAGTTCCAAGATTACAATGAATGGCTTAGATCAATTCAGATAGCCAAGGGCTAAGATCACGCCATCTCAACAATTAGTTACAACTTGCTATTTTTAGTACATAAGAAAGGCAATGAAGGCACATTTTCCAAGAAGATAAGGATGGAATGGAATCTTTTGAGTATCTTCCACATGGACGTCCTCTTTGGCTCCTTGCTTGTTAAATGATATATTGAATGTAGTCATATGATGTGGCGAATTGAGATTAGCTTGATAATAAGTACATGCCACATAAGCACCACCTCAACAAACTTGTGGATTTCAACTGTTTATTCATTTTGCTCCGTGGGCATATTCCCAAATTGTATCATCTTTGTGATGTCTTTGAACATGATGCTTTGAAAGAACTTGTATGTTCGGGAATGTATCCTGTTGATTCTACCTTGTTCATTTTCTTGTAAACTGGATATGTATGATATATGTTGCTCATTTGACTAACTCTAAGATATTTCTTCTTCTTGCAGGGTATATGAATGATCTTCTTTAGATGAACTAGCGAAGATGATGATGCTTTCTTCATAGAGAGTAGAGACTTCTCGGAGACTTGAAGATTCAGGAGAAACTTGAAGTGATAGATAAATGTCTTCGGACATGATGCAACTTGATGATGTATGTTGAACTTGATGTGACCCTTTTGGAGTGGTATTTCCTCTGTAACTTGGAGGTGATTCAGGCGCTTGCTCTTGAGATGACTCCTTAGCTTTACCAATGCTCCTCTCGATGATGCAACTTAATGATGAAGTGTTCTAATAGGATGATCTTGAAGTGATCTCCAAGAGTGGCCAGCGTGGTGTTTCTTCTTGCAATGATTCCTCAACTCAGTCCAAGCTCCTGCAAGACAAAGAAAGAAAACAAAATTAATCCTTTGATATACATTCCATTTCATAACATAAGAAGCATGTTTAAGCATTCAATATCTTGCTCTAGGTCTAGGTGCTCATCAAGATCTACAGGGGGGCAAAAATGCGCCTAGGCTTAAATGTCCATATATTGCTATGCTCATGATTCCAAACACTTAAACATGAGTTAGAATGATCCTTTTATCAGAGTGCCCACTTAAAGGTGTCTTTCCATATAATTTCCTCCTTAGGCGTGTTGATGATGTTTTCTTGACAACAACATTAGAATAAAACACCAAGTGCTCTATCCTCTCTTGAACAAAGCATCTCGAATGCTAAACTACATGATCAAACAAGAACGCTCCATGGTTCCTTGTACATGATTTACAACGGATAGCCTCGGTGGTGTGATGTGATTTGCTGTGTCACAAAGGGACTTACATAGAATTGTCACCTCACTCCATTCAAACAAGTACTCTTTCCTTGTGAAATGGAACTTCTTCTAATCAAGTACAAAAAGAAAAAGCAAAAGGCAAGGGTTAAGAAGACTAATCTGAGGACAATGACGTGATGAACGATGCTATGGTAGACAAATTCCCTTAGAAACCAAATTTCACTTCGCCATGACAAGCAACAACTACATGAAATAGGTGCGATCTCCAAAGGATAAACCAAGGATTTTCATATCGTTGACACACTCCAAAGTACCCACAGCTGGCGCAACTCGAAGGAGCATCAACAATAGAACTATTTGCAATATGTGGTTCAGGCTAACTTTACATAATGACTTACCGTCGACAAGCCATCAAATATCATTGCATATATCCATTACATCAATGAACTCTATCTACTTTATCATCTAAGCTACTTGGAAACACATCTCCGTCATATTCAAGAACTTGAAACCTTGCTAACATTTCAAAGCCACAAGACCACCATGCAAAACAACAACAATAAGCTTGTATTACTTTTGAAGTGTGTGATTACAACAATCTCATGTCTCTCTTCATGACTTCAAAGAGTTCCCTTCTACTCTACTCCTACTTGATCTCTACTTCTAATCTCTAATCTCATATTCCCCCCTCTACAAATGAGAGAAGTGAGACTTATATAGAGCTCAAGAATTACAATGAATGGCTCAGATTGATTTAGCAATCAATGGCCAAGATTGAGACAACAAGGCAGTTTGTTACAAAATTTACTATCTTTAGAACATGAAAGAGGCAATGAAGGCACATTTCCCAATGTCATAAGCATCTTTAGAGTATCTTTATGGTGGACCCTCTTACATGGCAGAATGCAATTGGCTTGATGATGTGTACGTGCCACTTTAGCATCTTTGAATGAACTAGTGTGGTTCACTTCATGTTCACTTTACTTAGAATATTTTCTTCTTGTTGTCTTGATGTAACTCATGGATCGCTTTGATGATCATGCTCATCTCTCATCTTGTGATGTTGTTGTGCTTGTGCAGGATTATGCCTCTGGATAGTTGCATGGACTCATGGAGTAGACTAGTGCCCGATGAGAGTTCTTCTTGTCTGGCACATGATATGTAAGCTTCTGGATGATGACCTCCTTCAAGATGTGCATGGTGAAGTGACAACCTTCCACTGATCCTCGCCTCGAACGGATGATGCTCTTGATGACGAACTACACTTGTAACCTTGATCATCTTAGACTAGCTCCCCTTCACATGGCATTGATGTCTTCCTCATCCAGACATACGAAGTCTTCGAAGTAAGATAAACTTGATGTTGGAGCTCTCCTCCATGTGGTGATGATGACAAACTTGAGCAATTTTCCTCCACCTTCCAAACTTCTCATGTATGAGCTCTCGTCATTCACCTCCTTGGATCCTCCATCACCTACAAGAAGAAACACATCAAAGTAAGACTCGATATAAAGGATTTTCAACAACAAATTACATTCACCTTATGTATGTGGGATTAAAAGAATGACATTCCAAAGCATCCATCACTTGTCAAAATCAAATTTGGAAAGCTACACTTTGAATTCTCTTGACAATTCACCTCTCTTCTTGGCCAACCTGCCTGAGAGGGTTTGAAAGGCATGTCTGGACTGTGGAACGTGAAATTCCATGCTTGAGTGTCTAGGCCGATCTTCTTGGGCGGGTTTAGAGGTGATAGGCGGAGAGTGTCTTGTGAATGACATGACATTGTCCAAGCAAAGTGCTCAAGACCACCTAGCATGGGCGGGATTGGAGGTTGCATGTGGATTTTCATTACTTAAGCATTTTTTGGGCTTTACTTGGATAATCTAAACCCTCTTCACTTGTTTCAATGATGACCTGACCTCCTTGAATGAGATGTAAATCCTTAGAAGGATGGGCGGATTTGAAGACAAGGTATGCAGTGTGTGATGTGAAGAACATGCATGATGGTGGAAGGCACTTTTGCAAGGCGGTCCTAAAGGGTGTGTATGGAATGTATGATGTGAACTTCATTTCATAATCACTTGACCCTCGTTAGCATGCCTTAGACCTTTCTCTTCAAAGTTTTGTTGATCACCTTCATTTGAGTAATGTCCTGGAGTGACTTGCATAGCTTTTAACAACTTCTCCAAGTGCAGAGGTGAAGGCCTCTCATGTTGGGCGGGATTGTAGATGATGTGTGGAATTTTGCTTTCAAAACTTGTAATTTTCAATGATCTTCACCTTTGTTTGAACTTAGAGGTATGTTAAAGCAATGGGCGAAGTTTAGAAGGCTTTTGTTGAGTGGCATAAGTGCTTGAATCACTAGTTCCATAACCACCTCTCTTGGCCTTCCATTAAACATGCCCACCATGAAGTCTTACATTTGCAATTCTTCAAATTCACTTGAAAGCTGTCTTAATCATCTTTACCTCATCTTCTAGTGGCTAATTTTCTCCAATCTTTCCTTGGGCGGGTGAGAAGGTTGAGTGTGGAGAGAGTGTATGTGGATATGGATTAAATCCAAGACCTCCTCTCTAGGCTGCCCATGCTGGGCGGGTTTGGAGGGTCTAGGCAGAATGTATGTTGTGGATGACATGTAGTCCAAGCATAGGGGTCAAAGCCGCCTAGGAAGGGCGGGTTGGAGGATGACACATGGAATTTTCAGCTTAAACAACTTTGCACTTGTTCATTTCACCTTTGACATGCTCATCTTCATTATTACATTGATTTATGCTTGCAAATTTTGTGGTTTTCACCCCTGAGCGGCTTTAGGAGTGTTGTCTGGAGGATGTCATGTGGAGGAGGTGGAGTTGTCCAAGTGTAGAGCTCAAGACTGCCTAAGAAGGGCGGGCTAGGAGGTGGTGAGTGGATTTCTTCACTCAAGGTTCATTCCTCTCCTCATGACTTAGTGATTTTCAAGCTTCCCTCTTCTTGAATGACTCTCTCTAGGATGTAAGGGAATAGTGATTTTAGAGAATCAAGATGGAGTACTTCATGTGTCAGGTGACATAATCCACATGGACCTCTTGAGGCTGCCCAGGTAAGGCGGCTTTAGAGGTGACCCTTGGACAATTCCTCAAAATGCCTCAAAAGACATTCAATCCTATGAACTTTCATCAAAACTTCATGATCTCCTTGCACTTTTAACTTAGAATATTGCAAAACTTGTAAGTTTTCTCCTTGGGCGGGTTTGAGGGTGGTGTCTGGAGTGAATGATGTGGAAGGAGATGAAGTTATCCAAGCATAGAGCTCAAGGCCACCCATGCTAGGGCGGGATTGTAGGTGTGGTGTGGATTTTCATAAGACTTAGCCAGTTTTAGACTTCACTCTCTTTGAATGTTCCTCTCAAGGATGTGAAGCATGATGATGAGTCAAGATTGAATAGTTGCAATGTTTAGACACCATATCTCCAAGCTCACCTCTCTAGGCCGCCTAGGTTGGGCGGGTCTAAGAGGGTGATGTGGATTTTCAACACTTAGAAACTTCTTACCCTTGAACTTGACTATCTCCTCTCCTTGTGGTGTCATCTTGATCATACTTATCAAACAAACCTTGCAAATTGCATTGTTCTTCACCCTGGGCGATTTGGAAGGTACTGTTTGGAGTGTTTGATGTAGGAGATGATACAATCCACAAGGGCCTCTTGAGGCCGCCCAGGTAGGGCGGATTTAGGGGTAACCCTTGGACTTTACTCAAAAAACTCATTTAATCCCTGCATACCTTCAAGCTTCCATTGGAATTTCATCATCTTCTAATGCTTAGTACTTGAAACACTTTATAAATTTGATCCCTTTCTCCTTGGGCGGGTTGGAAGGCGGTGTTTGGAGAGATCCATGTGGTGAAGACATTGTCCATCACTCCCTTATGAGGCCACCCAACATGGGTGGGTTCAGGAGTGTTGGTTGGTATGTAGCTTTGACTTCACTCAAACTCATAAACCTTGCCTACAAATCATCATATCTCAGTGCTCTGTGCATGAAAACCTCAATACTTAACCATTTTTCTTCTAGGGCGGTTTTGTGGGCAGTGTCTAGAGAATTTCATGTGACAGAGGACATCATCCATGAACACCTTGTGAAACCGCCTAGGATGGGCGGATTTGGATAGCACCCTTGGATTTTCATACTTAAAACATTTCATTCATGTCAATCCTGATCATTTCACCTTCTGAGTGTCACCTTCTTCATCCTTCCTCAAATAAACTTGTCAATTGTGCCATCTACATCCCTGAGCGGTCCTCAAGGCAGTGTGTGGAGAATTTGATGTGTTGAAGATGCAGTCCATGAACACCTCATGGATTTTGAGGGTCATGCTTGGAATTTCACTTAAACTCGTTTTTGAACTCCTTTTCTCTTCCTAACTTGCAACTTTTCCTAAGGCTTTTCCTGAGCGGGTTTTAATGCTCTGTGTGGAGAGTGTGATGTGAAGGACATCTAGTCCAAGACCACATCAAAAGGCCGCCTAGCATGGGCGGGATCGGAGGGAGTGCTTGGAATGCAAGTCCTGTCGCCATATTGGAAGTGTCCTGATTACAGGTATATTGAAAAATATATACTTTAAATATTTTTCAATATATCATCCAGGATGTTTGAGATAGGTCTCGGATCCATAGGATTTAACATGCAGATTCTAGATTTTGGAGGATCCACCAGATTTTAGACTTAGCCAATTTTCAGGATCTCAGACATCAGGATCTCAGGACATACATCAGGATGAGAGTATGAAGACTCTGGATGAGACATGGGCAAATCTACACTTCCAAATCTACAAACTCAAGAAAAACCTAGACCCCCCATTTGCAATGAGGCGATGTGTGATTACATCACAACAAGGCGCCAAAATGAGGTTGCACTGATGACAAGTGCGCCTAACTTATATAGCTTTAAACTTTGCTATTTCAATGCTTCAAACCATGGAAAATAACTTATAAGGATTATTTCTTTCAAGGCGCTCAATTAGGGTGAAGCTTCATGTGACTTTCTCAGGGCGCAAATCTTGGTTTGTACGAAGGGAAAGGGCGCCTAGGCTTAAACTGACTTTATTTTTGATATTTCAATGACTTCAAGCAATGGGAGATGACATAGAATAATCATATATCTCAAAGAATCCATTCAAAAGTACTATCTCATGCCATTTCCTCTTAGGCCCTTGAGATGACTGAAATCACAAGAAATGGCGCCTAAACCTAGATAAGTGTCTTCCTCCACTTAAGGCGCACTTTGGTGAAGAATCGGACATGAATTAGTGCCTAGGCCACTTGATAACTTCCTTCACTTTCCTCAAGCTCCAATCATTGCAATTGCTTTCAAAAGACTTGATCTCCTCCTTAGGCGCATGCATGAGGTTGTTTTGAGTTGAATTGGTGCCTACGTAAGATGAGGACTCCTTTCACTCACCTTATCCTTCAATTATTATAATTGATCTCAAAAGACATCATCAAAACATGAGAAATCTTCACAACTTGCAATTGTAAGTTGATTTCCACCAAGGCGCCAAAACAAGGTTATTTTGAAGGCAAAGGGCGCCTTGACTTATAGGGCTTAATTTAGCATGTTAGATCAACTTTTGAAGTCAAAATAGACTACCTCTTTTAAGGCGCCTAAACTCTATACTTCTCTATACTTAAGGCGCGAGAATGAAGTGATCTTGATGGAAAATGCACCTTCCCTCCATGATGTCCAATCTATTACAAGGCGCCAAAATTGGTGATTCTGATGAGAAAACGCGCCTTGACTTATAAATGCACTTAGAAACAATCTTGGAGTCCTAACTCCCCAGGGTGCTCAAAATGGACAAATTAAACTGCTTTCTAACTCAAGGCATTCAAATGGTGTCATTTAGGAGTGAAATGGCACCCAAACTTGATAAAAACTTCCTAGGCGCTGATTTGGGTTCAAACAGCTAGAAATGACACCTAAGATGTTTACTTCAACCTAAGGCGCACTTTGGAGGTCTTATGGATGTGAATTGGCGCCTAGACTTTAGGAGCATTTCCTTGTCAGATTTTCAATGTTTAAGGCTTCTCTATACCAATTTTAATCAAGGCGCCATAGTTTGGAGTGATTCAAAGTTGGTTTTCCTCTAGGCGCACATATAAGTCTCCACCTAAGGCGCACATCTGGGTTTCTGCAAGTGGGAAAATGCGCCTAAGTTCCTAGAGCAAATTCGCGCCTAAAACGGAAAATCCCTAGGGTTAGGTATATTGAAAAATATATTTAAGTATTTTTCAATATACCTTTCAGGATGTTTGAGATAGGTCTCGGATCCACTGGATTTAACACATAGATTCTAGATTTTGAGGGATCCACCAGATTTCAGACTTAGCCAATTTTCAGGATTTTCATGATATCAAGATATTAGACTTAGTCATTTTCAGGATCTCAGGGATTATCTTCAGTGTGTCAAATACACTTCGTTCGACGGATGACCTCCCTAATTTCGAACTTGCAAGGAGATTAACTTACTTGACTCTTTCTAGTGAGACTCACTCCAGGAGACTATGATTTCCAGCACGAAGTTATAGACTCCAATACCACTGAGTTCATCACGAACTATCTTAGACATCATCCAAAACTCAATGCAAAGCATCAAAGCTCAAAAAAAGGGGGTCCCCATTTGCAATGGGGTGATGTGTGATTTGGTCACAACAAGAAGGAGTTGTATTGGGCATGGCTATACCCTTGTCTATAGGGGTGCAAATTTTGGTTGTGGAAGGAAATTCCCTGAGGGTTATCAACTCTCTCAAAAAGGGATCATGTCCCAATTGGCAGCTAAGAAGGTTTACCAAAGAGGCGAGTGCTTTTAAGTACTTAGTTCAAAGAAGTAATCTTCCAACATTGACACCAAGTAGCTAATGCAGCAGCAGATTTTTTGGCAAATTGTGAAGATGATTAGGACCCCTTGACAGCAGTTCACAAGGATTTTTCATCCTCCTAGGTAGGGATGGAATCTTTTTTAACTTATAATTATAAAACCTGTAAGACTTCAGTCTTCACTTGCATTGACCTAAGGGTCATGTATAATTACACTGAGGTCTAATTATTATGAGTGTTGCTATGTTAATGACTGTGTAAGGTTGTTTATGCTCTCACATGTGAGCCAAAGTATCTCCTTAATAAGGGTGCATGGGAGTTCCAATTTATTCAGGCTATGAGGTGGCTGTGGTGGATTGTCTTGCACTGGAGGTGGTTATTTGTTGGAGGGTCTGTCTGTGTGCTTTATGCATGTTGTGTTTGGTTGGGGTTTTGGCTAGCTGGTGCAAGCCAAAGAGTAATTCTCTTAGGGGCCCAAACCCTTATAGCCTATAGGAAAGGAAAAGTCTCAGATAATCCTCTGGTTTACATTTTCAATTGCAGTGACCCAGCAACTTTAGGGTTTGTGAAGTCTATATTTGTTGAGGCTAGTATGTGGTCGAAGGGTCTGCTGAGGTCCAAAGCTTCAGTAAGGGGAGACTTTCTCTCAAAAAATGACTATCCAGGAAGCATCGCTGAGTATATGGCTTCTTCGTTTGTTGCTGCCGAGTTATTTTGATGATATATCTGTTCTGCCCTCAAGACTGGAGGTGGGGTGTAAAAGGTGAAGTTAAATCTGTAGGTGAGGGAACTAAAATCCCGTCCAAAGAGCCAATTGCAGCTGCTGCTGTGGAGAAAGAAAGAAAGAAATTATATTAATGTCCACGGATGACCAAAAGCAGGTCAATGGGACTCAAGAGAACAGCAGTATACAATACAGAGGTCTATGAAGAGAACCTAGAAAAGTCCCACCAACGAGAAGAACAAAAACAAAAATAAAATATATAAAACAACAGGGGACCACCAAACCAAGTAGCCCAAAAGTAAGATGAGGAAATAGCATACCCTGCTGATACTGGCAAGGTGCTGGTGGGTCTTATTGTGACCCACACGCAGGTCACCTTGAGGTTTCTAGTGACCACAATATCCTTGTTTTTTGTGGTGAATAGATGCATAGGTCTCAACAGAGGAAGGAGGTTTCATGGTGTTTGCTTCCCATCGTGTGATTCCTCTGTGGGTGGTGAGGATGCTCAGTCCTCCAATGCTGTTTTGGTGGAGGATGCAGTAGGCTGCGCTGCTGCAGAGAATTTGGGAGTTGGGAGGTTGGGTGTTTTCTGACTTGGCAGCTTCGTGGCTATTGGGTTGAGTGGCAGAAGTAGTAGTTTGCTGTGTTATTTCTCTTGTTTCTTTTATGCCTGAAGGTTGATGATTTCAGCTTGCATGTGTCCTGTCTCTGGCTGTTTATGTAGTCGATGATTATGGTCATTTCAATCATCCTTTTGTAATATTTTATTGTAAAATTCCCTTCTGCCTTTTTGGCACGGAGGCCCAATAGACAACTCCACTATTTAATTAAAAAAAATTGTTAAATATCTATATTTGACCCATTCTACATACTTACTACCATTATGAACTGATCTATGTTGCCGGTTTGCTGGTATGTTGCCCCAGATCTGGGTCCGGTTCAAACCCATTTTGTGATCTGGGTCGATACATGTTTAGATTCAGACAAGAGGGTGATATTTACTGTGAGTTCATCCTAGACAAACCCAGGTGAACTCAAACAGAACCCAGAAGAACCCTGACAAATGTGGGGCGAATCCGTAACATTTTAACATTTTTTTCTTTTTTTTAAATCTCACTTGCTTCTCATGTATAGGGCAACAAAGGGTGGGCGGTATGGCATCTGCAAAGAGGTCTGAAGCCATGCAGACCAGGAATCACATTTTTTTGTCACATTTTACAGACATGAAAAATTAAAAAATACCACCCGCACCTCCCTGTTTCAATAAAACATGCATTATTTTTATTAACAGCAGGTGACTTGTACAAACAAAACCATTGCTGTAAAGAATCCAAGAAAATTCTCTGTTAACAGTACCATCGTTCCCTGAAGCTTCTCCTTCTTCTACTTACTTCTCTATCCAATAATGGCCAATAAATATGTACATGAAAATGACGAAGTTTTGGATGTGTTATTATCTGGTGCCACCACTGTTTAAAATTC
This sequence comes from Cunninghamia lanceolata, assembly GCA_027924645.1. Lineage (NCBI taxonomy): Eukaryota > Viridiplantae > Streptophyta > Pinopsida > Cupressales > Cupressaceae > Cunninghamia > Cunninghamia lanceolata. The sequence continues at coordinate 28,239,111 of BSBN01000254.1, forward strand.
GTACAAGCATCTGTAGGGAATTTTTGGAGTATTACCTGCTGCATTTATTTAAAAGCCAATAATTATTCGCTTCACATTATTAAAAACAACAAATGCTTTACTTTTAAGTGTCCCATCACATTAGCAGTGGGTTTAAATTTTAATTTTATCCTCTGTGGGGTCCACACAAATGGGGTTAAGCTTTTTATATTAGCAACATATGAATTTATTAAAAAATTATGGTTATTTTGAATATTAAATGTATGTTATGTGGTTATCCTTGTTTTTTCGCTAAAATATTTATATATTTAAGATATCTATATGTTTTTGGCACAGGCAAACCTAAAATGAACTCAACCCCCAAAAAAATTTGCAAGTTTCATGAACCAAATCTGCAAACACGAACCAGGATCCAACCAGAATCAGCAACTTAGGAATTGATTGATATTCAAAGATGACTGCCTTCATCTCTAAAATGAACATTTGGAAACAGCAAGGGAGCGCTCTCTCAGGATCAAAAAGCAGCCTTACAATTTTCTACAACTGTTACTTCTGAAATTAAGAAAAAAACTTACCGCAAATTTCTGCAGACGCATTTGACCATCAGCATCAACAATCTTCTTATCCTCATCAAAGAATTGAGAAGAAGATATGGATTTTGCACCTGCAAACTTCCGTTGTGCCTCACCAGTTTCTTCAATCTGCATGGACAAACAAAAGCAAGATGACATCAGAGGACAAATTATCTTGTATATGCTACACAATCTTCAACCGTGCTCATAATAGGCCAGTATAGCACATAATTGATATTATTCAGTAAAGATAATATAAAAGCATTGTACCTGTGGTCTAGGGCGGCTAGAACTTCCAGATTTACGGTTTCCTGAGAGGCCAAATTCAGAGAACAAGTCCATACTGGTGGCTGGCGCTGGAACATGACTAGAAGAAGACTGACCATCATAATTAATCATAGATTGCTCTTCAGCATAAGAAAAACGAGATGTTCGAGGAGGTGCTGACTCTGTTACTGAACTTGTTGCAACTGGTGATGCAATGGGAAGTTCAGATGGCTTTTGATCATAGAGATTCTCATTTGGCTGTTCAAATATTTGCAATCCGTTAAAATCTGATTTTCTATCACCAATGTCACAGCTTATGTATGCAGAGTTCTAGAATGGACAGCATATAATTGATTATAATATCATTCAGCTGAATATATATATATATATATAGAGAGAGAGAGAGAGAGAGATGATGAGACTGCTTAAAAACTAAATAGATGCATGACATGCAGAGATGTCCTGCACGAGGGACAGAACACCAATAGCAGAAACTAATATAGACAGACAAAAGATACTTCTTGATCATAAAGGTGACAAAAGCAAAAGAAAATACCAGTCACTCACAGGATCCATGTTTCAAACCAGAAGAATAAAAACATCAAACAATTATGGACTCAATTAGAAACTTGTACTCCTGCAGAGAATAATGAAATTAAATATCCAATCTTTTAAGCTTACAGCAAGAAAAATATTCAGCTTTTCTTTCTCAAAATGGATCATTTAATCGCAAGAGCAATAATTAACCTTAGAAGTTAACTTCTTTACTCCTAGGCCACCTCCCAACTTCCCTCCACTCATCTTCTTTGCTCCAAAAACTGAGGTCTTTTTTGCAGCACTAGTAGGAGGTGGTCGTGAAGGACCTGAAGGTGGTGCCTTTGGTTGCTCCGGAAGTTTATCTTCTACAGTGCTACTTGTGTCTTTATATTCTGTAAAGTCCTTTACAGGAGAATCCAATGCAGTTGGAGAATCAGGCAAGGGAGGCGATGCAGAAACAGAACTAGTCATACTTTTGGCTACTTCTTTCACAAGAAGCTTCCTGTATAGGTCAGCCGCTCTTGATGTATACTTGGATTCAATCTTCCCACCACCATCTGTCCAACCATGTTGCTTAAAGAAGATACGTGCACGGCCATTACCACCAAAACTCATCAGTTTCAATTGCTCAGTGGTCCATGAATCCAGATTTGTAGACCTGCCAGTATGCCACAAAACCACACAATATACTCATTAGTTTACAAAAAATGTTAGAAAAAGAATAAAAAAATTTGTGGCGACGACATTTAGTAACACATATTGAATGATAAAATACCAAACAAAATGCACTTCAATCAAGAATAAAAAGTATAAGCATCTCCAAAAACCCAACACCTCACAGTGAAATACATTCTGCTAATTTCTCTTGTTGTGCTCAAGCTGAAAGAAAAATGTTGTCTATAGCAGAAATTGTATATTAAAAATCCTCTCATGTGTCAAACGTTATGTTATTATCATTCCAATAATCAATTCCAGTTACAGAGATGAACTTCCAAGCAGAATCACCCATAGTTCATAAACTCAGTCTCAAATTGGACTCGGCAGACCAAAAATTTCCACCTCGGCAAAGCTCAGCAACTTAAAATATACTTAAATTTTCGAAAAAAAAAAACATAAATTTTCTGCAAAATACAGCTATAAAATGTATCAAATGAGTTTGGAAAACAATTCACCAGAAACTAAGCACTACTTGATTTTAAAAAAAACCCGTGAGTATCCGAAAACTCGCTTAGATTGCCCAATGCTATGGAATCACCCATGCTCCAACCCAAGTCACAAGAAAAAAAGGATCTAATGTAACCAGCCTATTTACTCTCATCGCATGTTATTATTACGCTGAGAGGCGTAACTACAGTGGCAGCATGGGGTGAAATGACGTGAGTGTGTTAAGAAAAACAACTAGCCGACAAATACAAAAATAATAATTAAAACATATATAAAACATAAATATTTAAAAGTCTCCGAAAATAATCAAAAATAAAATCACTAATTACAAAGTCAGAATGTTTGAAAGTCTCCGAAAATAATCAAAAATAAAATCACTAATTACAAAGCCAGAAGCAGAAAATAAAAAACAAGAAGCGGCAAAAATCAAGAATCAACGAAAATCATAGGTATGAATTTCTGGCAATAATGGTGTTAATCATGTATGCATAAATAATTCCATATTGCTAGAATATTAATCATTGGTAAAATATTTTAAAAAATCTATGCATTTCATTTTTGTTTTCTGTAAACTTTAGTTATAATTAAAAGAGTTATTTATGGAAATTTTGTATTGTATAATATGTAATTTAATTTAGCTAGGATTTGATTTTTTTTAGGTTTTATTAACTAATCCTTTTATTTCTAATATAGATTAAAACTTCTTTATTATAAAAATATATGTAAACAACTAACCCAAAGCTTGTAGCTTTTGCATTAATACATATAGTGCTGAGAATCTTAAAAGCTAAAACCCTAATAATACATATAGTAAGATAAAACCCTAATTTATAAAATATTATTTTATATGTAATTAAACGAAACCCTAATAAAATATAATGTTATAAAATATTAATTTAGGACACTTTATTTTTATAAAACATGAGCCACTAAAAAAGAAATAAATTAAATTTTATTATGTAGAAAATAAAATTAAATTAAATTGATGCCTCCATAGTAAAATCTATAAAATATAACTTCTATTTTTGAATATACTTTGCTCTTTTTTCATTTATATGATATAAATTAAATTTTATTAAACTATATTTTATTAGGGTTTATTACATGAAATAAAAAGGAGCGAAGTATATTCAACTATCTTATTCCAATGGTAAGTGCAATATATTTTATAGTTTATACTATAGAGTCATCAATTTAATTTTTTTTGGGGGCATAATAAATTTAACATATTTATTTTTAAAAAACTAGCATATCTATATTTAAAAAATATATCTAAAATACGCCGAGAGATATCCTTCTCGAGGCGCTATGCTAGTTATATTACTCAGCCAGATGTCACAACAATAAATCTACATACCGTAGATAGTCAAAACAATCTAATTAAAGCTATATGCAATAAACAGAATCATTTTAATTTTTTTTCAATGTGCTGAAAAATGTTTTACAATTCAAACAGAACATCCTGTATAATTGATAACTGGTAGACATATTGCTTTGATGGGAAAACACACTCTCAACGAAATGATCCAGTTTACTGCATATCACTGACCCAGAAGGATCAGAATCAGTCTAATTTATCACCAACGAAGAACTCAACCATAATCAGACTTGTATAACAAATAGTTTTTGTAGTGGCAAAACTGCCAGGTACAACAGAGTGGTGTTGCATCATTGTCAATGACGGTTTCCACTGTGTCAAGGTGATTTTGACAGTTAACAATAATATCTGGCGATTGCATTTGTGGCATGGTGGTTATGCATGTGTCATGTCAGATTTGTGAATTGCCTGGCAGTTTCAGCCTAACTAAAGTAGCACTTTCAAATGAGAGAATTGCACAGGCAGAGTAACAGCAGGAAACGGTGAATCTTCCAATTCTAATGATCCATAAACAGAGAGGTTTCACCTCTCTCTGCTATTAGTAAACGGATTTTCACACATATACGCAGAAAATAACAATGGAAACATACAACAAACTGAATACAACCAATTTGACCTGGAAAAAAACCCAACATAGGGTGAAAAACTCCAGCTCTAGAGAGCAAAAATGTGATGTCCCAGTTATGGAAACTTGGCAATCAACAGAAATTTCTCTCCTTTTTTACTTTAATTTAATTTTCTGAGTTTGAACAACTAATCAACTGAAAACTGTAATGAAGTAAACAACTCCTGAACTACAGATCTGTGAACATGTTACTGGATTTGCTCTTAGCATGAAACAATAATAACAGTATAACTGAGCAGATTGTGCTGGCAACCGCCTATTTCTGAATGTTCATAATTTGTAATTTCAGTGCATTAGAAAACAGTCGAGGTCTCCCCTCATATACAATTTCAGATTTGATAAACTTTGTGTCAGACAAAATCCTAGTCTGCGCCCCTTAGTATATGCATATGATTCATAGATCTTACTTAAAGACCGGCAAGATTGTGTTCCTAACCTCATGTTGTAAGTGTCTGGGCTGAAGTGGACGTGCAACAATCAACCTCCACACTATTTAGCAATCACACGACCTTTGCAAAAGGATGTAACTGTTGTGGCCCATTGGTAATGATGCTCGGCTGTCTCTCATGACCTCCAGTATGAGTGTGCAACTTCTAATATGTCGAATAATGCTCCTTCAATCCAAGCTCAAGACAATTATGCGATATAAATTTGCTTCACAAATATTTTCAGTGAGGTGATAAAGGTCGACTGTTTGACTTTCCTGCCACAAGCTCGAACCGACCTCTCTCAGTAGCGAATGTGATGGTTGTTGCAGATCACAGATGAGAGTTAGCTCACAGGACAGCACTCACCAATAAAGTCTCGACTCTCACTACAAACAATGGCCTTCGAAATGATATCCAGCTATGAGTGACTGTACGGCATGTATCGCCAATGATGAGGATTCAACCCAGATCTGCCTATATCTGATTGTCTGGCTGTGAACTGATCATGCAATCCTGTCCAACTGATGAATTTGCCAATGATGTAATGCAGCTCTGTGAATTGATGTATGTTATATTCTAGTCTAACGAATATGCCTATAAATTTCTTCCTTCGGAGGCGGCGCACAAGCTGATGAAACAATCCTGAAATCTACGATGATACTCTACTTGCAACCACTTCACCAACAACCTCAGGGTTTGCAATAAAGGGGTTTCGTCCTTGAATCCACGATCACTTGAACTCAAATGAACAATGCAAACATGAAAATCGGATAATTGAAATGAATGACTGAAGCTTATCGATATACCTCTTCCAATTTGGGCCCTTGGCTCCTAATTTCTCACCAAGTATTTAAAAATACTTTTATTTGAATTTTTTTTTTTTTTTTTTTTTTCTAGTGTTCAAAAACACTTTATTTTAATATTATTAATATTTTTAATTTGGGAAAAGGGACATGACAAAATACCCTCCATTCTACTATCAAACTACAGCTGTTTTGCAATGCCAACGTGGCATCCATGAGCTCACACTGTGTTTTTTCAGCTCCTAATACACCTGCAACTACTCTCACCATGAACAAATTAGTCACTCCACACTTGCAATCACTCCACACTTGCAATCATCCAAGAATGGTCCACCACCACCTCATAATGAGACTTACTTCTTCTCTAACATAGAAAAGCAACCTAGAACCTTCCTACAGCCTCCCAACCTTGAGAAATAGGAAGATCAGACGCTTGGATGTACCATTTCCACTAGTTGTTTGCTTCAGGATGAGTAATGAGAGGAAATTGTTAGAATAAATAAATATTAATATTACATCCTTGTAATATTATTAACAATATAATTAGCCTTATTATTAACAACTTGTAATATTATTAACAATATAATTAGCCTTATTATTATTGTTAATAACATTGAATGGTTGGTCAAATCAAAAATCTCATTAAAGCAGTCCCGTTTTTGAACTGGAAAATCCCACCCAATCTTTTTCGAACCCTAATATGGACAAAGCTACAAAATCAAATCTGGCATTCGATTTGGCGATTGCTGAGGATGTGGACAGGGCAAGGGGTCTTAAAAAATGCACTGCAAGATTTGGGTACCACTCTGGTAGCGCTGCTTGGGCCAATAGCCCTTGTGACACCCTCAAAAGTTGTCTTGTTTGAAGCTAAAGTTCTGGGTGTGACGTAGGAAGCAACTCAATGAAGCAAAATAAATTTGCACTTCAAATGTAGGAGAATGCAGGCAACAAAGCAGTTGATCTACAAAAGCACATCTCTTTGGAAGAAAAATGGAATGTGGCACTAACTATCCCTTGCCTTGAGACTGTGACAGTTCTTTTGCTAGGTATGGAGGTGTTATATGAGGGAAAATACTACAAAAGAGGCCTCATTGATAAGTTTTACTCTCTTTAGCCTAATTTAACGAATCAACGTGAATGGATCGCTAGTATTTGGTGTGCTCTCGTTAAAAAATCTGTAGAGATCTGCCCTTTTGTTCAAGGTTTTCTTTGTTTTGCTTTGTGAATCTAAAGAGTACAGATTATATTCTAGCTAAAGGTCCTTGGCATTAGGATAAGCATGTTTTATTGCTAAAATCTTGGTCTCCCAACTTCAATCCTATGACGAAATTGTTCTCTATAATGTCGATCTAGGTACACCTCCTTAATCTTCCTCTTCAATATTGAGTAGATACTTGTTTTCAACGCATTGGAAATACTTTAGGCAGATTTACTTCTTTAGATCTTGAAATAGATGGGTTGCATCACTCTACATCAGCCATAATCCAAGTAGAATTGGATGTAGCAAAAGGGTTGCCTACGGAGATATGGCTTAAGGTGAGGGAAAGGATATGGAAAACAAGTACTGGACTATGAAAAATATCCCTTCTTGTTGCAAGAAATGTTTTCAGGTTGGGCATCTTGCATCAATATGCACAGCAAGTAAGCATCAAAAAGCTAAACCAGCTACACGGTAGAAAGGGGCGTCTTTCTCTCATCTAAAACTAAAAAGTATAAATCTTGCTAGAGGCTTTGGCTTTGGGATTTAATGGTGGTTCTGTGAAGCAGCAAGAGCTTTCGGTGGTGTTGTGACCAAATCACACATCGCCCCATTGCAAATGGGGACCCCCTTTTTTTGAGCTCTGATGCTTTGCATTTAGTTTTGGAGGATGTCTTAGGTCTGTTTCCTCTGCCAATTCAACAAAAAGAAGGTTTTACTTTATAACTAGAGGTCTCATCTGGAACATGAACTTACAGTAATGAAGAGTCTTGATCAAATTCCATCCAAATAATAAACTTTGAGACCAATCCTGATGTATGTTTGAGATCCTGAAAATGACTAAGTCTGGTAGCCTGAAATCCTGAAATCCTGAAAAATTGACTAAGTCTGAAATCTGGTGGATCCTCCAAATTCTAGATTTTGCATGTTAAATCCGGTGGATTCGAGACCTATCTCAAACATCCTGAAAGGTATATTGAAAAATATTTGAAGTATAAGTTATCTTCAAACTTATACTTAAATATATTTTTCAATATACCTTTACCCTGAGAGACCCTAAAAAACGCCTAAGTACTGAAGGGAGAGCAAAAAGTTGATCCAATGCGCCAAGGCTTGGATGTGGTGCAAAATCTTGACAAAATGCACTTTCAACCAAAGAACAAAATGTGGAACCAATGCGCCTCATCCAATGCGCCATTCGAGGGAGAAGTGTAGATTGAGGTTCTAGGTGAGTTTTAAGATGAGCGCGAAATGATGATCTCTTATGCCTAGACCAATGCGCCTTTGTAAAGAAGGTTGAAGGCAAGCTTTAAAGAGGATTCTAAATTCTTATCTAATGCGACCAAGCTAGAGGATTCTAAATTCTTATCTAATGCGACCAAGGTGAAGAGGAGTCCGTCTTGATGGTGGAAATGCAACTTTAAAAGGAAGTTCAAAAAAAAAAAAAACATTGATGCAATGTGCTCCATCCAATTCCCTTGAAAGAAGATATTGATTGAAGTCTAAATGCAATTTTTTTAAGGAGCATTCAAAAATCTGATCTGTTGCACCAAAGCTTAAAGGAGAATCAATTACAAATTTTTCAACATTTTGGAAGAGGATTCAAAAACCTGATCTAATGCACCTCATCCATTATGCCTCATCCAAAGTCATGAAGAGCATGAAAACTCCAATCAATGGCGACCACCTTAGATGAAATCAAATGCAAGTTTAATATAAGTTTAAAAAGCCTTATTAAGAAGAGATTGAAATTCCCATCTAATGCATTTAGCTTGAAGATGCATGTAATGATTCTTATGTGTTATAAAATCAAGTGTTTATCAAGAGGATTGATGTTGTCTCTTTCCTTGTGTGTTGTAGGAGCATGAATGGAGTTAAGGAATCATCAAAGAAGCTAACATCTAGAGTCACCTTCATGCTAGGAGTGAAGTCAAGATGTAGCTGCTTTAAGAAGTCACTTCAAGGATATCCTATTGGATCACTTCAAGTATCAACTAGCTTCTTCATCAATCGGCTGGAACTCTTCATCAATGACATCATGTTAAGATTATCAAGTTGGAACACTTCATCAATCATGTCAAGGACACTTCAAGATTATTAACAAGGAAGCATTTCATCATCTACATCAAGTTCAAGTATACATCATCAAAGAAGACATCTATCCCTCAAGTTTCAAGACCCTTCAATCTTCAAGTCTAAGAGAGATCTCCTATTCATATCATGAAGGAAGCATCATCATCATCTATTCTCTACTACTCTCTTCAAGATGATGCATCCAAAGATCAATCTACATCCTACAGAGAAGAAGCATCACGAAGCTAGTCAAGTGAAGCAACATGTATCATACTCATCCAGTCTACAAGAAGAATGAACAAGGCGGATTAACAAGATACATCCCAAGCAGTCAAGTATCAAAACAATCACATTGAAGACATCATAAGATGATACAATTTGGGAATATGCCCCATAAAACAAATTGAATCAAAAGTTGAAATCCATGAGAGTTGCCAAGGTGGCACCTATGTGGCATATATACATCATCAAGCCAATCACAAGTCGCCACATCATATGACTACATTCAATGTATCTACAACAAGCAAGAAGATAAAGAGGGTGCCTATGTGGAAGATGCTCCAAAGATTCTATCTTATCTTATCTTCTTGGAAAACGTGCCTTCATTGCCTCTCTCATATACTAAAAATAGCAATTTGTTGTAACAAACTGCCTTGTTGGCACAATCTAGTCCATTGGCTTTGCCAATCAATCTAAGCCATCCATTGTAATTCTGGATCACTATATAAAGGCCTTGTTGCCTCATTTGTAAATTATTAGATTAGAGATTAGATTGTAGAGTAGAGTAAGAAGAGACTCAAAATTTTTTGAGAGGACTTGAAATTGTTGTAAATATTTCTCAAGAGTAATGCAAAGACATTGGAGCTACTTATTTGGTGTTAAGTGGTGTCTTGTGGAATAACATGGTTTTTTGTACTTTGATGAAGTTAAGAGATGTTTCAAGTAGATTAAAAGTAGATTAGAAGCTCTTTGATGTTATGTATGTATGTAATGGATATTTGATCAACTCCTAGCTCATGCTTTTAACATTCATCGCCGATGAAGTGTTGTGTAAAGCTAATCTGAGCCTTATTTGCATAAGTTCGATTGTGGATGCTTGTTTGAGCTACGCCGTCTTATGGGTGCTTGTATAAGCCTTCATGATTTGAAAACCATTCGCGTAACCTTAGGAGATTGCACCAACTTCATGTAGTTGTAGGCATCCTTGGCGAAGTGGAGTTAGGTTAATTAAGGAGTTTGTCTATTCAAGCATCATCATTGCTTCATTGACCTTAGAGTAACTTTCTAAACCCTTACCTTTTTCCATTTCTTTGTTATTGAAGCCTTGTAAATACATCATCCACACTAAAAGGAGGAATAAGCTATATGAATTATGAAGATGTCTGTGTAAGTCCCTTTGTGATTATCAGCAAAATCACATCAAATCACTGAGTTATCCATTGCAAATTATAAGAAAAGGCACCTTGGAGTCATCTTGTTTGATCACTTTGTTTAGCATTCGAAAGGCTTTGATCAAGAGAGAGTTGGATACTCAGTATTTTACTCTATTGTTGACTTGTCAAAAAACAATCATCAACAGGTGGCAGGCTCTATCTCACATCCCTCATCCCTACACGGGTTTCTCAAGGGGGTAATGGTGAGGCCTCTGTTGTCTCAGGTTTTGTGGAGCATAAAAAGATGAAAACCTTCTGCTTCATGTCAACTTTCCAAAAAGTCAAGTGTCCAACAAAGGTAAGCCAGCAATCATCTCCTACTTCATATAGAATGTCATGTCCTTTTTTTCAAGCAAAGTTAATCACGAGAACCTTAGCATATTATTTTATTTCTTGTAGGCTAAAGGGTAAGGTGAGGGAAATAATTTAATAATTTAACTTATGTTGTCCAAAAAGTAACTTTATGTTATATTCATAAAAAGACAACTTATGTTTTATTATCAAAAGTTATTTTTAAAAGAGGGACAAAAAAAAGTTGCTAGGACTTGGATCCAAGAGTGATGTTTAATAAGGACTTTCTAGATACTTTTAAAAATAAAGTCTTGGAGGGAAAAGTGAAAAAAAATATAATATTCAATTATATTCCCTCGAAGAGTCTATAAAAGGAGTTTGGGCACAGAAAAAGATCATCTAGTTTATATTATCAAACCCCCATTTTTGAGATTTGAACCCCCATGTTCATCTTTTTCCCTAAGGACGAAAACTGTAAGATGCTACCCCCAGATTTTTTTAAAATTCATACAATGATATGGCAAGGTTAGCATCAAAGCATAAACCATCTAAAGGCCTCACACTTTCTGATCACCAAGATCCCAGGATGGGCAAGGTGAGAGCATACAATGATTTTGGCTTACAGTAACAAGTATGCAAGAAAGAAATACACTTCTTCCGCTGCGGCGGGCATCCACATATTGTGGGGATTCACCACTTTATCAGTGGGTATGAAATAAGCATGAAAGATTACAAAGCCATCCACTTATTCAGTGGGAATTCGCCACTTGTCCAGTGGCTAGAAATGAAAAGGAAAGAGAGTTCGTTATCCTCACTGGCGGTAGAACCATCCAGGGGTTACAAAATGTTTGAATATGTTCTTTCCTTCCACACTGGCGGTAAACCATCCAGGGGACTTAATGAGTTTTGCAAGAATAAGAGATAATTACATTTCTTAGCATAATGCAACTCCATCATTAGAAACATTAACTAGAGATTTGAACATATACCAAAGGAAGGTATGTTTCATGGAGATCACCTGCAACAACACAAGTAAATCAAATCCCTTGATGATTGATGATATCTCAGTTAATATTGATTTGAAACAGCAGATTGAAGATCATCTCAGAATACTCTGCCTTAAGCACTTAATACAGATGACCCTGTTAAAGATCATTGGCACCATAGACTTGGAAGGATAATCTGCCCATAAAACAGTTATATCAGATCAAAAAGACCACTGTATTAATGCCCAAACTGCCTATCAACTTCAGACCCAGTCAGAACAGCTTTTAACAGAGCCAAAATCCCTGCTGTACGGCACCATGTAACCCAATCAAACAGTCTCAAACAGCACAAATGTAACATCCCTATCAACTCCAAACACCATCAAAACTGCTCCATAACACACTTAAAATACATTAAGAAGGACTCCAAAAGACTGCATTAAGGAAAGTGTTGTGCAATCACCCACAGGTCCGTACAACCTGGAAAGTACGGATCCTTCATAAAATTCCAATCTCTGCCCCAACAACAATGCAATCACTTTTCACAAGGTTGTCCATTCATAGCAAAGACAATGCAATGATCAAACTGTTTCCAAAGATAATATTGAAAGCTCAAAATCAAATCGTACCAGGTAGAGGTACGGACTACTCTATAAACAAAACTCTTCACACAAATTTCAATACAGATCTTTATCATTGATAATCACTTGAATAAAGGGCGTAAATACATAACAATGGAATCCCAACAAGTTTAGAAGCAAACATATTCACAATGATTTTATTTCAAATTTGCCCCAATCTACCATGTACAGCCCACCAAGTACGGCCAGCACAGCTAAGAAACTCAAACATCAAAATGGACTTTAACAAACACCAAAATCATCTAAGAAACTAGTATCATAATATCTATCTGCATCAAAAACTAAAACTCCATAACAATCTATCAACATCCGTTCAACTCCATGAAAGCTCGATGGCAAACTCAGTGTGAGCTTGCTCCAATCTTTGTCTTCAGCACATTGGTGATTCCTGTATTGAAATCACACTCAACCTCAAGAGGGTTTTCGTCCTCAAGAGCATTCCACAAGAGGGTTTTCGTCCTCAAGAGAATAAGGAAGAACACGCAGGTTCAATCCAGCAGAGTAACAATACATATCCAAGCATGTCTAAACAATGAGCCCAACTCCTCTTTTTATACTTTTTGAGGGAAATAAAATATTATTTCCTTTATCCCTACATATTTCTCCTCAAACAATATAAAATAATTCATTATGTGTGCACAACTTAAAGTCACCACTTTTAATTAAAAGCTCTTTTTAGCTCCAAAGACCCCTTTATCAAAATACAGGAAATATCTGCGTCGCAAGGTCCCAAAATGATGCATCCATGATTTAAAACTTTTCTTCCTCTTTCCAACGAGCTATAACACTTAAATTTTTATTAATTATTTTCACCCCTAGGAGCTTAAGTGAAAATAATAATTAAAATAGCTCATTAAATAACACCATTTTGCGGAAAATCCCAAACACCATCAAACTGCAAAATTAAGCATACCAACATACTCCATGATGTTTGGGAAGATTAATGATGCCTTCCGAGCGACTTTCCAAAAATAGACTGCTTCTCCAAGAATCTTGGAGAGCAAACCGGGAACCCGATCAAACATCAGAAAGCATCACAATGATCATAAGCACCATCTAAGCTCAAAGCCATAACCAAATGCTCTGTAAAACTGATCTGTGGCCACTCCAAGAACATTGGAGTTCTCCCAAACATGTTGGATAGCCACTAAGGGACTAAGAACAAGCCAAAATGCGCACAAAAGCCTATGCGCCAAAAAAGGGACATTACAAAAACCCTTTGGTATCAAGATTTGGAGGACAAAAACTCTCCTATCCATTCGAGCAATTTCATACAAGGATTGTCATTTGTGCTAAAAAGATTGCAGATTTTCCAATTCAAGGAGCATAATAGAGATTTTACTTATGTTGAAGTTTGCAGTTGTTTCAAAATATTATGTAAATATATATTGAAGAATTCCAATTGCTTGTTTTGTGTGGTTTCATGGTTCCATTTGCTGTTTAACAGCAAATCAAGTTGGTATCCTTGTTGCTCGTATTGTTAATGAAGAAGTTGTACCATGTTTAGGTTATTGTACGATTTGTGAAAGGTGTCGTACAACCCCGCCGCACCATATTATATAGGAGAGTTTAATGTATTTGTGTCTGCTGTACACCCAACAAAGGGAATCGCCACTTTTGGGGAGGTTTATCAACATTATGATTTTTAATCAGCTTTTGGAATCCTATTGGCTGCTGTACAACCTTCAAATTTTATCATCTCCAGAAGACAAGTCTAACACACATATTCTTTCTTGGTCTATTGTACAATTTTATATTGAAAGCTGATTATCATTAAGGGTCGTTGAAGATGCAAAGTTTATTGCATAATATTTTAATGCTATCATACCACTTCATTTGGGTGTCGTACAGTTCAAAAGGGGATAAAGTCTGTGTACCTGTCCACATCAGCAAAAGTTTTGTCTTTGTCTACCATACGGAAAATTATGTCTTTGTGGCTGCTGATCACCTTTTGGAGCCTATTGCTGTTTTTTGGGGTTCTTTTGGAGATTAAAATATATGACAAAAGGGTTTCTCTGCAATCATTAAAATCAGAAATTAGTGTAGTTTTAATATTGTATTGCCTTCATTGTATAAATTTGTGCGGTTCTCCACCAAAATCCTATTTTGACTTTGTAATTGTTCTAGAAGGCTTGCCGCCAGAACCAGCATTGTGTCTTTATTTTGCATACATTGTTAGTTGTGGCTTGCCACCAGTACGCATATTTGAATTAATTTTCAGCTACCGTATGCTCTAACCCTTATTACGCTGAGTAATTGGTAAAAACTTGATATATTAACAAATAAGCAAAAGCTCAGATAAATAGATTTACAAATGTACAAGAAGAGCAAGTTTCTAGAATTGAAACTTGCAGAAGATCGTAAACACGATCTTGCTAAATAAAATACAAACAGATACACGATTGACCATTAACTAAAAATAGCATGAAATAAATAGTCTAATACCCTCCCTTAATGGTCAATCTATCAACTACACCAAGAAACCCCCTGAATTTGACAAACTTATCTGGACCAAGGGGCTTGGTGAGGATATCAGCTATCTGATCCTCCGTCAAAACATACAACAACTGAACTGATCCGTCTTCAACAAGCTATCTGATGAAATGACAATGAGTTTCTACATGCTTGGTTCTTTCATGGAAGACCGGATTTTTGGCAAGTTTGAGAACTCCCTGATTATCACAGAACAAGGGAGTCGGACCTGCTTGAGATATTTGCATATTAGCAAGCATCTGGCGAAGCCAAACTGCCTCACATGTTGCCTTAACTGCTCCCCGATACTCTGCTTATGTCGAGGAGAGAGCCACTGCCTGCTGCTTCTTACTAGTCCATGTGACTGCACCGGATCCTAAACTGAACACATACCCAGAGGTGGATTTCCTGTCATCAACTGAACCTGCCCAATCTGAGTCTGTGAAACCACTGAGTCTAGGATCGTGACTCCTTGAGTAAAGAAGTCCATAATCAGAAGTGCCCTTCACATAACGCAACACACGCTTCGCTGCGACCCAATGATAAGCCTTGGGGGCTGTCATGAAGCGTGAAATGTAGCTCACTGCAAAACTGAGGTCAGGTCTAGTGGCAGTGAGATAGATGAGTCTGCCCACTAGTTCCCTGAACAATGATTCATCTACTACAGGTGAGTCTGACTGAGCTGACAACCTAAGCCCTTTTTCCATGGATGTGGAGGTAGGTTTGCAATCCTGCATACGGAACTTATCTAGAAGACTTCGAGCATACTTGGACTAGGAAATGAAGATACTGCTCTGGGTCTGCCAAACCTCAACACCTAAACAGTAATGCAAAAGGCCCAAATCTGTCATGTCAAAAGTGCTGCACAAATCCTGTTTGATCTCAGCGATCAAATGTGCCGAGCTACCAGTAATGATCAGGTCATCCACATAGACAACAAGAATCAGAATATCACTACCAGTGCGTTTGACATACAAATTAGAGTCAGATGGACTCCTCTGAAAACCACGATCTGTGATCTATCTTGATGTACCAGGCTCGAGGAGCCTGTTTCAGGCCATAGAGTGCTTTAACCAATCTACACACCTTATGTTCTCGACCAGCAACCTTGAACCTTGGAGGTTGCACCATGTAGACTTCTTCCTTCAACTCACCGTTGATAAAGGCACTCTTAACATCCATCTGATGGACTTTCCAACCAACCTGGGTTGCTAAGGCAAGGACAAGCCGAATTGTACTCATCTTGGCTGTAGGAGCAAAAGTCTCCTCATAGTCAATGCCTTCCTTCTGTGAGAACCCCCTAGCAACGAGACGAGCTTTGTACTTGTCAAGAATTCCGTCAGCTTTGTATTTCACCTTGTACACCCATTTGCAGCTAATGGGCTTCTTCCCTGGAGGAAGATCAGAAAGGACCCAAGTGTGATTTTTCTAAAGACTCTGGTATTCAGACTCCATAGCCTTTTCCCACTCAGGAATTCCTTTAGCCTCTGAATGTGTCTGAGGCTCATAGACACTGTGAATGTTGGCCATGAGAGAAAAGTTAATTGTATGCTGCTGTTTGCTCTTATTTCTGGATGATCTACCCTCAATGAGCTCATCGTCATGAAGATCTCCAATAGTCTTAGCCCACCATTTAGGCCAACGAGTAGAAGTGCCAACATTTGATGCAACAGGAGGAGCCAGAACAAGTGCAACAGGTGGAAGATCAACATCATCCGGAGGAAATTCGGGTTGAGCATCGTCAAAATCAGAATCTGCATCATCATCCCTCCCATCAGGTGGACCTAACAGAAGATGAACACCCAAATCAGCAGCCTGCAAAGGCTGATCCTCAGAATGCTGCATAGACGAGGAAGAAAAAGGGCCTCGTTCTTCATCAAAAACAACATCCCGGCTGAAGGTAAGACGATCAGTATCAATATCAATTAACCGGTAAGCCTTATGGTTCTCACTGTACCCTATGAACATAAGCTTTTGACTCTTGGAATCCAACTTGGAGCGCTTGGCATCTGGAATCCATACATAAGCTAAAGAGCCAAATATTTTCAAATGACTGATCCGAGGTTTGCAGCCAGTCCAAGCTTCTTCAGGAGTCTGCTCCTTAACAGCATAGGTCGGAGACCGATTAAGAAGATAGACTGCAGTGTAGACTGCTTCTGCCCAGTATTTCTTAGGAACACTCCTGTGTTCTAACATGGAACGGGCCATCTCAGTGATTGTGCAGTTGCGCCGCTCTACAACACTATTTTGCTGAGGAGTATAGGGTGTGGTTAACTGGCGTTTGATGCCGTGTATGTCACAGAAGTTGGAGAAGTCAGTAGAACAAAATTCCCCCCCATTATCTAACCTAAGAGTGACTATGGAACAGCCAGACTCTTTTTCTACTAAGGCCTTAAACTTCTGAAATACAGTAAACACATCTGATTTCTGTCTGAGAAAGTACACCCACATTTTACGACTAAAATCATCAACAAAAAGTAAGAAATACCTGCAACCAATAACAGAAGGTGTATTCATTGGCCCACATACATCAGCGTGAACCAACTGTAGTACCTTGGAGGCTCGCCATGAGTCACCAGTCGAGAACGGTGTCCGATGCTGCTTCCCAGCCTGACAAGCTCCACAAACACCAGGATGCTGAGTCTGAATCTCAGGTAAACCGGCTACAAGGCCCTCCCGAGATAGCTGAGAAAGATAGTGCACATTTAAGTGCCCATAACGCTGATGCCAAAGACTAGTGATGGAAGAATTTCGGGCTGCCATGGCTAACTCTGGAGAATCACATGTATCCACAAGTCTGTATAGACCATGATTCTCAATACCAACAGCCACAGTGCTACGAGTCTCTCGATCAACAATAGAACATTTGTGTGTACTAAAAACCACATCCAACTGAGGAGAGTGCCGCATGATCTGACTGACAGAGAGAAGATTAAGTTTCATGCCTAGAACATAGTAGACATTGAGGAATATGAGATTCCTCCCACCAAACTGAATCTAAACAGTGCCCTTACCGACAACTGTATATTCTTCTCCTCCACCAAAAATAACTGAGTCACTGAAGGGAGTAAAGTCTGTAAACCAATCACGTCGATGAGTGAAGTGACGCGAAGCACCTGAATCAATGTACCAGGCAGAGGACTTCACATGATCTGCAGGTCTTTTAGCCATAAAAACGTAAAAGGCAGATTCCTTCTGCTCAGTGTGCTCGGCAATGTTTGCTTTCTGCTGAGACCCTCCCTGCGTCTTTTGTTCAGAAGCCAAACGCTGACGACAATCCTTTTTGATGTGACCATATTTGTGACAGTAATTACACTGAAGATTCTTTTTCTTGTTGCTGTCCTGAGGTGGACCTGAGCCTTTCTGCTGTGGAGGCTAACCTTTGCCTTTATTCTAAGCCTGAAACTTGGCTGCAAAAGCCTGCTCTGAAGAGGACGAAGAAGCACTACTACCAAACTGTTGTTTCCAGCGATCCTGCTACAGGAGGATAGTACAGAGTTTTGGAAACTTCAGATCAACATTAGCAGACGTAATGTTTTGAGTCTCAATGAAATGTTCATAAGACTTAGGTAGACTTTTCAAAGTGATCACGACCATGTCTTCTTCCTCCATTTTTCGACCAATAGCCTCTTGCTGATCTCTGATCTTCTGGATCTTGTTCAGGTGCGTCTGCAAAGATGTCTTCTCATCCATCATGATAGAAAACAGTATATTTTTCAGGAAGAACGCACGGCTCTTGTCGGAGGTCTCATGCATACCCTTCAGATGGTCCCAAATCTCCTTTGTTGTTTTTCCAGCCAGAATCTGAGGTAGCTGATCATCTGTGACTGACAGCTTAATGAGCATGACTGCTTTACGATTCTGTTCGTCAAACTTGTCCTGGTCTTTTCCCGCTGTTGCAAGACGAGTAGTGGTGCCTAAAATCATCTGATCGAGGCAGCGATATTCAAAGATGGTCATCATTCGCTGCTTCCAGGTATTATAATTTTTGCCATTAAATCGCTGACTGCTTTCCAACATGATGTTGGTCAAACTCGCCATCTTGCACGCTTTTTGAGGCACAAAAAACGAGGTACTGAGAAGAGACGGAATACAAGGAACCTGAAGCACAAATTCCAATGCACAGAGGTAGGTACAGAGACAGGATTCAAGACAAAACTGCTGACACAAAAATCGAGGCAGGGACTTCAAGATAATCGAAAAAATCTGGTGTCAACCCAGAAAAGATCTCGAAAAACCCAGAAAGAATCTCTGGTCAGAAAAATCTTTCGACTGAAAACGGAGGGTCAAAACCCTAGCCGAAAAATCCAGATGCCCTAGGCGGCCATGGCAGCCATGAAAACACAGACCAACGAAAAATGCGACCACCACTGGCTTGAAATCACGGCCAAAGAGAACGTCAAGAGTCTACAAGGAGAAACGCGACCTTCAAACAGGTTCTGACCCACTGAAAACCTGCAAGAGGCAGCAAGGAAAAATCGCGACCAGGAATCACGCGCGCTGAGTGAAAAGAAATCGCAGCACAAAGAAGGGCGGAAAAATTAAACCAAGCCCACGAATTTGCAGAAGACTAATCACGATTTCAACCAACGAGTAAATCGCGACCTGTCGCAGGAGAACCCTCGAAAACAAAGGATCCATGACCCTGTAGGGAGCCCAAAAAAATTTTCAAAAAATTACGAGCCAAAAAAACAAGTAATTCAGATTTCGAAGAAAAAAACTTAATAATTTCAAAAGAAATTATATTTTCGAAAGCGAACCAGGCTCTAATACCATATTAGGCTGAGTAATTGGTAAAAACTTGATATATTAACAAATGAGCAAAAGCTCAAATAAATAGATTTACAAATGTACAAGAAGGGCAAGTTTCTAGAATAGAAACTTGCAGAAGATCGTAAACACGATCTTGCTAAATAAAATACAAACAGATACACGATTGACCATTAACTAAAAATAGCATGAAATAAATAGTCTAATAACCCTGACCATCTCGGGATCTTGATGATCATAAAGTGCTGGAATCTGTGCATTGTTATTGAAAATTCGGCAAGTGTTCCAATATTCCATCTTGGGACATTACATAGAATTCAAAATATGACTACGGCTGAGAACTTTTCTCAAGTAAAGAATGGGGTATTTGAGCATATATCCGAATTCTATTTTAGATGCTATTAATGATTTTGATTCATCTTTGCCTTTGTCTATTGTGGATGAGGAGGCAAAAGGCTCAACTTAAGCAAAGGTAAGCCAGCAGTCATCTCCTACCGTATATGGAATTCAAAATATGGCTATGGCTGAGCACCTTTATCAAGTGGAAGAATGGGGTGTTTGAGAATATATTCTGGATTCTATTTTAGATGCCATTAATGAGTTGGATTCCTCTTTGCCTCTGTCTACTAAGGATGAGGTGGCAAAAAGCTGGACTTAAGTACACAATAAGAAGAGTGTAATGTTCCGTTTTCAAATTAAAGCCATCGCCAAAGATTATCAAAGAAATCGCATGACATCCATAGGAGGGCGATCAAAAGAAAAGAGAAATTAGCGCTTGGAAATTAACTAGTCATTAAATTAAAATTAAATTGCTAATTAAAGGCAGAAATGGTTGACAAAGTGATGTGCCTCTTTTTAAAAGGCAGCGGGTATATGTGAAAAGTTGTGACTCCTTCATATAGGAGATATAAGGAAGGATCGTTTCATTTTGGAAAAGGGCAGCAGCGAAAGCAATTGATTCCAGAATATACATAAACTGACATATGAAATGTATTTGGCTACAGCAACAACTGGAACTCCTCATATAATATTCGGACTTAATAACTTCTGTGTAATGATAACAATATAGCATGTATATCTAAACTGTGCATGCAACACTTAAATAAAAGTATGCAGACCGCAACCTACAGGATCTGCACTTATAATCCAGTCTATGCAACTTACATATGATCCTTGAATGACAGAGTATATTCCTCAATATCCAACTAAATAATAATGAACAGCAGAAACGTGTAATTTCAGATTTCAGGCTGAATGGGGATGATGATATGTAGCAGTAAAACTTACAAAGACTCAGCAATATGAATGATTTGGCTGGACATAGAACTGTATGGCAACAACTACAATCAAATGGAATATCAACAATGAAGACACAATGTCATTGTACAAAGTTTTGTCTCAGATTACAAGAACAAACTAATTCAAGATATGGAGATACAAAATATCAAATGACATGCAGAGATCAATCTCTTGTCCACATACTAGTTATATGCATGGTTTACTACAGGAGTATAATGTTGCTAGAATCCAATAACTCTACCATTTGAGATATTGAGCATAAATTCTATCTACTCTTCAACAATAATACGTGTCATTGCATATCCAAAAACCAATCATTAACATTGCCACTCTTTATATCACTGTAGATTTGCATACAGTTTATCCCTCTGAACAGCAACATTAAATATCTCTTTCTTTTGCCTCCAGTCATATTTCTCTCATTAACATAAATTTCTTCCTTTTCAATGATCTCATCAATCATGGGCTGCCTCCAAACAAACTTTCACCTTTCACAAGCAGTTCCAAATATTTGTGACCCTGCACCATACTCAGTCTCTTAACTATCAACAAATTAAATTTCAGTTTCTTCACGATATCACTATACTTACCTTTCCAATTCTTCTTCATATACTTCATTCTCAAGTTCTAACACTTTCTCTTTTTCATCTTGGGATTCCACACAATCTTCCCATCTCTTGTTTGTAACTGTCTTCTTCTCAGTTCTTTTCATTTTATCAGCAAAGAATCATATTCAAGCATAATAAATTCATTCAAGCAATCATTCATTGAAGCAAATATTCATTCAAGCAATAATTCATCCAAGAACACCTCATTCAAGCATTAACTTGTCAATCCATCAAGAATTATCAATCTGCAAAAGCAATCAGCAATACTCTAGCAAATTCATCAAACAATCAGTTTTGAATTTGAGGAAGTGTCTTGCAAATAGGAAGGATGAAATCCCTTCCAAGTTCACAAGAGGATAAGAACTTATCAGGGTTTTCATGCTCCTAGGCTTGGTCAAGGAGGACGAAAACCCTCCAAGGTGGACTAAGAGTTGGAAGGACAAAAACCCTTTCATGCTCTTGGCAAGTTAAGGACAAAAACCCTTGATATTGCCACTATTGAGTTAGGGACGAAAACCTCTAATTTCAGCAGATTTGTAAGCATTTCCAAAGAATTCACGATACGATTGATTTTGAGAATTGTGTTATGATTTATTGATCTAAATATTATCATAAATTCTTGATCATTGATAAAGCTATTATCATTTTGAGTAAATATTGTTGTTTTAAGGCAAAGAAATCAGGAATATGCCAAAAAGGGACATAACAAAGAGAAATAGAAGTAGTGACACCAAGACACATGCTCCTTAGATCACACAGCAAATCTAGTTAAATTTTGCATGCTACGGTTAGTTTTAGGTAGTTCATGCTTTTATTGAATATGTATTGTTCTTATTTTAGTTAAAAGGGCCCCATTTATAGAACCCTTAAATTATAATCAAATAAAAAAAAATTGGTAGTTGGTCAGTTCTGGTTGGTTCTTCCTCATAACTATCTCTTGTATAAATTGCTGCTGTTGATCAATAATTTTTTGCTCATTGTTTTCCCAATTTTATTAGGAATCCTTACAAAATAGATTGGATTAAGAGGAATACTACATTGAGAGTAGAGAAACAATGTGCTCACAAATTTTCTATTGGAAATCCATTTCATGATCAAATTGTTTCTGACGTGATCTCCTTTGACATATGTGAAGTGTTGCTTGAAAGCCCATACCTTTGGGATAGGCCGGCCAAACATGCAAGGAGGCAGAATGAATGGCACTTGGTGAAGGATGGTAAGTCTTATTTGATTCATCCATATCTAACTAAGCAAAAGATTTCTCTTGTTTCAGCTGCACCATGCAAGAGATTGATCTAAGAAATTTTTGCTATTTGTACTAGAGGACCTAGGTACTAGAAGTGGAAAGTTCCAAAGGTTGTTGGTCAAATAGAGCAGAGGAGCAAGTGGCAGTCCTAATCAAAGAATTCCAGGAGGTATTTCAAGAGCCTAAAGGTATGCCTCCAAAAAAAGATGTTGAACATGAAGTTCAACTGTTGCCTGATTGCACTTTAACTAACATTTTGTATAGGCAATCAGTTTTAGTTCCCACCAAGCAAGGAATAATAAGGCTTAAAACCTCCCTATGCGGTTCACCTATTGTTTTGGTCTCAAAGGACAGAACATGGAGGATGTGTGTTGACCATCATGCCCTCAACAAGATCACAAACAAAATAGATGAAGTGAAAAAGCAATTACAAGAGCTCGTTGAACAAAGGGTAATAAAGCCTGTGGTTCACCAATTGTTTTGGTACCAAAGAAGGACACAACATGGAGGATGTGTGTTGACTACTGTACCCTCAACAAGATCACAATAAACAAATGAATACCACTTCCTAGAATTGATGATTTGCTTGACCAATTGCAGCATGCTAGGTCGTTTACAAAGTTGGAGTCAAATCAGCTTATCATCAAATTCAGGTCAAGGAGAAAGACTATTGAAAGAAAGCCTTCAAGACAAAGCAAGGACTCTATTAATGGATGATAATTCCCTTGGCCTATGCAATGCAACAGCAACATTTGTTAGGGTAATGAATGGCATTCTCTACCCATAAGTTAATAGTTTTCTGATCTGTTGATCATGTTATCTTGTTGACATTTTGGAGTTATCTCTACATGAGAGAAACATGTGTGACATATAAGTCAAATCCTTCAAACGTTGCAGGCTATGAATTTGCACAAAATCTTTGGTTTATTTGGGGTATGTAGTAAGTGGTGGTGAATGAATGTAGATCCTAGCCATATTTCTTCTATCGTTTCTTGGCTTGTTTACTCCGATGTGCATGAGGTGAGAATTTTTATGGGTGCTGAAAAACAAATGCAGAATTCCATAGCTTCCTTCTCATTTATAGCAACTAATTTGCAATTATTGACTTCAAGCAGCAAGGCATTTATTTGGGAGAAGGCTCGGCAAAAGTGCGGTAAATGCGTTGCTCCATAATTTGCACTTAGATTACTATTATTTCTATGCTATTTATTATTCATCTGATGCTACTTTAACAATAGTTTAAAGGTTGTAATGGATTGTAAGCAAACTAACTTCACAATTGCATAGTATTACAGATCATTTGTTTAAGGGATAGCCAGTATAGCTAAACTAAAAAGACAGTGTGAATGCCAAACGCCAAATGTATGCTACAGGCTAACAAAATGTGAGATGGTGTGTTGCATCTTAACATAGAATAGATGAATTTTAGAATCAAAGAAAACAATAAATCTCAATAAAATCAAGTTATAGGTTATTTTCCAATAGACTAATGTCAGAATCAAAGAAAACAAAATGTCTCAATTTAATTTTGTTATAGCTTATTTTCCATTAGCAACTCTTTTTTGTACATCAAAGGAAAGGAAGAAAGCACTTCCAAACACTATCAGTGCCAGTGTAAAATAATATTTCTTACCAACAAAACAGAAGCCAACAAGAAAAAATAAAGAATTCAAGTCTAAAACAATTGAAACAGTTATAAAGCTTTATGCAGTTGATGAATTTTTCATTCAGTGAAATGATATGAATCTTGCCATTCAAGACTCAGATGATGGATATATGACTATAATTTGATTTTGCATTTGGCCCTGAAATATCATCAGATATAATTGGCAATTCGACCCAAAACTGCTATATATCCTGAAATACACATTGGCAATGAAGAACATGAATGAAAAGTGCAGTTTATTTTAAATGAAACAGCACAATCTTCTTATTAAGGCATGATATAGAAAGAAAAACTGAATCCTCCTAAGTATGCATGGAAATGAAACAAAGATGGAACAGAAAAAGAATAGCACAACCAATGGCAATGCTACAAAAAGCTATGTTACCGGTTCTGCAGGGAAAATCCCTGGGTCCCGGTTCGGTCCGGCCCGGGTCCTGGTCCAAGTCCAATTCGGCCGGGGATATGCCCAGGGTCCATCATTTCACCTGTGGGTTCGTCCAGGACAAACCCGGACAGAATCCCGCCAGTACCGCGTCCGGACGCGAAAATCATATTTTTTTTAATAAATTTTGACATTTTTTAATTGTTTTTTTTGGATTTGACACTCCTCCAACCCTAAAAACATAATGTGGAAACAATTTAAAGACCAAAAACATTCTATTTTCCTCATTCCAAATGAAAAAACAAAACTCTACCATATTGAGCTGAACTATTTTTTTTTCTTGCCATCAAATCTATAGAGTTGAAGATCGATTGGTGAAGGATCTAAAGCAATTGTTTTGCTATTCCTACGGGTGTGCAATAGCTGGTTTGTGTTGTGACATTTTCACAACATCGCCCCATTGCAAATGGGGACCCTCTTTTTTTGAGCTCCAGTGCTTTGTTTTGAGTTTTGGATGATGCCTTGGGATTATGTCATGATGAGTCATTGGTGTGTGAGTCCATAGCCTTGTGTTGGAAATTATAAATCTCATAGAGTTAGCCAAATTGTCAAGTCTCCTCCACAAACTGGAAAGTGAGCCTCACCAGAAACGAGTCAAGTAAGTTAATCTCCTTGCAAACGAGAAATTAAGGAGGTCATTCGTCAAACAAGGTGTAATTGAGAACACTGAAGTCAATCCCTGAGACACTGAAATTGACTAAGTCTGATATCCTAAAGTCTGATGTTCTGATATCCTGAAAATTGACTAAGTCTAAAATCTAGTGGATCCTCAAAAATCTAGAATTTGCATGTTAAATCCTATGGATCCGGGACCTATCTCAAACATCCTGGAAGTATATTTCAAAAATATTTAAAGTATAGGAAATTCAATATCCGGGACCTACCTCAAACATCCTAGAAGTATAGGAAATTCAATATCTGAGCATATACTTATATATATTTTTTAAATATATTTCCACCCAGGGATCTTCACCTTCAAAATCGCGACGAATGACAATCTCAAACCAAGGCG